>CAMRHE010000166.1:1427500-3827500 GCA_947044405.1 Leptodactylus fallax
TAGCCTAGGAGTCCTAAAAGCATAATAAATATAGTCACTCTGCACACCAGACAATGTGAGCATACTCTTGTATACCCATCAGATGGTTTACATTTTGGCCACAACCATTATGTTGTCCCTTAACTGGATCTCCGACCACCACCTCTCCAACTGGATCCTAGACTACCTCACAAATCGACCTCAATACGTGAGAGCCCAAGACTGTGTGTCAGGTACCGTGATCTGTAATATGGGGGCACCTCAGGGTACGGTTCTCGCCCCTTTCCTCTTCACACTGTACACTGCAGATTTTAGGTGTAACTCATCTAGCTGCTACCTACAGAAGTATTCTGACGACTCTGCAATAGTAGGCCTCATCACAGACGATGATGACAGGGAGTACAGAGAACTGAACTGGGATTTTGTGGACTGGTGCCACCGGAACCACCTGAAGATTAACGCGGGGAAGACCAAGGAGATGGTGGTGGACTTCCGTAAAGGCAGAAGCCCTCCTAAACCAGTGGACATCCGGGGGACGGGCATCGAGATTGTGAACACCTATAAGTACCTGGGTTTGCTCCTTAATAATAAGCTGGACTGGGCAGATCATATGGAGGCCCTGTACAGGAAGGGCCACAGCAGGCTCTACCTGCTTAGGAAGCTGAGAGCCTTTGGAATCCGGGGGGCACTTCTTAGGACTTTCTTCAACTCAGTAGTGGCATCAGCCATCTTCTTTGGAGTGGCCTGCTGGGGGAGCAGTATATCAACCAGGGACAGAAATAAACTTGACAAGCTGATTAGAAGGGCCAGCTCTGTCCTGGGGAGCCCACTGGACCCAGTGCAGGTGGTGGGTGACAGAAGGATACTGTCAGTGGTGAGCTCCATGCAGAAGAAGAAGTCCCATCCCATGCATGAGACTGTGACCGCGCTGGGCAGTACTGTCAGTGACCGACTGCTCCACCCTAGGTGTGAGAAGGAGCGCTATCGGAAGTCTTTCCTCCCCACCGTGGTTAGGCTGTACAACCAACACCAACCTAAGCGGAGATCATTACACGGAGAGAACTGAAATATCTTTCTGCCTGTTAAATCCCCCCCCCCTCTGCTACTTCCTATCTGTCTGCCTGCTATCAGTGTAATGCCTCTTACCTTGGAACATTCCTGTACATGTTGTATTTGTATTTGCTTATCTTTGCTGCTGTAACACACTGAATTTCCCCATTGTGGGACTATTAAAGGACTATTATTATTATTATTATTATTATTATTAAACGGGGTTAAACCAGGGAATAACAAGGAGTCACTGACTCCCCTCCATTCAGGCTACAGGCCTGCTGAGTAGAGGGGAGTTGGTCATATGATTGAGAGTCAGAGTGTCAGTAAGGGAAGCAAAGGGATGAGAGTTCCAGCCTCCCTAGCTGCCTTCCACGAAGGTGACTTTGGGGCCCTGGAGGGCCAAGGTATATATTAGCAATAAAGCTTAACCAGTGCAGGGAATGCAAGGGTAAATTTTGTTATTCCCCAGCTGACCCATTTAATTTATACCAATTTATTCATTTGCTTTCATTTCTTCTTCTAGACATCTTAGTATTACAACTTTATATGATATAAGAAATAAAGTAACTATAATGTCTAATGAACATACAGTAGCCGTATTACACATCTACTTTATGTTCCGATCCGGATCTGGCTCATGTACTTTTCTATGGGCCCTCATTGTACCTCTGGGTGTCTTTGAGATGATATATACTGTACATACCGTGGCACAACAAAGATCTTTCTTTCATGGATTCATATGAAATATTAAATATAACTTGTAAGCAAACAGGAAGTGTCAGCTACTGTGTAGGCTCTGCTGGCTGGAGTACAAATTGTAACTTTGGGGCAGATTTACTAATATTGTCTAATACTTTGGTGGTGTAAACGTAGACCAGGCAGTCTAAAGATGCTACAGGGTTATAAAGTGGCTTGTACTAGATAATAACTTAGGTGCATCTTCAGACACTTTCTTCTAACTTTACACCATTTATAAATTGTCTTATTTTGCAACAAATTTTGGTGTTTTTTTTGCTGCATGTTAGAGCATTTTCTGCCACGCTCCTTTCCTGCTAATTCATGTTCCTATGTCACTAAGCCTTGCCCCCTTGCTGAGTGAGGTGTAAAAGTGTCTAAAACATATAAATATGGTCGTAGCATGTATGCTATTTTTTTTACCTAAAATTAAGCCAAAATTTTTATTTATTTATAATAGCTTGTTGTTCCGTCTTGTTTTTTTACTTTATGATGGAAGAAAAAGTCCTGCATGCTGCAAACATAGCCTAAATATCCCTCATTTGAATGGTAACATAAAAAATAAACGCCTATTTTTTTTAAATTATGTTTATAATCAGATCCTGATTTATTATGAATTCATTTTTTGGGGATACTTTCCCTGTAAGCATTGTTTTCAGTTATATAACCTTCATCACAGTTTTCTCTCTCCTTTGGTTATATTTGCATTGTTCTTTACCTCATTAGTGCATTAATTTCACTGCACATTTTTGTCATGCCTTGTGTGTCTGATAGTTACATACCACTTAGTCTTGGCTCATAGAGTAACCACAAAATTGTGCTAACATTTCCTAACTCAAAACTAAGATGGAGAGCACCAGTAACTCATCAGCTGTCGTCTGGATCATATTAAACTCAACCAGTAATTTGCTTATTTAGGAAACTTTGGATTGACAAATTGACATCAGCTATCATATACAAGAACATATGTTTATACATCCATGTGTCTGCAAGCCAGGAATCTGTGGCTATAAAATAGTTTACAGTAATCCTGATTAAAGGTTCATACACAGACAGAGTCCTCTGCAGGTAGCCTGTGTGACTCTTTAGTAGCCACACAGTCTTCATGCACTGACATACAGGTTCTATCAATGAGGTGCACTGAAATATTATTCTCTAGAGGCATTGAGTAATGCTTCCATTTTTTTTCTGTTGTACTTGGAAATTGAAATTGGAGGCACACAGAGGTACAGTAGAGGCAGATCTGTAATACGCCCATTGTATATGACTTGCACTTATTTATTCTCAGGGAATGGTTCTGTTAAACTCCACATTGATTTCAATGGATATTTTGATGACAAAGCCTCCAGATAGCTACCATTGTGTCAGCTTTAGATATTTCCAGTGTTTTGATCAAACAAAACTACATCATTCTGAACCCCATGTCTACCAACATGTTATCCTCATGTACCGTACATTATAACATGTATGATTTAGATTGCTGTAGTGTAAAGCTTTTCCTCACTAAACATCTCTTAACTCTAAGGTCCCAACTAGCAAAGCACAGCTAAAAACCACTGCAGAGAAAACACAGCGGAAAAAGCACAGCAAAAATGCATGCATTTTCACTACGTTTCTGCTCTGTTTTCTATTTTTTCCACCACCATATACTGTAAGTCTATAGGACAACGCAACATTTTCTCAAATAAAATGAACATGCTGCGTTCTTCAAGAATTCATGCATTTTTGTAAACACTGCGTTCACTTATTCACATTGCCAGGAGTGTGAATACGGCATTTTTTCCTACTATGTTTCCGCAAAGTGGGACCTTAGCCTAAAGGGATTTTAAGATAAACGTGAAGAATCTACTTATTTTTTGGAAGCAGTTCCACTTTTGTCCATTAACTGTGCCTGGTATTGTAGCTATTGAAATTAATGAAATTGAGCCCTAATATCAAACATAGCCCATGGAAATCAGAACACAAACAGGCTTTTTTTCCCCAGTTATGGACACCCCGTTTTAGTGGATTTCAGAAACTGTCTGTTTTATTTCTTACTACACTTCACAGAAATCAGTATACCAACAATAACCTTCACTTTCTATACAGTATATACAGGCAATCTCCTAATGTCACATGCACAAAGCCTTCACATTCTATGAAAAAAAATCACATTTTTGCACAGATTCATTCTAATCACATGCACAAACCATTGTCAACATTCATTTTCCAAATTATACTACAGTCATTATTCCTTCCTAATGTACTAATATACACATATTGCTTGTTGATCCACTAATAGGGTAAGTTTGATACATTGTCATCGGGATTCTGACTCCATTGCAGCTAATGTGCTTTAAAAACATTAAGGGTGGGTCGGAAACAAAGTCGGACATGCAGGACTTTGTGTCCGACGAAAAAAAAAGGATTCGCAGCGCAGAGGGTGTAAGCGCACACCCGTGCACTGCTTTAAAAACCCATTCAAATGAATGGGTTTTTAACCAATGCGCCGCTGACTGGTCTGTATCCGACGCCAATCCAGTTCGCCGAGATTTTCACTGGATTGACAACGGACGGACAGCAAGCGCAGGTGTGAACGAAGCATAAGCCATCTTGCATATCATGATTTCTTTGAATGAGATACTGAGTTTCTTTGTCTTGGATTTCATAAGATTCTGACAGAAAATAACAATTGTGGAATATTCCATAAAAAAACAATGCTTCAAGGGGAGGATATCTTCAACAAATGGAGCATCTTGGAACACCATGCAACAGCACTTGATTCCTGCAAAGCTGCACCACCATGCAGCATCCACCATATACTTAGAAAGTGCTTGAAAATGGATCCTGCCAAAAGTAAATCCAGCAATGTTGCCCATTCTTTCCTAACCAAATATGGCAGAGCACTGGAGTAAAACTAGCTTGAACAATATCCATCAAATTCTTGGAAGGTTCTGGTACAGATGATCCAAAAACAGATCAACTGAAAAAAATCTTATGCGACACAAGAGGACTTCATGCTGTGACAGTGATAACATGAAAATATATTATTTTTGCCCCATTTAAACAAGGAATAAAAGGAAAGAATATTAAATCTTCTTCTAAAATATAATACATTTTCACACTCTAAACAGTAAAATATGTACAGTAAACCTACCACTCAAACTAAGGCTTTGTACAGCTGAATTGTACACATCTTAATCTTTTTATACTATTTTCTTTGGCAGTAATATTTTCTACTTTACACAAAAAAAGCAATTTGCTTTTCCCTAACATTTTACACAAAAGATTCCTCTACCGAACAGCTGTTCTCCTTTGTGTCCCTAGAGTCTTGTGTACCCTGTAAATTACAATTCTCAGTTTTATTCTGGATCTGATTACTTTCCACGCTCGACTCTTGTGATGTACTGGAAGACTTATCAATATGCTTGAAACAATCCTTCACAGTGTTCTTGACAGAAGATGGTAATATTACACGGATACTCTGGCTGAAGGAGGTTAAGGTCTTGCTAGGAGTTTTAGCATGTACATTGTCTTTGGTAGCCTCCTCTGCTTGAGGTTCATGTAACTTCTGCTCATTATTTATGATCTCTTTTATGGCAACTGCAGCGAGGTGTTCAGGTCTCTTATCAATTATTGCTTCACTTGGAAGGCTCATATTGAGAACATGTTTAAGTTGTGTCTGCCAACAAGGTTTCTCCACTTCTGGGTGTTGCTTCCTAGACACAGAATGCAGTACAAGTGGTGTGTTTTGACCATAGAACACAGTCTGTGGTATTTTAAATTTTGTGCTTTGGGAAGCTGAACTATTAGAGTCAATGTTGAGATTTTGGTCACTTTGACTCTTTACTGACATGATATTAGGAGACATAAAGAAAGTCACTTTTGAACGCTGGGGACCATCATCACTAGAAGACTCCTGCTTTCTAATCTCAATGTGCTTAACAGAAGTTTCCTTGTGAACACTGTGACCATTTTCTGGACAAGCACAAACTCTAAAAGATTCTTTTACATTTTCTTTGGTTTGTACTGGGAAATTAAAATTTGGTTTCAATTCCTTGTCTGAACATAACCTTTGAATGTCAGTATAAACTGGGACTTCATTATTGGCCTTAGCACTGTCTCTCACTGTACTATCCATTTCCCACTGCATCTCCCAAGAGTCAAGATCATAAGAGTTGCCACCAAAGAGGTTAGACATAGGTATATGCCACTCTCTTAATTTCTTTTTGGTTATTTCTGGGGAGAGTGTGTGTAACCTGGCTGATGTCCCAAACATAAAAGGTAGAGTTGTGACATCACTGGGACTGAATGGTGAGGACTCTGAGCAATAAGAAAACGCACTATCCAATGAACTTAAGGAGGAGATGGAAGGAGAGGTGGTAGTAGAAGAAAGACTTGAAAAGCTCGACCTGCTGGAACCATTTATCTTTTGTTGATTTCTTTCCTTCATTATTGTACATGCGCGAGTTGACCTCCAAAAGGCACGTGGGGTGGTTTTCATACTAGAGCCAAGTTCTTCATTTAATAATTTCTGACTTTCCAGCTGTAGTTGCTTCAGCTGATTTATGTAATCAACGTGATTGTGTATTATGGTGGCATCACAGCTTGACTGGCGGGCAACTGGTTCATGGTCTTGGGCAGGATGCTTAGAACTGAGACATACACTTGGTTCTGAAGAGCATCTGTCTCTGGCTGGACTCAGGAAGGAGGCAGAACCAGAACCAATGCAGTTTAGTGGGTCATTGCTATAGCATTCTAGTATGTCCATCTTTGTTTTGCTCTGATAGCAGGCTGCTATTTCACTAAACAGATCCCAGTCTTCTTTCTCCTCTAATAACAAGGACTCATCAAACATAACATCATCATCTTTTAATAAATTTGTTTCAGACTTGTCCAAGTCTGAAGATGCAAATTCGAGTTCATCTGAGGAATCTTGTGCATGTATAAGATGTATACCTATAGAACAGTCAAAAAAAAAAGTGAAAAGCGTCAAACTCAAGACTATATGTTTGAACTCACAGAGACATTTTCAATAAAGATGTTGCGAGTTGCATATAAGAACCTTACATTTAACAAATTTAAGTGAATTTCTAAATTTCTTTTAAATGCTAGTTTTTTAAAAACTCGAAATAGGTTCTAAATTCTAAGGCCTGAAGATCCTGTCAGTGGCAGCCTCAGTTAATCAGAATTTTATCATTTAATAGCATGCCTACAGTACTAAATATATATTAATACTGTATTAATGGACAGATCTGTGCCATACACTTAATTAGGAGACTGTGCCTTCTTGCGGTATTGATCCCTTTGTAGGCTGGCATCAGCTTATTTTGCAAGTTTGTGCAAGTTATGTTTAGCATACAACAAGTGGTCTGATAGGTATATATAACTATGAAGAGTCACCGTCCCTTCAATGAGTGTCAACACATTTCATTTTACTAATTTTTATTTATAACTGACAAAACTTCAAAGGGGATTTCCAGGATTAAAGATACTGACTGATGTATATTTAGGAACGGCACATGGATCCCCTACAGATTAGCTAAAATCAGCAGCCCTGGGCACCAGAACTGCACACTGTATGGAGTTGCACACAGATAGCTTTTACTCAGTCTTTGAAGTTATGTTAGGCTACAGCAGGTCAGCTTTCATTGAGGTGAATAGGAGCTGAACTACAGTAGCCCAGCATGACCATTGCACAGTCTATGGAGCTGCCTGCCTCTGGCTTCATACACTGTGCAGTTCCAGTGCGCCAAGACTGCTTATATTAGCTAGTTGCTGGGGGTATCTTAATCCCAGAAAAAAACCCTTTGAAACAGGAGATCTGAAGTTCTAAAACGCAAAGAAAAAAATGGAGCCCTGACCACCCAAAAGATATATATTATGCGATGAAGGAGTTAGTCTATTTTGGACTTATTTAGATAATAGAGCATGTCCAGTAGAGACCCCACTGTGATGCCCATATCCTAAAACGGGTATACATTTTTTCACAATTTTTTTTTTTTTTTATATATATTATTTCTAACAACACTTTACCTGACAAGTCGTCTGTACTTCCGGATTCCTGCTTTTTGTGTTTACTGAAAAGGGATGTAGCATCTAGTCCAAAGATCGGCTCATAGTTTTCTATCAAGAATTGTACCAGAAGGGCCACCTGTATGAACAGAGCACATAGAAAGTTCAGTTAAAAGACCACATTCTAAAAACTGGTTTATGTGTATTCACCATTACCATAGCATAGATGATGGGTTTGCACTATCATTATTACAATCCATTGCTCTCGACTATCATAGGATGAGAACAGTGAACTTAAACACAATAGAATGACTAATGCAGACAGAGCCCCATCCACTCACACTCATGTAAAAAACATGATGGAAGCTTTCTTCCCTCATACTTGTTTACTTGTCTGACAGAAGAAAAAGTTCTGCATGCAGTACTTTTTCTTCCATTAGAAAAGTAAACAAACATAACAGTAGACAGCGTCCATCATGTTTTTTACATTAGAGTCAATGGGAACAGACACAGACAGGGGTCTCCGTCAGCATCAGTCACTCTATCAGTATTTAAGCAACAGACTTAGTGTGAATGTACCCTTAGGACTGCAATTTCTCAGAAACCAATTAAATACAGTATCCCAACATCCTAGCAAAACCCGTAACAGACTGCAACTCGCAACACAATCACCAGACGGCTACACAGTCACAGGAGAGACATCTCACAAAACCATGTTATTTTTTAAAAAGCTGGTTATGCTACACATCTCTTGAGCCAGGAGGAAAGGTAAGGAAGGACACATCAGTAGTTCAGAAGACAGATTTGTTTTTTTTCACTATGTTTGGATTGACTTATTATAATTAGTCATTTCTTAATGACTCAAAATGTTTAGATATTAAGGAAATCCGCAAAAAAGGAACAAAGTGTGCAGTCATGCCAAATATACAGCTCAAAGGTGGACATCAGCCAGCAAACCCAGCTTCACACGAAATAAGTCCCCAGTACATTTAGTGCTTCTTTCCATCTCTAAAGGGAAATATTTCTATAATTAGGATATTTGGAATGCAAGATAGCAAATATACATAAAAACTGCACCATGATCCCTGCCCTATAATACTTACAGTGTAAGGTCAGAATAAACACAAAACAGAACTGGACTGCTGATAAAAACCAAATAAACCTCTGATTTTGTAAATTTCCTCTTTCCATATTAAGAGGTTTCAGGTATTCAGGCAAAAATAATAACAATTATACATTTCCCATAGTGAGCTCCTCGAGCTAGTCTGGTGCTCAAACCTTGTTTGGCTAAGCAAGTCCATTTTCTGGCATTATTTGATTTATTAGTTTATTTATGGTTATTTCAGTATAATGACACAATGTCCGCTCCTAGGAATGTGGCAAGTAATTGAATGTCCTTTCTGTGACTTTCCTTCAAAAAACTATTTTTCTTTGGGCTTTCCAATTCCAATGGCCGATTATGAATCTGTGTACTGTACTTAAAGTGTTTTTCCGACCTTGTTAACTTAGGATAGCTCACCAATTGAAGATGACCGGGAGTCCTTCACCTGGGACCCCTGCAGATTAGCTGTTTGAAGCAGCAGTTTTCCTTCCTGAGCATCACTTCCAATTCACAGGTCATATCACATTAAATAGGTTACATGGCCTGTTCGCAGCTCAGTCCTAATCAAGTGAATGGGGCTCAGGCTTAGTGTGGTGAGGGTGACCTGTGGGCCCTCCAGGCTTCTGGGTCTGGTCACAGTTGTCACCACTACAACCCTTATAATTAAGCCAGTGGTTATGGGCCCTCTAAGCCTCTTGGGCTCGGGTGTGACTGTGCCCTTCGCATCCCTCAAATTGTATATATATTATATATCATGAGGTGGACTACATTTTACTAGAGTATGTTTGGAAAAGTAATATTAAATGTAGTAAACTATAAGGGCCTCACATTTAACTAATAACATTGGGGGACTCAAGTTTTGTTAGGGCCCATTTTCAAACAATCTGAAAATATAGTATAAAACATACCAAGAGATGAGCAAATAATAGCATGCCTGTCCACAGCCATCTTTTGGTTTAAAATTATTCATTAAAGTTTCCTTCTGACTTTCTAGTAAAGAGATATTTGTGGTTTCTACTACAGTATAGGTGGAAACTAAGTAGATGCAAACAGATCCTAAGAATAACCAGTAAAAACAATAGAGTTGATTTATCAAAAGTGTTTAAAAGTAAAACTGACTCTGTCCGTACACCCGTACTTAGTGCAGCATGCAGAACTGAAGATTTACCAATGGGGGAATAGTTACTAAAAATGGCTGTATCTCCAGTTTTATACCACCTAGAAAATTTGCTCTGATATCGCAAGAAAGCTGCCAAGGATGAAGTCCTAGCTACTGAAGATACAGCCATTTAAAGTGACCATCCCCCCCCCTTTGGTAAATGCTTCAGCTTTGCATATTTATAAACAAAAATGTGTACAGACTTCCCCTAATAAAGGCTCAGTTAGAGGGTTGCTATTGGAGAATGTTACAACCTGTTTTATGATAAAAAGGAAGTTAGATAGGATAATAAAGCATATTACAAAAAATGGTCACCAAACACCCCCTGACACAATAATGCAACAAAAAAAAAAAAAAAATTGGGAGTTACACTTTAAGTTAATTTCTGGTTCTGCCGTTACCTTTTTGGTTGACTTGCTCTCTTCTTCTGGATCATTGACAATAGGCAGCCATAACATGTTTGGGGCTATGCAGAGAGCGAGGTTGGAAGCAGTCATTTGGTTCTCTTCAGAGTTCTTTTCTATATGGTTTAGTACAGCAAACAGGTGCTGCAGCAAGATAAAATT
Source organism: Leptodactylus fallax (assembly GCA_947044405.1). Classification (NCBI taxonomy): domain Eukaryota; kingdom Metazoa; phylum Chordata; class Amphibia; order Anura; family Leptodactylidae; genus Leptodactylus; species Leptodactylus fallax. The sequence continues at coordinate 1,438,089 of CAMRHE010000166.1, forward strand.
TGCTTCTGGAAGCTGATCCAATAAGCTAAAAATAGAAGACATTTCAGTTAAACAAGTCTAAATCCTGGCTTTAGAATGTTTCTATAAAATTACTAGTTGGCACATACTGTAGTATGGATTCTACTGTACTGTACTTGTACTGTAGTAAGGATTCTCTTACAGGGAATCTACCACCACCAATATGGTGCTCCAGCAGGTGTGACCCCACCCTAAGTGCACCAAACAGTTCATTTTCATATGGAATAAAAGTTGAATTTCTCAGTAGCAAGATCACACTTTCACACAAGAAAAATATGTACCCTATGCCATTAAATGGTCCTACAACAGCATACAAGGAGTTTAGAAGTAGTTTACACAAATGTGTAAGAAGAATTAGCCATTAATTTTGTGTAATTAGGAGTTAAGCTTAATATTAAACCCTTAACAGTACTAATATAATGAAATACTGGGGTGCTTTATGAACAACTGAGCAGTTTAGCGTCAGCTTTTCATCTCCAGGTAACATGGTCTATATGCCTCCTTACTGATGTGAAGGCTCTCTCTTTACTAAGGGGGTTCTATTGTTTTTACTTCCCTGTCCATAAGGTGTCTCTTTCCAATACGAGAAGACCAGTACTATAAATGATACATTATAGTAAGGAGGCTTAGTAAAAATTTTGCATTGGGGCCCAGGAGATACTGAATGATTGCCAGTAATTTCAGCACCTACACCTGCTCCCATTGCTTCTTCAAATAGAATAACCTATTTGAAGGTTCTTCATTTATTTTTTTACTTGTACTTAATTTTTCATTAAATGTTCATTAGGTGAGAAAGTCTTAAGCTGGTTATACACATTATACAGCTGTCAGCCAATCACTCATTCTGCCATTACCTACACTGTATGGACAACAATAGTCTGACATTTCTTAATTATTAAATGTCATTCAGTTCCATTGCTCCAGGAGTATAAACTGAAGCACCTAGCCATACAGTCTGCCTTTACAAACACTTGTGACAGCATGGATTGTTCTATAGAGCTCAATTCATTCCAACGTGGTACTGTAATAGGATGCCACTGCTGGAACAAGCCACGATCAGCTGGTATTATTGAAGGTGAAAGCATTTAGGAAGGTAGCAGACCACAAAGTTGCCAAGTGCTGAGATGCATAGTGCATAAAAAAGTCACCAACGCTCATCTTACTCCAAATTTCCAATCCTCCTCTGGTATTAACATCAGCACAAAAGTAGTGTACTGGGAGCTTTACAGTATGGATTTCCATGGACAAGCAGCTTCATGCAAGATTTACATCAACAAGCAAAATGTCAAGCATTGGTGTGTAGAGAGGTGTAAAGCATCTACTACTGGAAGTGGAAACATGTTCTGTGGCATGACAAATCATGTTTATCTATCTGAGTCTGGGTTTAGCAAATGTCAGAAGAACATTATCTGCTTGACTGAATTGTGCTATTCTATGCTTTCAAATTAGTGGGGACATTTTGGGGAAGGCAATTTTCTGTTTCATCATGATTGTCCCCAAGTTTGCAAAGCAAAGGGTATATGAGTTTAGTGTGGCGGAAGTTAACTATAGCATGCAAAGCAGTGACCTCAACCCCACATAACACTTTTGGGATGAACTAGAACAGAGATTACAAGCCAGGTCCTCTTACTGAACTCTTGATGAATGGGAAAAATTTCCACAGACACAAAGCAAAATCTTGTAAAAAGCCTTATCAGAAGAGTGGAAACTAGTTGCAAAAGAGGAACCAATTCACATGCCTATGGAGTTAGAATGGGAAGTCATAGAAGATCCTCTAGGTGTAATGTGTAGGTCTCCCATTCTAGCTATCTCGCAAGATCACCCCATACAGACATTCGGCTGAGCGTGAATCGGTTCTGATTGGATAGAGCAGAGTTTGCCTCTGCCTGACATCTCTAGTCCCAGCTTATTTACCCTCATAACAAAGGATGTGGCATGCTGAAATCCAACTGCTTGCATAACTGAATGTGAATAGGCAGCTTAAAGGGGCTATTCACATTTCTAATACTTTTTAGGATAGGCTATCAATATTATGAAATACCCTCAGAAGAAGTTTTCCTATGGTTTGGTTAACTATAAATGAGGAAATGTAACTTAAGTGAGGAAGCAAGAAGACATAACGGTAAATGTTGTACATGGTCTCATGATCTAAACTGACCTTTTTATGACTTTAATCTTATATTCAGCTTCCTCAATTTCTGTAACCTCCATCCAAAGTCCGTGCATGTCTGAGGATAGAATACTGTCAGGAATATTGCGTAGAAAATCCTAAATCAAATATACATGTAGTATGATGGTCAGTTTATTAGGAAAGAGGTAATAAGACACACATCTAACAGCAGACATAGTGTAGCCATTTCATCTGATGTATTAAATGTTTGCAATCCCTATTCTGTGCAGAAATTTTATTTGTGAGGCATAAATAGCAGAAATGAGTAACAGACTACATACAACCAAATCCTTGTGATTAAAGGGGTTTTCCATGAAATAATAACTCAAGCATCTTTTTTTCTTTGTTGTTAAGTTTGTCTGTAATTCCTACTAGAAATTTATAAATACATTGACAACTGGGTGTTTCTATTACTCGTGTCTATTCAGTCTGACTGGCAGTACGAATTGGACAACATTATAGTGTGCAGCAACATAGACAGTTCTCAAATTATTCATACATTTTTAGTAGGAATAATACATGTAACAATGCAAAATCATCAAGAATTGATAGTTATAGGGAATGCAAGTATTTCCTAAAACAGACAGTCAGACAGGTCCTCTTTAACATTATATAATATAGTTCAAAGGAGCTATGAAGAGCACAACATTTCTCCTGGTTGTTTAATCCAGCTGTCAGCGAGCTGCTGCTAGTTGACATCACTGGTCTGGCACATAAAGATACAATAAACAGCTCATAGTTTTAGAAGGTTACTTTCTGGCAGCTGTTTAAAGAAGTATGAGAAATGTGTTCTACATATTTTGCCCTAAACCTGATCCTGATGCCCTATGCTGAGGCTCCACAAAGGGTGGCCTTAACCCCACTTCCTAACAAAAATGTCATTGTTAGTAGACAGAGGTAGTTCAGTTAAAGGGGTTATCCAGGGAGTGGTTAAATACTTACTTTCCCTGAGTTCTATTTAAGTTGTACCTTCGGTTTACAGGCTGGTTCCTGCCCTGAGTCATGTGATCAGAACCAGCACCCTAGTCCTCACTGCTACTTACTTATCTGTGCTATTGGAATGGAATAGTAAAGCCAACCCCCATAGTATAGGTAACTGCCTATGAACACAGGGGAAAGGCGGATTGAGTGCCGAGTGCTGGTTGCAATCATAAGACCCAGCTCTGGAACCAGCCTGTAAACCTAAGGTAACATCCAAATAGAACCCAGTAAAAAAAGTATTTAAACACCCCCTAGATAACCCATTTAAGCTAAGGGTAAGGGTGGACACATCTCTTATGGTCCCATAAGCCAAATGCTTGATCATTACATAATAAAATGGTAAATATAAATGACTGTGCCCATGTCCACTTATTTTGTATTATATTTAGAGAACATGTAGAAACAAATATCAATACAGTGTATTTTCTCTATATATAACTTAGCTAAAAGAACAAATATTTCTGTATATACAGTGGGGAAAAAAGTATTTAGTCAGCCACCAATTGTGCAAGTTCTCCCACTTAAAAAGATGAGATAGGCCTGTAATTGTCATCATAGGTAGACCTCAACTATGAGAGACAAAATGAGAAAACAAATCTAGAAAATCACATTGTCTGATTTTTAAAGAATTTATTTGAAAATTATGGTGGAAAATAAGTATTTGGTCAATAACAAAAGTTCATCTCAATACTTTTTTATATATCCTTTGTTGACAATGACAGAGATAAGTCGTTTTCTGTAAGTCTTCACAAGGTTGGCACACACTGTTGCTGGTATGTTGGCCCATTCCTCCATGCAGATCTCCTCTAGAGCAGTGATGTTTTGGGGCTGTCGCTGGGCAACATGGACTTTCAACTCCCTCCAAAGGTTTTCTATCAGGTTGAGATCTGGAGACTAGCTAGGCCACTCCAGGACCTTCGTTGCCCTGGCGGTGTGCTTGGGATCATTGTCTTGCCGAAAGACCCAGCCACGTTTCATCTTCAATGCCCTTGCTGATGGAAGGAGGTTTGCATTCAAAATCTCATGATACATGGCCCCATTCATTCTTTCATGTACACGGATCAGTCGTCCTGGTCCCTTTGCAGAGAAACAGCCCCAAAGCATGATGTTGCCACCCCCATGCTTCACAGTAGGTATGGTGTTCTTTGGATGCAACTCAGCATTCACTCTCCTCCAAACACGACCAGATGTGTTTCTACCAAACAGTTCTACTTTGGTTTCATCTGACCATATGACATTCTCCCAATACTCTTCTGGAACATCCAAATGCTCTCCAGCAAACTTCAGACGGGCCCTGATATGTACTGGCTTAAGCAGGGGGACACGTCTGGCACTGCAGGATCTGAGACCCTGGCGGCGTAGTGTGTTACTGACGGTAGCCTTTGTTACGTTAGTCCCAGCTTTCTTCAGGTCATTCACTAGGTCCCCCCATGTGGTTCTAGGATTTTTGCTCACTGTTCTTGTGATCATTTTGACCCCACGGAGTGAGATCTTGTGTGGAGCCCCTGATCGAGGGAGATTATCAGTGGTCTTGTAAGTCTTCCATTTTCTAATTATTGCTCCCACAGTTGATTTCTTCACACCAAGCTGCTTGCCTACTGCAGATTCAGTCTTCCCAGCCTACAATTTTGTTTCTGGTGTCCTTCCACAGCTCTTTGGTCTTCACCATAGTGGAGTTTGGAGTGTGACTGTTTGAGGTTGTGGACAGGTGTCTTTTATACTGATAACAATGTCATTACTACAGGTAATGAGTGGAGGACAGAGGAGCCTCTTAAAGAAGAAGTTACAGGTCTGTGAGAGCCAGAAATCTTGCTTGTTTGTAGGTGACCAAATACTTATTTTCCACCATAATTTGCAAATAAATTATTAAAAAATCAGACAATGTGATTTTCGAGATATGTTTTCTCATTTTGTCTCTCATAGTTGAGGTTTACCTATGATGTCAATTACAGGCCTCTCTCATCTTTTTAAGTGGCAGAACTTGCACAATTGGTGGCTGACTAAATACTTTTTTTCCCCACTGTACAGTAGAATGTTCTGATAAGCTGACAATAGATGGGAGGGATGTTTTTCTCATTGCGCATAATGCATTTGTTTGTATATCTGTTATTAGAGAGAAGAAACTCTGTAAGATGCCCTTAAATGTGTTTTCCATGGGGAGTTTATGAGAAAAAAATACATGTATCACAGTGCCATGGGGAGTTGACATACACAGAACCGCTATTGTTTTTACACTGAGAAATATTTCAGTCATGTACCGTGATCACGGCAGCTGCCACAAAGACAGATTCTCCATCCATATGGACTTCATCCCCAGAGATCAACTTCTCCTTAAGCTCCTTGCAGGTTTTGGCATTGGCTGAGCGTCTGAAAATACCCCTGGTGTTTGGTCCTTCTTCATACAATAGTAGAAGCATATCCTTGAGGTTTCAGAGTAACAATGAGACATAAGGTGTCAGAGTTATGTGCAGGCATCATATTATAGAGCAGGAGGAGAGAAGCAAATTGATACAGAGAGTTTTGTGGTCGTAGTGGCAGTCTCCTATGACCATGGTAATAGTCTCGTTTTGTGATTGACAGGCATCTATGTATGACTGTGCATACAGAGATAGCTGTCAATCACTGATAGGACCGCCCCTATGACTAGATGACTGTTATTAAGCATTTAAAAGGTAAAGATATAAATGAATAATATAAAAATTATAATTAATATTCTCCCACTATACATATCAATCTTCTCAGCTCTTCCTTCTCTATACCAGGATGTTTGCAAATAGCACTGCATTTTCCATGTCATGGGTTAAATCTTTTTCAAGTCTTAGTATATACATAAATGTTTTAGATTCCAAAAGGGTTGTTAAAAACCCATTGTTATATTAACAATTATTACTAAGTGAACTGGTTAGGCCCCCCAGAGCAAGAACTGCTTCTTGTTAATGCACTCTGTTCTGCCCCATATCACAATTCAAAGCTTAAAACATAAAAAAAAAAAAATCTTTATTATAGAGCATAGGAGACATCTACTTTATACTATTACTTGATCCCACCAAAGTGCCAATGCTAGTGGCCCCATACACATAAGTAAAATGTGCATGATGAATTTTACAGTGCATAATCCTCTATTCCGCAACCAGAGGTATCTGACAGCAGATGCACACTTGGCTGAGACCACCCTTCATGAGTATAAGACAGTTGGGAGGAAAAGGCGTTGGCCAGATAAGCATTCGGCCGACTGGTATTGAAGGTGTATGTGCACAGTAAGACCTTGCCATCAGTGTCGGACTGGGATGTCTAGGGCCCACCAGTGGAATTGTTTCTAGGGGCCCACCATCAGAACCCCCTGCAGATCAGCGGTACCGAGACAGGGCGGCTAAAGGTAATAACATGCCGGGAGCCATGCTGCTCAATCACTATACCATGTGCACCACTGCACTACCTAAACCTACTGTTACACCTTGTATGGCAAGTGAACAGCGTGGCTCCTAGAATTGTTACCTTTACCTGTAGCCGCACTGTCCTGGAAAAGCTAATCTGCAGAGGTCCTGGCTGTTGTATCATCGTAGATGTAATATTGATGGCCTATCCTAAGGACAAGCCATCAATATTAGGAAGATGGATAAATCCTTTAAAGAGGTTGTTGAAGGAATTGGAGCAACCCATGTAGCTGGCGGGAGGTGTAAAGTAAAAAATAAGTAAATTAAAAAGCATACTCACCTGTCCCCGGCGCTCCGTTGTCTGCTGCCAGTGTCCATTCAGTCTCATGCCGGCGACTCCTTGCTGGGAGTCCTGCACCTCATGTGATCGCTAAGACCAATTAGGTACAGGATTTCCAGAAATGAGGCGCCGCCATGAGACCGAACAGACACAGGCAGGGGACAATGGGGTGCTAGGGATAGGTGAGTATGCTTTTTTAAAAATTTTCTTATTTTTACACCTCCCTGGCGGCCGACACACAGTGGTCGCTCCAGTTTATGGACAACCTCTTTTAAGGGGTTGTCTGGGCCAAATTTTTCTATGGTCACTTCACTGGTCCCCCCACATAGTGGCCTCTTCACTGGTCTCCCATACTGCATGGGGAACAGTGATGGGGTCATTATATTGTGTGGGAGCAGTGATGGGGGCTAACATCCTGTGGGGGGGACATTAAACTCTGTGGGGCATATTAAAGGGGTTGTCCAGGGTTAATGGCCTATGTTCTGGATAGGCCATAAATACCTGATCGGTAGAGGGCTGACACATGGCCCAATCAGCTGTTCAGAGCCACTTCCGGCACCTGTTCTGTACACAACACAGGGCCGGAAGCAGAAGTCTCCATCCGCTGTATAGCAGCCCGGTGCCTTCACTGCAACTCAGCTCCTACTGACTTCAATAAGTGCTGAAATACAGTGAAGGTGCCCGGCCCCTATACAGTGGACAGAGCTTTCTGCTTCTGGCCCTGTATTGTGTACAGTACGGGCATCAGAAGTGGCTCCATATAGCTGATTGGTCCGGGGTCAGCCCCCTACAGATCAGGTATCTGTGGCCTATCCTGAAGATAAACCATAACAAAATATGCCTGGACAACCCCTTTAATATACACCCCTAATGCACCACACTTTAAAGAGATTGTCCAGTATAATTTTTTTCTTTTTTATAATTAGTCTGGGGGTGGTGAATCCCCCCCTACCCCCCCCCCCAAAAAAAAAAAAAAACATGCTAAACATACTCACCTGTCTCCGGTGCTCCGCTGTCCTCCCAGCACGGTCCGGTCCTGCAGCTCCGCTGTCTTCTTTTTGCCGGAATTCCTCACTGGCTGTGACGTCCCAGGTCCCTTCCCTTAGGCCACTGATTGGCCTCAGGGGTCACGTGACGTCACAGGTAGTCATGTGCAGAGGGAACTTGCGCTGGAAGAAAACAGAACTGCAGGACCGAACTGCGCTGGGGGACATTGGGGACAGGAAAGAAAGTTTGTGGGGGTTTTTTTTGTTTTGTTTTTTTCACGTGCCCCTGCATAATTAAAAAAAAAAATGAAGGAGCCACTGTATGGAGTATAAGCTCCACAGTGGCCCCCACCCTGTATTATGAGCTCCACAGTGGCCCCCACCTAGTATTATAAGCTCCACAGTGGCCCCCACCCAGTATTATAAGCTCCACAGTGGCCCCCACCCAGTATTATAAGCTCCACAGTGGCCCCCACCCAGTATTATATGCTCTCTATAGGGGCCCCCATCCAGTATTATAAGCTCCACAGTGGCCCCCACCCAGTATTATATGCGCCCAATAGTCCCCTCCGCTCCGCTTCAGTGCTATTATTATACTTTGGGGTCTCCTCAGACCCCAGAGTATAATAATCGGAGGCCCAGGGGAAGTGATTAAAAATAACAAACTCTCATACTCACCTTGCCTTACCTTTCCTTGGCATCCTCCATCCTGTCGTCTTCAGCGTCTTCAGGCCCTTTTCCGACGACGCTGCTGAGGCCTGTGATTGGGCCTCAGCGGTCACATGGGGGCGCAATGACGTCATTACGCAGCTGCGCCCCATGTGACCGCTGGGGCCTAATCACAGCCCTCAGTCACATGACGGAAGAGCGCCGGAAAGGACGCTGCGCCCAGGAGAGGTGAGAATATGTATTTATTATTTTCAGTCACCTCCCCTGGGTGCCCTGCCCTGCCATCTATTGGAAAGGGGCCTGCAATATGCCAGGGTCCCTTTCCAATAACAGTATGTATAGCGGTCGGAGAATCAGGCTTTCCTCGACCACTATCATAGTGGTCCGGGGCCCCGACCATCTCCAGTTGGCCGCGGGCCCCGTACCCTGCCGGGTCCGGTCGCGCTCCCTGTGACCGCGATCGTAACGCCACTGGTCAGGGGCCCGATCGGGATGGTCAGGATCCCGATCGGGCCCCCATGACATGAGAACTAATAGTCGGGGCTCGGGGCCCTCCGGGGGATTCACCGGTTCCCCGGTGGGCCAGTCCGACCCTGCTTGCCATACTGCTTTGACTGCAGTAAACACATTTTCCTTGGCACTTTGTACCTCACATTATCATGTGACTAGAACCTTCTGTGAGTTTTATTTGTGTGCATTTGAAATGCTGGCATCTACCCCCATCATGGATTGTAGGTGTGGGTGCTTTATTAGCATTTTGCACCTGTGCTCAATCTGCATGGTGCACAGCCATGATTCATCTGGTATTGGGTAAATGTGGCCTTTTTCCTGAGATTTTTTTTTTTGCATATTATGGCCTTTTTTAGTGATATCTCTCTATAGGATGTATAATCAGTCCAGCTTACCATTATGGGTTTGGGTAGATTGCCGTTAGCACAGACAGATGACAAGGAGTGACCAAAGAGCTTGCGAGGTGTGAGAGGTGAATGTGAGGCAGGGGTGCTTAAAGTGGTGCTTCCGTTCCGTCTCAAAGCCCAGTCTATTAGCGACTTCTTCCTTCTACAGTGCTTTTGTGTAGGTTCTGAATAAAATAAAAAAACATATGCCTGGTATAAAAGAGATTGCAGAATGTACTGTCAAACAACTAGAAACATAGCTAAAAACATTAAATCATTCTTTATATAAAAGTGGTTCATCTGTCATAGTATTAAATGCAAATCTATTAAAATGCTGCAGAATAGTGTATGATGACTATAGAAATAAGAATTATTATTAAAATATTATTAATATTATTATTATTATTAAAGTTCAAGATCTGTTGCAGATGTATGTTTTTCAAGCCCTCTTGAGCTAAGAGGAGTCAGGAGTGACTTATGCAGTGGTGCTTACCCCGCCTCATATATAGAGGAACTTGTGGCTTCACTTTAATAATGAACTGGCAGAGTCTTTCCTGAGGGATCTGTTCAAGACACATGTCTTCTGTACTTTCTGTACCTAACAGAAGATTATTGTTGCTTCCTTTGGACATGTCCATTGAGTCCCTGAGACAGTTTACTGCAATGCTGTAAGGGTGTTCATGACCTGTTTATAGAAAAATAATTTAAGACCCACAGCAGACGGAGAGGTTGACATGGAGGCCTAGAATAGTAACTTGGACGCAAGCAGCTAAAGTATAATGTGTGCAGATTAATACATACATTTTGTTGTGGAATTATAATTAAAGGGCTTTCCCATATTGAGATACCCCCTATTATAGGATATGCTCATCTTATATTAAAGTTTATTGGAAGGTCATATTCATGCACTAAAATGGGAATTTTGTTATGATAATTTTTTAAAATCTGCATTGGCAAAATGACAGACATCTTAGAAACCCCATTGGACCCCATTCTATTCAATGGGGTCAGTTGGGGCACCAGTATCCATCATATTATGGACCTGGTATTATTAGAATACAACAGAGAAATGGAAAGAACAAAACTGATGTGAACCTAACCTTATATTGCTTTCTGGTACTGTCTTTTATGTGGCATTGGTGCGACTATTTCATGATGCTTTGTTCATTTATATTGTTTATTGCATTATAAAGAAGTAGAATATCATATCAACAAATCATTCAATATCGTCATATCACAATATGTCTGAAAGAAGTTAATAAAAGCAGTACTGGATATGATATGGAAGTCTGTGGATCAGCTTTATAGAAAACACTCGTATTATAAGGAGAGAGCATGTGGTGCCCAGATACCCTTTTCAGACACTCAGTAAATATCTCACCGAAAAGAGGATATGGAGACTCATCCTTTGCAGACATCACCCACAGGTGGTAGTCACTTATCCTGCCCTGGACGGAAAAATACAATGAATCAGGATATTAAATGATTTTTATTCATAAGGGAGCAAAAGTTTTTGTGGGCCATATACTTACATACTGAAGTTATCAAGCAAGCTATTATTTCTTTTAAATTACAATGGGGACAATTTATCATGTGGGGATTTTTTATGCCACTTTTCTTACTTGGCTTTTTTTTTAATATAACAAATTTATCAAAATGTCTCATGCTGGTTCATAAACTTTATTTCTGTAGTTGGAGAGCTCACTAAGGATTTTTAGTGCCTTTTTAAGTCAGGTTAGAAGTGAAATGCGCTTGCACAAAAATTAAAAAGTAAATGTGATAACTATCTAAACCATGTTCACATTACAAGTCACCTTTTTTTAAAAAAAAAAAGGTGCACTAAGTGTACAGCAATAAATAAAAAAAAAAGAGCAAGCAATTAATAAATTAGGCACAGAACACACAAGAATAAGGGTGAAAAATAGGGAAAAAACAAAACATACCAGAATTCTGCTGCAAAACCAATGATAAATTGACCCCGATGTGTCTTTATTTTGTATGCTCAGGGACTGTCCCAATAGAAGACACAAGGATCTTCTAGTGACCCAGCGTCAGACACAATCATGGTGTCTAACCTCTATTGGGTCTATGAGGTCTATCAGCATATCAAAACACTGGAAATTACTTACTCATTTTACATTACATTTTATAGCATGGTACATGAACATTTCAGTCTGCTTACTTACAGGGATTCCAAGCTGTTGAGCTGCCAGTTTAATCACTTTTTCTGCATCATCTGTGTTACATACAGTAATTGTAGTACTCTAGTATAAGAAAAGAAGGTAAAACATCCGAATGAGTGGTCAAAGGTATAACAAGTATATAAACATTCAACATGATTAACAATTTCTTTATTACAACATTTTTTGACACTGGATCACAGTTTGCAATGGGTTATGTGGTTAGAATATACCGTAATGTCTATTATCAGCTGCATTTATATTGTCATCAGTACTGTTGTGCCTTTTATAGCAAGGGTAGACTGAGACCTATGTGGACCATTGGTCACTATGGCCCATGGGACTCTTACAATCCATTATACAGATTTTTTTTTTAAACTTTGTTTGAAAACTATACATCATTACTTTTTAATGCTCCATCTTTATTTAAAAACATTAATGCTCTGAGCCCTCAGGCAGTGTCTGATTACTTAAATGCTGCTCCTTACGTATATATATGTATAATATATTATATGTAGGGCAGCATATTTTATTGTACTCTAAGCAATATTCAAGTTTTTATCGAACATGTTAAGCATCTTCATACACTTATACTCATTAGCTTACCATATACATAGTAATTTTTTGTACATTAATGGAGAATAAATACACATGTGGACAAAATTGTTTTTTACCCCTCATTTAATGAAAGAAAAACCCACAATCGTCACAGAAATAACTTGAACCTGACAAAAGTAATAATATATAAAAATTCTATGAAAATGAACAAATGAACAAAGTCAGACATTGCTTTTCAACCATGCTTCAACAGAATTTTTTAAAAAAGAAAACTCATGAAACAGGCCTGGACAGAAATGATGGTTCCCTTAACTTAATATTTTGTTGCACAATCTTTTGAGGCAATCACTGCAATCAAACGATTCCTGTAACTGTCAATGAGACTTCTGCACTTCTCAACAGGTATTTTGGCCCACTCCTCATGAGCAAACTGCTCCAGTTGTCTCGGGTTTGATGGGTGCCTTTTCCAGACGGCATGTTTCAGCTCCTACCAAAGATGCTCAATAGGATTTAGGTCAGGGCTCATAGAAGGCCACTTCAGAATAGTCCAATGTTTTCCTCTTAACCATTCTTGGGTGTTTTTAGCTGTGCGTTTTGGGTCATTATCGTGTTGCAAGACCCATGACCTGCGACACGACCAAGCTTTTTGACACTGGGCAGCACATTTCTCTCTAGAATTCCTTGACAGTCTTGAGATTTCATTGTACCCTGAACAGATTCAAGACACCCTGTGCCAGATTCAGCAAAGCAGCCCCAGAACATAACAGAGTCTCCTACATGTTTCACAGTAGGTACAGTGTTCTTTTCAAGATATGCTTCATTTTTTGTCTGTGAACATAGAGCTGATGTGCCTTGCCAAAAATTTTGATTTTTGTCTCATCTGTCCACATTCTACCAGAAGCTTTGTGGCTTGTCAACATGTAGTTTGGCAAATTACTTTTGTCAGATTCAAGTTATTTCTGTGACCATTGTGGGTTTTTCTTTCATTAAACGGGTACAAACAATTTTGTCCATGTGTGTATATGGTTAGCATTTAGCAGGAGACAGAATACAGAAAAAAACCGCTAGATTTCTTATGCAGCACTGTGTATAGATCTGCAAGATAAGTGAAGAGTCAGCACCTCTTACTTCCCAGCCAGATGTGAGCTGATGTAACTGTGCTGGGAAAGTGATCACACATGGGGCTTGTTTACCTTCTATTCAGCAAAGTAAGCAAGACACCATTTCCCCAACTAGCGCATTCACGTTTATGTGCTAACAAATGTCTGTGCATATGCCTATAGCTAGGTTAATAATGCAGCTAGTGAGTCATGACTATATACTGTACTGTACTGTAGAGGGAAAATTAAGGAGATTTTGTGTCAAATTTATTTATTTTTTTTAAATATTTGCATCTACAGTTTCTAGAAAGTGTAAAAGATTAGGTGGGTAAGACTAATAGTACAATCACTAAATTTGTGACATGTGCATGGAATGTAAATACAAATGTGTCCATCCTTAACCTTGCTTGAATTGCATCAGGTTATACACAGTAATTTTGTATCGTGCAGTAAAAAACGTGTATGCTGTTTATTTGGTGTGTGTTTTTGTTTTTTTTTCACTATAAATGAAATCTATAGGAAATTGCCTGAAAAGAATGCCTAGACCCTGAGCATGCTGTGTTTTGGGAAAAAAGCAAAAAACACCAGAAAGTGTTAAAAATGTCAATAAAATATGTAAGCTTTTTCATGATATCATAGTAAATAACCTTTAACATCTGGCTGCTGTGCTTTTTCAGTAAAAAAAAACAAAAAAAAAAACACACATACCAGAAAATGCTCCAAAAAGTGATGCTAAAACTGTGACACAAATACCCCATTAAGTGTACAAGAGGGCTTAAACTATTACTTTTTTAACATAAGTCCTTATGGATGATGGATGGCTAACAGATGATATCCATCAATGGCATCTGTCACAGCCATTCAGTAAAAAATATATATGTAGAAATGTATACTTTTTTCCTTTTTTTTTTTTTTTTTTTTTAACCTATGGATGGGTGACTGCATGCTTAGGGGCATTAGATCTGTAATTTTGGTAAAGAAAGGTGTCTAATATGAATAGCTGTATCATACTGCATTCACCATTGATAAATCTCCCCGAATAACATATAAAATGATTCCCATATTTAAGAATACGTGATAACCACACATAGGTACTACTTACAGACATGAACTCATCTGCATCCAGGTACAAAACACTAACAGCAATTTTCCTGGGGTATTCATCTTTCTTCACTTCACTAATATGCCTGAGAATAAAAAAAATACTCATGTTATCCCTAAAAAGAAATTCATGAAGATTGCGCTCTCTTAAGACAGCTTATTAGATATGGAAAGGAACTGTCTATTATTTATGTAACAAAACAGCAAACAATTCTCGCAGAATTATATAGATCTAGGATTGCCAGTTCATAAAGGGACCTGATTTTTATATGATAAACAAATGCATATAAATATGTCTATTTTATTTTATTTTTTTTTAAATATATTCAGTGCTAGAAAGCCAACTTACAGTAGATGTTGCAAAAACTAATGTGGATCAAAACACAACACAACAAACAATCTTTGGGTTTATGTAGAACTGCAGGTAAATTTACTGCTGTCACTACCAAGTGTTAACTACTGGGAATATGATAACACATTTAACAAACAAAAAGTGTTATAGTAAATCTATACTATGCTTGAAAACAAGTGTAGGCCAGCTTTGTGGCAGGATATATATTCCTTCTGGAAATGATAGAGTTAAGATGTACTTAAGTCTTACCAGCATAAAGTTGAGAGCCACTTCTCCTTTGTCTCGGAGGAACTGCAACAGAAAACAATGCAGAAAGAAATGAAATAACTACTGCTCTTAGTGAAGGCACATTTAGCGACATATCCCAGTTCCTTCCTCCCATCCACAATATAAGCAAATTGCCCTTCCTGCTTCTATTTTAGCCTCATGGCCAGTCTAGATTTCCTTCTCCAGATGTCAAGATCTTACTTCTTGCCAAGGTTTTCTTCATTGACCTGAACATTGTGTTTTTATTGATTTCAGTCTGTAGTATTAAGGAGAATTAAACACTTAAGCAATGAAAGACATTCCACTGTGTTAACTAAGAAACACTGTTTAATACTGTGGGGGAGATTTATTAAAACTTTCATGCCAGAAGTCACATTGCCACTGCCAATTTTGCCACTTTTCTAAAAAGTAGCCATGTCAGGTTGGGGGCTTCGCTGGAGGGTTTGTGGCCTCAAGTAGCTAACAGATGTACTATAATTTATACCAAACATTGGCGCAATTATAGCCACTCGCTGGCATAGATTTGAAATTTTGGTGCACACAGGGCTAGAAATGTGCTTAATTTATTAGAAGGCCTGCCTCTTAATAAATTAGGCACATCCTACTCCAGCACAGGGAAGATCAAGACTGTCTTTTCCGATAAACCTCCTTAAGGCTGGGGCCCCACGTGGCGTAAATGCTGCGATTTGTCCGTGGCGGAAACGCTGCAGAAAAAATCGCGGCGTTTTACAGACAGAGCAAAGTGGATGGGATTCTAGCGAATCCCATGCCCACTTTGCGGTAAAAACCGTACTATGGACACACGACCATTTCCAAAACCATATGGGGCCTTAGCCTAAGGCAGAGTGAAAAAATGCTTTGTTTCCGCAATGTTGGGCCTCAGCCTCAGTTTCATTTCAGTGTGTTTTTATGCAGCTGATCTAACACATGCGAATATATAGCTTATATGATCCATTCCACTTTTTGTTATAGAATTTTAAAAAGCAAATAAAATGTACATTTTAATTTTAATAAAAAAAAATACAAAATAACAACAAAATTACAATTTTATATTTATCACAAATTAAACATGAAAAACAATTGAAATAGACGTCACTGTAGTTTTGGCCCTAAACTGAACATACACTAGTGACACAGAGCAGCAATGTGAATTTTCTCACTAAATCTATGGGATATTTAGAAAGTGAAAATAGTGACAGCATTCATATTGTCATGTGCGGATTAAAAGAGTGTCATTTTTTACAGAATAGTATTATAATAATAATAATAATAATAATAATAGTGTATTTGTGATGTTCAGAGTTGATATAAAGGAGTTTTCCTGTGAAAAGGGAATAAATGCTTCATTGCTGGGGGGTATGACTGGTGGGACCCCCAGTAATGATGAGAATGGGGGTCCCCAAGCCCCTTGTGTGATTGTAGTGCCAACACACTATTAATTTATGTGGGAAATAAGTAAATACAGCACTCAGTCAATCTCATAGAAATGAATAGAGTGGAGGTAATGAATACCACTCCATTGTCATCGGGGACTTATTCTCATGATTGATGGGGTCCCTGCAGTTAGACCTCCAGTGATCAGGCACATATATAGGACAACTCCTTTAAATCAGTGAAAGAAAATAATTCAACCACTGTCCTGAAAGAATTTACCTAAATGTGACAACATAGTTTGTCATGGGCCACCCAATTACAAAGGAGTCTTCAGGGCAATGTTTTTTCTCAGACACTTCTCCAAGAGATGTTGAGACCCACATTTCACTTAGTCGAACTTGCTTCTTCAGCTTCATGGTGGAGGACCTTGGAGAAAAGAAGATTTAAAACTCATGGAAGACATAGAAATAAACTGTTGATCAATTATATGCAGTCAAAAAAGATATGATAGTTGATCTTAGGATATCTGCTATATCAGAGATGACTACAAAATCATTGGGATTAAAGGTGCCCAAATGCCAAACTAGTACCTTCTTACCCCCATACACATGCATACTTGGTTCAGCCAGGCCATGTGCACATGGCTTCAGATTCAATAACATTTACACAAGAAAACTCCAGGCACGCGGCCTGGCGGAGGGCTCTCCTCATTTAGGAAGAGGTGACTGTGTCATATATGAGGTGACTACATGGATTTGGTGGAAGTGGTGAAAGATCCCTTTTAAAAGAATTAAAATAGTGTTCCATATTGTCATTATATTGCATAGAAGAAACTGCACTAATGATTTCAATCTGGTTAGACCCCAGAGTATAATGATTGGAGGCACAAAGGAGGTGAGCAAACATAACAGACAGAGTTATGCCCTTCTCTTGAACTCTGGTATGGGTCTTCAGGTCTCTTCAACGATGTCACAGTCATGTGGATCATGCCAGTGTCATTATGTATTGTGATGGCAGCTTGACTCACGTGACCACTGAGGTCCAATTACACTGCTCATTACACTGTGGGGTCTGAAGAGAACCCAGAATGTAAAATATAGTGTGTGGGTGGTGAATCTCCAAAAATTTGGGGTTTGGACGAACTTGAAATTTTAGCAAAATTCATAACTAACACCGTAGTGGCAACTAGGGACATTGTATTGTGTTGAGGGGCCCCTGTGAGACATTATACTGTGTGGAGGGGCCACTGTGAGACATTATACTGTGTGTAAATGGGGCATTATACCATGTGGGGGGGCCAGTAAACGGGAACCTTTTACTGTGTGCACACCAGGAAAGAGGGCGCTATGCTGTGTGGGGCCAATGTCAACAGTTTGCTATGGGGTCCCAGTCTTTCTTAATTATGCCCCTAATACAGACTCTCATAGATATACATAGAAATTGTGACTTCCAGTTGGTGTGTAACTAGGTAGATCAATCTGCTGATCACATGATCAGCCAGAGATAAAGTGAAGCATGCACGGGAATAGTGTTTGCATTGTTCATGAAATATGCCCTATACTACAGGTCTAGAGTGCAGGAATGACAATTCAGCTCATGTCATATACGCTTACTTTGGCTTCGCAATAAGTAGGGAGTCGCTGAAAAGGAACAGATGTCTTTCTTGTGTCTGCCATCCACTTGATAGCTGAACTTTTTCTCTTAGGATGAACATGTTGTTGGGGCTACAGAAAGCTCCCAGGAGAAGTCCATTCCCAGAATGAGCAGGAAACAAAGTGATCTCCCTGGAGGACCAATACAGCATATTAGCAAGTGTTATCAGCATTAATACTAGTATATCATTGTGGACTGTAGAAAAAAACAAAAATATCTTATTTTGTCTCATATTACAATGAAAGCTGAGACATATAGACAATGATCTGTTCTAAGCATCACAGGTGAACATCGTGACCCTCCTTCTTATTCTCTTCAATATCTTGTATCTAACTGTAAGACAACTGGCTGCAGCAGGACACAAAATTGTCAAATGCCCTGTTTGTTGTAGGACACAAAGATTATGAAGCCCGACCTCTGCCTAAACCCTCAGCCAAAAAAAAGAAGGTTAACCCCTATGTTCAGTATTTCTACACCACTGTTACAGGAACATGCAGAACATCCTACAATCCGCGTAGAAAATTTTATTTGCTGTTAACATCTTGCATTCATTTCTAGGTTTAGTGTGTTTTATAACAATGAATATCATTCTATGATATGTGATACGTAAAAGATTATTCAAAAAAGAACAGCTGCTCGTGTGCCTTATCCTCTGGATGAGAAGCTGTGCGAGTTGTCACAGCACAGGGCTGGGCACGACATCATTCCACTGCAGGGTGGAACATTAATGGCAATAAAGAACAGACTCTCCTCTGTAGGCCTGTTAGGAAATGCTTGGGACAACTGTGAAATGCAAGGAGTAAATTTCTGAAATGAAAAGTTCCAGAATGTGTCTTAAACAGTGCCTCACTTTTAACATTCAGAATCTAATCTAATCTATCTAACTATTGTTGTATTAAAATTATAAATCTAGTTCTTCATTCATCTCTTTGACCTACATAAGATCACTGAATGAGGTCACGGTCCTAGTCACACAGACTGTCAGTGTGCCCTTGTCCACCAATTTTCTTACAGACTGTAAACTCTTATGAGCTCTCTCACCTTAAGTATGTGGTATATGTTATGTTTGTATTTTCCTGTTACATTGTAAATTATATGCCATGGACGAATATGGAGAGGAATTTGAGGTGATCTTCCATATTTGTATACCATGTGAACATGCCCTTAGGTTTTAAATGTGTTTTGTGAGGCACAAAAATGTTGAATGGATTACTATGGCAGTCTGTGTCTATGGAACAAAACAAAATAAAAGTATTCAGTACTGTAGCTCAAATTTATGTTGCCCATAGATTTGCGTTTCTGACACAGCGTGATTATGCCTCAACAAACTGTGTGCCCAGGGGAACAAAACTGACATGTGAGACACCAATCTAAATAAATCTCCCTCACTGTGTATCTGCCCCTGTAGATAATCCTTTCATATACTCACTTTACGTTATTTCAAAGGGCACTGAAGTTTCCAAAATTCCAACCATATTTGTCTTACTGACTGATTCAGGAGTTATTATTTGCACTTGTAAATATATAGACAAGTAACATTTAGCTTCTTCATGCTAACATTTCCATGCCATCAACCATCCAACTAAGACATCTATTTTGAGGAGCAGATGAATAAAGTGTCTTATAATCTCTTGAGAAAATCCTGGCACAACCTGCTACATTTTTCCATTGCATAAATAAATATCTCCAAAAATGAACAGCCACAAAATTTGGAAAAAGCTGGAAGATCAGAACAAAAGGTTAAAAGGTCTTAGTATCAAAGAATTTTGCAGGAAAAGGTATGATCATTTCAAGGAATCGTCGCCAGACTGGTACAAGAACAGCACAAAGAACAGACAGTCTTCCATATTTACTACTGGGTACATGGTGGAACTGGGCACATTTAAGATGCTGCTTCTGTTCTAAAATGAGAGTTGGCAAAAACAGGAGATTATGAGGAAGATTCTATCAGAACAGAATTTCTACAGGAAACCCAACAGGATGCCTGGAGCACTGTATCCTCCTTTAGAGAGTGATATTGAAACAACAGGAAAACAACCGTTCCCTTTATATATTTTATAAATGTAACTTTATCTTCAGCTCTAACCGTCTGACCTTGTACTGTCCTTGGACACACCTGGTTTTCCATGCTTCCACTGAAGACATGTCTCTTATTGGTCCATAGTTAGAGGCTAAAAACTACATGTTGCCTCTAGACATGTCATACACACATTAGGGAATTCATGTCTCCATATTTATTACATCCTGTACGACTGATACATTTCTTTCTGTTTCTGACAATTCAGTTTTCAAGTCTTATATTCACCAAAATACAGATTGTTCAGACAATAGTCTTTAACCTCTATAAGACTCTGTCCCCATCTGCATCAGGGGCTCCATTAGGAGACAATGGGAGGAATTTATCAAACTGAGCATGCCAGCTTTCTGGAGTAAACGTGGCACTATTTTTGAACAACCATTTTGGGCCAAATAAAAGACACCACTTTCTCCTTTTTCTGCCACATCAGCAACTTTAGGAAAAAAAGTGGGTGGAGCCTGGTATGTGGGGTGAGAACCAAGGAGAACCAGGGTGGGGATGGTTTTGACCAAGAGATTTACTAGCACCAGAAAAATGGCATAGATTTCAATTCATCCGTCAGGAAAGAATTGCCCAATCCCCAGGTGGCACTGACCCCCTCACCAGCCGCACTTCAGACTGTTCATTCTCATCTTTTGAACCTGTTACAGAGGAGGAAGTATCTCAGCTACTTTCTTCTTCTCGCCCTACGCCCTGCAGTAGTGACCCTTTCCCCTCACACCTTCTCCAGTCTCTGTCGCTTGCTGTCATGACTTACCTTACTAAAATATTTAGCCTCTCTCTCTCTCTTCTGGAATTTTCCCATCAAACATGCTGTCATAACCCCGCTACTGAAGAAATCCTCCCTTGACCCATCCTGTGCTGCTAACTAACGACCTGTCTCTAACCTCCCTTTCATCTCCAAAATCTTGGAACGCTTAGTCTATTCTCGTTTAATCCGCTATCTTTCTGCTAGCTCTCTTCTTGACCCCTTACAATCTGGCTTCAGCATTCTGCACTCTACTGAAACGTCCCTCACAAAAGTCTCTAATGATCCCCTGATGGCTAAGTCCAAAGGTGACTACTCTCTTATTCTTCTAGATCTCACAGTATTTGACACTGTTGACCATCAACTCCTCCTCACTATACTCCGTTCTGTCGGCCTCACGGACACCGCTCTCTCCTGGTTCTCCTCTTATCTCTCTGACCGCACTTTCTGTGTATCATTTGCGGGCTCTGTTTCTTCCCCCTCTTCCCCTTGCCGTTGGGGGTTCCTCAGGGCTCGGTCCTAGGTCCCCTGCTCTTCTCCCTCTACACAGCCCCCATTGGACAAACCATCACTAGATTTGGCTTCCGGTACCATCTTTATGCTGATGACACCCAATTATATATGTCATCCCGTGGCATCACCCCTACACTAATACAGAACACCAGTGACTGTCTCTCTGCTGTCTCAAATATCTTGTCTTCACTCTATCTGAAACTGAATCTCTCAAAGACTGAATTACTGCTGTTTCTACCATCTAACAAATCTGTCCCTGATATCTCCATTGCAGTCTTTGGCCTTACCATAACTCCTAGGCAGCATGCCCGCTGCCTCGGGGTTTTGTTTGACTTAGACCTTTCCATCACTCCCCATATTCAATCACTCGCACACTCATGTCATCTCCACCTCAAAAACATCTCCAGAATAAGCCCTTTCCTTACCACAAATACACTAAAGACACTTATCGTTGCCCTGATTCACTCTCGCCTTGACTACTGTAACTCCTTACTAATCGGTCTTCCCCTTACTAAACTCTCCCCTCTACAATCTATTCTGAATGCGGCGGCCAGGCTTATCTATCAGTCTAGACGCTACAGAGATGCCTCCGGTCTGTGGCGGTCACTACATTGGCTGCTTATTCAATACAGAATACAATATAAACTTATAACCCTCATTCACATGGCTCTCCATAATGCTGCACCTCCCTACATTTACTCCCTCATCTCTGTCTATCGCCCAACCTGTACTCTCCGTTCACTCAATGACCTAAGACTAACATCCTTTATTATCAGAACCTTCCACGCTCGTATACAAGGCTTCTCCCGAATTGCAACACTTCTCTGGAATGCTCTATCCCGGACTATTAGATTAACCCCCAATTTCCACAGCTTCAAGCGTAAACTAAAGACATATCTTTTCAGACAGGCCTATCACAACTCCTAATGTAAACCTTTCCGTAGTTAGAATCCCTAAAACATACCCTCCTCTGTTTATGCTCCAACTTTACCTCACAGGATATGATGTCATATCAGACTAACTTTATATGTCCAGGCACCATCTGCACGTTAAAGGACAACGGATGACGGCTCATACAGCTTATATATGTGTAATGACAGTAATCTCTATTACAAAATTGTCTGACCATTGTACAAGCAATGCTACGTCTGTTGCCGCCCCTGCTACCTCTTGTGTCACCCCCTCTACCTCATAGATCATGGGTCGGCAACCTCTGGCACACGTGCCACTCTTGGCATGCGAGGCTTATTTCCCTGGCACGGCAGCGGACTCCTCACCCAGCAGTTTCGATCGGACCAAACACGGCCGAAACGAAACTGCTATTATTATACTGTGGGGTCTCTTCAGACCCCCGAGTATAATAAGCGGAGCCCCCGGGGAGATGATCAAACATAAAAAACAATGTTACTCACTATTCCACGCTCTGCAGCCGCTGTGTACTCTTCAGGCGCTTCTGCCTGAAGTCAGCTGACAGGGCCTCAGGTGTCACGTCTGCGTCTGACGTCATTACGCATAATGACATGACCCCTGAGACTCAATGAGCGGTCACTGACTACAGGCAGAAGCGCCCGAAGATACAGAGCGGCTGCGGAGCGTGGAATGGTGAGTAACATTGTTTTTTATGTTTCATCACCTCTCTTTGCCCTCCACTTATTATACTCTGTGGTCTGAAGAGACCCCACAGTATAATAATAGCTAGTGAGTGGCACAAATTGGAATATTATAAAAGTTAGAATATTATATCGTGTGCAGGGGGCCGCTATGGGACAAATACTGTGTGCAGGGGCCGCTATGGGACATAATTCCGTGTGCAGGCGCCGCTATGGGACATATTGCTGTGTGCAGGGACTGCTATGGGACAAATACTGTGTGCAGAGGCAGCTATGGGACAAATACTGTGTGCAGAGGCAGCTATGGGACAAATACCGTGTGCAGAGGCAGCTATGGGACAAATACCGTGTGCAGAGGCCGCTATGGGACAGAATACCGTGTGCAGGGACCGCTATGGGACAAATACTGTGTGCAGAGGCAGCTATGGGACATATACTGTGTGCAGAGGCCTCTATGGGACATTTATACCGTGTGCAGGGACCACTATGGGACATTATTCTGTATAACGGTGTGTTTTCTATATTAAGGATGTGTTTTTGCACAGAAAACTCAGGCTTTGGTTTTTTTTGTGCAAAAATGCACCAGTTTTACATCGAAGTAAAAGTTCCAGTGGCCTAAGACTATAAATGCATCCAGATACATAGTGTGTTTTCACCATAAGGATGCCGCCATACGGTGCTCCTGAACACTTACATTTACCACTAATTGGGGGCTGTACATGGACTTTCATTGGTTCTAATCAGAAAGTACAGGCGCGTCCCAGGAAATATCAGTAAACGCATGTGTCCTAAAGCATCTGGTGGCAGCACTTCTGTGTTATGGTTTGTGGTATATGACTTTAGTTTAGAGGTCGTCAGACTTACAATTATTGACCAGCACTCCGAGTACCTCATCTTTGATTTTTCTATTAAAATCGGCATGCCGAACAAAAAAGGTTGCCTACCCCTGTCATAGATTGTAAGCTCTTGTGAGCAGGGCCCTCAGTCCCAGTGTGTGAATTGACTATTTCCTTGTAATGTATCTTTTTTGTCAGTACCTGAACCCTACAAATTGTACAGTGCTGCGGAATATGTTGGCGCTATATAAATAAAATTTCTTATTATTATTATTATTATTATTATTATTATTAATTCATTCATGTGCATGGAATCTCCCAAGATGTACCCAAATTACTGTTGGAACCACTTAATTCTAGTGCATCTCTTGCCAGCAGAGGAATTGGTTAAGACTGGTATAGGAAACACTGCTCTTAAGAAATTCTCCTTTTGCATTGAAATATTGCTACAGTGCTATTTTTCCTATCATAATGACAAGGACTCAACAGACTATAACATCAGCCAATTTGGACCTTTGGACCTTTATTTTCTGTGTACCGGATATAGCACTTTGTTGTGGTTTCCATTTGCAATAAAAATCACAGCACAGATTTGAAGAGTATTTGTTAAAGGGCGTTATTGAAGTAATTTTTTTTTTTTTATAGAAAAGGGACAGAATGGGATTTAAAAAAAAATTAAAATAAGCATTATTCACCTCAACCTTGCCACTGCTGTACCTGTGCTTCCTAGGTTCTCTGCTATTGTACTTCCTGGTCGATCTCAACATAAAGAAAATGACTGCTCAGCTTTGACACACCTTAGCCAAATGGTATTTCCCGTGAGTCAAGAGGGAGAGGCAAGTGAAGAGCAACAGGAGACCTAAACTGGAACGGTATCCACAGTTTAATGAGCTGAGTAGTACTTATGTATGATATATATGGCTCTTTTAACATAGCATCCCCTCAAGAGCTGAGTGGGCACCATAGCTACCTAGTCTTTTTACACATTGAATACCTAGCAACAATGCCTGCTATCAGAGTCCTCTCTGATTGTGGCCATTAAGTCTTCAGTGCATAAATATTGCAGTATATTGAATAGATGATCAGACCTCCTATAAATATATAAAAATATTTATCACATACTTTATATACTTTAAGAGGAAAAAAAAATGGCTGAACGGCCGCTTTTTCACCATTTTACCTCCCCCCCCCCCAAAAAAAAAAAATTGAATAAAAAGCTGTCAAAACATCAGACAATAGCCAAAATGGTATCAATAAAAATTACAAAATGGACCACAAAAAAAGACACCTATGACAGAAATGGAAAAAAAAGTTATGGGTGTCAGAATATGGTGACCCAAAGTGAATTTTTTTAATTTAAAGCTTTGGATTTTTGTACAAGTATAAAAACATAACAAGAACTATATAAATTTATTATCACTGTGATCATTCCAACCCGAAGAATATAGGTAGCATGTCAGTTTCGCTGCACAGTAAACACTGTAAAATCAAAGCCCATAAGAAAATGGCACAAATGCAGTTTTTTTTCTAATATCACTCACTCCATTCTAAATTTTTTCCAGCTATCCAGTACATAGTACAGAACATTAAATGGTACCGTTACAAAATATAAATTTGTCAAAAATAAGCCCTCATATAGAACTGTGAACAGAAAAAAAAAAAAGTTATGGCTACGAGGAGTGAAAAATCAAAATGAAAAAAAAAATAAATAAAAAAAATGGCAGTGGTAGGAAGGCGTTAAATGTTCATTAGTACCCAACCAGTTAAAATCCTGACGAGAGTAGAGGAATAGTTTGGAAAATCATGTAGAATGTTTCACTTGTAAGGCCAGTCATTTGTCCTTCTGATGTCTGCCGTCAGAGGCTTCCCATGAATATAACCATATTTAAATTAGGAGAATTAAAATTTAAACATTTTTGAAAATGTAAATTATTAAAACTTTCATAGAGTTTTAAAGATTTCCTTGTTGTGGCTGGATTTTCTTCCCATGCATGTAGTGTCCATGCCTGATAACCTGTCCACAATAAATCATGACTGGGTTTCAGACAAGTGCCAGACCACAGAAAGTTCCTGCATTCATGGTCATATCTATTGGCAACTGATCAAGACACAAGATTGTCACCACTAAGATGGTTAGAGAAAATCTTTAAACTCTGCAGCATTTGTAATAATTTATATTTGCAAAATGTTTAAAATTGCCTACAAATATAAATATGGTTATGTTCGTGGGGGGAAAAAAACCCTTTAAAAAGGCCAGGGCCTTATGTTGCGAAAATGCACCGTTTTACATTACCTGCAAAGTGGATGGAATTCTGGCTAATCCCATCCACACCTTGCAGAAAAAAAAAAAAAATCTGCAACGCAAATGCTGCGATTTCAAAAAACATTTGCATTTTCTATATAGGTATAATAAATGCAGAAAGTCCACAGAGGAAAACTCTGTGGACTTTCTGTGAAAACACTGCAGAAAAAAGCATGATGCGTTTCCGCCTCGGTCTTTTCCGTAACGATTCATTGCGTGGGGCCTATGCCTAAATGTCTCCGATTGAAAAAAGCTATTTCCTGTCAATCATAGTAGTTGTTAAGGGGCTAACATTGTTAGCTGGCAAGCAGCTGAAATAGTAGTTCTGTACCAGATGTAAACTGTAATGTGTTATTAAACAAGTTTCTCTTCCATTTATCTAATAAAATCAGCAGTTTCACAATACACAAAACATGTCAATGTTTAAGAATAATCCTGCATATGAAGAATGAGACAACACAACACTGTAACATGATATCAAAATCATGGGGCTGACTATTGGTTCTCTGAAGAAACTCTTAACCTTGAAATAAACACCACGAGGAACCATTTATACAAAAGCCGACTGATAAACAGAATGAAAAGACTTTCAGCTGTCTTTGTCTCCTCTCTGTAATTTTTCTACAGAGGGAAATTCTCTTTTTTGGTTCGGGACCAGATAGATTCTCTGTTAAGTCAGTGGTAGGCCAGTATAGGCCTAATACAGTTTACATAGAAATAATTAATGCAATAATGATAAGATTAACTCATTAATTATATTACACTAGCAATAAAACTTATTGTGTAGAAAATACAACTGGCTCTATAAACTTTGTTCCCTAACATGCCATCACTCTGCCGCCACTCTCTTCCCTGGCTATTCCGTTATTGTCCCACGTATACCAGGCTCAGACTAGCCCACAGGGGTACAGGTGAATCCCTGATGGGTCGCAGACCATCAACACCTGACTTAGCAGTGTAAACTAAACTACACTCAGGCTAGGTTCACATCTGTGCACAAGTCTCGCTTATTTGGGTCCACCGAGGGATCCAAACGAAGGAGAGATGGACCGCTAAAACAGTGGTCACCTGCAAACACCAGTGGCCCCCATAGTCCACCGGGTGTCCGCTGGTTTCAGTATAAAAGCCTCTGTGCAGGACTTTTCTCTCTGCCGATTTATGCAGTGGAGTCTCCAACGGAGATGTGAACTTAGCCTCACTGCACTGTATACAGTTAAGCAGTGTACAGCCTATGTGTCCATACAATAAACTGGGTAGATTATTTTAATTACCCAGGTAATGATTACATAGACACATGGGGTGGATAAGAGAACATCTAGGTGCCAAGGCAGGCTAGCCAGTATCTTCCCTCCACAGGCTCCACCATCTCAAAGTTGCTGCAGGGCCCCTACCAATCATCTTTCATCATCTTACAGCTACCTGAAGCCTGCTGCTATGTGAGCAAATATTCCTGGCTCACAGTGCTCTAGTACAAGGCATGAGGCAGTCAGCAGACTACAGACAGGGCCCCCTGAACATGAACAGTCCAAAGCAAGGACTAGGCAGCAGGTTACTACTAGCAGGTTAGAGTATGTGTTCAATATTGAAAGTCAAAATACAGAAGCATTTGCATTTGTTGCTTCACAGTTTATATATATGTACACTTATATTTTTTTATGATTTTATAAAAATCAAAAAGATAATGCACCTAGATAGAAATGTCAGATTGCTGCAAAACTTGGTATGCAGTTATGTCTCAGGAAATATGTTACTTATTAAAGGTGTGGCTTGATTAAACACTGGGTTTTGCCACAAAAGAAAGTAAAGCCGTGGGCCCACGTGACGTAAATGCCGTGGAAAAAAAAATGGCATTTTACAGTCACAGCAAAGTGGATGGGATTCTAGCGAATCTCATCCCCACTTTGCGGTAAAATACGCGCAGCAGAGACAAAGCGATTTCCAAAACAGTTGCGGTTTTGGAAATCGCAGCATGTCAATTATACCTACGGAAACGCTGCCAGTTTCCCTATATGTATAATTCAAGCAGAAAGTCTGCAGAGGAAACCTGTGCGAACTTTCTGTGCAAAGTGTTGCGGGAAAAACAGTGATGCGTTCCTGCCATGGTTTTTCCCGCAGCACATTTTTACTGTGGGACGCCACATGGGGCCTTAGCCTGCTGCCCTATAAATATCCTCTCAGAGGCTACTTTGGAGTAGTGTACTTCCTGGGGAGAGATTGTAGAATCCTAGATATGCTTCTATGACACACTCAGACCTTTTGCTCAGTTAATAGAATTTGAGAGGGAGAGCATTATTGATCTTAGAGAAACAGGATTGCTATTTTGATGAGTTGCCTTCCATCTAGGGTGTTCTGACTTAGCTGTTAGGAGGTGTTGAGAGCAGTGGTTATGTGAAGGTATACACACACAGCTAACATGCTATGGACGGCGTAGAGAGACCACCAGTAGAAAGAATCATTTGATCCACTGACAAGCACGACCAGCAGTCACAGTTTCCTTATCCACCATCCAAACACAGGGGTCACTTATTACTGTGCTTATTACCTGTGCTGCCACTGGCCGCCGACCACCATCACACTAAACCTATTCTTCAACAGATTTGGTCACACACCAGCTCCTCCCACCCCAGCATATCCTTCAGCTCCCCTCACCACAATGACTTCACCCCATCCACCCCATGTGGCTACTTCCCAACAGACCAGTAAATCCAGAAATCTGTCTTTATCTGACCACAGTCTGACCTTCACACGGGCCCAGGTGAGGAAGGAGATGAAAAAGATCAATGCGAGGAAAGCCGCAGGGCCAGATGACATCAGTGCAAGGCTAATTAAGACTTGTGGGGACCAGCTGTGTGGTATAATTACATATATGTATAATATGAGCCTGAGGCAGGAAATAGTCCCTGAATTATGGAAATCTTCTTGTGTGGTACCAGTTCCAAAGAAACCTCACCCTATGGACCTCAACGACTACAGACCTGTAGCACTGACATCCCACTTGATGAAGATCTTAGAGAGATTGGTTCTCACACATCTTCGCCCTCTAGTGAGCCCCGCTATGGACCCTCTCCAGTTTGCTTATCGACCGGGCATTGGGGTAGATGATGCCATCATCCACCTTCTGCACAGGGCTCTGTCTCACCTGGAAAAACCAGGGAACACAGTGAGAATAATGTTCTTTGATTTTTCCAGTGCTTTTAACACCATACAGCCCAGGTTACTGAGAGACAAGCTGGGCCTTGCTGGAGTGGACCACCACCTCTCCAACTGGATCCTAGACTACCTCACAAATCGACCTCAATACGTGAGAGCCCAAGACTGTGTGTCAGGTACCGTTATCTGTAATACGGGGGCACCTCAGGGTACGGTTCTCGCCCCTTTCCTTTTCACACTGTACACTGCTGATTTTAGGTGCAACTCATCTAGCTGCTACCTACAGAAGTATTCTGACGACTCTGCAATAGTAGGCCTCATCACAGACGATGATGACAGGGAGTACAGAGAACTGAACCGGTTTTTTGTGGACTGGTGCCTCCAGAACCACCTGAAGATTAACGCGGGGAAGACCAAGAAGATGGTGGTGGACTTCCGTAAAGGCAGATGCCCTCCAAAACCAGTGGACATCCTAGGGACGGGCATCGAGATTGTGAACACCTATAAGTACCTGGGTTTGCTCCTTAATAATAAGCTGGACTGGGCAGATCATATGGAGGCCCTGTACAGGAAGGGCCACAGCAGGCTCTACCTGCTTAGGAAGCTGAGAGCCTTTGGAATCCGGGCACTTCTTAGCACTTTCTTCAACTCGGTAGTGGCATCAGCCATCTTCTTTGGCGTGGCCTGCTGGGGGAGCAGTATATCAACCAGGGACAGAAATAAACTTGACAAGCTGATTAGAAGGGCCAGCTCTGTCCTGGGGAGCCCACTGGACCCAGTGCAGGTGGTGGGTGACAGAAGGATACTGTCCGTGGTGAGCTCCATGCGGGGGGAATAACTCCCATCCCATGCATGAGACTGTGATTGCGCTGGGCAGTACTGTCAGTGACCGACTGCTCCACCCTAGGTGTGAGAAGGAGCGCTATCGGAAGTCTTTCCTCCCCACCGCGGTTAGGCTGTACAACCAACACCGACCTAAGCGGAGATCATTACATACAGAAAACTGAAATATCTCTCTGCCTGTTAAATCCCCCCCCCCCCCGCTACATCCTATCTGTCTGTCTGCTATTAATGTAATGCCTCTCACCTTGGAACATTCCTGTACATGTATTTGTATCTGCTTATCTTATCTTATCTTTGCTGCTGTAACACACTGAATTTCCCCATTGTGGGACTATTAAAGCACTATTATTATTATTATTATTATTATTATTATTATTATTATTAATTTACAATGGTGTTGTGAACGAGAAACCATTACTATTGACAGGAACTGTATCATCTTTAGTGACAAATCCAGGTTCTATTTGGTATCTGACAACAGTTGGGTTTGAGTATGGATGCCTTGTGGTGAGTGGCATTGTTCATAGAAGTAAACTATGGTTTTCATCTGCAGTGTGTTTAACCAGTCAGAGCTCAGCATTCCTTTTATTAAACTGTTATAGTAAAATAAAAGTTGTACTATGCTTGGTATTAGACACTTTACATAGCAGATACAGGAGATGTATTTACTGTCAGGGCAAATTCACACAGCAGAATTTTTTTTTTTTTTTTTTTTTTTTTTAAATTATCAGTTTTTATTAATTAGAAGTAACAAGTGACATACAGTATACAGAACAGACAGCAATGAAATGAGAGGTTGGCTGCTCAACATCACATATACAAAAAAAACAGGTAGAACACAAAGGCGTTGGCTGGATGGTTGTAGAAGGGCCAGGAAGAGAAACGTCCAAAGGACAACCTGGAAGCACCTGGCCCAGGAAGCTGAGACATCTATCAGCCAACATCTAATAGCAACTGTTGAAAACTGTATGAGGGAACACTGCAGAAATTTTGAGGAATTAGATACAAAAAAAAAAAAAAATTGCCTCCCATTCATTTCAATGGAAGGCAAATTTCACCTGAAACTCCCATTGTAGTGAATGGGAGTAGAAGATTTTTCAGCAGTGGATTTTGCATGGCAGTTCCCATTGCAAAATCCGCCATGTGAATTTATCCTTTACATAAATTAGATTTAGTACAGAGACAGATATTGGAGAGGTCCAATATACAGTCATGGCCAAAAGTTTTGAGAATGATACAAATATTAATTTTTACAAAGTCTACTGCTTCAGTTTTTCTAATGGCAATTTGCATATACTTCAGAATGTTATAAAGAGTGATCAGCTTAACAGCAATTACTTGCAAAGTCAATATTTGCCTAGAAAATGAACTTTATCCCCCAAAACACATTTCAACATCATTGTAGCCCTGCCTTAAAAGGAACACCTAACATCGTTTCAGTGATTGCTCCATTAACACAGGTGTGGGTGTTGATGAGGACAGGGCTGGAGATCAATCTGTCATGATTAAGTAAGAATGACACCACTGGACACTTTAAAAGGAGGCTG
Source organism: Leptodactylus fallax (assembly GCA_947044405.1). Taxonomy (NCBI): domain Eukaryota; kingdom Metazoa; phylum Chordata; class Amphibia; order Anura; family Leptodactylidae; genus Leptodactylus; species Leptodactylus fallax. Next base: position 1,469,734 of record CAMRHE010000166.1, read on the forward strand.
GTGCTTGCCATCATTGTTTCTCTTCTGTTAACCATGGTTATCTCTAAAGAAACACGTGCAGTCATCATTGCACTGCACAAAAATGGCCTAACTGGGAAGAGTATTGCAGCTAGAAAGATTGCACCTCAGTCAACAATCTATCGCATCATCAAGAACTTCAAGGAGAGAGGTTCCATTGGTGCCAAAAAGGCTCCAGGGCGCCCAAGAAAGACCAGCAAGCGGCAGGACCGTCTCTTAAAAGTGTTTCAGCTGTGGGATCGGGCTACCAGCAGTGCAGAGCTTGCTGAGGAATGGCAGCAGGCAGGTGTGAGTGCATCTGCACGCACTGTGAGGCGGAGACTCTTGGAGCAAGGCCTGGTCTCAAGGAGGGCAGCAAAGAAGCCACTTCTCTCCAGAAAAAACATCAGGGACAGACTGATATTCTGCAAAAGGTACAGGGAGTGGACTGCTGAGGACTGGGGTAAAGTCATTTTCTCTGATGAATCCCCTTTTCGATTGTTTGGAACATCTGGAAAACAGCTTATTCGGAGAAGAAGAGGTGAGCGCTACCACCAGTCTTGTCTCATGCCAACTGTAAAGCATCCTGAAACCATTCATGTGTGGGGTTGCTTCTCAGCCAAGGGAATCGGCTCTCTCACAGTCTTGCCTAAAAACACAGCCATGAATAAAGAATGGTACCAGAATGTCCTCCAAGAGCAACTTCTCCCAACCGTCCAAGAGCAGTTTGGCGCTCAACAATGTCTTTTCCAGCATGATGGAGCACCTTGCCATAAAGCAAAGGTGATAACTAAATGGCTCAGGGAACAAAACATAGAGATTTTGGGTCCATGGCCTGGAAACTCCCCAGATCTTAATCCCATTGAGAACTTGTGGTCAATCATCAAGAGACGGGTGGACAAACAAAAACCAACAAATTCAGACAAAATTAAAGCATTGATTCTGCAAGAATGGACTGCTATCAGTCAGGATTTGGTCCAGAAGTTGATTGAGAGCATGCCAGGGAGAATTGCAGAGGTCCTGAAGAAGAAGGGTCAACACTGCAAATATTGACTTGCTGCATTAACTCATTCTGTCAATATAAGCTTCTGTTACTCATAATATGAATGCAATTATATTTCTGTATGTGATAAAAACATCTGACAAACACACATAAAAACCAGAGGGCAGCAGATCATGTGAAAATATAATATTTGTGGAATTCTCAAAACTTTTGGCCATGACTGTACTCACTTACCATAGATTATATAGATACATAATACAGGCAGCAGATACTGGAGATGTATAATGTACCTAATGTTACCACAGTTTATACAATGGATTTCTTTTAGTTAGTTTTGATATATGGGCGCCATATGTAGTTATACATGCACTTACACTACACTCTTTGGCATGCTATCAGTAGGTTATTAATGGTTGTCTGAGGAATGTTATGCAGCACTGAATGCACTTGGGCATGTAAACCATCAAGATTGGCTGCTGGCAGCTTTCTTTTGCAATTGCTGACCAATGACATACCAGATATGCTCAATGAGAGACACTACAAGACATGATAGCATATTTAGGCCTTGCTGGCTGCTTCCAGTGGCATCAACATGTGGCCTGGTGTAGGTTTGTGGCTTTACCATTGGTTACATGGCCAAATCAATGTAACACTCAGCTGTTAGTGTACCTGAAATGAAGACTAGATGGGTCCAGCTACTGTACATTATGCTACCCTTCACCATGGGTGGGACCAGTGTGACATGCATTTGAGAAGACTTCTTCATGGTGTTGATCTCATGGTGTCCAGATTAATCTCCGGCTATCATTGCTTCCAAGAGAAAAGTGGGACTCATCGCAGAAAAAGATAGCCCTCCATTCCTGCTTCCATTGCTGTCCTGCTCTGCACCATAATAGTCTTTGAGAATGTTGCCATGAGGTCACTTTTACATCTGTATGGCAAAAGCCTTCTGATGGTTTGTGCTGACACGGTTTGCTGTCCTAGAGTTTGGATGTGACATCTAATTTTACTTGTAGTATAGACTGATTCACTTAGCACCATTCTTCCAATTTTCAATCTTTCTCGCACCTCTTTCTGTCATTCTAGTTCATCATTGTTTTTCCAACCACTGGGACATTTTAAAAAGTGCTCGATCTCGACCTAGGCACATAGCAATCTGCTGGAGCGATAAACCACAGTCTTTCAGTTCAAGGATTATGTCCCTCTCAGTTTGTAAGTGGCGATAACTGGCACATCACTGAACAGGAGGCATCACACAGTCACCCCACACGCTTTTTTTTGAGGTTTCATGTGGCGAATAAACTGCTCTCAATTTGCCCTTCCCACACACAGAACTTACCAATATCTGCTACTTTCTCGATTTTCATAACCTTATAGTTTGTCCTTATTGTGTTACTTTTCACAATATATCTTACAGAAATAGCTTTATAACAGCAACATAGAAGAATAAGTCAAACGAAAATTAAAAAACAAAAAGAGAACTGAAGTCAAGGACCCAACACTGAGTATGAAGATGTATCCATGCAATAGTAACAGTAATGTTACGCATCAGCAACATAACAAGCCATTGAAAATGTCTTATGGAATGCAGGCAATGAATACAAAAATTATATAAAAAGAAAAAAAAAAAAAAATACTACATTTGGGATGGCTTCTAATGTGAGAAAGGCCAGAGTTCTGAATTAATCGAGATTGAGTTGGCCATGTGTAAATATTTTAAATGTGTAGCTGGTTTACACTGGTGCAGCTATACTAATACTTTCTCTAGTTTTGGACCGTGCAAACCAAGTCTATAACTAGCTGAAATATATATGAACTATATTTTGTGACTTTTTTATGCCAAAAAACTAATGTATGTGTGTGTGGGGGGGGGGGGGGGGAGGGGGGAGGATGATCCTTCTCTATGTGTTAAGGCACTTTTTGTATCTTTTGTGACAGGGAAGCGGTATGGCACAAAGTAAGATAACCAAATCCAATAGGTGATGTAAAGTTATACAAATGTTTCTGAAGATGCACCAAATTTATCAACCAGAAAGAGCCACTTTGGTGCATCATTAAATTGTAAACTTGCACTGTCTAAATGAGCAGTTCCCAAACAGGGTACCATGTAGACCCACCAGGCTGGGAGGATGTCTTGATTCAGCTCTATAGATTTATAATGAATAATGCAAAATAAGCTTAAATGCGATTAAAAAGCAAATACTCATTATCACAGTATACACATTAGTATAAATGTTAATACATAGCTCAACAGTAACTAATTTTATATGTACTGAATAATTAGATTTTAGAATGAGTCACATAGATTTTATAAAAGAATTATAAGAATGTTTCTTGTAAACTCTGTACCTTGGATGAGGCTTGGTTCTCCCCAAGGCCCTGGTTATAGCTGAAGAGGAACGTCGTCTTTGCACAGAGGCCCTCATTTTCTGTGAGAAAATCAAATTAGAAAAAATGGTTAATACATTTTAAACTATAGATAAAGCTATGAATAGAGATTAAAATAAAAAAAAAGTCCAAAGCATCTGGTTCACAAACCTTCCAGTAATAACAGAAAAATGGGCATTAGTAAATGAACATTTTGTGCAATTTTATTTCTAATATGGGATAGTTTATATATTTTAGTAATATGAAATAAAGTTATATCTGTTTTTGGATGTTGTTTAGTTCAGACATGTAGGTAAATATGTAGCCTATTGTGTCTATGTGCACCATCTATAAGCAGGAGCTTGGAGTACTACATTGGTGAGCCGATAATGATTTTTCAATTTACAAATCTGCAGAGGACCATTTACAATTAGGTAAAGATGATCTAAAAAAAAAAAAAAAAGTGTTTTGTTTTTTTTTTTAAAGGTACACACAACACAAAAGTATACAGCCTTATTAATGTAATTAAAGTCTTACAACAGCTGGATCCTTTACAAACAGTTTCATACAAGGCTAGACTGTCCCTTTCAGTTTGCTAGACAGCTATAAATCCCACAAAAGCTAGTTATCAGAATCTTTTCAGCAGTCAGGGTTTTCCAGCTTGAGTCTCACATCATGCAGGAGATGCATTCTCTTTAACATTTACGACTTCTTATTAAGTCATTCCAAACTGGGAGTTGTTCCCTCAAGTGAGGCCATATTGGGTAACGGACGTTGGCTTTGACTGGGCTTCAACTTCAAACCTGTCACTTGGACAACTTCATCAACAACTCTGTCTCTGTGTTATGTATCCAAGGCAACAGCTTGGAGTTTACCCACTTGTCTCTCCTTGGACTGCTGTAACTGTGCATTATCCATCAGTGAACTGCCAGCTCTAGATCTGTATTTCTTGGCATGAAAATTTGTAATATTATTCATTTCAAACCCATTTATGGATTAAAGCAACATCCAGTTGACTTGTATTTAGTACACTGTACTTGGAAATTCGTCCGTAAAAGAAATATTCTACTGTTATTTGATACCTTCAATTAAAGCAAAATATAAAACAAATACCAGTATATTCAGTATTTATTATGACACATGAAATATATATGCACTGTACATTTTTCCAGCATCAAACATAAGTAAATACATGAACTGGTGGCATGACTAAATGAAGAGATAGTCAACAAGTATGAATACACAAATACACACAAGGAGGCTCCATTCACATGTCTATAGGCTATCTCTGCAGTCTTTGTTTGTATAGAAAAATGAATGATCTAAATTTATACTATGACATACTTTTAGAAACATGTGAACAGAATGTATTCCCAAAGGACAAGGCCGGCGTCAGCACCCGGCGTACCCAGGCAAGTGCCAGGGCCCCAGAGGGGCGTTGACTGCTTTTTGTTTTAAAAAAAAAAAAAAAAAAAAAAATAGGCAGTTACCTGCTGAAGTAACCCCAGCAGGTAACGGGTCCTATTTACTTACCAATCCCCGCTACAGGAGCAGGGATCGGTAATTAAGGTCGGGATCGCCAGGCCAGGGCCGCTTTAACCACTTGCACAGGGCCTATGGTAGCCGGGGCCCCTTTCAGTTTGCCAGAGGACACCTATGAGTTGAAGCCAGTGATGAAGTAGGGAGTTATTGTAGATTCACACTGAAGGCATCAAAACTATGAATTAACACATGTGGAATTATGTACTTAACAAAAAAGTGTGAAACAACTGAAAATATGTCTTATATTCTACAGTAGGTTCTTCAAAGTAGTCACCTTTTGCTTTGATTACTGCTTTGCACACTCTTGCCATTCTCTTGATGAGCTTCAAGAGCTAGTCAACTGAAATGGTCTTCCAACAGTCTTGAAGGAGCTCCCAGAGATGCTTAGCACTTGTTGGCCCTTTTGCCTTCACTCTGCGGTCCAGCTCACCCCAAACCATCTCGATTGGGTTCAGGTCTGGTGACTGTGGAGGCCAGGTCATCTGGCGTAGCACCCCATCACTCTCCTTGGTCAAATAGCCCTTACACAGTCTGGAGGTGTGTTTGGGGTCATTGTCCTGTTGAAAAATAAATGATGGTCCAACTAAACGCAAACCGGATGGAATAGCATGCCGCTGCAAGATGCTGTGGTAACCATGCTGGTTCAGTATTCCTTCAATTTTGAATAAATCCCCAACAGTGTCACCAGCAAAGTACCCCCACACCATCACACCTCCTCCTCCATGCTTCACGGTGGGAACCAGGCATGTAGAGTCCATTCGTTCACCTTTTCTGCGTCGCACAAAGACACGGTGGTTGGAACCAAAGATCTCAAATTTGGACTCATCAGACCAAAGCACAGATTTCCACAGGTCTAATGTCCATTCCTTGTGTTCTTTAGCCCAAACAAGTCTCTTCTGCTTGTTGCCTGTCCTTAGCGGTGGTTTCCTAGCAGCTATTTTACCATGAAGGCCTGCTGCACACAGTCTCCTCTTAACAGTTGTTGTAGAGATGTGTCTGCTGCTACAACTCTGTGTGGCATTGACCTGGTCTCTAATCTGAGCTGCTGTTAACCTGCGATTTCTGAGGCTGGTGACTCGGATGAACTTATCCTCTGCAGCAGAGGTGACTCTTGGTCTTCCTTTCCTGGGGCGGTCCTCATGTGAGCCAGTTTCTTTGTAGCGCTTGATGGTTTTGGCCACTGCACTTGGGGACACTTTCAAAGTTTTCCCAATTTTTCGGACTGACTGACCTACATTTCTTAAAGTAATGATGGCCGCTCGTTTTTCTTTACTTAGCTGCTTTTTTCTTGCCATAATACAAATTCTAACACTCCATTCAGTAGGACTATCAGCTGTGTATCCACCTGACTTCTGAACAACACAACTGATGGTCCCAACCCCATTTATAAGGCAAGAAATCCCACTTATTAAACCTGACAGGGCACACCTGTGAAGTGAAAACCATTTCAGGTGACTACCTCTTGAAGCTCATCAAGAGAATGCAAAGGGTATGCAAAGCAGTAATCAAAGCAAAAGGTGGCTACTTTGAAGAACCTAGAATATAAGACATATTTTCAGTTGTTTCACACTTTTTTGTTAAGTATATAATTCCACATGTGTTAATTCATAGTTTTGATGCCTTCAGTGTGAATCTACAATTTTTATAGTCATGAAAATACAGAAAACTCTTGGAATGAGAAGGTGTGTCCAAACTTTTGGTCTGTACTGTATATATCTGTGAGGGCCAACTCAGTTTCTGTATTGAGCACTTCCATTAATAAAGATGAAAGCATTCATTGCACTGTTAATAGAATCAGGTTCTGTTCACACAGTGGAATCTGGAGCTGATTTTGCCCCCAAGTCAGCGACAGATTATTCCCTCATTCTGCCTCCCATTGAAAACAATTAGTGCAGGACCTGAAAAAAAAAAAAAAAAAAAAAAACAAACGGATTCTGCAGCTGATTCGGAGGCTGTGGCTTGAGACTCCCCACTGATTAGACCCATTTATTTGGGCCTAATCAGCGCTGGGAAGCCGCAAGGGCATGCTGTTGCTCTGCATCCACCACCGTGAGCCGGGGGGCAGAAAAGAAAGATGAATCCGGGGTAGATGCCTGCCTAACGTTTTTCTTTACTTTCTGATGTCTGAACAGGTTCTATATACTTGTATGGAATGGACTGTATTACACTCCACTCCAGTAGATCTACCTCAGCAAAAAAAACACCCAATTTTGGTAGCTTTTTTTGCTGTGGTGCACATGGGTTGCTCCAAAAGGGCCCACTGAGGCTCTGTCACCCAAGGGCCCACACAAACCTGGAGCCGGCCCTGCCAAAGGGTATACTTGTGGCATATGGTTGCAATTAGAGATGAGCAAATCGAAGCTGACGAAGTGGAATTTGATCCGAATTTCAGGAAATATTCGATTTGCATCGCATCTGGATTTCTTCACGCTTCGTGGTAATGAATCGCATTTTTTCCTAAAACGGCTTCCTACACATATTAGGACATTGGGCAAGGAACTCTGGGAATGCGGGATCACCCACAATGCAATGCGTGCAGCCAATCAGCAGCAATCCAGCCCTGATTGGCAGCACGCATGGCATTGTGGTAAAGGCTAAATACTATACTCAGTAAGGACCTTCTGAAGTCAGACGGTCACATGACATGCTCTAGCCATGTGACTGGGAAGGCGTATCTGTTTGTAAGAAGGTCCGTACTCATGATGAAAAATTGTATCCTGTGCAGTGGAGGAACATGGAGAGATGTGAGGTCCGTGGTGTACTGTGGGGGGGGGGGGAGAGATGTGGGGTGCAGGGTGGACTGCGAGGTGCACAGTGAACGAACTGTGGGGGGGGAGTTTTGGGTACATGGTAAACTTGGGGGTAGCGATTTAGAGATGTGTTACTATAGGGGTCGGTAAGCTATGATCCTGGTTTGGTGGATTTGGCAACCTGTGCCCCTGTCCTTAGCAGTTACACCACTATACAGGCTCTCTGCAGCCAGGAAATAGCTGTTTTTTAACGCGATTCGCCGCAAATTAATTTGGATCGAATCGAATTTTTGAAAAATTTGCTCATCTCTAGTTGCAATGTTTACAGTGTATATTGTGTAGGACAGTAAAATGTTTTATAATGGGGTCAAGGGCAACATATGGCATATCGTCGCATATTTCAGGAGCCATATATTTGGCATTTACATGAGGAATTTTCCCTAATGCATATATGTATATAGGAAATACTTCACAAACGGTTTGTGTATCATCTGGCTCTAATAAATTGCTTACCCCATTACATATTGTAAATGTTTTTTAAAAGAGATAGTAGGATTCTGTAATGTTTAAGTTTATCCTAAATTAATATTCAGCAGTGGTATTGCCAACACATGGTGCATGTTTTCTGGTTCTCCATATCTATCGGGGTCAGTAATCACCACCATAATCACTTATATCTAAAGACTTTCCATATGACCAAAGCACTTTGTTACTGCAGTTATCTCTAGAGTTTACTAACATCATTAACCCTAATAAAAATAAATAAATAAAAAAAAAAGACATAGACAAAGCTCAGTGTTTATGTAATTGTATAAGATTACAGTACGAATGTTTATACAACCTGATTGCTACTTGGTTTCAGGAAGAAATTTTTGTAGTTGTAGTGTAGTCTACTCTTCTTTCACTTAACTTTCCAGTATAGGCTACTATGCATGTGTAAATAAAGAGTAGCACGAATTCTGGTCATTATATAACTTATGTTCTGCACAATTTTAGCAGTTTTTCCACTACATGCTACAGCTGAAATTTGCAGTCCTCTCTGAACTAGAGGGTGGAAACTAGTTGCCTTTACACTGCTCACAGTAAGTAGAAGAGTATTTTGTTCTATAACTGTCCCTTTATCTCACTTAGAAACAATCCCAAGAACATGCAGGACATATATATAGAGATTGTAGACCTATACTTATGTGAATAAACTGTTTTGGTTGTCATAGAAAGCTCTAAAGACTAAAATCTATTCTTCTCGTCTTCTCTCTCTCCCTCTTACTCTTCTCCCGAGGCTTCTATAGAGAGGAGTCATATGACTCATGTGACTTGCAGTCTGTCTCAAGAGTTGTGATTTTCACAGTAAAACTCACTTTAGCAAAGGGGGGGGGGGGGACAGAGAAGCAGCCTGGTAAGAGCTTTTTTTTTTTGTCTTCCTCTAAATGAGGGCAAGCAAAGTTCTAAGATTTACCCATACCCATTCCTTTCTTCCACAACCTATCACTTCCCCAAGGTTCCATATTTAAAGTGCATAGGCTGACAAAAAAAAAGACACATTCATCAAGTTTAACATTTCTCAATCAATTATAGATAATTTCATTAAGGTCAGATTAAATATAACCCCATAATGCTGTTTGTTACTGTTACATATCTAGCACTTTTTTAAACTCTGACACAATATCCGCTTTTAGTGCCTCTGGGGATAGGAAACTCCTGTAATGAGGTCTTAAGTGACTTTTCTCCAAAGGATGTCCATATATATATATATATATATATATATATATATATATAAATCAGATCACCGCAAGGCTAAGGTCACATATTGCATAGTGCAGTGTGCAGTGTCTGCTTTTTTTTTCATGGAGCATGTTAAGTTGACCTGTGCAAATGCTGCTTTTTCCCCCATAGATTTCTAAGGAGTGAGGAAGCAACACAGTGTGTCATTTCACAACAGAAAAGCTGCAGAAACCTCAAAAAAACACTTGTACAACTGTGTCTTTTCCGCAGCATTTTTGTTGCATTTTTCTTCAGTAGTTTTTAGCTGCATCTCCACCACTTGTGGCCATAGCCCTAAGGCCTTCACCCTAAGGCCTTCACATGTCCTTGTTCAGTGTATGGGTCAGTGAAAATGGCACGGATGACATACGGATTGGTATCAGTGCATCATCCGCGCTTTTCACCAACCCAAACATTGAAGTGAATGGAACAAGCCACAAATACGAACAGGTATAGGACCTGTTCCTTATTTTGCGGTTCTTCACTACGGCCCGGACACAGAGCCGCAAAAACTAGGGCTGTGTGTATGGGCCCATAGAAATGCATGTGTCCATACTTTGATCCACAATTGCAGATCAAAAGTATGGTCTTTTAAAGGAGGACTTAGGCATCTTTTTTCTAAGCTAAACAAGCTTGAATTTTCTAACTTCTCATTTTTCACCTCTGAAGCCTCTTCAGCTCGCCTAGATCTTTTTTAGAATGTGGAGCCCAAAACTGAATTATGTATTTCAGATATGGTCTTATGACCATGTAATAATAATACTTTCGGATTACATTATCTTTTTTTTTTTTCTTTTTTTTTTTTTTAAATAAACCCTAAAATTGTGTTTGCTATTGAAGATGCTGCTTAGCTTGATAGTCAGTAGTGCTGCTTAGCTGACTGTTAAACAGAATACCCAAGTCCTTCTCTTTTTCTGTGAATGTGGTCTTTTTCACACCATACTAACTTTTCTACCATACGACTAAGTAATATATACTGATAATAAACCTGAATACTGACCAAGAAATGCATGTCTTTATTTTAAAAGTGAATGTGAGGGTAAAGAACATTTTTATTGACTGTGAAAAATATGTTGACTGTCAAGTTCAAAGAATGGTTTATTTGTTCTCTCCAGTAGAGAAGATTCAAGTACAGTACAGACCAAAAGTTTGGACACACCTTCTCATTCCAAGAGTTTTCTGTATTTTCATGACTATAAAAATTGTAAATTCACACTGAAGGCATCAAAACTATGAATTAACACATGTGGAATTATATACTTAACAAAAAAGTGTGAAACAACTGAAAATATGTCTTATATTCTAGGTTCTTCAAAGTAGCCACCTTTTGTTTTGATTACTGCTTTGCACACTCTTGGCATTCTCTTGATGAGCTTCAAGAGGTAGTCACCTGAAATGGTCTTCCAACAGTTTTGAAGGAGTTCCCAGAGATGCTTAGCACTTGTTGGCCCTTTTGCCTTCACTCTGCGCTCCAGCTCACCCCAAACCATCTCGATTGGGTTCAGGTCTGGTGACTGTGGAGGCCAGGTCATCTGGCGTAGCACCCCATCACTCTCCTTCTTGGTCAAATAGCCCTTACACAGTCTGGAGGTGTGTTTGGGGTCATTGTCCTGTTGAAAAATAAATGATGGTCCAACTAAACGCAAACCGGATGGAATAGCATGCCGCTGCAAGATGCTGTGGTAACCATGCTGGTTCAGTATTCCTTCAATTTTGAATAAATCCCCAACAGTGTCACCAGCAAAGCACCCCCACACCATCACACCTCCTCCTCCATGCTTCACGGTGGGAACCAGGCATGTAGAGTCCATTCGTTCACCTTTTCTGCGTCACACAAAGACACGGTGGTTGGAACCAAAGATCTCAAATTTGGACTCATCAGACCAAAGCACAGATTTCCACAGGTCTAATGTCCATTCCTTGTGTTCTTTAGCCCAAACAAGTCTCTTCTGCTTGTTGCCTGTCCTTAGCAGTGGTTTCCTAGCAGCTATTTTACCATGAAGGCCTGCTGCACACAGTCTCCTCTTAACAGTTGTTTTAGAGATGTGTCTGCTGCTAGAACTCTGTGTGGCATTGACCTGGTCTCTAATCTGAGCTGCTGTTAACCTGAGATTTCTGAGGCTGGTGACTCGGATGAACTTATCCTCCGCAGCAGAGGTGACTCTTGGTCTTCCTTTCCTGGGGCGGTCCTCATGTGAGCCAGTTTCTTTGTAGCGCTTGATGGTTTTGGCCACTGCACTTAGGGGTACTTTCAAAGTTTTTCCCAATTTTTCGGACTGACTGACCTTCATTTCTTAAACTAATGATGGCCACTCATTTTTCTTTACTTAGCTGCTTTTTTTCTTGCCATAATACAAATTCTAACACTCCATTCAGTAGGACTATCAGCTGTGTATCCACCTGACTTCTGAACAACACAACCGATGGTCCCAACCCCATTTATAAGGCAAGAAATCCCACTTATTAAACCTGACAGGGCACACCTGTGAAGTGAAAACCATTTCAGGTGACTACCTCTTGAGGCTCATCAAGAGAATGCCAAGAGTGTGCAAAGCAGTAATCAAAGCAAAAGGTGGCTACTTTGAAGAACCTAGAATATAAGACATATTTTCAGTTGTTTCACACTTTTTTTTTAAGTATATAATTCCAGATGTTTTAATTCATAGTGTTGATGCCTTCAGTGTGAATTTACAATTTTTATAGTCATGAAAATACAGAAAACTCTTGGAATGAGAAGGTGTGTCCAAACTTTTGGTCTGTACTGTATGTTCTACGTCATTTACAGCTGGTATTTAAACCCATATAAAACAAGGTAATATGAAGCGCAGCACACCCACTAACTGAATTAATACATATGTCGCCTGTATATTTCTTTGGCAGTTAATATGACGTAAAACAAAGATTCCATTGGTGACCTCTGAGACGGTCACTTTGACATGTTAATGCAGCTCTAAAAAATGAAAACATAAAAAGGAAAACAAGGAGAAATAGCTAAATGTATTTCCCACAGTAAATCACCATTAGTATGCAGTTGCATGTAAAACCTTAAAGCTGTGACGAAAATGTCTCAGCTTTTTGTACTTTGGTGCTTGTGACCTTCTCTTGCTCTGTGAATGGTGATCAGCTACAGGATGTAGACTCTGACCTGCCGATAAAGCAGATATCTAACATAGGCTTTTTTTTGTAAGTCTCCGTTACATCCTTAATATTTTGTCCATAATGATGGAAAAAAGGAATAATCAAGATTAGCAAAAAATGTACAGCAGAAGGAAACTTCCCTTCCTATTGACTGAACAATTTAGAAAGCAACATCAGTGCAAAACAAAAATATAATAATATAGAGTTGCTTAATTGTATACCGCTTATGTACAGGTCACCCTATATTACATTTTATTGCAGGATTAACAGTCCATCCATAGTACATGACATGATATATTGGATATATAATTTATTTATTTAAGATTTTTCCTGTCATTTTCTACAATAAAAGCAATTTCCTCAACCAAAGGCTTCATGTACTCAGTGGATTACATCTCTGTAGAAGTTGCACAGAGCAGTATTAAATTGCTCATAGACTTCTATGGGACCACAGTGTACATTTGTTGGAGTTTTTGCTATGGTCCATATGAATCTGCCAGGGGAAAATTGTGACATGTTCCATCAGATGACATACACTGAAAATAATCCCTCTTAGGCAGGGTTCACACTACCGTTGGGTGTCCGTTAAAAAAAAACAAAAAAACGGACACCTATCATAACGGACACTAACTGATGTTAATGTGTCCATTTCTTTAACCGATCCAATTAATGGTTCAGTTAAAAAAAACGGACACATTAGCATCAGTTAGTGTCCGTTAGCATCAGTTAGTGTCCGTTTTTTAACACTGTCTGTTTTTTTTTGTTTGTTTCTCCTTTCTGAGCATGTGCAGGAAAAAAAAAGGACATAAAATAACAGACAGTAACTGATGGCTATCAGTTACTGTCCTTTATTAGTCCGGTACCCATAGACTTCAATGTTAAAAAAATAACGGACACTTGCTGTCCGTCAAGAATCCGTTTTTTTCAAACGGACAAAAAGTCCTGCACGTAGGATTTTTTGTCTGTGAAAAAAAAAACGGACTTCTGACGGATTTGGTGTAAACGGACACAATATAAAAACCCATTGAAATGAATGGAAATTTTAACGGATTTCTGACAGTTCAGCTAGTGTCCGATGCTAAAATCTTGTAACGGACAATAGCAACGGACACTACTGACGGTCACCAACAGTAGTGTGAACGCCCCCTTAGAAACACTGCGTCTAGGTGAGAATATCTTTTAAATATGTACAGAGCTGTACAGAGTATGATATGGTGGCACACAGGGTGACTATGGCTCCGTAGACAGAGCTTTTACTTAGAGCTAGATGGGGCTGTATGGAGACTTTTTGTAGCAAGGCTTCCCCAGCTGTAGTCCAAAGGAATCCTTGTGAGTTGAATGCAATGCAATGAATGTTCTTATGGATTGCAGCTGTCACTTTATTAAAACTGCAAATTAGTTCTAGAAAAGCTGCCATGTGGTCTGAACACAACTTATATCATACAATTTAATAGCTGGCTTATGTAGAAAAAAAGAGCTAAGCAATAAGCTTACTATACTCAAATAGCCCTGAATGAATATTCATATACAGTATGAATTCCTTGTTTTCAGAAACCTGAACCAGTAAGTTAGTATATACTGTATAAGCAGACATTTATAAAACACAAACAGATGAACTTAAAAGGGTTGTCCAGCAAAACAGAATTGTGATTCAAGCTACCCAGTAGGCTATATGAGAAGGGGCATACACACCTTTTACCTATTCCCTGCTGCTCCACAGGGCTTTACTTCTTGGGGTCTTTTTGACATAAGGAAAATGGCTGTCAATGCAGTGACCTTCCTCAGACAGTGATTGGATGAGCAGACATGTCCAGTCTTTTCCTGTGTGTCGAAGGACACCAAGAAGTACAGACCAACAGGGAATGGAATAGCAGAGGACTGCACCAATGAAGTAACCAAAGAGACTGCGCAAAATCTTACCACTTAGGCTTTCTAATAACAACCCAGCAACAGTGGTTCCCAAACTATGGGTCACAAGCATCAGTGGCAAATGGGTAAGGGAGTCTCATGGCATAAACCGGGGCACCTTTTTTTTTTTTTTTTTTTTTTTTAAATCGGCCACTACTTATTGTATTATTGATGCTGTATATAGGATAAGAGGATGAATAGCCACAAACAAACGTGAACTATAATGTACACTCAAGATAAGAATGTCCAATTAAATAAATATATAAATACAGTGTTACAATGATAATTAGGACAATTCATATCATATATTAAATCCAAAAAATCCTAGTAGCATCCAGTGCTCATAAACCATGGCACAAATAGCATACATGAAAATATAACAATGTCACATAATCAAGTAAAGCAATACAGACCAAATGAAGAGAACACGCGGAGAACAGGGGATTATTATATATACTGTGCAGGGGCCACAGGACAGAAAACTGTAAGATACATTGGATTGGGGAGGAGGGAGTACACAACCCCAAAATTTTTGATAGAATAGAATAAAAGGCAGAATACAGTGCTAAAAGGCAGAATAAAAGGAGGATTACGACGGAATGAGAGGCAGAATACAGGTTAGGGACATTTATTTGACTAAATACGGTAGTGGGGGACACCCGGCAAAATTCTCAATCAAAAGAGGGTCCCACTTCAGAGATTTTGGGAACCACTGCTCTAGGTAAAGCTATCTACCCATACTAGTTATGAGATCATCACATACTTGTACACATACATATGACCTAACAGTAACTAGGTGTTATTTCCACTTGCCAACTGTAAGCCTTAGAAAAAACAAGGATACAACAGTTTGAAAACTGACGTAAAACCTTTTAACATCAGTCTAAAATACTCAACTGAAGGGGCAGGAATATATTGCACTATAATAGTGAGTGTACTGTATATGTATTGTCAACAACATCCCAGCCCATCAAACCACATTATATGCAGAACTGGAACCACAAGAGGAGTTTTATCTATGTTAAAAACATAAGTGCTCCACAGATACAGTGAAAAACAACCAACTGGCGAAAAACAAAAAGTATAGAAACCATATAGATAAATAAATGTCAAATCAGATTTGCAATTAATTTACCAATGCATTTCCCTATGTCATAGATAGAGGTTTTTAGGGTCTAATGTATTGTATTTGATAGCTCAATAATCAACAGAGAAGATACGGTAAAAACCCCCCCACAATCTATAGGGTATTGCCTGTAGACTCACTTATATGTAAACATTACAGGATGATCAGATATAATTTATATTGATTATACTCTCCAAACCTAGTGGATGGGCAATATAAATGGGTCCTCAAAAATTGTATTATTTTTCAGTATTTATAGATTCAAGTAGCAAGGCATGACACAACAGATACAAAGTACTGTATATGGCACGTTAAATATAGGGTATGCAATATAAATACTAACATCTGAAACATGATCTGTCAGACATTAAATAGGTTGTAATAATAGGTGATGTTTGAATAATTCCAACATGGAGTGTACTACATGGTATGGAGGCAGAGTATGTTTCACTGCTAAACAATGGATTATGTACCAAGTTGGTGTCCTTTTGGACTCATTTTTTTTTAACTCTTTTACATGCACCTGAATGTCACTGCAAAACAAATATATTGTACAATACCATCCAAGTCTGTGGTAGGAAGAACAGTCTATTTACATTGGATAATGAAACTTGTACAGTACAGTAAAGCTGGGTTCACATCTGTGCTCGGTGAGCACTCAGGAATTTCGTTCCCCATTCAGCTTTAAGAATGCTTGCAGGACTTTTCTCTCTGCATTTTTCCTCCGGAAACCAGGCAGAAACTCGGCAGACCCCATTATAGTCTATGGGGTCCGCAGGTAACCGCTTTTTAAGTGAATTGGGTTTCCGTTTTTCGGGTCCCCAAGTGGACCTGAAGAACGGAATCCCAAGTGCAGATGTGAACTTAGAGTAAGTGTAAATTTTGAATTCGAGATGCTACATGACTTGTACACACATATTATAATACGTAGAGGCAGACAGGAATAAATACATACAAAATACACGTGCATATCCATATTTGCAGACAAACACACATACATATACACACACAACCACGGTTTCCTGACGAGAACATCTGCATCCACAACACCCTTGCATACAAATGGCATTCTTCTAACCACTTCTGCCTTTTGGTCAGTTCTACATGGTACCAGTATTATACAATCCTACTTAAACACAATACAACACAACACCATTTTTAGATACAACAGTAAGAAAGGGTATGAGCGTTTCCAAAATTAAGTTATATCCGTTTCTAACAAAGCTGGGTAATAGCCTGACCCTGGATCACAGCCAAGAAACTTTTCAATACTTTTAAATTGAAAATCTGAGCTTCGGGAAAGCTAATTTTTTTTTTTTTTTAATCAGATTCAGAAGCTCGGTAGTATATACAGCGGAGTCTATTCCTTTTTGCTCAGTGTTATTTCCTGGTGTTCAGTGAAGGACATGCTTCCCTCCCACCATTTATTCTGTTTCTAAGCTGGCATATACAGTATGTGCACCTGAGCCATGTAAGTACCGCCTCTGCTGTATCCTTTACATAATGGCAGAATAACACAGATATAACCAGGGCCAGACTGGTATACCAGAGTACCAGAAGACGCTCCAGTGTGCCCAGGGGAGTCCAGCAGAACACAATTCACTTAAAACCAACTTTGTAGGCAATCACTTGCTATTAGAATCTCATAAAGCACACAGAACACAGCTAGTAGTATAACCAGTCTCACTTATATTACCACTATTTTCATCATAAACCTATTTCTATGTATAGAACATGGAGCCTCAGCCTTAGGCCACGGTGTTTTACAGTACCTGCAAAGTGGATGGGATTCTGGCTAATCCCATCCACACATTGCAGAAAAATATCTGCAGCAGACATGTTGCGATTTCAAAAACCATTGCGTTTTGTGTAAATCACAAAACGTCAATTATATCTTGCGGTTTATTTATAGATATAATAGGGGCAGAAAGCCTTCAGAGGAAAACTCTGCAGACTTTCTGTGAAAAAATGCTATGGAAAAGACCGTGATGCGTTTCCGCGGCAGTTTTTTCTGCAGCGTTTTTTAGACTGCAGCTTGGTACGTGGGGCCTTAGCCATAAAGAGGTGTTTCAGGCTTTATAATTGATGACCTATCAATTAAAGATTGGCAGGAGTCTGACACCCAGGCCCCGGTCAATCAGCAGTTTGAAGAGGCCTCGGCATTCTAGTGGGCACTGCAGCCTCTTCAAGCATAGCGTCATACATTTGTGCAGAGGCTGTGCTTGGTATCGCAGCTCAGCCCATTCACTTGAATGGGAATAAGCTGCGATCAGACTATACTACCGATGAACGGGAGGTCACATGATATGAGAAGCGGAAGCTTCAACTAGCTGATCCTCGGGGGTCCTGAGCATTGATAACAGTATGGGTATCTTTGACAAAGTCTTTGTACTACATAATGGAATCATGTTCTGTAAGAGTCAGGATCTGGCTGGGAGTCACTGAGTGTAAAATCTTATCTCTCATCACTTGTAGTGTATGTAATCTCACATCAACTCACATCAGCCAAGCAAAATAACGCAAAATGATGGTCTATACAGTGCGGCTTTCTGGTTTCCAGATTGAAATACACACACAAAAAAAAACTCACTTTACAGCAGCTGAAAATTGGCTCAGGTTAGTTACATATGAAAAGATAAAGGGAACACAAAAAAAGAATCAAAACACATCTATCTATGTGTTTATACAGTATGGTGCAATAGTTTTAGGCATGTGTAGAAAAAATGCTGCAAAGTAGGAATGCTTTCAAAAATAGAAGTGTTAATAGTATATTTTTGTCGATTAAGAAAATGCATTGAATGAATAAAACAAAAATCTAAATAAAATCAATCCTGATTTCTGATCATTCTGGCCAGTGGGAATTGAGCAGGTGATGACATCACACGGGACTATCTTTTACCAATGGTCAGGGGTAGAACAAAGCATACATGGGAGTGTTTTCAATAGAGAGAGCAGTGCTTGGAGATCTCTGGGAATACCCCCTGTGCTCTGAGCACTTAATTTGCATAATAAAGAAAGCATCTTTATCTTGGCATCCATGGGACTGTGACACATAATGAAGGTATGATATGGAAGCAAGTCACAGCGTCTACAACACCATGTTGGCAGCTTGAAGGGGTTAAGGAAGGTGATAGATTCACTTTAAGCGCAATGGGGGACGGAGTCTCATGCTGAGGCTCAAACACTAGTGTGAGCCTAGCGTTAGCCTGCCTATTATTCCCCTGCCCTGTATACATCTCTATAAAGTGTACTTTAGATTCAGTCATCTTTATTGCGCTGTCCCTACCTATTACTCACAGTTAGTGCTAATCCCTAACAGTATGGATTCTTTCTCCCTTTCTGATGCTTCCTTGCTAGCTCAATAGTGATGGACTCCATTACTAAGGAGAAACTTTACATTTAGAGTTCTTTTATGTAAAATACACCAAATCCCTTAAAGAATTACTCCCTTATTAAGCTCTCCATTTCTAAATTGGAGGTTCAGTGGTGTGCTGTGTGGAAAAACTTCCATTTAACTTTATCCATGTGACCTCCTCTCTGACATACAATTCAAAGGGTATTTCTCTGAAGCAGCAGCCTGGACTCTCATTGCATTGCTATGATAGTCAAACAGAAGCTCTCAAAAAACAGTGAGGGGCATTTACCGTTTGTGTCTTTTTTTTTCACCTTTTTTGAATAGAAGGTGCACATAGTAAATGCATCAGGACAGGTTACCAAATAAACCCGACAAGAAACGGATAATGATGAACTGTGTGTTAAGCCTGCAATATAGGTGCAGATAAGAAGGGGCAGCTGCCTGCGAGATAAAGTCAAGCGTAAGTTTTTCCACTCACAGCACTCCACTGAAATACCAACTTGGATATGGAGGGGCTGAATTGAAAAAAAAAAAAAAAAAAAAAAAAATTAGATATATATATATATATATCTCAATAAAATAGAGCTTTTTAATACGGTATATTAGAACAGTTTGTAATACTGTACATTACCATGCACAATACCAAATACAAATAGCAGAGGTTTCACATAGACAGTATCCCTAGAATCTAGATCTGGACACTGGATCAGAATACAAATAAAACTAGTTAAAAATGGGAATCTATTGTCAAAAGTGTCTTGTCACAGCACCGGATCACTGAATTTGTGTTAATGTATATCCTATACAGAGCTACATGACAGAGGTGAGACTGAGCCCTTATATAAATAGGTCCTGTGTAAGATCTCAGATGATACATTTTAATATTATAATAATTTGTTTTGCTCAATAACAAACTTAGCATTGCTGCATCAGAATTTTGTGGACGCATGAATGAGGACTACAAGAGAGTTATCAAAATAAGATGAGGGCTATACAGCCAAGCATTGAAAGTGAATGCAGTCAACTCACAATATACCATAACCGTAATGCGACATTCGCAAGTTATTGAAACCTGTTTGTTTTTTTTGCAACTGTCCTCTTCTGATTTTATGAGTTGCATTCTCTTTCATTACTTGAGATCACACTCCAATCTTTGGCTGTATGATGTGAGTTGTGACAAAAGTGCTCATGTAGCCCTAGCACTATTGCAAGGGGGGGGGGGGGTATAGTAGTTTCTCATAGCAGCCAATCAGGGTTGAGCTTCTATTTTCCAACAGACCGCTTAAATAAGAATGCTGAAATATGATTGGTTACTATGAACAGCTTCTCCACCATTTTTTGCAGTCACATTATATTCAGCCAACATACATTTAGTACATATAAAGATAAATTACTTAAAACAATTCAATGAATGACTTGCCTCCATATATATACTGAGAATGAGCACTCCCGTGTGTGCTAGATGGAGGCTGCAGGCAAAATGTTGCAATTAGATGGATAAAATGTAACTACAAAACAAGGTGCTGCAAATCCTGTGGTTACTTGGAATTTCCTTGTTGGGATGCTGGACCTGTTCCTATTTTAGTTTTGTGCTGTCTTTTTTTTTTCTTTGCGTGTCCATCCATAGACCGTACTGCTACTACTTTGTACATTAGTGGGGATGCCACATATCATCAACAAATTCTGTATATTTCCAAGGGATGTGGTTGTCACTAAGGGGGGTCCCTCTACTATGAGTTAAGTGAAGATACATTAATAATCTGTAGTGGATCTGGTTTGACTATGAGATAAATGAAGATCCACTAATAAGAGGTGGTGGATCTGACTTGTTTAGTACAATCTGTGTTGGACTGAGGTTCCTTGGGACAAAAAGATAAAATGATCATTCTTTTGTTAGAGCCTGGACCCACTGGAGGATCCTCTGGTTCTCTGGTGGGCCACTGATTTGATTGGTTGCATATAATAAAACATTTATCTTGGAAGGGGCTGCTGCAGGAAAATTAGGAGAGGACTGCAAATTCCAACAGCAAAATCAGTTATATGGAAATGGTCTTATATTAAAGAGGTTGTTTCTGCAGACACCTGCTCTTATATGCTATCATTCTTGCAGAGTATTTGCAAATCTGAAACCTCATACAAAAGTTCTTCTATATGTAGGAAGGAGGTTGTAGTCTATGTTGTAGTCTATAATATTGTGTGTGAGTCAAGGTCAGAGAACTGTGGTTTCTGTTAACGGTTTAATTCATGTTGGCTGTGGTTTGGTCTTTCTTATCACAAGGATAGTGTTTACCGTAACGTAATACAATTGTTAGCAGCTTGGCAGTGAGAGTTATCCATTGAATAAACACAGCTCCCAGCATCTGGACTTCATTAGAACATGCTGGTCGTGCCTTACTGAGCATCACCTTGTGCAATGGATCCTGCTTGTTAGTAAACCAGCATTCTGCACAGTGCTTGGAAACAAGTCTTATTACGTATGCAGTTTAGTGGCACTTGGCCCATGTACTTATCAATTTTCTGATTTCACAACTGGACGTAAATTTTCTGAGAAAACTCCTTAGGGGGGCCATACTACTGTTACTGGTATACAAGCCATAAAAAAAAAAAAGTCACGGCACTTTCCTGGCCCTGTCAATTTTATCATCATTTACTCCTGTTTTCTGCTCACCCGCCATATGATGTGCCATACAACCCCTGAGGCCACTGAGTGTTGACACGAGGCACAGGACTTCCAGCAATGAGGAGCCAACATGAGACTGAACAGACACTGGCGGGGAACAACAGGGCACTGGGGACAGCCGAGTATGCTTTTTTTGTTTATTCTAATTTTACACCTTACCGACTGTCACAGGGGTCGCTCCAATTCATGGACAACCCCATTAATATTCCCCCCTAATATAATATTGGGCCCCATCATTGCCCCCACACAATATAATGACACCATCACTGGTCTCTCATATAGTGGCCCCTCACTGGTCCCCTTACAGTATATTGAGGCCAGTGAAGGGGAAACTTATGTGGGGACCAGTGCTGGGCCCTCTGTATTGTAGACCAGTGAAGGGGCCATGGTATGAGGGACCAGTGATGTGGTCATTAAATTGTTTGGGGGCAATAATAGGGGCCATTATTATATTAGGGGATAATGGCCCATCATACAGCTGAATTAGCTGATTACTTACCTGTCTGCTCTCCATCCTGTTCTGTTTCTCTGCTGTTGTGATGTCATATGCCACAAAGCTTGAAAGCCACAGGCCTAATGTAGCCTATGGCCTACAAGTAACAAAGCTGGGGCACCACGACTCCTCATTTCAACCAGATTGCAGAAGTGGGGAGAACCAGCTGCATTCACTTACTGATCACTGTTCCAGCCCGTGGCCTTCTCTGCTTCCCCTTCACCCTTCAGGGGGCCCTGTGAGCCAAACATAATATTCTGATGCAGTGACCTAATGTGCACTACAAGAGGCCCCCTGGAGGCTGAAAAGGAAATGGAGAAAGCCCTGAAGAATGGGGATCAGAAAGCATATACGATATAGCACTCTGCAAAGCCCCCTGCCCCTTCAGCTGCCAATTTATAATTAATATGGAAAATTCACACACAGGTTTTAATCAGATTTTGTTATGGTTTTTTTCATGCCAAATCCAGGACTGAAATCATAAAGGTAGAGAATTAAAATATATCATTTATTGCACCAGGTCAATTTTAGATAAGGTTTTGCTCAGGTTAATTATTTTCAGTTTTAAAGCTAAAACCAGGAGTAGAAAGAAAAAAACAAAACAAAAGATGTACCCTCTGTTCCCTTTGCCTCAGAAACTGGTGTTTGGATCATCTTTCAGTTTAATGCAGAAAAGTGTTGGCCTATCTGAATTTCAGGACTTTAAAATGCTGATTTAAAGGGAATCTTCTAATTTTTTTAATAAACATATCCTAATTGGTTGGGTTTAGATCTCAATTTCTTTCCAAACAGTTTACTACCATATACCAGATACCATATCCCCTTCTTTTTAGTGAAATACTTATATGTATATGGCAAAGTGTTTCAGTCACTGTACCCATGCCTTAAAATCCATCCAAACATAATTCTGGCAACACTGTGGCAATTTTGACTTAATCTACCTTGTATATCTTGTATGCCTATTTTGGTATGATCCATTCTAAACATTGCCTCGAGGTTGAGTAGCAGCAGGTGATGCCATAGTGTTGTACTTGTACTAGAAGAACACAGATGAGCACCCTGTATACACTTCATATTCTTACCCTGGGGCATGGAGCACCATGTCTTTTTTAAGTTTTACTTCACCTGTGCTCGACATTATAAATATATATTTACAGACAGCGGAGGAATTTATTAAGATCGTCTTTCTGTACGCCACACTTAATGAAGTCCCTGACTTGTGCTAACTGTGCCTAAATTATTAAGAGACTTGAATTGACGTAAATTTCCTATATAACTCATGTCATAAAAATGGCATGAATTAATTAGGGAATTTGTCCGGTCAAGATCTCCCTGTCCCAGCCCATCTTGGTCTCCACCTTGCTCTGCCCACTTTCACAAAAAAGATGCAAGCATGGTGCAGAAAGAAGGAAGCTGTGAATGTTTGGCACAAAAAAGCCCATTTGTCAAAGATGCACCACAATTATTCCCACCTACACTAGTTTTCTGGGGCAGAGGGATTAGTAAATTCCCCTTATTGTGCAAGGTACAGACCTGTCCAAAAGACTCAGTACAGACATGGCTATAGCTAGGTTTTCTACTCTGTCAGAAGCCCCTAACAGAGCATTGGTACCTTATTATAGTTTTTGGCATTCGTTACACATTGTTGGTGTTCATTATACAAAGCATCCAGCATTGTCAATATTTTCATTTTATTGCTGTAATAATGGAACACCAAAACGGAAATACAGTACAAGCGTAGATGTAAACCTTCCCTTGCTAAATTTTGCTTCCTACAACACGGAATTATTCACGGGATTACTGAGGATCATCAATGTATTCATAATACTGTAAATAGAAGAATGAAAGAAACAATGCATGTATTATGAACAGATACATTACATCGTTTATCACTTCAGAATGGTGCCAAACACGTGTAGTCAATCAGATTTGGACTCCATAACCGCCATAAAAATTGAACAACACCTTGACATCTGAATGGGCTCTCAGCAATGATGTGGAATGGGAAGAGTAATCATACAGTTAGGCATCGTAGGTGAGGGGATTATTTTGTGGTTCAAATCTTTCAGTTACATTAAATAAAGTGAAATATATGAATAAATACAGTTTAAGTCTGTGATGAAAGTGCTTATAGTTTGCCAATCCTAGAAGGAGAAAATTTGGAATGGAATTTTAGCAAACTCTGTTATTTATTTACCTATCTATCTGTCTATCTATCTGTCTAATAATAGATAATATTTCAGTCTATTAGTTTTAATATATTCATAATATAAACTAAAATAGTTATGCATATTGTATTGCATATTGTATTGTAGTCTGGGCGAATGTGGTCCTTACTCCACATTACCATGAGTACATTTTTAGT
The DNA here is from genome assembly GCA_947044405.1 of Leptodactylus fallax. Lineage (NCBI taxonomy): Eukaryota > Metazoa > Chordata > Amphibia > Anura > Leptodactylidae > Leptodactylus > Leptodactylus fallax. The sequence goes on from CAMRHE010000166.1 coordinate 1,494,219, forward strand.
CTGATAACATAGTGCTAACTACAGTGGAGCTGTAAAAAAAAAAAGTAGTGCCTGGACGAAATAAGGCTTTGATGAAGACAAATGTCACAACTGTTAGTCCTACTATGAGCTGTTGACAGCACTTTAGAGACTTACCTTACAGACTTGCAGCCTGTTAACTTCTATTGGTCATGGGCATATGCAATGAGTGCGAGAAGGTGAGCTATGTCCACTTTTTATGGTCTATAGTGTTATCTTAAGATGTAAATCCACCAAAAGGCATTGTCTTATAGATAGAACATACACAACAATTTGTGGGTGCACCAGCTCAAGACTTTAAAGAGCTGAGGGGGGGGGGGGGAAATCACACACTCCTCAGTATCAGTTTGTCTGCACAGATCAAAAAATTCCTAATCAGCACTAAATTAGTATAGAAGTGCAGCTATACTTTTACATGAGAGGTAGCGGCAGCAGCCGCTTCCTAGATGCACAGACATCACATCCAGAATGTGTTAGGGGGCAGGCCACACCCACACGAGAAAAGTAGTGGCCAGTTGCAAAGTTCATATCTGTCTATCTGAAAATGAATGAAGGAGTGAAGATGGCAGATTATTAATATGTTTACAGTTCTGTCTGGACTCTTGGCACTACCCCAGTCCCATGTAAAACATTCTAAGGATCTGAGGCTTTTTTGTTTCAGCATTGCTGCATTTTTTTTTTTTTTTTTTTTTTTTAAGCCAAAGCCAGGAGTGGAAGGGAGAAGTATAAGTACAGTGGGGAAAAAAGTATTTAGTCAGCCACCAATTGTGCAAGTTCTCCCACTTAAAAAGATGAGAGAGGCCTGTAATTGACATCATAGGTAGACCTCAACTATGAGAGACAAAATGAGAAAACATCTAGAAAATCACAGTGTCTGATTTTTTAAGAATTTATGTGCAAATTATGGTGGAAAATAAGTATTTAGTCACCTACAAACAAGCAAGATTTCTGGCTCTCACAGACCTGTAACTTCTTCTTTAAGAGGCTCCTCTGTCCTCCACTCATTACCTGTAGTAATGGCACCTGTTTGACATGGTTATCAATATAAAAGACACCTGTCCACAACCTCAAACAGTCACACTCCAAATTCCACTATGGTGAAGACCAAAGTGCTGTGGAAGGACACCAGAAACAAAATTGTAGACCTGCACCAGGCTGGGAAGGCTGAATCTGCAATAGGCAAGCAGCTTGGTGTGAAGAAACCAACTGTGGGAGCAATAATTAAAAAATGGAAGACATACAAGACCACTGATAATCTCCCTCGATCAGTGGCTCCACGCAAGATCTCACCCCGTGGGGTCAAAATGATCACCATACCTACTGTGAAGCATGTGGGAGGCAACATCATGCTTTGGGGCTGTTTCTCTGCAAAGGGACCAAGACGACTGATCCATGAAAGAATGAATGGAGCCATGTATCGTGAGATTTTGAGTGCAAACCTCCTTCCATCAGCAAGAGCATTGAAGATGAAACGTGGCTGGGTCTTTCAGCATGACAATGATCCCAAGCACAACACAAGGGAAACAAAGGAGTGACTTCGTAAGAAGCATTTCAAGGTCCTGGAGTGGCTTAGCCAGTCTCCAGATCTCAACCCCATAGAAAACCTTTGGAGGGAGTTGAAAGTTTGTGTTGCCCAGTGACAGCCCCAAAATATCACTGCTCTAGAGGAGGTCTGCATGGAGAAATGGGCCAACATACCAACAACAGTGTGTGCCAACCTTGTGAAGACTTACAGAAAACGTTTGACCTCGGTCATTGCCAACAAAGGATATATAACAAAGTATTAAATGAACTTTTGTTATTGACCAAATACTTATTTTCCACCATAATTTGCAAATAAATTCTTTAAAAAAATCAGACAATGTGATTTTCTGGATTTGTTTTCTCATTTTGTCTCTCATAGTTGAGGTCTACCTATGATGACAATTACAGGCCTCTCTCATCTTTTTAAGTGGGTGAACTTGCACAATTGGTGGCTGACTAAATACTTTTTTTTCCCCACTGTATGTCCTTTATATTGCTCATTCCTTTTGAAACCACTCTTGACTTTGGCTCAAAAAAACGCAGCAAAATCTGCAACAAAGAATGCTGCTTTTCTACAATGTGTTGGCCTCAATATCAGGAGGGTTACAGCAATTGGATTCCCACCATTGGTATATTTACCCCTTTTCTCAGCAATGAATTTTCTATTTTTTTCCCACCCTGTCTGCCACAAGCCATAACTCTTACATTTTTCTGTTCCCTTAGCCATATGAGAGCTATTTTTTCTGTGGGACAAATACTTCCTATACTTTCTACTTCATATTGGCACCATTTACTATACCATATTATGTCCTGCCTGAAAAACATTCCAAATGGGGTTGAATTGGAAAAAAAAAAAAAATTTCATTGTGCCATTCTGAGTTTCAGTATGATCACAATGATGCCAAAAATCTATTCAGTTTTTGTTATGTTTAAAGTTATGCTATGTTTAAAAAAATGAAAAAACATTTTTCGAAACAAAATAGTCTTTGTATTAACATATTCTGACAGGTTTATTTGTACCATTATGGGGGTTCACATAACTTTTTGATCTGCTATTTGATTGCTCAGGCATTTGTGGATGTGGCAATGCTTAATATGTTTGTTTTTTGTTTATCTTTTTTTTGTTTGTAAAATGGGACAAAAGGAGTTTATTTGAAATGTTATTATTTTTGTTTTAGTTTAAAAAAAATATATATATATTTTTAGTCCATCTAGGGGGATTGGACCCTAGGGATTTCATCACTTGTGCAATATGCTTCAAAAGAAGATGTAGGATGACAGGCCTGGGAGCCTTAGATAGTCATCCAGCTGTCATGACAACTGATCAGCCCTTTTAACATTGCAAGGGCGGGTGATTTTATCCAATATGGTGACACTCATGTGCCACAACAGCTTGATTGCCATGATCACAGTGGTGCACACTGCTTATAAATAATTAACACCCGCCATCGGTACTGGCACTGTCCACAGCTGGGACCCTCTATATATGGAGAGGGTTTAGCTCCTGAGTCCTCTCCATGTCCCCCACCTGAAATTATGATGTACATTTACGTCAAATGTCAAGATGATTCGAATTGACCATAATGGTGTTAACTAGTTGTTTGCTGGTTGCTATTACCTGGTCCCCTCTAGTCACACAGGAAATGCTCATTCACCCAACCCTGTGATTGGCTGCATACGCATTTCCTGTATGTCAAGAAGAGACCAAAAAGTAGAAACGAGCAGGCACCAAGTAAGCACCGGATTAGGACTGTTGGGGGTTCAACAAGTCAAGTATTGCTTTTTTCATTTTTTGCAACCCACTCTATGCAGTTTAACTAAAAAAAATTTCCAAGCTGAACAACCCCTTTTAATATATACACTGCATCTAGAAGTTAATTGCTAAGAGACGATTATTTCACAATTGTGAGACTAAAGAATTATTAAAAGAAATTATATCTTAAAATTTCTATGGATTGAAATTATTATTTTGATGTAAGCATTATGTTGATTATGTTTGATGTAATTCATTGTATTTAGTGTGTATGGCAAATCTAGAAGTTATGACAGAGTCACAAACCAGTGTCAATATATTTGGGATAATGTGTGTAATTTTACTGGTACAGTACAGAGTATATAAAGTTGCAGTCTATTCACTTTTGTTGGTATCTGACATATGCTGTATACATTGAATAAAATTGATGCAACTAAAGGAAGTCTGACAGTTCTAGGCTGGTGAGAGTCTGCCTTAGGATTTAAGTGCAATATTGTGGCAAAATGAAAAAAAAAAAAAAGAAAACACTTGATTCATAATCTGGTGACAAACATGGTGCTTGATACTTACTGATACATTTGATCCATACCCAGATGGATATGACAGGTGCATCATACTCTACACAAAAAAAACATTTAACAACTAAATGGACATTGTCATAGGCACTGAGCTTTATCTGAGGTTATCTGCACAAAGAATGTATAGAGTTGTAGATATTCTATATACAGACGGAGATGTTTTAACTAGTTGATATCACTGCTACCAGCCTGAAAGACATGTTTGTGATAACTGAAGTTGATAGGAGAAGCATCATACAGTGTGCAAGTATAGCTTCTGCACTCTGCATCACTACTCCCAGATTAATGATAAGGAATGACAATACCCACCTTCCCTCCTTCCTGAAGCCACGACCCCAGGTCCTTGCTAGGCACTTTCTGTTGAGGGGTCATTTTCATCCTGATCTCCTCCAGGCAAACACATTATACTGGCATCCTAATCACTTCCAGAAGAGTTACAGTCTCTGGATTCTTGGGTACAGTGATCCTATGGGTTAAATCCTTGCAGTCATGTCTGCGAGGCTGCAGGGAGGACACAGAGTTAACATGGGCTGATGTCTGACTCTTCTCCCCTGAGCTGCGGGAATGCAGAGAACTGCTCCACCTCACAGGCTGACTAAATAAGGACATTCATATAGGAGGCAGAACTTGTCCTGCCTCACATCTTTCAGCCTGGAAGAAATACCAGGGCTCAGCCAGCTGGGCACAGCATAGCAATGTCACTGTCTCTGAGAGAAATACTTACTGGAACACAGTTGAGGGCTTTACCAGTTGCATGCCAAATGGAGAGACATTACAGGGCTGAAACTGTCCGCACAGTAGGACAGAGTATGAAATAACTCCTGTGATAATACTTCCCAATTTCTAACTATTAATTCCATTACCCCAGTTGTTGTCCATCTATCTATATATCTAAATCCAAAAAAAATCATTCTGCACTCCAAGTATAATGAAAACGGTAAGCTACTTTCCTCACACACAGCATGCAGAGTTTCAGCTTATTTATCTACTATAAAAACACACCAGCCGCACTATCATAAAGGTGGGTGCACTCCTCAAGGTCCATACCAGTGACCTATAGATCCAAAAAAAATAAAAAAGGCTGCACTCCAGGAGATAAAGAGAAAAAAAAAAGTGGGGTATTTTACTGACCCAAATGTGCGACGTTTTAGCTGTGTGCCAGAGCCTTTCTCAAGCAAATAACTTGGTGCAAATCTCAATCTTAAATAGAGATACAGATACAAGTGCAAGAATTACAAGTCAATAATAATCATCAAATTCCAAAAATCACAACACAATAATCATAGTGCCATCAACCACGTGACAGATCTGCAGTGATCCAAAGTACTGTGTGGCATCAGATATATAGACAAAAGTGGCCAATATTCCATATAAAAAAAATATATAACATATTTAATATATACGTATATTCAATAGAATAAATAAGGTAAAGTAAATATAATAGGTGATCATTCCGTGACAAAATTCTAACTAAATGACACACACGGAGTTGTACTGATCATCTTTTGTAATGATCATACTTAGTAACAGTGGGAGTGATAAGTAAGTGAACCATTGAATTTAATAACCTGTAGAAGAAATCACCTTTACCAAATGTTTCCTGTAGCTGTAAATAAGATTTGCACAATGTTGAGGAGGACTTTTGTTCCATTCCTCCCTGTAAATACGCTTCAGCTCAACAATATTTCTGGCATGCCTTGTGTGCACAGCCCTCTTCAGGTTGTGCCACATCTCAGTAGGATTAAGGTCAGGACTATGACTGGGCCATTCCAAAACACAAATTTTTCTCAACGCTTCCTCATTGTATGTACTTGTATGCTTTGGGTCATGGTCTTGTTTCACTACCCAAAGTCTTTTCAGCATATCTTCATGGACTGCTGAACTTATATTCTCCTGTAAATACACCTTTGAGTTCATTATTCCACAAGCGATAGCAAGGCATCCAAGTTTGTTACATCCTACGTCATCTTGTGGTAACAGGCCAGTTTTTGTGACCTACAATGTTATTTCATGACAAGGAATAATAGTTTGTCATAGTTGGGTTTAATCTGACTCCATTATATATTTGTTTTTGGGTATTTTATGTATTTTGTGTCTAAAAAATGTATTGTTTACAAAGAACCCATATATCTATCACTACATAAGAAAGACTAAGATATAACATTTATACACTAAAATCTTTGCTTATAAACAATTACACACAAAAAATAAAAAGTACCTAGGAGGACCTAACACTCACTTCTACATATAAGAAAAAGAAAAAAGTGTCAAAATCTATAAGAAAAGTAGCACAGCCATATAATCGACTCAATTCGACAGCTCCTAGTATGAAAAAAGGTGGCAACCTCTTCCTATAGGTAGAGTGTCATAAATTAGAACAGGAAAATAGCATCAGAAATCAATGCATTTCTCCCTAATGTTGTATCCTAATGTTATTTGTAAGGAGTTATTTTTGTTACGTCGCTAACGCCCCAACTTTTTATGTAGTTGGGTTGTTTTGTGGGTGTGGGTGTTTTATTGAGGCAGATGTTAATTGGCTTAATGAACTAAACCTATTCTTCAACAGATTTGATCACACACCAGCTCCTCCCACCCCAGTATGTCCTTCAGCTTCCCCCACCACAATGACTTCTCCCCATGCGGCCACTTCCCAACAGACCAGTAAATCCAGAAATCCGTCTTTATCTGGCCACAGTCTGACCTTCACACGGGCCCAGGTGAGGAAGGAGATGAAAAAGATCAAGGCGAGGAAAGCCGCAGGGCCAGATGACATCAGTGCAAGGCTAATTAAGACTTGTGGGGACCAGCTGTGTGGTATAATTACATATATGTATAATATGAGCCTGAGGCAGGAAATAGTCCCTGAATTATGGAAATCTTCTTGTGTGGTACCAGTTCCAAAGAAACCCCACCCTATGGACCTCAACGACTACAGACCTGTAGCACTGACATCCCACCTGATGAAGATCTTGGAGAGATTGGTTCTCACACATCTCCGCCCTCTAGTGAGCCCCGCTATGGACCCCCTCCAGTTTGCTTATCGGCCGGGCATTGGGGTAGATGATGCCATCATCCATCTTCTGCACAGGGCTCTGTCTCACCTGGAGAAACCAGGGAACACAGTGAGAATAATGTTCTTTGACTTCTCCAGTGCTTTTAACACCATACAGCCCAGGTTATTGAGGGACAAGCTGGGCCTTGCTGGAGTGGACCACCACCTCTCCAACTGGATCCTAGACTACCTCACAAATCGACCTCAATACGTGAGAGCCCAAGACTGTGTGTCAGGTACCGTGATCTGTAATACGGGGGCACCTCAGGGTACGGTTCTCGCCCCTTTCCTCTTCACACTGTACACTGCAGATTTTAGGTGCAACTCATCCAGCTGCTACCTACAGAAGTATTCTGACGACTCTGCAATAGTGGGTCTCATCACAGATGATGATGACAGGGAGTACAGAGAACTGAACCAGGATTTTGTGGACTGGTGCCACCGGAACCACCTGAAGATTAACGCGGGGAAGACCAAGGAGATGGTGGTGGACTTCCGCAAAGGCAGAAGCCCTCCTAAACCAGTGGACATCCTGGGGACGGGCATCGAGATTGTGAACACCTATAAGTACCTGGGTTTGCTCCTTAATAATAAGCTGGACTGGGCAGATCATATGGAGGCCCTGTACAGGAAGGGCCACAGCAGGCTCTACCTGCTTAGGAAACTGAGAGCCTTTGGAATCCGGGGGGCACTTCTTAGAACTTTCTTCAACTCGGTAGTGGCATCAGCCATCTTCTTTGGAGTGGCCTGCTGGGGGAGCAGTACATCAACCAGGGACAGAAATAAACTTGACAAGCTGATTAGAAAGGCCATCTCTGTCCTGGGGAGCCCACTGGACCCAGTGCAGGTGGTGGGTGACAGAAGGATACTGTCCGTGGTGAGCTCCATGCAGAAGAAGACGTCCCATCCCATGCATGAGACTGTGATCGCGCTGAGCAGTACTGTCAGTGACCGACTGCTCCACCCTAGGTGGGAGAAGGAGCGCTATCGGAAGTCTTTCCTCCCCACCGCGGTTAGGCTGTACAACCAACACCGACCTAAGCGGAGATCATTACACACAGAGAACTGAAATATCTCTCTGCCTGTTAAATCCCCCCCCCCCCTTCTGCTACGTCCTATCTGTCTGTCTGCTATTAATGTAATGCCTCTCACCTTGGAACATTCCTGTACATGTTGTATTTGTATCTGCTTATCTTATCTTATCTTTGCTGCTGTAACACACTGAATTTCCCCATTGTGGGACTATTAAAGGACTATTATTATTATTATTATTATTATTATTATTGGAGGCTATTGTCAGATGAACATCACCTCCCTGGTTATCTATGATTGGTCGGGTACTTGTATCTGGTTTACACTTTGTGATTTATCCACTATTTAGGACAGATAAGGACGGTTTCTGCTATATGACATATATACTTAGATCATTACTGATCTACTGTATATAACCATTCCAGTTATCAGAGCGGTCTTGTAAGTGGGATATACTGTATATAGTATCAAAATTTCAGCAATTGGCAGAAGGAAATAAGATACTTTATATAAAAACCTAAAGTTGCTCTTTAGTAACATATTAAGCTTAGTTCACAGTGTTTAAGGTGAATGGTATATACACCAGGAAAACCTACCGATGTACAACTATGTACTGCTTAAAGACTGCAGGGCATATTTATTAAGGCTGCCATTTCATACTTCAGACTACAACAGATTTACATTTCTTAAAAAGTAAATGCTTTTTTTGGACCAAAAACTGAAATGAGATGTAGATTTGTGACTAAACATGGACCATTTTCTGGCTTCAGTCAATAACTTGGTCTGCTATGCCCACTTTGAAAACTTTTGAGAAGTGTGTCACAAAAAGAGACCTTTTAGATCAGAATGTATGCACAAAAATCGGAATAAACCGATTATTAAATAAGAGCCTGTGTTCTTTTGTCATATTTTACATTTGGCACCATTTCCGCAAGTGCTTTTTAATGTGAGTCAAAGGTAGACATAAGTACCTGTATGGGCACACAGTTGTATACATCTGGTGCATATGTTCAGCTGAACTGATTGAAATGGTTCTGCTGAAAGTCTGAAAGTCATCCACAGATGTGATGTGAAACCAGCCAGACTAACTTCTGTAAAATCTATTTTGGAGTGACATTGATGACAGTTTTCCTGCTCCTGGCCACATGACATTGCCAGAACACTATATGACACTTTATGTTGCCTTAAAAAAAAAAAAAAGACCAAAGCAACAATGGGGCAGATTTACGATTGTGAAAAAGACTTGACCCTTGTGTAGACTCGACTAGACAACTTTTGCTGTATATTGACACATTTTAGTGCATCTAGTTTGAGATCAAGACTTTCCAGATTACTTGTTAAGTAGACATGTTGTTCTAAGAAAAGGCAGTGCTTTGTGGGGAAAAGAAGATGGATTAAGGCTGACGCCCCACGATGCAGAAACACAGTTTTTTTTGTTGCAGATTTTGCTGCAGTTTTTTGAGCCAAAGCCAGGAGTGGATTGAGCAGAAGGTAGAAGTATAAGAGCTTCCTGTATATTCTCCATTCCTTTTGTAGCCACTCTGTCTCAAAAAAACAGCAAAATCTGCAACAAAAAAGCTGCATTTCTGCAGTGTGGGGCCTCAGTCTTAATGTTGTAAAAATTAGCCAAATTGCATTAAAATTTGTTCCATTATCATAATGTAAATATCAGATCATTGCTCATTAAATAAGACAATAACATGGCAAGGGTTGTAGACATGCACGTCTATGTTGAGTGGTAAATGACTTTTATCAATTACGTTTTGACTCAATTATATCACTCAATAGATAGTGTATAATTTTGGTGTAGGCTTATATGAAAGCTGTAAGTCTGAATCTACACACAAGTTTCCGTTACTTTCTCTGTGCAGATTTTGTTGTGTTTTTTGAGCCAAAGCCAGGGGTGAATTCTACAGGAAAGAGAAATGCAAGCCCTTCCTTTATATTTCCCATTCCTTTCAAATCCACTCCTGGCATTGGCTCAAAAGGCCACAGCAAAATCTGCAACAAAACCTCAATGGAGGGAGTATTTTATGACTGGTATGCTGCATGCTTGAATTGTTAAGAGGCTCCAACCCCTTAATAAATCATATGCACTCCTGTGCGCCAGAATGTAGAAATGCACCAGCCAAGAACTGCATAGATTTCTTATTTGAATCACACAAGTTTTCTGGCTTAATTTATAATAAATTTGTCAGGCATCCCTGGCCTCCTCACTCTCTGCCCCACCCACTTTCAAGTAAGGGTCTTGTGCCAAAGATGCACCACATTAAGGGTAGCAGCAAACGCCCGTGTTTCACGGGTGAAACATGGTCCGTGTGTTAGCCAGATTTACTGGCTTGAACTTCGTGCTGGGAGCAGGACTCCTAGCATCCTGGTTATCTATGATGCTAGGAGTCCCTGCCTCCCAGCGACATACTGTCCCATACTAGGGACTCCTAGCATTATAACTAACTATACTGCTAGGAGTCCTGCTCCCAGCACGAAATTCAAGCCGGTAAATCTGGCTAACACAGGTGAAACATGGTCATGTGCTGCTGCCCTAACATCCATCTATTCCAGAAAAATCTTCCTCCCCTCAGTTTGCATCTTCAGCCTAAATGGACATATTTGCTGAAGTCTTGTTCTCATGGTTAGTATTTAGTCAATATTGTTCATAAGTATTTGTGAGCAAAAACCAAAAATCAAACCTATACAATAAAACTATAATGGAAACATTTGCATCTCTTCTGTGTTTTGGACCCACTCTAGGTTTTGGCTCACTGCAAAATACTGACAGTGTGAAAGCGGCCAAAGACATCTGGTCTGATACACTTTATAACATTTTCCGTTCAGAATCTACCTTATTCATAGATGGCTGGTAGTTTGGCTGCTACAGTCTCCTTTTCAGTGACACTAGTTAAACTGTGATGGGACCACACCCAAGCAGCAGGGTCAGCAGATGGGAGGCAGCCAAAGCTTAAAAAACTCTGAAGCATTTTGTACTCAGAAGTATCTTCTGACACAGTAAAACTTTTTTTTTTTTTTTTACCCCTGATGTGCTCTATCTAGTTTGTGAATTATTAATGCCCCAGCTATAGACCCAAGTTTGCATATTGATGCAGTTTATGCTTGCTTTTTTGTAGAGAATTTTTGGGTAAATAAATCATACACGGTATAGAGTTTCAGTTATACTTCTCCCTAAGATCAGGTCACACAGCCAGAAATCACTGCAAACTCACCAGCAATGACCTGCTGCAATCTGCAATAACAAAACTGTGGTTGACATTTAGACAAATCTAATGCACAAGCTGTGACTATAACCCACAATCCTTTCAATCTTTGAAATACAGGGGGTCTGTAGAGAAGTCTACAGGTGAGTCGCAACAAAAACTATTGGTAAATGTAGGCCATAGTGTGAGCTGGGCCTTATAAATTTGTTGTATGTTAAATAAAGTATAAGAGCTTTACAGCTGATACATTGTTTTAACATTGGTATGTTGAAAATATCTATGTGACTACCACTATTACTAAAAAAAAAAAAAAAAAGAAAAAAAAATATTATTATTTGCAAGCCTAAGCAAAAAATTGATCTAACGCAAAGAAGAGGTAAAAATATTTCCATTATACTTTGTCTCACTGTGACTGGTTTTACAGGTGGATGCACTTCATGGCAGATGGCAGCAGTGTTCAAATAAGTGCAGCTGCAAACTTCCAATTTTAATGGCCGCACTGTGAACTGATGAATTTTCTACATAGCCGCACAGACATTAAAATTAAAACTGCTCCTCAGATGCACAGGGGGAAGTTTCTTAAAACGGGCATATAGTACGCCAGTCTTAGCAAACAGCCCAACTGGCACAGGGAACGGGAGATTTATGAAGAGGCGTCATCATAAAACTTTTAGATATTCCTGTGCCAGGCTACCTGGCATAGCTTTCCATTCTAACTCACGCCAGAAAACTGGCATGAGTTTTAATAAATCAGTTGGGCTATGTCACTGTGCACATGTGGCACAAGAAAGGGCCATACCTACACCTAGAAAAACATGAAGAAAGGGAATGATGAATTTATTCAGACTGGCATTTCCTACACCAGTGTTGATAATTCAGGTGTGCCTCACGCCAGTCAGGGCCTTTATTGAGAGGCTCCAGCCTCTTAATAGATCAGGTTCACACGTGTGCCAAAAAAGAAATCTACGTTAGTCAAGAATGTGACATGGTACAGGGGAAGTGGCACTTTTTTGTTGCAAGAGTGGGCTGTGTGCCAAAGATGCACCACATTGTTGTCCACCTACGCCAGAAAAATGTCATAGATGGGTTGGTAAATTTTCCCTAGGTTTTGGAAAAATGCTACTGCAGTTTTTTTTTAAACCAAAATGGACGCAGCAGAGAGGAGAAATGTAATTAAAAACGGCCACTAAATTACCCTCAATGGTGGTTTTAGTTTACAAATACTGATGCAAAATGAAAGGTTGCATGGTTTTCAGATGGAACTAGCAATACCTGCAAAATTGTGAGTCCGTTCAGGTTGGATTTACACGGTGCTTTTTTGCTGAAGATCTGCATGCAGTTTTTAATTGCAGTAATGAGTAGCACATGTTACTATACACACATGGTACTCATTACTGCAATTAAAAACTGCATGCAAAAAGCCTGGTTGACAACCCCTATGATCATAACTGTATGTTACATGGTTTTCAGCCTCATTGTGGGCATTGTATGGGCCTTCTGGCTGCTGCTATGTGTAGTCATACAGTAGTAGTTTTCTTGTTATCACCTGTTTATGCTTCAGACTGGTGTTACGCAGTGATTATAGCCTCTATACCTGTTACGTGACTAAAGATTGCTCCATCACCCTGCAACATTACAAACAATATAAGTGTATGAAGTAGATTTTTTTTGCCAATGAGAGTAGTTTTGGCGAGAGCCTCAGGGTCACAATGTGACAGAAATCACTTATATTAGTTGTGATGTCACAAGGCAACATGGTGATCTTTGGTCCAAGCCAAAATCACCATGTAGGCCCATCATTAAAGTTGTGTGCACACACTGACGTGTGAAAAATGATTTTAATTAGAGATGAGTGAACCAGTTCATGTTGTTCAGGGTTCATTAAGAATTTTTGGAAATGTTTGCATTTGATAGAATCTGAAAATGATGAAAGTCTCTGATGACTCAAACAGTATAAAATGCCCAGTGTGATAGAGATGGTTGTCTCAGACAGTCATAAATAGAAAGTAACACACGCTAGCCTAGACTCACACAGTCAAGTTTTACCTGTGAAACTTGGTCCATGTGAGTGCCGGATTTCTCTGAACAATATGCTAGGAGAGGAACTCCTAGGTTTTGGAAATCGCAGCATGTCAATTATACCTCCAGAAACACCGGCGGTTTCCCTGTAGGTATAATGGAAGCAGAAAGTCCACTGAGTAAACATCTGTGGACTTTCTGTGAAAAGCGCTGTGGGAAAAACTGCTTTTTTGCTGCGGCCTGCTACATAAAGCCTTAGCCTTTAAGACCGGAATGATGGCTGTAACTATAGTCAGACATCCCATGAGGAAGGCAGGGACTGATTATTACCACCCCTGCCTTCCAGTTTGCTGTATGCACAGTTCTTAATGAGCGCTGTGTACACTGCTATAGGAGCCACCATGATGTGACTCCCGTGTGGCCCGGCAGTAAAACCTCCTCTGCCACTACCACACTCACAGGTTCTAGTCCCACCCCTGGCGACATAACAATAAATGTGACCAAAGTAAAAATGACTGTATTTAAACTTTTAGAAAGAAAAACAAAACATGAAAACTATGAAAAACAAGAAATGTTCCCTGCTCTTTGATTACATTTTCTCAGATATTTAAATATGGAAAAAACATGGAAAAATAAAAAAAACATAAAAATAAATCCCTATTTACCACTGAAAAAAGAGACAAAAATTATTTGAATAAGCCCAAAGGAAAAAAAAGTTATAGGCCTCAAAACTGCATGTATGAAAAAAAAAAAAAGGAGTGTGTCCACTCATGAACCAGGGAAAATGAAGTGGTTAAAAGAAAACCAGTCCTAGATCTGCTGTGATTTGGGATTTACACTCTAAAAAATACAATGCATGTGAACAAAAATGGAGCAAAAAATGCGTTGTGTAGTTTACAAATCCTTATTGACGTATAGCTGGTATCTAGCTGTAGCATTTTTTTGACTCATAAGTACATCCACAATCCCCCTCTATTTTTGCAAAAGAACAACAGCAAAAAAAAAAAAAAAAACTTATATGTGAAACCATCCTAACTTTTTCACCCCTCCCCCCAATATACAAGCTGAATCCTGCTTCTAGTTTCAGACTTCCAGACTTTTCACATATGGGTCTCTGGTGAGTGTGGACATAGTTACTTATGGGTCTGTGGTGAGTTTGGACATAGTTACATATGGGTCTCTGGTGAGTGTGGACATAGTTACATACAGTAATTACACCATTAATAAGGTTGAAACAATATTGATGGAGAGGCAGATGCCAATTACCCCATTAAGGAAAAATGTTCCTCCCCCAACTCCATATAAAACAATCAGAATAAATTCCTTTTCTAGAAATCTAATACCCATATATTGTAATTTTTTTTTTTCAGGGACATTGAACTTGTTTACTGAATCATCAACCATTTCAGGATCTTGTAGCACTGAGTTCTATAGTCTCAATGTTCTCACAATAGAGAATTCCTATCTATGATGAAGGAAAAATCTTTTCTTCTAGACATACTGGGGCAAATTTTCTAAACCTATCTAACATTTAGATGTAGACATTCAGTCTTAAAACATACCAGATTTATCACAGTGGATAATGCTGGATGATAAAGCCTGTCATATTTTTTAGACTGTATAGTAAGTACATATCACTTACTAGCTTGTTTAGTTCGAGCCAGAATTTTACAACAAAATTTCGTTGCCAGAGTGTAGTCGGATTACATAAGATGTCATGGTGCCAGAGCATCCATTTTCGATTTTGGTCACCACCCAGTGCCATGCCCTAACGTAAAAATTGACAGGTCCTGATGTGAGCTCATTTGCATTAACAGTTGATTTTCTCTGGAGTAAAATTGCACTTTGACACACTAAGACCTTCACATGTTCACATATCATATACATGTGGTGTCCACATTTTTTGCAGATGCTCTATGTACCTGTTTTTGTTTTTTTCTGCAAGACCATAGGTTCACAAAAAAATCCTTTTTTCTTCACTGATGATCATGCATCACACCAGTGAAAATTTATGGGTCTGTGAAAAAAATATATGGGCATACAAAATATAGAAAATGAAACAAAAAAAAAAAAAGTTGATCGGGTTTTCACAGACTCGACAATTGGATCAACCATAGGCTGCACAACCCAGCAAATGAGCAGGATGGGGTACTGTCCGTGAATAGTATGGACCTCACTTGTCAGCAGATGCAGACGTGTGAATGAGGCCTCACAGTATGTTCACTAGTGTTAGTGATGCTACTAACAGCCCCAGTAATAACATATAAGTGGTGTACATGAATGGTCCGACTAGTGATTTTTTATAGAGGCAAAAGTATGTTCTTGTCACGAGCAACTATGACTTTTTTTTAATACATCCCTTGATTCTATTTGCCTTGGCAGAAGATTCCTGGCACTGGTTACTAAAGTTAAGATTACTGTCCTCCAATATTCCTTTTTCAAAATTCCTAAGTCTTTTTCAGTGGCCGTTTTACAGAGTATTTTACTATTTAGTACATACAGTGATGAGAAAAACAAAGTACATCTTCTTTGATTCTATGGTTTTTACATATCAGGACATATAAAAACGTGGTCCTTAGAAGAGTCCTATCTAGGAAAAACAGTCCATTTGTGAGCTATATTTCCCAGACTGAGCATGGCTGTGTGAATGGAACTCACTACGTCACAGTGAGTTATGATGCAATGGGCTCTACAGTGGTCAAGTCACTATTATACTGAACTGACATAATCGCTACTGTACTGAACTCACATAAAATCTGACCTGTACAACTCACAGCCTAAGCCCACCCACCAACTTGTCACTGAAACCAGAAATTGATAGGGTAGATCAGGTAAAACCACTTTTGGTGGAGGGGGGTGTCACTGCACTTCAATTAGTTTGAAGTCTAGACTTTTTGGCTACAAGCAGGACTTTTCTCTTTGCATTTTTCCACAGTTTTCAGGCAGAAACCTGGTGGATACCATTGTAGTTTATGGGGTCCGCCATGTTTCCATGGGTAACTGCTTTTTAAGCGGGTTATATTTCCGTTTTTTGGGTCCCCAAGCGGACCTGAAGAACGCAAAGCCGAACGCTAGTGTGAACCTAGCGTAAGATGAGTCTGACTTAGTATCAGAAGGCACAACAGCCTTTCTACAGCTTTATTTGTATTTTTACATTTTCTGACACTTACTATTTGGGGAAGTGGTAACTTGTCCCTTATTCGGTTCTTGTGATGGAATGTAATGCACAAAAGACATAAAGAATTATGTAATGTTATCAGAATGACAAAAGAGAGTTACATGTATACTATATAAACATTTATGAAGGATAGCCTTCGAAATGACAATTTTTAATTATCAAAATTTTTTTTTTTTTTTTTTTACTGTCAATGCATAGATGTGTACTAACTTTTGAAGTGTGTGCTACTTGAGCCTAAATCACCTTCACACTGACCTTGATTTGTAAGGGCCCCTTTGCAAACTGGCATGATTTATTTTATAACTTACTTGCATAGATTTGCACCAAAAGAGGCACCATGCTTCAGGTGAAGTGGATATGTAACATGAAAGCCTTATGTATGGAATTAGTAAATAAACCGGATAGAATATGGATGCTGGAACCAGATGTTACTGACAAAAATAAGCTACCAGGTGCAGAAGAAAGAGTCATATAGACATCACTTCCTGGGAATAGGGCAATAACAAGCACCAGCTGGATGCTAGTCACTAAAGCCTAAGCGCTTACTGATTGGAGAAGGGAAGAATTAGCAGGGAAAACATAGCGGAAATAAATGTAAACTACAGTACAAAAATATAGAAAGAAAGAAACAAATCAATGCATAGATGTGTACTAACTTTTGAAGTGTGTGTTACTTGTGCCTAAATCACCTTCACGCTGACCTTGATTTGTAAGTGCCCCTTTGCAAACTGACATGATTTTATAAAATCAATCCTGGATGTCAAATGATGTAGGAACTCAAAAAGTATTGACAGCTTTCTGATAATTGCCAAATCAGCCATACAGCCCAAAGAAGTTCTATTCAAAGCTAAAATGACTAGAAAGTTACATAGTAAGGCATAATAAATAGTTCAAGAAAGGGAGGATGACATAAAAAAAATAAGAAGAAGAATGCTAGTAGTTCATCCAGAACAAGACATTATCTAATTTGCTGTAAGTGAGAAAATAATTCCTTATTCAACTGTTGTCTCTCTCAGACTGGATTAGCGTTTTAAAAGGTTGTCCAGGGGCTTAAACTTACCTTGTTTTATTCATTGGATTCTTCATCATGGACCTGGGGGTTTCAGCCATCCACTGACCCCGTGTTGCTTTGCCACCTACCTCCTCTCCTGATCTCAAAGTAAATTTACCTGTGCTATGGGGGCTGGCTTTACTATAGTATAAATCTAACTGTGAAATCAGGAGAGGAGGGAGGGGGCAGAGTGACCCCTGGGTTCATGATGAAAAGTGCGCCAGATAAAGCAAGGTAAATTTAAGTCCCAGAGAATCCCTTTCAGTTACATTTTGTTACGTACATGTGATATAGATTACAAAACTGAAGCTGATAACTTGCTGCAGTATGATATCTCACCACAGAACACAACAAAAGCCATTGAAAGAGTCAGCATTCTGTACCCAGGGCCAGTTTTAGACAAAGTGGGGCCCTGGGCAAAAATTTAAAGCGGCGCCCCAAATGCTGATATGCAAACAACACCATCGTCTGCCAGTGACAACCCCTATAATAACGCCTCCTTTCTGCCAACAAAAAAGTAATAACAAGCCCTATTTTACCACATACAATTCAAATGAGCACCTTTGTACCACCTAATAGATTTTTGCACTCAGTCATCAGTTATTATAGCGCCTCCTTATAAATAATAGCCCCTGCTTATAAATAATCTTACACCTTTATTAATAATAGCTCCCTTATAAATGATAAATAGTGCCCTGTATCAGTAATATCCCCCCTTATCAGTAACAGTCACCCCGTAAAAATAATACTGCTCCCTTAAAAATAATAGCCCCCTCATAAATAATAGTTACCCTTATAAATAATAGTCCCCATTATCACTAATAGCCCCCTTTATAAATAAGCCCACTTAACAATTATACCCCCCTTATAAATAGTTCCCCTCTTATAAATAATAGCCCCCTCATACTTAAGTTTCCCAATTATATATAGTAACCCACCCTTATATATAATAGTTCTCCGTTATATAGTGTCGGACTGAAGGGCCTTAGGCCCACCAAAGGAACTTGTTCTGGGGCCCCACCCAACAGCTTCCTGCTAATAGCCTACACCACGGCTCCTTCACTGAAGTCTTACATACGTGCTGACTATCTGGTGTTACTGAGTATGTTACCAGTATAGTCAGCCCCTATAGTACTGTGCAGGCCCCAATAACTCCATGGCCAGTTCATGCACAGTACTGTATGGGGAATGACATGGCCATGGGGCACTACACGTATGTGCAAGATTATTGTGAGGGAGCTGTGATGCAGACATAGCACACAGGGCTGCCAGCAGGAATTGTGAGCCCCCCCCCCACAGTATAATGCTCATGCTCTACATGGTATATAATGCTCCACAGTATAAAATGCTCTCCTGAGCCCTCCAGTTTCCCCACATGGTATATAATGCTCCACAGTGACCCCACACAGTACAAAATGCTCCCCTGAGTCCCCCATTGTGGTCCCACATGGTTTGTAAGGCTCCACACAGTATAATACGCCACAGTGGCCCACACAGTATACTACCCCTTAGTGGCCCCAGACAGTACAATATGCTCCCTAGCAGCCCCACACAATATAATATGCTCCATACAGTATAATATGCACCCCACAATGCCCCCCCAGTATAATGCTCCACAGTGGCCTAACACAGTATAACATGCTCCATAATGACCTCCACACAGTATAATATACTTCCCAGAGGGGTTCCCCCAGTATAATGCTCCACAGTGGTCCCCCACAGTATAATATGTTCCCCACAGTCCCCCCCAGTATAATGCTCTACAATGGCCCCACAGAGTATAATAGGCTCCCGAAAAGCCCCACACAATATAATACACTCCACAGTGGCCCCACACAGTATAACAGGCTCCCCACACTGTCTATTCCCCCAGTATAAAGCTCCACAGTGGCCCATAGTATAATATGCTCCCCAGAGGGCCCCCCGCTAGTATAATGCTCCACAGTGCCCCCTCCAGTATTTTGCTCCACAGTGGCCCCACGCAATATATTATGCTCCCCAGAGCGTCCCCCCAGTATAATGTTCCACAGTAGGCCCCACGCAGTATAATATGATCCCCAGAGGGCCCCCTAGTATAATGCTCATTAGTCCCCCCAAATAATGCCCCACAGTGGCGCCACGCAATATAATATGCTCTGCTGATGCCCCACCCAGAATAATGCTCCACAGTGACCCCACTCAGTCTAACATGCTCCAGAATGGCCTCCACACAGTATAATATACTGCCCAGAGAGGTTTCCCCAGTATAATACTCACAGTGGCCCAAAACAGTATAATATGCTCTCCAGAGCCCCCCCAGTATAATGCTCCACAGTGGCCCAAAACAGTATAGCATGCTCTCCAGAGCCCCCCCAGTATAATGCTCCACGGTGGCCCCGCACTATAATATACTGGGGGGCCCCTCTGGAGAGCATATTATACTGTGTGGGGCCACGGTGGAGCATTATACTGTGTGGGGCCACTGTGGAGCATTATACTGGGGAGGGGGCCCTCTGGAGAACATGTTATATTCTGCGGGGCCTCTATGGAGTATTATAAAGTGGGGGGGCTCTGGAGAGCATGTTATATTCTGTGGGGCCACTTTGGAGCATTATACTGGGGGGCCCCTCTAGAGCGCATAATGCTCCAAAGTGGCCCCAGAGAATATAACATTATCTCCAGAGCTCCCCCCCCCACACACATTATAATTTTCCACAGAGGCCCCACAGAATATAACATGCTATCCAGAGGGGCCCCTTCCCCAGTATAATGCTCCACAGTGGCCCCACACAGTATAATATGCTATCCAGAGGGGGCCCCCCAGTATAATATGCTATCCAGAGGGGGCCCCCCAGTATAATATGCTATCCAGAGGGGGGCCCCCAGTATAATATCCTGTCCAGAGGGGGCCCCTAGTATAATGCTCCACAGGGGCCCTACAGTGCTATTATAATATTATATTCTGGGGTCTCTTTAGACCCCAGAGTATAATAATCGAATACCCGGGGTAGGTAAGGTAAAATAACAAACAGTTATACTCACCTTGTCTTACCTCTCCTGGGCCTCCTTGCGCCGCTCCGCTATCCCCGCTGGCGCTGGCTTCTTCTTCTCTGCGGCTGACGTCACGCGTTGTGGACGTCACCTCTGAGGCCTGTGATTGGGCCTCAGCGATTATGTGAGGCACGCCCCACGTGACCGCTGAGGCCAGGCCTCAGCGCCTTAGCAGTGATGTCCGGAACGCCAGAAGATGATGTCGGACGCCAAGGACAGATGAGTAAAAATGTTTGTTATTTTTACTCACCTCGGAAAGGGGCCCTGCGGTCCCTTTCTGTTATTGCTTTGGCCGGGCCTGACTCCGGGATCCGGAGTCATCAGGTTCCGGATCCTGGGGGCCCCTTTGGGGGACGGGGCACTGGGCAATTGCCTAACGCCGGCCCTGTCTGTACCATATGTTGTTAGCATGTTAACTGGCAGTATATTCTCTACAAATTGAATAGAAAGAACAACCAATGACTTAGGTGCGCTTCATGGCATATACCAGGAACAGTGGAACAAACCAGGGCAACAATAGCCACCACAATTGGTATTGATATGTTATGTACTCTAGTCTGATGGCATGGGGAAATAATGTAGTTCACATTTCTCACACCATAGCATAACAGATCTTCAAGTAAGCCCAGTCTCTGACTCAATAATGGGCCCCAAAAATTCCAACAGAACACTATCCTATTTGGAGATGACTTTGTCACTTAGGTCTAGAGTATATCTTGTGGGTTATTAAGACTATGATGCAGATAACCTCTTGAGGACCTGCAGTCAGTGGTGTAACTAAGGTCTTGTAGGCCCTGATGCAAACTTTTGTCCAGGGCCCCCCTACCCCCTCCCTAGAGTGAATTCTTGATAGTGACGGTTATTGGTGCTGCAGCGATATCTCAGTTACTTGAAAGGGATACAGTTTAGTACCCACAACCACAGTTATCAAGAATACGGTGAGTGAGCAGCGCAGCGCCCAGCATGTAAACAATACTGGGACGGTATAATATGCTCCACAGTGGCCCCTACACAGTATAATATGCTCCACAGTGGCCCCCACACAGCATTATATGCTCCACAGTGGCCCCCACACAGCATTATATGCTCCGCAGTGGCCCCCACACAGTATTGTATGTGCCACAGTGGCCCCCACGCAGTATTATATGCTCACAGTGGCCGCCACACAGTATTATATGCCCACAGTGGCCCTCACACAGTATTATATGCTCACAGTGGCCCCCACACAGTATTATATGCCCACAGTGGCCCCCAAACACTATTAGGTTCTCCACAGTGACCCCATTTCCCCAGAGCCGGTGCTATTATTATACTCTGGGGTCTTCTCAGACCCCAGAATATAATAAGTTGAGACCTAGGAGAAGTGATTAAAAATAAACACTTATACTCACTTTGTCTTACCTCTCCAGGACATCCTCGCTCCGTCCTGCTGTCTTTCCCATCTCCTTTGGTCCCTATGTCCCGTGCCCCAGACGTCACCGCTGGGGCCTGTGATTGGACCTCAGCGGTCACGTGGGGCGCGATGACATCATTATGCCGGTGCGCCCCATGTGATCGCTGGGGCCTAATCACAGGCCCCAGCAGTGAGGCCAGAAAAACGTCAGAGAGGATGCTGAACCCAGGACAGGTGAGTATAAGTATTTTTTTTTTTTTTTTTTTGTCACCTCCCCTGGGCTGGCATCTAATGGAAAGGGGTCCGGCCCCTTTCCATTAACAATAGGTATAGCGGTCCCCGACCACTATCATGGTAGTCCGGGGCCTCGGCCATTACCAGCTGGCCATTACTCCTCTGGGCCCGGCCGAGGTCGCACCCCCTGCGACCACAATCGTTATGCCACTTCCTTCAGTGTAACTGTACAGCACAGGCAGGAATAATAATACAGCGCACTGGTCTTGTGGTCACAGTTCCTGCTCAATTAGCAGCAGAGCCTTATAATAGGTTCCTCCCTATCTGAGATACAGTAACTCTGATTCTGGCAGTTTAACCTCTTAAATGTCATGGTCAATATCGACCACGCCACATTAGGTATTTATTTCATGGAAGGGACCAGGCTTAGCCTGGCCCACCGGGGTTCAGATGAATCCGCTTGGGGGCCCCGTGCCTTTAGGGGACCCTACCGGACACTCACTGCTTTCTTTAATAATCAGTGGAGGTTCGGTAACGGCCCCTATTACCTTACCTATCCCCACTCCTTCTCACTGCAGTCTTCCTCTTCAGCCTCCAGGGGGTCTCTTTAAAGAGGTTCAGAAGATGATACAAAACAACAGAATCATTGATCCCTTCTCTTGGGGGAGGCCATCTGACAATTTTGCAGGACACAATCAATGATGGGCAACATCTTTTGGAGTAGTTGCCTGCAAAACCTAGCATATGAGACTGGGAAATTGTATTCATATGTCAAAGAGCAGCAAAAAGGGCAAAATTGCATGTGTATCGTGTCACCGTCGTTCAGGTGTTCAAAACTTATTGCAGAATATTCGGGGCCTCTTTTGAACCTCCCTGTCTTTTTAGAATGATAATTAGAGATGAGCTGCAGAAGTGGAATTCGATCCGTATTTCAGGAAATCTTTGATTCGCATGGAATCCGGATTTCCTGATGCTTTACGGTAACGAATATTTAGTAAGGACCTTTGTGACATCAGATGGTCACAAGATATTCTCTAGTGATGTGATTGGGTAGGCGTGTCTTTGCTTGTTAGCAGATCCTTCCACATGAATAAAAGTTGTCCGTGCTGGAGAGAGAGAGAGACTTGACTGCAGCATCCAAGGGTTTCCGCCATTTTGCCGCCCACCCCAGCTCTCTGCAGCCAGGAAATAGCTGTTTATTCGACGTGAAGTAATTCAGATCAAAGAGAATCGTATCGGAAAATTCGGCGAAGTTGCCGATTCGAATTTTTGAAAACTTCGCTCATCTCTAATGTTAATGCTACCTTAATAGCTACACAGTGCTACCTGCCACTTTTACTGAAGAACTGCATGCAGTTTTTAATTGCAGTAATGCTTAGTACGTTAATATGCCTGTATACTAACAGCCATTAAAGGGTTTGTCTGGGATAAAATGATATTTCTACTCTAAGATAAACACCCTCCCCCTCCTAACTTACTTAGTATACATAAAATGTATATTTACCTAGATGGCCGTCCACACCTGCACAATAGAGACAGAGGGCAAGCTACAGCATATGCCAGCACTTCGGATCTATTGCGCAGACACTGGCAGACGTCAAGAAGAGGAGGAGTCGGCCCCCCAGAAGGAAGTGATGTCCCGTGACCAGACGATCCGGACAGGAAGATAGGTAAGTATGATAGGGTGGATTGAGTTAGTTAGTTGGGAAGGGCTAGTATTTGGTGGGCTAGCTAGGGAAACAGAGAGGGAGTGTGAGGGAGTGAGAGAGGGGGGGATTGAGAGAGGGAGGTAGTGTGAGTCAGCTCTGAGTGAAGCGCAATGCATCATGGTAATTGTAGGGAAATAGA
Source organism: Leptodactylus fallax (assembly GCA_947044405.1). NCBI lineage: Eukaryota > Metazoa > Chordata > Amphibia > Anura > Leptodactylidae > Leptodactylus > Leptodactylus fallax. The sequence continues at coordinate 1,518,141 of CAMRHE010000166.1, forward strand.
ACAGGAAGCTACCTATGTACACAAATGCAGAAGATGCCAGGAGCTCCCAAAGAAACCCAGAAATCACTCAAAGCACTGCTAAAGGTATTTGGTTGCACCTATTAGTAGCACTAACTGACCTTTTTTGAAAAATGATTTTGTGCCTGGAAAAATCCTTTAAATTGTAAACCTTTGGTTTACTGGCATAGTGGAAATGTACTACTCATAACTGCAATTAAAAACTGCATGCAGTTCTTCAGTAAAGAAGTGCTATGTAAACCCAGGCTTAATGAGACTTTGCTGCCTTCCCTCATCTTGTGATAATGAAAACCTCCTGTCAATGTCAATGACTAGACAGCTGTATAAAGAAATATTTGGGTGAGACAAATGTGAAACCCTAGAGAAAGAATAATATATTTAGCAAAGATCCCCAAAGAGTGCTTTGAACGAGATCACTGTGGGGCTGCTATGTAAAAGAAAGAAGCATATTTAACACAGTAGATCCTACAGGTGCAGACAGGCTGGATATCTTTCAGCAATCCACGTGCAACACCAGATGTTGAAAGTAGTTAATTTTTTTTATTTATATTATGTGTTTGGCCACTTTATACAAACTTTGAAGTCAATATATATTGTGCCAAAATTAACAGAGAAATATTCCTCTTTTATAGGATTGTTAAAAGCCATTTAAGCTAAAAAAGTTACATCTGTCATTGTAATCTGAATTTAAAGAGTTATACAGTATCTGCTCCACATTTATGTAAGGCCAGGGCCCCACGGCTGCGGCAAAAAACGCTGCATTTTACACTACCTGCATAGTGGATGGGATTCTGGGTAATCTCATCCATACAGAAATGCTGTGAGTATAGCTATGGAAACACTGGTGTTTTCTGTATAAGTATAATAGAGGCAGAAAGTCAGCAGAGGAAAACTCTGCAGACTTTCTGTTTAAAAATGTTGCGGAAAAAACTGCAATGTGTTTCCACCGCAGACTTTTCCGCAGCGTTTTTTGGCTGCAGTTTGCTATGTGGGGCTTTAGCCTAAATGTGTTCTTTTTTCTGCCATATATTATTCTAGAATATTCACTTTGTCTATTATAATTTTTTTATCGTATGATTCATACAATACATACAGAACAGCATATACAAAGCCATTTTACGTCTTTCGTGTTTTGATCTTTATTTTTTACTCTCTGCTTTCCAAAAGCCATACATTTTTTTTATTTTTCAGTTCACTTATTTTTTGCAGGGCTGATTTTCTTAATGCTTCATTTAACATTCCGATGTACTTGGAAGCTGCAAAAAAATTCAGAAGAATGGGGGGGGGAAATCAACATTTCCACCTTTTTCTTATGGGTGTTAGTGTTTTCTTCAAAATGACATTTTAGCTATATTCTGCGGGTCATTGTAATTACAGTGATAACAAATTGATATAGTTTTTAATGTTTTAACACCTTAACAAAAATCCAAAACTTTGAAGAAAAGTCGCCATATTTTGATACCTGTAACTCTTTTATGTTTCCGAATATGGGTCTATGTAAGGTATCTTTTGAAATATACAGTGTTACCCTGTATTATACCGTTACCCTATATTTACATGGTAAAAACCATCGGCTGATTTTTTTATTTTTTGTGCGGGGGGGGGGTTGGGGGGTCAGTTTATGTTGCCCTTCCCCTTGGGATCATCTGAATTCTTACTGGGAAACAAGTATGATCACAGCTCCTCCTTTCCTCCATGCACACTGCCAGCATATCACCTCTTTCCCTCTGCTCTTCACATAACCTGAATTGAGGGCTGCAACATATTGTAGGTCAGCCAAGAATCTAGGCTATAAAGCAAGGCCAAAATAATGGCTCTAGCAACAATCTAGCCTGAAAGTGTTTAGTAGCAAGGATATGTCCAATTCGTCCCCTTTTGAAGTGTTTTCCTGTGAAGGGTTAAATAGTTCGTTATAGTCTGTAAATATTGGTAGGGAATTTACTATTCTGTCTATACCTGGATGAGTGTAGATATGGTGTATCATGAACGCATGCCCTTTTTTGGTCAAAAGACAATCCACTGTGGTGTAGAAAAGTCAGTATATTAATCTTTGTCAGTTTTATTATTCTTTGTGTGTTTTTTTGTTTTTTTTTCCTGTGCTGGGAAGTTTTGTTTGGATTAAGTGGGTTTCCATTTTCTTTGTTGTATATACTTTTCAGTGGTTTAAAAAAATAAAAAAAGATATGCCACTTTGCCCTTTCTGCACGTTGCTTACCACTTGTTAAGAGAGTGGATGGTGTGGGGCGGGAATTCAGGCGGGCTGGGGTGGGACTCCTCAGCCTGTCAAATTTTTATTATAATTCACCAGAAAAGTGGTGTGAGTTATACTGGAAATCTACAACAGTCCCTGAGTGACATAGATTTCAGTTCTGGCGCAGGGAATCTTCCATTGTGCGCCGGAAGTACTACGTGGCCAGACCTGTTTGTTTTCAAGATGCATTTTTTTACACCTGGAGTTATAGGGGCAGTTTTATCTGGTTTTGGATTTGTTTTGGGTTTGCACAGATATAACAGTTTTTTTTTTTTCTTTTCTTTTTTCATTCGCAAATTTACCCTATAATAGTGTATTAAAATGTGTTCCCTCTAGTATTATGGATGTTTTGATATTTTAAATGTATAGTATTGGATGAATGCAGCATTTATGGTGACAGTTTGCATCAAACAGGTGTTAATACATCCTTTATTTCTAACTACTGTAGATCGGTGTCTGCAGACACCGATCTACTTAAAACGCTTCCTGCAACTTAACAGTATTGTAAACCGCAAGCCAATGCAGGCCTGCGGTTTACAAGACGCTGCGACCACCTGATTCTCAGCACGGGCGGCACAATGACGTCACAACATCGCGCCGCCAGCGCTCTGACACAGACGTCCTGTGCGTGGACCGGGAGGAGGCGGCAGCTCCATTCATCAGCATCGCAGGTAGGTGAGTATGACTTTTTTTTTTTTTTCTGGGTATATTAACAGCATAGCTCCTAGATTTTACACTGCTATCCCGCATAGCTTGCAGTTTGTCCCGCTATGTCCCTGAAGTGTTTTGCTGTTAAACTTTATTAGTGTAGTGTAAATGCTAAATCCTAGTGGGTAAAGGACCTTTGATGACGTCATGACCATGTGATCAGACTCTTGCGTGGGCGGAGCTATTCTGATTACTGCGGGGCAGTGTGATGTTACATAGAAAGCTGCTGGGAACAGAGAGTGATGGAAGAGACAGAGACATAGCATGTGTGAGCAAGAGGGGCTAACTGGGGGCAGATGCAGGGGCCAGCTAAACTGAAGCTAGATAAAGGGTGCAATTAAACTGGCAGATAAAGGGGGATATTAAGCTGGTGGTAGATGGAGGGGCAATTAAACTGGGGGCAGATGAAGGGGGGCACTAAGCTGGGGGAGCAGATGGACAGTGACATTAAACTGGGGGCAACTGGAGGACATTAAACCGTGGGAGGTAGCTGGAGGGGGACATGTCTGCCTCTAGTTGCCCCCAGTTTAATGTCCCCCTCCAACTACCCCCACTGTTTAATGTCACCCTCCAACTGTCCCATAGTTTAATGTCACCCTACAGCTGCCCCAGTTTAAGGTCCCCCTCTAGTTTCTGCCAGTTTAAACCGGGGCACGATTAGAGGGACTTAATAATATTCTCCTCCAATTGCCCCACAGTATTATGTGGGGGCATATAATGTTAGGGTTACTGTAGGAGCATTATACTGTGTGAGGGCGCATGGGAAAATAGATGAGAATGGGCGGAGGCAATGTAGAAGTAGGTGGAGATAAAATTTGCTATGGCACGCATAGCAAGCCGTATATTTTGTCCCTCTTTTGTCCTTTGAAAGTTGGAAGGTATGTAATAGTATAAGGGGTGGTTAGGAGGGGGAAATATAACTATAAGGGAGGATTCATTAGGGGCATTATGACGATGGGGGGGTCATTTATATAAGGGTTATTAGGAGGTATTATTAATACAAAGGGGAGGTTATTTATATAAGGGACCATTAGGGGGCATCATTTATATTAGGAGGCATTATGAACATAAGGGGGTGGTCACTGATATAAGGGGTCATTAGAGGTGCAGTATTTATGTCAGGGGGAATCAGGGGCATAATATGAGGGAGCAATTAATTTAATTAAAGTGGCACTTGGGCTTTATTAAGACTAAGGCCTCACGTAGCGGGCTGCAGCAAAAAAAAGCGCTGCAGGAAAAACCGCGGCAGTAACATTGTGGTTTTTCCCACAGCGCTTTTCACAGAAGGTCCGCAGAGGATTCCCCTGTGGACTTTCTGTTTTTAATACACCTATATGGAAACCGCCAGTGTTTCCATAGGTATAATTGACATGCTGCAATTTCCAAAACTGCAACGGTTTTGGAAATTGCAATGCATCTGCTGCACATATTTTTCCGCAATGTGTGGATGGGATTTGCTAAAATACCACAGATTTTTCTGTGGGTTTTCGCCACATGGGGCCTCCATCCCATCCCCACTTTGCAGTAAAATACACGCAGCGGATACGCTGCGATTTCCACAACAGTCTCAGTTTTGGAAATTACAGCGTGTCAGTTATACCTACGGAAATGCCAGCGGTTTGCCTATAGATATAATTGAAGCAGAAAGTCCACAGAGGAAACCTCTGCAAACATTCCGTGCAAAGTGCTGCAGGAAGAACCGCGATCAATAAGAGGAGCCAAAGATGTCTGTGTTACAAACTTTACAGAGACTGGAAGAAGTGGTCATGGCCATCCAGATGAAAGAGACGGGGAATGTGAACGATCAGTCAGAGACGTCACCTGTAAGTCACTAAATGTTACTGTCCTGTATTCACCTAAATCGTCTGCAGAGCCTTGTGTAGAGCTGCTATATACCACTATAGGGTCACCATATAGTGATAATATCGGTATACGAACATGTCCAAGTAGGGGGCCCACTTGTACATGTTCGCCCCCCCTGTGCTGAACCCCTAGCTACGCCTCTGATTCAGTGCTATGTACTGTGTAAAGGAGAAGACAGAAACCACTTCTTTCTTCTCCCCAGAGTTTCCGGCTGACTCTGGATTGCAGGAGCAGGACAGTAAGCTGCAGTAATTCTGAAAAATGGCACTGCAGAGTTAGGACCTGCATTGGCTGAGGTCTAAAGTCAATGCTTGATCCTCATCAGGTTAAGAATAAGAGTAGAAAATTAGTTTAAAAAAAAATTCAATATTGTGAAAATATACCCATTCGTTGTAAGGAAGAGGCACTTTGGAAAATGGTGGAAAGTGCTGGAAACTGCTATAGTGGAGGGTGAGCAGATACAGCCTGCTCCTATTCAAGTAATAGGAGTGAAGCTGCAGTTCCCCAGTGGCACTGCTAAAGAGTGGACAAGGCCGCAGCTCTGCTTCTATTGCGTTGAGTTACAGGATAAGCTACCATGTGTCTACATGAGGAGTAACATAATTTCTGCCCATTATATGACTAGATTTTTCCATTTTTTTGCAGTTTCTCCCACTGCAGGCTTTATCTAATAAAGCATAAAATCAGTGGCATAACTAGGAATGGTCTGAAAAGACCCCAGAGTATAATGATAGCAGTGTTTGTGGGATTTGGCCCGTGGTCTTACTTACCGATCCCTGCTACTGCTCACAGCCGCCTCTGCTTCCGCAGAAGGGGAAGCGCAAGCGGCCATGAGCAGGAGTGGGGATTGGTAAGTAAATGGGGCCCGTTACCTGCTGGTTTTACTCCAGCAGGTATCGACCTATTTAAAAAAAAAAAAAAAAGCATCGGGGACCCGCCGGGCCCCCTAATGTCCCGGGCCCTGTGGCAGCCGCTACCGCTGCTACCCCTGTATTTACGTCCCTGCATAAAATATATCAAGAGAGGCTTAAAGAACATTATCTGTATAGTCTTGAGGAAAGAAGCAAAAGGAGGGGAACATGATAAATTAAACAATAAATTAAAGGTACAAATAATCTAAAGGTTAAGATTTAAAACAATGTAAATATGAAACTAATCTGAAATTAGTTGGGGTGAAGATGAGATGCAATATCAGGAAATATTACTTCACTGAGACAGTAGTTGAGGCTTGGAATAAACTTCCAACAGATGTGGTTGGGAAATCTACAGTAAGTGAATTTAAGCATGTCTGCAATAAACACATCTGTCCTAAGATAAAATTATAATAATATAAGAGCAGACTAGATGGACCATGTGGCCTTTTTCTATCTGTAGCTTGCATTTCAACCTGAGCAGATGGGTCAAGACTAGCTGCAATAGATTGCACACAGTAACTAGGAAAATCTACTTCCTAACTCACTCACTCAGAAACCACCCCAGGATCATGCAGGACATATATAGAGAACTACTGAATTGTACTGATGTGAATAAAGCACATGTGCTGTGATCTTATTATCTAGCTCCTGCATCAGCCTAAATCTGTCACTCCTCCTTGTGTCTCTCTCAGCTCCTGTTCACTCCTCCACTCTCCATGGACTGCTGTAAACATTTGTAATCTGATGCATGTTGCCTACAGTCTATTTTGAGATGGATATATCTGAGTTTTCTGTAACAGATTGCATTTTTAATGGTACACTGTAATGTATTGCACAATTAATTTTTGGGGCAGAATGTCAGAAAAATGCAGTTGCACCATATTTTTTTTAATGCATTTAACATAAAAGCTTGGTTCAAACAATAGATCACTTTCTGAAGAGTCATTCTCATTATAGGTCTGTCACCAGAATAAAGCATATTAAACCAGCAACACAATTAGATAGGTCAGGCTCACATGGTTGGTATGCATTTTACCCCATGAAAAATAATCATTTATTTCAGAGTATTCAAATGAGCATTCTGAAGCACCAAGGGCAGTGTCATTGCTCCAAACATTTTGAATGACAGGGCCAGGTGAGAGTTAAGCTTAACCTGGCCCTGTCACTCAAAGGAGGTAAAGTGGGAGGAGGGTGCTCCTGGGCAGTGTTGGGTGTAGCATTTTGGGAAACAGAACAGCCTTTGGTGCTCCAGATTGGTTATTTGAATATTCTGAAATAAACGAATATTCTCCTCAGCAGAGGCAGACATTTTCATGGGGAAAAAGGTTATACATTCAGATGTGCCTGACCTATCTAACTGTATTGCTAGTTTAATATGCTTCACGCTGGTAGCAGACTTAATGGGATTTAATCTGATAATTTCTATTGAAAATTTATATTAATAGGTATAAACAGTATAAAGAAATCATCATGTTTAGTTTAACAATTTAGTGTCATTTCATTGGTTTTGTGTGTTTAAATTCCATACTGTGCCACTGAGAAAAAAAAGTATGTGTGTGTGTGTGTGTGTGTGTGTGTGTGTGTGTGTGTGTTATATATATATATATATATATATATATATATATATATAATATATATATACTTGCTCTTAAGATTTTTATGAAGAGAGACCTACATTTAGATCCTGGTAAAGAGGGGAGCTTTTCTGGGGGGAGGGGGGCTGTTACAGAAAAAAAAAAATCCATTACTCTGAAAGATGTATATTCTATATATATATTCCATATATACTTCTACACCCCTTATAGGAAATCAGAAGCATTGATGCCTCTTGTGGCCACTAAGTGGATTTCTCCTGTGGAGTATGCTACAATTCCTTTTCCAGAAATCCACCCTACTGAGTCCACCCTACTGAAATCCACCCTACTGTACTCTTGGGACTGTTCTTCCCTTTGAGTTGGAGTTGGAGTTGGAGTTGGAAGGGACCTCAAGGGCCATCGAGTCCAACCCCCTGCAAAAGCAGGAATTCCTAAAACATCCCAGCTATATACCTATCCAGTTTCCGCTTGAAGATTTCAATTGATGGAGAACTCACCACCTCCCGTGGCAGCCTATTCCACTCTCTCACTACCCTTACTGTTAGAAAGTTTTTCCTAATGTCTAATCTGAATCTCCTTCCCCTTAGTTTCATCCCATTACTTCTCGTGCTTCCTTCTGCTAATGAGAAAAGGGTAGATCCCTCTGCACTGTGACAACCTTTCAGATATTTAAATACCGCTATTAAGTCTCCCCTTAGCCTTCTCTTCTGCAAACTAAGCAGTCCCAATTCTTTTAGCCTCTCCTCGTAGGACATGGTTTGTAGACCTTCCACCATTTTGGTTGCTCTTCTCTGGACCTGCTCCAATAAATCAATGTCTTTCTTAAACTGGGGAGCCCAGAACTGTACACAGTATTCCAGGTGGGGTCTGACCAGGGCAGAGTACAGCGGAATAATTACCTCTCTTGATCTAGCTTCAATGCTCGTCTTGATACATCCTAGAATTTTATTAGCCTTTTTAGCCACCGCACCGCACTGTTGACTCATGTTGAATTTGTGATCTATTATTATGCCCAGATCCTTTTCCCCTGTACTCTCACTTAGTACTATTCCTCCCATACTATATATGCTTCTTGCATTTCTGTTACCCAGATGTAGAACTTTGCATTTGTCCCTGTTGAATACCATTTTGTTCACCTCAGCCCATTGTTCCAGTGTGTCCAAGTCCTTTTGGATGCATTCTCTCTCCTCTCTAGTGTTGGCCATTCCTCCTATCTTTGTATCATCTGCAAATTTTATTAGTTCCCCATTAACCCCATCATCCAGATCATTTATAAAAATATTAAAAAGTACTGGGCCCAGGACAGAGCCCTGCGGCACCCCGCTTTTTACTTTCTTCCAGTTTGATGTATAGCCATTTAGAATTACTCGTTGTGCCCGATCATTAAGCCAATTGTGAACCCACCTCACTGATATTTTATCAAAGCCATACTTGATCATTTTTTCAATAAGAATGTTATGTGATACTTTATCAAAGGCCTTACTAAAGTCAAGATATACTATGTCCACTGCATTTCCCTGGTCCAACCATTCAGTGACTTTATTATAGAAGGAAATAAGATTAGTCTGACAAGATTTATTAGGCATAAAGCCGTGCTGGCTCTGATTAATTAAAGCCTTCCCATCCAGGTACCTAATTAAATGTTCTTTAACGATTTGTTCAAAGATTTTTCCTACTATCGAGGTCAGACTTACCGGCCTATAATTTCCTGGGTCGTCCCTATTCCCCTTTTTGTAGATGGGGACCACATTTGCCCTTTTCCAATCTAGAGGGACCACTCCTGTTTCCCATGACTTATTAAAGATTATTGCAAGGGGTTCTGTTATTTCCTCTGCTAATTCTTTTAAAACTCTAGGGTGTAAATCATCCGGTCCTGGGGACTTGGTTTCCTTAATCTTAGCTAAATGTTCTCTTACCAAACCTTCACTTATAATCAGCTTGGAGTCCTCATTCCCCTCATCACTATCACCATTAATGTTGATATTACCATTCATTTCTTGGGAGAAGACGGATACAAAATATGAATTTAGTAACTCCACCTGCTGATCCACCATGTTAACTTTTTCACCCTTTTCGTTCTTCAGGACTCCAATGGTTTCCTTCACTTTTCTTTTGCTCTTAACATATCTCCAAAAACCTTTTACATTACTCTTAACTTCTTTTGCAAGCTTCAATTCGTATTCAGCCTTGGCTTTTTTAATGCTTATCTTGCAGAGTCTGCAAACTGCTGTATACTCTCCCTTAGATATAGCTCCCATCTTCCACTTGTTGTAAGTTTCCTTTTTCTTTTTTAGTAGGTTATGTAATTTTTTGGTCATCCATCCTGGAGTTTTTAGGTGATTCCCATTTTTCTTGCTTCTAGGTATTGTTAGTTCCTGTGCATTAATGATTTCCCTACGGAAAATTTCCCACCCCTCATGTGCATTTTTGTGCTTAAGTAATTTTCGCCATGGAATTCTACTAACCCTTACCTTTAGGCCCCTAAAATCTGCCCTACTAAAATTGAGCCTTCTAGTCTTTGTCTTCTCAGGTCTTCTTCTTCTTACAACCCCAAACTCGAGTATAGCATGGTCGCTGAATCCCAATGTCCCTGCTACCCTTAATTCCTTAACCATGTCCTCCTTATTAGTTAAAACTAGGTCCAGAATGGATGTTCCTCTCGTGTTTTTTTCTACTAACTGGGCAATGAAGTTGTCTGCTAGAGAGGATAAAAATTTGATAGAGCTTTTACTCGTAGCTGTGTGAGTTTCCCAATGAATATCTGGGTAATTAAAGTCTCCCATGATAACAATTTCAAATTTCTTCGAAAGCGTGGTCATTTGCTGTGAAAAAAATCTCATCCCTGTCTTCTGTCTGTCCTGGTGGTCTATAATAAACACCTATTATGATGTCCTTATCATTGTTTTTCCCCTGAATTGTTACCCAAATATTTTCCAATAAGTTATCATTTTGTAAAACTGTGATTTCCGTGGAAATGTGATCTTTTTTAACATACAATGCAACTCCTCCCCCTCTTTTATTAGTTCTATTTTTTTTGAATAAGTTGTATCCTTCCATCTGTATATTCCAATCATGCTTATCGTTCCACCAAGTTTCTGTAATACCAATGACATCATATTTTTCCTTCTGTATTATCAGTTCTAATTCTCCCTGTTTATTTCCCAAGCTTTGCGCATTTGTGTAAAAACATTTCAGATTGTGCTCTGATACTTCCTTTTTCTTAATTTCCTTCTGAGTATCCTGTCTTAGGTCCTCATTACCACATCTAGTAACCTTGTTTAGTATATCCTTTAGCTGCATGTTCTTGTCTTTCTTTTTACTTCCCATCCCCTCCTCTTCTAGTTTAAAGCCCTCCTGATAAGTGTGGCAATTCTTCTGGCAAATATGTGTTTCCCAGGCTTTGTGAGATGTATCCCATCTCTAGCAAGGAGTCCATCATAGAGGTAATTCACTCCATGGTCCAGAAATCCAAAACCTTGCTCTCTACACCACTGCCGAAGCCACTTGTTTACCTCTAGTATTTTATTCCATCTCCTGATACCATAACCATCAACTGTTAGAATTGATGAAAATACTACCTGCGCATCCTGTTCCTTCACTTTCTTTCCTAGATTTTCAAAGTCTTTACGAATAGTTGGTAAATCATTTTTTGCCGTGTCGTTTGTACCCACATGTAACAGCAAAAATGGGTAGTTATCCTTGGAGCTGAGGTTTGTTCCTGTCCCAAGACTATTTATTCCTATTCTGAATAGAATGTTTAAAGGGGTTGTGCCTTTAGAGACGGGATAGGAAATTAGTGTTATATTGTTAGAAGTCTGACCGCCGGGTCCCCCAGCAATCAGGAAAATGGGGAACTTCAAGTTCCCCATGCTTCCTCCAAGTGAATAAGCCACCAGAACGCTTGGTATTTGATTCACTGCTATGGGACTACTGGGACCTCAGCAACCCCATAGAAGTAATATCGAGCCCCGGCAACCCCAGCGGTCAGAATCCCAGTGATGTGACACATATCCATTTTCCTGTGGATACAGGTCTCTAATGGCATAACCCCTTTAGGGGGTGCAATAAACTTTTTTGGGTGCAGTAAATTGGTTATAAACTTAATCCTAGTACCTTGTATAGGTAATTATACAGTATCCAAATATGCCTGTTATTCAGCTTTAGATCCCCATTTTCAAGTAAGTCACACGTCTAATCATAAGCAAATGAAGGGAAAAGTGCTTTGGGGTCTGCCTTCAGTTGCCCAGGCTTCAGTCTCACCACTAGATTCCTGGGCAAAGCTCTTTTTTTTTTAACTTGTATTTTATTAAAGAGTTTTAATGTCTACAATGTGCAATACAAAATTTGACATAGGTAGCGGTAGTACAAAATCAGATTGTAAATGAGGGAGGGAGGGAGTGGGAGGAGAGGGGAGAGAGGGAGGGTCATATCGGAGGGAGTGTAGGTAAGATTGGAGGGACATAGGCAATAGCAAGTGATACATAAGCAACAAACAAGAACAGTAAACCATAAACAGTAATCCAGTAAATATTATCAGGACGATTCAGAAATTTGACATTCAGAATTTCCATGAATATCAGTCAGATTCACAATTGGCAAACATCGCAGTGGTACTAGTACAAATGACAAGTATCAATGCAAAATCAGCATTCATAATTTGACCACGTTACCAATTTGTCCCGTAATTTCTTAAAGGTTGGGGTGTTTCCCAGTCTGCCTGACAGCAAATGCTCCATAGTACAGTTAATGTGACTGCTCTAGTGATTTCAGGTATACTAGGGAGGTCCGAGCTTTTCCATAGTTGGGCAATCTTAGATCTAGTTGTAGTCAGTACGTGGAAAATAACACACTGATCCTCAAGGGGCAGTGTGTCAATGCCCACCGAGAACATGGGAGGTCCCCAAGGGAACAGGTTCTGAATTACAGTACGCAGTAAGTTATAAATTCATTGACAGCATGTTTTAGAGGTTGTGGGGAAAATAAGTGCTAGTCTAGTTGGGGTATATTACCATCTGTAATTTAATTGAATTAATTTTCTGGATGCTTCCAAGTGGTAAATGCAATGAGATACCCTCGTAGGTAAGGAGAACACTTCGGCCTACTGCTCGTCAGTGAATGTCTGGATAAAGTCCGATTCCCGTTTGGACTGAAATCCAAGTTGTGTTAGGGGTGAATGATCACCACTGGCTTTACAAGCATACGAGATACCCTTAGTTAATTTAGAAGAATTGTAGAAGCACAATGTAAATAGGGAGTTGGGGGAGGTCACTAAATCACGTAACCTCTTTCAAAAAGTGGCGAATCTGTAAATATTTATAAAAGTCATGTCGGGGAATTGGGATTTGGTCACTAATATGGGTAAAGGAGTGTAGAACTCTGTTATGGTACAACTGGTCCAGAACCAGCAGACCTTCTTTAATCCATTTTTGGATGTCTAGGTTTGGTATAAAGGAAGGAAGGGTTTCCAAAGGGGCAGATGCTAAATTAGCCTGGAGGATGTCAAGTTCAGTATGGCATAGGGCAAAGCTCTTTTTACCCTCATGAATATTTCCATGAAAATGGAGTTCCCTCGCTAAATAAAAGAAGCATATGTGGAAATTGTAGAATCCCCTTTACATGGAACTGGGATTAAGTTTTTAACTAGTTTTTTTTGTAGAAAAATACTGTTACAGTGCTGGCCAAAGTATTGGCACCCCTGCAATTCTGTCAGATAATACAGTAATACCTCGTACATTCGCGAGGTTAGGTTACAGAGCGGGTCGCGGATCGCGAGGAATCGCGAATGTTTGGTACAAGCGCTTAGAAGCGCTTACAATGCCGATTTCTAATGTTTAACCCCTAAATATCAATAAACTTTACCCTACAGTACTGTACAGTATACTAAAGTATACTGTACAGTACTGTATATTAATACATTCATTCATTTTTCTTATACACTCACAGTAAAATGAAACTAATTACCGGGTACGTAACGAACAGGACGCTACTACCCAATAGCGAAGGTGTTTTTTTAAATTAAATTTCACAGATCTGAAAAAAAAAGAGCAAAATCTATATGTTAGTTGCCAAAAAAATATCGCGAATCTGTGAATTCGCAAATTCAGAAACGCGAGTGTACGAGGTATTACTGTACTCAATTTCTTCCAGAAAATGATTGCAATCACAAATGCTTTGGTAATAATATCTTCATTTATTTTGCTTGCAATGAAAAAACACAAAAGAGAATGGAAAAAAAAGTCAAATCATTGATCAGTTTACACAAAACTCCAAAAATGGGCCAGACAAAAGTATTGGCACCCTCAGCCTAATACTTGGTAGCACAACCTTTAGACAAAATAACTGCGAACAACCGCTTCCGGTAACCATCAATGAGTTTCTTACAATGCTCTGCTGGAATTTTAGACCATTCTTCTTTGGCAAATTTCTCCAGGTCCCTGAGATTTGAAGGGTGCCTTCTCCAAACTGCCATTTTGAGATCTCTCCACAGGTGTTCTATGGGATACAGGTCTGGACTCATTGCTGGCCACTTTAGAAGTCTCCAGTGCTTTCTCTCAAACCATTTTCTAGTGCTTTTTGAAGTGTGTTTTGGGTCATTGTCCTGCTGGAAGACCCATGACCTCTGAGGGAGACCCAGCTTTCTCACACTGGGCCCTACATTATGCTGCAAAATTTGTTGGTAGTCTTCAGACTTCATAATGCCATGCACACGGTCAAGCAGTCCAGTGCCAGAGGCAGCAAAGCAACCCCAAAACTTCAGGGAACCTCTGCCATGTTTGACTGTAGGGACTGTGTTCTTTTCTTTGAAGGCCTCTTTTTTTTTTTCCTGTAAACTCTATGTTGATGCCTTTTCCCAAAAAGCTCTACTTTTGTCTCATCTGACCAGAGAACATTCTTCCAAAAAGTTTTTGGCTTTCTCAGGTAAGTTTTGGCAAACTCCAGCCTGGCTTTTTTATGTTTCTGGGTCAGAAGTGGGGTCTTCCTGAGTATCCTACCATAGAGTCCCTTTTCATTCAGACGCCGACGGATAGTACGGGTTGACACTGTTGTACCCTCGGACTGCAGGGCAGCTAGAACTTGTTTGGATGTTAGTCGAGATTTTTTAGCCACCATCCGCACAATCTTTCGTTGAAATCTGTCATCAATTTTTCTTTTCCGTCCACATCTAGGGAGATTAGCCACAGTGCCATGGGCTTTAAACTTCTTGATGACACTGCGCACGGTAGACACAGGAACATTCAGGTCTTTGGAGTAAAACATAGTTGTTTGCATAAGGAAGCCGTCAGGATTTTTCCCTTGAAGCCATATATTGGAACGCTTCCTTAATGGAAGATATAGGCCAGCCAAACACAGCCTTGAGATTGCTCATGCTTCCTCACAATTTTGCTTCTCAAGTCCTCAGACAGTTCTTTGGTCTTCTTTCTTTTCTCCATGCTCAATGTGGTACACACAAGGACACAGGACAGAGGTTGAGTCAACTTTAATCCATTTCAACTGGCTGCAAGTGTGATTTAGTTATTGCCACCACCTGTTATTTGCCACAGGAAAGTAACAGGTGCTGTTAATTACACAAGTTAGAGAAGCATCAAAAGATTTTTCAAAGGGTGCCAATACTTTTGTCCACCCCCTTTTTTTATGTTTGGTGTGGAATTATATCCAATTTGGCTTTTTGACAATTCTTTTTGTGGTTTTCCATTGACGACAAATTAAATGAAGATATTATTACCAAAGGATTTGTGATTGCAATCATTTTCTGGAAGAAATTGAGTATTATCTGACAGAATTGCAGGGGTGCCAATACTTTTGGCCAGCACTGTAGCAACACAATGTGCCCTTCTCCCTCAACTAAAAAATACATAGTTATATATACAGTATATATATATATATATATATATATAGATATATATATATATACTGTGTGTGTGTGTGTGTGTGTGTGTGTGTGTGTGTATATATATATATATATATATATATATATATATATATATACATACAGTGGGGAAAAAAAGTATTTAGTCAGCCACCAATTGTGCAAGTTCTCCAACTTAAAAAGATGAGGCCGGCCTGTAATTGTCATCATAGGTAGACCTCAACTATGAGAGACAAAATGAGAAAACATATCTAGAAAATCACATTGTCTGATTTTTAAAGAATTTATTTGCAAATTATGGTGGAAAATAAGTATTTGGTCACCTACAAACAAGCAAGATTTCTGTCTCTCACAGACCTGTAACTTCTTCTTTAAGAGGCTCCTCTGTCCTCCACTCATTACCTGTAGTAATGGCTCCTGTTTGACATTGTTATCAGTATAAAAGACACCTGTCCACAACCTCAAACAGTCACACTCCAAACTCCACTATGGTGAATACCAAAGAGCTGTGGAAGGACATCAGAAACAAAATTGTAGACCTGCACCAGGCTGGGAAGACTGAATCTGCAATAGGCAAGCAGCTTGGTGTGAAGAAATCAACTGTGGGAGCAATAATTAGAAAATGGAAGACATACAAGACCACTGATAATCTCCCTCGATCAGGGGTTCTATGCAAGATCTTGCCCCGTGGTGTCAAAATGATCACAAGAACGATGTGCAAAAATCCCAGAACCACACAGGGGGGACCTAGTGAATGAACTGCAGAAAGCTGGGACTAACGTAACAAAGGCTACCGTCAGTAACACACTACGCCTCCAGGGACTCAGATCCTGCAGTGCCAGACGTGTCCCCCTGCTTAAGCCAGTACATATCCGGGCCTGTCTGAAGTTTGCTAAAGAGTATTTGGATATTCCAGAAGAGTATTTGGAGAGTGTCATATGGTCAGATGAAACCAAAGTAGAACTGTTTGGTAGAAACACAACTCGTCGTGTTTGGAGGAGAGTGAATGCTGAGTTGCATCCAAAGAACACCATACCTACTGTGAAGCATGGGGGTGGCAACATCATGCTTTGGGGCTGTTTCTCTGCAAAGGGACGAGGACGACTGATCCGTGTACATGAAAGAATGAATGGGGCCATGTATCGTGAGATTTTGAGTGCAAACCTCCTTCCATCAGCGAGGGCATTGAAGATGAAATGTGGCTGGGTCTTCCGCATGACAATGATCCCAAGCACACCACCAGAGCAACGAAGGAGTGGCTTCGTAAGAAGCATTTCAAGGTCCTGGAGTGGCCTAGCCAGTCTCCAGATCTCAACCCCATAGAAAACCTTTGGAGGGAGTTGAAAGTCCGTGTTGCCCAGCGACAGCCCCAAAACATCACTGCTCTAGAGGAGATCTGCATGGAGGAATGGGCCAACATACCAGCAAAAGTGTGTGCCAACCTTGTGAAGACTTAAAGAAAACGTTTGACCTCTGTCATTGCCAACAAAGCATATATAACAGTATTGAGATGAACTTTTGTTATTGACCAAATACTTATTTTCCACCATAATTTGCAAATAAATTCTTTAAAAATCAGACAATGTGATTTTCTGGATTTGTTTTCTCATTTTGTCTCTCATAGTTGAGGTCTACCTATGATGTCAATTACAGGCCGGCCTCATCTTTTTAAGTGGGAGAACTTGCACAATTGGTGGCTGACTAAATACTTTTTTTCCCCGCTGTATATACAGTACAGACCAAAAGTTTGGACATACCTTCTCATTCCAAGAGTTTTCTGTATTTTCATGACTATAAAAATTGTAGATTCACACTGAAGGCATCAAAACTATGAATTAACACATGTGGAATTATATACTTAACAAAAAAAGTGTGAAACAACTGAAAATATGTCTTATATTCTAGGTTCTTCAAAGTAGCCACCTTTTTCTTTGATTACTGATTTGCACACTCTTGGCATTATCTTGATGAGCTTCAAGAGGTAGTCACCTGAAATGGTTTTCACTTCACAGGTGTGCCCTGTCAGGTTTAATAAGTGGGATTTCTTGCCTTATAAATGTGGTTGGGACCTTCAGTTGTGTTGTTCAGAAGTCAGGTGGATACACAGCTGATAGTCCTACTGAATGGAGTGTTAGAATTTGTATTATGGCAAGAAAAAAGCAGCTAAGTAAATAAAAACTAGTGGCCATCATTACTTTAAGAAATGAAGGTCAGTCAGTCCGAAAAATTGGGCAAACTTTGAAAGTGTCCCCAAGTGCAGTGGCCAAAATCATCAAGCGCTACAAAGAAACTGGCTCACATGAGGACCGCCCCAGGAAAGGAAGATCAAAAGTCACCTCTGCTGCAGAGGATAAGTTCATCCGAGTCACCAGCCTCAGAAATCGCAGGTTAACAGCAGCTCAGATTAGAGACCAGGTCAATGCCACACAGAGTTCTAGCAGCAGACACATCTCTACAACAACTGTTAAGAGGAGACTGTCTGAAGCAGGCCTTCATGGTAAAATAGCTGCTAGGAAACCACTGCTAAGGACAGGCAACAAGCAGAAGAGACTTGTTTGGGCTAAAGAACACAAGGAATGGACATTAGACCTGTGGAAATCTGTGCTTTGGTCTGATGAGTCCAAATTTGAGATCTTTGGTTCCAACCACCGTGTCTTTGTGCGACGCAGAAAAGGTGAACGAATGGACTCTACATGCCTGGTTCCCACCGTGAAGCATGGAGGAGGAGGTGTGATGGTGTGGGGGTGCTTTGCTGGTGACACTGTTGGGGATTTATTCAAAATTGAAGTAATACTGAACCAGCATGGTTACCACAGCATCTTGCAGCGGCATGCTATTCCATCCGGTTTGCGTTTAGTTGGACCATCATTTATTTTTCAATAGGACAATGACCCCAAGCACACCTCCAGACTGTGTAAGGGCTATTTGACCAAGAAGGAGAGTGATGGGGTGCTACGCCAGATGACCTGGCCTCCACAGTCACCAGACCTGAACCCAAAAAAGATGGTTTGGGGTGAGCTGGACCGCAGAGTTAAGGCAAAAGGGCCAACAAGTGCTAAGCATCTCTGGGAACTCCTTCAAGACTGTTGGAAGACCATTTCAGGTGTCTACCTCTTGAAGCTCATCAAGAGAATGCCAAGAGTGTGCAAAGCAGTAATCAAAGCAAAAGGTGGCTACTTTGAAGAACCTAGAATATAAGACATATTTTCAGTTGTTTCACACTTTTTTGTTAAGTATATAATACCACATGTGTTAATTCATAGTTTTGATGCCTTCAGTGTGAATCTACAATTGTTATAGTCATGAAAATACAGAAAACTCTTGGAATGAGAAAAGGTGTGTCCAAACTTTTGGTCTGTAGTGTGTATATATATATATATATATATATATATATATATACACACACTACTTCCTGTATACTACGGAACAATATCTGCTACAGTTGTGCTAAAAAGTTTACTTACCCCGGCAGATTTTTTGTTTTTTTGGCCTTTTTTCAGAGAATATGAATGATAACACAAAAACTTTTTCTCCACTCATGGTTAGTGGTTGGTTGAAGCCATTTATTGTCAAACTTCTGTGTTTTCTCTTTTTAAATCATAGTGCAAACCAAAAACATCAAAATGACCCTGTTCAAAAGATCACATACCCCAGTTCTTAATACCATGTATTGCTCCCTCTAACATCAATGACAGCTTGAAGTCTTTTGTGGTAGTTGTGGATGAGGCTCTTTATTTTCTCGGATGGTAAAATTGTCCATTCTTCTTGGCAAAAAGTCTCCAGTTCCTGTAAATTCCTGGGCTATCTTGCATGTACTGCGCGCTTGAGATCTCCCCATAGAGGCTCAATGATATTGAGGTCAGGAGACTGAGATGGCCACTCCAGAACCTTCACTTTCTTCTGCTGTAGCCAATGACAGGTCGACTTGGCCTTGTGTTTTGGATCATTGTAATGTTGGAACACCAAGTATGTCCCATGCGCAGCTTCCTGGCTGATGCGTGCAAATTTGCCTCCAGTATTTGCTGATAACGTGCTGCATTCATCTTTCTTTCAACTTTGACCAAGTTTCCTGTGCCTTTGAAGCTCACACATCCCCACATCATCAGTGATCCACCTCCATGCTTTAAAATAGGAATGGTGTTCCTTTCATCATAGGCCTTGTTGACACCTCTCCAAATGTAACGTTTATGGTTATGGCCAAAAAGTACGATTTTTGCCTCATCACTCCAAATTACCTTGTTCCCAAAGTTGTGAGGCTTGTCTCTGTGCTGTTTGGCATATTGAAGGCGAGATTCTTTGTGGCATTTGCGCAGTAATGGCTTTCTTCTGCAACTCGACCATGCAGCCCATTTTTCTTCAAGTGCCTCCTTATTGTGCATCTTGAAACAGCCACACCGATAGTTTTCAGAGAGTCCTGTATTTCAGCTTATGTAATGTGTGGGTTTTTCTTTGCATCCCAAACAATTTTCCGGGCAGTTGTGGCCAAAATTTTGGTTGGTCTACCTGACCTTGGTTTGGTTTCTGGGCATGTTATCAGGCCAAAATCACCAGGGTATGTGAACTTTTGAACATGGTCATTTTGATGTTTTTGGTTGTCATTATGATTTCAAAAGAGAAAACACAGAAGTTTGACAATAGGTACACCACATTGGAAGACCTGCAGGAAAATGTCCCCCTAATTCTGTGCACCTGTTGTGACTGTGGGATAGGTACACTGTCAGCGGTGTGGATGTGCTTGCAGGTCATGCACCTTTTATGTAGGCAAGGTGAGGTGCCATTTTCAGTTGGGGCCTTCAGGGCACTCCGGACGATAATGCGCCTCAGGTTTGGTGGTTGTCGAAAGGAGAGGAGAGGGGGGACTGGAAATATGTCCTTGAGTCTGTTGTCCCTATGTAGTACAGGTGGAGCTCCTTGGCAATCCTTCGTGGTGTACCTCATAATGTGTGTGCAATGTCCCACCACAGGCCTCTATGTGGGGGAAACAGGGCAGAGACTCAGTCAACGAATGAACTCACACAGATCCACCATTAATAACAGCAGAACCGATCTCCCAGTGGCCGCACATTTCTCCGGAGAAAACCACTCTATTGAAGATTTGCGGTTTGTGGTTTTAATGGGACATTTTAAGACACAGGAGAAAAGAAAAGAAATGGAGTACAAATTTATGCAAAAATTTCAAACTCTGCAATTTGGACTTAATATTCATGCCAGCTACATGTCACACTATGTTTGAACCATGAACTGAACTCAATATTCATGCCAGCTTCAAATCACACTATGTGTGACCTGTGAGGGTCACAAATCACCTCCTGATAGCAAACAGATAACAGCAAGAATTACTGATCCCTCCGTCACGCACCACAAGTTTCCGGACTGTTTTTTTGACCTGTTGTAAATAACTTCTCTACTTAGATTGCAATTTTTTTTAAGGACTCTAAAATGCTTTGAAAACCATGTGTATAAAAATCTGTTAATTTTCAGTTCTTGTATCACACCATGTCTGATGAAGGGAGCGAGTACTCCTGAAAGCTTACTTATAAATATACTCAGTTAGCCTCTAAAAGGTATCGCCTGATTTCTTCACTCTTCCACTACTTTCAATGGCTAACACGGTACAACATTATAATACATTGTGATATACATTCTTACATAATTTGTTCAAGGCATATTCTTTGGATTGTACATCAATGAGACAGCAAACAGAAATTGAGTAAGCGATAACAGTAACAATAACACTAACATTTAGGCACATTTCCAGGGTTAGCGTGACATATTTCAAAGACGATCCTTTCATATGTTCCATTCCACTTCCACTCCCTAAACCTCCCTGCTTCCTGGCTCTCGTTATGCAACAAATCGAGAGTTAGCCCATGCGTCCCATATGTTTGTAAATCTAAGATAGGAGTCATTTCCCAGTGCAATTACCCTCTCATAGGTATATGTAGTATTAATAGCCAGCAACAATGCAGAGTCTGACGGAGGGGTTACTGATCTCCATCTTTGCACCAACATTAATTTAGCTATTGTCAAGATTTTACAGAGGAGTTTTTTATATTTGTTCAATTCCTCAGGAATTCCAATTGATAGGATGGCCAGAGGTGAGGAGTAGGGGAGGCGGAAATTAAATATTTCTGATAACATGTCAAAGACCATATGCCAGTATCCGCAAATTATGGGGCAATGTCCCAAAATATGGATAAGGGTTCCTTTCCCTCCACATCCTCTCCAGCACTCCTCAGAGACTGACGGGTATGCCCTATGTAAAGTGGATGGGGTTCTGTACCACCTTAAAGTCACTTTCATAGCCGTTTCTATGTGAGTATTGCATTTTAAGGATGTATGACTAAGTTTGATAGCTTGTTCCCACTCATCCAAGGTGATGGTTCTTCCCAAATCCCTCTCCCAACACCGGAATGGTGTAGATCTAGTAAAAGTTGCTACTCCATCCATTCTATCGTATAGAAACCTTAAACCCCTCATCTTAGTCGACATCCAGGTGAATACCTTACTACTGTGGGGTACTGTCGATATCGGGTTCTTAGATATAAAATGCCCTATTTGAGAGTACTTAAGGAAGTCACCTCAATGAATTCCAAATTTCTGTGTTAGATCTGTAAATGATAAAAATTGCTTGGTATCAGATTGTAAGTGGGAGAGCTGTGTAATCCCCTTCGTCTCCCACTCCGAAATTACTAGGTCTTCTATCGCCCAGGCCATAAGTGACAAAAGCATCTCTGAGGCATAAAAGTGACTTGTAGGATTTGCTTTCCCGTGAAGCAGTTTCCATGCAGTCACAGCTGCTTGCATAACTGGGGACAGGGACTCAGGCATAGGAATGTTCCAGAAGGGCGCCCACAAGGTATCCCTCAGTCTTAAAGGATATATGAACGATTGCTCTATGTGGATCCATGGTACCGAGGTATCAGCTAATCTCCATCTAGCGCACTGTGTGACTAGGGACGCTATGTAGTAATTCCTAACCACTGGCACCCCCAGTCCTCCCGCTTCTCTTTGTTTAAATAGGAAGCTTTTGTTAACCCTGGGTCTCCTTCCATTCCATATGTATTTTGAGATCATCCTTTGCATAGTTTCGAAAAACGAAACTGGGACGGCTATCGGGAGTGTGCGAAACAGATATAGGAGTCTGGGCAATAATAACATCTTAAAAGCCGCGACACGTCCCATCCAAGACACGTCTATTGGGGACATTCTCTCCATCTCATCCTGCAGTGTTTTCAACATGGGTGTGTAATTATTTCTATATAGGGCCCCCGTATTGGGTGTCACCTGTATCCCCAAATATTGAACACCCTCCTTCCTCCAATCAAAGTCATATTTCGACTGTAGGGGATGTAGTAAAGAGGGAGGGATATGCAAGGGTAAAGCTTGTGATTTGGCCATATTTAATTTATAATATGATAAGTGACCAAAATTAGCTATAATCTCCATAAGTCGGGGAATAGACTTTAGTGGCTTGGACAAAGTAAGAATGATATCATCTGCATATAATGATATAAGATGAGTTTTGTCCCGTATATTAATGCCACCCACCTCTGGGTCCAGTCTAATTGCTTGGGCCAGCGGTTCCATCGAGAGAACAAATATCAGCGGTGAGAGGCGGCACCCCTGTCTAGTCCCGTTCGTTATTAAAAAGGGATCTGATACTACCCCGTTAGTGAATACTCTTGCAGAAGGCGTAGAATACAGTGCCTCAATTGCTTTCAGAATTGCTCCCTCAAACCCCATCCTCCTAATCACCAGGAAGGCATACGACCAGCAAATGCGGTCAAACGCCTTCTCGGCATCTAATGCGAGAACCACTGCTTCCATTTTTTTTTTAGTTAATATGATGTATAATATTCAAAATGCGTCTGGTATTGTCATATGATTGCCTCCCCTTTACGAATCCCACCTGGTCGTAATTTATTAGTGTGGCATCCCAGAGCTGGCTATGGCTGGGCTGAGGGTGATCTCTGTGCATTGTATTATTTCCTGTTGCTTCATAGCCTGTGTGACATATCAGGGGGTCCTGAGTCTCACACAACACAGCGCCACCTAGTGAGCCTCACACATGCATTACACCTCCCATAGGATTGAATAGTAACCAAATGTCCAATGGGAGGACATCGCCTGGGAAAAGGGGAGGAGTCAGCTGATCACTGGGTCCCCATGGTAACACCCCTGCAGGAAGGTCCTGCGTGTGAGGAGTTAGAAGTGTGGAGGGTTAGGAGGAGGAGGTGAGGAGATAAGTGTGATGTCCTGTGAAGAAAGCAGTGAGTTTAGTGCAGGAATCTCAAGTCCTAGACAGGCCCAGGAAGGTTGGAGAGCTGACATACTCCAGCTATTCAGAAGATCCTGTCTCCTGTCTGCCTAGCCATGGCCCTGAAGGAAGTCAAGCATCATTATCTTGTCAGCATGAGACTGTGGAGAGAACATTCTGGAACACGTGCTCCATAGCAAGTATCACAGGATCCAGGGGCCAAGGCCAGACCTGTGGAATATCCTGCCACCCTGACTATTGCACCCCGAAACTCTGAGCTATCAGGACCACATAACGTGAGTGGGGAATATTATGTACTAGTATCATGGTGGGCATCCTCCTATGAGCCAAATAGGAGCCCAGACGCACCTTAGGGCTGTAACACTGAAGTATAAGGGGCTAGGAACACCTTTCATCAAGTCTACCCTGCACCCCAGGACTTTGCTGTGTCACCAGGCGTACCCCGTTGTTTTGTATTGAAGAAACTGTTTAAGCATTTGTGCCTCCACACCCATGGAAGTAAAAGTTCAACTTTACAACCGTTTCTGTGTCTGACTCTGCACCGACAACATCAGGGCGCCCCAAACACCACCAGTCGGCACAGTATAGGGGAAGCGCCCCGGGGGAACAATCACCACCAACATTTGTGCAGCCCCCCTCATCACCGGTACCAGTGGTGGTAACGTGGGACAGCACCAGCGCTGCGCCCTCGTGCCCAGAGACCGTGACAAGTCTGCGCTGTTTGCACCCCGCAATCCCAACTGCAGCGTTGCCTTCCATCTGGTCACCGCAAGAAAAACTGGCGTCACGAACAGGATACGGGTGTGTGCCATTTTGAGAAAGTCGCCACGAAAAGTGCGCCAAATTGTCTCCGGAGCATCGGTCTTTATTGTGGACTTTGCTAAGATCAAGTTTATTCCCTGAGAGTGCTTGCCACAAAGAGGGGGAGCCCTATACCCCTGAAGTAAGCCCTAAAGACTGTCCTCTCAGTGTGTTACAGCCCTGGAAGAGTTAAAACGCCCAGGACTTGTTTGCTGCGCCACATCGCTGTGTAAGAACGCCCACAAAGGGTTAACTGTACCTTGCAAAAGTGCGGGAGATTTTTAGCACTGCCCATGAGGCCAGGAGACCCATCTGCCGCCATCTTAGGAGAGCCCAGAATGCTGAGCGCAATGCTCCAGCGCACCCATACAAGAAAGTGAAAGGCGAACGTGCCGGCGCCATTTCTGACTCTCCGGTGCCGCATCACCGTCCCTGCTGTGCACCGCTGATCTCTGGTCCACGCTGCAGTTGCTGTCAGTGAGTACTGTGCCTCCCTGTCCTTGTCTTCAGTCCTCCCACGGCCCCAGCGAGTGTTTTCCGTGTACAGTGTCCGTGGGGAGTGCCACCATTAAAGAGGGGGAGCACACCGTCAGCCTACATCACAGTGACTCTGTTAATAGCTACAGCATTCTTAAAGGGACAGAATTCCAAGTTGTAGTCTCCATTCCCTGCCAGCAAGCAGTTGAGTTTCTTAAAGAGACGGCGACCTAATTTCAGTCATACCTGCAAACAACATGACTGAGCAAAGTGACATTGTGCCATCTGTTTCTAGTGATCCAGCAGTGCCCATGGCGAGCAGCCTACCATTTTCCATGCCATTTTACCCTGGCGCACCATGGCTGCCACGCTACAAAGGGGAGGCACATACCCTCAGGGACTTTCGTGAGAAGATGCTGTCTCTCTTCCAGTTCTATCCTCTGAATACAGAACAGCAGATACAGATCCTGCTGGGCCAGCTTGAGGGTGCTGCAGCTAGGGAGGTCAAATCCTGGCCTGCCTCTGACAAAAGAACCCCTGGGCAAATTCTGGACAAACTCCAGGTGAACTTTGACGTGCGATCTGTCTCCGAGGTAAAGATGCGCTTCTTTTCCAGACGACAACTACCTGGTGAGACCCTGCGGGACTATGCTTTATCCCTCCAAGAGGCGTTCAGAGCTGTGGTGCAAGTGGATCCACGTGAGAATGTGGACTCTGATAAAATCTTGCTTGACCGCTTCATAGAAGGGGCGGGTACCACATTGCTCCAGAGTCAGTTGCGAATGCTTGCTGCACAACATCCCAGCATCACGTTTGCTGACTTCAAGGCCCTTGCCATCCAGGTCTTGGGACAGGAGCAGCCCCAGCCGAGCCCAGTCATCTGTGCTCCCTCACCTGGACCCTCAACAAGCATTGCTCCAGTTGTCCTGCCACTACCTCTGGGTACTTCACCTGCTGCCCAAACTGCGCAGACTACACTAGCAGACTCCAGAGATGACCTTCTGGCCCGAGTGGATCATCTGACCCGTGCCATGGAACAGATCACCATCCGTCTAGATCGTCTGACCCAGCCGTCTTCATCGTCCAGTGATCCTTTGCGAAGTCTCAACATCTCACCTGAGTCGCCACCCAGACGTCCGTCTTCAGTGAAACCTCCGCAGAGTGAGAGGCCATACTGTACCTATTGCCATAGATATGGACACACCAGGCCTCAGTGTTTTCAGTTAAAAGGGCCACCCCCGAGGCAGCGGGCCGCCCCTCGGGAGGAAAGAAGAAGGGCCCAGGTGAATCTTCAGTGCCATTGTCACGCTTCGTCTCAGCCTGCCCACACATCACAATCCGGGTGAACGGCGTCCCTCTGACAGCGTTGGTGGACACTGGATCTCAGGTAACAACCCTGCGCAAGCAGGTGTTCCTTGAACATTGGGACTTAGGTGTGTTGAATAGAACACCTGACACATGGATAAATCTGTGTGCCAGCAATGGACAGCCCATACCACAGCAGGGTTATTGGGAACCCACTATCCAGATTGGGGACTTGAAACTGCTTAGACAGGGTGTAATTGTCACTGATGTAGAGGATGATAGGTTTGCAGTTGTAATATTAGGCATGAATGTTTTACGCCATTGCTTTGCAGAAGTGTTGGATGCCTTGCATGCCTCTCTCCTTACAGCTTCTCCCAGTGACCAGCAGACCATTCAGCGGGCCATTCGTGTACTCAATGCCCAGCACAAGTTCGCCAACAAACAAGGTGAAATTGGTCAAGTCCGGATCCAAGATACCCGTCCAGTAACCCTACAGCCTGGAACAGAAACTATGGTGTGGTGCCGTGCCCGTCCGGGCATAGAAAATCAGGACTACGAGGCCTTGCTACAACCCATACAGGTAGATGGCCAACCACTTGTCATGGCTGCCCGCAGCCTTGTCACAGTTTCCAATGGACGTGTTCCTGTCCGCTTAGTCAACTTGGGCGATGCTCCCGTGAACCTCCACAAGTTCCACTCTGTGGCCCTGCTACACCGGTTAGCACCAGAAGACATTCTCTCTGGTGATTCTACCGCCACACAGCGTTCCACCCAAGCTGCTGAGAACATTCAGAATGGAGCCACGAAGTCCTGGTGGGATGAATTGAACGTGGGAGACGCCAATACCCCTATAGAGCACATCAATGGGGTTCGCAATGTGGCCAAGCGTTACCAACAGGCATTCAGCAAACACCCATTGGACTTTGGTAAGACCACGACCATACAACATCGCATTCTTACTGGCGACCACCATCCAATCAAGGAGCGTCACCGTCCAATACCACCCGCGATTTACCAACCGGTGAAAAAGTTGATCCGAGAGATGCGAGGTGCTGATGTCATCCGGGAGAGTAACAGCCCCTGGGCAGCCCCGCTAGTTCTCGTCAAGAAGAAAGACGGAACCCTACGATTTTGTGTGGACTATCGTAAACTCAACAACGTCACGCACAAAGACGCATACCCATTGCCGCGGATTGAGGAATCTCTAACGGCTTTGGGATCAGCTACCTGTTTCTCGACCCTGGACTTAACCAGTGGATACTGGCAAGTCCCTATGGCGCCTGAAGATCGTG
Source organism: Leptodactylus fallax (assembly GCA_947044405.1). Taxonomy (NCBI): domain Eukaryota; kingdom Metazoa; phylum Chordata; class Amphibia; order Anura; family Leptodactylidae; genus Leptodactylus; species Leptodactylus fallax. Next base: position 1,545,513 of record CAMRHE010000166.1, read on the forward strand.
AAAAGACTGCGTTTACGACCCCGATGGGACTCTTTGAATTCAATAGTATGCCATTTGGGCTATGTAATGCCCCAGCCACATTCCAACGGCTTATGGAGAGGTGCCTCGGCCATGAGAATTTCCAGAGTGTGCTACTGTACCTGGACGATGTTATTGTATTCTCCCGGACATACCAAGAACACCTTCGTCACCTGTCCGAGGTATTCAAGGTACTTATACAGCACGGCCTAAAGGTGAAGCCCTCCAAGTGCTACCTGTTGAAACCCCAAGTTCACTACCTTGGGCATGTCGTGAGCGCACAAGGCGTCCAACCTGATCCTGAAAAGATCACTGCAGTCCAGAACTGGCGAAGACCGACTACCGTCAAAGAAGTCCGAAGCTTTCTTGGATTCGCAGGTTACTACCGGCGTTTCATACCACACTTCGCCCAAGTAGCCGAGCCTCTGAACGAGTTGTTGCGCGGTTGTCCCAGAGAAAACTACAACCGAAAGCTTCCGGTAGACTGGACAGCGCGTCAAGAGGAAGCCTTTCAAGCGCTTAAAGCACTTCTGACGCAACCACCAATTCTAGCCTATCCCGACTACAGTCAGCCATTCCGCTTGTACACAGATGCAAGTCACCAAGGTTTGGGTGCAGTGTTGTCCCAGGTTCAGGACAACAAAGAGCGAGTCATCGCCTACGCCAGCAGGAGTCTGAGAGGCGCGGAGAAGAACGACCAGAACTATAGTTCTTTCAAACTCGAACTTCTGGCGCTTGTCTGGGCCGTGACAGAGAAGTTTAAAGACTACCTGGCTGCCACACCCTTTACCGTGTACACAGATAACAATCCGTTGGCGCATCTGGACACTGCTCGACTGGGAGCCCTTGAACAATGGTGGGCCTCAAGACTCGCGAATTACAAGTTCTCTGTCAAGTATCGCAGTGGCAAGTCCAACGCTAACGCTGATGCACTCTCAAGGTTGCCTGTGGGAGAAGAACCACCCCGAGAAGACATCTGGGAAGAGGTGGAGATGCCACCATTCTACAACAAGTTTGCCCAACAGGTTGCTATTGGTGTCCCTGTAGAAGGAGAATCTCTGGCGAAAACAGCTGCCGAATCCCTCCAGGAGCCATCTCTGTGGAAAACGTTCCAAGAAGAGAGCAGAGTTTTAGGAGAATTGTCAGATTTCCTGCTTACAGGAAGAATACCAACCCCTGTAAAGAGAGGTCTTCATGACGTGGAATTAAAACGCCTTTGGCGACAGAGGAAGCGCCTGTTTGTCCAACGAGGCCTTCTACATAGAAACACTCTTGATCCTGTCACAGGTGAAAGGCTTCATCAGATCCTCGTACCAAGAAGAGACGCACAGATGATACTTGAGGCGTATCATGACAGATCCGGTCACTTCGGGGTACAAAAGACCGAAGCTACCATCCGTCGTCGCTTCTATTGGGTTGGGATGAGGAGTGACATTGAGAGTTGGTGCCGAGAGTGTCCCGCCTGTAGTATCACCAAGGAAGGTCGAAGAGATCAGAAGGCCCCTCTACATCCAATTAAGACTCAAAAGCCGTGTGAAATTGTTGCTCTGGACCATGTGAAGTTGGGTCCCACACGTTCCGGCTACAGCTACGCTCTGACGATGGTGGATCATTACTCCAAGTTCCTTGTCATCGTGCCTGTCAGAGATCTTACAGCAAGAACTACGGCTGAGACCTTCTACGCAGAGTTTGTCCGCCATTACGGTTGTCCTGAGCATATCCTCACCGACCGTGGATCGGCATTTGAATCCCAATTGTTCCGTGAGCTGTGTCAGTTCCAAGACTGCAAGAAGTTGCGAACCACAGCGTATCACCCTCAAGGGAATGGTATGTGCGAGAAGGCAAATCAAGTGATCATCGGCATGCTAAGAACAGCCGCAGTTACACCTGGTGTTGAGTGGCCTGAGCGTATCAAGGACTTGGCCTATATTTACAACAACACACCCCAAACATCTACGGGATATGCACCATTTTATCTAATGTTTGGAAGACAAGGTCAACTTCCTTCAGACTTAACTCTTGGTGTGAAAGTCCCTGACACCATCAATCCACTACCCATAACAGACTGGGTTATTGAACACCGCCGACGTATGGAGGAAGCTAAAGAGATAGTTGAAACGCGCATGGATGAGGTTCGTAGGAGACAACAGGAGGATTACAACCATCACGCCCATGCAGCGCCCCTGAAAGTTGGCGACCGTGTATGGTTAAGGAATAACCATCGGAATGGGAAATTGGATCCCTTCTGGGAGAAAGAACCATACAGTATCATCTCCATACCATATCCTGAATCCGACGTGTATGAGATCTCTAAACCTGGGAGACCGCCCCAAGTAGTACACCGAAACCGTCTGAAGCTGTGCCTTAAAGAAGGACTACCCACAGAGGTGCCCCCAGCTGAGACAACGAGTACAGAGATCTTGTCACCTTCTGAAGCGAAAGAGAGACCCCCAACGTTAACTGAGCTTATGTGGGCGCCTAAACTACTACCATTTAGCTGTTATCCACCAATTGCTCTAGTGCAAGAGAACCCTTCGACAGATGATTTAATTGATTTCAGTGACTCTGTTCCTGATTCAAATCTCGTTCCACTTAGGCGTTCTGAGCGTACCACAAAAGGCATACCTCCAACACGCTATAGTGATGTCATGGCTGTCCTTGGGTAAAAGAGGTTAACTGTCTCTGCTTCTGTATATATGTTATTCCTGCTCTGATTACATTAATGTTTTTCCTGTGTGTATATACAGTATATATATAATATCTTGCCATGTAATATAGTATTTACACTTATATGCAACAATCCAAGCCATAGTGCCTGGCTCACCGAGCCAAGGAAGTTCTGTTACCCCATTGCGGTATGGACATTGGTGCTAGAGTGCCTACTCTTCCTTACAGAAAGGACTGTTTATTGTTTCTCAGAGAGACTCTCATGATAATGGACACTCACGAAATTGTGCCAGAGAGCCTCTGGACCCATTTGCACTACTGTTGTTTCTATATGGACTGTCTGATGGTACCGCCAAAAGGTTCCATAAGTCTGAGTTTAATTATCTCTCCGTTACCCTTCAGACTTCTCATGGACATTCCAGGACTATGCCGGGAGGTCTTACCTCAAGTTTCTAGGTATTATATTTTTCTAAACTGTTAGTGACATTTGCACTTTATTCGTATTTATTAACGTAATGTTACATTTCTCACCTTCACCCCAGCCCGTCGCCGAGGTCGGCTCAGTGAAAGAGGGGGAGTATGTGGCATCCCAGAGCTGGCTATGGCTGGGCTGAGGGTGATCTCTGTGCATTGTATTATTTCCTGTTGCTTCATAGCCTGTGTGACATATCAGGGGGTCCTGAGTCTCACACAACACAGCGCCACCTAGTGAGCCTCACACATGCATTACACCTCCCATAGGATTGAATAGTAACCAAATGTCCAATGGGAGGACATCGCCTGGGAAAAGGGGAGGAGTCAGCTGATCACTGGGTCCCCATGGTAACACCCCTGCAGGAAGGTCCTGCGTGTGAGGAGTTAGAAGTGTGGAGGGTTAGGAGGAGGAGGTGAGGAGATAAGTGTGATGTCCTGTGAAGAAAGCAGTGAGTTTAGTGCAGGAATCTCAAGTCCTAGACAGGCCCAGGAAGGTTGGAGAGCTGACATACTCCAGCTATTCAGAAGATCCTGTCTCCTGTCTGCCTAGCCATGGCCCTGAAGGAAGTCAAGCATCATTATCTTGTCAGCATGAGACTGTGGAGAGAACATTCTGGAACACGTGCTCCATAGCAAGTATCACAGGATCCAGGGGCCAAGGCCAGACCTGTGGAATATCCTGCCACCCTGACTATTGCACCCCGAAACTCTGAGCTATCAGGACCACATAACGTGAGTGGGGAATATTATGTACTAGTATCATGGTGGGCATCCTCCTATGAGCCAAATAGGAGCCCAGACGCACCTTAGGGCTGTAACACTGAAGTATAAGGGGCTAGGAACACCTTTCATCAAGTCTACCCTGCACCCCAGGACTTTGCTGTGTCACCAGGCGTACCCCGTTGTTTTGTATTGAAGAAACTGTTTAAGCATTTGTGCCTCCACACCCATGGAAGTAAAAGTTCAACTTTACAACCGTTTCTGTGTCTGACTCTGCACCGACAACATCAGGGCGCCCCAAACACCACCAGTCGGCACAGTATAGGGGAAGCGCCCCGGGGGAACAATCACCACCAACATTTGTGCAGCCCCCTCATCACCGGTACCAGTGGTGGTAACGTGGGACAGCACCAGCGCTGCGCCCTCGTGCCCAGAGACCGTGACAAGTCTGCGCTGTTTGCACCCCGCAATCCCAACTGCAGCGTTGCCTTCCATCTGGTCACCGCATTAGGCTCGGAAGACAAGCTGCTACTCTATTTGCTATAATTTTGGCGTAAATTTTTAAATCTGAGTTTAATAGGGATACTGGTCGAAAGTTTTGGGGGCTGGTGGCAGGCTTGCCCGGTTTAGGCAACGTCACCACCAGTGCCTCCTGATTTTCCCCCCGGAATAGTGCCAGAGTCTACCACATCCGTTAAAAAGGACAACAGCGGGTTAAGCAAAATTGGAGAAAACTTTTTATAATACTCATTAGTGAGGCCATCTGGGCCCGGGGATTTTCGGGGTGGCAGCGACTTAATTACTGACAGCAACTCTGATAATGTGATGGGCTCGTTCAAAGAGTCTAGTTGTGCTTTTGTGAGTGTGGGCAATTGGGCGCTTGCAAGAAAGTTTACAATGTCTTGTTTCGCCAGAGGTATCACAGAAGAGTCATCTTTAATATTATATAAGCCTTCATAGAAAGCTTTAAATGCGTTGGCGATGCCACTAGGATCATAGATTTTGTGTGCACCATCCTTACTCTGTTAGAAACGGGATTTTAGACCTGGCATGTTTTTGTTTAAGCTTGGACGCTAAGAGCTTGCCTGCTTTGTTAGATTGAGAGTAGTAAGTAGCTTTCACCCTTTTCAGGTTCTTCTCATATTTATGCAGTAGACAAGCTGTCAATTGTTGACGTAGCGTCACCAATTTTGCAGCATTGGAGGGGGAAGGAGATTTTTTATTATCGTTATCTATAGATTTTATCTGGTGCAGTAGTCGGTCAATTTCTGCTAGCCTAGTTTTCTTTTCTATGTGACCCAATCGAATAAATGTTCCTCTGATAAAGGCTTTATGTGAGTTCCACAATATATCAGGGCTAGATACTGAGGGAGCATTAATCTGAAAGAATTCCTTCAGGTGATTTTCCAAAATTGCTTTATATTTTGGCTGCGACATTAAGAATTCATTGCACCTCCAGATATACGCTCTAGGGCAATCATATTTTTCCATTAGGGTCAGGGTTATTGCTGCATGGTCTGACCAAGTTATTTGTGAAATTTCCGACTGCACGGCAAGGGGAATACTAGCTTTTTCTATTAGAAATAAATCTATTCTTGAATAGCTATTGTGTACAGTTGAATAGTAAGTGTAATCTTTTTCGGTATTATGAAGGATACGCCAACTATCAAATAAGTCATGGCGCCATATAGCCTGTGAAAAGGAAGGATGACGTGTCGCTATGCTAGAGGTAGTGTCTACCCCTGGATCTGGAGCCATGTTAAAGTCTCCCATTAATACTAAGCATCCTTGTTTTTTTCGCTCCACTGCTTTCATGAGTTTCCCCAAGAATGACACCTGTCTTTTGTTTGGGGCGTAGACCGAGACCAACGTGTACGTGACATTATTAAGGATACAAACTAATATGACAAATCGCCCTCCAGGGTCAGCATAGTAGGACACCAGCTGAAATGCCACTGAATCTTTGATTTCTATTAGTGTTCCCCTGCGCTTGGAGGTACAATGAGCGTGAAATATGTGTGGGTATGAGGCATGCTTGATGCGAGTGGCATCCACCTCCAAAAGATGTGTTTCCTGAACTGCAAGAATGTGACAGCCTTGAACTTGGGCCTCTCGCCACAAATTGGCTCTCTTTTGAGGGGAGTTCAAACCTCTGACATTCATAGACATAATTTTAAGTACCATAATTCACATTTAGTAATGCTTCAAAGATCTTACCACAACCACCCACTTCAGAAGTTACCAGTAGCGGTAGGAAGCAGAATCGTCCCCGCCTTGTGTAGTCACGACGCCCCATGTGCCAGAACCGAAGAGCAAACAAACTGTAGAGACATAGAAACCAGTGGGTAAGCCACCGAAACAAAACAAGGAAAAGAAATGTGGTACAGCGTACCAGCGGCTGTTGTAATCTTGGGGGGATAAGTTCAGCAATAGTGGACATACGAAATCCGTTGTAGAGTGAGTCTCTAGCTGTTCATCCCTTTTGGTGGACGCCTTGGGGTTTTCGGTTGATGCCATCCATCTGACACAGGGCCAGGTGGTGGTTTGGAGGTCAGATCACTGGTTGCAATGTCCCATTTATTTAGCAACTTTTTGCCATCTTCCGGGGAGTTGATAACATAAGTAAGGTTGTCTCGGGATACGATCACTCTAACCGGGAATCCCCATTTGTATAGGATATTATGTGGGCGTAACGCTGTAGTGATAGGGATAAATTGCCTTCTTAGTTGTAGTGTTGCAGCCGAAAGATCAGAGTAGATAGATATTTTCTGGTATGGATCAGGTAAACGGCCAATTTTCCGTGAGGTCAGCAGCACCATCTCTTTAGTGCGGTAAAAATGGATCTTTGCTAGGACATCTCTGGGTACGGTTTCATCCAGATGTGAAGGTCTTGGGACTCTGTGCGCTCTATCAATAGTTAATTCCATTTTCGTAAGACTTGGTATTAGCGTGCGCATCAGATCTAGAAGGAAAACTGTGAGGTTATTCGCAGATACGGACTCTGGAATCCCTCGGAATTTCAGATTGTTGCGCCGCGAGCGATCCTCTAGGTCTGCTATTTTAGATTTAAGAAACGACACATCCTTTTCCACCGCATTGTGAGCATCTACGAGAAGATTATGTGAGGCGGCAAATTCCGCCATTTTAGATTCCACATGAACTGTGCGTTTCTGCAATTCCTGAAGGTCTCTATCTAGCGGTTTAACCAGTAAGGACATGTCTATTGTCAGAGATTTACAGAAGGCCATAAGCATGTTTTTCATGGAGGCCTCAGTGAGTAAACTCTCTGTTGCCGGAATATCCGCAAAAAAATCGGTGGATGGCGGTATGTGCTGTGTAGTATCGCTCACCTCTCCTTCTTGGGGCTCCTCTGTCTGGATCCTGGGCTTCTGTTTGGCCAGGCTAGCAGTAGGCGAGGTGGGTGTCTCCGCATTATGTAGGCCTATAGGCCTCGGTGCGTCGGCCCGAGAAGGCCCCGAAACCGCGCTCTCCCCGGCCCGCCGGGGAGACGGCCCCGACGCCTCCGGACCTCCGCATTCCATCAGCTGATGAAGCGACGGCGCTGACAGCGTTCTCCGCTGCGCTGATAGCATGAGCTTCTCCTCCGGAGGGTCTCGAGTTGGAGTCGAGGCCCCGGAGACCGCGCTGGAGTGTGAGCCGCCGCCATTTTGATCTTCCCCACCTCCGTGGGGGAAGTAAAAATCTGATATTTTCTGCGGCTTTACCGCAGATTTCCTTCTTCTCGGCATCCCTAGAGGTAAGGCAGCTTTCCCAGTGTCTTTTGGGTTAATATAATCCACGGGCACGTCGCTAATTTGTCGCTATAAGAGACTCAGACCTGGAGCTGTGCAGCTATTTGACCATTCCCTTCCACAGTCAGGCTCCGCCCCCGGTTTTATTTACATTTTAACCCCTTAACAAAAATCCAAAACTGTGCAAAAATATATTTTTTTTTAAAAGTCGCCATATTCTATGCATATGCGGGACCAGGTGTACTTTTTAGTTATACCATTTTGGGGAATTACTATTACTTTGATCACTATTCATTCAAATTTTTATCAGAGGCAACAACAGTGAAAAAACAGTGGTCTGGCACTTTTGATTTTTTTTTCCCGCTATGGCGTTTACCGTACGAGAAAAATATTTTTATAGATTTTTAGACCGGGTGTTTTTGGACCCAGGGATACCTAATGTGTATGTGTTTCACAGTATTTAACTACTTTTATATGTGTTCTAGGGAAAAGGGGGTGATTTGAACTTTTAATATTTTTTAATTTTTTTTTATATTTCTTTTTACTTTTTTTTTTATTTTTGCATTTATTAGACCCCCTAGGTGTCTTGAACCACAGGGGGTCTGATTACTAATGCAATGCATTACAATGCTAATGCATTGCAAAAAAACAGCGCTTCTATTGCAGGCTACATAGAGTAGTCTGCAATAGAAGTTAATGAAAGACAGGCCTGGAAACCTTCTCAAGGCTCCCGGCGGTCAGCTTTGACCGAGGCGCTAGAGGGGTTAATGCCCGCAATCATTGCGGGCACTGATCGCGGGCATTATTGCCGGGTGTCTTCTGTATCATACAGCAGAAATGTGGCGGCTATGGCGGCTGCTCGGGTCCGCCGTTCTATTACGGCGGATGTCGGTAAGGGGTTAAACAGCTGATCTGTGCGAGGTCCGGGTGTCAGACTTCCATAGATCACATAACGATGACCAATCCTATGGATAGGTCATCAGTATGAAAAATCAGTTTGGGCTTGAAAACTCCTTTAATCTACTGCCATACACATTTATACCGCATAAAAATACACATTCCAGTATGGATAAGAAATGCTGTCTCATACAGAATAAACATTTAAGGCCTGTTCACACTTCAAAAAATGAAGTGGAATTTGAGGTGGCTATCCTCCTCCGATTCCTCTTCATTTTACATCCCTCAGTTCTTTGCAGTGCAATGCCGAAGCAGAGCTGTGGCTTTGCACTGCTGTTTAGGCCCACGAACACTGTGGCAGAATCAGTTGCAGAATCCGTGGCAAGATTGAGCAGGATGCTTATTTTTTCAGTATCCTTCACCGTTCTCTGCTTAACTTTGTATTCATTGGCAGAATCTACCTCAAAATCAGAGGCTGATTCCACTATGTGAACATGCCATTCAGTCATTAACTCAAAAGTGATGCCTCTTCTTATTTAAATTGTTTGCTTTCTTCTCTGTCTGATCCAGACCTTCAGGATCAATTCTTCCGGCCATGACTCGTTTCTGCAGAATTTCTTTCCCAGATGTTTTTTAGCTCCTTGCTTTTGCTACACATCATCACACTGTGTCCCTAAACGTAACAGAGGGACATACAGTATAGTGTTCTGTAAATATAATAGATCCACACACTGTACCCCTGAATGTAGTAGCCCCATACGCTGTCCACTGAATATAATTGTGTCCTTTGAATACACTGTGCCTCCTAAATTTAATAGTGCTACACACTTTGCCTAATAAAAAAAAAACATTATCCACACTGTGCTAATTTTAAAAAATGCCCCCACTCTGCCCCAATTAAAAATGCCCTGACTGTGCTCAATTATAAAAAAAAAAAAAACAATTGTTAGTGGTCTGGACTTTGACTGGGCCATTGCAACACCTTGATTATTTTCTTTTTCAGTTACCTTTTGGTTGCATTACCCAGCTTCAAGTAAGCTTTAGCTATTGGATAGATGGCCTCATATTAGAATCTAGAATACTTTGGTATACAGAGGAGTTTATAGTCAGCTCAATAACTGCAAGGTGCCCAGGTCCTGTGACTGCACAACAATCCCAAATCATAAAACCTCCACCGCCTTGTTTGATAGTTGGCATGAGGTATTTGTGTTGATATACTGTGTTTCACCAAATGTGGTGCTGTACACTATGGCCAAACATCTCCTCTTTTGTATAATCTGATGCAATTTTGCAAATGTAATCCCTGCTCGAATGCTTTTTAGAAGGAAAAGGTTTTCTCCTATCGTGAATGTGAAAATTTAACATGCTAACTTAGGTCTATAGAGTCTTAGATGTAGCTGTTGGTTTATTTGCAATTTCTCTGGTCATTGCATGGTTGGACCTTAGGGTGAATTTACTGGGATGTTTACTCCCAGGAAGCTTGTCACCTGTTTAGATTATTTTCTACTAGTGAATACTCTTTCTCACTGTAGACTGATGAATTCCAAAGTCTTTGGTAATGTCCTTATTACCCTTTCTGGGATTGAAGGACAGCAATAATTGCTTCTGTGAGATCATTGCTGATGCATTTGCTTCTTGGAATTGTTTTAGCACACAACTGGAAGCTCCAGACCAGCAAACTACCAAAGCTTCTTCTTTTTTTTTTTAAAAGATGGTTATACTTGCTAATGACCAATTAAACAAGGGCATTTGATTAGCAGCATCTGGCTGCTACTTAACCTTATTTCTATGCCCACATATCCAGGCTGAGATGACTCTGGGGGTGCATGGTCCTGGTTCACCATGCTCAGTTGGGAAATATGTGTAGCTAAGCCAGGCATGCTGTGTTGCTTATGTGGGGTTAGATAAATACAGAGATGCCCATCCCGCCAACGGAGAAAAGACACATGTCATTGTGAAGTGAGTGCCACTCTTGAGAACCTAGTATGAAGGGGAGGGAGTGGACATTGCCAAAAAAGGGGGCCACAATATGCTGTTGGCTTGAATGAGAGTTGCAGTGTTTGGTTGAACACCTCAATGGGCAATAGCCACAAAGTGCTGGAGAGGTGAGTAGATGTACTTAGAGAGCCTGGAAAAGGAGGTTGTGTCAGAGACATAGTGTTGAAGGGCACATTAGACCAAAGAGAGACCAGTGTAATTCTCCCCAGCCAAGCAATACCACTGAATCTGGGAAATCATACATTGGCACAGTTATCACTGATAAGGACTGCTATTGCTTTGTATTTATGTGTACCTGTATATAAACTGTTATGTAGTGTTATGTAATACTTAAGACCTGTATCACACATTAGAGAAGACTGTACACACTACTATGCAGTTGTAAAGTACTGCTATAGTTGATTGTTCCTGCTGGGCTTTCTGTGACTTGTATTTGTGGCTCATCAGCTCTTGCCCTGAACTCGGCTAACTCCACCTTTCTCTCCTTCCTTCAGCAAAGGTTTACCTACAGGATGTAATCCCATTTTGGCACTAAATAAATGGTCTCTGCACCAAAATGTATTGTGGCCATCTAATAGAAGTATAACAATGAATTACTGTTCATCTTCCATGAATAGAAAAATGATTGATCACAATCAATAAGCAACTGCAATTTAATCTTGGTTATAGCATGGTGGATCTCAAGAATGACTACATTCCAAATTGTGAAAAAACTAGAAATATCAATTTGTATTCTGGGTGAAACCACCTTTAATTTCTGACTTTTCTTTCATCTTGAAAAATGTATTTATTTTATCAAACAAGATGCTTGTTATAGTACTATAATGGCACAGGTCAGAACTTGTCTTTCTTGATACAGATGTAGGGAACATTGGAGACTGGGGACACATCTGAGCCTTCAGAGATTTATAATATCACCTGATTATAACAGTGCGTAGCTAAAAATCAGAGAATGAATAGAGGGAGCAGAATTTTCAAGGACTCTTTTATTCCTATTTTCATTCCATCTTTTCACATTGGAATATTTGTTTGCTGACCTCCCATCTCCTATCTGGTCGACTGTCTGTGCTGTACTGTCCGCATCCAGAACTTGTGCTGTCTAAAAAAGGAGAGGTTTTTATGCTTAGTTATCATGTCAGTACAAAGGAACACAATTGCAAGGTTATACATTTAAACTGTTGAGACACTGATATCCATTACATTATATAACATGTTGCTACAACAGCATTTATAGTTATTTCCATGCAGACAGAAGCCAAGTTATCCTTGTCATTCTGATCCTATACTAGAAGAAAATATCATATGCGTAAATCGATTGGCCAGCCATGTAGACCACTTAAGAATATTCTAAAATAATAATAGAAATACTCAGCAATTTCCTGCTGCTCCCTTTTTGATGTTTTGTTGTCCCCTGTCAATATCTTTATCCTGGTTTCAGTGATGACTCTTTAGTATGGCACAAAATAGTCTCCATGCTCTGATGCATGGACTTTGTGCACAGAACTCTTTCACGGATCTGCTTAAAGCATGCCGCAATTATTTCAGAAAAAAAAACTATGTTCCTCTGTATGGGTACAGGGTATAGAAGAGGCTTTCTAAGTGATGCACCCACAGACTCTCATACTGTTCGGGCAATGCGAAATATGGTACTCATCTGGCTGCACTCAGTGCCTAGATCCACAGTGCCTAACTGCTTGTCTGGCCTATGTTCAGGGAGCAGCCATCCAATCACAACACCTCCTTCCTTTGCAAGCAACAGCACTAGGAGCTCTTTATGTGTAGATAAACTACAGACACTAGAAACACCTGGATACTTGCTGTAGATATCTCTACTGGTATTGCACAGATAAAGTAAAACTGGGCAGGAACACCAGTTGACAGCAATCCAAACAGCTCTGCAAGCCCTCTGTGACATACTCCACATTCTGTTGGCACGTGGAATACAATACCTGAATCCTAAAGACTGCATCATTTCCAATGGGGTATTTCCTGGTTCTCCAGTATTAGGAACCAGCTATTAGGTCAGGGAATGCCAAGGCACCGTTACTCCTTAAGCTGGCTAAACCATGTAAGCTGATCTATGAGTAGCTAGGTGCTCCTCTTTCATCTACTGCATGGGCTCCTCACCTTTCTCCTTTACCCAGTGCAGGAACAGGACTTAAATACTATGCTCTTTTCCCTTCATTATCCCAGGCAACCCTGGACATAGTGGGTCCCACTGTCGGAGAGCAACACCCAACAATGGCCTAGGTGCAACCCCTTTCCACCTTTGTAGAACCACTGCACTATCTGGCCCCCAAAAGCTTCAAAAGGCAATGACTGTGTGACTATAATACTGAGTACAATATACAATACAACCTAAATAACAATGGCTAGAGCAAGCAAAGCCATGCTGCAATGCAATGCAAACAGAATCCCTCCCCTCTATGCAACTATTGTGTAGACTATTTATTAAAGAAATATGTTTTGTTCTCTTTTCAGGCAGAGTTACTTTCTATGAAGATGGGTGTAAGGGAATTGCTCGAGGAGCGATTCCCCAGTAGCTGCTGGTGAACCCTGGGGGGAGGGGTACAACAAGACAGTGAACCCTAAACTGAACCCCCCCCCCCCACTGTCCCTGGCTACTTGCCTGATCTGTCCTAGGCGACAGCCAGCAACTGGTCGACAATCCCTTCTTAATATAAGTGACAACACAGAATGCAGACAGGACAAACAACAACAAAAGGGAGGTCAGCTAGCTAAGGGGTCGGTAACATTCGAGCAATGCAGTACAGAATCAAAATCCAAGAGAATAGTCAAAGGTAAGCCAGAGGTCAGGAGTAAGAATACAGGTAACAAAACAGCAAGAGTAATAGCCAGTACGCACGAGGCAATAGCAAGCTCCAATGTGAATGTGAGCAAACAATAAATAGGAAGGAAGAACCCGCCCCAGGCTTGATAGGACGATAGGCTGTCAATCACACAGGTAAGGCTAAGATTAACTATTTGAGGAGCAGAAAGAAACACGGTGCAGGAGTCGGGTGTGGATGAAATTCAATTACATAGTAGTAGTACTAGGACAGTGTTCAGACTGAGCAACAAAAACCTTAAGCAAAGAATCAAACTAAACACGCCTCCTGCGCCGCAGCGTGCGAGCAGAGGGTGGCGCAGAGATCGGAACAGGCAAAGACGTTACAATGGGTATAGAAAAGTCACTCAAATAATTGCTCTTGTTACACTCTGCTACTCTACGCTTTTAATGCTAGTGCTAGGTTTGTAGATAAGAGGCTAGGAGTTCACAGAATGAGGCACTAAATCAGTTAACTAGCCGCAGGAGAATGCTATTCCACCCTTCCCTTCTCCATGGAACTCTGTGTTGAATACGGAGATGCATAAAATGTAAACAAGCAGTGAGACGGAAGATATGGAAAACTGCTTTAAAAGTGTAGAAGGAAACAGATATCTTTAATAAAGATATATTACAAAGTTTCGTATTTTCATCTGTACTATTCATTTATGAAAAGTTATTTATAACTGGAGATATGTCCGTACCACCTTATAGCTCCATGCACCTTTATAGAAGTCCTAGTTGTTGTGAAGATAATAAAAAATGCATTTTGATTAGGAACTAAAGTAGAAAAATAATAAGGCTTACCATAATTACTGACTGATATCAATAGTAGGATTCCCGTATCCCTGCGCTGAAAGCTCCACAAGGCTTACATTCTCAACCATTCTGTCTGATGTAAACAGAGAAATAGTTTCCATTGTTTGCCTTTTGTAATTTTTCTTACTGTGCTACCACATGAAATCAAAGCAATTCAAAGTGCCGAATACTATCTTACCTACAGATCTCCATTCAACACTAACCAGATCCCCCACACAGGTAGACCACTCTAACACTCATCACTCATTCTATATAAAGCGCAGCTTTGTGTTTATAGCCAAGAAGATACATAAAGTGCAGTAAAGGTCAGCACTGCAGCAGGAGCCTGTATTCTGCTTACAGTCATAAATCTTCATGATAACATGAAATACTGCACTTACGAAGCTGACTATACCAGGAGAAAGATAAATCATGGCAATATCACAATTTATTCATGCACTTATAATCACCATTAAGAAAAGTATGTAAGAAATGTAATGGATTGTATATGTTAAACATATTACAAATGACATCTTAAAAGCATAAAAATATTGGTGACCTATCCTATGGATAGGTCATCAATATCAGATTGTCAGAGGTCCCCATCAATCTGCAGGTCTTTGCAACTGATACACAGAGAATGGAGCAATAAGCAAACTTCTCCACTCTTTGTGTAGTGAACAGACCAGATCATCTGAATGGAAGTTAAGCCACAGTGATTCGGTTCAGCCACTACACAAAGAAGCTACCTGCTTCCTGCTCCATTCTCTGTGTATCGGCTGCTGAGAACAACTGATTGGCGGAGTTGCTGGATGTTGTTACCCCCATTGATCTGATCCTTAGGATAGGTCACTAGTATTTTTATCCAGGAAAACCCTGAAGGCTGAAGACACAGATGGGGGGAATTTGTTAAAACCTGCACACAGTACAGTGCCTTGCGAAAGTATTCGGCCCCCTTGAACTTTTCAACCTTTTGCCACATTTCAGGCTTCAAACATAAAGATATAAAATTTTAATTTTTTGGTGAAGAATCAACAACAAGTGGGACACAATCGTGAAGTGGAACGAAATTTATTGGATATTTTAAACTTTTGTAAAAAATAAAAAACTGAAAAGTGGGGCGTGCCAAATTATTCGGCCCCCTTAAGTTAATACTTTGTAGCGCCACCTTTTGCTGCGATTACAGCTGCAAGTCGCATGAGGTATGTCTCTATCAGTTTTGCACATCGAGAGACTGAAATTCTAGCCCATTCTTCCTTGGAAAACAGCTGGAGCTCAGTGAGGTTGGATGGAGAGCGTTTGTGAATAGCAGTTTTCAGCTCTTTCCACAGATTCTCGATTGGATTCGGGTCTGGACTGTGACTTGGCCATTCTAACACCTGGATACGTTTATTTGTGAACCATTCCATTGTAGATTTCGCTTTATGTTTGGGATCATTGTCTTGTTGGAAGATAAATCTCCCTCCCAGTCTCAGGTCTTTTGCAGACTCCAACAGGTTTTCTTCCGGAATGGTCCTATATTTGGCTCCATCCATCTTCCCATCAATTTTAACCATCTTCCCTGTCCCTGCTGAAGAAAAGCAGGCCCAAACCATGATGCTGCCGCCACCATGTTTGACAGTGGGGATGGTGTGTTCAGGGTGATGAGCTGTGTTGCTTTTATGCCAAACATATCGTTTTGCATTGTGGCCAAAAAGTTCGATTTTGGTTTCGTCTGACCAGAGCACCTTCTTCCACATGTTTGGTGTGTCTCCCAGGTGGCTTGTGGCAAACTTTAAACGAGACTTTTTATGGATATCTTTGAGAAATGGCTTTCTTCTTGCCACTCTTCCATAAAGGCCAGATTTGTGCAGTGTACGACTGATTGTTGACCTATGGACAGACTATCCCACCTCAGCTATAGATCTCTGCAGTTCATCCAAAGTGATCGTGGGCCTCTTGGCTGCATCTCTGATCAGTCTTCTCCTTGTTTGAGATGAAAGTTTAGAGGGACGGCCAGGTCTTGGTAGATTTGCATTGGTCTGATACTCCTTCCATTTCAATATGATCGCTTGCACAGTGCTCCTTGGGATGTTTAAAGTTTGGGAAATCTTTTTGTATCCAAATCCAGCTTTAAACTTCTAAACAACAGTATCACGGACCTGCCTGGTGTGTTCCTTGGTCTTCATGATGCTCTCTGCGCTTTAAACAGAACCCTGAGACTATCACAGAGCAGATGCATTTATACGGAGACTTGATTACACACAGGTGGATTATATTTATCATCATCAGTCATTTAGGACAACATTGGATCATTCAGAGATCCTCACTGAACCTCTGGAGTGAGTTTGCTGCACTGAAAGTAAAGGTGCCGAATAATATTGCACGCCCCACTTTTCAGTTTTTTATTTTTTACAAAAGTTTAAAATAACCAATAAATTTCTTTCCACTTCACAATTGTGTCCCACTTGTTGATTCTTCACCCAAAAATTAAAATTTTATATCTTTATGTTTGAAGCCTGAAATGTGGCAAAAGGTTGAAAAGTTAAAGGGGGCCGAATACTTTTGCAAGACACTGTATATCTTAATATTGAAGCACTAGTAGCAAATGTGACAAAACTATTAAGAGGCTCGGGGTTCTTATAAATTATGGCATATTGTAAGAGGTCCCATGCGCCTGGACTGTAATTTACATAGTTAGTACAGTTGAAAAAAGACATACAGTGGCATGCAAAAGTTTGGACCCCCTGGTCAAAATGACTGTTATTGTGAACAGTTAAGCAAGTTGAAGATAAAATGATCTTCAAAAGGCATAACATTAAAGATGACACATTCTCAATGTATTTTTTTGAAAAAAAATTTTTTTTTTTATATTTTACATTTTCAAAATAACAAAAAATTAAAATGGCCCGATGCCAAAGTTTGGGGACCCTGCATGGTTAGCACGTAGTAGCACCCCTTTGGCAAGTATCATAGCTTGTAAATGCTTTTTGTAGCCAGCCAAGAGTCTTTCAATTCTCGTTTGAAGGATTTTCATCCATTCTTACTTGGAAAAGTCTTCCAGTTAATAATAATAATAATAATCCTTTAACCCCTTAAGGACCCGGCCATTTTTCGTTTTTGCATTTTCGTTTTTCCCTCCCCACATTCCAAAAGCCATAACGTTTTCATTTTTCAGTTCACAGAGTCATATGATGGCTTATTGTTTGCGAAACAAATTGTACTTTGTAATGTCACTATTCAATATGCTGTGCAATGTACTGGGAAGCTGGAAAAAATTCAGAATGAGGTGCAATTGGAGAAAAACTGCATTTGCGCCAAATTCATATGGGTTTAATTTTTACACCATTCACTGTGTGGTAAAAATGACATGTTACCTGTATTCTGCAGGTCAGTACGAACATGGCGATACCAAATTTATATAGTATTTGCAATGTTTTGATACCTTTTAAAAAATTAAAAACTTTGCTAAATAGAAAAAAAAATTTGCGTCGCCATATTGTGTCACCTGTAACTTTTTCATATTTACATGTATGGAGCTGGGTAAGGCGTCTTTTTATGCGGGACAACATGACGTTTTTATTGATACCTCCTGGGGAAAGATCTGATGGTTTGATCACTTTTTATTCAATTTTTTATAGGAGACAAAGTGTTGAAAAAAACGCTATTTGGCCATTTTGATTTTTTTTCCCCGCTAAGCCGTTCATCGTATGGGATAAATATTTTAATATTTTAATAGTTCGGGCATTTTGGAGCGCGGGGATACCTAAAGTGTTTATGCTTACTTTTGTTTATTTACTTTTATATCTGATCTAGGGAAAGGGGGGTGATTTGAACTTTTGTGTTTTTTTTTTATTTTTACATGTATGATCAGACTCCCTAGGGACCTTGAAACCTAGGGAGTCTGATCGATCATACTATTCACTGCGATACTACTGTATCGCAGTGAATAGCAAAATGCCGTCACTGCTATTAGACGATGCCTCTGGCATCGTCTAATAGATATACTGTAATGACAGGCCTGGGAGCCTTCAATAGGCTCCCGGCTGTCATGGCAACCAAGCGCCGCCCTCCGATGAGGTAAAAATGATGGCGCCGAGGCGGCTCCGCAATTTAGACGCCGCGGTCGCGTTTGACCGCGGCATCTAAAGGGTTAACAGCCGCGATCGGTCCAGGCACCGATCGCTGCTGTTAGCTGCGGGTCCTGGCTGTATTATACAGCCGGCACCCGCGGTATATGGAGAGCGCTCAGCTCCTGAGCGCTCTCCATACATCGTCATGCGACTCAGGACGTACTATTACGCCCTGGGTCGTTAAGGGGTTAATAGTCCCACCACGGGGAAATTCGGTGTGTTACAGCAGCCAGGATATGCAATGCAAGATAAGAAATAAAAATACACATACAATATATATAGAAAAACGTTCCAAGATAGAGGCATCCCATTGGTAGTAGACAGACAGATAGAAAGACAGGTAAAGAAGTAGCAGAGGAGGGGGGGGGGAGAGGTATATCACAACAGAAAGAAATTTCAGTTCTCGGTGTGGAATGATCTCCGCTTAGGTCGGTGTTGGCTGTACAGCCTGACCGCAGCAGGGAGGAAAGACTTCCGATAGCGTTCCTTCTCACACTTAGGGTGAAGTAGTCAATCACTGACAGTACTGCCCAGCGCTATCATGGTCTCATGCATGGGATGGGAGTTATTCTCCCGCATGGAGCTCACCATGGACAGTATCCTTCTGTCACCCACCAACTGAACTGGGTCCAGAGGGCTCCCCAGGACACAGCTGGCCCTTCTAATCAGCTGGTCGATATACTGCTCCCCCAGCAGGCCACTCCGAAGAAGATGGCTGATGCCACTGAGTTGGCATCAGCCAACTAAGAAGTGCCCCCTGGACTCCAAAGGCTCTCAGCCTCCTAAGCAGGTAGAGCCTGCTGTGGCCCTTCCTGTACAGGACCTCCATGTGATCTGCCCAGTCCAGCTTATTATTAAAGAGTACACCCAGGTACTTATAGGTGTTAACAATCTCGATGCTCATCCCCTGGATATCCACTGGTTTAGGAGGGCATCTGCATTTACGAAAGTCCATCACCATCTCCTTGGTCTTCCCTGCGTTAATCCTCAGGTGGTTCCGCTGGTACCAGTCCACAAAATCCCAGTTCAGTTCTCTGTCATCTTCGTCTGTGATGAGGCCTGCTATTGCAGAGTCATCAGAATACTTTTGTAGGTAGCAGCTAGATGAGTTGCACCTAAAATCTGCAGTGTACAGTGTGAAAAGGAAAGGGGCAAAAACTATACCCTGGGGTGCCCCCGTATTACAGATAATGGTATCTGACACACAGTCCCAGGCTCTCACATACTGAGGTCAATTTGTGAGGTAGTCTAGGATCCAATAGGATCCAATTGGAGAGGTGGTGGTCCACTCCAGCAAGGGCCAGCTTGTCTCTCAGTAACCCTGGCTGTATGGTGTTAAAAACACTGGAGAAATCAAAGAATATTATTCTCACAGTGTTCCCTGGTTTCTCTAGGTGAGAAAGGGCCCTGTGCAGAAGGTGGATGATGGCATCATCCACCTCAATGCCTGGCCGATAAGCAAACTGCAGAAGGTCCATAGCCGGGCTCACTAGAGGGTGGAGATGTGTGAGAACCAATCTCTCTAAGACCTTCATCAGGTGGGATGTCAATGCTACTGGTCTGTAGTCGTTGAGGTCCATAGGATGAGGTTTATTTGGAACCTGTACCACACAAGAAGATTTCCACAGAACAGGTATTATTTCCCGCTTCAGACTCATATTAAACATATATGTAATAATACTACACAGCTGATCCCCACAAGTCTTAATTAGCCTTGCACTTATGCCATCAGGCCCTGCAGCCTTCTTAACTTTGATCTTTTTCAGCTCCCTTCTCACCTGGGCACATGTGAAGGTCAGACTGTGGTCAGATAATGACAACGGATTGCTGGATTTACTGGTCTGGTGGGAAGTAGCCGCAGGGGGTGAAGTCAGTGTGGTAGAGGGAACTGAAAGACATGCTGGGATGGGAGGAGCTGGGTGATCAAATCTATTGAATAGATTTAGTTCGTTAAGCCAATTAACATCTGCTTCCACTTGGAAGTCAGACTGTCTGTGACCCGAGATTAACTTAAGACTCTTCCAACCTGCACTTATATCTTTTCTTTTCATTTGCTTTTCCATTTTTTTCTCTTATAATTGGCTTATAAGTGAGATTCCTGGCTCGTCTTTGCATGCACTGCTCTTTTGAGGTCTAGCCACAGATTTTCAATGATGTTCAGATCAGGGGACTGTGAGGGCCATGGTAAAACCTTCAGCTTGTGCCTTTTTATGCATCAGGCTTGTTTATATATTCTTTTGCAAACTTCTGATGCTGAATTTTATGTTGAGGATGCAGGAGAGGTTTTCTTCTGATGACTCTTCCATGAAGGCCATATTTGTGCAGGAATCGCTGAACAGTAGAACAATGTACCACAACTCCAGAGTCTGCTAAATCTTTCTGAAGGTCTTTTGCAGTTAAGCAGGGGATCTGATTTGCCACTCTGGCAATCCTTACAGCAGCTGTCTCTGAAATTTTTCTTGGTCTTCTAGACCTTATCTTTACCTCCACTGTTCCTGTAACTGCCATTTCTTAATTACATTTCAAACTGAGGAAAAGGCAACCTGAAAACACTGTACTATCTTCTTATAGCCTTCTCCTGCTTTGTGGGCCTCCACCATTTTCATTTTCAGAGTGCAAGGCAGCTGCTTAAAAGAACCCATGGCTGCTGTTTTTTGGCACAAGGTTAGAGGAGGTTGGGTATTTATAAAGCTGTAAAATTTGCATCACTTGGCCTGTCCTAATGATGATAGTGAACAAGCCATAGCCCTAACTGGCTAATGAAGGTCTGAGACCTTGGTCAAGTTATCTGAGCACACAAATCTACAAGGGTTCCCAAACTTTTGCAAGGTACTCCTTTCCCTTTTTCCCTCTAACATTGTACTAAAACATAATAATACACTGATAGTGCTTAAAATTATAGACAAGTGTGTTTAATCTTTAACTTTTATGCCTTTTAAAGATCATTTAATCTTCAACTTGCTTAACTGTTCACAATTACAGTCATTTTGACCAGGGGTGTCCAAACTTTTGCATGCCACTGTATGCCCATCAGGTTCAAGCAAGGGATGTCCATCAAGTTCAAGAAAGGGCATGGCTGAAGGAAGGAAACATTCTATACATTTCCATAAGCATCAATGCTATAAAAAGGCAACCAAGGAGTTTTTTAAGATGTCAGCTGTTTTTTTTTTTTTTTTTTTTTTTTTTTACTGTGACCAGCTACTGAGATTGGCTGAATTACATTGCATGCCACTATTCAACCAATGATCTACAAGTACACCAAGATCCTTTTCCACCAGTGACTCTCCCAGGATTACTCCCCCTAGGACATATGTCACATGTAGATTATTTTTTACCCAGATGCATTTATAACTTTACATTTATCCACATTGAATCTTATTTGCTATGTGGATGCCCAAACAGTCTCTCCAAGTCTGCTTGTAAGCTACATACATCCTCCATAGACTGCACTGTACTACATAGCTTGGTGTCATCTGCAAAAATAGAGATGGTGCTATTAATTCCATCTTCTATAACAGTGAACCCAGCACTGATCCTTGGGGTACACCAGTTATAGTCTGAACTGTAGTGATTGACTCTCATCAAAAGTAGCCTCTGAAAGCATTTTTAAAGGGCAGCAGGGGAAGAACTTTTATGCCATCTTGAGGAAAGATCCAGTATCTAATCGGTGCACACCTATATTCATTACTAATAATTGCATGCCGACATTTCTATCTATTATATATTATATTTTATTTATTTAATTTTATGTGTTATAGTTGCTGTATATTGGATCTGAAGAAGGGGTTCACTGTAATCAGTGAAAAAGTCCCCGAAATGCGTCATCCATTTAATTTTTTATTTCAATAAGCATCTATGTTGTGTCAAGACCTAATGTCACCTGAGTCTTCCATCCATTAAGAGGAGCGCACATCCTGGTATTTTTTAGAGTCTTAGCACTCTTCAAGACATTTATGCACACTATTTATGACACTGATACATTGTTTGCTGTACACCAGTGGCCGCTGACCTCTTTTGTCTTTATGACAGTATAATACAGTCACCATTGTGACCTGTCACATGAAGATTAAGGAGCACATCTTTCCTGTTTTTTCATTTCCTTTTGGAAAATACCTGACATTTCTATCTAGCACATTTCTTGCTTTATTTTTTTTGGTCAATGAGTAGCTAATGGCTTAGCTGACAACTTCCATAAGTGAGTAGGAGTGGGAAGAGGTCGGTATGCCTTATAATATATATCTTCATATTTTTAATGGTTTAAAAGCTATACTTGATTAGAAAACAATGGCTTACTTTCAAAAATTGCACTACACATGTCTACAGGTTCTGTGTGGCATTGCAACTTTTTCTACGCTTTCAGTTTTTCTATAATGAATAAAAAAATAAAAATCAATATAGTGAAGTAGTGTATGGACTGAGCAGTTGCTCTACAGTTTTGCATTTAGTGCTTGACAATACTGTGAATCCATATATACCTGAGCTATATTCTAGGGAACATAGAACAATGAGGCGTTGAAAGTACTTCAAACCCTTGTTATTCTCTGTTAGTTTATTCTTCTCTACATGAGTCCTATATGTTTAATCCTTATATGATCACTGAGCTATTGTAGCGGTCTGCACGCATTGTTGTGCTCTCTCTGCTTAGAAATGCAGTCACCGTCTTGCCTCCAATTCATACCATGTGGTTTCTGACACTCCCTGCTGCTGTGTATTCCCTTGCGTGCAGCACCTGGTCTAGCTGGGAAGGCCTAACAAACTCACCTGTGTGCTCAGCCAGTTATAAGCACCTTTCGCCTATATTAGTCTGCTCAGCCCTTTGATCCATTCCCAAGCAATATTGAACCTTCTGCATTTCTGCTTCTACACTGCATTTAGATTATCGTTTATTGACCTCTGTTTGTTTATGGACCACACTTCTGATCATCATTCTGTGCCCTTGTATGACCTTGGTCTGTCCTGGACTATTGAACCTGAGCTGCCTGTCCTGACCCATTGGCTTGTCTACGACCTTGTCTGTCGCATGCATCTGAACTTTGTCCTGTTCCTGCCTTTTGTCCTGTACCCACCTGTTAAGGCTATTAGGGGCTCAACAGTATTGAATAGCTATTGCCAGTACAATCACTGGTTACTGGTTAATCTGTGTCCATCTTACATGACGACAATGTATTTATTTAGGCAATTTAGCTGATTTTTTTGTGCCTTTGTATAGTTTTACTTTTTAATTCTTTTTGCACTTGAAAGGCACAGTGGCTTATTGACTACATTCTTAGCATCAAGTACCCAATACATGTTGTGCCAGCTCAGCCTCCATCATAACTATGACCCTGAGGTACTGCAGAAATCTCTAAACTGTCCTTAATTCATAGTAGAACCACAGCTCTTTAATACAGCTGTATCTGGAATCTAGTACCGAAGACAGTCTAGTAAGGATTGGACACTCCTCAGCACGAGACCTTAAACTGTTTATAATGGTTGTAAATATTTGGTCACTCATTTAGTTTTTGGCTGTGTTAACAACAACTCAGATTATCCACTAATATTCTGGAATAAACAAGGGAAGAGCAAAGAGAAGTTTATTAAACTACTCATCATTGTCTTGTTATTAAGTCTGGATCCTATAAATGAGAAGTTCTATTGTTTTATTTGTGTTTACCTGCAGTAAGATAACCCAGGTATACTTTCATACAAAGTTACCATGTATCCATGAATATATTCCAGTGTAGTTGTATTATTTCCTTGTTTTTTTATCCTAAATTCTTGTTTAGTCCAATACAAAAAAAACTGGAAAACCAGCATGCAAAATCATTGTGGCTAGCAAGGCAGTGGAGACTTTTATGAAATTCCCACTGACATTACTATAAATCACTGTGACACATTTATTAAGCCCTTAGGCCAGAAAAATGCTGTTAAAAAAGTCACAAACCTCATACATTATAAATGGTAGCCACAATGCCAGTTTGAACATAAGCCTAAAATGTCATACAGAGTATTCCAGAACAACATGAACAACACATATAAGTGTCAAATCTCATTAACATAGTCCAGATATAATAGGTCTTGTTCACTTATCCAGTTTAGTAAGAAGTGATTAACATACAGTATAGCGGAGTGTACATTTTTATTTTTGTAAATATCCCTAAAGATGTCTTATGATTGTCTAGCTCTAATTTACTAGATTCAGATAACAAAATCAAGTTGTTACTACCAGCTTTGGATAACTATAAAGAGAAAATTAAGCAAAATTAGAACAATTGCAGGAACAAAATTAACAAAGTATCCAAATCTGAAAGACTCAATAACAATCAATGGAAGAAGCATACACAGATTAGGAACAATTGCATGACGTTGATGTTCATATACTTTAAAACAGAGGACTATTTGTCCTGAAATGTCTCTGTAACAAATGCCCCTTATGTAATAAGATTAATGAACATATTACCAAAATTTGAAGAGATTTGAAGGTGATCCTTTATCCTTTGGGGCCTAGAAACAGTAGACCAGACCTGCCACTGCTGGAAATGGAGGACCAGGAAGAGGTGAGTATTGTTTTTTATGCTATTGCATTCTCAACTGCATAACATATTCTCTCTTTGGTAAACAGTCAGGAACATTTTATAATTATATTTTATAATGATAAATAACTAGGGATCAGTGAATTGATTCAGGTGATTCAAATTTGGCCCACATTTTCCTAAAGTTTCAGATTCTAGAGAATCTGAAACTTTTGGAATTGGTTTCAGACAAGATATTCCATAACCCACTCATTGCCTCCCACAAAGCCAGCCAGTTCATTTTGCTCTGCACTGATGAGGGACAGCAATCCCGAAACGGCGCTGTATGCAGATAAATGAAATTGGCTTGGCTAAAATCCCTTTTGCTGTCTCAAGACTCGGTGGGTCAAAAGCAAATTGAGGATCTGTTACATCCAACAGAGGGCGCATGAGCTCCCAGCTCCTTTCCCATAATGCCTTAAGATATTCAAAATGTCATGCAAGCAGCCTTCAACCAATCATGAGGCACCTTATAAGTGTAAGGTCACTATTGGCTAACATGAGTCACAGCAACTATAAAACCACCCCTCCAGGAAACACTGCCATTGTGTTCAATCAGTTCAGTCTGTCTTCAAGTTACAGATCTTTGTGACACAAAGATCTGAGTATTGTGCATTGTAAGCTAGCATTTATACAGTGCTGTCCATTATACTTTAGATCTTTGTTCTAGTGAAAAAAAAATTCTATAATTTTTTATTCAAATAAAAACGGCCTGCTAATGTATTGTTCTGTGTCAAACTTGCATTTATACAGGACTGTTAATTTCAGTCTTTGTCCAAGTGACAATTTTTTTCAAATATATTTTAAATGATCTTTAAGTGAAATGAAATTCATCCTCCTGGTGCTGATATCATTCCACTGCTTGATGACTTTTTCAGTTTCCAAGTGATGAACACTTTCCAAAGACATTTTAATTTAAATTTAATTGAAATTCAAGTTTTCCTTATGGTGCTCTTAGCGCACCGCTTCCAAGCTGATCTCAGTCAGTGTCCGAGTGGCCACACTACCTGCTGACATATTGTTTTGTTGTCAAACTCACGTTCATGCACTGATGTTATACCTCACTTCAGTCTATGTCCATGTGACAATTTTTTTCATTTAAAAAGGTCTGCTAAGACAAAGGACTACAAAATATATAAAGACACGGGAGACGGTGCTCTCATAGACTAGTAGAGTTGGCAAAAAAGTATTGCTAAATGTGTGCCTTTCCTCACCCTTAAGATGACCATTTAACTGGATCAGGTGTGCTAGAAAGAGGTACAGCTCTGTGATGCACTTAAAGGTGGAAATAACCTTGTGAATTGGCTTGTCTGGGCCTGGAATGGGGCTGCCCCACAGTAGAAGGCAAGGTTTTTATCTGGGTCAAATAAGCAAGAGGAAAAGCCAGACATCTTTTGGCAGCACCAAGTTGATGGGTGAGGTGACAGACTGGGAGCCAGGATTCTTTTCCAGCAGCTTCAAGAAGATGGATGTAATGACAGGTTGGAAGCCGATGATGTACAGATAATCTACTGGTGGTTGTGCTTTATGCTGAATAATGTTGATCACAGAGAATATTATACATTTCAGGAGAGGACTCTTTCATCAGATCATCTTATAGCAATAGCAAAAAAACAGAAACAACCTCACATTCAAACTTGCATTTATCCACCAATGTTATTTCACTTCAGTCTGTGTCCAAATGACAATTTTTTTTTCATATAAAAATGTCTATAACACATAGTGGCTTCAAAGATACTGTATGGTTTGCTATGTCTTTTTCAACACTTTACTTCCTTTTTTAATGTTTTGTGACGATACATTCATGTTTAGACAGTTTCTTTTAATAATTTGATATTAAAATGCTGAATTAAAATCCTTAGTTGATGAAAATATCAGTGGACCTGCTATGTCACTGTGAACACATTATTTTAAAGCGTAACTAAACTTTTCTTTTTTTTCTCATAAATCAATAATGCAGGTGAAGATAGCAAACTTTGTAATATACGTAATTAAAGAAAAGCGCCTGTTTCTTCACATATTTGCCTGTTTCTTCCACTGATATCAAAGTCTATGAAGAGGAGAATGGAGAGAAAGAGGAGAGATGTTCAAAGCCGAGAGACATCTGTATTACAGAGAGACAGTTCTCTTTCACAACACAGGTGGGTTATTAGGAATTACTATATAGCCTTCTCCTAACAGAAATTACTCATTTAATTATGTAGACAGCCTCATATCTTTGTTTCTTTGCTTTTTCTCTATCCCTTCCCTCTCCATCTACTTCATTGTAAAATAAACTCTTGGCACTAAACTTGCTTTCAGAAGATGGACCATGGGCCATAAAGACAGTGGTCTGGAGCAGACTCTATTGACTTCTATGGGAGATTTTTCAGAGCATGTTTTGCGACCTGTATGGGAATACATAAGCAGAGACATCATTTATTGTAACTGAGAGGTTTTTGTGTACATGAGGTGGATTTTGTGTAGATCATACATATCTACATATACATAATACCTGTGATCATCTGTGTGCTGATAAGTGAGGCGGCTGCTGCAAATAAATCTACAGAAAATAGGAAGTGTCAGCATATTATTTGGCTTAATTCCAGGAACAGAACTGCAGGATTTTTTTCTAAAATATAGATAATAGCATGGGAAATTAAAAAATAACTCACCATAAATTCTTAAAAGATATGTCTAACAGTGACACATTCCTTATGGGACACAGACATTTTTTTATTTTTGTTTTTTCGTTTTTTTACTCCCTGCATTCCAAAAGCCATAACTTTTAAATTTTTTCTGTTTATGTAGTCACATGAGGGTTTGATTTTTGCAAGACAAGTTGTACTTCAAAATGGTACAATTTATTATTCTGTACAATGGGAAAAAAAATTCAGAATGATGTGGTATTAAAAAAAAAACTTTACAAACATTCAAAATTTTGAAGAAAAAAAAATTCTTTGAGTCACCATATTTTGACACCTCTAACTTTTTTATATTTTAGTATGCTGCACTGTGGAAGATGTCTTTTTTTTGCTGGATAAAATGTTGTTTTTATTGATACCATGTTGGGGAATTATGATGCTTTGATCACTTTTTATTACATTTTTTAGGGGAGGCAAATGCCTATTCAGCCATTTTGATTTTTTTTTTTCTGCTACGGCATTTACTGTATAGGACAAATGTTTTTATATTTTAATAGTTTGGGTATTTTCGGACTTGGGGATGGCTAATGTGTTTGTTTACTGTTTATTAATATTTATATGTGATCTAGGGAAAAGGAGTGATTTAAACTTTTTTTTTTTTTTATTTAATTTTTTATATAATTTTTTTTTTTTTTTTTTTTTTTTTTAGCCTCCCTAGGGGGCTTTAACATGCGATCTTCTGATCAGTTGTGCCATAGACTGCAAGACTACTGTAACTACAATACTGTAAATACAATTATTATTGTTTATTTATATAGCACCATTAATTCCATGGTGCTTTACATTTGCAAATTCTATACAATTACAAATTACAAATACAATTCTAAAGTAACCACTAAGATGACATGGTCGCATTTGACCATGGCTTCTGAGTGGATAACTGCACATGATCAGAGTACTCTCTGATCACGGACAATGCTGCCGGGTCCCTGCTGTATGAAACACCACAGATGCTGCTAGTGCTTCAGAGAGGACTCCAGAATTAGTCTTGTGCATAGGGGTTAAAGACACAGGTTCTTTTCTTTAGTGAAGCATATTGCAAAGTTTGTTCCCCTCATTTGATTTATGAAAAGATAATTAAAACTTTACTTACACTTCAACATTAACACAAATTTGTTATTAGGTGTCCGCTTTTTAATTAAACTCTGTCTACATACTTACAGGAAGAGTGAAGAAATTAGGCGATACCTTTTAGAGGCTAACTGAGTATATTTATAAGTAAGCTTTCAGGAGTACTAGCTAGCTCCCTTCATCAGACATGGTGTGATACAAGAACTGAAAATTCACAGATTTTTATACACATGGTTTTCAAAGCATTTTAGAGTCCTTAAAAAAAATGCAATCTAAGTAGAGAAGTTATTTACAACAGGTCAAAAAAACAGTCTGGAAACTTGTGGTGCGTGACGGAGGGATCAGTAATTCTTGCTGTTATCTGTTTGCTATCAGGAGGTGATTTGTGTCCCTCACAGTTCATACATAGTGTGATTTGAAGCTGGCATGAATATTGAGTTCAGTTCATGGTTCATACATAGTGTGACATGAAGTTGGCATGAATATTAAGTCCAAATTGCAGAGTTTGAAATTTTTGCATAAACTTGTACTCCCATTGTTACCTCGCCTCCTGCGTCTTAAAATGTCCCATTAAAACCACAACCCGCAAATCTTCAATAGAGTGGTTTTCTCCGGGGAAATGTGCGGCCACTGGGAGATCGGTTCTGCTGTTATTGATACTGGATCTGTGTGAGTTCATTCGTTGACTGAGTCTCTGCCCTGTTTCCCCCACATAGAGGCCTGTGGTGGGACATTGCGTACACATTATGAGGTACACCACATTGGAAGACCTGCAGGAGAATGTCCCCCTAATTCTGTGCATCTGTTGTGACTGTGGGATAGGTACAATGTCAGCAGTGTGGATGTGCTTGCAGGTCATGCACCTTTTATGTAGGCAAGGTGAGGTGCCATTTTCAGTTGGGGCCTTCAGGGCACTCCGGACGATAATACGCCTCAGGTTTGGTGGTTGTCAAAAGGAAAGGAGAGGGGGGACTGGAGATATGTCCTTGAGTCTGTTGTCCCTATGTAGCACAGGTTGGAGCTCCTTGGCAATCCTTCGTAGGATCTCCAGCTGTGGGTTGTAGGTGACAACTAGGGGCACTCGGGCTTCTTTCTGGGTCTCTCTATATGTGAGCAGACTGTCTCTGTTAATGGCTGCCGCTTTGTTCAATTGGTTGTTTGTTACTTTTGGTTTGTATCCCAATCTGAGAAATTTCATCCTCAGATCCAGGAGGTGCTTGTCCAGGTCTGCTTTGTCGGAGCAAATACGATTGTATCGTATAGCCTGGCTGTAGATTATAGATTGTCTTGTGTGCTTGGGGTGGAAGCTGTCGTTTCTCAGGTAGGCCGTTCTGTCTGTGGGTTTGTGGTATATTGATGTGAGTAGCCGGTGGTCTTTAATGTATATTGTGGTATCCAGAAAGTGAATTTCACTCCCTGAATAGCTAAGTTTAAGGTTGATGGTCGGGTGAAAGTCATTGAAGTCATTATGGAATTGAAGTAGGGCCTCCTCACCTGCTGTCCAGATGACAAGGATATCATCGATATAACGAAGGTAAATCATAGGTTTGGTGGCGCATGTTGATAAATATGTTCCTTCCAGTTCTGCCATAAAGAGATTTGCATATTGGGGTGCACATCTGGTCCCCATTGAAGTTCCCATTCGCTGTAGATATAGATCCTCTCCAAAGGTAAAATGGTTGTGGCTAAGGATGAATTGTATTAGCTGCGTTACTGGTTCTGTTGGGAGGTTTTGTTTTGCCAGGTGTACCCGACATGCTGCAACTCCATCCTTGTGGGGAATGTTGGTATATAGGGATTCCACATCCATGGTGGCCAAAATGGTACCCTCAGGTAGAGGGTCCAGGGCATTCAGTTTGTTAAGAAGGTCAGTGGTGTCCTGGATATAGCTTGGAGTATCCCTGACAAGGGGTTTTAGGAGATTTTCCACCCAACCTGAGATGTTTTCTGTCAGTGTCCCAATGCCAGAAATGATAGGCCTCCCAGGGTTGCCATCTTTGTGTATCTTTGGGAGCATATAGAAGCAGCCCGGTCTGGGATCTTGTGGGATAAGTCCTTTTACCTGATTCTGGATCTGGACTGGAAACTTCTTGATCATACTCTTTAGTTCTTTCATATAGGCCTCTGTGGGATCACTTCCAAGTTTGGAGTAATGGATGGGATTTGACAGTTGCCTGTTTGCTTCCTGGATATAGTCTGAGGTGTTCATTATGACTATTGTGCCCCCTTTGTCAGCCGGTTTTATTATTATATCCTGATTTTCTTTCAGTGAAGTAATAGCCTTCTGTTCTTACAGGGTTAGGTTATGCGCCTGTTTCTTTTGTTTCTCCAGGATTTCTGATTTTACTTTGCTTCTGAAACAGTCAATATATTTATCCAGTGCTGCATTAGCTCCAGGGCGTGGGGTCCAGGTAGATTTTTTGGTAGGATTCCTTATGGGCTGTTCCATCTCAGAGTCGCTGCTGTATGGAAGGTCTTTGTCATAAAAATATTCCCTTAATCTCATTTTTCTGAAAAACTCCTCCATATCCTTGTCATCTGGACTGCAGGTGAGGAGGCCCTACTTCAATTCCATAATGACTTCATTGACTTTCACCCGACCATCAACCTTAAACTTAGCTATTCAGGGAGTGAAATTCACTTTCTGGATACCACAATATACATTAAAGACCACCGGCTACTCACATCAATATACCACAAACCCACAGACAGAACGGCCTACCTGAGAAACGACAGCTTCCACCCCAAGCACACAAGACAATCTATAATCTACAGCCAGGCTATACGATACAATCGTATTTGCTCCGACAAAGCAGACCTAGACAAGCACCTCCTGGATCTGAGGATGAAATTTCTCAGATTGGGATACAAACCAAA
The DNA here is from genome assembly GCA_947044405.1 of Leptodactylus fallax. NCBI lineage: Eukaryota > Metazoa > Chordata > Amphibia > Anura > Leptodactylidae > Leptodactylus > Leptodactylus fallax. Next base: position 1,576,959 of record CAMRHE010000166.1, read on the forward strand.
AGTAACAGACAACCAATTGAACAAAGCGGCAGCCATCAACAGAGACAGTCTGCTCACATATAGAGAGACCCAGAAAGAAGCCCAAGTGCCCCTAGTTGTCACCTACAACCCACAGCTGGAGATCCTACGAAGGATTGCTAAGGAGCTCCAACCTGTGCTACATAGGGACAACAGACTCAAGGACATATTTCCAGTCCCCCCTCTCCTTTCCTTTCGACAACCACCAAACCTGAGGCGTATTATCGTCCGGAGTGCCCTGAAGGCCCCAACTGAAAATGGCACCTCACCTTGCCTACATAAAAGGTGCATGACCTGCAAGCACATCCACACCGCTGACAGTGTACCTATCCCACAGTCACAACAGATGCACAGAATTAGGGGGACATTCTCCTGCAGGTCTTCCAATGTGGTGTACCTCATAATGTGTACGCAATGTCCCACCACAGGCCTCTATGTGGGGGAAACAGGGCAGAGACTCAGTCAACGAATGAACTCACACAGATCCAGTATCAATAACAGCAGAACCGATCTCCCAGTGGCCGCACATTTCCCCGGAGAAAACCACTCTATTGAAGATTTGCGGGTTGTGGTTTTAATGGGACATTTTAAGACGCAGGAGGCGAGGTAACAATGGGAGTACAAGTTTATGCAAAAATTTCAAACTCTGCAATTTGGACTTAATATTCATGCCAGCTTCATGTCACACTATGTATGAACCATGAACTGAACTCAATATTCATGCCAGCTTCAAATCACACTATGTATGAACTGTGAGGGACACAAATCACCTCCTGATAGCAAACAGATAACAGCAAGAATTACTGATCCCTCCGTCACGCACCACAAGTTTCCAGACTGTTTTTTTGACCTGTTGTAAATAACTTCTCTACTTAGATTGCATTTTTTTTAAGGACTCTAAAATGCTTTGAAAACCATGTGTATAAAAATCTGTGAATTTTCAGTTCTTGTATCACACCATGTCTGATGAAGGGAGCTAGCTAGTACTCCTGAAAGCTTACTTATAAATATACTCAGTTAGCCTCTAAAAGGTATCGCCTGATTTCTTCACTCTTCCACTACTTTCAATGGCTAACACGGTACATTATACTACTACATACTTACAGTACAGCTTAGAACTTGTGAACTAGCTGCCCTCTAGTGGCTAAAATTGAAATGTTTGCTAATGGCAAGTTTCGATGCAGATGTACAGCTAGATAGAAATTTGTGTTTTCTTAAGTGTAAAATAAAGAGTAGTGATTCGAAGGATTCATTATTCTATGTATCCTGCACCCTCTTTTGGTTTCTGGTTTATCCAGAACTGATTAAGGGCGGGGTCCCACGTTGTGAAAATGCAGAGTTTTGGCCGTGGCGGGATCTTTGGGGAGAAAAATGCTGTGTTTTACAGTGCCTGCAAAGTGGATGGCATTCCAGCTAATCCCATCTACATATTGAGGTGATTTAAAATACATTTGCTTTTTTGGAAATCGCAGCGTGTCAACTATGCCTACGGAAATGCTGACGTTTTCCATATAGGTATAATTAGCGCAGAAAGTCTGCAGAGGAAAACTTTGCGGCCTTTCTGTGAAAAGCGTTGCGGGAATAAAACATGCGTTTCCACTGTGTTTTTTTCCGCAGTATCTTTTGGTTGTGGCTCACTACGTGGGGCCTTAGCCTAAAGGTGTTTTTCTGCCCCAGATGAATTTCTAAAGGATAAGTCATTAGTATCTGAACTATAGGGGTCTGAAACCCAGATCGCCGAAGGCTGCTGTGGACATGAATAGATGCGGACTGCTGTACAGTGGACAGGGCTGCAGCTTTGTTCCTATTACTTGAATAGGAGCAGACTGCATCAGCTCCCTGTCTAGTCCCTGTAGCTTGCGGTGCCCGGAGGCTGCCAAGACAGGTGATCTGAGTAGGGTCTAGATGTAGCACCCCCTCAGATCAGATACTGATGACCTATACTGTGGACATTATATATATTTTTTTAAAACTTTTATTGTTTATTTTTGTGTGTTTTTACTATGTGTTTGTGTGTTTTATCACTTTTTACATGCCCCACAAGGGGACTTGAAGTTGGGATCTCAGATGCCTGATGTAGTGTACTGCAATACCTAGTATTGCAGAACATCACACAGTAGTTCCAATTGGAGCTATGCATAGGCAGTCAGGAGGCCGTGGCCCGGCATCCTGACTGCCCTAGCCATGCCTTGGAACCCACAATCTTATTTTGTGAGAACAGAGCAGTGACAGGGGATGGCGATCTTGCCCCTGGATCCCCTGGATGCCATGATCGCTATTGATCAAGGCATCCAGGGGGTTAATATGCCAGAGTCAGATTAACCAATTAACTGGAGTTGAATGCCCATGGCATTACAGCGCCGTACTATTATGGTGCTGAGCATTAACTATACGCTCAGCGTGACGTAATAATACAGAGCTGAGCGTTAAGGGGTTAACTACCTTCATCTGAGGCTGGAGGGGAGGTCACGTCAGACAGTTATATCTCGGGCATTTTAAAACCTAGAGCATATAAAAGATGAGATTTAATTTTGAGCCATATTATATCCAGAGATATCACATGTTGAAAACAGAGTGAGGCTTGACATATTTATATGTAGTTGCAGCTGCTCCCAATCCCAAAGATGCCCAAGATATAACCATTTGAAATGACCCCCTTCCCAGCCTCAGCTTCCCTGCATTATACAGCAGCCTGCCCACCTGTACTAGAGAAAAGCAGTATGCAGTTTTCTGTTGGCAATAGAAACAGAGGAAAGAATAAATAAGAGACAGAAAGTGGATTTCAGTGCAGGTTTTCACAGAAAACCTTTATTTCCCTTGCAAAAACAAAAAGGCTTGGTCCTTGGTCTAAAACTGTCCACATCGTAAGATGTTAAAATTAGACAATTCCTTTAATTTTCATATTCAGTGGTACTGTAGACAGCCTCTAATATAGGTTTTACTCTTATTTTTTTTTACTTATTTATATTTAGTCTTTTGATAGGGATATGGGGGCTATTATTTATCCATGGAAAGAGGGCCTTGTAGATGGATGGAGACTTATAGGTCATGCAATGGCTCTTCTGGTTATAAAAAAAAAAAAAAAAAAAAAAAATATATATATATATATATATATATATATATATATATGCAAATAAGCTCTCTTTCCAACAAAATGTGCGCTTATATTGCCACCTGTTGAAAAGTAGTTGTTCTACAAGTTAGGGTCTGACCTTTTTAACAGGCCTTGCAACACACTAGCAGAGATGACTGAACCAGTTTGTATCAAACCGCATTCATCTTGAATTTTCCAAATGTTTCGAGCTCAACTCGAACTCAAAATTTTGGGGTTTGCCACTCATGCCTCACTATTATACTTTGGGGGTCTTGTGAGGCCCAGGGCTAACATAACATAACAAACAGTTATACTCACCTTGTCTCACCACTTCTGGGCATCCTCATGGCATCTGGTGATTCCCTGAAATCCTTTTCTGGCCTCTGGAAGACGTCACATGCCCTAGGGTTACTGCTCAGGTCATGTGAGGTGTGTCAACATCATTACGCTGGGCCAAAGCTTCCCATGTGATCACTGAGGCCCATATCTAATGACTAGGATGTAAGTCAAATCAGACACTTATCTGCAGACAGCTTTAGGGTGCGTGCTGCCATTGATGACAACCATTGTCTGAGAAAAATAAATGTGGGGTCATAAGCAATTTCCCATTCTTAGGGTGAGCAATACCTTATTGAACGGTTTGTCTTTTTATATGTAGCTGTACATTGTAAATAGATCTAGCTGTATGAGAAAGATTACAGAAAATCACTATGATGTTTCCATAGTGGAGAGTAACCATGGGAGAAACAAGCATCAGTAAATAATCGTCATTCTGTTATCAGGTCCAACCAATCCTGGTGAATCCATTCCCATAACAACCAGTGTAAATGACATGGGAAAACTATGTGCAGAGTGGCCGGTCCCATGAGACAATATTTTCTGTAGTTACTGCATATGAGGAATAGCTTAGCCAGAAATAGTTGTCTGCTTGTAAGAAAACTAGTTCTGTCAAGTTTTGTGTATGGATAAGTTAAACTCACATGACGTCTATAGCACTTTGTCAACATCCCCAGACTTATTTTCAGATACGTTCCCCTAGATTTCAGTGGCCAAACTTATGAAAAAAGTTCTGTTTAGATATATGTTTGATCAGTAAATATTGGGATCCCACCATGGGAACAGATAAGCTTTTTAAGGCTAAGGCCCCACAACCACAGCCTAAAAGCACTGCGGGAAAATGCATGTTGGAAACGCATCACGTTTTTCCTGCAGTGCTTTTCACAGGAAGTCCGCAGTTTTCCTGTGCAGATCTTCTGCTTCAATTATACCTATATGGAAAACGCCAGAGTTATCATGCTGCGATTTACAAAAACACAACTGTTTTTGAAATTGCAGCAGGTTCGCTGCGGGTATTTTTCTGCAATGTGTGGATGGGATTGGCCACAATCCCATCCACTTTACAGGTACTGTAAAATGTTGCGGTTTTTACCATGCCATTTCCTCTGCGGCAAAATCGCAGTGTTTATGCTACGTGGGGCCCCACTGACTAAAGCTCCCTATCAGGGACCCCCATAGATGTGATACTAATGACACATGATGACCTATTATAATATTCAAGTCCTGGAAAATCCCTTTAACCCTAGATGAACCAGAAGTCGAATTTAAGGCTACTTTAACAGTGTATTACATTCGGCATTGATCGAATGAATGAGTGTTGGAAAAAAACCTTGATTCACGATCAGTGCCTCATGTTATTAGGGAAACGATCAACAAGCAGGCAAATGCTCATTTGTCACCTAATCTCATCTTTTATGTGGTCATCATGCTGTGTAAAAAGGGAATGTCCTGCTGAAGTAAAGCAAAGTGCAGGATATGAAGGAGGTACCATCTGAGCGATCGCCATCGTTTGTTCTCTGCCCTTCTATTGCATATTATTGATAGTAGCTCATTATAGCAAAATAATCTGCCCATGTAATACCACCCTTAGACTTGCATTACCAGATCACAGCTCTGCTATGACAATGATCTTAAAAGCAGACATGCATCAGCTAAGAAATGAGGACATGGACAGTTCTTTTTACTATTTTGTCTCTTTTTATTATTTCTAATAATTGCATAAAACTTTAATTTTATGGTCAGCTAAGCTATATGTGGACTTACTTTTTGGGGACTAGCTTTATTTTTACATAAACATTATCATTTAATTTCCCTCTACAGTTTTTGTTATTTTATTTTACACTGTACACCAATCATTGTTGGTGTATTACATTTATGACAAAGTTCTTACAGTTGTGAGGATATCAAGTAAGTTTATATTATTTTATGTCTTTAAACTTAAAGAGGACCATTCAAGTCCTTGCAGATCAGCGTTATTACATACCATTAGAAAGCTGACAATGCGCTGAATTCAGTCAGCTTTGCCGGTATGTGCCTGGCTGCAGGAGATATCAGTGCTGTTAGTTTTGGCACCAATATCCCTCCTCTGTCAGATGGGCGGGCCTTACAACTCACCTTAATTGCTGGGCTGTGAGGAACTCCCACCTGGCAGTATTCTTCAATAGCCTTGTGCAGTGGCGTAACTAGGAATGGCTGGGCCCCAAGGCGAACATTTGACATGGGCCCCCCCCCCCTGAACCGCCGCCCCCCGCCCCCTCCCCCCAGACCGCCCCCCTCCCAAAAAAAACCGCATTCCTGCGCACACTATTATGTGCCATAGTGGCCCCCGCACACAGTATCATGTCCCATAGTGGCCCCTGCACACAGTATCATGTCCCATAGTGGCCCCTGCACACAGTATCATGTCCCATAGGGGCCCCTGCACACAGTATCATGTCCCATAGGGGCCCCTGCACACAGTATCATGTCCCATAGGGGCCTCTGCACACAGTATCATGTCCCATAGTGGCACCTGCACACAGTATCATGTCCCATAGGGGCCCCTGCACACAGTATCATGTCCCATAGGGGCCCCTGCACACAGTATCATGTCCCATAGGGGCCCCTGCACACAGTATCATGTCCCATAGGGGCCTCTGCACACAGTATCATGTCCCATAGTGGCCCCTGCACACAGTATCATGTCCCATAGGGGCCCCTGCACACAGTATCATGTCCCATAGTGGCCCCTGCACACAGTATCATGTCCCATAGTGGCCCCTGCACACAGTATCATGTCCCATAGTGGCCCCTGCACACAGTATCATGTCCCATAGGGGCCCCTGCACACAGTATCATGTCCCATAGGGGCCCCTGCACATAGTATCATGTCCCATAGTGGCCTCTGCACACAGTATCATGTTCCATAGGGGCCCATGCACACAGTATCATGTTCCATAGGGGCCCATGCACACAGTATCATGTCCCATAGTGGCCTCTGCACACAGTATCATGTTCCATAGGGGCCCCTGCACACAGTATCATGTCCCATAGGGGCCCCTGCACACAGTATCATGTCCCATAGGGGCCTCTGCACACAGTATCATGTCCCATAGTGGCCCCTGCACACAGTATCATGTCCCATAGGGGCCCCTGCACACAGTATCATGTCCCATAGTGGCCCCTGCACACAGTATCATGTCCCATAGTGGCCCCTGCACACAGTATCATGTCCCATAGTGGCCCCTGCACACAGTATCATGTCCCATAGGGGCCCCTGCACACAGTATCATGTCCCATAGGGGCCCCTGCACATAGTATCATGTCCCATAGTGGCCTCTGCACACAGTATCATGTTCCATAGGGGCCCATGCACACAGTATCATGTTCCATAGGGGCCCATGCACACAGTATCATGTCCCATAGTGGCCTCTGCACACAGTATCATGTTCCATAGGGGCCCCTGCACACAGTATCATGTCCCATAGTGGCCTCTGCACACAGTAGCATGTTCCATAGGGGCCCCTGCACACAGTATCATGTCCCATAGGGGCCCCTGCACACAGTATTATTCCCCATAGTGGCCCCTGCACACAGTATTTTGCCCCATAGTGGCCCCTGCACACACTATTATATGTCCCATTGTGGACCACCCATGAACAATTATTATACTGTGGGGTCTTTTCAGACTCCAGAGTATAATAATCGGAGACCTAGGGGAGGATACAAACATAAAAAAACAACGTAACTTACCTGTTCCTCGCTCCGGTGCATGCCCGTGCGCTACTCCGGCCTTCTTCTTGTGCGGACCAGGCCGGCGTCACGTGATGCGGGACCGGCGTCGCGACGCAAAATGACGTCGGCTGACGTCTGGGACGTCACCAAACAGGCCCGAAGCGCAGGAGCGGTAAGTACATTGTTTTTTATGTTCCCTCACCAACTCTGGGCCTCCGATTATTATACTCCGGGGTCTGAAGAGACCCCGAAGTATAATGATAGCAGGTGTTCGGGCTGCGCCTCACATACCGATCCCCGCTCCTGCTCACAGCCGTCTCCGCAGAATCGGAAGCGCAGGCGGCCGTGAGCGGGACCTCGGAGAACGGTAAGTATATAGGGCCCGTTACCTGCTGGGGTTACTCCAGCAGATAACGGACTATAAAAAAAAAAACAAAAAACGCAACGGGGGCCCGCGGGGCCCCGTAATGTCCCGGGCCCTGTGGCAGCTGCTACCACTGCTACCCCGGTAGTTACGCCCCTGGCCTTGTGCTGTACCTTATCGTCCAGTGATGTCGCTGAGTAAAGCCTGCCCTTCTGACAGTGGACAGATATCAGTGCCAAAACTAACGGCACCGATATCTCCTGCACACAGGCGCATACTGGCAAAGCTGACAGTGCGCTGAATTCTGTACACTGTCAGCTAGGTATACAATACTGTTGATCTGCGAGAACATGAAAGGTTCTCTTTAAGGCTTGGGGCCTTAATTCTAGCTAATCCCACACCTTGCAGTAATCCACACCTTGCAGGAAAAAAATCAGCAGCCGAAAAGCTGCATTTTCTAAAAAATGCTTTTCTGAAAATAGCAGCATGTTAATTATACCTGCAGAAATACTGGCATTTTTTGTATAGGTATAATAGGGGCAGAAAGTCCACAGAGGAAAACTCTGTGAAATTGCAATGAAAAATGCTGCGGAAAAAAAACGCAATGCGTTTACGCCGCATTTTTTTTCCGCAGCTTTTTTTCTCTGTGCTTCGCTACATGGGGCCTTTAGCCTAAAGGAGTTTTTTTGGCCCTACATGGAGTTTTTATACTGATGACCTATCCAAACTATAGGGCATCATTATGTAATCTGTGGGGCTCTAACACCAGAATCCTGCATAGATCAGCTGTTTCGGCAACCTCCAGTCCCTGGGAACTGGTGCTTTGGACAGGGAATGCTCCTGTTAAAGAAATAGGAGCAGCGTTACACTTCCCTGGAACCACCACTAAGCAGAAGACAGGGCTGCACAACCTCTATTACTTGGATGACAGCAGCTTGCATGCACTTCCCAACCACTGCACTAGCTTCTGGCACCTAAAGTCTATCACAACAACTGATCTGTGTGGGATTCAGGTGTCACACAGATCACATATGAAAACTCCATTTGGGGCTGGAAATCCCCTTTAATACATATTCACTTGCTTGACTGTGGGTCAGTCTGAGCCTAATAGCTATTGTATTCTAAAATAAGAAGCAATGACATTTACATGTCAGATATCGTTTGTCTTTGACAATTTCACTTTGTCTGTGACAATTGCTGTTGGACAGGGAAGCGAGTAATCACTTGTAGAGGTGTTAGCAACAGAGGCCACTATGTGACATTATACTGTGTGAAGGGGTCATTGTGGGACATTATACTGTGTGGAGGGGCCACTATATGACATAAATACTGTGTGGAGGGGCTGCTACGTGACATTATACTATGTGGAGGAGCCGCTATGGGACATAATACTGTGTGGAGGGGACGCTATGGGATATTATATTGTATGGAGGCCATTTTGTGTGCCAGGGCCACTATGTGATATTATACTGTGTGGAGGGGCCACTGTGGGATATTATACTGTGTGGAGGGGCCTCTATGTGACATTATACTGTGTGGAGGGGCCACTATGGGACATTATACTGTGTGGAAGGGACGCTATGGGATATTATACTGTCTGGAGGCCATTTTGGGTCATTATAGTGTGTGTAAATGGGGAGTTATACTATGTGGGGGCCAGGAAAGGGGGCGCTATGCTGTGGGGAGGTGGGTGCAATACAAAAGTTTGCTATGGGGCCCAGTCTTTGCTAGTTATGCCCCTGTTCATAGCATTCCAGTACTTAAAATTCATATTTCATATAGAAGTGATTATTTAATTGGGGTTTCTCTATGTCTGTTCATAGAAGCTGCAAATGTAGTAGTCATGTGATTTATCATGTGATGCCATTTCCATTACTGCTGTAGGTGTTTACATGACCCCTAACCCCTAACCCCCAGCACATCTTACAAAATGGTCAAGGGGAAAAGAATTAAATAACATTTTGCATTCGAAAGTGTCACAATTTATTTATTTATTTTTAATAACACATGCAAGCTATTTATTAGCAAAAACTGTCCGATCCATTTATTTATAGTTTGGATTCATTCTTATGGGCTGTCAGCCTACAGTGGCATGCGAAAGTTTGGACACCCAGTCAAAATGACTGTTATTGTGAACAGTTATTAGTACAGTGCCTTGTGAAAGTATTCAGCCCCCTTGAACTTTTCAACCTTTTGCCACATTTCAGGCTTCAAATATAAGGATATAAAATTTTAATTTTTTGGTGAAGAATCAACAACAAGTGGGACACAATTGTGAAGTGGAACGAAATTTATTGGCTATTTTAAACTTTTGTAAAAAATAAAAAACTGAAAAGTGGGGCGTGCAATATTATTCGGCCCCTTTACTCTCTGAATGATCCAATGTTGTCCTAAATGACTGATGGTGATAAATATAATCCACCTGTGTGTAATCAAGTCTCCGTATAAATGCACCTGCTCTGTGATAGTCTCAGGGTTCTGTTTAAAGCGCAGAGAGCATCATGAAGACCAAGGAACACACCAGGCAGGTCCGTGATACTGTTGTGGAGAAGTTTAAAGCCGGATTTGGATACAAAAAGATTTCCCAAACTTTAAACATCCCAAGGAGCACTGTGCAAGCGATCATATTGAAATGGAAGGCGTATCAGACCACTGCAAATCTACCAAGACCCGGCCGTCCCTCTAAACTTTCATCTCAAACATCACTCTGGATGAACTGCAGAGATCTACAGGTGGGAGAGTCTGTCCATAGGACAACAATCAGTCGTACAGTGCAAAAAACTGGCCTTTATGGAAGAGTGGCAAGAAGAAAGCCATTTCTCAAAGCTATCCATAAAAAGTCTCATTTAAAGTTCGCCACAAGCCACCTGGGAGACACACCAAACATGTGGAAGAAGGTGCTCTGGTCAGATGAAACCAAAATCGAACTTTTTGGCCACAATGCAAAACGATATGTTTGGCGTAAAAGTAACACAGCTCATCACCCTGAACACACCATCTCCACTGTCAAACATGGTGGTGGATAAGTGAAGAAATCAGGCGATACCTTTTAGAGGCTGAGTGTATTTATAAGTAAGCTTTCAGAAGCACAAGCTTCCTTCATCAGACATGGTGTTATACAAGAACTGAAAATTCACAGATTTTTATACACATGGTCTTCAAAGGATTTTAGAGTCCTTAAAAAAACAAAAAACAAAATGCAATCTAAGTAGAGAAGTTATTTACAACAGGTCAAAAAAAACGAGCAAAAACATGGTGGTGGCAGCATCATGGTTTTGGCCTGCTTTTCTTCAGCAGGGACAGGGAAGATGGTTAAAATCGATGGGAAGATGGATGGAGCCAAATACAGGACCATTCTGGAAGAAAACCTGTTGGAGTCTGCAAAAGACCTGAGACTGGGACGGAGATTTATCTTCCAACAAGACAATGATCCCAAACATAAAGCAAAATCTACAATGGAATGGTTCACAAATAAACGTATCCAGGTGTTAGAATGGCCAAGTCAAAGTCCAGACCTGAATCCAATCGAGAATCTGTGGAAAGAGCTGAAAAGTGCTGTTCACAAACGCTCTCCATCCATCCTCACTGAGCTCGAGCTGTTTTCCAAGGAAGAATGGGCAAAAATTTCAGTCTCTCGATGTGCAAAACTGATAGAGACATACCCCAAGCGCAGGGGCGTAACTATCAGGGTAGCAGCGGTAGCAGCTGCCACAGGGCCCGGGACATTACGGGGCCATGCGGGCCCCCGATGCTTTTTTTTTTTTTAATAGGCTGTTACCTGCTGGAGTAACCCCAGCAGGTAACGGGCCCTATATACTTACTGTTCCCCGGGGTCCTGCTCACGGCCGCGTGCGCTTCTGATTCTGCGGAGGTGGCCGTGAGCTGGAGCGGGGATCAATATGTGAGGCCGCGGGCCGAACCCCACAATCTCTGCTATCATTATAATTCGGGGTCTTTAAAACGACCCCGGAGAATAATAATCGGAGGCCCAGAGTTGGAGAGGGAACATAAAAAACAATGTACTTACCTCTCCTACGCTTCTCCAGGCTTCGGGCCTGTTTGGTGACGTCCCAGACGTCAGCCGACGTCATTTTGCGTCGCGACGCTGGCCCGCCTCACGTGACGCCGGCCTGGTCCAACATTGAAGAAGGCCGAAGTGGCCAGGAGTGGACCGGAGCGAGGAACAGGTAAGCAACGTTGTTTTTTATGTTTCTATCCTCCCCTGGGTCTCTGAAAAGACCCCAGAGTATAATAATTGTTCATGGGTGGTCCACAATGGAACATATAATAGTGTGTGCAGGGGCCACTATGGGATATAGTACTGTGTGCAGGGGCCACTATGGGGCAAAATACTCAGTGCAGGGGCCACTATGGGGAATAATAGTGTGTGCAGGGGCCACTATGGGATACAATACTGTGTGCAGGGGCCACTATGGGATATAATACTGTGTGCAGGGGCCACTATGGGATATAATACTGTGTGCAGGGGCCACTATGGGGAATGATACTGTGTGCAGGGGCCACTATGGGGCATGATACTGTGTGCAGGGGCCACTATAAGGAATGATACTGTGTGCAAGGGCCACTATGGGGCATGATACTGTGTGCAGGGGCCACTATGGGGCATGATACTGTGTGCAGGGGCCACTATGGGGCATGATACTGTGTGCAGGGGCCACTATGGGATATAATAATGTGTGCAGGGGCAACTATGGGATATAATACTGTGTGCAGGGGCCACTATGGGGAATGATACTGTGTGCAGGGGCCACTATGGGGCATGATACTGTGTGCAGGGGCCACTATGAGGAATGATACTGTGTGCAAGGGCCACTATGGGACATGATACTGTGTGCAGGGGCCACTATGGGGCATGATACTGTGTGCAGGGGCCACCATGGGGCATGATACTGTGTGCAGGGGCCACTATGGGGCATGATACTGTGTGCAGGGGCCACCATGGGGCATGATACTGTGTGCAGGGGCCACTATGGGGCATGATACTGTGGGCAGGGGCCACTATGGGGCATGATACTGTGTGCAGGGGCCACTATGGGGCATGATACTGTGTGCAGGGGCCACTATGGGGCATGATACTGTGTGCAGGGGCCACTATGGGGCATGATATTGTATGCAGGGGCCACTATGGGGCATAATACTCTGTGCAGGAGCCACTATGGCACATAACAGTGTGCGCAGGAATGCGTTTTTTTTTTGGGGGGGGGGGGTTGGAGGGGGCGGTCCAGGGGGGGGGGCGATTGGGGGCAGCGGTTCAGGGGGGGGGGGCCCATGTCAAATGTTTGCCTTGGGGCCCAGCCATTCTTAGTTACGCCACTGCCCAAGCAACTTGCAGCTGTAATTGCAGCAAAAGGTGGTGCTACAAAGTATTAACTTAAGGGGGCAGAATAATTTGGCACGCCCCACTTTTCAGTTTTTTATTTTTTACAAAAGTTTAAAATATCCAATAAATTTTGTTCCACTTCACGATTGTGTCCCACTTGTTGTTGATTTTCACCAAAAAATTTAAATTTTATATCCCTATGTTTAAAGCCTGAAATGTGGCAAAAGGTTGAAAAGTTCAAGCGGGCCGAATACTTTCGCAAAGGACTGTATAATGTTGTACCATGTTAGCCATAGAAAGTAGATCTCCCAGTGGCCGCACATTTCTCCGGAGAAGACCACTCTATTGAAGATTTGCGGGTTGTGATTTTAATGGGGCATTTTAAGATGCAGAGAGAGAGAAAGGAATGGGAATTTAAGTTAATGCAAAAATTTCAAACTCTGCAATTTGGACTTAATATTCATGCCAGTTTCATGTCACACTACGTATGAACTGCGAGGGTCACAAATCACCACCTTATTGCAAACAGATAACAGATCCCTCTGTCACGCCCCACAAATTTTCCAGACCTGTTTGTTTCCTGACTTGTTGTAAATAACTTCTCTACGTATATTGCATTTTGTTATTCTAAGATCCTTTGAAGATCCATGTCTTGTATGTGTATAAATAGTGTGAATTTTCAGTTTCGTGTATTACACCATGTCTGAAGAAGAGAGCTAGCACTCTCAAAAGCTTACTATCAAATATACTCAGTTATCCTCTAAAAGGTATCGCCTGATTTCTTCACTCTTCCACTACATTGTGAAAAGTTAAGCAAGTTGAAGATGAAATGATCTTTAAAAGGCATAAAGCTAAAGATTAAACACACTTGTCTATCATTTTAAGCAATATCAGTGTATTATTATGTTTGAGTACAATTTTAGAGTGAAAAAGGGAAAGGAGTACCTTGCAAAAGTTTGGGAACCCTTGTAGATTTGTGTGCTCAGATAACTTTGACCAAGGTCTCAGACCTTCATTAGCCAGTTAAGACTATGGCTTGTTCACTATCATCGTTAGGAAAGGCCAAGTGATGCAAATTTTACAGCTTTATAAATACCCAGCCTTCTCTAACCTTGTGCCAAAAAACAACAGCCATGGGTTCTTCTAAGCAGCTGCCTAGCACTCTGAAAATGAAAATACTGTAGTAGAGGCCCACAAAGCAGGAGAAGGCTATAAGAAGATAGCAAAGCGTTTTCAAGTTGCCTTTTCCTCAGTTCGAAATGTAATTAAGAAATGGCATTTTCATTTCTTGTTATTTTGAAAATGGAAAATATGAAAATAATTTTTTTTTCTAAAAAATACATTGGGAATGTGTCATCTTTAATGTTATGCCTTTTGAAGATCATTTTATCTTCAACTTGCTTAAATGTTCACAATAACAGTTATTTTGACCAGGGGTGTCCAAACTTTTGCATGCCACTGTATACAAGGCCCATTTACTAAACCATTGTCTAATGGATATGTAAGTGGAAGGCATAATGAGGCCAATTTTTATACTATGTCGCTTTTCTGTCTTTGGTTTATTTTTTACTAGTGTGGTTTTTTTGGAACCAATTTATCAAAAATTCTAACTTTGATTCATAAATATGTCACAATTCTCTAGATGGAGGGCACCAAAGATCACCAACTATTTTTGACGCATCTTTTAAGCTACAAGTAGAAAGTGTTTGAATAAAAATTTAGCCACTTTATAAAAAGTCACATATAATTAATGGTACAACTATGAACCATCTAAACCACGCTCACATTATAACCTTTTGAAAAAAAAAAGGCACATTAGGCTCAAACCACTAAAAAAAACGGCGCATATACAATAAATCAGGTGCAACCATTATAAAACAAAAAGTTGCAAAAAAACGTGAAAACAACAGAATTCTGGCACAAATTCAATGACAAATCATGCATATAAGAAAAAGTTACTTTTGGGAAACATGATGATCTTTATAGATCTGTCACCTACATCTGTCTATCTATCTATCTATCTATCTATCTATCTATCTATCTATCTATCTATCTAAACAAGTGTGTCTATTGAAATGAAAGGTAACCTGCTCTTTGGACATAACTAAAACATCTATACTTTAAGTTCTAATATAATTTCACATTTTCATAAAGAGGAAGTCATTTTCAGTGCAGTTTTTCACATTAACTGACTAGTCTGTTTGCACATAGTGAGGAAACATAGAGCAAGAGCAAAAAAAGGACATTTAGAAACTGAATTAACGGTTTACAGGACATTGCACCACTGTAGTTAACTAATTCCTTACCTGAAGACATTTCAATCACAGTGGGGGAGATTTATTAAGACTTTTAAAGCATAAAATTAGACAAGACAGATAGAGGATGCACCAAACATACCATAGCGGCGCACGCTGTGTGATGAATTCCAAGCAGATGCTAGACATGTTAGACACTTTTCTTTATACCACCTTTTGGTTGGCTTACTTTGCAGCAATATTTAGCACCAAACTAATGGTAAATACCATGAACAAATCTGATGTATTGTACAACTCCATTTGGCCAAGCCCTCTTTATTCTCCATTTTTTAAATGTGAAAAAATGTGCCTAAGGCTAAAACCCCATGTTGCAAAATGCCGCGTCAAAAAACGCTGTATTTTACAGTAAGTGAATGAGATTCTGGCAAATCCCATACACACATTGCAGAAAAAAAAATCTGCAGCGGGAACGCTGCATCTTCAAAAACATTTTTGAAAATTGCAGCAAGTCAAACATACCAGCGGAAACGCTGGTGTTTTCAATATAGGCTTAATAAGGGAAGAAAATCCACTGAAATGCCGTGGAAAAAAACTGGAGCGTTTTACAGTTCATTTATTAAACAAATTCAAGAGGGATTTGGATGCCTTTCTTAAAAATATAAAACAGTATTTCAGATTAGATTTTTTGGTAATGGGACATTGATCCAGGGACTTATTCTGATTGCTATATTTGGATTGAGAAGGAATTTTCTGGTGTTCTAGGTGTAAACTGGTGTCCATTATGTAAAACCTTATGGATATCCTGC
This sequence comes from Leptodactylus fallax, assembly GCA_947044405.1. Lineage (NCBI taxonomy): Eukaryota > Metazoa > Chordata > Amphibia > Anura > Leptodactylidae > Leptodactylus > Leptodactylus fallax. Next base: position 1,592,887 of record CAMRHE010000166.1, read on the forward strand.
ATTATATGGATGTGCCTTAGCCTGGTTGCACATGACCATGTGCTTACCGCCAGCCGTGAATGAACGGCACAGCCAGCACATGGATGTCATCCGTGTGCCACCCATGCACTGGCTGTGATTCCGTGGCCCCATTCATTCAATGAATAGGAGCCGTGGAAGCACGGCGGCAAACTCGGACAGGAATAGGACCTGTTCCATATTTTGCGGCCCAGACTGTTGGCCCACACACAGGAACGTGTAATTCACGGTCATGTGTAAGGGCCCATAGAATTGCTATCCAGAAAAATGCGGATAGCACATTGACCTTTCACACGGTTGTCTGCAAAGGGCTTTATAGCTAGACTTGTGTTTTACTTCAAACTTATTTAACTGTTGCTTTCAATCACAGAACAGGAATGCATCTATGTGCAGGTAGTCTAGATAGCCATGGTAGAAAAATATGTATCTCAGGGCTGTTGCAATGTCTTAAAATATTTAGGGCTAATGCCCAAAGTCATACAATTTTCATGGAAGCTATTGTACTGTATCTCACAGTGCTCAAATAATTCTAACCACAATAGCTAAGTAGTGCAGTATCTCACAGTGCTGAAATAATACTATCACACACTGGCCAAATAGTACTGTATCTCACAGTACTGAAATAATACTATCACACAATGGCCAAATAGTACTGTATCTCACAGTGCTGAAATAATACTATCACACAATGGCCAAGTAGTACTGTATCTCACAGTACTGAAATAATACTATACACAATACCTAAGTAGTGCAGTATCTCACAGTGCTGAAATAATACTATCACACAATGGCCAAATAGTACTGTATCTCACAGTACTGAAATAATACTATCACACAATGGCCAAATAGTACTGTATCTCACAGTGCTGAAATAATACTATCACACAATGGCCAAGTAGTACTGTATCTCACAGTACTGAAATAATACTATAGACAATAGCTAAGTAGTGCAGTATCTCACAGTGCTGAAATAATACTATCACACAATGACCAAGTAGTACTGTATCTAACAGTGCTGAAATAATACTATCACACAATGACCAAGTAGTACTGTATCTCACAGTACTGAAATAATACTATACACAATAGCTAAGTAGTGCAGTATCTCACAGTGCTGAAATAATACTATCACACAATGACCAAGTAGTACTGTATCTCACAGTACTGAAATAATACTATACACAATAGCTAAGTAGTGCAGTATCTCACAGTGCTGAAATAATACTATCACACAATGGCCAAGTAGTACTGTATCTCACAGTACTGAAATAATACTATCACACAATAGCCAAGTAGTACTGTATCTCACAGTGCTGAAATAATACTATCACACAATAGCCAAGTAGTACTGTATCTCACAGTACTGAAATAATACTATCACATAATAGCCAAGTAGTACTGTATCTCACAGTACTGAAATAATACTATCACGCAATAGCCAAGTAGTACTGTATCTCACAGCGCTGAAATAATACTATCACAATAGCCAAGTAGTACTGTATCTCACAGTACTGAAATAATACTATCACACAATGGCCAAGTAGTACTGTATCTCACAGTGCTTAAATAATAAACAGAATAAATAGATTTGTCATGATGACAGACCTTCAACTAAGAACATAGGTAAAACATGCCAGAGGTGCTACTGCCTGAGATGAATGACCTGGTGATCTGGACTCCTTAACTCTTACTCTAGGTCAATTATACTGTATATGTCTCCTGATTGGTCAAGAAGCAACAAAGAACATTTTTGACATCATTGAGGATGCACCTTTGTAGATACTCTAAAGGGTCAATCATCAAAGAATTTCTTGTAAAGACCTGTAAATATATGCAATACACTGAACTATTCTTCATCACTGACTGGTTCTCTTTGAATAACACTATACTTTTTCTATCAGTATACAATAATAATTTATAATAATGCAGCCATACCATGCCAATATACAGTAATACTACTATTTTACATAGAATTGGAGCAAAATGTCTAAGGCTAGGTTCACACCTGCGTCTGATCTACATTTGGGGCTTCTGACCCCAAACTGGCTTAAAAAATGTGGAGAGAAAAGTCCTGCAAGCATTTTTCGGGTGGAAATCTGGTGGACCCCATAGACTATAATGGGGTCCACTAGGTTTCCACCCGCAGGTAACCGCTTTTTAAGCGGGTTAGCTTTCTGATTTTCAGGTCTCCAAGAAGACCCGAAGACCGGCAAGCCGAATGCAGGTGTGAACCTAGCGTAACCTTGGTGTGCTTCCTACACTTAAATATCATGGAGAGCCACAAGCTGACTAGCCCGTTCAGTGAGGCTAATCAGTATAAGGATCTGTGGCAGTGTTACAGTAGTGTTACAGTAGTAGTGTATACTGCAGACTGTCTGTGCCTGGAATTCTGAAAAAACTGTCCCCAAAGTTCCAGGGTAAGTTCCTAGTACAGAACTGTATTAGAACTTTATAAGTTCATGGGAAGGTCCTTCCAAAATCCCATAGATATATTAGAACATGATATAATGAAAGTGAGAGTCCATGATCTCAATTTCCAGAAGGAAAACAAAAAATGGACACCATAGATGCTGCAGTAGTACTGGTAGATGGACTTTTCTTTTAATATTAAAATAATTCGTGTCTTTATTTCTTAGTTTGTATAATGGTGTCACTAAGATCATGAACCCTAAAGCCTTTTTATGTTTAATCAGTTGTTGAAAGATGATCAGCCCTATTGTTGTGTTATAATGTTAAATTATGGTTGGAAACTAGTGAAGTGCTTTCTTATATACATTTCCTATAAATGTTCTGTAAGTGCCCAGCTCTACACCAAGATACCATATCACATTCTACACTGAAAGTTGTTTCATAGTTTTGACAGACTAGTTTTAATGTTGCCACTTTGCATTTCAGCAGCCATAACAGTTTATTTATTGACATGGCTACATGAAGGCCTTGTTTTATGAAGGAGAAAGTACATTTTCTACCACTGTTTGGGAGCATAGATGAACAGTGTAATTTCTATAACTGAATCCAGAAAAAAAAGATTTTTGGAAATTTCTCATTATTTTTGTACAGTTCCGGTTAAGACTGAATTAGGTTACGTTCACATGTGCACTGGGCTCTCCCTCGTTCGGTTCACCAGGAGCCCCGAACGACAGAAAACCAGACTGCTAAAACAGCAGGTACCCCCAGACATCGGCAGATCCCATTGACTATAATGGTGTCCATCTGGTGTCTGCCTGAGAAAGGTCTGTCCTGCAGGGTTTTTTTTCTCCAATGATTTCTGGAAGTTTCTGTGGCAGAATCTCCAATGGAAACTCTGGCGCAGATGGGAACTTAGCCTTAGACTGTTAAATTGTTTCTTTAGTTTATTAAAGTTGCATAAATACATAACAAGTGTAGTTTAACCCCTTAAACACCGCAGGCATTTTGCTATTTTTGCTTTTGACTCTTCCAAACACTATGACATTTTTGTTTTTCCATTCACAGAACCGTATGAGGGCTTAATATTTTGTGAACAAATTTTACTTCATAATGGTAACGTTTAATACTGAGAAGCTGGAAAAATTCGGAATGGTGTGGAATTGGAGAAAAACTGTGTTTGTGTGACTTTCTTACGAGCTTTCTTTTTATGGCATTCACTGTGTAGCCAAAATGACATGTTAGCTGTATTCTATGGGTCTGTACAATTTAGATGATAATAAATTTATATAGTTTTTATTTACATTTTAACTTTACAAAAATCCAAAGCTTTGCAAAAAATAGAAAAATCTCTTGTAGTGGTCATATTCTGGTACCCTTAACTTTTTTTTATATTTCTGTGTACGGGGGACGGATATGGCGACTTTTTTTTTTTGTGGGGCCAGATGTAATTTTTATTTATACATGGTAAATGTCTATTTAAAAATATTTTTTAAACATTTTTGTTGCCATCATTTTTAAACCACTTGGGAATCTTGAACCCAAGGTGGTCTGATCACTAATGCAATTCATTACATTGCTAATGCATTGCAAAATACCAGTATAGATCAGTTTGTTATAGAAATCAATGGGAGACAACAAAACTTGGTACTACTGGTTGGAATTCCAACGCTCTGGAGAGTATCAGGCGCTTCTGGGCTCTGGGCCTTCCTCTTAGTCCTGGGCGTGGTGCTTTGTACATGGTTTCTGCTATTGGCCTCGGTACTATAACCGCATATATGTTAATATCTGCCCCTATGTTGGAGATTGCGGGTCCAACTGCTGAGGACCTGACATGGATGGTTCTCTAAACCCTCTTTGAGACTCTTATCTGGTACGTCTTTCTGTTCGCCCCCTATTTTCTGTCCGCCCCCTATTCTCACACCCTTAGCTACCCTCCCCCTCCCCTCAGTTGTGTTTTTTTTTTTTTTTTCTTCTTCTCTTCTCTTCCCTCATCTTCCTCTCTTCTCTTCTCTTCTCTTCTCTTCTCTTCTCTTCTCTTCTCTTCTCTGCCTTTGTTGCTTTTTCTGCTCTCCTCCTTTTTCTTCCTACTTCCTCAACTCATTCTCCCTTTTCTTCTTCTTCTTCCATACTCCTGTTGCCTTGCTGGCTGGGTCAGTCTGGGGGGTTCCCTGGGTCGTCCCGGTCTGCATTGTTTATTTTTGTATGCTTGTGTTTTTGTGTATTGGTTTATTTTGAACCTTGTTGTATTCTTATAAAAATGCAATAAATATTTGAATTATAAAAAAAAAAAAAAAAACAATAGAAGAAATCAACGGGAGACAAGCCTGGGAGCTTTCAATAGGATCCAGGCTGTCATCTGAATAGATCTCTGCCGCTGGAAATCGTTTCAGGTACTGGCAATCCACCCCAAAATGGTATAACCCATGCACCACTGGGAAAATGACGCCTCGGTCTTCTTTGAATGAGGCGAAATGGGGGTTAATTCCAGGAACTGATTGCAGACACTACCTTCATGTCGCATTACCCAGTGACTCAGCTTACCAGCATATATAAATACCTGATACCCACTCTGCTATTACGGCGGATTCTGGGAAAGGGTTTAAAAAATATACAATGTACAGTATGTGCAAAAAATTATTTTATACTGAATAATTGTTTTTTTTTTTTTGAGGGTGGTGTGAAGGATACTACCAGGGGTGTAACTTGAGGGGGTGCAGAGAGTGCAGTTGTACCAGGGGGCAGGAGCCTTAGGGGGCCCCTAAGCACTGGCATCAGTATTGAGATTGTAGTTTCCATCTGTCCCATAAGTCAAGGAGACCCACAGATTACCCTAACCACCCTAAGGTTGATTAAACTCCTTAGCAGCTGTAACCATCACTATCAAGAATTCACTGTAGGGATGAGGTAGGGGGCCCTGGACAAAAGTTTGCACCGGGGCCCACAAAACTTTAGTTACGCCACTGGATACCACTTTGCCACGCCACTTGGCCTACCTGCAATCACTCCTCTTACCTTCCACTCACAACCCGTGAGTGCCTGGGTTCATAGGATAATATGAAACGAGATTTGGGTGGGTCGGTACTAACAGCTAAAGTATTCAGAATACACATCAGAGGGCGGTCAAGCAAACAGGTAAAAACAAGGAGTTCCGTGTCTGGACCTTTTTACTGCTTCCAGTAGTACCGTGTGTGCGTGTGTGGACTTGGTTGTTCGGTCCAGTCTTGCGCACCCGAGGGATTTATCGGTGCAATTGTAGGGGGCTCCTCTCAGAAAATATCATCATAAAACCATATTTCCTTTTAAGTTCTGACCAGAAACCAGTTTGTCTGCTTAGATACGTTAGAATACACATACTCCAGGCTCTCCCCTGCTGATTTAACGGCTTTGACACTTGTATGCAAAGTGGGCTGTGTGGGTCTGTAGACATTAAGTCTGCGAGAGTCTGGGGGATCAAAGGGTGTGATAACAATCAGCCACAAATGGAATCCATATCTAACATTAATCCCCCTGGGCTGGTCCTGTATCACAGGCGGGTTTGTACTAGTTAGTGAAAATTGTATGCATTTACTTCAAACATATGATGTACTGTATTAGCATTCTTCTTCACTATGATACAAGCTGTTACTGGGGCAACTCTTTATATAGTCCCATCGTCCTTACTAGGTCCCCAAGTCTTAATGTACATGGGTTCCCCAGCACCTGTAGAATGAGTCTCATTAACCCTCTAACAGTCACATTAAAATTAAAAAACCCTCCTAAAAATGTCACTTTCTTTATTGGAGGGGGGTTCTTGTGGATGTGATTCTTCATTTCCAAATATTCAGCTTTGGAGCCCCATTTTCATGTAAATTGCTTCTTTAGACAATATGCAAATAATGGAGAAAATGTTTTGCCCAGGAATCTAGAGCTGAGACCAAATTTGGGGAAAGAAATGTCCCCAGGGTACATTCACCTCATTTGCATATGAATGTCAATTTACATGCAAATGGGGCCCCAAAGCTGGATAACAGAGGCATATTTGGAAATTATAGAGTTGTCTCTACAAGGTACTGAGATTAGGTTTATAACCAATTTACTGCTGACAAACTCCCTTCAAGATTTTTTATGGTATGCACAGTGCTGTATAAATAATATGTTAATGTTATTTAATGGTTGCTACAAATATGCCAATACAAAATTCATATAGTTTTTTTTTTTTTTTTCTAGGAAATAATTTTAATTTGTCGTGTGTCGCCATATTCCAAGTGTCCTAATATATATTTTTTGCATCAAAGTGAGGGCTTGATTTGCAGGACATATTTTAGTTTTCATTGGTACAGTGTAGAAGTATGTTTGACTTTTTGATCTATTTTTATTACATTTTGGATTTGTATCCACCTATCTATCTATTTTTATTACATTTTTATTACATTTTTTTATTACATTTTTACATAGATGCATCAGTTCATGCATCTATTAATCCACTTGGGTGTTGCAGTCAGTATTCTCCTTTCCCTGCACACTTGTAAGCAGCACATCTTCCACTGTGCACTGGCTGAAATGAGAGCTGTATATACAGTGAAGACTTGTGAAGACTTGCAGAAAATATTTGACCTCTGTCATTGCCAACAAAGGATATATAACAATGTATTGAGATGAACTTTTGTTATTGACCAAATACTTATTTTCCACCATAATCTGCAAATAAATTCTTTAAAAAATCAGACAATGTGATTTTCTGGATTTGTTTTCTCATTTTGTCTCTCATAGTTGAGGTCTACCTATGATGTCAATTACAGGCCTCTCTCATCTTTTTAAGTGGGAGAACTTGCACAATTGGTGGCTGACTAAATACTTTTTTTCCCCACTGTATATGCAACTAACACTTTAACCAATGATAACTCTGTTTTACTGGGGCTACAGGCATGACCTTGGTCATATTTTGGCTTCAAAACCAAATTAAAATTGTGGCTCTAGCCCCTGCAGCTTTGGAATCACAAATGTTTTACTAACTTCTTCCTTTGTAGTTTCATTGCCTGTCTCCTGCTTGGGCTAACTGTTAGGTACTTTGCTGAAAGCCCAAGCAGGAAATGAGCAAAACTGTAAGGCTAAGGCCCCACGCCCCACATTGCGGAAACTGAGCTTTTTTTGTTGCAGATTTTGTTGTATTTTTTTGAGCCAAATTCAGGAGTGGATTGAGCAAAAGGAAGTATAAGTACATATATATAATCGCCATTCTCTAAAACTTTACAGCCATATTTAAAAACAAAAAATGGAGGAATTTATCAAGCTCTCCACTCCAGAATTCTGATGTCAAAAAGCCGCAAAATATGTACTTGTAACTTTTTGGCCTTATTTGCCTAAAATTATGGTGACTTGTTCCATTTTACACTGCTCATTCCACTTTTGAAAAGTGGATGACAAAGTCTGGTGAGCTGATGTACTAAAAGTTTATCAAATGTGACTTTTTAAAAAGTAGCAAAAATTGTCACAATTTCACTCCAGTAGGAGGGCAGCGTAAAAAGTGCTGTAACATCTCAGGACAGAATTGTTAGACTTAAAGATGCATCAAACTTATGAAACATTGTGCAAGTCTGATAAATTTGGAGAAAATTATGGCATCCCAGACTCTAGCAAACTTTAGTACAATCTCCCCCAATGTGTTGTTCAGAAAGCTACAATAACCTTGCAGCCATTTGATAAGCTGTGTAGTGAAGGGGTTAAGCAGAACAACGGTTGTTTTCAGTTTTATCTGCTTCCACCCTGCACAGAAGGACTCCATTATCACCAGTTATTTAGAGAAATACATTGTCCGTTATATGTGGTCTCTGGCAGGTCAAGGCATTTTCTTCTCTAGTCATGTACAACTAAATGTGTATATGAAATACTCAGGAAGAAGTTGCCACATTTTAGAGATGTTTAAAAGAGTAAAATGGAAGTTATGTCATTTTCTGTACTTCAGCTATTGCTAAACATTGATCATGAGACACTAAGGTTCAGTCAGAGGAATTTTTTAATCAGCAAAATCTTCTTTTGTGAACTTTTGCACAACATTTGCTCAAGGTTGATAGTGATACATTGCAAACATTTATTATGTTTTTGTACACCCTACACTTCAATATTTTAACTTCTCCATTCTGTCAGTAATCTAAGACTAACATTCTCAATAATCTGAACCACCCACTTCCAATTCCAAAACTTTTCTCTATTTGCACCAGTTCTCTCAACTACACTTGTAACAGGAATGAAACAACTTGGTTCACATGGTGTGTACCTCTTAAATAAAAGGATCTAATAGTCTTTGGTGGTTCCCCACTCATGATGGCAGAAGGACTCGAGTGGACATAGATTTACAGTAATGTGTAAAGGTGTTATGTACAGTAGGTGAGGAAATGCAGGTGATGCGATTGGGCCTAGAGGGGTAAGAGGCCCACGGCCAGCTGGAGATGACTGGGGTCCTGCAGCATCATGATAGCGGTTGGGGAAAGCCTGGTTCCCATCTCTCTCTGCTCCCTGTAGACAATGCTACTAATGAAAAGGGGCCATTGGTCATGTGATTTTTGCCACCGGGCCGCTTTCCAATAGAAACATGCCTAGGGGAGGTGAGTAAAAAAACAAACACTTATATTCACCTCTCCTGGGCATCTGATGGTTCCCAGTGTTCTTTTCAGGCCTCTTCCAGCCTGCAGTCATAATGTGGGATGCGCCAGAGTCATGACATCAGTGCACCCATGTGACCACTGTGGCCCAATCACAGGCCTTAACGATGATCCCCGAGTTGTGTCTGAGGAGACCCCAGAGTACTATATTAGCCCTGAAAAGAAGCAGAAGGCAGAACCTCACAAATATTCATAGAAACGACTTTTGTGGGGTTTGCCTGAAGTGACTTGAACTTCCAGAGTATATTATACTGTGGGGAGAAGACCACTGGGGGGCACCAAAATATACTGTGTGGTCCCCCTTAACTATTTACAGATTCATTGTTTTATAGCAGTGGTACAATGTTATTACAGGCTATAATTACTTTGCATGATCATTATAAAACAGATACTGTGCAATATAAATAGCGAAGGGGTCACGGTGCTCGTAAAAGCACCATAGTCCCTTCAAACAGCTGATCAGCAGGGGTCCTGGGTGTTGGACCCACACTGATCTCTTAGACTATTAGGACCCCGAAGATCAGCTGTTTTCCAGAGCACACCTCTCAGCATTGTTTACATGTCGGGTGCTGCACTATTCACTCTTGATAACTGCAGTTGCATCACTTTAAAATATCTGAGATACTGCTGCAGCACCCATAACCATGCCACCCAACTTTCAAAGGATAGAAAGAGCGACAGTACGGCAAATTTAGCTCCACCCACTTCTATGTTGACTCCACCCGCTCTTATCCATTTTTCTATCTGCCCCCACACAGTATAATGCTCCTACAGTCACCCATTATATGCCCCCACATTATAATGTTCCTCTCCAATTAGCCCACAGTATGAAGTCCCTTTCCTGGTGTCCCAGTTTAAACTGGGGGAAACTAGAGGGGGACATTAAACTGGGGCATCTGGAGGGTGACATTAAACCCTGGGGGTATTTGGATGGGGACATTAAACTGGGGGATGCTGGAGGGTGACATTAAACTGGGAGCAACTAGAGGCAGACATGTCCCCCTCCAGCTACCCCCACGGTTTAATGTCCCCTCCAATTTCCCCCAGTTTAATGTCCCCTTCCAACTTGCCCTCAGTTTAATGTCATGCTCTATCTGCTCCCCATCTGTCTCCAGTTTAATATCTCCCTTCATCTGTCCTCAGTTTAATGCTCCCCTTAATCTTCCCCCAGTTTAATGTCCCCTTTTCATCTCCCCCAGTTTAATGCCCCCTTTTCATCTGCCCCCAGATTAATGTTCCCCCCTCCCATTTGCCCCCAAAGTTTAACATAATAAAAACACTAATACTCACCTCTCCTCGCTCCCCTGCTGCTCTGTCTGAGGTTTCCCTCAACGGAGTGTTCAGGGAGCTGCAGGAGCGATTTGAGTGACATCATCACATCGCGCCTACAGCTCCCGGGGCCAGAGCACACAGGGATGTGCTTCACACAGAGTGGTGAAGCAGGAGCTGTCCGAGGTTAGCTCCTGCTTCATGATTGTATTTAACTCATCAGCGCCATCGGGACGCAGATGGGTTGATATCGGGACATACAGTACCTCCCGCCGACCGGGACAGCTGGACAGGACCCAGAATCCGGGACTGTCCTTCTGAATCTGGGATGGTTGGGAGGTATGCTCATAACTGTCACTATCAAGGATATGCTGTAGGGAGGGGGCACTGGTAAAAGTTTGCCCACAAGACTTTAGTTACAACACTGTTTGAAAGCATTCTTACATTGCAGCAATGCCTAAATCTTTTGCACATTACTTTAACTGGAGAATTTATAAGGAGGCAACAAGCTTGGCAGTTACAGTAATCTCATATGAGGCAACTACCGTGGTTTCTGAATAGTTTTACAAGAGGCAAAAGGATGGCATGAACATGTAACATTTTTCTGATGCATGCAACACTTTGCACAGTGCTGGCTCTTGCACCTCGGTCTCAGGACAGTCTCCATCACAACAGTTCAGTGTTATCCCAATAGCTTAGTCTCTGTTTTTTCTGGTCCAAACCATTTCAATTGTGCTTAGGCAGCAGTACATTGGTGGGAGCTAGTCAGGACACAACTGCACTCTCTTTTCATACGTTGTTGCATGCTTCATGTTCTCCCTTTGTTAGTTACCATGCAACAGTCCCTCACACACAGGTAACAGAGTCCTAGCCGTTTCCCTTTTAGTTCAGTCAATAATACTTTTGTATACTACTTTTTTTAATGTTTTTTTAAAGATGGCTGGACCAAAGTAGTTTACCTTTTGTGTCACCCCTATTTTCTCATCATATGTGCTGACTCCGGCAACCAGAACTGTGCTTTACTGAGTATTTCCCCTGGGCATGCCTCAAAAGCTCCATGGCCGGTTCATGAAGAGTACTGCATATGGAATGACATGACAGTATAATGCTCCACAGTAGCCCCACATGGTGTAATGCTGCAAAATGACCCCCCACAGTATAATATACTCCCCAGATCCCCCACAGTATAATGCTCTACAGTGGCCACACACAATATAATATGCTCCCTAGAGACCCCCCACAGTATAATGCTCCACAGTAGCCCCACGCAATATTATATGGTCCCCAGCAGCCCGCAGTATAATTGACAGCACCACAAAATATAATAAGCTGCCCAGAGCCTTCACACATTATATGCTTTCCAGAAGTCCCACAAGGTATATATGCTCACCAGAGACCCCTCAGTGTAATCCACAGTGGCCCAACATTATAATATGCTCCCCAGAGTCCCAACCAAAGTATAATGCTTCACAGTGGCTCCACACAGTATAATATACTCCCCAAAACCATCACAGTATAATGCTCCGCAGCAGCCCCATGCAGTATAATATACTCCCCAGAGCCCCCCACTCACTCCCAGTACAATGCTCCACAGTGGTCCCACATAATACCCTTCCGCCAGTGAAATGCTCCGCAGTGGCCTCACACAGTATAATATTCACCCCAAGCCCCCCACCCCCATAGTGTAAAATGCTCCCAAGAGCCTCGCCAACTTAGAATAACATGAGCTACAATGCTCCTGATGAGCATGTTTCTGGACTTAGTCACTATTTACTAGAGACATGAGTCCCTTATTGTACATGCTCAGCGACTTGAATGAAATGAGTTTCAAGGTTCCTAATTAGCATGCTCCAGGACTTAGTAGATATTTGTTAAAACAAACTGACCCTATTACACATGCTCGTCGACAAAAAATAAACCCCACAGTTCAATCTAAGCATGCTCCAAAACGTAATCTTTTATATAGTAAATAAGGGTACTCTGAGTATGCATCAGGGCTTAATTTTAATGCTAATATCTTCAAATTGCTAATAGCCGAAAGGTGACACTGTGCATATGTTGTGTATATCGTAATCATATATCATTTTGCATATATATATATATATATATATATATATACTGTATACAGTGGGGAAAGAAAGTATTTAGTCAGCCACCAATTGTGCAAGTTCTCCCATTTAAAAAGATGAGGCTGGCCTGTAATTGACATCATAGGTAGATCTCAACTATGAGAGACAAAATGAGAAAACAAATCTAGAAAATCACATTGTCTGATTTTTAAAGAATTTATTTGCAAATTATGTTGGAAAATAAGTATTTGGTCAATAACAAAAGTTCATCTCAATGCTTTGTTATATATCCTTTGTTGGCAATGACAGAGGTCAAACGTTTTCTGTAAGTCTTCACAAGGTTGGCACACACTGTTGCTGGTATGTTGGCCCATTCCTCCATGCAGATCTCCTCTAGAGCAGTGATGTTTTGGGGCTGTCTCTGGGCAGCACAGACTTTCAACTCCCTCCAAAGGTTTTCTATGGGGTTGAGATCTGGAGACTGGCTAGGCCACTCCAAGACCTTGAAATGCTTCTTACAAAGCCACTCCTTCGTTGCCCTGGAGGTGTGCTTGGGATCATTGTCATGCTGAAAGACCTAGCCACATTTCATCTTCAATGCGCTTGCTGATGGAAGGAGGTTTGCACTCAAGATCTCACAATACATGGCCCCATTCATTCTTTAATGTACACGGATCAGTCATCCTGGTCCCTTTGCAGAGAAACAGCCCCAAAGCATGATGTTGCCACCGCATGCTTCACAGTAGGTATGGTGTTCTTTGGATGCAACTCAGCATTCACTCTCCTCCAAACATGACGAGTTGTGTTTCTACCAAACAGTTCTACTTTGGTTTCATCTGACCGTATGACATTCTCCCAATACTCTTCTGGAACATCCAAATGCTCTCTAGCAAACTTCAGACGGGCCCGGATATGTACTGGCTTAAGCAGAGGGACACGTCTGGCACTGCAGGATCTAAGTCCCTGGCGGTGTAGTGTGTTACTGACGGTAGCCTTTGTTACGTTAGTCCCAGCTTTCTGCAGGTCATTCACTAGGTCCCCCCGTGAGGTTCTGGGATTTTTGCTCACCATTCTTGTGATTATTTTAACCCCACGGGGTGAGATCTTGCGTGGAGCCCCTGATCGAAGGAGATTATCAGTGGTCTTGTATGTCTTCCATTTTCTAATTATTGCTCCCACAGTTGATTTCTTCACACCAAGCTGCTTGCCTATTGCAGATTCAGTCTTCCCAACCTGGTGCAGGTCTACAATTTTGTTCCTGGTGTCCTTCCACAGCTCTTTGGTCTTCACCATAGTGGAGTTTGGAGTGTGACTGTTTGAGGTTGTGGACAGGTGTCTTTTATACTGATAACAATGTCAAACAGGTGCCATTACTACAGGTAATGAGTGGAGGACAGAGGAGCCTCTTAAAGAAGAAGGTCTGTGAGACCAAGAAATCTTGCTTGTTTGTAGGTGACCAAATACTTATCTTCCACCATAATTTGCAAATAAATTCTTAAAAAATCAGACAATGTGATTTTCTAGATATGTTTTCTCATTTTGTCTCTTATAGTTGACGTCTACCTATGATGTCAATTAAAGGCCTCTCTCATCTTTTTAAGTGGGAGAACTTGCACAGTTGGTGGCTGACTAAATACTTTTTTCCCCCACTGTACCTGTAATAATTTTTGAAGCCTGCTTTTAATTGTGTTTGTTGTGTTCATATTACTTTTATTGTGAATGACCATCTCCTGACCCTGATCCTCCCATAGGGGGAGTGACCGTGGTCATCAATTTGTGTATCTTGGGGAAAACTACTAGATGTGTCATCCTCCTAACTTTTACACTTCAGAAAGGGGATCAGGTCCCTGAAATGAGAAGGTAAAGCCCTCATTAATAGCGTTTGGGCTTTGAGGTTACAATTTATGTATCCACCAAGCCTCCATTTGTAATAATTTTTTATCCAAATTCCCTCTTCTTGGATCTTCTTTGATTTGACGTAAGCTCCAGAATCTTAATTGATGTAAATTACTAAAATGGGTTAACCTCATATGTGTGGCCAGGGGTGTGTCTTACCAGTATTAATGGCACTCAAATGGCCAGAAATTATTTTTCTGAATTCCTGTGTTGTTTTACCCACATATAATTTTGGGCAGATGCATGATGCTACATATATGGTATCCTTACTTCAAAAACTCTTCAATTTTAATTACTTCCCCATTAACCGGATTAGTAAACTCGTTTATGCGGGGTAGGAATTGGCAGAAGTTACAGTGGCCGCAAGGATAAGATCCTGAAATGTTGGATCTTAGCCACGTTCCTCGATGCACTGATTTTTCGTCCAAATCACTCTGTAACAGAAGGTTTTTAAAGTTGTGGCCTCTTCTATAAATAATGGCAGGAGTTTTCACTACTAAAAATCTCACTGGTATAAGCATCATAAGTGCCCACACATCTGATTTTATTTTTTTTGAGACATTATAAATGCTTCATTTTTATAACCATTACATAAGAAATCCAATCTGTTTGTTTGCTTTGCCCTCCTATAGGCTCTGTGTAAGATCCGCTTAGGGTAGCCTTTCACCCTAAATCTGCAAAGTAATTTGCTACATTCAGATTAATATCCTCTTCAACTGAACAGTTTCTCCTCGCTTTCAGATACTGTCCAATTGGTATGCCTAGAGGGTGCCAGCTGTTCCAAAGGAGTAAGGCCCGGTTCACAACTGGGTTCGGGTTTCCATTCGGGGAGTCTGCTTGGGGACCCCCTGAACGGAAACCTATATACATATATGTTATGTGCACATCACACAGATTTTTATTTGATTAAAATTTTGAAAACCATATATTATTTTGATTCCATTTCATAATTATGTCCTACTTTGTGTTGGTCTATCACTTAAAATCTCAATAAAATACATTTTAGTTTGTGGTTGTAAGGTGACAAAATGTGAAAAAGTTAAAGGGGTATGAATACTTTTGCAAGCCACTGTACTGATGATTTATCCTTTGGATAGTTCAATAATATGTGATCAGTGGTGGTATGACACAAAGGATCCCCACAGATCAGCAGATCAAAAAGGTTGCCGCACTCATGAGCACTGAAGCCTCTTCCCTGTGCTGATAAGGTCCTGTTCATTAATCACCAGAGGTGTAACTCTGGACCCCAATGTGAAATCTACCTTGAAGCATTATAGAGTAGTAGTATATTTTATGTGGTAGTGGGATTTTTGGGGCTCCCTTAGGGTCAAGAGCCCAATATAAACTGTGGCACCCCTACGCCTCTGCTGGTCACATAGTAAAGTTGCAATGAGCTGCAATACTAAGCACAGTCCCTACACAGTGTACACAGTTGTGCTTGATATTCAGTGAAGAGGCTGAAGTGCTCACCCAACTGTTCAACTAGCTGATCTGTGGGGAGGATTAGGGATTTGACCCCCAACATCAATATGTAAGTCCCAGAACAACCCATTAAGTACATAGAATGTAGGGATGTTGTTAGATGGGGGCATAAAGTACTTAGGAATAATGTGGAAGAGAGTGGAGGCAGAGAAGAGTTAGTTTTGAGAGAACAGAAGAGTTTCTGTACAGTAGATTATGCCATGTATTAAACCTGCCTAAAAAGATATGTTTTGAGGGCATGTTTGAAACTATGGATGACGGGTATTAATCTGATTCTCCAATGCATTTGATAACATAGATGTCAGTTGTTATTAGAACCAGGAACATTTTTTTTACTGTTACTATTGAAGACAGAACATAAAGTTTGCAAGAAGGCATGAAAAGAGAGTGCATTTGTGTGCAGACTAGATCTTGCTTTCAAGCATACGTAAAATGGTTTTGACCGGAAGAAACAGAGACTAAGCTGTTGAGATAACACTGAACTGCTGTGATGGAGACTGTCCTAGACTGTACAAGGTTACTATATATGTTAGTATGTCTATAGCGCAAATACTAATATGAACATATAAGCTTCATCTATTTTTTTTTATTTACTTGTATAGCACCAACATATTCCACAGCACTTTACAGACATTGTCAGTCAATGTCCCATATAGTGCACAATCTATATTCCCTATGAGTATGTCTTTGGAATCTGGGAGGAAACCATAGTACCCAGAGGAAACCCATGTAAATACAGGGAGAACATACAAGCTCCTTGCAGATGTTGTCCTTGCTCAGATTGGAGTAGGCTAACCACTGAGCCACCATGATGCCCTAGTGCGAAGTATAAAATAATAATAATTACAATCACAATAACCCGCACATGCTATTCCTGTTCCTAAAATCATAGATGCATTGATTTCTTTTACTTTTAACACAATAAAAAATTCAATATTTGTACAGATTTTCTATGAATTTATGAACATGTTCCCCATTCACACTTAGCTCTGCAGGGGAACTACTACCTGCAAAGCTATTGCAGGTATTGTTATTCACACAGATCCACCTCTGAGACAGTAGTGTGCCATGTACAGTGGCATGCCAAGATTATGTGATATGCCAATATTATCACTTAAGTCATACACATTGACTAAAAATATAGTTAATATGAAAGAAGCTGTGTGCAGTGATGGACTGTAAGTACATGTTGAAAAGGACACACAAATGTGAATAAATATCTGATAATATAACAAAATCAAGCTTTTATTTTTATTTTTTTTTAAAAAGCTGGTTATCTTGTGCCAGACATCTCAGAATATGTTGAACCAATTTGTTGAACCAAGTAGAAAACTAAGGGAGGACACATTTGTACAAGTATGTGCATATAAAAATGTGTCCTGCTAGTCTTATACAGGAGCATACACAGAAGTTTTAGACCCCCATAGTAAAACTTAAAGAGGACCTTTCAGCACTTCCACCAACTCCAGCTCTTTGAATCCTTTAATAGGTGTGGCTCCACTGATTTTGGCGCAGGTAATATTTATATGTACCCCCCATTGTTCCCAAGCAATGTTATCTTCAGCCCCAAATATGCTAATTAGGTTCTCTACTGTCAGGTGGGCAGTCCTGCGCTCAGGAGCAGTCAGGGCTAGGGAAAAAATTCAAAATGCTCAGAACCAGTGGAGTGACACCTAATGAAGGATGTAACCAGATGAAGTGGGTGGAGGTGGTGAAAGGTCCCAAGGGAGCTGTTACTACTGATGCACCATGTGAGCAGCGAGCCAGTATCTCTCCCTATACAGCAGATCAGTCTTTTTTTAGTAGAAGACTGGAGAAATATTTTTAAGTAACATTTTTCACAATTCCTGACAACTGAGAAAATAAATCGATATTAACATAGGTTGAAAAACATTTCTCAATTTGTTCCATGCAGGCTTAATACCCTGCTTCCCTATACATAGTACATGATACATCTCTGCCTTCCTGAGGATACCATTAGAGGGAGCTCACTGCATACAAATTTATACTGCTACCACTGAATTAAAGTCTCTACACACTTTGCTCCGAATAGTGGTGACTGTAGAAGAATACAATGGCTCTAGATTGGGAAGCAGGTTTAGAGTCTGGCCCACTTCTCACTACTGGTCCCACAGCACTGGCATATTTTGCCACTATGGTGAGTACGCCATTGGATATTCTTTGTATACATATTGTTAGTTTAGGCTATAACATTATGATTAGTGGAACATCAACCTCTGTCACCTAATACTGAAAACGAAGAAACCAAAGAATGTTCTAGCATTATAGAGATTGGGCTGTGTGATGATTCTGCCTAAATATGGCCATAACTCAGCTATATTTTGGTCTCTGGGTATAGGATATCCCTTCTTCCTTGCTTGCATACTGTGAGCAGCTACAAGCCTAGGTGCATATTGGCAGTAGCATCTAGGCTGGAACAATAGGGCTCCATTGTATTCCTATACAGCCCTGGCTGATCAAACAATAGTGCATTGTTCAAGCCTGGGCTGTTGATCAGATATGACTGATAACAGGGTATCAATTCACTTTGTCTCATCTACATACAAAGGGTCTGAACGTGATTGAATTAACTCATCAGACGTACTGTCTAAGGTGACCTCATTCTGGGAGGGGGCATAAAGGGTATAAAAGATGAGGTAAGAGGTCTGTGGGAAGAGATTTATGCAGGAGACTATCACAGACTATCACTAAGAGATCATGCTATGAAGACTTTGACTGAGATGCTACTATGAGCAGGCAGGTTGGAATGCTGCTGCTGACGATGATGAGCCTACAAGAGACTGTGAGAGACTGTTATGAGAACATGCAGGCGGGATTATCGTTTTAATGCCACATGCTGAAAAGCCTCCACTGGTACTCACACCTGCCATGTGTGAGCGTTGGACTATAGAACCACATCAAGGACATATGTGGTAAAGTAATTATTTCACCTTTTATCCCTTTTATTTTATTTGTACTGTATCTTGCAACTAGTAACTGTTAATGCTTGCATATGTCTGCATATCTGTTCTGATCTGTATATGTTAGATTTTAATACCGACCCATTTAGGGGTTAATAAATATATAAAATTTAGAAGGCTTGTCTTGTATTTATCTGGTGAACCCGGCACTCACTGGCGGTGAGTGTGGTTTTTATATGAAAGAGGACTCAGGGTGTGGCCAAAGCGGTTTGGCGCACTGAGGATCTTTCACAGGCTGACACTGTGTCAGCCTTATTCCCTGAAGTAATACACCTACAGCAGACAAAAAACGTGTGGTATGAAATATCTTATGCCTACTCCGATATATAAATATAACACCACCTATTTCGTCAAAGAAAGACACAATCACTAAATTAATAAATACATGTAAATTTAATTTATATTAGGATAAATAATGGCTAAAAACAACATGAAACATAGACATTTTAAAATTCATAAAGCAAACAAGGGCCATAACATAGTACAGTATAGTGAACATCTGGATACAATCAATAAATTAAGAGCAATTGGCAGACATTTTTGGGAACATTACCCAGGTCAATGGCAGAAGTTGCAAATCAGGGGTTTGATTATATCCATCTGGGTTCCAAAGGTGGCTATATCCAGGAGCATTTAGCCTGCATTGACTGTAAGTGGACTGTTTTTTTTTCCCCTCACTGTTTGCATTTGTATCGTGTGCATGTTTTTTTTTAATATCACTTTTCTTTTAATCATCATTCACTTATTTTCACTCATCACTCATTTTTTCACATTGTGCATTATTTTTTGTCTTACCAAAAAATATTTGGTTCATGCTTAACATATTTCACTTTACTTCACACTCACATATCATTCATTCTTTCATAAACTTGTATGTTTTTTATATTTTATATGATTTTTTATGTCATACTCACATGGACTTTTTGGCCTATGTGTGTATAAAAGACTTAGCATATCTCTGTGCTCATCATCTATATTGCCTATATTATAATACATTCACTGCTGGTCTTCCTATCTACCATGTGCCCTTTTTCAAGGTGGCTGCGGTGACACTGTGCACTGGTATGTGCATGTGCGGCATCGCCTTACTCTGGCAGTGGTTGACTCCATCCACTATTTTATGAGACTGATATATTTATTGACATTATTTATCCTAAAAAATATTAAAAATATTACATTTACATATTCTTATAAATTTAGACACAAAATTCACTTTATTTGATGAAAATAGGTGTTGTGATCCTCATAAAGTGACAGCATGGGCGTAGCTATGGGGGTACAGAGGTATCAATTGCTACCAACTCTGGGGCATGATGGTGCCCATAGGCCCCTCTACAGCATAAGAAGACACCAGGATTATAGATAGCTCATGGGAAGTGGAGGCTCTCAGTTGCAGATTTTGTACTGGTGCCCAGGAGCTTCAAGTCACTCCTCCAATCGCCAACTTAAGTTTCCGTAACTGATTATCTAAGATCTGCACTTTCCATTAAACTATCTCAATGATAGCACAGCACATGACCTAGTTCTCAAGGAACAGCCTCTTAAATGCTATAGATTATGTGAAAACCCTCATGGAACATGCAGAAAGTGAAGCACTATAATGTTACATTGATATATTGTAGCTTCATTGCAAGTTCAAGTGTTTATAGGTCCCTCCACCCTCACCATTAACTGGGCAACAAGTTGTGCAACTTACTGTAGATACTATGTTGTCATTTTAATTCCAGATATTTCCTGCTGGCAAACCTCAAACTTATCTTCCTCTTTGTCAGCTTCCTCTTAAAGAAATGCTGCACCCTTCTTAACAAGAGGCCTTTCTGCTGTAGTCACACTTGTGCCTTGGACCATGCCATGAACCCTGCCTGCTGTACACTTAGACCTGAATTTCCTGCCTCCTCACCTTGACTTTTTCTTCCTGTGCACTCTGTATTTGCTGGGGAATTCTTTCCTATTCTCTTGTCAACTCTCCCTTTCATATTATTTCCATTTCAATGCTCATATAACCCTATAGTTGTTCCTTTAGTTATTGTGTTTCCATCTTTGTTGCGTCAATTGAATGGGACTATTAATCTCATCTTCTACATACTGCTCCATGTCTCATTTCATAGAATGTATCTTTCACTTGTCTATATATTCTGATGATTTACAGCACTACTTTCAGGAGAATGAAGGTAAGTACCATAATAACTGGATATGACTTTTTAAGGATTTCTTTGTTTCCTTTTTTACATACATTGAATGAATAATGGCTGATATGGATACCATACCAAACTATCGTAACAGGAGGATAGTAGGTAGAGTGATCATGGAAGTTGTCAGTGTATTTTTATTATGTAACTTTCTACAAACTAATATGGGAATATGGACTTTACCTTCAAACATGTAGAATTGTGTGATGATGTGACATTATGGGATATGTCTCAGACTTTTGCGATATCTAAACAAATAAATATATATATTATATATATACAGCACATATTATACAATATAGGCAGTGAATTAATATTACTTATTAGTACAAAGGGTCAACAATGTACAGCTCACCCTAATCCATGGCATCTGTACACAAACACTACATAAAGTAGGGATATGGAATCCTTTCTTGGAATTTACAAAAGTAGGGATTACGATTTGCATTGTCTTAAACTATATTTACACGACAGAGAATAAAGTCTGTGTGACGTCCGTCTGGATGTCACATGGCAGCATTAAATGCAATGTCTGCGAATGGGGGCAATTCACATGACCATCATGTCAACGGTCTGTTGTAACAGACTGTCAAAATATGGGTCATATATATAGGTCCAATTTTTGTCTGTTTTCATGGACCCCTCCATAAACTCAAATGTATGGGGGATCCATGAAAATGGTTGCCCCTCAGGTGCAAGACGCTATTTTGCATGGCAGTTTTGCACCTCAGTCGTATGAATGTAGCCTTACACTAGAAACGCTGAAGTGTTAAGCTTTTAGAAATGCATTTACTACAGGTGCATCTCAATAAATTAGAATATTTTTGAAACGTTCATTCATTTCAGTGATTCAGTAATTCAATTTATAATCAGCGTCTTCCATGATTGTGTGTCCTACTGAACAAGACTGAGGGAACATTTAAAGGCTTAGGAAACCTTGGCAGGTGACTCATTTAATTTACAATACTGAACTTTTTTTTTAACAATATTCAAATTTTCTTAGATTTTGATTTTCATTTCCTGTAATCCATAATCAACATTTACAGAAATAAAACACTTGAAATAGAACACTCTGTGTGTAAAGAATCTAGAAAATATAGGAGGTCACTTTTTTAATTTAATTACTGAAAGAAATAAACGTTTCAAACATATTCTAATTTATTGAGATGCACCTGTATATTAAATGTAACTGGATCAGAAAAAAAAATCATTAAGTAACTGTCTTATTGTTATATTATATTCTTCAGTGACTTGACTCATTTTGTTGTATTTGTTAAATTGATAAAACATACATTTCGGATGCCATTGATGCAGAAAACAAGCATTTGTAAAGAAAAGATGTAGGTGTATGTGGGCCTGTGTATAACAGTTACAGTAAGCCCTTTGTATACCCCACCCCACTTTGACACACATACAGCCTGTTTAACATATGGGTCCCTCAGGCACAGCTTACTTGGTTTGATACTAAAGTTTACTGGACAAAAGGATATATTTTATGTTTTTTTTTTCTTTTTTTAAAGGAGTTATGCAGGTACCATCAGCCATAAAATGTTTCAGGGGTACTATGCAGTGTGTTCTGGTGAACAGACAGTTCATATGTAAAATAGGCTGGTATTTCGCAAACATTTTTCAAACATTTTTTGTGTTTTTATTACATTTTCTACAGTGAAAAGCAGCATTAAAAACGCTGAAGCCAGATATTCAGCCACATGCACATGACTGTAGTTCTTCAGTGTGATATCTCTATTTTTTACGGATAGCATACTGACCCATTCTATTCTATGGTTCCATACACATGACTGGTCTGTGA
Source organism: Leptodactylus fallax (assembly GCA_947044405.1). Classification (NCBI taxonomy): domain Eukaryota; kingdom Metazoa; phylum Chordata; class Amphibia; order Anura; family Leptodactylidae; genus Leptodactylus; species Leptodactylus fallax. The sequence goes on from CAMRHE010000166.1 coordinate 1,615,648, forward strand.
ACCCAGATGCAAAACTCAGGACAGGTCCTATTTCTGTCTGTTTTGAGGTCCAGGCTCATTCACTGGAAAACATGGATGGCACATCGATGCCATCCACATGCCATCCACTCCGTTTTTCATGGAACTGTACAGAGAACATGATTGTTTGCATGTAGCCTTAGTAGCTATTCAGTAAGAAATTATAAATAACCTTACATGCATAGTGGTTTTTCCTTGTGTTTTTTTTTTTTTTTACTTTTCATTGAAATTTTTGCCTCTTTTTTTATGCAGGATGCTCTGTGTCTGGTATTTTCTTAGGACTTTTCCTATTGATTTCATTATATTAAAACATATGCCTCAAAAATGCCAGAAAAATGTGTGAACAAAAAATTCAGAGAGGGGAAAAAAGCTAAACTAAAAAAATGTCATATAAACTGCTAAGCAATGCTGGCGTTTTTATGGCTTGTGTTTTTTTTTTTTTGTTTTTTTTTTAAAGATAAACATCAAGGAAAAAATATGATGATATAAAAAAAAAAATTCCAGTCTTTTTTTTTTTTTTTTTTTTTTAACTTGTGTAAACCATCCAAATTTTGTTTCTCATTTTGTACACAGTACTAGAATGAGCCCTGGTGTGTTTTATGCTTAGGAAGCATAAATCCTCTTATTTTAACACGTGTAAAACCAATGCTGCGTGAAGAGAACGTGAAAAGTTTTTTACAGTGTACATCTGGATGATATACATATGATGTCAGATAACTGCTATAATATGTATTATATGGTGGCGATGGTTTATGGCATCTATTATAGTTTATTGTCTGTTATTCTGCTGGCTTCTTAGTTCTCAGCTCACATTGCCATAACTCCACTCCTGCTTCAGTGAGTGACTACAATATAGGGCCATTATACCACCCACCACACAATAGTCATATGTAAGAGAAAATACAGTCTCCCATAATTCAGTTGAACTTTCTGAATGACATTCTGATACATTGGTTAAGCCGTTTTAGGTTATGCCTTTCACTGTGCAGACTAGTCAGATCTGGATCTTAGTGATTTCTAGTGCATATTGTAACTCAAGATCAGAATAAGTAATGTAAAGAAAATTTGATGACATGTGTAGATGATATATGGTAAACTATACAATATCAATATTATAATGACTACTATTGATGGTTGACTAAGAACTGATATGAGATGTACGTATAGAGATTTCTTTTTGTAGAAATGCGTAAAGATTTACATTTAAATGAGATTATTAGAACATCATTCTTCCAAATGTAGTCCTAATAGTCATCATCTATATTAACTGAGATAAAGATGGTAAGGTTTTTGAATGTCACACCAGTTCAGTGTTGCTGAACTAGGGGTTTCTAATAGTTTTTGTGTAGTTCCTTGCAAAGATAATGTGCTGTATATGCATGTGACTGCTGCAGCCTATCAATGGCCTCAAAGGTAATGCTAGCCAGTATGGCACAAGAGCTGCTGCAGTGGTCATGTACATGCATTGCACATCATGACTGACACGTAAAGACTGAGGAAGACCACTGGTGTGGCAAGAATGGAACTGTGGGGGAATAATGGTTATTACTATATTTTATTGCATTTTTTGCTGCTAAAAAACTTTTTTTTTTTAAAAAGTTGAACAACCCCTTTAGTACTAACTACTAGCATAACTTTTGTAATAAAAATAAATTTTGTAATAGTGGCTTCACTTCCATGAGTAATGTGATAGTGAGTCTCGGACTATAACCACATTCATATGGTATATTCTCCATTGTTTTAATGCTACATTTTATATTTTAGATCAGGCTTGCAGTGGTCGTACGCATACGATAAATGTTCACTAAACCTACTGATTTCAGTGGAACTGGTTGACTGTCTAATGTGTATGGTGGTGTCTTGACCCTATCTAGTTGGAATTAAATGTGCATGAATTTTATGTTAAGGGTTATAAGCTTCCACCAGGGGTTTCTAATGGTGTTTTATTCCTCTTTCCCTATTGAGAACATATGTGTATGGGGTGGTAGGACAGCTATCTAATGTGTATAGCCAGCCTTGTATGAATTCACAATTACACATTATCCACAGTTGCATTTCATGCTAAATATGTGTATTTTCTTTCAGATTTCTAATGAGGGATGAAGAGGCAGATTCTTGGGTGCAGCACTAAGTGTATTTGACAAGCTGAATTTGACACTCAACATATCAGTGTCAGTTTGTCAAATACCCCAAGTGATGCACTTGCTTTGAAGGAGTACACAGATGTCTTCACCTTTCAACCTCAACAGCACCATATCCTGTAAATGTTAAAGATTTGTGTTATTTTATAAATAAAATAATGTAAAATATTGAAAGGTATTTTTTCTTCTATGTAAATTATTGTACAGCATGCAACAGTTACGCACTATTCACATCTGTGCTGTCCTATCCATTATTCTGGTCCATCACAGGAACAGATGAATGGAAAAATGGGCAGCAATGGATCCAGAATATGACTAACCTGAATGGATTCTGGGTAACCCCATTGAATATGGGTTTTGTTTTTCTTGAAATGACTGGACAAAAAAGTCGGGCTTATAGGAACAGAGACTCTGACACAGGTGTGAATGTAGTCCTAACTGAATTCATTTAGGAATCTTTAATACTTTGTTTTACATTTACCTAAGGTTTCAAGCTTTCTTAGCTTCCCAGCATTTACTGTATACCATTATCCACTTTGATGGTTGTATTATTAGGCTGATTTTCCATGTCCTGGTTTTCTTTGGGTTTTTTGTTGCTGTTTCTCAAGCCAAAACCATGAATGGATTAAATAAAAGCTGAGTAGTAGTACCTGTCTATATAGTCTATATACTTTGTCTCCGCCTTTATGATGCACACTTGGTTATGGCTTTAAGCACAGCAACAATAAACCTGAACAAAACCAGAACATGAAAACTCAGTCTTAAACCAGTTGCACACAACCGTGTACTAACCGGCTGCCGTGAATGAATGGCACAGGCGGCGCACGGGGCACACACGGATGTCATCCATGTGTTCCCCATGCACTTGGTGTGATTCCGCGTTCCCTTTCATTCAATTAATAGGAGCTGCGGAAGAAGGGCCGCAAAATCGGACAGGAATAGGACCTGTTCCATATTTTACGGCCCGGACTGTTGGCCCGCACACGGGACCATGTAATTCACGTTTATGTGTACAGGACCATAGAAATGAATGGGTCAGTGTGCAATCCAGGAAAAACCCAGATAGCACACTGACCATTCAAACGGTCGTATGAAAGGGGCTTAAGCTGTGGCCACATGTTGCAGAAAAGCAAAAGTTTTTTGTTGCAGAGTTTGGAGCTAGGAGTAGATTTAGCAGAAGGGAGAAGTGTTGATTTATATTTCTAATTCCTTTTGAAGCCCCTCTTGGTTTTGAGCAAAAAACTGCATCAAAATCAGCAACAAAAGTCAGCTTTTCTGCAACAAATGGCCTCAACCTTACCCTAGGTTCACACCCATGTGCGCCGGATTTACCAGCTTGAACATCATGACAGGAGAGGGGACTCCTTGTATTTTAGTTGTCTATAGGTTGCCTTCCAGCGACATACTGTCCCATGGTGAATATAGTACGGGACCTGTATGTCGCTGGAAGGCAGAGACTCCTTGCATCATAAATACAGTATCTATACTGCTAGGAGTTCCTCTCTTGGCATGATGTTCAGGCCGGTAAATCTGCCCAACAGACGGATTGAGTTTCACAGTTGAAACTTGGCTGTGTTAATCTAGCCTTAGAGCGACTGAATTACTTACAAAGGTATAACTTTTGGGGAAAAATTGCTAATACTCATATGACCTGAGTGAATCACTCATAAATAGTAAAAATGACTACAGAATATCTAAACAAATCCAACTGATTTTTACTTTTTATTGATAAACACAATTGAAATTTTTGTTCATTGTTTTGTCTCTAGAGTGTGTTTATCTTTTTCCTTTTGTTTCGTTGTTGTCTAGCTTACTGCTTGTATACTTCTTCCAGCATGACAATAAAACTATTTCTATAAATATTTGGATGTTGTGCTAGTTTCCTGTGACAGCAAGGATGTTTCTGCATAACACAGATGTAAATTACAGTATGTGTCTGCACACTATCAAGGTAGGGCATGTAGAGGCCACCATAAATCTACCATTCTATCCAGTAGAGTCCAACATTAGTATGTTATGTGGAGCAAGAAAAAATAAACACCTAAAATTTAACTTTTATTGGTATACAATAAAAAGCCCAATGCAATGTATATAATAATTGCATTCCTAAAAAACTAAAGTGTGATGACTGTGACTAGGACTATTTACTGTCCACAGCATATATAACTAGTGGACTAGGGGAGAGGAGAAGGTGATTTTCATGGGGTTGGTCTGTTAAGACAAAAAACAAAATATCCCTAAATCATCCATCATAGTGTGATCTCCCTCTATCCTCTATTGCTCCACAGTTAGCTGAGTATACTAGCAAGTTACTATTGCATCCAACCTGAGTTAATTTATAGTTAAGCCTCTATAAAGGCATTCCCCATGGGTATGAGTAGTTGTGTGTGGCTAGATCCAGAACTTTGCATATATTGCCCCGCTTAGGTGAATAAGGGTACCAGCTCAGTGCAGGGGAGGAGATGATATAGAGCAGCGGTCCCCAGCTGTTTTTGTACCAAGGACCACTTTCATGCAAGCCGATTTTCCTGTAGCCTGGCAGGGTTTTCGGGGGCAGGGAAGGGTTGGGGCGAGTGGGCGACTCATAAGAAAACACAAAATGAATATTTAATTATTACATTTATACATTTACCTGATACTTTATTCAGGGATATCTCTCTTAATGTAATGCATAACTTATCATGCATAACTTATTGGTGGTATGGACAACTCCCTTTAATAAAAGCATGGGTAGGGCATTGGAACCATCACTCTATCACTATATTACTGTAATAGTGCCCCCATAGGTAAAAGTCCCCCCACACAGATCATTCTCAAAAATGGCTCCTGTGGACACTAACCAGGTGTCAGACGATATTTGTATGCTGCGTGTATTACCGCTTATTACACGAAGCATAGGAGCATCAGCTGACACTTAGTAGCCTACAGAGGTCCCCTATGACTGGACTTGCCCAGTCATTGGGGATCTCTGAAATAGAGGACTGTGTGACAACCACAGCCCCTCACCACCATGCTGGTCCTCATAGCTCACAAAATAGCAGCAGTAAAATGAGATGAAAGATCTGAAGGACCTTTGATGATGTAATAAGCAAATCACATGCTCATTATATCATGAAAGGACCTTTAGATCTTCCATTTTGTTTTGCTGTTGTCTGATGTCTGAGAACCTGCAGGGTGGGAGGGGGTTGGGGTTCTGTGGGATGAATTTAATTAAAGCCAGTAGTAAAAATAAATCAGTTACATGCAACAGAGCTGTAAACATAGCCTGCAGCTTATGTGTGTGTGTGTGGCAGAGTTTTGTGTGCTATGCGTTTTAGTCCACATACACATGGCATTAGTGGTTTTCACTGTCCACAAAACTTCTGCTTGGTGGATGGACGAGCCCACGTGGCCCCCATTCTCTATAATAGGAGCGCTGCAGATAGCTGAGTACTGTACTGTACGGCTATCTTTGGCACTCTTATTGAAGTGAATGAGACCCACGCGGGTTCATCCATCCACCAAGCGACACACCTATATTCAGCCGCAACCAGGTTGAATTCCCAACCAGTAGGAGGAAAAAACCCAATTCTCAGGCTCAGTGGGGGTCTCAGCTGACAGACCCCATCACTCAGGTATTTATCCTCTATCATTTAGGTGAATACAGGGCAGTAACATTTTGTGACTTACAGGTGACGTCTCTGACTAATCCTCACATACCCCTTCTCTTCCCTTTGGACCGCCATGACCACTTCTTCCAGCTGTGACTTGTCTCTGTAAAGGTTGCAACACAGACATCTTTGGCTCCTCACTTTTCCAGGCATCCAACCCACATTGTCCTCACCTGTACACCCATCCTGCTGCTACCCCCAATTATAAAATAAATGATATATCCCCCCATAATGAATAATACTCCAAAGTGCATCTTTATATTAATAATGTCCGTGTGTACCCTGTATAAATAGTGCCCCTTATTAATAATGCCCCAGGTGTTAACTAATTAAAAGGTTTTCCAGGTCATTAATAAACTAATCAGTGGGGCTCAAAAACCCAGGATCCCTACTGATCAGCTGTGTGAATGGTACCTGTGTAAGCGCTGTGACCGCTTCTCTGTTTACATAGTGTCATTCATAATATAGCGGCCATGTAATGTAACTACAGCCTCGTCCTATACATGTCTATGTGACAAGGCTGTAATTACATCACACGGTCACTATAAACAGACAGCGTATGATATAAACAAGCGCCATAACACCCCATTTACACCCACTATAATGTTCCACAGCAGCCCCTGCACACAGTATTATGGCCCACAGCGGCCCCTGCCCATGGTATTATGGCCCGCAGCGGCCCCTGCACACTGTATTATGCCTCGCAGCGCTCCATAGTGGCCCCTGCACACGGAATTATGCTCCATAGTGGCCTCTGCCAGGGGCGCACCTCTAATGAGGCGAAGTGAGGCAGCCGCCTCAGGCGACACTATCCCTCACTGTCTGCGGGGCGGCATTTTTACTATTTATTTAACGTAAACCAACCCAGGACAAGCCGCTTTAAAAAAACAAAAACAAAGCTGAGCAGGGCTTGTCCTGGGCTGGTTTACGAGATGTCCTGATCTCAGCGCAGGCGGCAATACAATGACGTCATCGCACCTCCTACGCTGAGACGCGGTTCAAGAAGAGAAGGCGGCGTCTCCATCAAGGGATCGCAGGTAGATGAGGATAACTTTAGTTTTTTTTTATATAAATAGGTCGTTACCTGCTGGAGTAACCCCAGCAGGTAACGGCCTATTTATTTACCTACCCCTGCACCTGCTCGTGGTCGCCTCCGCTTCCCCTTCTGCTATGGGACACAGAAGGAGAAGCGGGAGCGGCTGTTAGCAGGAGCGAGGATTGGTAAGTGAGTATTATTATATAAAAATCGGAGGCCCAGGGGAGGTGAGGCAACATAAAAACCATTGTTACTCACCTTTCCTGTAATCGGTGTTACTCCGAGCAGGCTTCGGCCCTCTGGTGACACTGACCTGATCACGTGACATCTGTGCGCAATTAAACAGGGCTGAAAGCTGCAGGGAGTGCACTGGTGTTCAGAAAAGGTAAGTTACACTGGTATTTATGTTTGTCACCTCCACTGTGTCTCCGATCATTATACTCTGGGGTCTGAAAAGACCCCAGAGTATAACAATAGTTCATGGGTGGGTCACTATGGGGCATAATACTGTGTGCAGGGGCCACTGTGAAGCATAATACCAGTGCAGGGGCCACTATGGAGCTTAATACCGTGTGCAGGGGCCAATATGGAGCATAATACCAGTGCAGGGGCCACTATGAAGCATAATACGTGTGCAGGGGCCACTATGGAGCTTAATACCATATTCAGGAGCCACTATACGCTGTCTGTTTATTGTGACCGTGTGATGTAATTACAGCCTTGTCACATAGACCTGTATAGGACGAGGCTGTAGTTACATTACATGGCGGCTATGAGATGAATGACAATATGTAAACAGAGAAACGGTCACTTCGCTTACACAGGTACCATTCACACAGCTGATCAGTAGGGGTCCTGGATTTTTGAGCCCCACTGATTAGTTTATTAATGATCTGGAAAACCTTTTAAATAGTTAACACCTGGGGCATTATTAATAAGGGACACTATTTATACAGGGTACACACGGACATTATTCATATAATAATTAAATTCATTATGGGGGTTATATCATATATTTTATAATTGGGGGTAGCAGCAAGATGGGGGCTTTTTGTAGGTGAGGACAATGTGGCTTGGATGCCTGAAAAAGTGAGGAGCCGAAGATATCTGTGTTGCAAACTTTACAGAGACAAGTCACAGCTGGAAGAAGTGGTCATGGTGGTCCAAAGGGAAGAGACAGGAAATGTGACCGATTAGTCAGAGACGTCACCTGTAAGTCACAAAATGTTACTGCCCTGTATTCACCTAAATGATAGAGGATAAATACCTGATTGATGGGGGTCTGTCTGCTGAGACCCCCACTGAGCCTGAGAATTGTTTTTTTTTTCCTCCTACTGGGTGGAAATTCAGCCTGATCGCAGCCAGGCTGAATATAGGCGTGTCACTTGGTGGATGGACGAACCCGCGTGGCTCTCATTCACTTCAATGAGAGTGCCAAAGAGTATGCTCCATAGTGGCCCCTGCACACGGTATTATGCTCCATAGTGACCCCTGCACAGGCCTGATTTTTTTTATAGACACTGGTCCAGTTGTCTAGGCTGAGACATGGCCCCATCAGCCGTACGGACCCACTTCCGGCACATAATACAGGGCTGGAAGCAGAAAGCTGTATAGCGGCTAGGCGCCATCACTACAGCTCAGCTCCTACTGACTTCAATAATTGCTGAAATGCAGTGAAGTTGCCCAGCCCCTTTACAGGGGATAGAGCTTTTGCTTCCGGCCCCGTATTGTGGTGTACAGGACGGACGCAGGAAGTGGCTCCGTACAGCAGACTGGTCCAGGGGCCAAGTGTCAGCCCCCTACCAGTCATGTATTTATGGCCTATCCTTAGGATATTAAGCCTGGACAACCACTTTAATACACCCTCTTAATGCCCCACACTAAAGAGGTTGTCCAGCATAATTTGTTTTAATTTTTTTTATTTTTCTGCTCCTCCCCTGGGCCTGCAATTATTATACTTCAGACCCCACAGTATAATAGTGATTTATGGGTGCCAAAGTCCAATCAAGCGTATCTTGGAGCAATGAGTTTCCTCTTTGGCACAGTGTGGCTCATTTTGGTGCATCTAGTTTTCATCTAGTTTGGGCTAAAAAATTTTGACTTGCTAGACATGTGGGTGTGGATTGTCAGAGAAATGGCGCATGACTCAAATGTGCCATGATGCCCTGAAAATGCACCAACTAATAGATGTCAAAAACTGGACAGTCTAAAGATATGCCAGATTTATCATCCAGTATCAGTCACTGTGATAAGTCTGGCTGCCTAAGTTTACATTGTCTAATTATTAGTAAATCTGGGCCACTGTATATTAAAACAAAATTCTGCATAGAATTTCAGACCTTAAAATAACATGATGATATAAGGTGGAGATGCACATTTAGGCTAGGTTCACATCTGTGTCAGAGTCTCTGTAGGAGACTCCACCACAGATTCTGCCGAAAATTGGTGGAGAGAAACGTCCTGCACGGAGGACTTTTCTCTCCACTGGTTTCAGTATAAAATCGGCAGACCCCAGTATAGTCTATGGGGGACGCGTGTAACCGCTGTTTTAGCAGACGGGAACCTAGCCTAAGCTTTACATCAGAATTTACATTGTCCATTTACTGGTGCATTAAAGAGTGGAACCCTTTCATTTCCTGAACATATTAACTGTACCAAGATAGAATGGGGCTGCACTCCACATTTTTTTTATGTAGTCTCATTTGCTTGTGATGGTCCTGGGTGGGATGTAGCTTTGGAAGAAGAATAGTAAGCAATAACTTCACACATTTGTTGAAATGATCAAATGTTTGGAAGAAGTATTCAGCAGATAAAATATTTATTTTAAATCATCCTCATATTATAACATTATTTCTACACATAAAATCCAGACATAGATTAAACTGACATATGTTCTACACAATGTAATAGTACAATTCTTGTGTGATGATTCTGCTTAAATATGGTTATAACTCAAAGCTGTATTTCGGTCTCTGGGTAGCGTATCTCTTTACTCATAAGGTGTGCAGCTATAATCCCAGGTGTATATTGGCAATAGTGGCCAGGCTGGAACAATAGGGCTTTGTATCCATCCCAGCAGGGCTCCATTGTATTCATACACAGCCCTGAGTGATCAAAGAAACATGCATTGATCAGTCTGCACTGGTTGATCAGATATGGCTGATAACATTGTCTCATTTCACTTGGTCCCAGCTCTTTACAAAGGATCTGGACTTGAGTGCATTATTCAATCAGACTTGCTGCCGCCGATGACCTCATTCTGGGAGGTGGCATAAAGGGTATAAAAGATGAGGTAAGAGGTCTGAGGGAGGAGATTATGCTATGGAGATTTTTGTGCTGAGACTACAGGATATCACAGACAGACCACTGTAAAGAGCATGCAGGCTGGATTATTGTATTAATGCCACATGCCAAGAAGCCTCCACTGGGTTACTCACACATGCCATGTGTGAGTGTTGGACTATAGAGCCACATCAAGGAGATGCGTGGTAAAGTAATTATTTCAATGTTATTCCCTTTTTATTTTTATTGTACTGTATATTGTAACTAGTAACTGTTAATGCTTGCATACATCTGCATATCTGTTCTGAACTGCATGTGTTAGATGTTAATACCGACCCATTTAGGGGTTAATAAATATATAAAATTTAGAAAGCTTGTCTTTTATTTATCTTGTGAACCCGGCACTCACTGGCGGTGAGTGTGGTTTTATATGAAAGAGGTCTCAGGTGGGGCCACAGCGGTGTTGGCGCACGGAGGATCTTTCACACCTTGTATTGTCTCTCTATAAACTCATGTTAACATGCACACGTTAGGAATATCAGATCAACAAGGAACTAAGGTAATAAGGAGAATAATGTGTCTTTAGAGAAGCTAGATATGTACATGCCAGTTATATAAACTATATATTTATAGACAGAATACATATATAACACCTCTATGTTAAAAAGAACAAATGTCCCTGTGCTGTAGACTTACAAGTGAAATATCACCTCACAGGGATGGTATACTAGCTCGCTCACTATTGATGTTCCCAAATGCAGAAATACTAGAGTGGACAAGTTGAAATCACTGGAGGGCTGCTATCTTGTTTCTTATCTACATACAGATTTCCAAAGCTTCCAAAGGGAATCTGCCAGAAGACAGGCCACTTCACATTCACAACTTACAGATGGTCTAACAACATAAAAGGTGTATTAACAAGGCGGCTATATTATAAATCCACACAATAAAAACACTTTTGTGACATTGTACTGTGTGAAGGGGCCCCTATGGGATATTATACAGTATGGAGGCCACTATGGAACATTTTACTGTGTGCAAGGGGCCACTATGTGACATTATACTGTGTAGAGGAGCCACTATATGACATTTTATTGTGTGAAGGGACTGCTATGTGACATAATACTGTGTGCAGGGGCCACTATGTTGCATTATACTGTATGGAGGATCCGCTATGTGACATTATACTGTGTGCAGGGTCCACTATGGGACATTATACTGTGTGGAGGCCACTATGGGACATCACACTGTGTGGAGGGGCCACTATACGACATTATACTATGTGAAGGGGCCACTATGTGACACTATTCGGTATTAAGGGGCCGCTATGGGACATAATACTTTGTGGAGGGGCCTCTATATGACATTTTATTGAGTGGAGGGACTGCTATGTGACATAATACTGTGTGCAGGGGCCGCTATGTGACATTATACTGTATGGAGGATCCGCTATGTGACATTATACTGTATGGAGGATCCGCTATGTGACATTATACTGTGTGCAGGGGCTGCTATGTGACATTATACTGTGTGCAGGGGCCACTATGGGATATTATACTGTGTGCAAGGGCCGCTATGGGACATTATACTGTGTGCAAGAGCCACTATAGGAGATTATACTGTGTGGAGGGGCTGCTATGGGATATTATACTATCTGGAGGTCAATTTGGGACATTATAGTTTGTATAAAAGGGGTGTTATACTGTGTGGGGGCCAGAAAAGGGGGTGCTATGCCATGTGGGGGGTCCAAGTCAAAAAATTTGCTATGGGACCCAGTCTTTGCTAGTTACGCCCCTGCATGCACCAAAAATGATATCTACACCTGTCAGGGACAGTTTTCTGGTGTGAGATAGATAGTAAATCTAATGAACCCCTGCTCACTTTGATCACTGCTCTGCCCACTTTTCACAAAAATGGCTAGCAGGTTGGAAATATGGAAAAGTGGGCATTTTCTAATGCAAACAGCTGTGTGCCAAAAATGTGCCACTTTGGAGCCAGAAAACTGGCTAGTATCTCCAAATTCCCTCCACAGGTACAAGAGAAGCCCATAGGATATTATGGGTTGTTCATTTAGTATCCATACAATACAGATCTCAAATGTGATTTTTTTTTTTTTTTTGTATGAGCCCTTAGGCTGGGTTTCCACATTTTTTCTTTTTTACAATTTGACTCTGAATGCTGCCTTGAAGAATTTTAGGAACAATTATTTTCTGGTGCCGTTTCAACTACAAGTGAATCATATTCACTGGAAAAAGGGAGAACTATTCCTTCGTATACCGACACTGGTGGATTACAAGGTTCATAGGTGTTGCTAGCTCTTGTTTGATCAGTAGATGATTGGACTCCATTTCCACAACCTTCTAAAGCCGACAGCTGGCTCATCCTAAGGATAAATTAGATAAAAATAAACTGCCATAAATTAAGTTTTCTTTCAATACGCATATATACATACTTACAATGCCTTGCGAAAGTATTTGGCCCCCTTGAACTTTTCAACCTTTTGCCACATTTCAGGCTTCAAACATAAGGATATAAAATTTTTTGGTGAAGAATCAACAACAAGTGGGACACAATTGTGAAGTGAAATGAAATTTATTGGTTATTTTAAACTTTTGTAAAAAATAAAAAACTGAAAAGTGGGGCGTGCAATATTATTTGGCCCCTTTACTTTCAGTGCAGCAAACTCACTCCAGAAGTTCAGTGAGGATCTCTGAATGATCCAATGTTGTCCTAAATGACTGATGATGATAAATATTATTCACCTGTGTGTAATCAAGTCTCCGTATAAATACACCTGCTCTGTGATAGTCTCAGGGTTCTTTTTAAAGCATAGAGAGCATCATGAAGACCAAGGAACACACCAGGCCGGTCAGTGATACTGTTGTGGAGAAGTTTAAAGCTCGATTTGGATACAAAAAGATTTCCCAAACTTTAAACATCCCAAGCAATCATATTGAAATGGAAGGAGTATCAGACCACTGCAAATCTACCAAGACCCGGCCGTCCCTCTAAACTTTCATCTCAAACAAGGAGAAGACTGATCAGAGATGCAGCCAAGAAGCCCATGATCAATCTGGATGAACTGCAGAGATCTACAGCTGAGGTGGGAGAATCTGTCCATAGGACAACAATCAGTCGTACACTGCACAAATCTGGCCTTTATGGAAGAGTGGCAAGAAGAAAGCCATTTCTCAAAGATATCCATAAAAAGTCTCGTTTAAAGTTTGCCACAAGCCACCTGTGTGACACACCAAACATGTGGAAGAAGGTGCTCTGGTCAGATGAAACCAAAATCGAACTTTGTGGCCACAATGCAAAACGATATGTTTGGCGTAAAAGCAACACAGCTTATCACCTTGAACACACCAACCCACTATCAAACATGGTGGTGGCAGCATCATGGTTTGGGCCTGCTTTTCTTCAGCAGGGACAGGGAAGATGGTTAAAATTGATGGGAAGATGGATGGAGCCAAATACAGGACCATTCTGGAAGAAAACCTGTTGGAGTCTGCAAAAGACCTGAGACTGGGACGGAGATTTATCTTCCAACAAGACAATGATCCCAAACATAAAGCAAAATGGAATGGTTCACAAATAAACGTATCCAGGTGTTAGAATGGCCAAGTCAAAGTCCAGACCTGAATCCAATCGAGAATCTGTGGAAAGAGCTGAAAACTGCTGTTCACAAACGCTCTCCATCCAACCTCACTGAGCTCCAGCTGTTTTCCAAGGAAGAATGGGCAAGAATTTCAGTCTCTCGATGTGCAAAACTGATAGAGACATATCCCAAGTGACTTGCAGCTGTAATCGCAGCAAAAGGTGGCGCTACAAAGTATTAACTTAAGAGGGCCGAATAATTTGGCACGCCCCACTTTTCAGTTTTTTATTTTTTACAAAAGTTTAAAATATCCAATAAATTTCGTTCCACTTCACGATTGTGTCCCACTTGTTGTTGATTCTTTACCAAAAAATTAAAATTTTATATTCTTATGTTTGAAGCTTGAAATGTGGCAAAAGGTTGAAAAGTTCAAGGGGGCAGAATACTTTCGCAAGGCACTGTATATTGTTTCAAAGTTTTTAAGGACCGAATGCATGTGGACAAACTCAGCCCTGCAATTTTCACAAAATTGTGGCAAACACTAGAGGACGGCAAATGGCAGCATTTTTGCTTCTATTTTGTGCAAGTTGCAGTAAAATTTATACTAGAAGTAGTGCAGGACCTTTGGTAACATCATAGTCACATGGCAAAGGTCCACAGAGGGTGAGGACTGTAAAGTGGGGAAGTGGATAATTGCTTCTTCTAGAAGGACCTTCTTGACTGTTATGCTAGTTGCACATTGCCAAAAAAGGAAGAAGCTGAAGATACTGCCTCTACACAGTAACAGTGCCTTCTTATGGCCCCTGTAAAGTAAAAGTACCCCAAGCAAAATAAAAATAAAATGAATGCTCATCTAACCCAGTTCCCACAATGAACCAACCAGTACAAGCTATAGGTCTTTTCCCGGGCGGAGTCAGAAGCACAGTACAGGTAGATGTGATGTCATCTCTTCATTGTGCCAGCCTTTGTTAAGTTCTTGGTACCTTACAGAGTGTATGGGGGAGCCAATGGCTCTGTGATGCACCATTGTACTAGATACTTAACTGTGTCTGTGTACTAATAGATGTGGATCCAGTTAAAAGGGGCACAAGGAGCAAAGACACAGTTTGTATACCCACTCCTTTGCATGCATCTTTGGAAGGTACAGCTTGTTAGTTTTTCGGGTTTCCCTAAAGGTATATGAAGCAGTACCTATGAGAGTAAGAATCTCTAAGCCAGCTGGCATCTATGTAAGTAGAAAGAGTACAGTATGTGGAGCTGTCCAATGCTTTTTTGGTAAGGACCAGGTCCCTATGAAGTGTAAGATTTATTCATATATGTGTAGAGTTTATGACTAATGTTCATGTATGAGGTATACGTGGTAATAAGAGGGGTATGATCAGGGGTCTGAATTTATTTAGGGATTTGCTCTGGGATATGAATTAATTTTTCCATCTAGGGTCAGAATTTTCTTAAGGGGTCTGGTCTCAGGTCTAAAGAAATTTGAGTATCAATTACAGGGCATGTGGTACATATGCGTCCTTCGAATACCTTTCTTCTTGGCTGGACATGTTCAGATATGTATGTCACTAAATAGATTCTCAAGACCATAATGCTTTGTGATATCCTACAGTATGTGTGTCTATCTGTGGCCATCCATTGTTTGCTTTGATATTTCAACCTTTTAAGTGTTTTGCTACTATGTTGGCATATTTTATTGCATTGGTTTAATGAGAAATTGGATCAGTTAACCAAATTCAAGCTAATTTAAGGGTATGGCATATCTGTATGGCAGGACCGGTTTTAGACAAAGTGGGGCCCTGGACAAAATTAAAATGGTGCCCCATCTCACTCCTTCATTGTTTTCATCTTTTTTTCTTTGACATACCTGTCTTGGACTTGATAGTCTGCTTATGCACTGGCTTATGGCCTAGTTTATGCACCTTCTTGTATGTTATGTTTTGTTATTGTTTTGTTACATATAAAAATCCAATAAAACTTGATTACACTTAAAAGCGGGGCCCCAAATGCTGATATGCAAATAACACCATCGTCTTCCAGTGGCAACCCCTATAATAACGCCTCCTTTCTGCCAACAAAAAAGTAATAACAACCCCCATTTTCCCACACACAATTCAAATGAGCACCTTTGTATCGTCTAATAGATTTCTGCACCCAGTCGTCAGTTACTATAGCGCCTCCTTATAAATAATAGTCCCTACTTATAAATAATATTACACCTTTATCTGTAATAGCGCCCTTATAAATGATAAATAATGCCCTTTATCAGTAATATTCCCCCTTATCAGTCACCCCATAAAAAATAATACTGTTCCCTTATTAATAATAACCCTCTCATAAATAATAGCTACCCTTATAAATAATAGTCCCCATTATCACTAATAGCCCCCTTTATAAATAAGCCCACTGAACAGTTATACCCCCCTTATAAATAGTTTCCCTCTTATAAATAATAGCTCCCCCTTATAATAGATGCCTTATCTAAAATAGTTTCCCCCTTTTTATAGGCCTCTTATAAATAGTTCCCTCCTTATAAATAATAGCTGTCTTATAAATAATAGTTCCCTCCTATAATAGCCCCCTCATATTTAACAGTTTCCCAATTATATATAGTAACCCACCCTTATATATAATAGTTCCTCCCTTATAAATAAGAGCCCCCTTATATATAATAGTTCTCTCTTATACAGTGTCGGACTGAAGGGCCTTAGGCCCACCAGAGGAACTTGTTCTGGTGCCCCACCCAACAGCTTCCTGCTAATAGCCTACACCACGGCTCCTTCACTGAAATCCTACATATGTGCTGACTATCTGGTGTTACGGAGTATGTTCCCAGTATAGTCAGCCCCTATAGTATTGTGCAGGCCCCAATAACTCCATGGCCAGTTCATGCACAATACTGTATGGGGAATGACATGGCCATGGAGCACTACAGGTATGTGCAAGATTATAGTGAGGGAGCTGTGATGTAGACATAGCACACAGGGCTGCCAGCAGGAATTTTGAGCCCCTCCCCCAAAGTATAATGCTCCACAGTATAAAATGTTCCCCTGAGCCCTCCACAGTTTCCCCACATGGTATATAATGCTCCACAGTGGCCCCACACAGTATACAATGCTTCTCTGAGCCCCCCATAGTGGCCTCACATGGTATATAAGGCTCTACACAGTATAATATTCTCCCCAGAGCCCCAACACAGTATAATACTCCATAGTGGCCCACACAGTATACTACCCCTTAGTGGCCCCAGACACTACAATATTCTGCCCAGCAGCAACACACACTATAATATGCTCCATACAGTATAATATGCACTCCACAGTGCCCCCCAGTATAATGCTCCACAGTGGCCTAAGACAGTATAACTTGCTCCACAATGGCCTCCACACAGTATAATATACTCCCCAGAGGGGTTCCCCCAGTATAATTCTCCACGGTGGTCCCCCACTTTATAATATGCTCTCCACTTTCCCCCCCAATATAATGCTCTACAATTTCCCCACAGAGTATAATATGCTCCAGAGAAGCCCCACACAATATAATACACTCCACAGTGGCCCCACACAGTATAACAGGCTCCCCACACTGCCCCTTCTCCCCCAGTATAAAACTCCACAGTGACCCATAGTATAATATGCTCCCCAGAGGGCCCCCCAGTATAATGCTCCACAGTGCCCCTCCAGTATTTTGCTCCACAGTGGCACCACTCAATATATTATGCTCTCTAGAGCATCCCCCCAGTATAATGCTCGACAGTAGGCCCCACGCAGTATAATATGCTCCCCAGATGGCCCCCCAGAATAATGCTCCACAGTGACCCCACACAGTATAACATGCTCCAGAATGGCCTCCATACAGTATAACATATTGCCCAGAGAGATTCCCCCAGTATAATGCTCCACAATGGCCCAAAACAATATAATATGCTCTCCAGAGACCCCCAGTATAATGCTCCACAGTGGCCCCACACAGTATAATATGCTCTCCAGAGGGGACCCCCAGTATAATGCTCCAAAGTGGCCCCACAGAATATAATATGCTCTCCAGAGGGCTTCCCCCCAGTATAATGCTCCACAGAGGCCACACAGAATATAACATGCTCTCCAGAGGGCTTCCTCCCCAGTATAATGCTCCACAGTGGCCCCACACAGTATAATATGCTATCCAGAGGCCCCCCCCAGTATAATACTCCACAGTGGCCCTACAGACTCCCTCAGTGCTATATTATACTCTGGAGTCTCTTCAGATCCAAGAGTATAATAATCGAAGGCCCAGGGGAGGTAAGGGAAAATAAAAAACAGTTTTACTCAACTTTTCTTACCTCTTTTGGGCCTCTTCACACTGCTCCGCTTTCACCGTCACTGGCTTATCTTCTCTGCGGCTGACATCATGCGTTAAGGACGTCACCGCTGAGGCCCAATCACAGGCTGTGCTGTCAGCACGCCCCACGTAACCGCTGAGCAGCGGTGACGTCCGGAATGCCAGAAGATGAAGCCGGACGCCAAGGACAGGTAAGTAAAAATGTTTGTTATTTTTACTCACCTTGGAAAGGGGCCCTGTGGCACATGATGCTGGGTTCCTTTCTGTTATTGATATGGCCGGGCCTGACTCCAGGACTGGAGTCATGAGGCTCCGGATCCTGGAGGCCCCTTTGGGCACGGGGGTCCTGGGCAAATGTTTAGTTTGCCCCCCCCCTAATGCCTAGGAGTAACTGGATGTAAATTTGTGCTCAAAATGTGTGGACACACCCTCTGAACAGTTGGCCAGTTGTACATGGAAGGGTTAAACTCCTGTCCCGACTGCACTTGCAAGTAGATTGCTAATAAGTTAGTGTACCATAACTTGGCATAGTTTGGTTCATTGGTTCCGTTAAGTTGTGTCATGTGTTAAGATATACTTGCATTATGTTGTATGATGTGTTATATACATGCTTAAATCTCTTTAATTGATGTTGATTCTGATTCCTTAGATGCAGAACTAAGGTGTGCCCAAGAGTTACATTGCAGGAAAAATTGTTTGTTGCTCTGTAACCCATTGATGTCAGGTTTTACCCCAGCTTCCCAGGAAGGGATGGTTCCCTACTTATGGGCTATATCAACACTGCGTAGGAGGGAGAGAAGGAGAAATGGCTTGCATGCGCAGAAGGTCCACTCACTTCTGGAGAGCTAAGGATGCAATATATGACTAGTTTAGGTGTCCTAGAATATCTGTATGAACAGCTTGCAGAGGGGATAGGGACACCACTACCTAGATGTCAGCCAGTTTGGTGAACTGGCACACCTAATCAAACACATAGTAAGCAGAAGTCTGGGCCTATTGTGTCATGCAGTGCTGTGACAGTGGAAGCACACTGTTTGTCTCTGTATCCTTGAGGCTTGTACAAGTGATGCTAAGATCCTCCGGTGTGTGTTGACCTTATACAGATCTGCTCCTGTTGTAATGCAACATCTACAGTAAAGATGGAAGCTGCATTGTGAAGCCAGGTGTTATGTGTGTCTTTCCTCCACTAGTGGAAGTACTGGTAACTTGCCGTGGAAGGTGTAGAGGCAGTGGCTCTGTGAAGGCCCTACAGAGAAGCAGCATATCGTCCACTGTAGAAAGAGTGGTGCTGGCCATGGTGAACGCCATATTGCCACTGGTGGTGCCAGTGTCAGACTTAAGGGCTTTGGACCCACCAGAGGAACTTGTTCCAGGGGCCCACCCAACAGCTTCCTGCTAATAGCCTACACCATGGTTCCTTCACAGAAATCTTGCATCTGTTCTGACTATCCGGTGTTACTGAGTTTTTCCCAGTATCATCATCCCCTGTGCATGCCCCAATAGTGCCATGGCCAGTTCATGCACAGTACTGTATGGGGAATAACACGACCATGGAGTACCCCACGCGTGCAAAAGATTTTAGTGAGCGAGCTGTGATGCAGGTATAGCACACCAGGCTTCCATCAGGAATTTTGAGCCGCCCCCCATAGTATAATGCTCCACATAGTATTTAATGCTCCACAGTGGCCTCACACAGCATAATACCCCACAGTGGCCCCACAGAGTATAGTATGCTACCCAGAGCCCACACCACCACCACAGTGGCTCCACACAGTATATAATGCTCTCTTGAGCCCCCTATAGTGATCCCACATGGTATATATATAACGCTCCACACAGTAAAATATACTCTCCAGAGACCCAGCATGGTATAATGCACAACAGTGGCACCACATAGTATAATATGCACCTCAGAGCCTGCCCCCACCACAGTATAATGTTCCACAGTGGCCCCACAAAGTATAATATGCTCCCCAGAGCCCCCACACAGTATAATGCCCCACAGTGGCACCGCACAGTATAATATGCTCCCCAGAGCCCCCTCACAGCATACTAGTGGTCTCATACAGTATAATATGATCCCCAGAGCCAACCCCACACCACAGTGGCCCTATACAGTATAATATGCTCCCCAGCAGCCCCACATAATATAATATGCCCCACAGTATAATAGGCTCCCCACAGTGGCCCCCCAGTATAATGCCAACAGTGGCCCTACATAATATAATATTCTCCCCAGAGCCTGACCCCAAACAGTATAATGCCCCCTCCTGAGAAGCCCCACACAATATAATATGCTCCCCAGCAGTCCCTTACAGTATAATAGGCTTCCCAAAGGGCCCCCTTCACAGTGTTCCCTCACAGTATAATATACTCCCCAGCATCCCCACGTAGTATAATAGGCTCCCCACATTGTCCCCTCAGTATAATGCTTCACAGTGGCCCCGCACAATAATATGCTCCCTAGAGCACCCCCAGTATAATGCTCCAAAATGGTCCCGCACAGTATAATATGTTCCCCAGAGCCCAGCCAGTATAATGCTCTACACAATATAATATGCTCCCTGGAGGCCGCATCCCAGTATAATGCTCCACAGTGGCCCCAGAATATAATAAGTAGAGGCCCATGGGAAGTGATAGAAAACCTTGCCTCGCCTCTCCTGGGCATCCTCGTGTAGTACCATTGTTTCTGTTAGCTTCCTCTTCAGGTCTGTGGCTGACATCACGCATCTCGGATGTCACCTCTGAGGCCTGTGATTGAGCCTGCCGGATGTCCAGGAGAGGTGAGTATAAATGTTTGTTATTTTTACACACTTTCACTGGGCAGGCTTCTATTGGAAAGTAATGTGGCCGGGCCCTGGCCCTGCTTGATCCCACTGGATAATCCTCTGGTGGGCCAGTCCGACACTGGGTGGTGTTTATTCTTCTTCCTACTGTGACCAATCAGAAATGGATTCCTAGTATGGTCAGCAGTAAGACGATGGAAAGTACCATTTATCATATTTAGATAATGAGCTCAGTTCTGGTACAATATTTATGAATTGAGAATTGGTTCTGATAAAGTATTTATGGAAAAAGCTATGTTCTAGACTGTATTTATGCACTGATATTGTTTCTGTTACTGTATTTACTGAGCTTCTTGCAGAACAAACAATGAATGTGATATATATATATATGTAATATACACACGTGGACAAAATTGTTGTTACTCCTCATTTAATGAAAGAAAAACCCACAATGGTCACAGAAATAACTTGAATCTGACAAAAGTAATTTGCCAAACTACATGTTGACAAGCCACAAAGCTTCTGGGAGAATGTCCTATGGACAGATGAGACAAAAATCTAAATTTTTGGCAAGGCACATCAGATCTATGTTCACAGACGGAAAAATGAAGCATATCTTGAAAAGAACACTGTCCCTACTGTGAAACATGGAGGAGGCTCTGTTATGTTCTGGGGCTGCTTTGCTGCATCTGGCACAGGGTGTCTTGAATCTGTGCAGGGTACAATGAAATCTCAAGACTATCAAGGGATTCTAGAGAGAAATGTGCTGCCCAGTGTCAGAAAGCTTGGTCTCAGTCACAGGTCATGGGTCTTGCAACAGGATAATGACCCAAAACACACAGCTAAAAACACCCAAGAATGGCTAAGAGGAAAACATTGGACTATTCTGAAGTGGCCTTCTATGAGCCCTGACCTAAATCCTATGGAGCATCTTTGGAAGGAGCTGAAACATGCCGTCTGGAAAAGGCATCCTTCAAACCAGAGACAACTGGAGCAGTTTGCTCATGAGGAGTGGGCCAAAATACCTGTTGAGAGGTGCAGAAGTCTCATTGACAGTTACAGGAATTGTTTGATTGCAGTGATTGCCTCAAAAAGTTGTGCAACAAAATATTAAGTTAAGGGTACCATCATTTCTGTCCAGGCCTGTTTCATGAGTTTTCTTTTTGAAAAAATTCTGTTGAAGCATGGTTGAAAAGCAATGTCTGACTTTCTTTTGTTCATTTTCATAGAATTTTTATATATTATTACTTTTGTCAGATTCAAGTTATTTCTGTGACCATTGTGGGTTTTTATTTCATTAAACGAGGGGTACCAACAATTTTGTCCACGTGTGTATATATATATATATATATATATATATATATTTATTTATCACGGATGAGTTTAATATAGTGAGTGCAAGTACTGAAGATAGGTAAGCCATCTTCATGTAAGTAAAGCATTTGTAAGCAAAGCAGTTCATGTAAGTAAGCAAATGATTTTTATACATAGGATTTCCATGAACATTTCTTCAGATTTAGGTAGCACATGGCCATCAAAATGGTACAGATTTTAATTTGCTACTGTATCTGTCCTCTACCCCATGCCCACTTTATGGTGCAGATGGTGCCATTTTATCATTATCCTCAGGAAGCAGAAAGGCTAAGTGTTACTGCTGTTTTACTATACTATTTATGGAAACGTTTCTAATTAAGAGGTGTGAATATGGACTTACGTGTATGGTTCATAGCTGGAACCTAAAGAAAAGGAAACCGATCACTGATATTAAAACAAATGCAATAATGTAACAGATGTAACATTTTATTTTCATCTTTTTACATTTTTGTCTGATAGATACAGCAAAAGTTATGTATTAAGATCCCTCTTGACTGACTCAAGAAATCGCAGCAAAATCTGCAAAAAAACCCCCCCCAAAAAACAGCTTTTCCGCAACGTGGGGCCGTAGCCTATGAGTTTGCTTTGTTGCAGAAATAGAAAACCATTGGCAGCAATATAAGCTTATTGTGCACTTTATCATCATTTTTACATAGTTTTAATAATCATAAACGTGAGGAACATTGAAAGTGCCATATATTTATTGTGCTTGGTTCGGATGCTATATCCTTAGCTTATTTTCGGTACTGTATTTGTGAACTGAGCTTAGTTCTGATACAGCCTTTATGTAATAAGTTGATCAATGGAGGTGCCTAGAGTCGGACACTAACCAATCTAATAATTATGGTCTTATCATAAGGATAATTCCTTTAACACCTTCCCGCTCTGCGCCACACTATTATGTCGGACTGAGTATGTAGTTAATGCTCAGTGCCGTAATAGTGTGACACTGCAATGCCCCAACATTACTTCCAGCACTTAACTGTGTTACACAGCCGAGACCCAGGACTAGCCACCGGAGTCAAAAGATACTCCAACTCCAGTGGATTAACTCCCTGGATGCCGTGATCAATAGCAATCATGGCATCCAGGGGGTCTGGGGGGCAAAATTGCCTACCCTTGCACCCCTCGGATCCCCTGCAATAAGATTGCGGGGTCCAAGGGTTGCTATGGCAGCCAGGAGGCCGAGCAATGGCTTTCTGACTGCCTAGGCACATTACACATAGGGAGCCTATGTGCAATGTGCACTGGGGATCAGAGATCCCAGGTTCAAGTCCCCTTGTGGGATAGAGAAAAAGTTTTGAAAAAAAGTTTAAAAAGTTAGAAATAAAGAATAAAAAATAAACTAATAATGAAATGTTCAAAAAATCCACCTTTACATTTAAAAAACACATAATCTAAATAATAATAAAAACAAAACATGTTAGGTATCCCATGTGTGTATAAGTCCCCACTATCAAAAAATAGTGTAAATTATCCTGTACGGTGAACGCCGTATAAAAAAATATGTATATACCACAGTCACGGCCACAGCCTCCTGACTGCCTATGCACAGTTCCCATAGGAACCAAAAAATAGCAATAAAAAGTGATCAAAAATTCATAATAAAGCCATAAATAAAGAGCCCTAACATATCTATGTCAACAGTACAGTAAAAAAATTATAGGTGTCAGAATACGGTGACCCCAGGAAAATCGCTGATTTTCAAAAAGTGATGTTTTATTTGTAAAAGCGGTAAAACGTAATAGAAACCAATATAAATATGGTAATGACCCGTCGTTTCATTTTTAATGCAGAGTGAGTGCTGTAAAAACAAAATGCAAACAATTATGAATTGTGTGTTATTTCACATGGACCCCAAAAAAACATAAATAAAAGCTAATTAAAACATTATATGTACCCGAAATTATGGCAAATTAAAACTTGTCATGCAAAGAATCAAACCTCACGTAGCCCTCAACAGAAAAATATTATTAACATACAAACTACCCTGTGTCCTTAAGGGGTTAAAAGGCTTGCCTGAGTATGACAATTCCTTTTTTTTTTTTTTTTTTTTTTTGAAGAGTCCATCAATGAGAAGCAAATCACAGGGATTCTACTACTGAAACCCCCAACATTTTACTTGAGAAGTGTGTCTATCCTGATATCCCACATTGTCTACATTGGGTTAAAGTATACCAGCTTGATCTCTGCAATAAAAGCCATTGTCTTCTAAGAACTGTCTCTAAGGCATCTCACCCAACCAAACAGAGTCCTACTGTGTACTGAAGCAGAGCAAAAACTTTAAGGGTATGTTCACAAGGAGTAATTTTGATGATTTTGAGGTGGTCTTCCACCTCCAAAAACACCCCCTTGGAATCTGCATCAGAAAACCAACGCTGAGCCTACATGTGCACACATAAGCTCTGGCTTGGGGCCAGATTTTGGAGAGGATTTTGAAGCAAAAGACTGCCTCAAAATCCTCTTAAATTCCTGTGTGCACATATCCTAATAGTGCTGTCTACAGATGGGTGTCTCTAGTTTGGCTCTTTAACAGGTACAAACATTGACTAAAAGTGTTGCTGTCTATGGGTTGCAATCGAAAGATAATTTTCTTCCTCCTGTAAGGAAGCTATTATACAGTATAGATGATCACATAAATTTATTATATTTAATAATACAGTTTGGATATGACAATTTACCTTTTCTTTTCTTCTTGTTGATGATTAGAACAATAACTACAGTCATGATGCAGAGAACACATAGTACAATGAATATAAGAATGTATAAAGATATCCCAAAGCCTGCAGAAAGAGAAGATGAAATGTGAAACAGCTATTGAGAACTACATAAGATATTAAGATATTTATTCTCTCCACTCTCTACTGTGCTCATTTTGCATTTTAACCCTTGGAACATTCTTCAGAGGTCCATTTGCATTTGATGTTGTGGTCTTCATGGTTTCTCTTGAGCATTCTTAAAACTGTATTTTGTAATAGACATATAATCTATGCACATAATGGCCTTTTGCAATCTTACACAACCTGATAGACTTTACAGTACCTTTATAGGTACTGGGGTATTTTTATCTGGAACATTTATGGCAGATCTACAGGATGTGCCAAACATATCTGCTAGATTCAGGTTCCCAATCTGGTACCTAAGAACAGGTGTCCCCTGACCCACGTGCAGTTTTCTGGTTACAATTCCTTGCTCTAGACAACAACCAGTAAAGGGGCTGTTCAGGATTTGAGATACATGGCTGCTTTCTTCCACTAACAGTGCCACAACTGTCCATGCAGCAGAGATCTATGGAAGTGAATGGAGCTGATGTGCTATACCACAAACAAAATGTGAACAGGTGTGATATTGTTTTTGTACTAATGGACAACCCCTTTGACCCCTTTACAATCCTAAACATAATGTAAAGCTATATAACTATGTTATAATAAACCTTCTTAGTGCACTATGGATAATGGATTACCAACATTAGGCCGGGGCCTAATGGCCCATCCCCACTTGCGTTAAAATATTGTGGTTTTGTAAATCGCACCATGTCAATTATACCTACAGAAACACCAGCAGTTTCACTATAGGTATAATTGAAACAGAAAGTCTGCAGAGGAAACCTCTGCAACCTTTCTGTTCAAAGCGTTGCAGAAAAAAAACGTGATGCATTGCCGCCGCGGTTTTTCCCACAGTGCTTTTTTGCTGAGGGATGCCACGCGGGGCAGGGGTTTTCCAGGCAAAAGATCATTTTTCAAAAAAGGTCAGTTAGTGCTATTAATAGGTTAATAAGTTCAACAAAATACCTTTAGCAGTGTTTTGAGTGATTTCTAGGTTTCTCTAGGAGCTCCTGGCATCTTCTGCATTTGTTTACATGGGTAGCTTCCTGTTCTGATTTCCTACAACTACCATGATGCCTTGCGATTCACTCAGAGCTGACTCCCTCCCCCTCCCTTTCTCACCTCCCCCTCCCTTCCTCACCTCCTCCCTGTTTCCCCAGCTAGGCGGCTAGTTAGAAATGGGGAAACGGAATATCACCAGAAAATCATAAAATGTGCCTGGGGCAATCAAATGACTGCCCTGGCAATCTAGGTAAATATAGCTTTTTGGTACAGTAAGTAATTTAGAAGGTAGGCGGGATGGGGGTGTTTTCAGTAGCTTAGATTAGGAAAATCAGTTTATCCCAGATAAACCCTTTAGATATTAGGTATAAATGATCCTCATAGATGCTCCCTGTGATATAACGGAAATTGCTATCACTAACCCTAAGTGAAATATATGATGTAGCAAGTGTCATCGTGATGTAGTAGAGAAATTCAGCCATCACTCTGACATTAGTGAACTTGGAACAACCCTCGCATAGTGTACCTGTCACTATACTATGCTGCTTAAAGGCTAAAGCTCCACATAGCTAGCCGTAGACAAAAAACTCTGTGGAAAAGACGCATCGTGTTTTTTCTGCAGGGTTTTTCACAGGAAGTCTGCAGAGTTTTCCTCTGCAGACTTTCTGCCTCTATTATACCTATACGGAAACCGTCATCGTTTCCGTAGATATAATTGACATGGTGCGATTTACAGTTTTTGAAATTACAGCATTTCCACTGTGGATATTTCTCTGCAATGTGTATATGGGATTAGCCAGAATCCAATCCACTTTGTAGATATTGTAAAACACTCCGGTTTTTGCAGTGGCATTTCCGCGACGTGGAGCCCCGACCTTAGATAGGACAGCATATTATGAGTTCAGTCATTTGTCTCTATAGATGTTATGTTATTGCTTTAACATTTTATAATATATAGGTGTATAGAATTTTCTTTAATTTATACTGTCGATTCATCGTAATTTTTGCCGTATCGATCCCTCCTTCTTGCTGACAATAGCAGCTTTTCATGGCCTCTAGCTAGTATATCCTGTTTCACCTGTATTATATATACTTTTTACATTAAGTATATAATTTAACAAGATACCTTTCTTTTGAGCAATTGGTGCATTATTGTTGAATATTTCCACAGTATACGTGGTTATCAATGGTGTGCTTTCGTGAAAATTCTTGATAGTTGTAGTACTTTCCATTGTACTGACTGTACTAAAATGTGAGACATCACCGAAATCTGAGATAAACAGAACAGAATTTTATTTTAATATATACATATTTCTAAACTTATATTTGCAAGTGTAAAAATTGGTAGACAGAAGCATAAAGCATTAAATATTTGTGTGAGAATATGTATATCTGATAACTGCAAAAACAAAACGTTACAACGTCACTCTGCAGAGTTTTTATAATTGTATTGCAGCCACAGCAACATACACCTGCATTTCTTGTTCATATTTGTTTGTCAGTGCTAACCAATTTTTCTGTGTTTGTTGCATAGGGCTTTTGGGAGGTGTAGCTGGTTTGTGCACGCCACCCATCTGTCCAAGGCTGATTTTTAATTAGAGGATAATATGGGTGAACTACACTCCACCTATTCATTCAGAGGCCATCGGTCCAGGGTAAGGAGGGTATTTCTGGTGTATGAGGACATGATATGGCTGAGAAACACATTTGTCCTTAATCCATGTGAGACCAAGGCCATAAAAGAGGTGAGTCATTTTAGTGTAGGTGTGGCATCCCAGAGCTGGCTATGGCTGGGCTGAGGGTGATCTCTGTGCATTGTATTATTTCCTGTTGCTTCATAGCCTGTGTGACATAGCAGGGGGTCCTGAGTCTCACACAACACAGCGCCACCTAGTGAGCCTCACACATGCATTGCACCTCCCATAGGATTGAATAGTAACCAAATGTCCAATGGGAGGACATCGCCTGGGAAAAGGGGAGGAGTCAGCTGATCACTGGGTCCCCATGGTAACACCCCTGCAGGAAGGTCCTGCGTGTGAGGAGTTAGAAGTGTGGAGTGTTAGGAGGAGGAGGTGAGGAGATAAGTGTGATGTCCTGTGAAGAAAGCAGTGAGTTTAGTGCAGGAATCTCAAGTCCTAGACAGGCCCAGGAAGGTTGGAGAGCTGACAGACTCCAGCTATTCAGAAGATCCTGTCTCCTGTCTGCCTAGCCATCGCCCTGAAGGAAGTCAAGCATCATTATCTTGTCAGCCTGAGACTGTGGAGAGAACATTCTGGAACACGTGCTCCATAGCAAGTATCACAGGATCCAGGGGCCAAGGCCAGACCTGTGGAATATCCTGCCACCCTGACTATTGCACCCCGAAACTCTGAGCTATCAGGACCACATAACGTGAGTGGGGAATATTATGTGCTAGTATCATGGTGGGCATCCTCCTATGAGCCAAATAGGAGCCCAGATGCACCTCAGGGCTGTAACACTGAAGTATAAGGGGCTAGGAACACCTTTCATCAAGTCTACCCTGCACCCCAGGACTTTGCTGTGTCACCAGGCGTACCCCGTTGTTTTGTATTGAAGAAACTGTTTAAGCAGTTGTGCCTCCACACCCATGGAAGTAAAAGTTCAACTTTACAACCGTTTCTGTGTCTGACTCTGCACCGACAACATCAGGGCGCCCCAAACACCACCAGTCGGCACAGTATAGGGGAAGCGCCCCGGGGGAACAATCACCACCAACATTTGTGCAGCCCCCTCATCACCGGTACCAGTGGTGGTAACGTGGGACAGCACCAGCGCTGCGCCCTCGTGCCCAGAGACCGTGACAAGTCTGCGCTGTTTGCACCCCGCAATCCCAACTGCAGCGTTACCTTCCATCTGGTCACCGCAAGAAAAACTGGCGTCACGAACAGGATACGGGTGTGTGCCATTTTGAGAAAGTCGCTACGAAAAGTGCGCCAAATTGTCTCCAGAGCATCGGTCTTTATTGTGGACTTTGCTAAGATCAAGTTTATTCCCTGAGAGTGCTTGCCACAAAGAGGGGGAGCCCTATACCCCTGAAGTAAACCCTAAAGACTGTCCTCTCAGTGTGTTACAGCCCTGGAAGAGTTAAAACGCCGAGGACTTGTTTGCTGCGCCACATCGCTGTGTAAGAACGCCCACAAAGGGTTAACTGTACCTTGCAAAAGTGCGGGAGATTTTTAGCACTGCCCATGAGGCCAGGAGCACACCGTCAGCCTGCATCATAGTGACTCTGTTAATAGCTACAGCATTCTTAAAGAGACAGAATTCCAAGTTGTAGTCTCCATTCCCTGCCAGCAAGCAGTTGAGTTTCTTAAAGAGACGGCGACCTAATTTCAGTTATACCTGCAAACAACATGACTGAGCAAAGTGACATTGTGCCATCTGTTTCTAGTGATCCAGCAGTGACCATGGCGAGCAGCCTACCATTCTCCATGCCATTTTACCCTGGTGCACCATGGCTGCCGCGCTACAAAGGGGAGGCGCATACCCTCAGGGACTTTCGTGAGAAGATGCTGTCTCTCTTCCAGTTCTATCCTCTGAATACAGAACAGCAGATACAGATCCTGCTGGGCCAGCTTGAGGGTGCTGCAGCTAGGGAGGTCAAATCCTGGCCTGCCTCTGACAAAAGAACCCCTGGGCAAATTCTGGACAAACTCCAGGTGAACTTTGACGTGCGATCTGTCTCCGAGGTAAAGATGCGCTTCTTTTCCAGACGACAACTACCTGGTGAGACCCTGTGGGACTATGCTTTATCCCTCCAAGAGGCGTTCAGAGCTGTGGTGCAAGTGGATCCACGTGAAAATGTGGACTCTGATAAAATCTTGCTTGACCGCTTCATAGAAGGGGCGGGTACCACATTGCTCCAGAGTCAGTTGTGAATGCTTGCTGCACAACATCCCAGCATCACGTTTGCTGACTTCAAGGCCCTTGCCATCCAGGTCTTGGGACAGGAGCAGCCCCAGCCAAGCCCTGTCATCTGTGCTCCCTCACCTGGACCCTCAACAAGCATTGCTCCAGTTGTCCTGCCACTACCTCTGGGTACCTCACCTGCTGCCCAAACTGCGCAGACTACACCAGCAGACTCCAGAGATGACCTTCTGGCCCGAGTGGATCATCTGACCCGTGCCATGGAACAGATCACCGTCCGTCTAGATCGTCTGACCCAGCCGTCTTCATCGTCCAGTGATCCTTTGCGAAGTCTCAACATCTCACCTGAGTCGCCACCCAGACGTCCGTCTTCAGTGAAACCTCCGCAGAGTGAGAGGCCATACTGTACCTATTGCCATAGATATGGACACACCAGGCCTCAGTGTTTTCAGTTAAACGGGCCACCCCCGAGGCAGCGGGCCGCCCCTCGGGAGGAAAGAAGAAGGGCCCAGGTGAATCTTCAGTGCCATTGTCACGCTTCGTCTCAGCCTGCCCACACATCACAATCCGGGTGAACGGCGTCCCTCTGACAGCGTTGGTGGACACTGGATCTCAGGTAACAACCCTGCGCAAGCAGGTGTTCCTTGAACATTGGGACTTAGGTGTGTTGAATAGAACACCTGACACATGGATAAATCTGTGTGCCAGCAATGGACAGCCCATACCACAGCAGGGTTATTGGGAACCCACTATCCAGATTGGGGACTTGAAACTGCCTAGACAGGGTGTAATTGTCACTGATGTAGAGGATGATAGGTTTGCAGTTGTAATATTAGGCATGAATGTTTTACGCCATTGCTTTGCAGAAGTGTTGGATGCCTTGCATGCCTCTCTCCTTACAGCTTCTCCCAGTGACCAGCAGACCATTCAGCGGGCCATTCGTGTACTCAATGCCCAGCACAAGTTCGCCAACAAACAAGGTGAAATTGGTCGAGTCCGGATCCAAGATACCCGTCCAGTAACCCTACAGCCTGGAACAGAAACTATGGTGTGGTGCCGTGCCCGTCCGGGCATAGAAAATCAGGACTACGAGGCCTTGCTACAACCCATACAGGTAGATGGCCAACCACTTGTCATGGCTGCCCGCAGCCTTGTCACAGTTTCCAATGGACGTGTTCCTGTCCGCTTAGTCAACTTGGGCGATGCTCCCGTGAACCTCCACAAGTTCCACTCTGTGGCCCTGCTACACCGGTTAGCACCAGAAGACATTCTCTCTGGTGATTCTACCGCCACACAGCGTTCCACCCAAGCTGCTGAGAACATTCAGAATGGAGCCACGAAGTCCTGGTGGGATGAATTGAACGTGGGAGACGCCAATACCCCTATAGAGCATATCAATGGGGTTCGCAATGTGGCCAAGCGTTACCAACAGGCATTCAGCAAACACCCATTGGACTTTGGTAAGACCACGACCATACAACATCGCATTCTGACTGGCGACCACCATCCAATCAAGGAGCGTCACCGTCCAATACCACCAGCGATGTACCAACCGGTGAAAAAGTTGATCCAAGAGATGCGAGATGCTGATGTCATCCGGGAGAGTAACAGCCCCTGGGCAGCCCCGCTAGTCCTTGTCAAGAAGAAAGACGGAACCCTACGATTTTGTGTGGACTATCGTAAACTCAACAACGTCACGCACAAAGACGCATACCCATTGCCACGGATTGAGGAATCTCTAACGGTTTTGGGATCAGCTACCTGTTTCTCGACCCTGGACTTAACCAGTGGATACTGGCAAGTCCCTATGGCGCCTGAAGATCGTGAAAAGACTGCGTTTACGACCCCGATGGGACTCTTTGAATTCAATAGTATGCCATTTGGGCTATGTAATGCCCCAGCCACTTTCCAACGGCTTATGGAGAGGTGCCTCGGCCATGAGAATTTCCAGAGTGTGCTTCTGTACCTGGACGATGTTATTGTATTCTCCCGGACATACCAAGAACACCTTCGTCACCTATCCGAGGTATTCAAGGTACTTATACAGCACGGCCTAAAGTTGAAGCCCTCCAAGTGCTACCTGTTGAAACCCCAAGTTCACTACCTTGGGCATGTCGTGAGCGCACAAGGCGTCCAACCTGATCCTGAAAAGATCACTGCAGTCCAGAACTGGCGAAGACCAACTACCGTCAAAGAAGTCCGAAGCTTCCTTGGATTCGCAGGTTACTACTGGCGTTTCATACCACACTTCGCCCAAGTAGCCGAGCCTCTGAACGAGTTGTTGCGTGGTTGTCCCAGAGAAAACTACAACCGAAAGCTTCCGGTAGACTGGACAGCGCGTCAAGAGGAAGCCTTTCAAGCGCTTAAAGCACTTCTGACGCAACCACCAATTCTAGCCTATCCCGACTACAGTCAGCCATTCCGCTTGTACACAGATGCAAGTCACCAAGGTTTGGGTGCAGTGTTGTCCCAGGTTCAGGACAACAAAGAGCGAGTCATCGCCTACGCCAGCAGGAGTCTGAGAGGCGCGGAGAAGAACGACCAGAACTATAGTTCTTTCAAACTCGAACTTCTGGCGCTTGTCTGGGCCGTGACAGAGAAGTTTAAAGACTACCTGGCTGCCACACCCTTTACCGTGTACACAGATAATAATCCGTTGGCGCATCTGGACACTGCTCGACTGGGAGCCCTTGAACAACGGTGGGCCTCAAGACTCGCGAATTACAAGTTCTCTGTCAAGTATCGCAGTGGCAAGTCCAACGCTAACGCTGATGCACTCTCAAGGTTGCCTGTGGGAGAAGAACCCCCCCGAGAAGACATCTGGGAAGAGGTGGAGATGCCACCATTCTACAACAAGTTTGCCCAACAGGTTGCTATTGGTGTCCCTGTAGAAGGAGAATCTCTGGCGAAAACAGCTGCCGAATCCCTCCAGGAGCCATCTCTGTGGAAAACGTTCCAAGAAGAGAGCAGAGTTTTAGGAGAATTGTCAGATTTCCTGCTTACAGGAAGAATACCAACCCGTGTAAAGAGAGGTCTTCATGACGTGGAATTAAAACGCCTTTGGCGACAGAGGAAGCGCCTGTTTGTCCAACGAGGCCTTCTACTTAGAAACACTCTTGATCCTGTCACAGGTGAAAGGCTTCATCAGATCCTCGTACCAAGAAGAGATGCACAGATGATACTTGAGGCGTATCATGACAGATCCGGTCACTTCGGGGTACAAAAGACCGAAGCTACCATCCGTCGTCGCTTCTATTGGGTTGGGATGAGGAGTGACATTGAGAGTTGGTGCCGAGAGTGTCCCGCCTGTAGTATCACCAAGGAAGGTCGAAGAGATCAGAAGGCCCCTCTACATCCAATTAAGACTCAAAAGCCATGTGAAATTGTTGCTCTGGACCATGTGAAGTTGGGTCCCACACGTTCCGGCTACAGCTACGCTCTGACAATGGTGGATCATTACTCCAAGTTCCTTGTCATCGTGCCTGTCAGAGATCTTACAGCAAGAACTACGGCTGAGACCTTCTACGCAGAGTTTGTCCGCCATTACGGTTGTCCTGAGCATATCCTCACCGACCGTGGATCGGCGTTTGAATCCCAATTGTTCCGTGAGCTGTGTCAGTTCCAAGACTGCAAGAAGTTGCGAACCACAGCGTATCACCCTCAAGGGAATGGTATGTGCGAGAAGGCAAATCAAGTGATCATCGGCATGCTAAGAACAGCCGCAGTTACACCTGGTGTTGAGTGGCCTGAACGTATCAAGGACTTGGCCTATATTTACAACAACACACCCCAAACATCTACGGGATACACACCATTTTATCTAATGTTTGGAAGACAAGGTCAACTTCCTTCAGACTTAACCCTTGGTGTGAAGGTCCCTGACACCATCAATCCACTACCCATAACAGACTGGGTTGTTGAACACCGCCGACGTATGGAGGAAGCTAAAGAGATAGTTGAAACGCGCATGGATGAGGTTCGTAGGAGACAACAGGAGGATTACAACCATCGCGCCCATGCAGCGCCCCTGAAAGTTGGCGACCGTGTATGGTTAAGGAATAACCATCGGAATGGGAAATTGGATCCATTCTGGGAGAAAGAACCATACAGTGTCATCTCCATACCATATCCTGAATCCGACGTGTATGAGATCTCTAAACCTGGGAGACAGCCCCAAGTAGTACACCGAAACCGTCTGAAGCTGTGCCTTAAAGAAGGACTACCCACAGAGGTGCCCCCAGCTGAGACAACGAGTACAGAGATCTTGTCACCTTCTGAAGCGAAAGAGAGACCCCCAACGTTAACTGAGCTTATGTGGGCGCCTAAACTACTACCATTTAGCTGTTATCCACCAATTGCTCTAGTGCAAGAGAACCCTTCGACAGATGATTTAATTGATTTCAGTGACTCTGTTCCTGATTCAAATCTCGTTCCACTTAGGCGTTCTGAGCGTACCACAAAAGGCATACCTCCAACATGCTATAGTGATGCCATGGCTGTCCTTGTGTAAAAGAGGTTAACTGTCTCTGCTTCTGTATATATGTTATTCCTGCTCTGATTACATTAATGTTTTTCCTGTGTGTATATACAGTATATATATAATATCTTGCCATGTAATATAGTATTTACATTTATATGCAACAATCCAAGCCATAGTGCCTGGCTCACCGAGCCAAGGAAGTTCTGTTACCCCATTGCGGTATGGACATTCGTGCTAGAGTGCCTACTCTTCCTTACAGAAAGGACTGTTTATTGTTTCTCAGAGAGACTCTCATGATAATGGACACTCACAAAATTTGTGCCAGAGAGCCTCTGGACCCATTTTCACTACTGTTGTTTCTATATGGACTGTCTGATGGTACCGCCAAAAGGTTCCATAAGTCTGAGTTTAATTATCTCTCTGTTACCCTTCAGACTTCTCATGGACATTCCAGGACTATGCCGGGAGGTCTTACCTCAAGTTTCTAAGTATTATATTTTTCTAAACTGTTAGTGACATTTGCACTTTATTCGTATTTATTAACGTTATGTTACATTTCTCACCTTCACCCCAGCCCGTCGCCGAGGTCGGCTCAGTGAAAGAGGGGGAGTATGTGGCATCCCAGAGCTGGCTATGGCTGGGCTGAGGGTGATCTCTGTGCATTGTATTATTTCCTGTTGCTTCATAGCCTGTGTGACATAGCAGGGGGTCCTGAGTCTCACACAACACAGCGCCACCTAGTGAGCCTCACACATGCATTA
Source organism: Leptodactylus fallax (assembly GCA_947044405.1). Lineage (NCBI taxonomy): Eukaryota > Metazoa > Chordata > Amphibia > Anura > Leptodactylidae > Leptodactylus > Leptodactylus fallax. The sequence goes on from CAMRHE010000166.1 coordinate 1,650,809, forward strand.
CACTTCCCATAGGATTGAATAGTAACCAAATGTCCAATGGGAGGACATCGCCTGGGAAAAGGGGAGGAGTCAGCTGATCACTGGGTCCCCATGGTAACACCCCTGCAGGAAGGTCCTGCGTGTGAGGAGTTAGAAGTGTGGAGTGTTAGGAGGAGGAGGTGAGGAGATAAGTGTGATGTCCTGTGAAGAAAGCAGTGAGTTTAGTGCAGGAATCTCAAGTCCTAGACAGGCCCAGGAAGGTTGGAGAGCTGACAGACTCCAGCTATTCAGAAGATCCTGTCTCCTGTCTGCCTAGCCATCGCCCTGAAGGAAGTCAAGCATCATTATCTTGTCAGCCTGAGACTGTGGAGAGAACATTCTGGAACACGTGCTCCATAGCAAGTATCACAGGATCCAGGGGCCAAGGCCAGACCTTTGGAATATCCTGCCACCCTGACTATTGCACCCCGAAACTCTGAGCTATCAGGACCACATAACGTGAGTGGGGAATATTATGTGCTAGTATCATGGTGGGCATCCTCCTATGAGCCAAATAGGAGCCCAGATGCACCTCAGGGCTGTAACACTGAAGTATAAGGGGCTAGGAACACCTTTCATCAAGTCTACCCTGCACCCCAGGACTTTGCTGTGTCACCAGGCGTACCCCGTTGTTTTGTATTGAAGAAACTGTTTAAGCATTTGTGCCTCCACACCCATGGAAGTAAAAGTTCAACTTTACAACCGTTTCTGTGTCTGACTCTGCACCGACAACATCAGGGCGCCCCAAACACCACCAGTCGGCACAGTATAGGGGAAGCGCCCCGGGGGGAACAATCACCACCAACATTTGTGCAGCCCCCTCATCACCGGTACCAGTGGTGGTAACGTGGGACAGCACCAGCGCTGCGCCCTCGTGCCCAGAGACCGTGACAAGTCTGCGCTGTTTGCACCCCGCAATCCCAACTGCAGCGTTACCTTCCATCTGGTCACCGCATAGGGACCTAGAGGTGGCTTTTAGCATGAAACGGACGTTGCCTAACCATCTCTGTGCATTTACTCTCTCCCATGTGTTTTTCATGGATGTTTTTACTACATATGGAATAAAGACTGTTCTTAAGAAAATAACATTTTGGTGAGTGCCCCCTACTTTTTTCTTTTCTTTTGTTAATATATCTATTTATAGGGCATGAGCACCACCATACAGAATGTTTTCTTTGTATCTGCTCTCCTGTTGCTAGACCACATTGGAATGTGTTTTAGGTCAAATTTATAGCAGTGCCTCCTATTTTCTCTTTTTCTTTTGTTTTGCCCACCTAATAGAGGTCACCTTGATGAGGCAGGTGGGCTTACAGTTACAGTTTGATCAAAATGTAAATACCAAGAACCTCATTATCATTTATCCTTATATACAGTAGGTATTTGTAGTCTTGGTGCTAGTAGAGTGCTGGTGCAACTTTTTGTTTTTGTAATTGTATGACCGCCACAACAACATGCACCTGCATTTCTTGTCCATATTGTTTTGGCAGTGCTGACCAACTTTTCTATATATATGTAATGATGTCACATGAGTGTGTATGTATTTATATGCTTCACTCTTGTGATTTATGTTACAGAAGTGTATGTTTGCATAGACTGCACTCTATTGTCTTGATCGTAAAGTAGTGGACAAGTGTTTTATGCTGATTTCTGTAATGATTGTGTGTATTTCTAGGCTGTGGTGAGATATGATATCACAATAGTGATATCAAAAACATTCCTTATGTATATAGTATCAAAATGTTCAGAAAGAGAGATTCTGCAAACGTGTGTTGTTAGGCTGTGCTCTTGTCCGCTGTAAACCAAAATGGCATTCTCCAAATTTCCAGTCTGAGATGTAAGCAAAAATGTTCTTATTCAATAACAATACTTTGTTTTCCTGGGAAATTTAATATTAGGTTTCTAAAATGAAAAAAATATATACTGGTCCTCTACTGCATCCATTACAACGCTTCTAAGGTTCCTCATAGTCTTTACTTCCTGGTGTCCAACAGACTGGAAATGCCTGGAGATGCCACCTCAGCCAATGACTGCAGCTAGATGGTCGTCTGAGCAGGCATTTCCCAAGCAGAGGGGTTATGTTTAGCTTTTTAACCTCCTCTTAACATCTGCTATAATAGTATGGTGAATGTCAGGTCTTTAAACATGATGCCCACTTAGGAGCAGAGCAAGTACCATAGCCTTCGGGTCAAGTGTGACTGAGGCATTTGTTCACTGGTGGCATGTGGACGCTGCCATGTTTATGAGGATTACTATGAGACCTTGGAGCCTATTGGATACTCCCTGGTTGTCATTTTACTATTTTCTATTACAGGCTGGCTCACAGACAATCATAGTCAATAGGTTCAATAGGTATGTGAAATTGACAAAGTTAAAACATAATTTTTAATAATAAAAAAAAAAAATATTTTTTTGGTAAAACAAATAAAAAAAAGAGAGAGAACGGGTGTCAGTTGTGGGTGTCAGAATATGAAAAACTATATACATTTGGTATTGTCATTTCCATTCCGTATCCATGGCCATGTCATGTGTCCCACAGTTCTCATACAGCTCTGAGACTGAAAAAAATGTAAAAAAAAATGGCAGTTGGAAGGTGGGCAGTAAAAAAACAAAAAAAAAAAAAAAACTAAAATGCAAAAACAAAAAATGGTTATGGTGGGAAGGGGTTAAGTGTCTCTTCATTTCCCTGGAAAATCCCTTTAGGATACTGAGGGACTAAACTCAATAAGGCTAAGGCCCCACGTAGCGTCCCAGAGCAAAAGCACTGTGGGAAAAACCACAGTGGCAATGCATCACGGTTTTTCCCACAGCGCTTTTCACAGAAAGTCCACAGAGGTTTCCTCTGCAGACTTTCTGTTTCAATTATACCTATAGGGAAACTGCTGGCGTTTCCGTAGGTATAAATGACATGCTGCGATTTCCAAAACTGTTTTGGAAATTGCAGCATGTCCACATCGTGTATTTTTTCACAAGGTGTGGATGGTATTCACTAGACTGTTGCTGTGACTGTTACGCCATGTGGGACCCAGGCCTTAATAGACTTATTTTTTTTTGTATAATGTATCGGAGTAAGAAAACACTCTTACTCACTTGCCTGGTGTTTGTTTTGTAGCCACTAGATGGCTCTAACATGATGATTAATCTTTCAAGTCTAATCCTAGAATTAAAATACAAAATTATATGGATATGTTTTCATAATTTATAGTTTATGTAGAATTAGGAATTGTTCTATCTGACATACACTCATTGACAAAAAAAAAACACCCAGATAGAAATGTCAGATTGCTGTAAAACTCGGCATGCAGTTATGTCTCAGGCAGATAACTTAAATGTGTACAGTACAGTCTGATTAGATAATTGGTCTTGCCCAGTGCACTATAAAAAGGCGCTCAGAGGCTACTTTAGGGTAGTGTACAAATTTTGAGATGAGGCATATCATTGGACTCAGAGAAGCAGGATGGTCATTTTGATTTTTGTTGTGACCTGGCTTTTAGGAGGTGTCTTCAGCAATGGTTATGTGAGATCATACACTTGCAGCAAACAGGCTCTGGATGGCCCAGACAGACCACCAGTAGACAAGATCACTCGATCAACTGACCATCCAGACACAGATGGTAAATTTGGTATCATGGTGCCGATTACTTGTACTGCCATTGACAGCCAGTCACTGTTGCTTTCATTTGCAGCCTTGACTATTATAAACAGGGACCATATCATCTTTAGCGACAAATTTAATGACTAGTACAAAGTACTAGATCTTCCTTTCAATTGTACAGTTTTCCCCAGTGAACATATCCTTTTGCTCTAATAGTTTAATCACTTACATTTACCACCATTACATTCACACATACAAAGTTTAATTCCATTCTAAACACTCCTTCTTGGTGCATTATTGTTTTGTGAATGAGTGTATAATACTGAAAGTACAACCCAGTAGTATCATACACGGTGGATCGCAGCTGTTAACACTTTAAATGCTGCGGTTAAACGCGACTGCCCCATCTTTTCCGCCCTCACCGCCCTGCGGAACATCATTGGAGGGTGGTGATTGGTTGCCATGACAGTCGGGAACCTATTGAAGGCTCCCAGACTTGTCATTACATTAGCTCTATTACTATGGCAGATTTAATAGAAGACAATGGATTTCACTATACACTGCAATACATTTCATATTGCAGTGTATAGTGTGAGCAATCAGACCCCATAGGATTCAAAATCCCTAGGGGGTCTGAAAATAAAAGTAAAAAAATATATATATACAGTGGGTACGGAAAGTATTCAGACCCCTTTAAATTTTTCACTCTTTGTTTGATTGCAGCCATTTGCTAAAAGCCAAAAAGTTAATTTTATTTTTCATTAATGTACACTCAGCACCCCATCTTGACAGAAAAAAAACAGAAATGTAGATATTTTTGCAAATTTATTAAAAAAGAAACTGAAATATCACATGGTCATAAGTATTCAGACCCTTTGCTCAGTATTGAGTAGAAACACCCTTTTGAGCTAGTACAGCCATGAGTCTTCTTGGGAATGATGCAACAAGTTTTTCACATCTGGATTTTGGGATCCTCTGCCATTCTTCCTTGCAGATCCTCTCCAGTTCCGTCAGGTTGGATGGTGAACGTAGGTGGACAGCCATTTTCAGGTCTCTCCAGAGATGCTCAATTGGGTTGAGGTCATGGCTCTGGCTGAGCCAGTCAAGAATGGTCACAGAGTTATTCCGAAGCCACTCCTTTGTTATTTTAGCTGTGTGCTTAGGGTCATTGTCTTGTTGGAACGTGAACCTTCGGCCCAGTCTGAGGTCCAGAGCACTCTGGAAGAGGTTTTCTTCCAGGATATCTCTGTACTTGGCCGCATTCATCTTTCCTTCAATTACAACCAGTCGTCCTGTCCCTGCAGCTGAAAAACACCCCCATAGCATGATGCTGCCACCACCATGTTATACTGTTGGGATTGTATTGGGCAGGTAATGAGCAGTGCCTGGTTTTCTTCACACATATCGCTTAGAATTAATGCCAAAAAGTTCAATCTTTGTCTCATCAGACCAGAGAATCTTATTTCTCATAGTCTGGGAGTCCTTCACGTGTTTTTTGGCAAACTCTATGCGGGCTTTCATATGTCTTGCACTGAGGAGAGGCTTCCTTTGGGCCACTCTGCCATAAAGCCCCGACTGGTAGAGGTCTGCAGTGATAGTTGACTTTGTGGAACTTTCTCCCATCTCCTTACTGCATCGCTCATCCACAGTGATCTTTGGGTTCTTCTTTACCTCTCTCACCAAGGCTCTTCTCCCACGATTGCTCAGTTTGGCTGGACAGCCAGGTCTAGGAAGAGTTCTGGTCGTCCCAAACGTCTTCCATTTAAGGATTATGGAGGCCATTGTGTTCTTAGGAAACTTGAGTGCTGCAGAAATTCTTTTGTAATCTTGGCCAGATCTGTGCCTTGCCACAATTCTGTCTCTGAGCTCTTTGGGCAATTCCTTTGACCTCATGATTCTCATTTGCTCTGACATGCACTGTGAGTTGTGAGGTCTTATATAGACAGGTGTGTGCCTTTCCTAATCAAGTCCAATCAGTTTAATTAAACACAGCTGGACTCCAGTGAAGGAGTAGAACCATCTCAAGGAGGATCAGAAGGAAATGGACAGCCTGTGAGTTAAATATGAGTGTCACAGCAAAGGGTCTGAATACTTATGACCATGTGATATTTCAGTTTTTCTTTTTTAATAAATTTGCAAAAATATCTACATTTCTGTTTTTTTTCTGTCAAGATGGGGTGCTGAGTGTACATTAATGAGAAATAAAATGAACTTTTTTGCTTTTAGCAAATGGCTGCAATGAAACAAAGAGTGAAAAATTTAAAGGGGTCTGAATACTTTCCGTACCCACGTGTGTGTGTGTGTGTATGTGTATGTGTATATATATATATATATATATATATATATATATATATTATATAATTTTTTTTTTTTTTTTAAGTATACAAAAAACACACACACAAGTTTAAATCACTCCCCTTTCCTTAAATCACATATACTTTAGGTATCCCCGTGCTCAAAAATTCCAGAACTACTAAAATATAAAAAATATTTATCCCATACAGTGAATGCTGTAGCAGAGGAAAAAATAAAAATGGCGACAATTAAAGGATGATCGTCACCAGAAGCCAGTATCAACCTATTTGCAAGAGAGACAGTATAAGTAGAGTCAGAGAACAAAAAAAAAAGGAGCATGATGTGAACACAACATGAAGACATAAGGACAAATACAGTACTTCAATATCCTTTTTAAACTATACCAAAAAAGTTAGTAGGAAAAAGATGTTAATTTACACCACTACCCGGGCACTATATGACCCTAGTGTGGCTGAAGTTTGCTATGATTTAAAAAAAACATCAGGGTATCAGATATATCACTAGGTCTGGGCTGAGAACATACATACATGCATACATACATCCATACATACATACACATGGAAAGCTTTCTGCTGTACTTTTTCTTCCATGATTAAGTATTCTGAATAGTGATTAGCCTTTCTTGATGACATCACAGTTGGCTATATGATACTTTCACAACAATTGAACTTTTATTGTACTGTTATTGAGAAACTTTTACCCAACCTAAAAGTAAATTATTCTAATCACTCAAACCACTTCTCCAAAGGTCAGCTTTGTCAGTTTACAACATTTCCTCTCTGCATTACAGCTCCTGTCACAGTTGATGGTATTTAAAGGCATCTATCTGCTGGATTTTCAACTCTAAACAGGCCTCAGCAAATGCAGCAGCAAGAGAACCCCTTTCTAATGGAATCCCTCACTGATCTCAGTTAGGCCACGTTCACATCTGTCTCTGTTGGAGACTCTGTTGCAGTGTCCACTAAAATCGATAGACGTCTAATTGACCCCATTACAGTCAATGGTCTGCTGGGCTCCATGTTTAACCTATTTTAGTGGTCTGCCCACTTAGGAATAGTTTGAACTGGGCCTACTAATGCATTAAAACAGCCCTGCTGTTACATACAGTACCTTAGTGAGAATCCTTGAAGAAACAGGTGGCTTAAAAATATACTACAGTGTAGTACAAACCAAAATGTAAACAGAGTCTTAGGGTATATATTAAATATATGTTGGCCACAACCACTGATTTAATGGAGTTCGGCTGACTATCTAATGTGTATAGGAAGTCTCAATCCTCCCTCGATGGGTTGTCAGTGACAAAAAGATTGTCCAAGTTGGTTTCAGCATGCCCAGTCCTTTTATTCTCTGGGAAATAATCCGCTGCCATGGTGGTAGTGGCTAATGTCTCTCACCTTATTGAAAACCCATGCCTGATGGACATGAAGAGTGGGCATGTTTATGGATAAAGGGGGTAATGGAAGGAATAACTGCTGGAGGTGCAATGAATTCTTAATGTCGCAGCCAAAATATAAAGTAATTTTGGAAAATGACCTGAAGGAATTCTTTCAGATTAATGCTCCCTCAGTATCTAGCCCTGATATATTGTGGAACTCACATAAAGCCTTTATCAGAGGAACATTTATTCGATTGGGTCACATAGAAAAGAAAACTAGGCTAGCAGAAATTGACCGACTATTGCACCAGATAAAATCTATAGATAACGATAATAAAAAATCTCCTTCCCCCTCCAATGCTGCAAAATTGGTGACGCTACGTCAACAATTGACAGCCTGTTTTCTGCATAAATATGAAAAGAACCTGAAAAGGGTGAAAGCTACTTACTACTCTCAATCTAACAAAGCAGGCAAGCTCTTAGCGTCCAAGCTTAAACAAAAACATGCCAGGTCTAAAATCCCGTTTCTTCAGAGTAAGGATGGTGCACACAAAATCTATGATCCTAGTGGCATCGCCAATGCATTTAAAGCTTTCTAGGAAGGCTTATATAATATTAAAGAGGACTCTTCTGTGATACCTCCGACGAAACAAGACATTGTAAACTTTCTTGCAAGCGCCCAATTGCCCACACTCACTAATGCACAACTAGACTCTTTGAACGAGCCCATCACATCATCAGAGTTGCTGTCAGTAATTAAGTCGCTGCCACCCTGAAAATCCCCGGGCCTAGATGGCCTCACTAATGAGTATTATAAAAAGTTTTCTCCAATTTTGCTTAACCCGCTGTTGTCCTTTTTAATGGCTGTGGTAGACTCTGGCACTATTCCGGGGGGAAAATCAGGAGGCACTGGTGGTGACGTTGCCTAAACCGGGCAAGCCTGCCACCAGCCCCCAAAACTTTCGACCAATATCCCTATTAAACTCAGATTTAAAAATTTATGCCAAAATTATAGCAAATAGAGTAGCAGCTTGTCTTCCGAGCCTAATAAATTACGACCAGGTGGGATTCGTGAAGGGGAGGCAATCATATGACAATACCAGACGCATCTTGAATATTATACATCATATTAACTCAAAAAAAATGGAAGCAGTGGTTCTCGCATTAGATGCCGAGAAGGCGTTTGACCGCATTTGCTGGTCGTATGCCTTCCTGGTGATTAGGAGGATGGGGTTCGAGGGAGCAATTCTGAAAGCAATTGAGGCACTGTATTCTGCGCCTTCTGCAAGAGTATTCACTAACGGGGTAGTATCAGATCCCTTTTTAATAACGAACGGGATTAGACAGGCGTGCCCCCTCTCACCGCTGATATTTGTTCTCTCGATGGAACCGCTGGTCCAAGCAATTAGACTGGACCCAGAGGTGGGTGGCATTAATATACGGGACAAAACTCATCTTATATCATTATATGCAGATGATATCATTCTTACTTTGTCCAAGCCACTAAAGTCTATTCCCTGACTTATGGAAATTATAGCTAATTTTGGTCACTTATCATATTATAAATTAAATATGGCCAAATCACAAGCTTTACCCTTGCATATCCCTCCCTCTTTATTACATCCCCTACAGTCGAAATATGACTTTGATTGGAGGAAGGAGGGTGTTCAATATTTGGGGATACAGGTGACACCCAATATGGGGGCCCTATATAGAAATAATTACACACCCATGTTGAAAACACTGCAGGATGAGATGGAGAGAATGTCCCCAATAGACGTGTCTTGGATGGGACGTGTCGCGGCTTTTAAGATGTTATTATTGCCTAGACTCCTATATCTGTTTCGCACACTCCCGATAGCCGTCCCAGTTTTGTTTTTCAAAACTATGCAAAGGATGATCTCAAAATACATATGGAATGGAAGGAGACCCAGGGTTAACAAAAGCTTCCTATTTAAACAAAGAGAAGCGGGAGGACTGGGGGTGCCAGTGGTTAGGAATTACTACATAGCGTCCCTAGTCACACAGTGCGCTAGATGGAGATTAGCTGATACCTCGGTACCATGGATCCACATAGAGCAAACGTTCATATATCCTTTAAGACTGAAGGACACCCTGTGGGCGCCCTTCTGGAACATTCCTATGCCTGAGTCCCTGTCCCCAGTTATGCGAGCAGCTGTGATTGCATGGAAGGAATAACTGAAGCTAAATGACTCTAAAATAGCTGATAAGCAATTGCAAGTGACAGAGCTCTAATTGTATGGTATGAAAGGTGCCTTAATGCAGATAGAGAAAGATCTGTTCTGACAGATATCATTTAATAGACTTCTAGTGAACTATGGTTGAAAAACTACATAGATACAGAAAAGGCACTTCTAGTGGTATATTGGTAGAGAGGTATAAAAAAGATTGGTTGCAGAAGTGGTGCTTGCTTGGTCAGCAAAAAAACACTGCCTTTTACAGTCACTGCAAAGTGGATTCTAGTGAATCCCATCCACACGTTGCAGAAAAATATGCGCAGTGGAAATGCTGCGATTTCCAAAATAGGAAATATTTCCATGTCAATTATACCTACGGAAACGCTGAAAGTTTCCCTATAGGTATAATGGAAGCAGAAAGTCCGCAGAGGTTTCCTTCCTTTTTCCTACTTTCTGTGAAAAGTGCTACAATGTAATTCTACAGGGATTTTTTATTTTTTGTTTTTGCTGTGGCCCACTTCCTGGGGCCTTAAAATTAATTTTTCACTAACAGGCTTGACTTAGATTTTACTGACTGTTTTAAACACCCTGTAGACAGATCAAACTGTTCTATTGCAAATCAGACTTAGACACAATTAGATTATTGGCAATGAAAATGTTAACTGTCATTTGTCTGTATTACAGATATTTTCCCTCACTCCTATCTATGATTTATATTACTAATCTGCCTGTGATTTTAGTTCTGAGATTAATCGCTATTTATTTGATTTGGAATTTTCATGCAGAACCCAGCTCATGACGAATTGGTTTACCATCTATATTCATAATGTGATATTTAACCTCACCAGTTATAATTTTCTCTGCCCAAGCTTTCAACAGATATACTTCCAATGGAAATAATGTCATTTTTTTTTTTTCTGTTGATCACTTTACGTAGTTTAGGGGCAGCATGGTAGCTCAGTGGTTAGCACTGTTGTCTTGGTTCTAATCAAGCTAAGGACAACATCTGCATGGCGGTTGTATGTTCTCCCTGTGTTTGCGTGATTTCCCTTCGGGTACTCAATTTCCTCCCATACTTCAAAGACATACTCATAGGGAATTTAGATTGTGAGTTCTGCTTGGAATAATTCCTTCTAGTACCAAGAAATAAGCAATGTACATAAAACTACTGCAAAATACTGTGTGAATATTTTTTTTTACTGCCCATGGCTTGTGCCTGGTCAATTGTATTATTTTCTCTAGTTATGTATCTATTTTATATACAATATAAAGTCATGCTACAGTTTGCAGAAATACATTTTATTATTGTCCTTTTTATGTTCATTGTTAGTTTCTTTGTAGTATTAGGTATTACTAGAGAGACACAGACTAGGTAGGTAGAAATACTTTGATACAAGGTAATTGTGAAGAATATCGCCTCGCCCAGCCGCCTGGCACGCCTGCGATCAAACTTCTTTCTTAACCTCCCACTCACACACCGTGAGTAGACCGGGTCATAGGATAAAACGAAACGAGCGATATAAATTTTATATGTTTATTAACCCAAGTGGGTCGGTATGAATTAATAGCATATACAGAAATATACAATATTAATACGATCAAGCATAAACATACAAGCAAAAGAGCGATGATACAATACACAAAAATAAACAGGGAAATTAAAAGATAGAGAAAATACCGGCATAGGCTCGTAGTCCGTTTCTCTAGGCCACAGCAGAGTTTTGGGCCTAGGGCGCAAGCTTAAGCAAGTTGCATAAAACAATCCTTCTACATGTTGTCCAGAACAAAGGGAAAGGCTTCAGGCCTCACTGCTAGGCCCTCAATGCATTCCTCAGTAGGGCAAGCTCTCTCATCTTCTCCCAGATCAGAGCTCCTTACTGCCTCTTTGCTGAATGACCCCAGAATCCAGGTCTGCCCACAGCATATGGCTAGTGCTCCACCCACCCCTTGCACCCAGGCAGCCCCCTTTCTCCCTCCTTTGCAGAACCCTCAGAGAGATGGGTGAAGTTAAGGTCACTGGCTTGCTATCCCCCCATCGCCATCTGGCCAGGGATAATAAAAGTGCCTGGCTATAGCAAGCCATCTCCCATGAACACACATAAAACCAGTGAAGCGTATCGTCCAGCAATGTAAAACCCAAGTTAAACACAACATTCCAATAGGTAGGGGGAGGACGGACATGAGCAAGTAAAAATACATTTCTAAGAAAGATGTACAACTGAGGGTCGGTTCATCACAGTAATACATAGTACATTTTTTTAAATTACCTTTTGTCACTTCAGATAAAATGGTAGAGTCGTCGTTTTCAGTAGTTGGTATTGCTAAAATTAGAAAACGTAAATAGATGTTATAAGTAGATGGTCTGTATTCTATAAGTATATATATATATATATATATATATATATATATATTTTTTTTTTTTTTTTTTTTTTTTTTTTTTTAAGAATCAAAGTTATTCCTTATCCATAGGAACAAAATGCTGGGATTTCCATCAACCATGAGAATGGGGATCTCAAGTCCATCTAGCATTAGACAGCACTTACAAGTCCTTTTCCATGTCAGTTTTACCCAGTGTTTTCCCACTTCATATACATGAGTCATAAGTATTTTCCCTTGTCTGTCTTTAGAAACCAACAGAATCAAGTTGGAACACAGGAGGTTGAGGGTGGATGGACATGTTTCACAGCCTCTGTATGTTTCTACACAGCTTTGATGCTCTGCACTCCATGCCTGTAAACTGCTTAGACAACAAATTGCACAGCAAGAACCTGCACATATTTCAGAAATTGGGAAGCAAATTAATAAAGAAATATATGTAAAGGTATCCATAGCCATTAAGACCATGAAAACGGAGGATGTATTCAACACAGAGTCGTGGTTTGCAGCTGTATGTATATTCACTTGAAACTGCTTCTAACAGAGAATAGGTGTGTGTGTGTACACATGGACAAAATTTTTGGTACCCCTCATTTAATGAAAGAAAAACCCACAATGGTCACAGAAATAACTTGAATCTGACAAAACTGGAATTTGCCAAACTTCATGTTGACAAGCCACAAAGCTTGTGGGAGAATGTCCTATGCACAGATGAGACAAAAATCGAAATTTTTGGTAAGGTACATCAGCTCTATGTTCACAGATGGAAAAATGAAGCATATCTTGAAAAGAACACTGTGCCTACTGTGAAACATGGAGGAGGCTCTGTTATGTTCTGGGGCTGCTTTGCTGCATCTGGCACAGGGTGTCTTGAATCTGTGCAGGGTACAATGAAATCTCAAGACTATCAAGGAATTCTAGAGAGAAATGTGCTGCGCAGGTCATGGGTCTTGCAACAGCATAATGACAAAACACACAGCTAAAAACACCCAAGAATAGCTAAGAGGAAAACATTGGACTATTCTGAAGTGGCCTTCTATGAGCCCTGACCTAAATCCTATTGAGCATCTTTGGTAGGAGCTGAAACATGCTGTCTGGAAAAGGCACCCTTCAAACCCGAGACAACTGGAGCAGTTTGCTCATGAGGAGTGGGACAAAATACCTGTTGAGAGGTGCAGAAGTCTCATTGACAGTTTCAGGAATCGTTTGATTGCAGTGATTGCCTCAAAAGGTTGTGCGACAAAATATTAAGTTAAGGGAACCATCATTTCTGTCCAGGCCTGTTTCATGAGTTTTCTTTTTAAAAAAATTCTGTTGAAGCATGGTTGGAAAGCAATGTCTGACTTACATTTGTTCATTTTCATAGAATTTTTATATATTATTACTTTTGTCAGATTCAAGTTATTTCTGTGACCATTGTGGGTTTTTCTTTCATTAAACGAGGGGTACCAACAATTTTGTCCACGTGTGTATATAATATATAGCGCTAGATGGAACATGGTGCAAATTTTCTTACCTAAAATATACATGGAATCAAAGAGAATAAACTGAATGCCTCCTTAAAAAAGAAAAACAGGCATGCAATAGAGGCCATACCCCTTTTATAGATGCCGTATTATTGCTCTGTACAAAAAATTAGCCAAAATATAACTGCATGCTTAATGGGGTTGGCCACTTTTAGACCAATACTGAGAGACAAATATTATTGTTTGTATAATAAAAAGTTCTACAATTTTCCAATATAGTTTCTGTATCAATACCTCACAGTTTTTTAGATCTCTGCTTACTGTCATTCATTCTGCTTAGTTCCAGTGGATAAGTCAGTCAATGTCACGTGATATATAATCCAGGGTCATGTGATGAACCTCTTTAAGGCTTTAAAGTCTGTGTACCCCAACAATCATATAAACTGTGCAGTCACTTACTTGTCTTATGTTCTTGAAGTGGTGTTGTAATAATATTTTCTTCAGGTTTTTCAGTTTTTGGCTTGACTAAGATAAAAACCATAAATGTAGGTAGTTATTATGATGAGCAGCACTACACAATGTGATGGCATATATTGTAAGCAGAAGGACCTACAAGGCAAGACGTTAGCACACCAACATAGTATAGCATATATAGTATACACAATATCATAATCTGTACGGACATGAAAGAAAGCAGGTGCCAGAAATTGAAACACATCAATGCTTCAAAATGTGCACGATATTTAAGCAATATTTCACATGACATCTTTATGAGCAGAAGCAACATGTAGATGTCCACAAGCTGTACACAGACCTGTTCAATATGTGTAATGCTATGGTGAAAAGTGAATTCATAGGTCAAAGTCACAACACTGACACTGATCATGTAACATCCATATGATCCATTATGGATCCTTACTGTACAGGACCATAATACGGCACTCACAGAATTCTAGTGGCCCATACTGTGCAGAGACACAGAGGTTTATCTCAACAAACCTGCATGAATCTGAGATAAAATGTTGCGTGCTCCTTCACTTGCAGTAAAAGGATGTATTCACACTGTGTTTACAGTGTATGGAAGAGATATATGTTGGAAGGATGCTTCTGGCATGTGTCACTGGATAGTTATATAGCGGCATACAGTATGACATCCCATATTAAAAAATAAAAATAAAAAATACATACATTGCAGTACAATTGTTTTTTCAAGATGTCTTCTCTATGGAATAATGCATCAGGCTATGCTATTCCATACAGCTGACAAAAGGTATACTAACACATACCAGCCTGACAAAGGCTTGAAATACACTTTTTAGCCTACTTCATATGAATGGGTGTCTAAGGATGCATTTGATAAATGTGTTAGGATCTTTCCACATGTATAGGCCAAAGAAACAGTGTAAACTAAGAGTGAATTCAGCCTTACAGAGGTATATTTCCCCTAGAAAAACTATTCTAGAAAATACATTTTCTTACAAAGGCAACATCCAGTGGCACACAGACTACCTACTGTATGGGTGTTTAACACCTTTTGTAAACAACCTGTATACATACTATGAGTTTTTATAGTCTTTTGGCAATGAGGCCAAGTTCTGCAAGATAATCTGGTGACCCAAACCAAAAAAGGGCAGAGGTTATGTTAATTTATATACAAAAGATGTTTTTTGTGATTTTTTTTTTTGGAGTGTTCCTGGGGCAAGAGAGTATCTTCATGAGGCAATGGTTTCAGGTGGCGCTTAAAAGCATAAATAGGGGGCAGCATTCTTTTTTTTAATCGACCACTACTTATTGTATTATTTCAATAGGTAGAGGCTGATAAAATTTACTCACCCATCCATGCTCTTGTTCAGATCAGCCTATGCTGTTGCCTCTAGCACTTGTTAAAAATCTGAAGAATGCCACATCATATACTACGTGGGACCAAAGAAATGGGGGTCGTATGCTGTGTGGGGAGCCAAAAAAGGGGGGGTGTTGTTCTATGTGGGTGCTATAAAGTGTGATATAATATAAATAAATATATATATATATATATATATATATATATATATATATAATTTTTTTTTTTTTTTTTTTAAATCTGCAAATGGGGGGGACATGTTATACAATTTTAGTTAGGGGGCCTCATCATGCAACCAAAGATAGCTGGGTTGTTTTTTATTTATTTATTTATTTTTTTTGTGAAGAGGGGGGGGTGTATTTCTATAGTTTGCCTCAGGCAGAATAGAGGCTAGGTTCAACCCTGTCCTGTGGCTTAAAATATTGCATTATTTATTACTAAAATGGTTGTAACTCTGGAATAATTCTAAATATAAAGATGAAATAATAAACTGTGGAAAGAAGAAGATTAACAAGATTATACACAAAGCTAATTTAGCACATAAAAGATATAAAAAGCAGCCAGGGACTGACACCAATATACAGTACAATAATAGGCAAATAAGCAGAAACTACAATGCCAAACAAACAGCAGTTTCTTTTGAGAAACTAAATACTTGTTTCCAGGTTAGGTTCTTCTGTAGTAATGAAGTCCATAGATGTTTCTGAATTTGCTGCAGTACCAAAATATGCATATGGTGAAAATTTTTCTTGTGCGGATAGTTACAGTTGTAGATGTTACATTGTATCACAATCACACAAACACTTTCACTCCTTCTACCTTTCTCACCACAATGACTTATGAAGGTGAAATCTAATAGGGATTTCTTTCATCTGCCCATGATGAATCAAAGTCAGCTCCATTGTGGATTTTATACAAGAATGTAAAACTTCACAATCTACAATTCCTTCCTTTACACATAATTTTTTTTTTTTTTTTTTTATGGGAGGGGGCTAAAAAATGTTTTAAAAAAAATGTGAAACTTTTTTTAGGTGGTTCTTTTTTCTTTTAAACATTATTGATGAGCATTTTTTTATTTCCTTTTGAGAGGCAATGGAAAGGAGAAGAAACAGTAGGCAACATATACAGCATGCTGCATTCTGAAAAAAGTCAGTGACCAAAACCATGCCCCATTGGAGAAATGCTATTAAAAATGCACACTTATGGCAAAAACCATCAGAAAGCAGTCACTGACAAACCTTCACCTTGGATTGTATTCACCTGGGTATCTATTGTGCTCATCTGTAAATGCTAGAGCATAGTCACGGAAGTAAACAGGTACTACATAGAGCCATATAAAATTGGATACCATTCCATAGGTTAAAATCATATACAAAAGTTATTGACATGTTTTGAGTGATACTTACTCATAATCATAGCTACTGTATAACTAAATGTGGCATGTTTAATATTTGCCTATTGACTAAAAGTTAATATCTTGCCACAGACTCTACAACTCCTTAAGCTCTGTTTACATCTGCTCTATCATAGGAGCTGTCAAAGAAAATAGCAGTGCCAGACCCGTCACACTATTGACTATAATGGAGTCTGTCCAGCTTTCGGCATGCATCTATCCTTTTATTGCACAAATTTAGAAAAGAAACTTATATATGCCATCACACAAAATACTGATGTACTGTAAAGGCCCATGCTTTTTTTTTTTTTTTTTTTTTTATAGCTGCTCCATAGAAAATTGAGACTTAATACAGCTATGCACACACACAAAGCTTTAAGGTCTGTGAACTCCAACAATGAGATGGACTGTACAAACACTTATTTGGCTTACGTTCTTGAAGTGTTGTTGTAATAATATTTTCTTCAGGTTTTTCAGTTGTTGGCTTGACTAAGATAAAAACCATAAATGTAGGTAGTTATTATGATGAGCAGCACTCCACAATGTGATGGCATATATTGTAAGCAGAAGGACCTACAAGGCAAGACGTTAGCACACCAACATAGTATAGCGTATATAGTATATACAATATCATAATCTGTACGGACATGAAAGAAAGCAGGTGCCAGAAATTGAGACACATCAATGCTTCAAAATGTGCACGATATTTAAGCAATATTTAACATGACTTTTGTATGAGCAGAAGAAACATGTAGATGTTCACAAGCTGTACACAGACCTGTTCAATATGTGTAATGCTATGGTGAAAAGTGAATTCACAGGTCAAAGTCACAACACTGACACTGATCATGTGACATCCATATGATCCATTATGTATCCTTACTGTACAGGACCATAATACGGCACTCACAGAATTCTAGTGGCCCATACTGTGCAGAGACACAAAGAGGTTTATCTCAACAAACCTGCATGATTCTGGGATAAAATGCATGCTCCTTCACATGCAGTAAAAGGATGTATTCACACTGTGTTTACAGTGTATGGAAGAGATATATGTTGGAAGGATGCTTCTGGCATGTGTCACTGGATAGTTATATAGCGGCATACAGCATGACATATAATCCCATATTAAAAATACATACATTGCAGTACAATTGTTTTTGCAAGATGTCTTCTCTATGGAATAATGCATCAGGCCATGCTATTCCATACAGCTGACAAAAGGTATACTAACACATACCAGCCTCACAAAGGCTTGAAATACACTTTTTAGCCTACTTCATATGAATGGGTGTCTACGGATGTGTTTGATAAATGTGTTAGGATCGTTCCACATGTATAGGCCAAAGAAACAGTGTAAACTAAGAGTGAATTCAGCCTTACAGAGGTATATTTCCCCTAGAAAAACTATTCTAGAAAATACATTTTCTTACAAAGGCAACATCCTACTGTATGGGTGTTTAACACCTTTTGTAAACAACCTGTATACATACTATGAGTTTTTATAGTCTTTTGGCAATGAGGCCAAGTTCTGCAAGATAATCTGGTGACCCAAACCAAAAAAGGGCAGAGGTTATGTTAATTTATATACAAAAGATGTTTTTTGTGATTTTTTTTTTTTTTTTTGGAGTGTTCCTGGGGCAAGAGAGTATCTTCATGAGGCAATGGTTTCAGGTGGCGCTTAAAAGCATAAATAGGGGGCAGCATTCTTTTTTTTAATCGACCACTACTTATTGTATTATTTCAATAGGTAGAGGCTGATAAAATTTACTCACCCATCCATGCTCTTGTTCAGATCAGCCTATGCTGTTGCCTCTAGCACTTGTTAAAAATCTGAAGAATGCCACATCATATACTATGTGGGGCCAAAGAAATGGGGGTCATATGCTGTGTGGGGGACCAAAAAAAGGGGGTTGAATACCATGTGGGGAGCCAAAAAAGGGGGTGTTATACTATTTGGGTGCTATAAACTGTGATATATATATATATATATATATATATATATATATATAATAATATGTGTGTGTGTGTATCATATTATTTTTTTTATTTATTTTTTTTAAATCTGCAAATGGGGAGACAGGGGGACATGTCCTACAATTTTAGTTAGGGGGCTTCATCATGCAACCAAAGATAGCTGGGTTAGGTGGTGTGTGTGTTTTTTTTTGTTTTTTTTTTGTGTGGGGTTTTTTTGGGACGGGGGAGGTGCCTTTCTATAGTTTGCCTCAGGCAGAAGAGAGGCTAGGTTCACCCCTGTCCTGTAGCTTAAAATATTGCATTATTTATTACTAAAATGGTTGTAACTCTGGAATAATTCTAAATATAAAGATGAAATAATAAACTGTGGAAAGAAGAAGATTAACAAGATTATACACAAAGCTAATTTAGCACATAAAAGATATAAAAAGCAACCAGGGACTGACACCAATATACAGTACAATAATAGGCAAATAAGCAGAAACTACAATGCCAAACAAACAGCAGTTTCTTTTGAGAAACTAAATACTTGTTTCCAGGTTAGGTTCTTCTGTAGTAATGAAGTCCATAGATGTTTCTGAATTTGCTGCAGTACCAAAATATGCATATGGTGAAAATTTTTCTTGTGCGGATAGTTACAGTTGTAGATGTTACATTGTATCACAATCACACAAACACTTTCACTCCTTCTACCTTTCTCACCACAATGACTTATGAAGGTGAAATCTAATAAGGATTTCTTTCATCTGCCCATGATGAATCAAAGTCAGCTCCATTGTGGATTTTATACAAGAATGTAAAACTTCAAAATCTACAATTCCTTCCTTTACACATTAAATATTTATTTTTATTTTTTTTATGGGAGGGGGCTAAAAAATGTTTTAAAAAAATTTGAAACTTTTTTAGGGGGCTCTTTTTTTCTTTTAAACATTATTGATGAGCATTTTTTAAAATATCCTTTTGAGAGGCAATGAAAAGGAAAAGAAACAGTAGGCAACATATACAGCATGCTGCATTCTGAAAAAAGTCAGTGACCAAAACAATAGTCACGGAAGTAAACAGGTACTACATAGAGCCATATAAAATTGGATACCATTCCATAGGTTAAAATCATATACAAAAGTTATCAACATGTTTTGAGTGATACTTACTCATAATCATAGCTACTGTATAACTAAAATGTGGCATGTTTAATATTTGCCTATTGACTAAAAGCTAATATCTTGCCACAGACTCTACAACTCCTTAAGCTCTGTTTACATCTGCTCTATCATAGGAGCTGTCAAAGAAAATAGCAGTGCCAGACCCGTCACACTATTGACTATAATGGAGTCTGTCCAGCTTTCGGCATGCGTCTATCCTTTTATTGCACAAATTTAGAAAAGAAACTTATATATGCCATCACACAAAATACTGATGTACTGTAAAGGCCCATGCTTTTTTTTTTTTTTATAGCTGCTCCATAGAAAATTGAGACTTAATACAGCTATGCACACACACAGTGGCGTAACTAGGAATGGCTGGGCCCCAAGGCGAACATTTGACATGGGGGGGCCTCCCCCAAGCCGCTGCCCCCAACCCCCCCAAACAGCCGCCCCCAACCCCCCCCCCCACACACAAACCGCATTCCTGCGCACACTATTATGCCCCATAGTGGCCCCTTGTGGTGATTCTGCTTAAATATGGCTATAACGCAGAGATGTATTTTGATCTCTGGGTATAGTATCTCCCTTCTTACCTGCATTTATTCATAAGGTGCGCAGCTATAAGCCTAGGTGTATATTGGCAGTAGTAGCAACGTTGTAACAATAGGGCTTTGTATCCATCCCAGCAGGGATCCATTGTACTCCTACACAGCCCTGAGTGATCAAACAAACACCTGCATTGTCCAGTCGGCACTGGTAGATATGGCTGATAACATTGTATCATTTCACTTGGTCTCCGCTCAATACAAAGAATCTGGACTTGAGTGCATTATTCAATCAGACTTGCTGCCGCCGGTGACCTCATTCTGGGAGGTGGCATAAAGGGTATAAAAGATGAGGTAAGAGGCAATGGGAGGAGTTTTGGGCTGAGACTACAGGATATTACAGACAAACCATGAGGAGGTTGGAGACCATCACAGACTACAGAGTTTTTACAGACAGACCACTGTGAAGAGCATGCAGGCTGGATTATTGTATTAATGCTACATGCTAACAAGCCTCCACTGGTTACTCACACATACCAGAGCATGTGTGAGTGTTGGACTACAGAACCACATCAAGGAGATGTGTGGTAAAGTAACTATTTCACCTTTATTCCCTTTTATTTTAAGTACTGTATCTTGTAACTTGTAACTGTTAATGCTTGTATATATCTACATATCTGTTCTGAACTGCATATGTTAGATGTTAATACCGACCCATTTAGGGGTTAATAAATATATAAAATTTAGAAAGCTTGTCTTGTATTTATCTTGTGGACCCGGCACTCACTGGCGGTGAGTGTGTTTTTTATATGAAAGAAGACTCAGGTGGGGCCACAGTGGTGTTGGCGCACTGAGGATCTTTCACACCCCTGCACACGGTATTATGCCCCATAGTGGCCCCTGCACACGGTATTATGCCCCATAGTGGCCCCTGCACACAATATTATGCCGCATAGTGGCCCCTGCACACGGTATTATGCCCCATAGTGGCCCCTGCACACAGTAGTTTGCCCCATAGTGGCCCCTGCACACAGTAGTTTGCCCCATAGTGGCCCCTGCACACAGTAGTTTGCCCCATAGTGGCCCCTGCACACAGTAGTTTGCCCCATAGTGGCCCCTGCACACAGTAGTTTGCCCCATAGTGGCCCCTGCACACAGTAGTTTGCCCCATAGTGGCCCTTGCACACAGTAGTTTGCCCCATAGTGGCCCCTGCACACAGTAGTTTGCCCCATAGTAGCCCCTGCACGCAGTAGTTTGCCCCATAGTGGCGCCTGCACGCAGTAGTTTGCCCCATAGTGGCGCCTGCACGCAGTAGTTTGCCCCATAGTGGCGCCTGCACGCAGTAGTTTGCCCCATAGTGGCCCCTACACGCAGTAGTTTGCCCCATAGTAGCCCCTGCACACAGTATTATATGCCCCATAGTGGCCTCTGCACACAGTAGTTTGCCCCATAGTAGCCCCTGCACACAGTATTATATGCCCCATAGCGGCCCCTGCACACAGTAGTTTGCCCCATAGTGGGCCCTGCACACAGTATTATGCCCCATAGTGGACCACCCATGAACGATTATTATACTCTGGGGTCTTTTCAGATGGCGCTACTTTGGCCATCTTCAATGTCGGACCGGATCTCGTGCGATCAGGCCGGCGTCGCCACGCATAATGACGTCGGCTGACGTCTGGGACGTCACCAAACAGGCCCGAAGCCTGTGGAGCGGCGGAGAGGTGAGTTACAGTGTTTTTTATGTTCGCTCACCTCCCCTGGGCCCCCGATTGTTATACTCTGGGGTCTCAAAAGACCCCGGAGTATAACGATAGCAGTGATTGTGGGGTTCGCGGTAGCGACTGCCACAGAGCTCCGGGCCCCGTAATGTTCCGGGCCCTGTGGCAGTCGCTACCACTGCTACCCCGGTAGTTACGCCCCTGCACACACACACAGCTTTAAGGTCTGTGAACTCCAACAATGAAATGGACTGTACAAACACTTATTTCTCTTACGTTCTTGAAGTGTTGTTGTAATAATAATTTCTTCAGGTTTTTCAGTTGTTGGCTTGACTAAGATAAAAACCATAAATGTAGGTAGTTATTATGATGAGCAGCACTCCACAATGTGATGGCATATATTGTAAGCAGAAGGACCTACAAGGCCAGACGTTAGCACACCAACATAGTATAGCATATATAGTATACACAATATCATAATCTGTACGGACATGAAAGAAAGCAGGTGCCAGAAATTGAGACACATCAATGCTTCAAAATGTGCACGATATTTAAGCAATATTTAACATGACTTTTGTATGAGCAGAAGAAACATGTAGATGTTCACAAGCTGTACACAGACCTGTTCAATATGTGTAATGCTATGGTGAAAAGTGAATTCACAGATCAAAGTCACAACACTGACACTGATCATGTGACATTCATATGATCCATTATGTATCCTTACTGTACAGGACCGTAATACGGCACTCACAGAATTCTAGTGGTCCATACTGTGCAGAGACACAAAGAGGTTTATCTCAACAAACCTGCATGAATCTGGGACAAAATATTTCATGCTCCATCATTTGCAGTAAAAGGATGTATTCACACTTTACGGTGTTTACAGAGTATGGCAGAGATACAGTGGGTCTTCCTGGGGCTTAAAATATTGAATTGTTTATTACTTCAATGATTGTAACTTTGAACCAGTTCTAAATATAAAGATGAAATAATAAACTTTTGCAAGAACAAGATTAAACACAAAGCTAACTTAGCACATAAGAGATATACAAATCAGCCAGGGACTGACACCAATATACAATAATAGGCAAAGAAGCAGAAACTACAATGCCAAGCAAACAGAAGTTTTTTTTTGAGAAGCTAAATACTTGTTTCCAGGTTAGGTTCTTCTGTAGTAATGAAGTCCACAGATGTTTCTGAAATTGCTGTGATACCAAAATATACATATGGTGAAAATGTTTCTTGTGCAGATAGTTACTGTTGTAGATATTACATTGTATCATAATAGCACATGCTTGTCTCACCATAGTGATTTATGCTACATTCACACTAGCGTTCAGGTTTCCGGAGACCTTGTCTGCTTAAAAAACGGTTACACATGGAAAACCGCGGACTCCATAAACTATAATGGGGTCCACCGGTTTCCAATGGTTTTATATTGAAATGGATTTAAAGAGGACCTTTCACGTCCTCATGTATATGCGGTTTTACATACCGCTAGAAAGCTGACAGCGCGCTGAATTCAGCACACTGTCGGCTTTCCCGTTATGTGCCCCGGGGCTGGAGATATCGGGGGTCTAAATTTCACCTTTCACTGTCAGAAGGGCATTCTTGACAGGCTAGCTTCGCTGTGAGGAACGCCCTCCCTGACTGTGCTCGTCCATAGCACTGTGCTGGGGGGGGCATTCCTCACAGCTCAGCGTCATCGCTGCGCTGTAAGGAACACCTCCTCTGACAGTAATCGGCTATGGACGAGCACAGTCAAGGAGGGCATTCCTCACAGCGCATCTAGACTGTCGGGAACGCCCTTCTGACAGTGAATGGTGAAATTTAGACCCCCGATATCTCCAGCCCCGGGGCACATACCGGGAAAGCCGGCAGTGCGCTGAATTCAGTGCGCTGTCAGCTTTCTAGCGGTATGTAAAACCGCATATACATGAGGACATGAAAGGTCCTCTTTAAGCGGAATCTGTGGCAGAGTCTCCTATGCAAACTCCAACGCAAGTGTGAACCCAGCCTTACAAAGGTGAAAGGATTTCTTTCATCTGCCCATGGTGATTCAAAGTTAGGTCCATTGTGGGATTTATCCAAGAATGGAAAACTGCACAATCTACAATTCTTTACTAAGTTTTCCTTTTACACACAGTTTTCTGTGGTGTTTCTGAAAAAATGTCACTGACCGAAACAATGCACCATTGGAAAAATTCTATTGAAAAAAAAAAAAAACCCAAAAAAACAAAACACAACACACACTTATGGCAAAAAACACCAACAGCCAGCTACTGTGAAACCTTCACCTTGGCCTTTATTCACCTGGGTTTCTAATGTGTCTATTGTGCTCATAGATCCTAAGGCACAATCACAGAAGGAAACAGGAACTACATGGAGACATTTAAAAATTTTGTAGATTCCAATGGTTAAAAATGTATACAAAAGCTACTGATGCGTTTCAAGTAGTACTCACTTTTAACTAAAAATGTGGTGTGTTTAATATTTGCCTATTGACTTATATCTAATATATTTCCACAGTTTTGCCCAGACTGTACAACACCTTAAGCTCTGTTTACATCTGCTCCATTGTAGCAGCAGTCCATGAAAATAACAGCAGTGCCTGACCTCTCAAATGACAGACACCTATTGACTATAATGGGATCCGTTGAGCTTTAGGCATGCCGCATGGTTACTGTACAAATTTGGAAAAAAATATATGCCGTCACACACAAAAAACACAAAGGCATACCAACGTATCTTTTAGAGCTACCCTATTATTACTCCATAGGAAATTGAGACATACAGCTATGTGCATAAAGCTTTAAAGTCTATGCACTCCAACAATGAGATGAACTGTACAAACACTTATTTGTCTTACGTTCAATGATATTTTCTTTGGGTATCTCAGTTGTTGGTTTCACTAAGATAAAAATCACAAATGTAAGTAGTTATTATTATGAACAGTGTCCTGCCACCTTCACAATGTGATGACATATATTATGTAAGCAGAAGGGCCTACAAAGCACAGCAGCATAGCATATACTGTATAGTATACTTGGTACAGGGGTGTAGCTAGGAAAGTCTGGGCCCCACAGCAAGCTTTTGAGTGGGGCCCCCTTGCTTCCTACACGGTATAATGCCCATACTCAATGCCCCATTTAATGATTCCAATCCTCACATGGTATATTGCCATAGAGTATACTGGCCTATTACAGGTCTCAATATCCCCATTACAAGTCCCTATATAGTAAGTGCATCTGTTACAGGTACCCCATACAGTAATGGCCCCCATACATTAGGTGCCACCATTACAGCTCCCCATACAGTAAGGGCCCCTGTTATAGGTCACCATACAGTAAGGGCCCCTATTACAGGTCCCAACACCAATTAGTACCTCACCACACAGGCTATTGCCTACTGAATTGCTCCATCAGGTAACAAACAAATCTTCATTTATCTATCCCTGCTCCTGTCCACGGACGCCTCTAGGGGGCAACGCATATTACGCCCTGATGCTCAGTGTGACGATATGACATTTGGGATGTAAGATGCAGCACCCCAGGAGGCCTAAGCAAGAAAAAAAAAAAAAGCAGCAGGCCCCGTAAAGGTCAAGGGCCCCATAGCAGCCACTACGACTGCTAAGGCAGTTGTTACACCTCCTGAATTAGTACATTTAGAACTTGCACTGACTTGAAATAACACAATTGACACAAATTGAGACACATCAATGTTCTCAAATTCTTAACATAAGCAAAAGCAGCACGCAGTAATAGAATGACACATTAGCCCTGTCCACTGTATAGTGGCAGTTTCAGAGAATTGCAGCACTGCTCCTATTACTTGAATAGGAGTGGTGTTGCACATGCTGCCCTTCTACTAGCAGCTTCCAGTAACCAGGGTCTGCCAAAACAGCTGATCTGTGCAAGGTCTGGGTATCAGACCCCTGCCGATCACATACTGATGACCAATCCTGTGCATAAGACATCGGTATGAGAAATTGATTTAAGCTAGAAAACCCCTTTAATATGTGTTGTTCTAGAGCAGTGATGGCGAACCTTTTACAGACCAAGTGCCCAAACTGCAACCCAAAACCCACTAATTTATCACAAAGTGCCAACATGGAAATTTAACCTTAATACTGTGTGGATCCAAAATTGTGGACAGTTACAGACCTGCATAATACGGTCGTGTGAATGGGGTTTTACAGAGCTTTCAGTGATACAAAACAAATTTGTACTGCTTTTGGTATACTTTTAATCAATTAATGTTCACTATTTGCATCGTACAGGATCCGTTTTATAGTGACTGTGTAATATTACCGCCTGTAATAATATCACATCTGCTATAAAACAGATGCTGTGTGACATAAATAGTGAAGGGCCCCCACACAGTATTATACGCTCCACAGTGGGCCCCCACACAGCATATGCTACTTACCTTACCTCCTAAGAAGAGCAGCCAGTGACCTCCTCCTTCTACCACGGTGCAAGCGCAGATGAATTACGCCATCGCGCCTGCATCGGGCAGAGGTCAGACCCTGCTGTCAGTGTAAGCCGTGGACCCAGGGCCTACATGGACAGTTTTCACCTGTATGATACAGCTGAAAGAAGCGCTCGCTCACTAACTGGGAATCCTGTACCGGATTTCCCATTAGTGAGCGATCAGGGAGCCTGGATGGGGCAACGGCACGCGTGCCAACACAGAGGAGTCTGAGTGCACCCTCTGGCATGCGTGCCATAGGTTCGCCAACACGGTTCTAGAGCTTCGTAACACCTTTTTGAACGATCCATACACACAGTCAGAATAATGCACTGAAAAGTTGATGGAATGAAGGTTGCAGACTGATCAACTTCCAAAGTCCTGTGGACATTATACACAATGTTAACTTAGCGGACACAAAGTACAAAACGCAGTCAGGGACCAACACCAATTTGAAGTAATAGGTAAAAATTGCAGAAACTATCAGGCCAAACACACAGTCATTTCATTGCAGAATTACTTGTTTCCAGATCAGGTTCTTCCGTAGTAATGATGTCCATGGATGTTTCTGAAGTAGCTGCGATACCAAATTATAAAATTATAATATAATATAACATAATGACTGTTTTCTGTGCAGATACAGTCATAGAAGCTACATTGTATTGCATCACAAACATGTTTTCACTCCTTCTGCCTGTCTCACCATGGGGACTTAGAAATGTGACAACTATTTAGAATTTCTTTCACTGGTCCATAGTGAATCAGCATGAGCATTGTGGTATTTGCACAAGAATGTAAAACTACAAAAACTGCAATTCTATGCATTTATTTAATTCTAAAGCATCTTTTACGCTAGGTTCACACCTGCGTTCAGGTTTCTGTTTGGGGGGGTCCGCTTAGGGCCTCCTGAACGGAAACCTAGTCCGCTTAAAAAATTGGTTACCGTCGGAAACCGACTAATATGGGGTCCGCCTGAAAAGGGCCAATCTGATACTGATGATCTATTCTGTGGATAGGTCATCAGTTACCAACTTTGCTAGGTCCTATAAACCCCTTTAAGTCAAATCAAATTGTCTATATGCCTCTGCAAAATAAACAAAAAAACCAGAGGTATACAAAAGTATAATAAGGGTCCGTGCTTATTTATAGCTGCCTTCCTATCACTCTGTACAAAATAGAGCCAAAATATAGTGGTGTACATTGGGCTTTAATGTCTATGGACCCTAACAATGAGATAAACTCTGCAATCACATATGTCTTATGCACTTGAAGTGTTGTTGTAATAATATTTTCCTTCAGTTTCTCAGTTGTTGGTTTAACTAAGACAAAAATCATAAATGGTGGTAGCTATTAATATGAGCAACTTCCAGCGGACTCTATAATGAGAATGTATATACAGTAGTGTAAGCAGAAGGACCTACAAGACAAGATTACAAGGCGTAGCATATATGGTATAATAAACATGTACTGCCACTGACATGAAATAAAGCAGACGACAGAAAATGGACACATCAATGTTCTCAAACTGTACAAGATATTTATGCAATATTTAACATAAGCCTCTTTATCAGCAAAAGCAATGTATGCGTCCCTGATGAATAAACTATCATAGAAATGTGTATAAAGCAATGGTGAATGGCCACATCACAACCCAAAGTCATGAAACTGGCATTGATCATGTAAGAATCAATATATTATTGATAGACTTGACTGACTTGTGTATCTTTTTTTTTTTTTTTGCATCCCTGTCATAACCAGACTAACTAATGGAGTAGCTATATAGGCTGCAATGGTCACACTTGCCCCCTTTGCCATTCTACTGCTGACTGTTCTATTGTATTGTACACTTACCATGTTTCCCTACTCAACACTGTACTAGAGGATATCTTCTAATGTCCTCCCCTGTCTCCTGTTCTCAGAACCAGTGGCACCATACAGCAGGAAATGGAAGCCAGGCGGAGAATAGAAGAGGCATATGTTGCCACATGCTGCATCAGTGCTTTGTAGGGACCGAAGGTAGATGCAGTGCCTTGTGAAAGTATTCGGCCCCGTTGAACTTTTCAACCTTTTGCCACATTTCAGGCTTCAAACATAAGGATATAAAATTTTAATTTTTTGGTGAAGAATCAACAACAAGTGGGACACAATTGTGAAGTGGACCCAAATTTATTGGATATTTTAAACTTTTGTAAAAAACTGAAAAGTGGGGCGTACCAAATTATTTGGCCCCCTTAAGTTAATACTTTGTAGCGCCACCTTTTGCTGCGATTACAGCTGCAAGTCGCTTGGGGTATGTCTCTATCAGTTTTGCACATCGAGAGACTGAAATTCTTGCCCATTCTTCCTTGGAAAACAGCTCAAGCTCAGTGAGGTTGGATGGAGAGCATTTGTGAACAGCACTTTTCAGCTCTTTCCACAGATTCTCGATTGGATTCAGGTCTGGACTTTGACTTGGCCATTCTAACACCTGGATATGTTTATATGTGAACCATTCCATTGTAGATTTTGCTTTATGTTTGGGATAATTGTCTTGTTGGAAGATAAATCTCCGTCCCAGTCTCAGGTCTTTTGCAGACTCCAACAGGTTTTCTTCCAGAATGGTCCTGGATTTGGCTCCATCCATCTTCCCATCAATTTTAACCATCTTCCCTGTCCCTGCTGAAGAAAAGCAGGCCCAAACCATGATGCTGCCACCACCATGTTTGACAGTGGGGATGGTGTGTTCAGGGTGATGAGCTGTGTTGCTTTTACGCCAAACATATCGTTTTGCATTGTGGCCAAAAAGTTCGATTTTGGTTTCATCTGACCAGAGCACCTTCTTCCACATGTTTGGTGTATCTCCCAGGTGGCTTGTGGCAAACTTTAAATTTGACTTTTTATGGATATCTTTGAGAAATGGCTTTCTTCTTGCCACTCTTCCATAAAGGCCAGATTTGTGCAGTGTACGACTGATTGTTGTCCTATGGACAGACTCTCCCACCTCAGCTGCAGATCTCTGCAGTTCATCCAGAGTGATCATGGGCCTCTTGGCTGCATCTCTGATCAGTCTTCTCCTTGTTTGAGATGAAAGTTTAGAGGGACGGCCGGGTCTTGGTAGATTTGCAGTGGTCTGATACGCCTTCCATTTCAATACAATCGCTTGCACAGTGCTCCTTGGGATGTTTAAAGTTTGGGAAATCTTTTTGTATCCAAATCCAGCTTTAAACTTCTCCACAACAGTATCACGGACCTGCCTGGTGTGTTCCTTGGTCTTCATGATGCTCTCTGCGCTTTAAACAGAACCCTGAGACTATCACAGAGCAGGTGTATTTATACAGAGACTTGATTACACACAGGTGGATTATATTTATCATCATCAGTAATTTAGGACAACATTGGATCATTCAGAGATCCTCACTGAACTTCTGGAGTGAGTTTGCTGCACTGAAAGTAAAGGGGCCGAATAATATTGCACGCCCCACTTTTCAGTTTCTTATTTTTTCCAGAAGTTTAAAATAACCAATAAATTTCGTTCTACTTCACAATTGTGTCCCACTTGTTGATTCTTAGCCAAAAAATTTAAATTTTATATCTTTATGTTTGAAGCCTGAAATGTGGCAAAAGGTTGAAAAGTTCAAGGGGGCCGAATACTTTCACAAGGCACTGTATACAATTCAACATGGCAGGAAGCGATAGTGGAGAAGGGAGTGGGAGAGCTATTACATGTGGAGAGATACTGTTACCTGTATGGGGCACTAATTCCTATGTGGGTGAGGGACTATTACCTATGGGGGGCATTATTCACTATTAGGGCACTATTACTTTGCAAAAGCCACAAGGGAGAACTATTAACTTGTGCGAGCACAATTACCTTTCTATGATCTTAAATTGGGCCCCTTCGCTGTTAGTGCTCCATCACGTGACCAAATATCACTGTGTTGCTCTGTGGCTACTTCACTGATGTAAGTAAAGGGAGTTGCATTGCAACCACGAAGATGCTGCAACTGCGGGTTTCAGTTGCAAAAAGATCAAACAGTGATTTTTTTTTTTTTTTTTTTTGCGACTGGTTGTCAAAATTGCAACATCCCCTAGATTCCAATGTGATTCCATTCACTTACATTAGTGAAGGAGTTGCAGGGCAGCATGGCAGTCTTTGGCCGCGCAGCGGAAGTTGCCGCCAGAGTCAGCCTTACAATGGGTTGGACACAGATCCTTTGGGTGTATGTGGCAGCATGAAATTAAAAAAAAAAAAAAAAACCTTTTATACTTTTCTAGTGTCTGTACTATCTCTGGTGCATGTGCAGTGAAGCCAAGTGAACCATTGTGCAAGTGCTGAAAGCACAAGAGATGAGTCCGATGCAACGCATGGGACTCATCTCTAGGTACAGTAAGTATAAAGGTTTTAATTTATTTTATTTTTTTTAATGCGGGCACAAATCACTTTACAACAGAGCTATTTGTGACGCTAGACCTCCAGTCCATAAGGACCTTTAGGTGGCTTAGTGTCCATAATTGCCCTGACAGGTTCCATTTAAGCTCCAAAACACTTTGGGCAATCTGATTGGCCATTGAAATTGCTAAGAGTATCAGCTTCTGCCGGGCTTATGAATGTGCAGAGTATGCAATACCAGCTTTGACATCAGGTATCCTGTATATTTAGATTGGTCTAAATCCTGTCCACACTGAATTGATTCACTTCTCTCTAGCCACACCCTATAGAGAAACAAAGAAGTTTATTTTAATGTATCTCTGTGAATCTTTGAGGAAAAAAAAAAATGTGTGCTCGTTCCAATAAGGTTTTATTCACGCTGCATTTGCTATTTGTCTGGAGGTATATGTCTGGAGAATACCTCCAACATAGCCCACTATAGAGTTATTCAGTGGCATATATTGGCCATGGGATCCCATGTTTAAAAAATTGAAATGCCTACTGTGTGGTATATATTTTTTTTGTGAGATGACTATATAGAATACCACAGCAAGCTATGCTATTCAATACAGTTGAAAAAATGTATACTAATATATACCAGTCTGATGGAGGCCAGATTAGACTCTTTTAGCCTCTGTTAGATAAATGGGGGCTCATGGATATGTTTTGGGTATTTTCCCTCCAAAGAAACAATTACAGGTAATACATTTTCTTGCATAGGCCTCATACAGTGGCACATGGAGTGCCCACAGGTCTTTAGCACTTCTGTAAAGAATTCATACACATGTTATCATCTCTTACAAGTATACTCTTATTTTCATACAGACTAAGGAACTGCATGCAAAGCTGCCTATTTAATACATAGACACTTGCCAACACATTTGGGGGGGGGGGGGAGTTCTGGGATCTAAAATATTCCATGATTTAGGCTTTAGATGTTGGTTAATAAGTGTATGTGCACATAGGCAGACATTACTGCTGTACCTTTACAATAGTTCTTGATATAAAGATGATATTGACTGTGGAGAGAATAACATTATGTACAAGCGGAAAGCTGACTTGGCACACATGAGATATACATAAGAAGCCATCGACTGACACTATTTACAATTCTAGGCAAAGAATTACAGAAAGTACAATGCCAAACAAACAGAATTTTCTTTCTAGAAACAAATTACTTGTGAGGTAAGGTTCTTCTGTAGTAATGATGTCCAGTGATGTTTCCACACTTTCACTGTTTCCTTGGTGACATACAATTGTAAAAATTAGGATTTCTTTCATCTGCCCAAGATCATTTACAAAGAGATCCATTGTGAGGTTCATACAAACTGTAAAACTAGACAAAATGTAATTTTCTGATTTCTTGCTTCTCTGTGGCAAATATAAAACTTTTGAAATGAAGAATCACAGAAACTGAAAAAATAACAAGGCTATGTTTACATTTGCGCTAGAGTCTCTGTAGGACACTTTGTTGCAATGACCGCCTGGAATAGTCAGCCGAAAAAGTCCTGCGTGTATGGCTTTTTCATCCGTTGGTTTCAGTTTTAAAACAATGGAGACCTAACGGACCCCACTATAGTCAAAGGGTTCTGCAGGGCTCCGTATGTAACCGCTATTTTAGCAGTCCTCCTGTCTGTTGTTCTGGTCCTTCAAAGGAGCAGAACAATGGACAGGCAATGCTAGTGTGAATCTAGAATAATAAGTAAATAGTGACATTTATGAGGAGTCTTGACTGACTGAATCATCTAAAGAGGTTGTGACACCAAGGCATGTTATAACCTATCCATGGCATGGGTGCTAAGCTGTTGATGGGTGGAGGGGTCTAACCGCTGGGACTCCCACCAATTCCAAGGACAGGGTCTAGTCTTTCCCGTGAACATAGCATGGCAAGTCGAGTGTGGCATCAATGGTAGTTCAGACAACACCGCTACACAGATGATGACTCTACTTTACTTTAACAAATTCCCAAGATAATTTCTCTTGGTTAAATCGTCAAGATCTTATACAATGAAAAAGACTTAACCTACCTCTGACCACCTTAAGTATCGAAATTTCCTCCTTAGAAATCAGAGTCCCATCTTTTTTCTTCCAGGTGACTTTGCACTTGACGTTACCCCTGTCATCAGTGTCCAGTTTACTTATGGTCAGGGACACACTCCCTGGAGTCTTGGATATTTCTACTCTTCCTCTAAACCTAGCGAGTGTGATGTGGTCTTCTGACTCAACGCGTTGAATCATCACTTCCGTCACTTTGGTAATTAACGACCACTCGACCGCATGCTCCTCATAATCCTTGTTTGGTGTGTACGTGCAGGGAATTTCCACTGAGTGACGTTTTACACCTGTCACGATGTCTTTCATAGTTAGAGCGAGGTCACAAAAAGCTGTTTGGGGACACAGTTTTTATTTGTTTTGAATAGGAAGATATATTGCCATAATTCTGCAGTACAGAGAACATTCATATACAGCTTACATTCTATGTTTTCAGTGTCAAGTGTTGAGACACCACCAAACACTCACAAGCGCAAACTATAAAACAAGGGAGTCATCTGGCCTGCTGCTGCAACAGCTGTGACGACAAAATTAACCAGCCACCTATTAGGGTTTAAAAGGTAGATCCGTTGGCAAAAGGACATAGGGAGAATTTATCAATCTGCTAGTTGCCAGATGCAGAGAGATAATACTGTGGTTCGCATTTAGTGCAAGACCTATTCTTGTGCCAAATATGCACCAAAACCCCTGTTCTGCACCTTGCTTGCCACATATTCAGTATAACTCACACCAGAAAACAGTTCCTAACAGACATAGAACTCCATTCTGGTGCATAGGAGGTCATCTGATTGATGAAGAGGTCAGAATATTCAGTCTTACCATATAGCTATACAGAACATAAGTGCATTGAACACTCTGCTTTACACACTTTGCAAACTTAGACCAGGCTAATGCTAATGAACAAAAAAAAAAGTTTACCAGAGTGGCAAGAAACTACTTTTGGAGTCACTTTAGTGTGTACTCTACCATTTAACTGTACATAATAAACTTCACAAAAAACACTAACCATAAGATAGATAGGTGCCATGGATAGTATTTTGGCATGGATACTCTAATTGGTGTAGATATTGTCCCTACTTAGTTATTCCCACTAATTAGTGACACTGTCCATGCTAATAAGGGACACTATTCATGCAAATTAACAGTATCTACGCCAATTATGGACAGTATCCATGCCAATTAAGGATATTATCCTTGCAAACTATGGACATTATCCATCCCAATTAAAGAAGATATATGGGACTATAATATTGATCACCTCACTTTGGGATAGGTTATCAATATCAGATTTGTGAGGGTCTGACACCTGGAATCCCTCCAATCAGTCAATTGAAAGGGCTGCAATATTTGGAGAAGTGCTGTGATCTCTTTACTACTTGCCAAACACAGCACTGTGCATTATATAGTGACTGTGCTTGGCATTGCTGCTCGATCCTATTTGAATGTGAGCTCTAGCATGGCTATGTGACCAATGGAAATGATGTCACTGGCTTGAGAAGAGGAAGTAGAGCTCACACAAGCAATGCAAGCTCTTCAAACAGCTGACTGGCAGGGGGAGTGGGTGTCAGACTTTACCTAACCTAATATCTAATAGTTTATCCTAAGGATTGGTCATCAATATCATTGTCCTGGAAAATCTCTTTAAGCATACTATCCAGAAATTTCTTTTTTATGGTTGGGGATTGCTGTGTGTAGAGGTAAAGCCTACTGAGCCAGGAGAGTACATGTTGAAATGTCAACCAAATGTGAACTGAAAAATAAAAATATAAAGACTAGGAGAGTTACCCACCAGTATCCAGACGCATTAAAACATAATTTTTATTATAATATGAATCTTAAAATACACAAGAAAAACTACAACATAAACAAAAAACTTATATGAAAGAGGGAAAGATAGGTCAAATATAAGACCTGTTTAATATCTCACTACTATTGTGTATGAGGTATGTGGATATATAAGCCTATCCCAAATAACCCTTTCAATTCCACATGTTAAACTAGCAGCAATTGGAAATTACGGTCATATTTATAACCTATAACAATGAGGAGTTCTACCTAGCATCAACCATTTTAAAGTATCAAACTCCTAATGCCACCTTGATAACATAGTGGCCATTTCAAACCATAACGTACCACTAAAACACTTATTAGGCCATTTAAGGTAACCTTTTAGGACTAGCAGGAACTCAACCTAGCATCCATACCAACACTTAACATATAGGCTGGTTTAAACTATAATGTCCTATTAACACTTTATATCACGGCAGCTAACTATCACCAAGAAGTCCCACTAACACACCTAATAGAGTGTTATAAGTAAGATCTTCAGACTAAAAAGCGCCCTGCCCACTATCCACAGTGTTATAGTGTCCAATGCTTTATGCTACCTCCATGTCACAGCAACTAATTTTTAGCCGTGATATATTACTAACACGTAACCACACCTAACGCACGTTTCCTGTGTCAGAATATGCAGCGATACTGACACATTCATCAGAGGTATGTATCTATATCTCAAAGAGCCACTAAAGTAAGTATGTTATAGTATCATAGGCACTCAACATACACTCCCGCTCCCCCATCGGCACTAGTGTTTGGCCGCATGGAGCAGCAGAGCAGACGGTCTCAAATACTTTTAGCCACGCCCACCAACGTCCCCCCCCCAGCCAA
The DNA here is from genome assembly GCA_947044405.1 of Leptodactylus fallax. Classification (NCBI taxonomy): domain Eukaryota; kingdom Metazoa; phylum Chordata; class Amphibia; order Anura; family Leptodactylidae; genus Leptodactylus; species Leptodactylus fallax. The sequence goes on from CAMRHE010000166.1 coordinate 1,686,375, forward strand.
TCAAAACAATCTCCATACTCAGCTGAATGGTAAGGAACTCCCACTAACCAGGAATAGTCCAATGAGCATGCATTAAACAAAGACCAATCACAGAGGGTCTATCAAAAGAACCTGCCCCCTCTAGCCCCGCCCACCTGAACGGAGACCATATACACATCTCTATAGGAGAAATATTCAAAAGGGAATTCACTTGTTACAGGCTAGAAATCCCTGGATCTACTATATAATGACCAGAATAAACACTAGAAACTTAATTTAAAGGATTATGATATTTTTGAAACATGAATGGACATTTATCCTCACAAATATCAGTCTATTCCCAATAATCACAGACGCAATAATAAACACTGAAAACTGAATTTAAAGAATTCTGTATAATAATATCCGAAACATAAATGGACAATTCTCCTCATAACTATCAGACTGTTAACAATAATTGCAGACGCAGTAGTATTTGAGGATAGGGCACCTAAAAACTTAAATGATGCATATGAAATTGCTTTTATTTTATTTTATCTGATGTAGTTTTAGATCAAATTTCTGCAGAAATATAAAAAATTCAGAGGGGTTCACAACTTTAAATCACCAGTGTAGTTCACAACGTGTATTTGGTCTGTAAGATACTGACTAGATGTTGACTGTATTTCCTGGACTGAAAACTGCGCTGGATGATGCTTGGTGTCTCATTGCGCTGAGTTCCAATCACAGGCCTCAGCGGTGACCCTGCAGCCACATGATTCATTTGGTCTCAATTTGACTTGGGCACACCGAGTGTCATGGCATGATGATTCCTGATGTGCCTATGTACCCTGGGTGCACAACATCACAGAGGAGCGCCAAATGCCGCAAGGAGGCCAAAAAGAGTTAATGGACCTCCACCTACTATTATACCCTGGGGCCTGAAGAGATTCCAGAGCATAATAATTTACCACTATGCATATCGCAGCATCCAAGACTAATCCCAAATTGTTTGGTTTAGTTAAAAACAATTTGGAATATTCAGGTCTAATCCGGTTTGTTGTGAACCAATTCGCCCATCTCTAGTAAACATTGATGTATGACGCATAAGGTTCCCTTTGTTAATTAAAAAAAAAAAAAAAACTAGTTATGATTGTTAGTTATATGTGGGGTGAGTGTTCATTAGTGAATGTGGCTACCCCTGTGCATGTGGCATGTTTCTAGCTATGTTTTTGTCCTTTTAAGTCTATATATGTTTTTTAGGTCTTGTAACCTTTTCATGCCTAATGAGCATCAACCCTTCTTCTGAGGTCCTCAGAAATGTCCTTTTGCTTGTGCAATGATACACCCGACTGTAATTTCCCCTTCTAATTATCTGCTAATCCTAAAGGTTCACATACTGCTGCTACTCACAGATGGGCTCAAGCACCACTCTATATCGCTGCGCACCTGGAGCCCTACTGGTAGGCATTCTGGTTATCCAACTTCCCAAAATACAAAATGTATAGATATATGGCTGGATAAAACAGTTTACACTATTGGGCTATTGCCAGACATTTTTAAATTTTTTGTGAAAAACTTATGTAATGCTACTTTAATGGGTAGCTTTTATTATTGAAGTCCCCTATCTTCTGCGTCTTGTGAGCGACATTTAACTTTGTTTGATGGTCGGGTGCCACAATTAACTAAAAAAATTAGATGAGACAAAATAAATATGAGAAGAGAAAAAAATCCTCAATTGGAGATACCTCTTTCAGTATGAAAACTGGCACTAGCATTATATCATCCAAATTGCACAGTTAAAGTTTACTTCCAATTGTAAAACAACTTTTCATAAAATAATAGCACATGTGAATATAAGCAATTTTGTAATATCTATTTAAACAAATATGTTTTCATCTGCACTTATGAGGCTGAGTTAATTTTTGTATAGAAGTCTATGGAGATGGGAGGGGGATGAGGCTGCAGAAAGACACAAAAATAACTGCAGGAGGCTGGTGTAGACTATTTCATTGAATTATTGCCTTATTCTCTGCAGTGGTAGTGTCTTATCTTGAAAGATACAGCAATGTCAAAAGAACTCTCTCTCACTTTGCCACACCATAAGTGAGAGAGTTCTTTTGACATTGCTGTTGTAACGTCTCTGCTGTTTCGGGTCTCGGCGCCGCACTCCGCTCGCACGCTGTGGCGAAGGAGGCGTGTTCAGTTTGGTTCTTTGTGTAAGTTTCTTGCTACTCAGTCTGAACATGGTCCTAGTCAGTGTAATGGATTTCCGGCCCCACCCGTGTTCTAAACATTTCTCTCTGGACTGCATAGAGTTAATCTCTTCCTGGCCTGTGTGATTGACGGCCTGTGTACCTATCAGGTCTGGGGGCTGGTCCCAGACTTTCTATAAACAGGTTGTCAGCACTCACATAGTTGCCGGTTATTGCACTTGTCTTTGCCTGCTCTCCTCGTTATATTGCTTTCTACTTTGTTACTTGATTCTCTGACCCTTTGGCTTGCATTTTGACTATTCTCTTGGATTTTGACTTTGTACTGCATTGCTCGTTTGTTACTGACCCCTTGGCTTGCTCACTCTGCTTCTGTGTTGTTTTTGTCTTGTTCTGTTCTGTGTGTCACTTACCCAGTATAGGGCTTGTCTTCGAGTTGTCCTTTTACCGTTTAGGGTAACTGAGGCAATAGGAAGGGACAGTGGCTGGGGTGAGATTAGGGCTCACTTGTCTCTGTCCTTCCTCCCAGACCGCTGCAGTAGTGTCAGGGTTGCTACGGTTGGCAAGACCCTTACAGCTGTATCTTTCAAGAGAAGATACTACCATTGCAGAGAATAAAGCAATAATTCAATTAAATAGTCTCATGACAAAGCAGGTGGCCATGAGGAAATGGTTGGGGACCACTGAGTATGCAGTAATTTCCAAGCATAATCTACTGCTGGTGGCAACCAGTTAAAGTGGTGTTATTATTAAATGGTCACTGTTTCAAGTAACTTGGTGCCATTTGTTAAATTAGGTTTACACTAGCGTTAAGGCAAATCCGCCCGAGATTCTGCTTAAAACGGCAGAAACAGGAGATATTTTAAAAAAAAGCTCACAGGCTAAGGTCCCCACTGCAGATATGAAGTGGGGGGGGGGGAGTTGCATTTTACAGTAACAGCAAAGTAAATGAGGCTCTGGTTAATGTCATCCACTCATTGTGGAAAAAAAAAAGCTGCATTTTCAAAAAAAAAATTGCGATGGTTTTATAGATTTAATAAAAAAAAAATGTAATGCATTCTCACTGTTTTTTTCCCCGCACCTTCTTTAGCTGTGTTTCACTACGTGGGGTCTTAGCCTAAGAGTATGCTCACAAATTAAATATACACTGCAGATTTTTCCATCTGTCTTTGCAGGAGAGAAATCAACACTGTTACAATTGGAGCAAAGTGAATAAGATTTCAACCAATCTTAGGGTGGGTTCACACTTGCGGTGGCACTCTGTCCGTCAAGAATCCGATCTAAATGTCAGAAAACTGGATAGGGGCTGGATAGGGAAAGGTTTGCAACGCTTTGCTTAAAACCCCAATCACTTCAATGGGTTTTTAAAGCAATGTGCTGGTGTGCGCTTACACCCTGTGCGCCGCAAAGCGTTTTTTTTTCACTGGAAAAAAAAACTGCTTCGAGGCACAGAGGGTGTAAGCGCACACCCGCGCCTTGCTTTAAAAACCGATTCAAGTGAATGGGGTTTTAAGCAAAGCGCCTACCCAGTGCCTATCCAGTTTTCCGACATTTAGGTCGTATTTGTGGCGGACGGAGTGCCACCGCAAGTGTGAACCCACCCTTATCTATGCGCTACGGGTAAAAATCAGCAAAAAAATTGACATGTAATACAGATATTAAATCTGTAGCATGTAAATTTATATTTCATATTTTGACCTTTCCAATTCATAGGGTTAAATTTGTGCAAAATCCACAACAAAATCTGAATGTAAAACATGACAAATTGTGACAAATTTTGGTTTCTTTTTTTTTTTGTTTGCTTTACATGCTATGTGGATGTCATCTGAAAGGGTTTTTCAAAATGAAGCAACCACTGACTATAATAATAGTAGCAAAAAACAGCGCCAGGTACTACATAGGCAGGTACTAATAATATAGAACAGATAAAGCAACTTATAAGTGATTATCACCTTTTACTGTTGTGAATAATCACAACAGCATTTGTGCAGGTACAATAACCCAGGTATTGGAATGCAGGTGTGAGGGGACCACCATAAAGTTATCCTGGTGAGTATGATCACCAGCTATAAAATGGTCAGTAGAAAAATCCCCAGTCCCCAAACACTTTGGCAAGTCAATTCCAGACAATTACATTTTTTGAATTAAAATCCAAACATGATGTGTATCGGGAACCAGCCCGTTCCGCAGATGAACATGGATATTTTTTTTACTGGCTATAAAAATAGTACAAACAAATTATGTATAATTTCCATAAAGGGATCTTCCCATCTTGCCATTTATCATTATATACATAGGATATGCCATAAATGCCTAACAAAGCTGCTTGCTCTCCTCACTGTGGTCACGAACAGGGTCCCTGTTCTCAAGATGAATGCAGGTCCCAAAGATGGGAATTATCTGTAAAATCACATCTGGGATCAAAAGCATAAAAATTTGTGACTCACCACTTCTGCCTGAAAAACAAATGACAAACACTAAGAGCCATTTGTTGTTCCCCATGATCCAGTTTTCTGCCACTCTTCTTCTTGGCAAGTCATGCACTGCAATGACGAGAAGGACATGAAGATTTCCTTTTTTACTTTCTATGTATCCACGTTCTAGTGATACAGCTTCCTTCCCTTTTCTTATTTCTTGTGAGATGACAGAAAAGCAAGCATTTCTGATATTTATTTCAAAATATGGGATACTTGTGACCTTAGTCCCTTTTACCGTCATCAGGGCTGAGTATGGTGTGCTGTCTATTTTGTGACCTTTTGTATATTTTTATATACTCCCTCCTTACAACATGGATACTTACACAACATACTGAAGGTTATGTGCACCTTTGCAACCATCTAAAATAAAAAATGAAATCAAGTAATTCTGCATATAGTCTTGGTTAAAAATATCCTAACTCTTTTGTGTATTCAGCCGCGCACTGAACAGTTCATTTGCATACAGAATAAAAGTTGAATTTCTCTGCAGTGAGGTTGCTCACACAAGAAAGGTATGTGCAGTAACAGCTCCTAGAACAGAATATATGTGGCTTAAAAGAGGTTTTGGTTGGCGAGGATCTTCTTCATGACTCACTGTTAAATCGATTATGCCATATACCAATCCAGCTATATGCATTATTAGTTTATTCCTTTCCATATAGTTATCAATAGGAAGCAGTAATATTTTATTTATAATAGGAGAGACCCAAGTGTGGCTGAGCAGGTTGCACATAGGGTATTGATTAATTCTATATGTAAGACTATGTTCACATGTACATCGAACAACAGACACCCTCACAAAACACACTAGACCCCATTATAATCTAGAAGGGTCTGGTGTGTGCAGATGGTTTTAATTTATAACAGAAGACGAGTACACAATTCCCTAAATGTGCACTTTTGCCCATATGCATGCATGCTTAAGGAAAGGACATACTTTTTTTTTGTCACCATCACTTAATGATGGCGGCGTGGTAGGTAACCTGTCTTTTTCTCACTAAAGTGATATATACAGTAGGGACACCCCCCCGCACACACACGGAATACCTCACAGAATGAATTACTTTGGGGGCAATGACATCATCATCCGATAGCATACAATAAACTCTACAATCTGATTAGAAGGGCCAGTTCTTTCCTGAGGAGCCCCCTGGACCCTGTGCAGGTGGTGGGTGACAGAAGGATACTGTCTGTGGTGAGCTCCATGCGGGAGAATAACTCCCATCCCATGCAAGAGACTGTGATATCGCTGGGCAGTGCTGTCAGTGACCGACTACTTCACCCTAAGTGTGAGAAGGAGCGCAATCGGAAATCTTTCCTCCCCGCTGCGCTCAGGCTGTACAACCAACACCGACCTAAGCGGAGATTAGTCCATACAGAGAACTGAAATATCTTTCTGTTGTGTTATCCCCCCTCCCACTCTGCTACTTCTTTACCTGTACCTTCCTATCTGTCTGTCTACTATCAATGGAATGCCTCTACCTTGGAACGTTTTTTGTGTATACTGTATGTGTATTTGCATTGCATATCTTTTCTGCTGTAACACACTGAATTTCCCCATGGTGGGACTACTAAAGGATTATTATTATTATTATTATTATTATTATTATTAATAATAATAATAATAATAATAATGTTATTATTATTAATTATTATTATTATTATTATTATTATTATTATTATTATTATTATTATTATGTCACAGAAGACCAGTAAATTAAGGTTACTTTGATTCCCAAAGTAGTTAAAAACCATTACATACTATACTTCTGGGGTAGAACAGCAGGATACATACCGTGTTCACATACTTAGTAGCGTAATTAAAATCCTGTGGGACCTAGTGCATACTTTGACTGGGGCCCCTTACCCCATCCCGTTTTCTTGATAATAGCAGCTATCGGTGATCTACTTGGGTACGGATAGTTGGATTCCCACCAATCTAAATGATAGGTCATCAATTTTTAAAAATACCTCTAAAAAGGTATTTAATTTCCATAATATTGATACTGTATCCTCCAGGATAGGTTATCAATAAGAGATCAGTGGTGGTCCAGAACCCAGGACCCTGGCTGATCATCTGTTTTAATAGACCACATCACTTGTGTGAGCGCAGTAACCCATTCACTATTTTCACTGTTTTATAGTGGTTATGCAATGTAGTTACATCCTGTTCATTTCTATAGGAAAAAAAAACTGTAACAACATAGCACAGCTGCTATAGAACAGACGGTATGCAAGGTTGCAGCGCTCGCACAAGAGCAGCAGGCCCTTCAAACAGCTGATCTGTAGGGGCCCTTGATTTTGGACCCACAGTGATCTGTTATTGCTGACCAATAGCCGGTAACTGGAATTGCCCTTTATAGGAGTTATCCACTGAGGGGTCCCAATCCTGCTTCATGTTAGAAGTTTCAGGCTTTCCTCAAATGCTGTCTCCCTTGTAAAGATAATACACCATCCGCAGCAGAGATTGCCACTCATGTCAGTACAGTATCCTCACTTGATCAGTACAGTGACCACCACAGGCAGCAGAAATGAGTATCGATCTCTGCTGCCGGGGGTGTATTGTCTTTACAAAGGCAAGAGTGGTTATGGAATTAGGTTTTCCCCGACCACTGTTGCAGTTGTTACGCCCCTGCATATGCACTACCTTCTTACTGCTGTATACATGTGGTGCAGAAGCAGAATCGTGAAGAAAACTCCCACAATGGACTAGTATTATAGCAGCTATTCTGCTGCAGATACATCACTCTTTTACTGATAGTCCTGGGGACCCCAGCAGCAGCTCACTCGCAGCAAAGTTTTCTACTGCGTCACCCTTCTTTGCTCACTCTTTTCACTTGTATGTATGGTCTCAAGGAAAGTTTAGAACATGTGATCCTGATTTATGTATTTATTTTACTTACTTATAAAACACCGTCATATTCTGCAGCACCATGATCTAGTATTAATAATAAAAATAATATAAATATAAGTAAATAAACATATTGTAGAATTTTAAAGATTTTCTCTAAATATCTTGTGGTCACAAGTTGTTGTCTTGATCAGTTGCTAGTGGATATGACCATGAATGCAGGACCTTTCAAAGGTCAGAAAATGTGCCATGATTTCCTTATTGCAACCGGGATATCTTCTAATACTGTACATGTAGTGTCCCTGCCTGATAACCCAGCTACAATAAGGAAATCATGGCTGGGTTCTAGACATGTACCAGACCATAGAAAGTTACTGCATTTGTGGTGGTATCCATTGGCAACCAATCAAGACAAAAGATGTCACACAGAGAGAAAATCTTTAAACCTCAGCAGAATTTTTAACTACTTATATTTGCAAAAATGTTTAACTTTTAATTGTCTACACATATAGATATGATCATGGGAATACCCCTTTAAAGCCAAATCAGAATTTCTCCTTCAAAAGGAAGCAAACCCCTACCACACTCTGTTTCAGTGTTATTTCTTCTCATCAGTGCAAAGCAGAGTAATAGTTGAGAATATGTGAGAGGCTATAGATGTGCACATATCTGCACTATGTAACATGCAGGAACTGATGGACAGAGATAACAAGAACCAGCTACACAGAATGGTTTACTTTACTGGCAACAAAAGCTGAAATACAGTAAATCTGAAAAAATGATAAAATAACAAGCAACTCAGAATACTTTATAGTCTCTACAGTCAAGCCTGTCTCCTATGGTTCTTCCTTGCCTGCAGAGTTCTCCAACATGGTTTGCCTTGGTTGGCCTCTCTGGAAGGAACTTGGAGGCCTTCCCTGCCACCTGTGCACCAACTCTGACACACAGCAACTGTCTGCTTTTCCTGAACCTGCAGTAATACAGCTAGAGTTGCTTAGTTGACTGGTGTCACAGCTGCATGTCTATCTGCAAGTTGTTAGAATAATAATAATAATAATAATACATTTTATTTATATAGCGCCAACATATTCCTCAGTACTTTACAAATTGTAGGGTTCAAGTACAGACAAAAAGATACATTACAGAGAAATAGTCAATTCACACAATGGGACTGAGGGCCCTGCTCGCAAGAACTTACAATCTATGAGGTAAAGGGGGTGACACAAGAGGTAGCAGGGTCGGCATTGGAGATGGCATTGCTTATACAGTGGTCTAGACATTTTTGTGATAGAGGTTACTTTTCTCACGCATCAATAAAGCTCTATGAGCGGTCACCAGTCATGTCCTTTAACATGCAGATGGTTCCTGGACATATAAAGTTACAGTCTGATATGGCATAATATCCTGTGGGGTAAGGCGGGAGTGTGAACAGAGGAGGGTTTGTTTTAGGGAAAACTAACTTCAGAAGGGTTTACATTAGGAATTGTGATAGGTCTGTCTGAAAAGATGTGTCTTTAGTTTGTGCTTGAAGCTGTAGAAATTGAGTGTTAATCTGAGTGTCCAGGGTAGAGCATTCCAGAGAAGTGGTGCAAATCGGGAAAAGTCTTGGATACGGAAGTGGGAAGTTCTGAAACTAGAGGATTTTAGTCTTAGGTCATTGAGTGAATGGAGAGCACGGGTTGGGCGATAGACAGAGATTAGGGAGGTGCAGCATTATGAGAGCCTTGTGGCTGGGGGTAATAAGTTTATATTGTATTCTGTAGACAGCCAATGTAGTGACTGACACAGACCTGAGGCATCGCTGTAGCGTCTAGACTGATAGATGAGCCTGGCTGCTGCATTCAGAATAGATTGTAGAGGGCAGAGTTTAGTAAGGGGAAGACCGTTAGATGGACTGATGTAAAGAATGCTACCATTGGAAATTGGAGCAGTGGGAATATGTTTTGCAGAGTGACAAATCACAATTCTCTATATGGCAGTGTGATGGAGTCTGGGTTTAGAAAATGCCTGAAGAACGTTACCTGCCTGACTGCATTGTACCAACTGTAAATTTTGGTAGAGAAGGGATAATGCTTTGGAGTTTTTCTGGGGTCGCTTAAGGCCTCTTACTTCCAGTTAAGGGAAATCTTAATGCTTCAGGATACCAAGATGTTTTAACAATTGAATGTTTCCTACTTTGTGGTACACTTTGGGTAATGCCTTTTGTTTCCATTATGACTGTGCTCAATTACATAAAGCAAGATCCATAAAAGCATGGTGGTAAAGAACTTGACAAAACCCTCACCTCAACCCTATTGAACACTTTTGGAATAAACTAGAATGAAGATTCTGAACCAAGCTCTCTTGGCCAACATCCGTGTCTGACCTCAAATCTTGTTGAAAACCTTCATAGAGTAGAGTGGACACGGTTTTAGGTGAAAAAAAAAAAAAAAAAAATATCAAAGGGGTTTTCCCATCTTCTTCTCTCAGCATTTTGCATGCTGTCTCTTCTTCCCTCTTTCTACAGTAAACTCAATGTTATCTTTGTGTTTACATAGAAAGGTTATACACTATCCAAGCCTTTATCAGCAAACTACAATTAGCTAACCTGATAATAGCAGGAGATAAGAGCTCTGAAAGTAATACAGAGAACTCAGCCCCCCTCCTCTCCAGGGAGCAGTGAGTCAAGTCATCTGACCTGGATCAGATAACAGGCCTGGTGCCTTGACAATGAGGTATAAACAATGGGAGGATTAATGTTACATAGCAGGCAAACCAAGCAGCATTACTAAAGCAATGTATTTAGGAAAACTCTTGAATTTACATAAGCTAGCAGTATAGATAGGATCCTTGAGATAGGAATACCCATTTAATGCCTATGGATTTAGAATAGGATGTCACAAAAGATCCTGTAGGTGTGATGTGCATGTTTTTTAGTGCTTTTGTCCATATAGTGTAACTCTAATAATAATCTGAAGGGGTTAAAAATGATCTTTGCCTCGCTAAAGAAAGGTTTACGGGTAGTTTGTAGATAAATTTAGAATCCACTATGATACCAGTCAATACCTCATTGTTGGAGGATCCTTTATCACACAGTTAATACAGATAAGTCTTTGTATTATTTTTGAGTCATAAATGTAATGAATAAACTGACTTAATACTCCCAAATATTCTGTCAAATAAGAAAACTTAAAATATCCCCCAAAACTCAGTACTGTAGCATTACCGCTTTTATTACAGTTTTAATGAATGTCTACATTTTCAACAATAATGACCACATTGTTGATATCTGCTTTTATGTTATACTTGAAAGGTCTGTGTATTGTGGAGCTGCAGTCTGAAGGCGTCTTCAGTATTCACAGGAAGGATTATCAAGACAAAGGGGCGATTTATCAAACCTCTTGCACCCAGGGCCGGATTTAGAAAAAGTGGGGCCCTGGGCAAAATTAAAAGCGGGGCCTCAAATGCTGATATGCAAACAACACCATCATCTTCCAGTGGCAACCCCTATAATAACGCCTCCTTTCTGCCAACAAAAAAGTAATAAGCCCCATTTTACCACACACAATTCAAATGAGCACCTTTGTATCCCCTAATAGATTTTTGCACCCAGTCATCAGTTATTATAGCGCCTCCTTATAAATAATAGTCTCTGCTTATAAATAATATTACACCTTTATCAGTAATAGCGCCCTTATAAATGATAAATAGTGCCCTGTATCAGTAATATTCTCCCTTATCAGTAACAGACACCCCGTAAAAATAATACTGCTCCCTTATAAATAATAGCCCCCTCATAAATAATAGTTACCCTTATAAATAATAGTCCCCATTATCACTAATAGCCCCCTTTATAAATAAGCCCACTTAACAATTATACCCCCCTTATAAAAAGTTCCCCTCTTATAAATAATAGCTCCCCCTTATAATGGATTCCTTATATATAATAGTTCCCCCCTTATAAATAATAGCCCATCTTATAAATAATAGTTCCCCCTTATAATAGCCCCCTCATACTTAAGTTTCCCAATTATATATAGTAACCCATCCTTATATATAATAGTTCTCTGTTATACAGTGTCGGACTGAAGGGCCTTAGGCCCACCAGAGGATCTTGTTCTGGGGCCTCACCCAACAGCTTCCTGCTAATAGCCTACACCACGGCTCCATCACTGAAGTCTTACATATGTGCTGACTATCTGGCGTTACTGAGTATGTTCCCAGTATAGTCAGCCCCTATAATACTGTGCAGGCCCCAATAACTCCATGGCCAATTCATGCACAGTACTGTATGGGGAATGACATGGCTATGGAGCACTACACATATGTGCAAGATTATAGTGAGGGAGCTGTGATGCAGACATAGCACACAGGGCTACCAGCAGGAATTGTGAGCCCCCCCCCCCCACAGTATAATGCTCCACAGTGACCCCACACAGTATAAAATGCTCCCCTGAGCCCCCCATAGTGGCCCCACATGGTATGTAAGGCTCCACACAGTATAATACTCCACAGTGGCCCACACAGTATACTACCTCTTAGTAGTCCCAGACCGTGCTATATGCTCCCCAGTAGCCCCACACAATATAATATGCTCCATACAGTATAATATGCACCCCACAATGCCCCCCAGTATAATGCTCTACAATGGCCCCACAGAGTATCATATGCTCCTGAAAAGCCCCACACAATATAATACACTCCACAGTGGCTCCACACAGTATAACAGGCTCCTCACACTGTCCATTCCCCCAGTATAAAGCTCCACAGTGGCCCATAGTATAATATGCTCCCCAGAGGGCCCCCGCTAGTATAATGCTCCACAGTGCCCCCTTCAGTATTTTGCTCCACAGTGGCCCCACGCAGTATAATATGCTCCCCAGAGGGCCCCCTAGTATAATGCTCATTAGTCCCCACAGTGGCGCCACACAATATAATATCCTCTGCTGATGGCCCCCCAGAATAATGCTCCACAGTGACCCCACTCAGTATAACATGCTCCAGAAATGGCCTCCACACAGTATAATATACTGCCCAGAGAGGTTTCCCCAGTATAATAATCCACAGCGGCCCAAAACAGTATAATATGCTCTCCAGAGCCCCCCCCCCAGTATAATGCTCCACAGTGGCCCCGCACAGTATAATATACTAGGGGGCCCCTCTGGAGAGCATATTATACTGGGGGGGCTCTGGAGAGCATATTATACTGTGTGGGGCCACTGTGGAGCATTATACTGGGGAGGGGGCCCTCTGGAGAACATGTTATATTCTGTGGGGCCTCTATGGAGTATTATAAAGTGGGGGGGCTCTGGAGAGCATGTTATATTCTGTGGGGCCACTTTGGAGCATTATACTGGGGGGCCCCTCTGGAGAGCATATTATACTGTGTGGGGCCACTGTGGAGCATTATACTGGGGGGCCCCTCTGGAGAGCATAATGCTCCAAAGTGGCCCCACATAATATAACATTATCTCCAGAGCCCCCCCCCCCACATTATAATTTTCCACAGAGGCCCCACAGAATTTAACATGCTATCCAGAGGGCCCCTTCCCCAGTATAATACTCCACAGTGGCCTCACACAGTATAATATGCTATCCAGAGGGGCCCCCCCAGTATAATGCTCCAGAGGGGCCCTACAGTGCTATTATTATATTATATTCTAGGGTCTCTTCAGACCCCAGAGTATAATAATCGAAGGCCCGGGGTAGGTAAGGTAAAATAACAAAGTTATACTCACCTTGTCTTACCTCTCCTGGGCCTCCTCGCGCTGCTCCGCTATCCCCGCCGGCGCTGGCTTCTTCTTCTCTGCGGCTGACGTCACGCGTTAGTAAAAATATATGTCCTAGGTCCAAAAGACCACCTCTTTGAGATGACCACCTCTCTAGAAAACCACTTTTTCATGCAATTTTGTGTTGTCATCTCAAAGAGTATTCACTGTAGTTATTATTCACAGTATTGACTGTTAATTTTTCAATTTAATGTGCCCAGTGTACCTAGTTTTGTGCTATACACTGTGCACATGTGTTGAGTATCCAATCTCAGGGGCATCCAAACCACTGGGTCTGCCACAGGGTGGAGCTTAAAGGGGTTATCCACTTTTCCGACCAATGTTAAGTGAAAATTGTAATTGTAATTGTTTGAATAATGAAAAGTTGTGCAATTTTCCAATATACTTTCTGTAACAATTCATAATATTTTTCTAGATCTCTGCTTGCTGTCATTTATTCTGCGTAATCCCAGCAGATAAAAATCAGTCCATGGTCATATGATGGACACACAGGTGCTCATCTGTTTACCAGACAGATGTCTGATTACTGTACTGTGACTATAACTAGCTCTGTACGTGTGTTCATCACATGACCATGGACTGACCTGCAAATTTTACAGAGTAAGAATTGCTGAGAAGATTGATTATATAGTTATGTGGGAAAAGATTCAATAGTCAAGGAGCGGTCCTATAAGTGATTGACAGCCCTCCATATATGCGTGTACATACAGTGTTACCTTTCAGACATTGATAGGACCGCCCTTTTGACTCAATTACTGTTTCTAAATACAGAAAAGCAGACATAGAATTGAGTAAAAAAAGTTCTACCAAATCCTATCCCATCAAACTATATACTGTATCAATCTTCTCAGCAACTCCTGCTCTATAACATACTAACTGCAGTTTATAATACATTTTAATGATGACCGGTTTCCTTTAAACATGGATAGTTTGATTTTTGTGTTTTAGACTGAAAGGGGAAGGAGATTTTGGCTGACAAAACTTCTGTGGTCTACGTTGCTAAGGAAATGGATGGGTGTGAAGTCACAGTTGCTTAAAATAAATATTGCTACAGATTTAGATTGGGTTTTTGAGTTATAATTCCATCATATGATAAGTCTTTAATAGGTCTTGATCATATGGCGATCATTATTATGGGTGTGACATGCTATAATATCTTAGATATGTATCTTAATTATGTCTGGAATTTTTCTATAGCCTCACCATTCCTCAGTATTTGCTGCTGTTAGTTTCAGCACCCAATATGCTAATAAGCAGGGATGCAACTAAAGGCTCATGGATGCAGGTGCAAAAGCTCACCTTGGGACACCCTGCACAACTTCTCCTTATTACTGTCAGACCAGGGCCGGCTCCAGGTTTGTGTGGGCCCTTGGGCGACAGAGCCCCAGTGGGCCCCTTTTGGAGTAACTCATGCACAATACAACCAAAAAAAAAAAAAAACTATCGAAATTGCGTGTTTTTTGCTGACAGACCTACTGGAGTGGAGTGTAATACAGTTTATTCCATACAAGTAGATACTGTACAACCTGTTCACACATCGGAAAGTAAAGAGAAATTTGAGGTGGACATCTGCCTCGGATTCTTCTTTGTCTTCTGCCCCCGGTTCACGGTGCAGAACATCAGCATGTCCTTGCAGTTTCAACCGCTGATTAGGCCCAAATGAATGAGTCTAACCAGTGCGGAGTCTCAAGCCGTGGCCTCTGAATCAGCTGTAGAATCTGCGGCAAGGTCCAGCAGGACACTTTTTTTTTTTTTTTCCCAGCTTCCTGCTCCAATTATTTTCAATAGGAGGCAGAATGAGGGAGGAATCTGCTGCTAAATCAGTGTCAGATTCCACCGTGTGAACAAGGCCTGATACTGTTAATAGTGCCACTCCACAGTGACCCCCACACAGTATTATATGATCCACAGTGGCCTCCACGCAATATCATATGCTCCACAGTGGCTTCCACGCAGTATTATATGCTCTAGAGTGGCCTCCACGTAGTATTATATACTCCACAGTGGCCCCCATGCAGTATTATATACTCCACAATAGCTCCCATGCAGTATCATGTGCTCCACAGTGGCCCTAACACAGTATCGTATGCTCCACAGTGGCCCCCATGCAGTATCATATGCTCCACAGTGTAATTTATCAAGACTTCATACTCCAAATAGTGATATATATTGCTTGTTTATTTATCACCGATCCAGTGTTTTCAAGTAACATGCAGGTTTATAGAGGTATCTGAACAACGTATGACGTACAGTTGTAAACGTTTTCGGCCTATATAAGGCCTTCCTCAGACTCTCAAGACTCCACCTGGAAGGGGACAATAAAACTGGTCCACCAATCAGAAAAAGAAATAACTTTGTTATAAAGCAGCTATGGAAAGAGCGGTTCTCCGCATGGTCCACTATGATAGTCGGGGAAAGTCTGATTCCCCTACCACTATACATGTTGCAAATGAAAAGGGGCCCCGGCATGTCTCCAAGGGAGGTGACTTAAAATAATAAATACTACTCACCTCTCCTGGGATCGGCATCCTTCCCGAGGCCATGCTGAGGCCTGTGATTAGGCCCCAGTGGTCACATGGGACGCAGCGGCGTAATGACGTCAGTGTGCCCCCACGTGACTGATGAGGACCAATCACAGGCCTCAGCATGGCCTCGGGAAGGATGCCGATCCCAGGAGAGGTGAGTAGTATTTATTATTTTAAGTCACCTCCCTTGGAGACATGCCGGGGCCCCTTTTCATTTGCAACATGTATAGTGGTAGGGGAATCAGACTTTCCCCGACTATCATAGTGGACCAGGGCTCCGGCCATCTCCAGCTGGCCGCGGGCCCCATACCCCGCCGGGTCCGATCGTGGTCGCACTCCCTGCGACCGCAATCGTTACACAGTAACAGTCAGCACCCGGCAGCCGAGTGGGCCCCTTCAGGAGCATGGGGCCCCAGCACTTGCCTGGGTATGCCGGGTGCTGACACCAGCCCTGTGTCAGACACATTTCGTCTGTACATTTTAGCTGCATTTACATTTCCCTGTCCTTCTCTCCCTGGGCCCAGATCGCCATGAAAACTTCACCACATGTCTGTGCACACAAGCTTCTCATCATTCATATTACCTGTCAGTGTCCCTCACACAGTAACTGTCTTACCTTTATGCCACACCCTCCCTCCACAAAATTGTGCCTTGGCTATATGCTAAGCAGCTGCTTTTTGGCCATTAAAAAGTTAATATTTTCCTTTTTGACAGTGAAAGACTGTGTATCATAAATCTGTTTCACTCTATTACATTAGAGGTCATGGGTTATGTTATGGTTTAGATGCAAGACCTCACAAAAGCAATAGCAGGAGTATTAGGTGTAACAGCATGAACATATAGATAGCAGAGATTAGGGTGGCTGCAGAGGTATCCACGTCAAAGGCCCCAATACCAGATTTCAGTAAATGGAGGAAGTTTTCAGTAATCATAAGATGACTGACTTGTATGGAATGAAAACTCCGTCCTCACTAGCTGGTCCAATGATAATGTGTTTGTTCAAATCCAAAAAGCACACAAGACATTTCAGGGACCTGATCCCCCTTTTTCAAGTGTAAAAGTTAGGAGGATGACACATCTAGTAGTTTTCCCCAGATACATATACACAAATTGATGACCACGGTCACTCCCCCTATGGGAGGATCAGGGTCAGCAGATGGTCATTGACAATAAAAGTAATATGAACGCAAAAAACACAATTAAAAGCGGGCCTCAAAAATTATTACAGGTACAGTGGGGAAAAAAAAGTATTTAGTCAGCCACCAATTGTGCAAGTTCTCCCACTCAAAAAGATGAGGCCTGTAATTGACATCATAGGTAGACCTCAACTATGAGAGACAAAATGAGAAAACATATCCAGAAAATCACATTGTGTGTCTGACCATAATTTGCAAATAAATTCTTTAAAAATCAGACCATGTGATTTTCTGGATTTGTTTTCTCATTTTGTCTCTCATAGTTGAGGTCTACCTATGATGACAATTACAGGCCTCTCTCATCTTTTTAAGTGGGAGAACTTGCCCAATTGGTGGCTGACTAAATACTTTTTTCCCCACTGTATTCCTGATCATCTTCAAATTGTTTCAAGCAGATAATACCTGGGTAATGTATTATGCTGGTAATGTTCACAAGATATATTAAATATATACATGACCTATAACAAATAAAAGTATTATGCAAAATCAGAGTATTAGAAGATCTAAGATATATATATATGATAGGATTTGTGTGTACTATTGGATCCTATATAAAACATATACTGATAAAACCAGATTATCTAGTGGATGGATTATAAGGATTTATTCAACTTTCAGAGTGGCCAGAGGAAAGACCATCCTGTAATGTTTCATTGAGACTCATGGGTACTAAAGTGTGCAGGTTAAATATCCAATACATTTCCGCATTTCTTTAAGGTCTCAAAGCAGTTATGGAAGGAAACTGGAATATGGTTAATGTGGGTAAATAGAGAAACCCTCAAAGCTACAGTTAAGATAAGCGCGTGGTGACACACTATGTTTAGGGTAACCCTTTTGAATGTTAGTGCGGTGTTAATGCGTTTCCTTCCTATGTCTTGCAACCCACATGGGCACTCAAGAAGGTATATTACATAGGAGGAGGAAGAATTGAGAAAATGTTTTATGGGAAAAGTCTCTCCTGTGGAGCGACTGATAACCTGGTCTTTAAAGTGATTAATCATGATGCAGCACTTACATCTCTTATGGTTGCATCGGAAGCTACCTTTTAATACAATCTTTCACAAAGGATGATAACTGAGATTTCTTGGGTCTCGGTCTACTGGGAGCCAAAAAGTTCTTTAATGTTTTTGCCCTTCTCAACGTGATGCCCGGTCTGTTTGGTAAAGATTTTTTGAGGAAGGGATCGTTCAAAAGTATAGGCCAATGCTTCTGCAAAACTGACATCTTATTATGGGAAGACTTGACAGTCGTAATCAAATTATATTGGAAGTTGTCTTTCCCCTCCGCTCTTCCAGATTTTAAACAATCCGTTTGTGTGTTTCCTGGCTGTCTCTTTAGCCGCTGAATTCACACCCTAGAGTTGCCCATTTTTAGGGGAGTTTCCAACCTAGAGATCTGAGTCCAGTAATCAGATCTCCTAAATCTTTTAGATGGAATGGTAATAGAACCACATACCTTTGTAAGTGTACATCAATATAGTATGAGTGATTATGGTTAGAGAATTCTGTAAATTATAGGCCTACGGGAGGGTTTGATTTGGTTTTTATGAATTTTTGGCAAGTGGTAATACAATGCTAAAGCATGATTTTGTACCTTGGTTAGAATACTGGATGAGAATGCTTCTCATATTAGTAGATCATATTCTAACTGGTGTATACTGGAGTCATCACTTGATAGAGGTGGATAGTAAGTGATATCTGATAAGATTCATTCGGCTGCATTCATATACACTTCTTGTACCACTACTCCACCTCCTTTATCTGAATTCCTGAAGACCAAATGGGTATTGAGTATTAATGATGGAAGTTTTTTTCCTTTTTGTTAAGATTGTCACTTTTGTGGTTATTAATTGATTTCTGAATTTGAATTTCAGAATTCTGAGGCAACCAGAGAATAAAAGGTTTCTATAATATTCCCTTTGTGTTGTATCAGATAAAATGTAGACTTAGGTTTTAAATGAGTAGATATAGGGACTGGACTGTTATCTTATGGGTGGATGGCGACTGCTGATATAGTGAATGATATATTAGGGATTTTGTCTACCATTGAAAAATGCCTTTTCAGTGTTAATATGTGAATAAATGCATTTAGGTCAATGAAAAGATCTACCTTTTTTTTTTTTTTTTGCTTGGGACGGATGGACAGTCCTTTGGACAGAAGTCTGATTTCTGCTGTAGTTAGAGTATGGCTTGACAAATTGAAAATGCTGGTGGGTTCCTCTTGGGGTTGAGACTTGAGTTTGTGTTTTTTTTTTTTTTTTTTCTATTAGACTTTTTCCCCCTGGAGCCTTTGGTATTCCTTCATTAGGGGAAGGGAGAAGATGAATATTTTATACTTTCATTTTTTTGTCCTACAAGACTATAATAGTTGGAGATTTTTGTGAGTAGAGGGGTTTCTCCTATGTAGTAGGTCTTTAAAAAAAAACAAAAAAAAAACTGATTTGTATTAAGAACTGAAATGTTGAAAACAGCAGGAGTTTCTGAGAGGGAAGTAGCCCTTTTGATTTGTCATGGAGAGTGGAGGATTGTAAACTATAATGGAGTCCTCTAAATCACATATGGTGGAGGAATCGCTCATACATTGCCTTCTGCTGTTTGACGCTAACAATTGGTATGGATCCATCCTTCACCGACTATAATTCCTGTCTAGGAATAGTCGCCTGTTTGAATTCCTATTATTGGGTAAGGCGTAGTGACCAAAATTAGTGGGTAGTAAGGAGAGGGATGTGGATTCTACTGCTCCTGGAAAACACTGATGTAAATCTCCTGTCACGTTCTTTGTTAAAACTACAGCATGTGCTGTTCATATACTACAGCGAGTAACGCACACTCATTAGTCAATAAGCCAGGCTTGTGGATGTAAAGAGCGCATGTGCCTCCTGAACTGGGTGACGCGTGTGCATTACCAGCAGGCCCAGGTGCTATTAGCATCAGAATAATAAATACAGTTAGCCAGGTATTATCTGCCCAGCACCATTTGGAGAATATCAAGTATACCTATAATCATGTTTGAAGCTTGCTTTTAATTATGTTTGTGTGTTTAATATTGCTTTTATTATGAATGACCATGTGCTGACCTTGACCCTCCCATAGGGAGTGACCGGGTCATCAGTTTGTGTATATGTATCTGGGGAAAACTACTAGTTTTGTCATCCTCCTAACTTTTACATTTGAGAAAGGGGATCAGGTCCCCGAAACGGGAGGTGTGCTTTTTGGATTTGAATAAAGGCATTATTGTTGGACCAGCTGGTGAGTGGAGTTTTCTTTCCATACAAGCGAGTCATCTTGGTATAATTGGAAACTTTCTCCAACCCAGGACAGTAGACAGAGGAAGTACCATATTTTATGCTAAAACTAACAGAAATGATTGCTCAGGAACAGTAGGATCTATAAAAAAAAAAAAATCCAGCTGCACCAGAATTAGTAGTACAGCATCTGTTGAAGGTTGCAAAGAGTTACGCTGTATTACCACTTCTGCATTTTGCAGACATGGAAAGTCTGTTCTTTTCATGGACAACTCTCCTGTTAATTTGTGGATGGATGTGCCATCTCTGGTTGATCTGCTTTTCACATCTGTGGAAAAAAAACAACAATTTTTTAAGTACTGTACTTTTTCAATGTCTCTGAGTCAATTATGAAATAGATAAAACATGGATGTTATTAATTTTTTTCACAGAACTTGCTTTGGTGTGATGCATCAGTTAAAAAAACAAACAAATCTGCTTCCGTTTTTATGGACCCGGTGCATTGCTGGTTCAGGTGCCCTAATGGGAAAAATTAAAGTGTGTGAAAAAAAAAAAAATTAATAAAGCAATGAAATTTCCTTTTCCTATATAAAATGAATTACATAAAAAACCTAAAAATTAATAAAAACAATACATATTTGGTATCGCTGCATCCATAACAACCCATACAATAAAACTGAAACACTACATGGTGAACGTCGAGGAAAAAAAAAAATGCCAGAAGTACTGATTTTTCTCCATCTCACATTACAAAATATGCTATAAAAAGTGATCAAAAAGACATATGTACCCCAAAACAGTACCAATAAAAAGCACAGGTTGTCCTGCAAAAAATAAGCCCTCAACCAACTGTCAACCAAAAAATAAAAATGTTAGGCATCTCAGAAGATGGTGATAAAAAAATAACTTGATTTATGTCCCCAAGTGGGTTTTTGTTCTGCAAAATTAGTATCGCATAAAAAAAAAAAAAAAACTATATAAATTAGGTATCTCCATAATCGTACCAACTTGCAAAATAAAGGTAACATATTACTTATGTTGTACGCTGCATGGCGTAAAATGCAATGCTAGAATTGATGTTTTTTTTTTTTAATCCGCCTAAAAAAAAGGTTAATAAAAAATAGTCAATAAGTTATAGGCATCTAAAAATGGTGTCATTACAAAATGCATCTCATACTGCAAAAAAAACAGCCCTCATATGGCTACATCACCAGAAAAATAAAAAAAATATAGCTTGTATAATGTGAAGACAAAAACACCAAATCATTAGAACACAACTGGCTGCGGCAGGAAGGGAACGTATAAACTGTGTGAGCGCATATGAGGGTACACGCCAGATTTAGAGCTTACAAGGGAAAAGACACCAGAAGTGACCCCCCCCCCCCTATCATAGGAGCTACTGGGGAGGATATAGTAGGGAATTTGGTGTTCCCTATGTACTCCGCACAGCTTACATATTCACTCTTCACCATCCGCTGTACATTCCCGCCTGGGATACTAATGCACACTACACCCCTTGATAAATTCTTTGAGGGGTGCAGTTTTTAAAATGGGATCACTGTCTAGGGGATTCCACTTTTTTGGTACCTTAGAGGCTCTGCACACATCTGGCATCCAGATACCAAACATCTAAATCTGCACTCCAAAAGCCACATTGCTCTCCTTCCCTTCTGTGCCCTGCTGTGTGCCCAAACTGAAGTTTATACCCACATGTATGACACTGTTGTACCCAGGATAACGTACTTAATATCATATGTGGGTATAAACTGCTGTTTGGACACAGCCGGGCACAGAAGGGAAGGAGCGCTATTTTGGTTTTTGGAGCACCGATTTAGACGGATTGGTTCTTGGACGTCATGACACTTTTGCAGAGCTCCTGAAATACCAGGAAAGTGGAATCCTCTGAGATGTGACCCCATACTAGAAACTACACCTCTGAAGGAATTTATCCAGGGGTACAGTGAACATTTTTAGCCCTCAAGTGTTTCTATAATTTATTTTCCAGAGATGAATACGCAGATGATGGTGATAGGAGAAAATTACAATTTTTCCAGAGATACGTCATTTCAGTGCATAATATGTTGTGCCCGGCTTGTATCAGAGAGGAACGCTACGAAAGCTGTTGTGCCCAGGATACCCGCTTAACAGTTTTTGGAGTGTGTGTCTCTGCTGACATAAGCTGGGCATAACATATCGGGCACATCTTTGGAAAAATTGCAATTTTCACTTCTCATTATCAGCTACGCATTAATTTCTGGAAATTAAATTAATACGATGATCAAGGGTTAAAAATGCTCGCTACACCACTTGATAAACCCCTTAAGGGGTGTAGTTTCCAAAGTGTGGTCTTTGGATTCCACTTTACTGAAAATTCAGTGGCTCTGCAAAAGTGGCATGACGTCCAATAACCATACTGTGCTCCAAAAACCAAAATAAATTGCCGCTTTGGCACACAGGAGGGCACAGATGTGAAGTAGTATTATGTGCTTTTGGAGCGCAGATTTAGATTCTTGGTTTTTGGACGTCATGTCACATTTGCAGAGACCCTAAAATTGCCCCTACAAAAAGGGGTAATTTCTTGGGAAATTACAGTTTACTGGCTCCTCCAGGGCTCTGTAAAGACAACATGGTGTCCAGAAAGTCCCTCTAAATCTATACTCCAAAAGCTAAAAAGTGCACTGCTCCTTCCCTTTTGAGTCCTGCTGTTTGCCCAAGCAGCAGTTTACACCCGTATATATACAATTTTTTGTACCTAGGATAGCCCACTTAATAGTTTTAGGAATGCGTGTCTTTAATGACACAAAGTTGGTGCAACATATTGGGCACTAAAATGGCATATTTCTATAAAAATTTCAAATTTCACTTTGTACATTAATTTTTGGGAAGCACTCCTGGCCTCAAAATGATAACACCCTTTGATAAATTTCTTGAGGGGTGTAGTTTCTAAAATGGGGTAACTTTTGGCTGGTTTCCATTGTACTGGTACTTTAGGGGCTCTGGAAATGCGGCATGGCAAGGAAAACTATTCCAGCAAAATCTGCCTTTCAAAAGCCAAATAGCGCTCTTTCCATTCTGAGTCCCACCATGTACCCATACAGCAGTTTACGACCACATATGGGGTATTCCCGTGTTCATGAGAAATTGTGTAACAAACTTTGGTGTATTTTTTCTTCATTAACGCCGTGTGAAAATTTGGGAATAAATGGACAGTTTATTGGAAAAAAAATTATTTTTCATTTTTTACGTCACTATACTAATCAAACCCGTGAAACAGCTGTGGCGTCAAAATGCTCACCATACCCCTTGATAAATTCTATAAGGGGTGTAGTTTCTAAAATGGGATCACTTTTGGAGGGTTTCCATTGTTTTGGTACTCACACACATGTGGGGTATTTCTGTGCTCAGGAGAAATTACATAAACTGTGAGATGCATTTTCTCCTTTGACCCTTTGTGAATGTGTTAATTTTAGGGCTAAATACAAGTTGTACAGTGCTGCGGAATATGTTGGCGCTATATAAATAAAATGTATTTATTATTATTATTATTATTATTATTATTGAAAAAAATGAAATGTCTAAATTTCACCTCCATATTGTTTTAATTCTTGTGAAATGCTAAAAGGGTTAACAAACTTCCGAAATGCTTTTTTGAATTATTTGAGGGGTGCAGTTTTGAAAATAGGGTGATTTATGGGGGGTTTCTAATATATAGGCCTTTATAATCCCCTTCAGAACTGAAGTGGACCCTAAGAAATTAGTTTGGGAAATTTTCTTGTAAATCTGGAAAATTGCTGTTACACTTGTAAGTCTTCTAACATCCAAAATAAATTAAAGGACGATTAAAAAATGCCAATATACAGCAGAGATATGGTAGATAGTATTTATTAATGTATTTGGGTGGTATGACTGTCTGATAACCAGAGCATTTCACATTTTGAAAATTGCGATGATATTATTTTTTTATTTCTTATTTTTTTTCAAAATTTCCATCAAATTTCCTATTTATTCATTTTTTATTTTTTTTTTTATAAATAAATATCAAAATATTGATCTATGTTTACCACTAACATGAAGTACAATGTGTCACAAAAAACAATCTCAAAGTCACTTGAGTAAGTTAAAGCATCTCAGGTTATTGCCATATAAAGTGACACATGTCAGTTTTGAAAAATGAGGCCGTGTCAACGCACTTTTGGGCTGCTTCATTAAAGGGTTAATCACATTTGATAATTGTCCCACCATGTTAACTGCATTTCTTTTTATTCTATTTGCTGCTTTTTTTTTAATAAACATTCTGTTACATCTATCTGTATCTTTCCCTGTCTCCTTCCCTTACCTATGTGCAACTCCCATTCTCTATTCACCTTCCTCAACTCACCTTGTGCTTCTGTGCAACAAATTAGCAGAAACCCTGCTAAGCTTAATAGTATTCGCTGTCTTACCATCTTTTTCTTCTCCACCAGTCTCTCTTGTGGAACAAACTTGACATTATTCAGGATCTCTTCATTTCAAAGTCTTTTAACTTGCTGGCTTTCACAGAAATCTGGATTAAATAGTCTCTGAAGCTCGGTGTTATGGTGGTCTACAAACCCTAAACCTGAGGGTAGGCAAGGTGGAGGGGTAGGTGTCCTTCTATCACTACAATGCACTTTTCAGGTAATTCCCCCAGTACTATCGCTCTCCATCCCCTCTTTTGAAGTCTACACTATCAGACTCGACCTATCCTGTGCTGCTAACTATGGACCCGTCTCTAACCTTCCCTTCGTCTCTAAACTCCTGGAATGCTTGGTCTATTCCCGCCTAATCCACTATCTCTCTGCTAATTCCTTACAATTGGGTTATCGTGCACTACACTCTACAGAAATGGCCCTTACAAAAGTCTCCAATAATTTCCTGATGGCTAAATCTAAAGGGAACTATTCACTACTTATTCTTCAGGCTCTCTCAGGAGCATTTGACACTGCGAACGACCACCTCCTTCTCACTATGGTCTACTCTGCATCTCACCTTTTCTCACTGTGGAAAAAAAAAAAACTCATTGTCGCTCATAGTCTATTTTGACTATTGCAAGTCTCTTCTAATTGGGGTTCCTCTTACTAAACCCTCCCCTCTACAATCTGTCTTGAATAGAGCTGCCAGACTCTTCTTTCTGTCAAACAGGTACACAAATGCATCTACCTTGTATCAGCTGCTGAACTGGTTGCCCATCCACCACAGAATACAATATAAAATTATCACACTCACCCATAAATCCACCCAGCATTGCGCCTCCCTACATTTCCTCCCTCTTCCCTGTCTTCCTCCCTAACCGTCCTCTCTGTTCTGTGAATGATCTTAGACTTGTATCCTCTGTTATCCAAACAATCCGCTCCCATCTCCAAGACTTTTTTCTCGAGCTGCATTGGTGCTCTGGAATGCTTTATCCTGGACAATCAGATTAATCCCAAACCACAGCAGCTTCAAAACTGCCTTAAAATCACATCTATTGAGGCAGGCTTATCACATGACTTGATCACATTGTTCAACACCTTCGCACATTACGCTAACTTTTCTTACCCTAAGCTATCCCTTCTACTCTGTTCCTTAGAACCTAACCCTTCCATCTAGAAGTTACTTCTATATTCACAGATCCCGGCTGGTGACTGTATCATACAGCTTCAGTTATATGACCATATTTATTAAAAGATGGCTGGACCACTGTACCAAATAAACCCTCTTTCTTTGTGTCTCCCTATTTCCTCTCTCTTTCCCTATTTATAGATTGTAAGCTCTCTCGAGTAGGGCCCTCACGCCTGTTGTTTTGATATGTTAATTTCTTTTTCACATTGTAATGTAAAATACTGTCCTTCCATTTACCCTCTGACTTGTAAAGTGCTGTGGAATATGTTGGCGCTATATAAAATATTTATCATTATTATCATCATTATTAATAATAATAAATTGATACACAAATTCTGATTTAAGAAATAACTTTTAGGAAACTGCAAAAGACAATAAGATAATAGTACAGGATAGCTTTATAGAATTCAACCCTAATACATTGAACAAGTAACAGTGTTTTGACTTGTACAATGTATTACTCTATTTCTTGAGAACAATTTGGTTTGTAACATTTATGGTTTAAAGACAATGAACTTGTGAACGCTGCTAAATGGGAAGTTCAGTATTACAGTTTCAGCATTTTAAATCATTGCAAAACCTACAAAGCATTGACACATCTAAACTTGTACAACTTGTACAAGAAAATATATTTTAGTAGATAGCCAGAAAAAAGTGATGTTAAATAATGTACTTTTGTGTCAGCAAGTACTTTCTTGTGTAAGTAAATGCCTTTAATGGCAGAAAAATTACATGTGCAAGTCTTCAGAATAGAGAGAGGCCCCTTCATCTGGCAGTTTATAAGTTAATAACTTACAGTAGGAAAGAGCACAATATATAAAAGATGTTACCAAAGACGACTTGTACATTGATTAAAAGTGTATTCTGGATCTAAGATCTTGATAACCCATCCTTAGGAGAGGTAATAATTTCAGATGGGTGGGGTTATAACACCCAGCAACCCCACCAAACAGCTATTTTAAGAGTCTACAATTTTAAGATAAGTGCTGTGGCCCCTTCAATACTTGCCAAGCACAGTGCTGTACATTGTATAGCGGCTATACATAGCACTGCAGTGAAGTCATATTCAATTGTTTGGAACTGAGCTGCCAACAGGCCACGTGATAGATAACTGAGGCTTCACATGGCCTATGAATACCATATTGGAAGGACAGGTTACTTACGTTTTGTAAAACTGGCCATTCATTATTCATTAAATACATAGTGCAAAAAAATGTGCAGGAATATCAATATCCACATGAAAACCTGTAAATATCATATGCAGTCCTAATAGGTAATTAGAGACAACTGTGAAATGTTAAAAGCATGTGTACAGAGTAGATTACCTAAAGGGATCCAGAGAAATGTCAAAATAGTGCTTCCATGCACTACCCGACGTCTCCATGGTCAAACCACGGTTGCGCAGAGATCGCATAAAAAGATGCTTATTATGCCGGTTATGTGACAATACACATATTATGGGCACAGGGGCGTAACTTGAGGGGGTGCAGAGGGTGCAGTCGCATCGGGGCCCAGGAGCCTTAGTGGACCCATAAGCACTGGCATCAGTATTGAGATTGCAGCTTCCATCTGGCCCATATATCAAGGAGACCCACAGATTACCCTAACCACACTAAGGTTGATTAAACTCCTTAGCACCCGTAACCATCACTATCAAGAATTCGCTGTAAGGATGAGGTAGGGGGCCCCGAACAAAAGATTGCACCAGGGGACACCAGACTTTAGTTACACCACTGTATGTGCATACACATTAGCACCAGTAAAATCAAAAAGGGGACATCATAGTATGGGAAACACTTGTGAGATCATGGCAACTATATAACAGTGCAATACTTAATGAACTGTAATCTGGGCATCAATTTAAACATATTTAAAAGAACAACAGGCTTTTAAAGAATATAGATCGCATAAGGGATATCAGCCCATTATTGCCATTGGGTTACTGCATAAATTACATCAGTATCATAGTGTGAATAGGGACCTAACACCCAAGATCCACCTGGGCTTTAAAAAGTCTATTAAGCCATCTCATATGAGAAGTTGTATATCTGTAATCTCAATAAAGTTAATGTATAAAATGTAATGTTGTCTAATTGTGTATAGAGGCAAAATAGTTAGCTAATTAGCTATTATAAGGTCCGTTATATAACACCACAGTATATTATATGCACAAAGAATAAAGAACAGAGCAAAAATATCAGTGGCTATCAACCATGCCTATGGCTGAAGTCACTGTCAGAAAAGAGGGCACTAGCACCACCAGATCAATGTGCCCTTTAGGTGCAAAAACCTCCTCCTTTTTAAAAAATTACATCAGTGCACTAGTCGTAGACCCATATGTCCCTATTAGAGATGAACTAATTTCCCAAAAGTTCGATTCTGCAGTTCGATTCGGAGTTCAAAAAAAATTTGCTTCGATCCGAATTAATTCGCGGCGAATATCGCTAAAAAAACACCTATTTCCTAGCTTCGGAGAACCTGTATAGTGGTGTAGAACACCACTTGCAGTAACATGCATCGGGGGCCTACTGTGGTAGTCAAACAATACTGTGAGTCAATATGACAAGCGTCGCTCTTAGAACCACTACACACTTCACTTATTTGGACAGTTACTGGACCAAAACTGACCAAATAACTCATGTGTGAACCCAGCCTTACATGTCCATGTTAGTGCCAGGTAGAAAGAACGGTGCAGAGGCCCAACATCCTACTGTAGAGTGAAAGAGCGCACTCCTTTTACACCCTCGTCTGTCGATTCCAGTGACAGACGAGGGTGACCCAGTGACCAGCAGTGACAGCGGCATGTGAAGGGCCTACAGTGACCCAAGGGCAGGGGGCAAGAGGGCATGCAGTGACCTGGTGGCAGCGGCATAAGGAGGGCATACATGGACCCAGTGGCAGCAGCATGAGGAGGCCATGCAGTGACCCAGTGACTGGTTCATGAGGAGGCCATACAGTGACCCAGTGGCAGCGGCATGAGGAGGGCATACAGTGGCAGCGGCGTGAGGAGGGCATACAGTGACCCAGTGGAAACAGCTTGTGGAGGCCATACAGTGACCCCATGGCAGCAGCATGTGGAGGATGCAGAGTGACCCAGTGGAAACGGCATGAGGAGGCCATATAGTGACCCAGTGGCATGAGGTGGGCATACAGTGACCCAGTGGCTGCGGTATGAGGAGGGCATACAGTGACCCAGTGGCTGCTGCGTGAGGAGGCCATGCAGTGACCCAGTGGAAACAGCATGAGGAGGCCATACAGTGACCCAGTGGCAGCGGCATGAGGAGGATGCAGAGTGACCCAGTGGAAACGGCATGTGGAGGTCATACAGTGGCAGTGGTATGAGGAGGCCATGCAGTGACCCAGTGGCTGCTTCATGAGGAGGACATACAGTGACCCAGTTCCTCCCCTGTGTGACTTTGTTCGCCCAGGCAAACGAGTTGTAGAACAGTGTGACACCGCTGTGACCTGCACATGTGGTATGCTGGAGGAGCACTGTGAATTGTCCCTGCAGTGGAGGCTGAGAAAACAGTGGAGGATGAGGTGGACATTGTTGCAGGACCAACGGCGTGAGAACGTGGAGGCGGAAGCGGCGCCACCTGGCCAAGTTGTTGGTGACAAGTTGAAGTTGGCAGCATCATGAGGGCATACAGTGACCCAGTGACTGCAGCATGAGGAGGCCATACAGTGGCAGCGGCATGAGGAGGGCATACAGTGACTCGGTGGCAGCGACATGAGGATGGCTTACAGTGATCCAGTGGAAATGGCTTGAGGAGGGCATACAGTCACCCGGTGGCAGCGGCATGAGGAGGGCATACAGTGACCCAGTGGCAACAACATGAGGCGGGCATATAGTGACCCAATGGCAGCAACATGAGGAGGCCATACAGTGAGCCAGTGGCAGCGGCATGAGGAGGACATACAGTGACCCAGTGGAAATGGCTTGAGGAGGCCATAAAGTGACCCAGTGGCAGCGGTATGAGGAGGCCGTACAGTGACCAAGTGGCAGCAACATGAGAAGGACGCAGAGTGACCCAGTGGAAACGGCATGAGAAGGCCATACAGTGACCCAGTGGCTGCGGCATGAGGAGGGCATACAATGACGCAGTGGCAGCAACATGAGGAGAGCATACAGTGACCCAGTGGCTGCGGCATGAGGAGGGCATACAGTGACCCAGTGGCTGCGGCATGAGGAGGCCATACAGTGACCCAGTGAAAATGGCTTGAGGAGGGCATACAGTGACCAAGTGGCAGCAACATGAGGAGGCCATACAATGACCCAGTGGCAGCAACATGATAAGAGCATACAGTGACCCAGTGGTTGTGGCATGAGGAGGCCATGCAGTGACCCAGTAGAAATGGCGTGAGGAGGGCATACAGTGACCCAGTGGCAGCGGTATGAGGAGGCCATACAGTGACCCAGTGGCTGCGGCATGAGGAGGGCATACAGTGACCCAGTGGCTGCGGCATGAGGAGGGCATACAGTGACCCAGTGGCTGCGGCATGAGGAGGGCATACAGTGACCCAGTGAAACGGCTTGAGGAGGCCATACAGTGGCAGCGGCATGAGGAGGGCATACAGTGACCCGGTGGCAGCGGCATGAAGAGGCCATACAGTGATCCGGTGGCAGCAGCATGAGGAGGATGCAGAGTGACCCAGTGGAAACGGCATGAGGAGGGCATACAGTGACCCAGTGGCTGCGGTATGAGGAGGCCATACAGTGATCCGGTGGCAGCAGCATGAGGAGGATGCAGAGTGACCCCGTGGAAATGGCTTGAGGAGGGCATACAGTGACCCAGTGGCTGCTGCATGAGGAGGTCATGCAGTGACCCAGTGGAAACGGCTTGAGGAGGGCATACAGTGACCCAGTTGCTGCGGTATGAGGAGGACATACAGTGACCCAGTTCCTACCCTGTGTGACTTTGTTCGCCCAGGCAAACGAGGTGTAGAACAGTGTGACACCGCTGTGTCCTGCACATGTGGTATGCTGGCGGAGCACTGTGAATTGTCCCTGTAGTGGAGGCTGAGGAAACTGTGGAGGATGAGGTGGACATTGTTGCAGGACCAACGGCGTGAGAACGTGGAGGTGTAAGTGACGCCACCTGGCCAAGTTGCTGGTGACAATGTGAAGTTGGCAGAAGCATGAGGAGGGCATACAGTGGCTGTGGCATGAGGAGGCCATACAGTGACCCGGTGGCAGCGGCATGAGGATGGCATACAGTGATCCAGTGGAAATGGCTTGAGGAGGGCATACAGTCACCCGGTGGCAGCGGCATGAGGAGGGAATACAGTGATCCAGTGGCAACAACATGAGGCGGGCATATAGTCACCCAATGGCAGCAACATGAGGAGGCCATACAGTGAGCCAGTGGCAGCGGCATGAGGAGGACATAGTGACCCAGGGGAAATGGCTTGAGGAGGCCATAAAGTGACCCAGTGGCAGCGGTGTGAGGAGGCCATGCAGTGACCAAGTGGCAGCAACATGAGGAGGACGCAGAGTGACCCAGTGGAAACGGCATGAGGAGGCCATACAGTGACCCAGTGGCTGCGGCATGAGGAGGGCATACAATGACGCAGTGGCAGCAACATGAGGAGAGCATACAGTGACCCAGTGGCTGCGGCATAAGGAGGGCATACAGTGACCCAGTGGCTGCGGCATGAGGAGGCCATACAGTGACCCAGTGGAAATGGCTTGAGGAGGCCATAAAGTGACCCAGTGGCAGCAGTGTGAGGAGGCCATACAGTGACCAAGTGGTAGCAACATGAGGAGGACGCAGAGTGACCCAGTGGAAACGGCATGAGGAGGCCATACAGTGACCCAGTGGCTGCGGCATGAGGAGGGCATACAGTGACCCAGTGGCTGCGGCATGAGGAGGCCATACAGTGACCCAGTGGAAATGGCTTGAGGAGGCCATAAAGTGACCCAGTGGCAGCGGTGTGAGGAGGCCATACAGTGACCAAGTGGCAGCAACATGAGGAGGGCATACAATGACCCAGTGGCAGCGGTTTGAGGAGGCCATACAGTGACCAAGTGGCAGCAACATGAGGAGGACACAGAGTGACCCAGTGGAAACGGCATGAGGAGGCCATACAGTGACCCAGTGGCTGCGGCATGAGGAGGGCATACAGTGACCCAGTGGCTGCGGCATGAGGAGGCCATGCAGTGACCCAGTGGCAGCAACATGAGGAGAGCATACAGTGACCCAGTGGTTGTGGCATGAGGAGGCCATGCAGTGACCCAGTGGAAATGGCGTCAGGAGGGCATACAGTTACCCAGTGGCTGCGGCATGAGGAGGGCATACAGTGACCCAGTGGCTGCGGCATGAGGAGGGCATACAGTGACCCAGTGGCTGCGGCATGAGGAGGCCATGCAGTGACCCAGTGGAAATGGCATGAGGAGGGCATACAGTGACCCAGTGGCAGCGGTATGAGGAGGCCATACAGTGACCCAGTGGCTGCGGCATGAGGAGGGCATACAGTGACCCAGTGGCTGTGGCATGAGGAGGGCATACAGTGACCCAGTGGCTGCGGCATGAGGAGGGCATACAGTGACCCAGTGGCTGCGGCATGAGGAGGGCATACAGTGACCCAGTGAAACGGCTTGAGGAGGCCATACAGTGGCAGCAGCATGAGGAGGGCATACAGTCACCCGGTGGCAGCGGCATGAGGAGGTCATACAGTGATTCGGTGGCAGCAGCATGAGGAGGATGCAGAGTGACCCAATGGAAACGGCATGAGGAGGGCATACAGTGACCCAGTGGCTGCGGTATGAGGAGGGCATACAGTGACCCCCGTGGCAGCAGCATGAGGAGGACGCAGAGTGGCAAGGCGATATAATGTTTAAGTAGCAACAGCCTTAGGAGGCCATACAGTGACTCAGTGGCAGAGTGGATCATTTAATCTGATGCCTCAGGCATTGGTGGGTGGAAATCCTGGATGATCCACACCGGATTCATCTTCACAAAGGTCAGTCTCTACAAATTTTGGGTGGGCAGGCAAGTTCTCCTTGGGGTAACTATGGCCCCTGCTGCACTAAACACCAGCACTGTTGCCACACTACTGGCCTGGCAGGACAACTTTTCCAGGGCAAACTCAGCCAGTTTCGGCCACAAATCTAGTTTGGCTGCCCAGTAGTCCAGCAGATCTTCAATGACGGGTGGCAGGGTGCACTCTAAGTATGCCACCACCTGCTGGTTCAACTTCTGCTCTGTGTCTAGCTGCTGATGAGCAGCTTCTTCACTATGCGGCTGAAGAAAGCTGCTCATCAGCGACTCTAGACTCAGGCTGCTGCTGATGGAGACGATACTGCTCCTGCCACCCCCACCCCCTCCCACAGCTGCCATGCCAGTGTAAGTTGAGCACTGAGACCCCCCAGTTGGACATGTGAGAGGATGGACGATGGCGCAGATAGACAGCGGTCAACTTGCTACATAGCATGTCTCTATAGTAGTTCAGTTTGTCGTCCCTCTAAGCAGGTGTAAAAAAGGCCCCCGGTTTTCCCCGGTAGCGAGAGTCTAACATGGTGGAGAGCCGGTAGTCATCCCTCTGTCAAATGGTGACAATTCGGCTGTCACTGCACAAGGAAGTCAGCATGCATCGGGCCATTTGCGCAAGTGACTCCGAGGGGACTCCCTGCATCCATCTCCACTGCATACTGCCATGGTATGTCTGGGTCATGTGCCTCATCCTCCTCATCTCTCTCTGGCTGTTCTGGTTGCTCCTGCTCCTCCTTTCCACCCATTTGGCTACACATTGATTGTGCTCCAATGTCCTCCTCATCCTCCTCCTCCTCCAGTTCAGCCCCCACAGGGCTCATGTGGCCGTGAGATGTAGATGCCACATCTCCAGTCCCCTGACCAGCCAGATTGAAAAGCATCTTTTCCAGGATTTGAATCAGTGGAATGACATTGTTCATCCTGTAGTCCTGGCGACTAACAAAGTGGTCTCCTCAAAGGGAACTAACAAACGGCAGGTGTCATGCATGAGCTGCCACTAGCTAACGTTAAAGTTACACAGGGGAGCACCTCTGTCCGCTTGGATCATCAAGAAATCGTTTTATGGCTTTTCTCTGTTCATATAGTTGATCCAACATATGGAGGGTTGAATTCCAATGGGTGGAAACATCACATATCAGCCTATGTTGTGGGAAGCTGTTCTGCCGCTGCAGCTCAAGGAGGGTGTTCTTGGCGGTGTACGAGTGGCTGAAGTGCATGCAAAGTTTCCTTGACATTAAGTTAAGGAAATATTTGACAACCAGATTGAACACGTGCACCATGCAGGGAGCATGGCTCAGCCCTCCTTGATGCAGTGCTGACACCATGTTCTTCCCATTGTCGGTCACCATTGTTCTAATTTTAAGTTCTCTTGGAGAAAGCCAGGATTCGATTTCTTGATTGAGGACACGGAGCAGTTCCTCCCCTGTGTGACTTCGTTCGCCCAGGCAAACGAGGTGTACAGTAGAATAGCGTGACACCGCTGTGCCCTGCACATGTGGTTTGCTGGAGGAGCACTGTGAATTGTTCCTGCAGTGGAGGCTGAGGAGACAGTGGAGGATGAGGCGGACATTGTTGCAGGACCAACGGCGTGAGAAGGTGAGGCAGAAGTTGCGTCACCTGTCTAAGTTGCTGGTGTGTCTGGGCAGGCACCACATTAATCCAGTAGGCCGTAAATTACATATACAGTGCCTTGCGAAAGTATTCGGCCCCCTTGAACTTTTCAACCTTTTGCCACATTTCAGGCTTCAAACATAAGGATATAAAATTTTAATTTTTTGGTGATGAATCAACAACAAGTGGGACACAATCGTGAAGTGGAACGAAATTTATTGGATATTTTAAACTTTTGTAAAAAATAAAAAACTGAAAAGTGGGGCGTGCCAAATTATTTGGCCCCCTACATCTAGCACATTGTCATTGTTCTCGTCATCATCACTAGCTGTTTCTCCTACTCCTCCTTCTCCTCTTCAATGCCATTAGTCATCCATAAGTGAATATGTGTCCAGGAAAAATAAATATGCACCAAGTCATCAGGCGGTTCTGCGACTTAACTCTCACCTAGCCAACCTGCTCACTGTGCAGTCGCTGCTGTACCACTTAGCCCCTCCCAACAGGGAGAAAAAACATTAACTAGAAACCTTCCCAGCCCCTCCCAACAGGGAGAAAAGCCATTAGCTAGAAACCTTCCTTCCTTCCTTCCTTCCTTCCTTCCTTCCTTCCTTCCTTTTAGCCCTGTCTTTGCGAAAGAGTGTAAAATCCTGAATGTTAACAGCCCACTCATGTGAGGAATCTAGCCACTTCTCAGTCACACAAACTATATCAATGTTTTCCTCCTGGACCAGGGCCTCCAACTCCCCCAGTTTACTCACTAGGCTTCTGACATTTGTGAACACACACTTTAATTTGCCATCCAAGTTTACACATTCATTACCAGAAATGTGCATTCTTGAAGTTTTATGGCCAGATTTGTCTATACTGTTCAGTTGTAATAAATGGATCTCCCTATCAAGTATTCTAATCCCCCACCACAATCCACTTGTCCACCTTCCATGGTAGCCTGTCCCCTCTCTGACCTAATCTACTCCTATATTTGCCTGGCCCCTCCCCCTGCATTTCTAGTTTAAATGCTCCGCCACCCCCACTAGAATTTTCTCCCCCAGCACAGCAGGTGCAAGTTATCTGAAGAAAACCACTAATATCTCAGTGAAAAGTCATCCGAGTGCTCTAAGAACCAAATCCCTTATTTCCTGCACCAAGACTTGAGCCATGCACTTTACTCCTTAAGCTCCCACTGTCTTTCCTGTGTAGCGAATGGCACAGGCAGTATTCCAGAGAATACAACCTTGAAGGTTCTTCCCTTCAACTTGTTGTAGCCTAGAGTTCTTTAAAATAATTTTTAAAGGAGCCTCCACCTACCATTTATTCTGTCATTGGAACCCACATGGACCACAACAGCTGGGTCCTGCCCAGCCCCTCCCAGCAATTTGTTCACCCGTTCCACCACATACCAAACCCTGGTACCAGGGAGACAGCAAACCATTCAGTTGAGGCTGTCCTAGTAACAAATTATTCTATCTTCCTGATTATAGAATACCCTATAACCACTAACTGCCTAGCCCTATCTACACTACCGTCCCCTCTCCGACTACTAGCTGGACTGTCTTCCCGGCTGTTAGGGAGTGCAGTATTCACTAGGGCTGCCATTTCTGACTCTGATATCCCACCCAACTTGGTAATTTTGTTTGTATGAACAAAAACAGGAGTGGCCTTCCTTTTCTTGGATCCCCTTTCACCCCTTCTCTCTGTATTAACCCAGCTCCTTGTCTGGTCTTCCTGATGGCTCTCCAACCTCCATATCTAACCCACTGACTGCTTGTTAGTATCCTGCAAAGCCATCTGGTATTGGGTAAGTGTGGCCTTATAGTTACATAGCAGATGAGGTTGGATGAAGACATCAGTCCATCAAGTCCAACCTATAACCCTACAGTCCCCTACAGTGTTGATCCAGAGGAAGGCAAAAAAACCCATGAGGCTTATTCCAATTGCCTCATTTCATGGTAAAAAAAATTCCTTCCCGACTCCAATCTGGCAATCAGTATAAAAGCCTGGATCAACGTGCCCTTAAAATCTAGAATCCATAACCCATAATGTTGTTCTGTTCAAGAAAGGCATCCAGGCCCTCTTTGAACTTGTTCAATGAATCCATCATCACCACTTCCTGGGGAGAGAGTTCCATAGCCTCGCTGTTCTTACTGTAAAGAATCCTCTTCTATGTTGCTGGTGAAACTTTCTCTCCTCCAGTCGTAGAGGATGTCCCCTTATCACTGTCACTGGCCTAGGGGTAAAAAGATCATTAGAAAGTTCTTTGTGCTGTCCCTTCATGTATTTGTACATTGTTATTAGATCTCCCCGTAGACGTCTTTTCTCTAAACCCCAAGTTTGTTAATCTATTATTGTACTCCAATCCACCCATTCCTCTAATAATTTTGGTTGCCCTTCTTTGCACTTTTTCTAGTTCGATTATGTCTGTCTTGTATACTGGGGCCAAGAATTGTGCACAATAGTCTAAGTGTGGCTGTACCAGTGACTTGTATAGAGGCATAACTATGTTCTTGTCATGAGAATCTATACCTCTTTTGCTGCATCCCATAATTTTATTTGCCTTGGCAGCAGCTGCCTGGCACTGGTCACTAAAGGTAAGCTTACTGTCCACCAAAATCCCCAAGTCTTTTTCATTGGCTTACCCAGTCTTACTGTTATGTACTTAATAGTAAATTACTGTCTTACCCAGTAATTTACTATTCAGTACATAATCATACATTTTATTTCGTCGACCAAAATGCATAACCTTACATTTGTCAATATTAAACTTCATTTGCCAAGTCTCGGCCCATTCTTCCAGCTTCCTTAGATCCCCTTGTAATAGTCTATTATCCTCCTCATTTTTGATTACCTTGCAAAGTTTAGTATCATCTGCAAATATGGACACCCTACTATGCAAACCGTCTACCAGGTCATTAATAAAAATATTAAACAGGAGAGAGCCCAGTACTGACCACTGTGGCACCCCACTGGTGACTGTGACCCAGTCTGAATATTTACCATTAATAAGCACCTTCTGTTTCCTATCAGTGAGCCAGTTGCAAACCCAAATGCATATGTTTTCCCCCAGTCCCAACATGCTGATTTTGCATATCAACCTTTTATGTTGTACAGTATCAAAAGCCTTTGAAAAGTCCAGATACACCACGTCCACTGCATTACCCATATCCAGTCTTGAACTGACCTCTTCATAGAAGCTGATCAGATTAGTCTGACAGGACCGATTCCTCATAAAACCATGCTGATTGGGTGTTTATAAGATTATTTACATTGAGGTACTCCAGGATAGCATCTCTTAGAAAGCTCTCAAATATCTTACCCACCACATAAGTCAAACTTACTGGCCTATAGTTTCCAGGCTCACTTTTAGACCCCTTTTTGAAAATTGGCACCACATTTGCGCCAGTCAAGTGGAGCATACCCAGTCATTACTGAATCCTTAAATATTAGCTATAAGGCTCTGTCTATCACCGTGCATAATTCCCTCAGAACTCGGGGGTGTATGCCATCTGGACCTGGCGACTTCTCTATTTTAGTGTTTTGAAGGCGGCACCGCACTTCCTCCTGGGTTAAACAGGTGACATTGAATGGAGAGTTAACATTATCCCTAATCATGTTGCTGGCCATTGCATTTTCTTGTGTAAACACCGTAGAGAATAAGGCATTTAATGGTTGTGTTTTCCTCATCCTCCTCCACCATTACACCCAGATTATTTTTGAGAGGGCCCACATTGTCAGTTTTTATTCTCTTGTTATTTATGTAATTGAAGAATAAATTTGGATTATTTTTACTTTCCTTGGCAATTTTTCTCTCAGCCGCAATCTTTGCCTTCTTTATTTGTCTTTTACACAATTTATTTTTCGCTTTATAGTTTTTTAATGCTGTGTCACTACTTTCTTTTTTTAGCACTTTAAATGCTTCCTTTCTATCCCTCATTGCACTCCTTAGCGTTTTAGTTTGCCATATTGGTTTTCTATGATTTCTGGCCCGCTTATTCCCATAAGGGATATGTTTTTTTAGTGGTCCTATTTAGAAGGCTTTTGAAAATGTCCCATTTTGTTTGTGTTCCGGTCACTTTGAGGACATTGTCCCAGTTTATGCTGCTAAGCTCCTCTCTCAGCTGGTTAAAATTGGCCTTCCTGATGTTTAGTGTTTTTGTTCCCCCTCTACTGAACATTTTTTAATGTGTACAAGAAAACTTATTATGTTGTGGTCACTATTACCAAGATGACACCCAACCTCCACTTTTGACAATGTGTCAGGTTCATTTGTTAAAA
Source organism: Leptodactylus fallax (assembly GCA_947044405.1). Classification (NCBI taxonomy): domain Eukaryota; kingdom Metazoa; phylum Chordata; class Amphibia; order Anura; family Leptodactylidae; genus Leptodactylus; species Leptodactylus fallax. The sequence continues at coordinate 1,725,098 of CAMRHE010000166.1, forward strand.
TTAGGTCTAAAAGTGCCTTGCCTCTTGTTGGGTCCTGCACTAGTTGTGATAGATAATTGTCTTTTATTACTGACAGAAACCTTTGTTGGACCTGCAGGTTTCTGCCTCCCAGTTGATATCTGGGTAGTTGAAATCCCCTATAGTAATGATTTTATTATGCTTTGTGGCCTCATCTATTTGTTTTATTAGTACATTTTCAGCTTCTTCCATTATATTTGGAGATTTATAACAAACCCCTATCAGTATTTTAATATTCTTTGTTCCTCCCTTAATTTCCACCCATAAGGACTCCACATATTCATTTTCCTCCCAGATGTTCTCTCGCAGAACTGGCTTAAGGCAGGATTTTACGTATAAGCAAACCCCTCCCCCCTTTCCTATTGGTGCGCTCCTTTCTAAACATACTGTACCCCTGTATATTTACAGCCCAGTCATAGCTAGAGTCCAGCCATGTCTCACTTATCCCCACCATGTCATATTTCTCTTCCAACATTATCACTTCTAGTTCCTCCATCTTGTTAGTGAGACTTCTGGCGTTAGTATACATACATTTCAAGGATTTATCATTATCCCTACTGTTCCACTGCCTACTGACTGTTCTAACCCCACCCCCTGCTCCACCCCCAGTTACATTATTTAGCCCTCTTTCCATTTCTACACTATCTTGCCCTCTGCATCTGGTACCCTCCCCCCAATCCCTAGTTTAAACACTCCTCCAACCGTCTAGCCATCTTCTCCCCCAGCACAGCTGCACCCTCCCCATTGAGATGCAGCCCATCCCTACCATAGAACCTGTAGCCCACAGCAAAGTCGGCCCAGTTCTCCAGGAACCCAAACCCCTCCTTCCTACACCAGCTCTTGAGCCACTTGTTTATCTCCTTAATCTCCCGCTGCCTTTCCTGTGTGGCTCATGGTACAGGTAGTATTTCTGAAAATGCTATCTTGGAGGTCCTTGCCTTCAGCTTTCTCCCTAGATCCCTGAAATCATTTTTAAGGACCTTCCACCTACCGCTAGCTTTGTCATTTGTGCCAACGTGCACCATGTCCGCTGGATCCACACCAGCCCCACCCAGAAATCTATCAACCCGAACCGCGATGTGTCGAACTCGAACGCCAGGAAGGCAACACACCGTACGACGATCCCGGTCTTTGTGACAGATTGCCCTGTCTGTCCCACTAATAATTGAATCCCCCACTACCAGCACCTGTCTAGGCTTCTCTGCACTCCTATTCCCCTTCTTACTGGAGCAGACATTCCCCTGGCGGTCAGAGGCAGTGTCTTGCTGCAGCAGTGTTACCCCTGTACTAACATCTCCCTCATCTGCCAATTTATCAAACTTGTTGGGGTGTGCCAGTTCAGGACCTGGCACTCTTCCCTCTACTCAGCTGCTTTCTTTCACCCAGCTAGCTGCCTCATGTTCCTGCACCTACATGCTACCATCCCCCTCTGCACTTACCCCAGCGAGTTCCTGCTCTGTGAGCAACAAACTCCTTTCCAAGTTATCAATGGATCTCAGTCTTGCAATTTGCTCATTTAGATCCATGATCTGGACTTCCAAATGTGCAACGTGCTTACATCTTGCACAGCAGTATGCCCCCTCAAGCAGCTGCTCAAGCAGAGAATACATGCTGCAAGGTGTACACTGGACCGCATTAGTAAGCATGGAACACATCTTACCTGATGGGGATGTTTTTTTTTTTTTTTTTTTTAAAGTCCCTGAATCTAAAGTCACTTAATCTTAAGTCACACTTAGATCAAACACATTTGGAATCAAACCACACTCGCCAGCTCACACACTCGCTTTATACTGCTCCAAATTGCAGAAAAAGCTGCCACAGATTCCTCTGATTGCTTCGCTCAAGATTGTCAATCGCCCTCAGTGTTGCATTCTGCTCTTCCAGATCTCTAATTCAAGCTTCCATATGCGCAACATACTCACATCTGCCACAGCAGTATTCACCCTGAAACTCTTGCTCCAGTAGTGCATACATATACCAGACTGTGCACTGAAGTAAATGGCCAAGCCTGCTAGCCATTAACTAATTTACTGTTTCTTGTAATTTGGATAAAGTAAGTTACTTTCAGGTATGTTCACTCCTGCTCAACTCCTTTTTAATTCCACTTAGTGAAGCAAGCCCACAGTGAGCAAGCTCAGTGAGTCCTTTGCTTCTATGTAAAGCAACTGGATGCAATTTTCCCTCAATTAGGTGCAAAGGAGAAAAAAAAAAGTTTTTTAAATTGTGTCAGTAGTTCTAACACAAACTGCACACAGCAAAGAAAGTTACTATACTCAATGTACAAAATGAAAAATTACTTTTTTTTTTTTTTTGTAATGTCACTTTAGCCCCAAATTTCTCATTTCTACAAGGGGTTAAAGGAGAAAAATCATCCATTATTTGTTAAAGTGGTTTTCTGGGCAAAAAAATCTTTTTTTTTTTTTAATGGTCTGTTAGTGCTATTAATGGGTTAATAAGTATACCCATATACCGATAGCAGTGTTTTGAGTGATTTCTGGGAGCTCCTGGCATCCTCTGCATTTGTTTACATGGTTTAGTTTCCTGCTGTGTAGCTTTCCGCACTACCTCCCTGTCACTGCCCCGCCCCCTCTCTCACTCCATTACACCCCTCCCTGTCTCCCTAGCTATCCTGCCCACTACTAGTCTTTCCCAACTAACTAACTGATATACCAGGGCAATTAAATTATATAATTAACTAGCAGAAGGACCCGGCTTCGCACGGGTATATTTCATTTTTTGTTTGTGTAGTGGCCCCATAAGAATTGGCCAGTTTTGCACTTGACATCCAGTATGGCAGTCAAGTATAGTGACAGTGTATTATTTATTATGCTTACTTATATAGTGCCATCATATTCCACAGTGCTTTACATACAGACATTGACAGTCACTGTCCCATATAGGGCTCACAATCTACATTCCCTATCAGTATGTCTTTGGATTGTAGGAGGAAACCGGAGTACCCAGAGGAAACCCACGCAAACACGGGGAGAACATACAAACTCCTTGCAGATGTTGTCCTTGGCAGGATTCGAACCCAGGATTCCAGCGCTGCAAGTCTGCAGTGCTAACCACTGAGCCACCGTGCTGCCCGATTTATGGCTGTGTTGTTATTGAAACCTGGTAAATGAAATGTGAACTTATATTGACTGATACACGTCATATGACTGAATATTTAAGGACCTGCGAGCCGCTATTGACTCAAACAGGACATAAATAGCTTGGTTGCTATGGAAACCTGGTGTAAAGCTGTGTGTTTATCAAGACTAAATTACCTGCGATTTTTCCATTGGTCCATAAGCATCATGTGATCATGTGTATCTCAGTTTGGATATCAGTGAAAAATCTGGGATTGGTTGTTATGGAAAACTTGGAGTAAAGCTGTGTGAATGTGACCTTGTGTAACAGTGTCATCCACAGAGCTCTGCCCCTTTTAAAGCTGACCTTACAGCAGTGAAGAAAAATGGCTGGGTAGTTATGGAAACATGGAGTGCAGCGTGTGTGCATGTGGCTGACAATGCCTTGTCAGATTGGAGACGGGCTTGGGTCTGCTGGGTTGTTTCAGCAGCTCGCTGTTGTCTGTGACATACCTTGTCAGATTGGAGACGGGCTTGGGCCTGCTGAAAGTTTTCATTTGCTCGAGCAGCAGCCATGCGTTTTGCTGCAGGGCGCATGAATAGTTTAAAAAGTTTAAATTTATAAGAATGCTGACATCCAGTATGGCAGTCCAATCAGTGGCCTAAATACCGGGATAGCCACGGTAGCGGTTGCCACAGGGCCTGGGACATTAGGGGTCCCGGCAGGCCCCTGATGGGTTTTTTTTTTTTTTTTGTTAATAAGCCATTACCTGCTGTTGTAACACCATCAGGTAACGGGCCCTATTTACTTATGATCGCCGCTCCAGCTCACGGCCGCCTGCGCTTCACCTTCTGTGGAGGCGGCTGTGAGCAAGAGTGGGGATTGGTAAGTAAGGCCTGTGGGCCGTCAATCCCACAAACACTGCTATCGTTATACTCTGGGGTCTTTTCAGACCAGAGTATAATGATCGGAGACCCAGAGGAGTTGAGGGAACATATAAAACACTGTTACTTACCTCTCCTGCGCTCCAGCAGGTTTTGGGCCTCCTTTGTGACGTCCCAGATGTCGGTGGGCCAGTCCGACGTCATTATGTATCGTGATGCATGCCTGGCTCATGTGACATCTGGTCCAACATTGGAGAGGGAGTGCGCATAATACTATAGAAGGGGCCACTATGGGGCATAATACTGTGTGAAGGGGACACTATGGGGCATAACAGTGTATGCAGGGGCCACTATGGGGCATAATACTGTGTGCAACGGCCACTATGGGGCATAACAGTGTGTGCAGGGGCCACTATGGGGCATAATAGTGTGTGTAGGGGCTACTATAGGGCATAATAGTGTGTGCAGGGGCTACTAAGGGGCATAATAGTGTGTGCAGGAATGCAGTTTGTGCGAGGGGGGGTGGTTCGCCTTGGGGCCCAGCCATTCCTAGTTACGCCACTGAGTCTAGTATAGGTACAGTCTATTTATGGCTGTGTTGTTATGGAAACCTGGTAAATTAAATGTGAACTTATATTGGCTGAGCTGATACACATGATATGACTGACTATTTAAGGACCTGCGAACTGCTATTGACTAATACAGGTCATAAATGGCTTGGTTGCTATGGAAACCTGTGTGCCTGAGGAGACTAAGCGCCTGTGAGCTTCTATTGGCTGATAAGGGACATGTGACTGTGTGTATGGCAGTTGGAATATGAGTGAAAGACTTGCAAGCTTGTATTAGCTAATGCAGGTCATTTTTTGGGAATACTGTATCTCAGGAACGGTACATCCTAGAGAGCTGAGACCCAGTCTAAAATCTTCCCGGACACCTGATGTACCTGTGTACCAAATTTGGTGAGGATCGGCCCAGTCGTTTGGTTGCGCATAAAGAACAGACAGACAGACAGACAAACTCATTTTTATATATATATATATATATATATATATATATATGCGGTGACCAGATGGAAGGTAACGCTGCAGTTGGGATTGCGGGGTGCAAACAGCGCAGACTTGTCACGGTCTCTGGGCACGAGGGCGCAGCGCTGGTGCTGTCCCACGTTACCACCACTGATACCGGTGATGAGGGGGCTGCACAAATGTTGGTGGTGATTGTTCCCCCGGGGCGCTTCCCCTATACTGTGCCGACTGGTGGTGTTTGGGGCGCCCTGATGTTGTCGGTGCAGAGTCAGACACAGAAACGGTTGTAAAGTTGAACTTTTACTTCCATGGGTGTGGAGGCACAAATGCTTAAACAGTTTCTTCAATACAAAACAACGGGGTACGCCTGGTGACACAGCAAAGTCCTGGGGTGCAGGGTAGACTTGATGAAAGGTGTTCCTAGCCCCTTATACTTCAGTGTTACAGCCCTAAGGTGCGTCTGGGCTCCTATTTGGCTCATAGGAGGATGCCCACCATGATACTAGTACATAATATTCCCCACTCACGTTATGTGGTCCTGATAGCTCAGAGTTTCAGGGTGCAATAGTCAGGGTGGCAGGATATTCCACAGGTCTGGCCTTGGCCCCTGGATCCTGTGATACTTGCTATGGAGCACGTGTTCCAGAATGTTCTCTCCACAGTCTCATGCTGACAAGATAATGATGCTTGACTTCCTTCAGGGCGATGGCTAGGCAGACAGGGGACAGGATCTTCTGAATAGCTGGAGTATGTCAGCTCTCCAACCTTCCTGGGCCTGTCTAGGACTTGAGATTCCTACACTAAACTCACTGCTTTCTTCACAGGACATCACACTTATCTCCTCACCTCCTCCTCCTAACACTCCACACTTCTCACTCCTCACATGCAGGACCTTCCTGCAGGGGTGTTACCATGGGGACCCAGTGATCAGCTGACTCCTCCCCTTTTCCCAGGCGATGTCCTCCCATTGGACATTTGGTTACTATTCAATCCTATGGGAGGTGTAATGCATGTGTGAGGCTCACTAGGTGGCGCTGTGTTGTGTGAGACTCAGGACCCCCTGCTATGTCACACAGGCTATGAAGCAACAGGAAATAATACAATGCACAGAGATCACCCTCAGCCCAGCCATAGCCAGCTCTGGGATGCCACATATATATATGAGATAATCCATGGAACTGTGGTACAATCTGAAGCACTCCTTCATGCAAAGGCCAGGTTTTTCAGAACAGGTGTCACACTGATAAGTGGTGTCTTTGCCTTATCCCCCTTTTGGAACACACTCTGCACTTTTTTGGGGTTTTCCCTTTCTTTGCAGTTTGTAGGACTTCACTGGGAAAGTGTTGCCCTGGTACAATATGGGCTTTTCAATTCCAGAAGTACTGGGGCTCTGCCCTTCTTGATCCCCAAATATCAGGGTCCTCATAACTTCCTCCTGAAATTTAAGGAAAGTTCCTGCCTACCTGCACATCGTGATATAATGTAAGCATTATACATTGCCATCTGTACAACGGACAGCTTTTTGCACCACACTTTTTTTTTTTTTTTTTTTATTGTGGCACTGTACGGCTTCAGGACTTGATCAAATAGATCAATCTCTACCATGTGTTTATTGTATGTTGAACTGTGGTCAGTACAACGAAATCCCTCTTGTTCTTCTACTTGACCAGCAGCATATTTTCATTGCAGACAGCCCAACTCACCCCTTCTGATGGGTTGCACAATCTGTGCACTATGGAGGCCTCTGATTTCTGCGCACTGACCCACAAGCTGCAGTTCCTCTGGAACTGAGGCACCTAAGGAGTGGGATGGGATGTAGAAGTTATTCACATAAAGGTGATAACCCTGGTCCAGCAGTGGGTGCAGCAAATCCTACACTATTTTCCCACTAATTCTTAGGATTAGACATTCTGGGGGCTCAATTCTTGTGTCCCTACCTTCATAAATCCTAAACTTGTGGGTGTACCCTGAGCTGCTCTCGTACAGTTTGTACATTTTAATGCTGTACCGTGACCTCTTACTGGGCAAGTATTGGTGGAATTTAAGCTTTCCTTTGAAACTGATCAGAGACTCCTCTTTAGAAATTTTCTGAGCAGGGATGTATGATGCTGCAAATTTGGCGCTAAAGTGGTCAGTGACTGGCCTGACTTTGAATAAGTTTGGGGCATCTCGGGGAGGGAACAGTGCATTACCATTATAGCATAAAAATTTCAGGATAATTTGTCCTGGTCATGGTCATTCGATAGATTGGAGTGTTATACAAGATGTCTGTACTACAATACTGTTGAATTTGTGGTTTCTTCAGAACAAGACCCAAGAATATTTTAATCTCTGCAGCATTAACTGGGGTCCACCTCTGGTGTCTGACATATGAAGTGGTGGCATTTTGATGCAAAAATTGCTGGGCATACAAATTTGTTTTGGCCACCATTAAATCTATAAACTCATCAGAGAAAAAGACTTTGAAAAAGTCAATTTCTTTGAAGCCTTCAGTCTCAATTTGGATTCCTGACCTGCCCACAAAGTCAGGAAGCTGAGGCTCATTTTCAGGGAGCGGGGCCTACATTGGTTTTGCACTTTCAGGAGTTGCCTCAGCATGGGCGCCTCCTTTGGGGGGGGTTGTTTGGGCGTGGAGGCCCTTCACTTTTTATGTCACATAGTATCTGTTTTATAGCAGACATGTGATATTACAGGCCATAATAACATTGCACTGTCACTATAAAACAGGTCCTGTGTGATGTAAATAGTTAATTGTTCAAAAGCATACCAAATGCAAACTTTTACCTTTCAGTACAAAGTTGTTTTGTATCATTGAAAGCTCTGTAAATCCCCATTCACACGACCGTATTTTGTGAGTCCGTAACTGTCCGCATTTGTGGATCTGCAGAGTATTAAGGTTAAATTGCCGTGTTGGCACTATGAGATAAATTGGTGGGTTTTTTGGTTGCAGTTTAGGCACTCAGCCTCTAAAAGTTTCGCCATCACTGTCCTATGACATCCTTCTGGTTTTCCCTGCTGAAATGCAAAACAGTCAGTGTGGGGCTCAAGTGGTATATGGTCAGACCAAAAGAGATCACATAATTTGGTAACGCTATTTACACTATCTGCATTGATAATGTTCCATCTTATTACACATTTTGTTGGAGTATTTCATCAAGGCAAGTCCAGACATAGCTATGATGCAGCCAGGATGTAGCTGAAAACCACCACTGATTTCTATTAGATCATGAAAAAAAATATTGTTCACTGTCAATGGCTGCATGGTTTTGTGGGTGTATATACTCGTATTTTTCAGCTCATAGTGTAAGCTTTCCCATGATGAGGGCTCTGGCATGTGGCAGCTGATAACTCATGCGCGTTCCCTACAAATTCTGCCTCATATATAACTGCAGTAAATACAACATGGCCATGACCATGGGAGCTTTCCCTAGAGAAGGGCAGCATGTAGCTGCTGGTCCATGTAATATACCACATTTGAGTTGAGTGCCAATGAGTATATAATGCAGCACTGCTACCATAATAGCAAGTTGCAACTATACAATAGTATGCAATATGGGAACTTTTTATGGATTAGAGAGCTATTAGGCCCAGCAGCAGCCAAGCCAAGCAGCCAGCAGGACTACCTGGAGCAACATTCCAATACATTAGAGCTCCCCTGCAACATCCATCGATTAGGAGCAGGCACAAAAAAAACTAAACTGCTGAATAAACTTACCTATACACACTCATTACTGTCTGTATTTCTGAACTGTAACAGACAGAAGACATGGTGGGAACAAACATATGAGAGGAGACCAGAATTTGCCCATCCTTTATCTTTACAGGGACAAAGCTGCTTACTGATCTTAGTTAAAAGTTGTTTCTCACAGGATCCCTCCCCTTCCCTGCCATACTGACCAGGCTGTATTATTGGGTTTTTGGGTTTCTTCGAGGGTCAACCTGTCAATGCAGCTACAGGATGCTGCTAGAACTGCATTGGCATACAGTGTGTGGTATGGGCATCCTCCTGTGGGCCACCTGGCTTAGGGGCCAGTTGCAGTGGCCACCGCTGTGACCTCCTATAGCTACATCACTATCAGCACATGTGCAAGATAAGACATCTCAATTTTCTATCTAGGTAAAAAAACATTAGTACTAAAAATAACTTGAAACAGTTTTTTTTGCTGATTTTAATGTAGAAAAGCCTCATAATCATCTCCATAAAATGCAGTGTCAATTGTGTGACTAGGGGACAGTAAGACCTATGGCTGTGCTTTAATTCATAGCATCATAGATCACTATGGTACAGTGAGGTTAGGCAGCCAAACTGTAATCTCAGAAATGTGGCTGTCACATGGACCATAATTTTAGGACCACATTCTGGCTTGAGACCAAAATAATGGTATTCTTGTGGTTTAACTAAACTCAATTTATATAACCATATAGGACCCTAGTTCTGTTTAGTAAAGCTTCAGGCTTTAAGGGTGTTGCAGCTGTAGAAAAAAAAAAATACATGAACTTGTATAAAAAATAAATAAATAAATAAATAAAATAGTGATTCTTAGGTTTATATTTCCTTTACAACAATGACTCCTGCTTCTGAATGAAAAAAGAGAAACAGAAAAAATACTTTGGAAGGAAATCTCTATCTATTACCATTGTGTCTTGCTGAAATGTTGAAAAATAAGACAACATAAAAAAAACATTTTAAAACCAACTTTATTTATCTGAACCATGGCATAGAAAGTAAGGTAAGTAGTTGTGATCGCTAAATACCCAGAACAAGTTTACAGCATCAAAAGAAAAAGGCTGTATAAAAGACTATATTACAAGAATAATATTTAGCCTAGTAAACTGCAACTTTACACTAGGCTCACACTAGCATCAGCTATCTGTTGTTATGGTCCGTTGGAGCCCCAGAACAACGGATAGGACTACTAAAATAGCGGTTACATACAGGGCCTGGTGGATCCCATTGACAATAATGGGATCCGTCGTGTGTCCGTTGTTTTTAAATTACAAGTGGTGGATGAAAAAGCCACGGGTGTAGGACTCTTTCATCCACTTACTGGGGGCGCCTGAAAGGTTCGTGGTCTGACCCAGAAGTAGTGACTGAGTCGAAATTTGATATCATGGTGAGGGAAGAGGTTAAAGGAGTAGCCAAAGTTTCTCCTTTTACTTTGAATCATGCCTATTGGTTTACTTTGGTATGTCAAGTGACCATTCAAAAACTGAATTTCCTACCGAGTTGGAAGATAACTTTCCACTCTAATTATATACTTCACAATTGATTAGTAAAGCATCCACTGATTGGCCAACTTGAAGGGGTTGTCTCAGAATATGGATTTTATAGCTGACTGGCTTCAATGGGAGCTGCACTCCAGTATCGGCGCCGGCCACTACACAGGACACAGAGTCAACTGCTTCTGGCCCTGTGATGTGTATAGTAAAGCCACTGAAAGTTGTCTGGTGTGCGAGGGCTGCCAGGCATGCCCCAACAGTCTTATATTTATTGCCTATGAAAAAAAAAAAAATCCATGTTCCTGGGTAACATTTTAATTTTGCAGGTGCTTTTTCAAGCTTGACTACAAATTGAAAAAAAAAAAGGGGGGGGGGGGGCGGAGAGTAGTGATACTATTACTACAAAATTATTTCAATTCATAAAGCTGGAGTACAGACAGCAAGATAGGCTAATCATGCCCACATTCCTAAAGTGGATTGAGCCATGCAAAAGTTTTGGGCAAATGTGCATAAAATGCCCCAAAACTCTGCTTTATGACTTTTTCTTTTTTTTAACATCGTAATTATGAAGATCAACTTTTGATAAATTCTGCCCATAGGCTGCTAGCTTTTTTAATTGAATAATAAATTTTACATTGAGTTTTTTTTTTCTTCTTTTCCAAAAACCATAACTTTTTTTTTTATTTTTGCATACAGAGTCGTATGATGGCTTATTTCTTTTGGGACAAATTGTACTCCATTATGGCACCATTTAATATTCCATACAACGTACTGGGAAGCTGAACAAAAATTCAGAATGTGGAGGATTTGGACAAAAATGTGATTGTGACATTCTAACGGTGGTAGTATCTACAGGTCAGATAGATCATGGCAATACCAACTTAAAGGGGTTAGCCAAAATTTTAATATTACCAATTGAAGAGGTTGAGAGTCCAAATGCTGGGTCCCCCACCAATCATGAGAATGGAAACCCTGTTCCCTGGTCAGAAGTGAGCAGCATGCTGAGCATGTGTACTGCCAAAAATAGTGCTTGGCTATCTCATGCAGTCCCATAGACCGTAAATAGCAGCCGTGAGCATGCTTGGCCTGCCTAAGAATAGGTGATAACATAAAACTTTGGGCCAACCTTTTTAATACCAGAAAAACTGAAAACAAATGGAAACAGCTCATCTCTAAATGAAACATTATTTAGTGACGTCCCGTGTCCTTTGCTGAGGCCGCTGATGGGAAGAGCTGCAGGACCAGGGACAGGTGAGTGGTGGTTTTTTTTTTTTTTTTTCTCATCTTCCCCAACCTAAAATATATATATATTTTTTTTATCCTAGACAACCCCTTTAATTATCACATATTGTATGTGATAGGACCACAAAGGCCAACAATTATGACAACCATAATAATTTCATTAACAGAGATCTTCAGGATTGCAAATAAGTAATTTATATCTAGGATGCTGCTCATAACAGCAGTCATGGATCACAGGAGTCAACACTAGATCTATTCATAGAGTGGGAGAGCTATGCCCAAATAACACCCAACATGTAGTATAGCAAAAATGTGTTGACCTCAGATAGGTACAGTGCTGGCCAAAAGTATTGGCACCCCTGCAATTCTGTCAGATAATACTCAATTTCTTCCAGAAAATGATTGCAATCACAAATGCTTTGGTAATAAGATCTTCATTTATTTTGCTTGCAATGAAAAAACACAAAAGAGAATGAAAAAAAGGTCAAATCATTGATCATTTTACACAAAATTCCAAAAATGGGCCGGACAAAAGTATTGGCACCCTCAGCCTAATACTTGGTAGCACAACCTTTAGACAAAATAACTGCGAACAACCGCTTCCGGTAACCATCAATGAGTTTCTTACAATGCTCTGCTGGAATTTTAGACCATTCTTCTTTGGCAAATTTCTCCAGGTCCCTGAGATTTGAAGGGTGCCTTCTCCAAACTGCCATTTTGAGATCTCTCCACAGGTGTTCTATGGGATTCAGGTCTGGACTCATTGCTGGCCACTTTAGAAGTCTCCAGTGCTTTCTCTCAAACCATTTTCTAGTGCTTTTTGAAGTGTGTTTTGGGTCATTGTCCTGCTGGAAGACCCATGACCTCTGAGGGAGACCCAGCTTTCTCACACTGGGCCCTACATTATGCTGCAAAATTTGTTGGTAGTCTTCAGACTTCATAATGCCATGCACACGGTCAAGCAGTCCAGTGCCAGAGGCAGCAAAGCAACCCCAAAACATCAGGGAACCTCCGCCATGTTTGAGTGTAGGGACCGTGTTCTTTTCTTTGAAGGCCTTTTTTTTTTTTTTCCTGTAAACTCTATGTTGATGCCTTTTCCCAAAAAGCTCTACTTTTGTCTCATCTGACCAAAGAACATTCTTCCAAAAAGTTTTTGGCTTTCTCAGGTAAGTTTTGGCAAACTCCAGCCTGGCTTTTTTATGTCTCTGGGTCAGAAGTGGGGTCTTCCTGGGTGCCCTACCATAGAGTCCCTTTTCATTCAGACGCCGACGGATAGTACGGGTTGACACTGTTGTACCCTCGGACTGCAGGGCAGCTAGAACTTGTTTGGATGTTAGTCGAGGTTCTTTAGCCACCATCCGCACAATCTTTCGTTGAAATCTCTCAATTTTTCTTTTCCGTCCACATCTAGGGAGGTTAGCCACAGTGCCATGGGCTTTAAACTTCTTGATGACACTGCGCACGGTAGACACAGGAACATTCAGGTCTTTGGAGATGGACTTGTAGCCTTGAGATTGCTCATGCTTCCTCACAATTTTGCTTCTCAAGTCCTCAGACAGTTCTTTGGTCTTCTTTCTTTTCTCCATGCTCAATGTGGTACACACAAGGACACAGGTTGAGTCAACTTTAATCCATTTCAACTGGCTGCAAGTGTGATTTAGTTATTGCCACCACCTGTTATGTGCCACAGGTAACAGGTGCTGTTAATTACACAAATTAGAGAAGCATCACATGATTTTTCAAAGGGTGCCAATACTTTTGTCCACCCCCTTTTTTATGTTTGGTGTGGAATTTATATCCAATTTGGCTTTTTGACAATTCTTTTTGTGGTTTTCCATTGCCGACAAATTAAATGAAGATAATATTACCAAAGCATTTGTGATTGAAATCATTTTCTGGAAGAAATTGAGTATTATCTGACAGAATTGCAGGGGTGCCAATACTTTTGGCCAGCACTGTATGTGCAGCATTATTACAGGTAAGCCTCCTACATTACCTCATAATGCACAGTAGCAAGAACCAGTAATCAAAAAGTTTGGACACCCCTTTTCTTTCCCACATAGTAGATTTAAGATCTGAAAACTATTAAGGAACACATATGGAGTTCAGTAGTAAGAAAAAAAAAAAAAGTTAAACCAGAATGTTTTATATTTCAGATTCTTCAAAGTAGCCCCCTTTTGCTTTGATAGCTTTGCATACACTTGGCATTCTCTCAATCAGCTTCATTAGGTGGTCATCTCACATGGTTTTTCGAATAGTTTTTGAGTTTCCAGAAGTTCTGAATACCTGTTGTCTGCTTTTTTTTTTTTTCCTTCACGCTGCAGTCAAACTCATTCCAAATCACCTTAGGCTGGGTGATTATGGAGACAAATTTTATCTGACAGCACTCCACCATTCTCCTTGGTGAAACAACCCTTACACAGCCTGGTGGTATGTTTGGAGTCATTGTCTCTTTAAAAAAAAAAACTAATTATGTTCCCACTAAGTGCAAATCAATTCATGTCAATTTAGAATACTGTGGTAGCTTAAATGGGAATTTATTCAAAATTCAAGTGTCACCAGAAAAGCACACCCATAATCTCCTTCCTACTTCACGCTAGAAACGACACATGTAGAAACCAACCACTTACCTTTTCTGTGTCTCACAAAGACATGGTTGGAACCAAAAGTCTCAACTGTGAAGCAATTATCATGGCTCTAATTTGAGGTGCTGTTAATCTGTGGCTTCTTGTGGAGGTGAACGTGGATTATAACTATAGGGCTACTTTATGGAATCTTGCCTCTGCACAGCACAACTGACTGTCTCAAACACGTTATGAAGATGAGAAATTCCACAAATTAACGCTTGACAAAGCATATTTATTAAATAAAAACCATTCCAGGTGACTACCTCATGAAACTGATTGAGAGAATTCCAAGAGTGTGCTAATCAGAGCAAAAGACAACCAGTCAAGTGATTGACATCCATACATGTTAGACAGCATATAAGGACTCCTGCATTCACAGTAAAGTGCTACTACTTAGTCAGTGGACCCTGTGACTTTGGAAATGACTGTCTTACTTTACAGGTTTAAATCTATCCCATTTATCCCTAAACATTAAGCATGTTTCTGAAGAGAAACCAGAGTATACTGTTAGTGGTACAGTGGTGAGCATGTAAGCGTTGGTGGTATAGTGGTGAGCATAGCTGCCTTCCAAGCAGTTGATCCTGGTTTGATTCCTGGCCAATGCAAATGTTTCTGAAGAGTCAATCCCCACACTTAAAGTACTCTAGTATTTTTTTTTTTTTTCCCATTTCAATATGTACCTATTCCTCCAATATATAATATTAAGAGACTATTACCTTATTTAATTATCACATTCTATCAGAAGAGTCACTGTATTGGTCATGTTAGAATAACATGCCTTTCTGTTCTCTCAAGGAAGTCACTCTCTCAGGCACCAGACTTTCCTTAATATTTCAAACGGCACGGACTGTAGCACACAGGCTCTATACTGCGGGGACACAAAATCCAAGCTGTAGCTACTGCTGATAAGATAGCTCCTGTCACACAGTTATAACAAAGGAGTGCACAGTTCAGGCTCACTGGCTGTATACATGTGGTCTTTCAGATTATATATGAGAATATACAGGGGAAGGATAACCACACTGTTAATGAGCACCAGCAATGACATGGTCTCTAGCTACCCAGGTGATGGAATTAACAGCACAAAAGAGAAAGTGACATTTAAAACTTTAGATCGAGTCTAATCAGAAACAGACAGAATAGTGAACTGAACAGTTATGAATGTAATATACATAAATAAATGCAGAATGTGATAGCCGATCAGGTGATGCTAGGTTCACACTAGCATTCGGCTTTCCGTTCTTCGGGTCCACTTGGGGACCCGAAAAATGGAAAACAAACACACTTAAAAAGCGGTTACTCATGGACCCCATAGGAAATAATGGGATCCACCAGGTTTCTGCCCGAAACATATGGAGAGTAAAGTCCTGCTTGTAGGACTTTTCTCTCTGCATTTTTAAGCGGGTTTGGGGATAGAAACCCTGAACGGAGCTAGTGCGAACCCAGTCTGAGTGGTGCTGGGATTGAGAAAAAAAAAAAATTGCTTCTCTGGACTCCTTGATAATAGTAAACGAGTATGCTGACTACATCCAATCCCAAGCTTACACCTTTGGAAGAAATGTTGATTTGGGAAATGCAGAATTTTCCAGGAAGGTGAACAATTTTGGCAGCTATAGTAAGCAGTAATATGAGAGGTTTATAACTGGATTGGAAAAACAAAACAAAAACAAAAAACAGACAACCAGTTTCAAATCAAAAACTAAAACGTGCAATATGTAAAAATATCATCTAAAATATAAAAACACATTACATTGCATTGTGTCATGGACAGTGCAGTTTACAATAGCAAGAGTAATTGAATACAGCTATTACTGTAGGTGGCAGGGTAATGTAATTCCAATTATAGGCAAATTCAAGTGTATTTATTCTAAAGTGCGGAATGAGGGAAAAGAAACATTTTACAATGTGTGCAAAGGATTACTATTCTGAAACTACAAAAACAACGCAGTATGATAAAGTTGAACCAAATGAGCATGTGTCCTGTCAATATGTATGCATACATAAACAGCTACCAGACTGGAATGCTACCTGATAATAGTAAAATTTTCATAAAAACCAATAGAATGCACCCTAAGCAAACACTACCGCAATAACTACTCAGACTCCTAAAACTAAAGTCAATGAACAAACTGCCCTGTATAACGGAGGACAGAAGATGTCTCAATATCAAATACTTTCTTAGGCTGAGGCAAAATGTTGCAGAAAAGCCACGTACTTTGGATCCAAAGCCAAGAGTGGCTTCTAAAGGAATGGGAAAAATAAAGGAAGCCCTTTTCATGTATATGCGGTTTTACATACCGCTAGAAAGCTGACAGCGCGCTGAATTCAGCGCACTGTCGGCTTTCCCGGTATGTGCCCCGGGTTGGAGATATTGGCGGTGTAAGTTTCACAGTTTACTGTCAGAAAGGCGTTCCTGACAGTCTAGCTGCGCTGTGAGGAACGCCCTCTCTGACAGTTCTCGTTCATAGACTTGTACTGGGGGGCGTTCCTCACAGCTCAGCGTCATCGCCGGCCAGTAAGGAATGCCCCCTCTCTCTGTACTCGTCTATAGCGCTGTACTGTCAGAGGGGGCGTTCCTTACTGGCCGGTGATGACGCTGAGCTGTGAGGAATGACCCCCCAATACAAGTCTATGAGCTAGAACAGTCAGGGAGGGCGTTCCTCACAGCGCGGCTAGACTGTCAGGAACGCCCTTCTGACAGTGAACAGTGAAACTTACACCGCCGATATCTCCAAACCAGGGGCACATACTGGGAAAAAGCTTTCTAGAGGTATGTAAAACCGCATGTACCTGAGGACATGAAAGGTCCTCTTTAAACTCCTCCCTCCTGGCTTTAGCTCAAAAAACAAAAATGCAGATTTTCCACAATGTGCAGCCTAAACCTTAGGCTAATGCCCAACATGGTGGCAACACATAATGGTTCTTCCCTCAGTGCTTTTGACAAAGTTTGCAGTTTTTTTTTTCCTCTGTGGACTTTCTACTTCAATTACACCTATAGGGTTTCCACAGCATGGGACCCTAGCCTTAAAGACATTTTTGGCATAGCTGCAGGCTCTATACACTGAGGTCTATATATTAGCTTTAGGAAATTCTGTCTTTTGCTTCCACCTTGGCTTGCACAACAGGGGCCTTCTGATGGGACACTTACCTATCAGGCATTGACATCTTCGTAAACCATCACTGAATGTACTGTGAAGGGTTTTTAATTTCCTAATATCCTTTGTATATTAGCCTACTGGTTTTACTGTATTCATACATGTGCAGATGGACAGTAAATAAAAACCCAACACCTCCAAATTCAGCTCTTGGAGA
The DNA here is from genome assembly GCA_947044405.1 of Leptodactylus fallax. Lineage (NCBI taxonomy): Eukaryota > Metazoa > Chordata > Amphibia > Anura > Leptodactylidae > Leptodactylus > Leptodactylus fallax. The sequence goes on from CAMRHE010000166.1 coordinate 1,742,501, forward strand.
TAAAGAGTGAAGTCTTTTCTACATTAAAAACATCAGTGAGTCCCTAATACAGTTGCAGGAGCAATGCACTTCACATTTGCATTTCCATAAATCATGGTAAAATCCCCATTTTATTCTCCTCTTAAAACAAAAAATATATGAGACTTTTCCACTTCCCACCATCCAGGGTAACAACAAATAAACTTCCTATTTTTTTTTTTTTTTTAAAAGAACAAGATACAACAGTAATATCTGCTGACTTATTCCATGACAAGAACTTATTGCAGGAGAATTATGTAAAACAGTTTATAGTTAGGACACTCGCAGAGTATATCACCTAACACACAAGAGGTAAAAACTAATCAGTTATTAAAGCGTTTGAGTCTGTGACTTCTAGAAGTTTGTTGACTGGGCTGAGGACAAACATGGGTTGAAGCTCATTAGAGCCACTAAGATCTTCTAGCAGCAGGTCTGTTGCTTTGCTGGAGTTATTCGGAACGGTGGTGTTATTCTGGGCTTCTGAGCTGCAGGGATACATTCCATCTTCTAAGCTCATCATAAAGTCTCCTGGATCTATTGACCTTGCTCCAGCATCGTCTGATGGAACGTCAAAGAGGGACAGCAAAGGATTCCCCATGTACTGCATCAGCTGCTTGTCTATAAGCAAAAGACAAAATATCATCTAATATTTAACTTATTAAATAAAAAAATAAAAAAATCAGTATTTACACTTACATCATTTCAATATGGACAGTATGCAGATCTGTTACCAACATGTATGACTAAAGAATCATGGGAACAGGTATACAAATTTGCTAATAGAAAAAGAAAACCATGTCTCTAAGGCCAACTCTTTGAAGGTAAGCCAATGTCCAACCTTCAAGAAGTCTTATGACACGACTTTCGATATATTTCAAACCAGTCAGGCTCGGTTCACATCTGTGACATATTCTCCACTGCAGACCTTTGCAGAAATAGCTGAAAATCAGCAGAAAGAAAAGTCCTGCATCTCCATCGCTTTCAGTTTTGAAATGGCAGACCCTGTTATAGTTACATATATTTTAGCAGTCCAGCTCTACATGTTTGAGTCCTAAGGTAACCACTTTTTTTATGCAGTTAGGTTTCCGTTTGGGGGGGTCCCCAAGTGGACTCCCTGAACGGAAACCCATGCGCAGATGTGAACCGGACCTAAGTTGTGAAATTCCTGAACAACTCCTTTAATGTCCAGCTTGAGTTAGCTGTGTCTCACTCATGAATTTCTTCAAATTAATCAAGACTCCAATTTCTGCCCTATATAAAAGGGACCAGGAGGCAGTGATATGTTAGACAAGACCCTTCAATGATCGCCTGCAAAGTCATGAAACTCCAGATCCACTGTTTATACTATCTGTATTGGCAGTGTACACGTTCTCAAGTGTATCCTATGAAATTCAGAAAAATGTGGAATTAGAAAAACTGCATTTGCGTGATTTTCTTACGGGATTTGTTTTTATGGCGTTCACTGTGCAGCCAAAATGACATGTCACCTGTATTCTGTGTGTTGGTACGATTATGGTGAAAAATTTAAAACTTTTTTTTTTTATCATAGATTGTAAGCTCTCGTGAGCAGGGCCCTCACTCTTATTATTTGATATATTAATTTGTCACATTGTAATGTCAAATATGGTCTATTCATGTACCCTCTGACCTGTAAAGTGCTGTGGAATATGTTGGTGCTATATAAAGTTATTATTTATTATGTTATAAAACTTTTAAAAAAAAACCTCAAAAAAAACCCAAACTTCTTAGAATATGGCGACACCAAGAATTTTTTTTTTTTTAGATTTCCGTATACGAGGCTGCATAAAACATCTTTTTTAGTGGGGCTAGATGCACTGCAGTGCTATTGCCTAATGCAGCCTGTAATACAAGCAATGTAACAACAAGCCTGGGAGCCTTCAACAAGCTACCGCCTGTCATGATTCACCCATCTTGTTCCAGAGGATGGTGATTCATGGCAAAATAGCGGCACCCATGCGCCATTGGGAAAATGGTGCCTTGGTCAGCTTTGACCGATGCATCAGAAAGGTTCATGCCCTCTAAAAATGCGGGCATTGCCACTGGGTCTACACTTAATAATACAGCGGAGACCTGGCGGCCGAACAGCTCCTAAAACTCAAACTCAAACCTTTATTCAAATGATCATCATTGCTCAGCATGGCAGTCTCTCCAGGGTTTTGTTGTATATCCTACAAAATTTAAAAAAAAAAAAAAAAAAAAAGTTAAAAAGGTCATGCATTCGTACAGGTCAAACAAAAAAAATTCAATAGACATATAGCATGGAAACACTAATCCACCAGCTAATGTACTCACATTGACTATGCTGGCGTTGTTAGCAACATCTGGAATATCTGAGGATGACAAGTCAGGTTTAAACAGCTGCAAAAAGCAAGTTGAAGAGATAAAACAAGATTTTCCACCTGTTCTGTTTTATGATCTGCACTGGAAAGCAGTATAACTTATGAAATGGCAAATAAACAAAGCACTGTACAGGACCACCAGACAATACAGTAGTCAACCATTTTCATTTTATAAAATTAGTCTGAGCCCACATATCTTTCCTGCTTTCAAAACAAATTTGGAATCTCTGGAAGAAAGGTTGTCAAACCAAGCAAGGAGCTATAAAGCAGTTTATAAAATGAACACAAAATCAGGGCTGTGGAAGAAATATACTGACTCCAGCTTTACAATAAAAATGTTACGTATTGGTAATAACTGCATAAAGCATTAAATGTAGAGTTTACTGCATATTTACTTTCATAGCAGTTTAGGAATGTTTAGAAATTTGAATCATATAAAGATATGTTACGTTCTAATTAATATACATTATTAATGATGTAAACTATTATACGAGCAGTGCTCAATAAGTTATCTACCTGAATATAAAAACATTTTTTTGAGACAATTGAACTTTCTACTTTTCAATGACTCCAACACACTAATGACACTTAGCCACCAGGGACTGGATGCCTCAGAATACAAGGAGACTTCTTGCTGCTGCAGGAACCCTGCAGGTTCACATATATCCGTGTATACATATATCTGTATATACTGTCCGTGGTGAGCTCCATGTGGGAGAATAACTCCCATCCCATGCATGAGACTGTGATCGCGCTGGGCAGTACTGTCAGTGACCGACTGCTCCACCCTAGGTGTGAGAAGGAGCGCTATCGGAAGTCTTTCCTCCCCACCGCGGTTAGGCTGTACAACCAACACCGACCTAAGCGGAGATCATTACACACACAGAACAGAAATATCTTTCTGCCTGTTAAATCCCCCCCCCCCTCCTCTGCTACGTCCTTTCTGTCTGTCTGCTATCAATGTAATGCCTCTCACCTTGGAACATTCCTGTACATGTTGTATTTGTATTTGTATCTGCTTATCTTATCTTATCTTTGCTGCTGTAACACACTGAATTTCCCCATTGTGGGACTATTAAAGGACTATTATTATTATTATTATTATCAGTTGCATAATTATCAGTTTTTTTGTCCCTTAGTCATTACAACTGATGCAAAAATGCATCAGTTGTGAGGCTTTTTTTTTTCCCTACTAATTTCTAAGATCAATTGTCATTACCATGACAATGGTCCTCATGGATCATGGTCCATGAGGAATGATGGGCTGCTAAGGCCAATAGAGTAGGGATACACAACTACTATTAGAAAAGGTTCATTGACAGGGATCCTCCGTCAAGTAAAGATCCAAGCTAAACACGTCCAGTATTTACGGTATTTTTTGGACAAAAAGACTTACCCCAGGTTTAGACAAGAAAAACTAGGATTAGGCCAGGGGCGACTAACGTGGCATTATACTGTATGTGAAGGGGTGCTAATGTGGCATACTGTGCAGGGGGCACTAACGTGGCATTACACTGTGTGGGGGCTAACATGGCATTATATTGTGCAGGGGGCACTAAGGAGCATTATACTGTGGGTGGGGGCATTAAATAGCATTATATTGTGGGGGAGCACTAATGAGACGTTTGTGCCCCCACACAGTATAATGTACCCCCCTCCCAACTGTGTAATTCAGCATTAGTGCCCCCAAAACATAAATTAACATTAAGAAGGGCTGAGAGGAACATTCACCTCCCACCCACTGTCCTCAAGTCCTCATCCCTTACAGTAAACAGCAGCAGGGCCTGTTGCCTGCACAAGACCTCAGCTGTGTTAAAGAGGACCTTTCATGTCCTTATGAATATGCAGTTTTACAGGTGCATCTAAATAAATTAGAATATCTTTGAAACTTTTATTTATTTCAGTAATTAAATTAAAAAAGTAAACTCATATTTTAGATTTTAGATTCTTTACACACAGAGTGTTCTATTTTAAGTGTTTTATTTCAATAAATGTTGATTATGGATTACAGCTAATGAAAACCCAAATCTAAGAAAATTAGAATATTGTGAAAAAGTTCAGTATTGTAAATTCAGTGTGTCACCTGCCAAGGTTTCCTAAGCCTTTAAATGGTCCCTCAGTCTGGTTCAGTAGGACACACAATCATGGAAGACGCTGATTATGGATTGTATTACTGAAATGAATGAACTTTTCAAAGATATTATAATTTACTGAGATGCACCTGTATATACTATTAGAAAGCAGACAGCACGGCACCGATAATTATGTTCCACCGGGGAACATACCGGGAAAGCTGACAGTGTGCCGAATTCAGCGCACTGTCGGCTTTCTAGTGGTATATAAAACCGCATATTCATGAGGACATGAAAAGTCCTCTTTAAGGCAGAAGGGATGTTTACCAATTCCTGCTGCCCCCAATGCAGGGAACAGGGTTTGGAGAGGGACAAAAGGGAAAAAAGGTTTCTCCCACTGCTGACAAAACTTAAGTGCCGGGAGGCAGAGGTCTGGACAGCAGGCGACTCCCTGCTCCGGTACAGTAATGAAGCCGGTAACTGCCAGCTTCACTACTAGATGAGTTGGGGTTTTGGTCACCGCACCTACAGGAGGAACTGCCGAGCCCAGGAGAGCAACCCCTTCTCGGGTACAGTAGTGAAGCCTACAATTGCCGGCTTTACTACTGTACATAAACTGCGCAGAACACCAGGTGCTGCCTGAAGATGGATGCATCCATCTTCGAGAAGCACCTGGTGTGCATCTGGAGCTGAAGAAATTTTGAGGGAGCTGGATGGAAAAACGCTGCAGGTAGCGTTTTTCCATCCGGCCGCTGGCACAGATCCGGCACCAGAACTGATACCTCCTCTTGTGCCAGAAAACTATGGGATACATTCTGACATCAGTTTCCCTCTGGCTCGTGTGCACTACATCGGAGAAAAAACTGATAGCTGTGCCGTACATATGTGAACACACCCTTACTACCTCTTTGACAACATTATTATTAGGAAAATGTAGCCCACGCAGAAATTTAGCAGGTTGCGAAAAAGTAATCACTGTGAGCCAAGTCTAGATTGAAGGGTGGATGGTTAAGCTTCATGAAGCTGCATTCCCTGATAGCAGTTTGTTATTTGCGAGATTTGTGAACTGGCACATTGTTGTGAAGCAGCAACACACCTGCTGACAACTTCCCACAGTGTTTTCCTTTGCCTCACGTAATGCATTCATTGTTGAAGCATAGGTGTCTCCAGTAATTGTTTTGTGTGGCATGAATTCTATTAATAAAATACCTTCTGTATCACTAAAAACTGTTATGACCTTTCCAGCTTAACTGGAGCACAAAATTTATATGGAGTTGGTGACCTTGGGCTTCCATTATATGGACTCTTGTTTGGTCAGAATCATGGTTGTGGACCCATGTTTCATCACCTCTAACAATCCAAGAATAGAAGTCTCCTTGATTTTCTCTAAGCATGTATAAATTCTCTTGGCTAAATTGGTGGCGATGAGTTTTTTGCTCACTCGTCAACATTTGTGGCATCCACCGGGAACTGACCTTTGACATTATCTAAACATCAAGAATGATACTGGAAACCATGGCAACTAAAATGCCTAATTCATAAGCTATTACACTGACTTTGACCCAATAATCTTCCTTTTGGAAGATCATTGGCCTCCACTTTACGACATTTCTTTACTCTGACGTTGCTTTGACAAGTCACGTTGACCGGGGTTCATCTTCAGTTGATTCCCCATTTAAACTGCTTGGCCGAAAACTTTACTTGGTGGTAGGAAGTTGCATCACCACCATACACAGCCATTGTCCTTTCATAGATTTCTTTAAACTCTATACAAAGTAAGGAAGAAGGCTAATCAGGGAAAGATACTGCAAAACTCTCAATTTCTTTGTAGACTTGCATTCCTGTCACTTCCAGTGCTTTCATCAGACTGAACTGCTACTGTGTGTGTTGCATGCTAGACATGTCTCAACCTGCACAGACAAGCTCAGCTTTCTAAGACTATGTTCACATCAGCGAGAGAGTCGGTGTTAGTGTGAACCTAGCAGAACAATCACAGAACACACTGACGTAGATAACTTATTGAACACCCCTTGTACATGAGCCATAAAGGAAGCAAGCTGGAGTTGTGGATAAATAGAGGAGTAAGATGTTTGGCTTACTGACTTCACAACCTTGAAATAACTAAAGTGCACACCCTTCTTGGTTTCATTTGGTAAAACATACAGATTCCTGAAACCTTTCTTTTCTGACGTATTGAAATTATAGGGAGTGTAAGGGGACAAAAACAGGAGATGTTTCTTACAATAAACCAAGACTGTGGAGTTGGAGATGACAACAATTTTGGGTGGAGTCGAGTTTGGCTTTAAAATAAAATAACTATTTTTAATTGTCTTCTAGAATTTTTAATTACATAGATGTTTAGTTTGTTACATATTTACTTTCTTAGGAATTTAATCAGTAGCTTTACTGCTTCTGACTAAAGCAGGAGTCGGGCTAAGGATAAATGGAGAAGTCCGAGACGCTGGTTTGGCCTACTGACTCCACAGCCTTGCAATAAACACTGGTATCTGAACTTTATTATAAAAGAAAACTATAGAAAAAAAAAAACAAAAAAAAAAAACAAAACCTAGCACAAGGATGTTGTGTAAAATATTACAAATTGAATATTTACAGTTGCCAAGACTAGTCTCACCTCATCAATAACATCTGACTCTACATTCTTCTTCCGGGACAACATGGTTTGCAGCTCATCCAGACTAGCATCAATGCAACTGAGGAAATCCTGGATTTCATCTCTAAAAATCAGAAGACAATATCACCATATCAGTCTATGAGAAACACATTACATCTTGATCTAATGCTGCTGTTCTCAAATGAGTTGTTCCTATGGCTCTGAGGTGTCCTTGCTTTTAATGCACTGCAAACTGTCATTGCAGACTGGGTGATATTTTGATGTAACGGGTTTCAGTTAAAGGGGTTTTCCTGGATTTACACATTAATGACCTATTGTATATCTTAGTATAGGTCATTAATATCAGCTGGTGGGGATCTGACACCTGGCACCTCCAGTGAGGTTGCTGCGGCAGCAGTAGTGACCCTTTACAGTCACATTCATCTAATTCAGTTCAGACGCACTCAACTAAAATCAATCAAGTATGGCATCAGATGTCAGACCCCCAATGTACTGATAGTGGTGATCTATCCTAAGGGTAGGATCATTAGCCTAATCCTGGAAAAACCCTTTAAAAGGGGTACAAGACTTAGAAATACTGCTGTAATGTGTGCGCTTACATAACGCACTAAGAGATTTATCCACCCTGAACTCCAGAATTGTCATCAAAAAGGCATAAAAATAGCATCCTTTAGAACTTACTTGGCAAAAATTACCCTCACGATCATTCTCTTGATCCTTGTAAGTCAGGATCAAGTACATTTTTCAGTTGCAAATCAATCAACCTAAATAATAATCACTGAGTAAAATGGATTTCAAGTGATAAACCTGGTGTAATCCCATATATACATGTATATCTATAAGAATATATTCATGTGTGGTAATGGTTTTTACCACCATATCTGAACATATCATCCTTTCTTTTCTCCTCTTTTTAAACAAAATATCTGAGGTTCACAACTGTGAGGCAGCTATTATAAGAACACAACACATCAGAAATGTCCAAGCTTTTAACACATGATCATTACAAAGATGGCTAGCTAATAATAGTCGGCCACTTATTAAAGTGTTAAGATTGAGAAGGATATAACATGACTCCCAGGGTGAGAGGAGTGTAGGGGGAGGAAGAGGAGGAGATCTGTATAGCTCAGCACACACAGCAAAGCTCTGACGTGACATCAGGAAAATCCCATTGACTCAGCAAGAATAGAGAAGTTTCCTAATATTAGCACATGCATACATTTCTAATATACTTCTAATAGGCAGTTGTGCAACAATATAACTTGAGGTCGGCTTACCATACCAATAATAGTTTGTTTGCAGAACTATATCAGGTCATAGAGCCAGAGCTTTTATTGGAAATTTTTAATTCTTTAACAACTTCCCGACATCTTCCACAATAGTACGGCGGATGCCGGGTCTTTAAAGATAGTGGCCGCTCTTCTGCAACGCAGCCGCTATAGCAACCGGGTCTCTGCTGTATTATACAGCGGAGACTCGATGCTAATGCCTCTGATGGCGGGCATTGCAGGGCAGGATCCCCCCCAAAGTTACAAATAGTACCTTTACAGATGCAGGTCGGCTCCCGCGATCTCTCCGCGATCTGTTCTTCTGACAGCTGGAAGCCTTGTGAAGGCTCCCAGGCTTGTCATTGCATTATAGCTATGTAGCGAATCTCCCATAGACTGCAATACAGTTGCATTGCAGTCTATGGGACTTGCAATCAAATGATTTCTGTTTCAAGCCCCCTAGGGGGGCTAATAAAATAGTAAAAAAAAAAATAATTAAAAAAGTTCACATCACCCCCCCCCCTTTCCCTAGAATACATATTAAAGTAAAATATTACTGTGAAACACATACATTAGGTATCTCTGTGCCTGAAAACAACCGGTCTACAAACTTATAAAAATATTTTTCCCGTATAGTAAACACTGTAGTGCCAAACCGCCATTTCAACCGCCAACCGCCGTAGTGCCAAACCGCTGTTTCACTTGTGATAAATATTTGAATAAAAAGTGATCAAAGCAATAGACATTCCCCAAAATGGTATAACTAAAAAGAACACCTGGCCCCGTCAAAAAACACACCCTATGCATCCCCGTACACGGAAATATAAAAAAAAGTTAGGGGTGTCAGAAAATGGCGACTTTTAGAAAAAGTTTTTTGGCAAAGTTTTAGATTTTTGTTAAGCGGTTAAAATGTAAATAAATTCATATAATTTTGGTATCCCTGGAATCGTACCAAAACATAGAATACAGGTGACATGTCATTTTGGCTTCAGAGTGAACCCCATTCAGAATTTTTTTCCAGCTTCCCAGTACATTGTACAGAATAATAAATGACAGCATCATGAAGAACAATTTGTCCCACAAACATTAAACCCTCATATGGCTCTGAGAACAAGAAAAAAAAAAAAAAAAAAAAAGGTGGTTTGGAGGGGGGGGGGGGGGAGAGAGTCAAAAATGAAAAATGGCACCGGCGGGAAGGGGTTAAAGGGGTTTCCTTCTTAGACACCTTATTCATATAACTCATCATGCATTAAATGGAACCTGCCATCTATTTGGGACACTACTAAACCACCCAGGGGTTCTTATGGACTAGTAGTTTAGTATCCCAAATAGCCCTCTGATCTAACTCACATCCTCATCTCTTAGCCAGAGTGGAGCACTGTTACAAAGAGTATCATTATCTGAAGCACCAGCCCCGTATTACAAAAGACAACCCATTGTTTTAAAGGGTCATTATGCATTAATTTATTTCAGTGGTGGTGGTGCTGCAGGGAACTGAACAATTACTGTCAGGTTCCCCTACAGATTTCTGCCAATTCTAGAGTGTCCCAGCAGGGGAACTGCTGATTGTTAAAAGACCCCTCTAACAAAGAGTAACTATTGAAAGCAATTTTAATAGCTTTGCTCTGTATTCTAGTCAATGGTATATACTGTACTTACCTGCCAAGAAGATCATAGTTGCTCCCTGTACAGTTTTCATTCAGAATAGAGTTAATGACACTGTCTGGGTCTTCAGAGGCGTTTGCCTGTACAACATCTAGCGCCAGCTCATCGCTTACACTGGAATTGCTTGGATTTATGTTTTGATCAGCTAGTGACTGCAACTGCAGAACTGAATCATCAATGACAACTTCTTGTATTAAATCACTACAGAGGGAGAGAAGAGTAAGATATGAGATCCTGACTGCAAGCCACAATCTATAGTGACTATACCCTCCCGCAACATGCAGTCCTTACTCAGTGCCTACTGAAGGTGCTGGAAGGACTGCAACATTCTGTTCTGGCTCCACAGTATGAATGGAAGTTTCTGAGGTACCCTCTCCAGGACCGAAGATCTCATGGATCGCTAGCAGGTTATCGCGAGAGCTCCCAGGGTTTTGAGAGGAGTAGCACACCTTTCAAAAACAGAATGGGGAAGATTTATGAAACACTCTTTATCCAAGGAGACCTATAACTGAACGTTGTACTGAAACTGGTAGCGACAAAGAAAAGCTTCTCTTTCACACAGTTTCATAATTCTGCCCCAGTAAGTATTAATGGACAGATGAAACTGCACAAGAAAGCATAATAGTAATAAAAAAATAAAAATCATAAATAGAAATGGATGAAGTACATCAACAGTCTTTGCAAAGATAAATTTTGTAATAACCTGGTCAGGAAATATGTACTGACATGGAGAATCTGCTAAGTTGAAAATGCAGTCCAGTCTGCAGGCAGCATGTTATAGTGCAGGAGGAGCTGACAAGATGGTTACACATATTCGTGGGTAAAGACTTATCAGAAGTAGCATTTTATTCATTTACACCACTGCATATTCTGGTCTTAGGTGTCCAGTGGGTGGTGCTAGCCGGTGACTGACAGCCATCCATGTGCAGGCAGAGATAGCTGTCAATCAGTATGTAAGTCACCCACTGTACTCCTAAGCCCAGACCCAAACTTGCAGTTCAATTACATATTCTACATGACTATTCCCTTTAAAAATGCAATTTTAGTTACAATAAATTGCTCTTTGTACTTCATCATGTTTGGGAAAATAGCTCTCCAGTGTTTTGGCACTAATAACAAATGGCCTACTATTGTCCCGACCCCTGAAAATTGATTCAAATGAATAAGACAAAGCCCAGTTTGAATGATTTGGGAACTCTAAAGGTGCAAATACACCTTCAAAAGCTTATCTCCATGGAGAACAAAAGGATAGAAAGCTGAATTTCATCATGCCCGATTCTTCTCCCCCCTCTACCAACAATATCATCATCTGAAAGTCATAAGGTCCCATACACATTAGATAGTAGTTTGGTACTGCCGAATTTGGTTGGTTCAAAATTATATTTCTCTAATGTATATGGCTGCCTTTAATCCAGTCACTTAGCTAAACAGATGGAAGATATGAGAGCAGTATTTCTGCCTTCCCACCACATGTGATAGAAAGATCCAGGGATGGAGTACTATTTCCATCAATTACTTGAGTAGAGTAAAACTATTTTACAAAGTCTTTCCAGGATGAGACACCAGTTTAACATGAATTAGTTTGTTGTATTTTTACTGCAAATCTCCAGTCTTGTAAGGAAACAAACAGTTGTTCCCATTTGGATTAGTTTAGAACCTTAGTCTCAAGATTGTTATGGCTGTAGCTTATAGAAGAAAGCTAGACTACACAATTTAGTAGAGAAACTATGCAACTCCTTGGTGGAAGAGGACAGGAGACCATGTGTCTAAAGCTAGCCATACATATAAGGTAATTGTCGAACACTGAATCAGCGGACAGCCATCTCGGCTGACTCCCATATACAGATACAGGTATGGGAGCTGTATGGAGCATATTTCATAAACAGGTAAAAGGGGAGAAAAGAAAAGAACAAAACAAGAACAAATGCATCGCACAGTTGAAATACAAATTCCGAATCCTGATCTCTCCCAACATGTGCCTTCAGGGCTATTCAGTTAGGTTAAGGAGCATTACATAGGTCTATACCATTTGACTGCCCAGAAATGGGTCAACTGCACTGATATAAAAATGATATGTAAGCATAGGTTTAAATGATAGGAATGCAAACTTCAAGTCTAAAGACACACAAAACACAACAACATGACTCAAGTTATAAAATGTAGATTTCTCACCTCTTCCTCAGAACCCTCAGGAATCTGTAAGATATGTCGACTGTATTTTGGTGGAGGCGACTGAGTTGACTCTAGAGTTAACTGTCTGCAAGCAAAACAAGTTAAACATGAAACAAGTTGCCTGCAGTTAAATATTCCTTTTCGGTGCTACTGCAGGTGTTATAGGTGTGTGGAATGTATACCCAGAAGTCAAATGAAAAGGTATACAAGTAATTCTAAAAGAATATTCAGAAAAGGTTCTAGTATTAGCGCTCATTTACCCAAAAGCCAGTTATCTCCACATTCACATTTGTGAAAGCAACAGAAACAAATCCCAGCAAGCACAGCAGAGAGAGTCAGAACTAAGAAGGCTTTTCAGTCTTCTCATCAAGAATCAAAAAGAAATATGCAAAAAAGACATGTAGGAACACCTCAGTGGGAATGTACATATACCTTTTTCGTTTTGGTGTCATTACTAGGTTTCCCCTCATTAAGCTCAGGATGAACTGAAGCACCTAGAAAATGATCCAAAAAAAAAAAAAAAAAAGAACAGAACATGTTGAGTAGTGTACTTCTACAGCAGGTATTAGCTGTAATATAAGGGACCCACAACAGCTGAGATCAGTGCTAAAGAGGACCTTTAAAAAATTCCAACTGCATCATTTAATATGTCCTGCGCCACTGATTTTGGCAGAGTTGTAATTTTTTTCTCTGGCCCCTTCCGTTCCTGAGCAATCGTTGCTGTTAGTTTCAGCACAATTATGCTCTCTGCTGTCCAGTGGACAGTTCTGGGGTGGAGAAGAAAGACAGGAACTGCCCACCTGACAGCAGTGAGCAAACTTGGGCTGAAACTAACAGCAATGATTGCTCGGGAATGGTGGGGGGAGCCCTGGAACTATAAAAAAAAAAAAAAAAAGTCACAATATTGCAATGCAAATAACTGTTTTTACTCAAAGTTTTATTTTTTTTTTAAACTATTAAAAACATTACAATGCTTATAAAAATCTGGTATTGCTGTGACCAACAGAATATAAGTAACATGCCATTATTACACTATATAAAACACTATAAAAATGAAACCCTTAAGAAAATGAGGAAATTGCTTATTTCAAATTCTGAACATATTTCCCTAGTGTTTACACACATTACACAGAATATTTAATGAAGTAGAATTTGTCCCCCCAAAATAAAAACAAACAAACAAACAAACAATTAAGCCCTTATATGGCTCTGTGAACCATGAAATGAAGTTATGGTTTTTGGAAGGTCAGGAAAAAGAACTTCATAATGCTGCGCCCTTATGGGGTTAAGGTGTAAATGTGCCTTAAAAGGGACAAATTCTAGAACTATATTTATATGGGAACTAAACATCTACGATAAAAAGTGACAGTTTTGAGACATTCACATGCTTTCTGTGTGGAATCTTCAGAAATTAATAGCATGCTACTTGTTTCAGGGGCCTTTGTGAAAATCCACTCAGGAATTTTCCTCTGCATCAACTGATGTGCCAACTCTTGGTCACGTGACACACTCCATTCTACACAATGGGCCAGAGTAAAGGGGGAGAAGAGGAACAAGCTGCCCTCCACACAAGCAACTTCAGGTTTTGGGGTGTATAATAGTAATAAAGCCTAACCAGCGCAGATAATGCACAGGTAAGCTATATTACTCCTTTAAAGAGGACCTTTCACGTCCTCATACATACTGTATGTGGTTTTATATACCGCTAGAAAGCAGACAGTGTGCTGAATTCACCCTGATGCTGGAGATATTGGTACAGTACTCTTCCATAGACTTGTACTGTCAAGGGGGGCATTCCTCACAGCCCAGCAATGACGCAGAGCTGTAAGGCCTGCCTTGCTGACAACGAGGAGATACTGGTGCCGAAATTAATGGCACAGATATCTCCAGCACACAAGGAAAGCTGACACCAGCGTACTGTCTGCTTTCTAGCGGTATATAATACCGCATATCTAAGAGGATGTGAAAGGTCCTCTTTAAGAAAGAAAAATCACAGAACCTATACAGTAACGTCACACTTTGCAGTTGCTGACAGTTGTAAGGATGCAGTGTAACTTACCTTGGAAAGAAGTTTCTGCTGTTGACTATGTCTTCTTCTGAGTGTGGAAACTTCTTTCCAAAGAGCTTCATTTTCTCTACAGACAAACATTGTGTTAACATACAAATCAATAGAAATAATAATAATAAAAAAATAAAGTAAAATGAAACTAAAAACTTTACTTATAGATTGATCACCAACCCTGATAGTAGCAAAACAACAAAAGTTAAAGGGGTTGTCCGGGATAAATTAATAATTTAATAGAGAACCCCCCCCCCCCATACTCCCCCTCCAACTTTCTAAATAACATTTATTCTACATTATTTTTAGTTTTACTGTAATATATGTAGGTCATGTGACCTACATATATTACATTTTTGCCTTTCCGCTGATGTCCCGGTGTTGGTCTAAGGGATATCTGCACCCTGGAATGAAGCCTGCGCCCCCACCCACCCCAGAAGCCTGCCCCCCTCCCCAGCCCCATTATAATTACCCGATTCTCCTGTGAATATCCAGATCCCGGGATTTCATCACCAGAAGGCCCGCCTCTTCATTACATGTGCCGGCTGTCCACGCATGCGCAATACAGTGGGCGGCCGGCCTACGTCACAAAGAGGGTGTGTCGGCCGCTGATGACGTCACGGATCTGGACCTGGAAAGGAAGGTAAGTGTAATGGGGCTGGGAGGGAGGGGGGCAGCTCAAAGAGGAGGTGACAGCCAATACACGTCACAAAGAGTTATTGCTGGCTGGAACCTCCATGGAGTCATGTAGTGCTGTATAATCTGGATTGCGAAAGCGCAATCCATATTATACCCTACGAGGGCCACTATGGAGCATCATACCATGCAGAGGCCACTGTGGAGCATTATACTAATTATATTAAGACAGCAGGAAGCTACCCATGTAAACAAATGCAAAAGATGCCAGGAGCTCACAGAGAAACCCAGAAATTGCTCAAAACAATGCTAAAGGTATTTGGGTGCACTTATTAACCTATTAATAGTACTACCAGACCTTTTTTGAAAAATGATTTTTTGCCCGGAAAACCCCTTTAAGCAGTGCTAGACTATAGCAGGCAACACTTATGAGTGATTTAAAATAACTTTGTATGTACAACTAGAGCTCCGTACACAACTCTTTTTACACTACACACAGTATGTGCTAGGAAAGCGCCATACTGTAATATATGTTGGGAACACTCCCGATATAGAGTTTATTTCCAACATACAAATGTGAACAGAGCATAAAACTGCTCAGCAGTTTTCCAGTCTGCAAGCTCTCTGCAATTCTCAGTTGTCCACGACAAGAACACTTTGGCAAGAGTTTCAGAAACATCTGCGGAGGGTAAGAAAGTGTAGAAAAACAAGACTTGCACTTATTAAGGAAGTTGAGGTAAACTGGAGGTAGAGGTTAAAATAGTTAAGTCAAATAAAAAACACCCCAAAAGCTTTACATTGCATGTGGACTAGATGCCTAACAAAAAAATCTAAGTGGAATTTATAATGTCCTAAGAAAAGTGTGACAGAGGTGGCCACATGCTCTGACAACTGCATGCAGCTGAATTCCCAGCTGTCAATGACACCACCAGTTTAAAGGAAACAGTCGAGTGTTACCAGCAAACTTGTGCTGTGATTGGTTACCTCGAACAACTGGGGATTTGGTTGCACATCTCAACTTACTAATAGATGAATTGGTAACGCGAGTTCCCTTTTCATCAGTTCCTCCATCTATAACATTATGGCAGGTGGAGAGGTATGCAGCGATACACATCACTTCGTCTCCTCCACTGCACCTGTGCTAGATTACGTAGCATGCAGTGGGGCAGATAATCTAAGGTCTAGCTTTTAGACATTACAAAATTAGACTAGACAGGGTTAAACTGCACCAAATTTTCCAAAGCGTCTAATGTGGTTTAAAAATCTGGTGTACTTTTAGATTGTCTAGTCCAACATTACACCACTTATTAGATGGCTTAGTTTACGACAGAATGTTAAAGAAACGTCAGTCCTCAAAATATGAGGTTTGGATCGGAAGCAGGTTGACAGTGTTAATAGCTTATGCAAATATGAGAATCACTTCTCGTCATCTTCTAAGGGGGTTTGGGATAATCGGTACTGTCTGTAGTGGGTATAGCAGCTTCAAAATAAATCATCCAAAGACTACAGCAGTTTTAGTATGTCACTACCCATAACTCTTTTTCAGAGAGGGGGGAAGAGTAAGGGTATTGTGGGAGAGAAAAAAAAAATAAAATCTGTCTTCCAGTGTATGATAGCCAAACATCCTCTTACATAACTGGTTGAAACCCTCCAGTCCGTCCTTACAAAATGTCCTTGTCCAATTGAAACATTGTCTGCATCTTGACTACTTAAAGGGGTATTCCCAGCTCAAAGATCCTATCAATACTATTAGCTTATGTAAATTCAAAAGTTTTCCTAAATACATCGCTTTAGCAATGCTGTTTCTTTTGCCTTCTATGTGAAATTATTCCTCCCATTGTTTACACATAATTGTCAAGGCACCCAACCTGTTATCTGATCTTCGGTTGGATGACAAATGCTCAGACAGAGTTGGTTATTGCTCTATGTAAACACAAGTTGTTTGTCCTGATATGATGTAAGTGTTCTCCTGCCCTGTGTAATGTAATATACATTTACTGCGCATATTTGATCTGCATTATTATAGATTTCTAGAAATGATAATGAATCATTTTTCGTGGTAAAGACAATGTCTATATCTATTGATGTACATCATAGTGTCCTGTCCATCAAACAGTCAAAGCCCACCCACCAACTTGGTGAAAAATACAGGAAGTGAGAAGAGGAGACAGCAAGCAAACTGCTGAGACAGGGAGATGGGAAACCCCTTTGAAGCTGAATGGAACAAGTTCCATGGCTGGGAGCTCTGGTCTTCCATTTATTTCACCAGGCTGGATCACCTGATAGAGGGCGAGACGTGGTGCACCTTCGAACAGCTATGGGACAAATAACACCCCACATCGTGCCTTCATTTTTTTTTTCCAAGATGGCGTTGCTGGAGTGGCTGCCTGCTACAGCAGCTCTGAGACTCTCTATCTTATTTTTCTTTCTTTGTCTCGTTTTTTACCTCTCTACTTAAGGACTTTGCACTATGAAGAAACACACACAAAGACTTGGACCCTTGTGATACTTTTTTTTTGCTTTTATCTGTCTTTTTGTTCTGCTTGAAAATGGGATCTTTTGTGTATGCAGACAATTCCTTTGTCTATACAAGAGAGGAACTTCTGCAGCTTAGAGACACAGCAGGACGGCATACCATCTGGTCACACATCCCCCTCGAGCTTTGGAGAAAGAAAAAGCGGGTGAGGGGATGCAGAGCTGGTACTCTTCAGAGGATTAAAAAGAGGCGTTACCGACCAGCTGTTCCCTCCATCATCATGGGCAATGTGAGATCTCTTGCAAACAAGATGGATGAACTAACAGCGCTCACCAGGCATCATCAGGAGTTTCGGGCGTGCAGCATGATGCTACTTACAGAGACTTGGCTCACTGAAGTTACTCCTGACCCTCTGGTCTCCTTGGATGGTTTTAAACTCCTTCGGGCAGACAGGACAAGGGAAAGCGGTAAGAGGAAAGGAGGAGGGCTGGCAATGTTTGTGAATAATAGATGGTGTAATCCTAGGCACATTGTGATTAAGGAGCAAACTTGCTGTGAGGACATTGAACTATTAGCTGTGAGCATGAGACCTTTCTACCTACCAAGGGAACTATCGCATGTCATCGTGATAGCTGCATATGTCCCCCCCTCTGCGAAAGCTGACACTGCCTGCGAGGTCCTACAAGCCACGCTGAGCGTTCTACAGTTAAAACATCCCCAGGCCCTCTTTCTTGTGTCGGGTGATTTCAACCATGCCTCTCCATCATCCACACTGCCCAGTTTCACACAGTATGTAACCTGCCACACAAGAGACAACAAAACACTGGACTTGTTCTTTGCCAACGCGAGGGAGGCATATAGCTCATCAGCCCTACCGCCCCTGGGGAGATCGGATCACAACCTAGTACATCTCTGACCTGTGTACAAGCCACTTGTACGTAGAGAACCAGCTGTCAACCGCACAGTGAAGATATGGTCCGAGGAGAGTGATGAGGCTCTGAGGGATTGTTTTGACACAACCGCATGGGAAGTTCTGCAGGATTCTTATGGAGAAGACATAGAAGGACTCACACACTGCATAACGGACTACATTAATTTTTGTGTGGACAACACAGTACCCACAAAAGTGGTGAGGTGCTTCTCCAATAACAAACCATGGATTAACTCTGATATAAAAACACTACTTAAGGAGAAAAAGATGGCATTTAGGACAAGAGATAAGGAGGGGTTGAAGGAAGTACAAAAAGGAGCTGAGGCATCTAAATCAGGCAAGGAAAAGCCAGTTATAAAGAAAAAATGAAAAAGCAAATGGAAAGAAAAGACATAAGGGGGGGTCTGGGAGGGGCTTAAGTCAATTTCGGGTCATAAACAGTCTGTCTGCCAGATTGAGGCAGATGTTAATTGGCTTAATGAACTAAACCTATTCTTCAACAGATTTGATCACACACCAGCTCCTCCCACCCCAGTATGTCCTTCAGCTTCCCCCACCACAATGACTTCTCCCCATGCGGCCACTTCCCAACAGACCAGTAAATCCAGAAATCCGTCTTTATCTGGCCACAGTCTGACCTTCACACGGGCCCAGGTGAGGAAGGAGATGAAAAAGATCAAGGCGAGGAAAGCCGCAGGGCCAGATGACATCAGTGCAAGGCTAATTAAGACTTGCGGGGACCAGCTGTGTGGTATAATTACATATATGTATAATATGAGCCTGAGGCAGGAAATAGTCCCTGAATTATGGAAATTTTCTTGTGTGGTACCAGTTCCAAAGAAACCCCACCCTATGGACCTCAATGACTACAAACCTGTAGCACTGACATCCCACCTGATGAAGATCTTGGAGAGATTGGTTCTCACACATCTCCGCCCTCTAGTGAGCCCCGCTATGGACCCCCTCCAGTTTGCTTATCGGCCGGGCATTGGGGTAGATGATGCCATCATCCATCTTCTGCACAGGGCTCTGTCTCACCTGGAGAAACCAGGGAACACAGTGAGAATAATGTTCTTTGATTTCTCCAGTGTTTTTAACACCATACAGCCCAGGTTATTGAGGGACAAGCTGGGCCTTGCTGGAGTGGACCACCACCTCTCCAACTGGATCCTAGACTACCTCACAAATCGACCTCAATACGTGAGAGCTCAAGACTGTGTATCAGGTACCGTGATCTGTAATACGGGGGCACCTCAGGGTACGGTTCTCGCCCCTTTCCTCTTCACACTGTACACTGCTGATTTTAGGTGCAACTCATCCAGCTGCTACCTACAGAAGTATTCTGACGACTCTGCAATAGTGGGTCTCATCACAGATGATGATGATAGGGAGTACAGAGAACTGAACCAGGATTTTGTGGACTGGTGCCACCGGAACCACCTGAAGATTAACGCAGGGAAGACCAAGGAGATGGTGGTGGACTTCCGTAAAGGCAGAAGCCCTCCTAATCCAGTGGACATCCTGGGGACAGGCATCGAGATTGTGAACACCTATAAGTGTTTCAGTGTTTCACTGAATTTCCCCACTGTGGGACTATTAAAGGACTATTATTAAGTACCTGGGTTTGCTCCTTAATAATAAGCTGGACTGGGCAGATCATATGGAGGCCCTGTACAGGAAGGGCCACAGCAGGCTCTACCTGCTTAGGAAGCTGAGAGCCTTTGGAATCCGGGGGGCACTTCTTAGAACTTTCTTCAACTCGGTAGTGGCATCAGCCATCTTCTTTGGAGTGGCCTGCTGGGGGAGCAGTATATCAACCAGGGACAGAAATAAACTTGACAAGCTGATAAGAAAGGCCAGCTCTGTCCTGGGGAGCCCACTGGACCCAGTGCAGGTGATGGGTGACAAAAGGATACTGTCCGTGGTGAGCTCCATGCGGGAGAAGAAGTCCCATCCCATGCATGAGACTGTGATCGCGCTGAGCAGTACTGTCAGTGACCGACTGCTCCACCCTAGGTGTGAGAAGGAGCGCTATCGGAAGTCTTTCCTCCCCACCGCGGTTAGGCTGTACAACCAACACCGACCTAAGCGGAGATCATTACACACAGAGAACTGAAATATCTCTCTGCCTGTTAAATCCCCCCCGCCCCCGCTACTTCCTATATGTCTGTCGGCTATCAAAGTAATGCCTCTTACCTTGGAACATTCCTGTACATGTTGTATTTGTATTTTTATCTGCTTATCTTTGCTGCTGTAACACACTGAATTTCCCCATTGTGGGACTATTAAAGGACAATTATTATTATTATTATTATCGTTTTGTGCAACTGAGACATGCCCTCCAAGCCCAGTTCTCTGCCTCCCCCACTCACAATCTAGCTGGGCCTGGTATTATTCGCCAGATTCCTGATAGTGTATCTACTATATACGAAGCTATACTACAGCACTATGTGAGCCTCCTCAACCCTAGGGCTAAGGCTGCCTGGTTTAGGGATATTCCTCTGATATTACTGTGCTTATTTAACTCCTGTATGCCTTCATAAAATGGAAATTATACCCAATTTGACTTGCCTGAGATGTGGGTGTGAGAATTCCAACTTGGCACATGATCTGGTCATACATTTCATTCAGAGCTTCTGATCTGAGGTGATCTAATGTTTGTCAACGGTGACTGAAGTCCCTATGTCCCCAGCTCCTTCGTTGTGCCTATTTGGAGTAGTGGATGAGGACAGCTACCATAACCACTGTAGGTTGGTAGCTGGGTAACCGCAGTCTCCTTCTGCGGATCTGTGGTCTATAACTGTTGTGCACTTTGTACTCTCTAAATACTCCCTTGTGTCCCCACTCCTAATTGGGTATATACACAGTAGAGACCAAAAGTTTGGACACACCTTCTCATTCCAAGAGTTTTCTGTATTTTCATGACTATAAAAATTGTAGATTCACACTGAAGGCATCAAAACTATGAATTAACAAATGTGGAATTATATACTTAACAAAAAAGTGTGAAACAACTGAAAATATGTCTTATATTCTAGGTTCTTCAAAGTAGCCACCTTTTGCTTTGATTACTGCTTTGCACACTCTTGGCATTCTCTTGATGAGCTTCAAGAGGTAGTCACCTGAAATGGTTTTCACTTCACAGGTGTGCCCTGTCAGGTTTAATAAGTGGGATTTCTTGCCTTATAAATGGGGTTGGGACCATCAGTTGTGTTGTTCAGAAGTCAGGTGGATACACAGCTGATAGTCCTACTGAATGGAGTGTTAGAATTTGTATTATGGCAAGAAAAAAGCAGCTAGTAAAGAAAAATGAGTGGCCATCATTACTTTAAGAAATGAAAGTCAGTCACTCAGAAAAATTGGGAAAATTTTGAAAGTGTCCCCAAGTGCAGTGGCCAAAACCATCAAGCGCTACAAAGAAACTGGCTCACATGAGGACCACCCCAGGAAAGGAAGACCAAGAGTCACCTCTGCTGCGGAGGATAAGTTCATCCAGTCACCAGCCTCAGAAATCGCAGGTTAACAGCAGCTCAGATTAGAGACCAGGTCAATGCCACACAGAGTTCTAGCAGCAGACACATCTCTACAACAACTGTTAAGAGGAGACTGTGTGCAGCAGGCCTTCATGGTAAAATAGCTGCTAGGAAACCACTGCTAAGGACAGGCAACAAGCAGAAGAGACTTGTTTGGGCTAAAGAACACAAGGAATGGACATTAGACCTGTGGAAATCTGTGCTTTGGTCTGATGAGTCCAAATTTGAGATCTTTGGTTCCAACCACGGTGTCTTTGTGCGACGCAGAAAAGGTGAACGAATGGACTCTACATGCCTGGTTCCCACCGTGAAGCATGGAGGAGGAGGTGTGATGGTGTGGGGGTGCTTTGCTGGTGACACTGTTGGGGATTTATTCAAAATTGAAGGAATACTGAACCAGCATGGTTACCACAGCATCTTGCAGCGGCATGCTATTCCATCCGGTTTGCGTTTAGTTGGACCATCATTTATTTTTCAACAGGACAATGACCCCAAACACACCTCCAGACTGTGTAAGGCCTATTTGACCAAGAAGGAGAGTGATGGGGTGCTACGCCAGATGACCTGGCCTCCACAGTCACCAGACCTGAACCCAATCGAGATGGTTTGGGGTGAGCTGGACCACAGAGTGAAGGCAAAAGGGCCAACAAGTGCTAAGCATCTCTGGGAACTCCTTCAAGACTGTTGACGACCATTTCAGGTGACTAGCTCTTGAAGCTCATCAAGAGAATGCCAAGAGTGTGCAAAGCAGTAATCAAAGCAAAAGGTGGCTACTTTGAAGAACCTAGAATATAAGACATATTTTCAGTTGTTTCACACTTTTTTGTTAAGTATATAATTCCACATTTGTTAATTCATAGTTTTGATGCCTTCAGTGTGAATCTACAATTTTTATAGTCATGAAAATACAGAAAACTCTTGGAATGAGAAGGTGTGTCCAAACTTTTGGTCTATACTGTATATATATCTCTTATATATATAAAAATGAGTTCCTGTCTGTCTGTCTGTTCTTTATGCGCGACCAAACGACTGGACCGATCCTCACCAAATTTGGCACACATGTACATCAGGTGTCCGGGAATATTATAGACTGGGTCTCAGCTCTCTTGGACGTACCGTTCCTGAGGTACAGTATTCCCAAAAAATGACCAGCATTAGTCTATACAAGCCTGCAAGTCTTTCACTCATATTCCAACTGCCATACACACAGTCACATGTCCCTTATCAGCCAATAACAGCTCGCAGGCGCTTACTCTCCTCAGGCACACAGGTTTCCATAGCAACCAAGCTATGTATGACCTGTATTAGTGAATAGCAGTTCACAGGACCTTAAATATTCAGTCATATCACGTGTATCAGCCAATATAAGTTCACATTTAATTTACCAGGTTTCCATAACAACACAGCCATAAATAGACTGTACCTATACTGGACTCAGTGGCGTAACTAGCAATGGCAGGGCCCCAAGGCGAACATTTGACATGGGACCCCTCCCCCCGGCAACCCCCCCACGCACAAACTGCATTTCTGCACACACTATTATGCCCTATAGTGGCCCTGCATACACTATTATGCCCCATAGTGGCCCCTGCATACACTATTAGGCCCAATAGTGGCTCTTGCACACAGTATTCTGCCCCATAGTGGCCCCTGCACACAGTATCATAGTGGCTCCTTCATATAGTATTATGCGCACTTCCCGCTACTTCTTCAATGCTGGACCAGATGTCATGTGAGCCAGGCATGTATCGCAACGCATAATGGCGTCGGACTGGCCCACCGACATCTGGGATACCACCAAGGAGGCCCGAAGCCTGCTGAAAAGACCCCAGAGTATAATGATAGCAGTGTTTGTGGGGTTCACGGCCCACAGGCCTTACTTACCAATCCCTGCTCCTGCTCACAGCTGCCTCTGCAGAAGGTGAAGTGCAGGCGGCCGTGAGCAGGAGTGGGGATCGGTAAGTAAATAGGGCCCCTTACCTGCTGGTGTTAAAAAAAAAAAAAAAAAAAAAAAAACACATCAGAGGCCCGCCGGGTACCCTAATGTCCCGGGCCCTGTGGCAGCTGCTACCACTGCTAAACCGGTATTTACGCCACTGACTGGACTACCATACTGGATTTCAGCATTCTTATAAATTGAAACATTTTTTAAACTACTCATGTCCCCTGCAGCAAAACGCATGGCTGCTGCTTGAGCTAATGAAAACTCTCAGCAGACCCAAGCCTGTCTCCAATCTGATAAGGTATGTTACAGACAACAGCGAGCTGCTGAAACTCCCCAGCAGACCCAAGCCCGTCTCCAATCTGACAAGGCATTGTCAGCCACATGCACACAGCTGCACTCCAGGTTTCAATAACAACCCCGCCATTTTTCTTCACTGCTGTAGGTCAGCTTTAAAGGGGCAGGGCGCTGTGGATTACACTGTTTCACAAGGTCACATACACACAGCTTTACTCCAGGTTTTCCATAACAACCGATCACAGGTTTTTCACCGATATCCAAACTGAGATGCACATGATCACATGACACTTATGGACCAATGGAAAATCGCAGGTTCAGTCTTGACATACACACAGCTTTACACCAGGTTTCCATAGCAACCAAGCTATTTATGTCCTGTATGAGTCAATAGCAGTTCGCAGGTCCTTAAATATTCAGTCATATGATGTGCATCAGCCAATATAAGTTCACATTTCATTTACCAGGTTTCCATAGCAACACAGCCATAAATAGACTGTACCTATACTGAACTGCCATACTGGATGTCAAGTGCAAAACTGGCCAATTCTTATGGGGTCACTACACAAACAAAATGAAATATACCCGTGCGAAGTCGGGTCCTTCCTCTAGTATATATATATATAGATATATATACACATACACGTGCTCTTTTATATAATCCATCGGTACTCATCACTAACTCATGCCTTAATCATTTACTGGCTACTGCGTTTGTTTGCTTGTTAGTTTGTTCACCATTTGTGCAAATGTTATCCAGTGTAATTTGTCCTGTTACAACTGTATATCTCAATAAATTGCATAAATAAAAAAAAATTAATAAAAAAAAAAAAAAAAAGAAGTCACACACACACACACAAAAATAAATAAATAAATAAAAGTTCACAAAGTGGAGAGAGAGAGACTTTATTCTTCCACTGATTGGAATGTTTTAGAGGCCCTGAAGGGCACTTGGGCTAGTTAAAATTAATTGGAGTTAATGGTTACTTGAGGGGGTATGATAGCAGGGGCAACCGGGCAATGATTAGGAGGATACCCTCCTATTCCTACAGGTTTTCCTTTTTCTAAGCTTAACTTGACTTGTTGCTAAATTGTTTTTGCAACTTTCGTAGTAATAAAAAAAATAGATGATAGTCATGGCTGTAGTTTTACATGTCTTTTTTTGCATCAGTTATTAGGTAGTAAATGAATGCCATCTGCTGGCCACAAGAGAGAACGATGCTCCACTGTAGCTTATCCTTCCATACTTCTAGAACCAGCTACAACACTTTAAAAGCCCGTTTCACTTGTTTGTAGCATCAACTTTTTCTGTGGTGATAGATGCCAGAGTTAGCTAAGTCTGAAGTAACCTGTGCCCCACTCGGTAATGGACGCTCCAGCCTGATCTGTTAAGTGTCACACATGGAAGGCACACCAGAAGTTGCAAGCCTGAATCTTGTTAAACTCCATGCACTCCCAAACACAAACCGGGAACAGCAATATGACTCTCTTTCATACAGCTGCCAGAAATGACTGGCAGAGCTCCAGACAGCAACACATGATCTCACTGGAGAGTGATGGATTGGTAAACAGGGCAGCAGCCACAAATGCCTCCTGCAAGCAGAGGATTAGAGTGCAAAAACCCTCTCCAAGAGGATAAACCCAATTCAGGAACATTTTGGATATTAAAAGGGAGTTAGTCAGCAGAAAAATTGGTATCTAACTAATGACAGCACCTGGTACTACTGCTTCTACACTTTCCAAAGAGGTCTGTCTTTTTCTGCATTGCAGCTCCATTTTCATGAAAAGCAGTGTTTTATTCTTATTCAAATTTTATCTGAAAAGGGGCTTTAGCAGCGTTTCTTCTAGTGTTGGAGCTTCATTTTCTGTTCTAGATAATTGCCCCTAACCGCCATCCAGCTCCACTCCCCATTCCTTTAGAGACACTTCCCAGTGTCTGCAGTCAGGGTACTTTTCTGGAGTGGAGATTGAAGCCCTAACAGAAAAGAAATGCAAAGCCCTTTCCAGCTAATTTGTATAAAGTTAAAGTCCTGATTTTCATGAAAATGGAACTGCAATGCAGAATAAGAAAGGAATCTTTGGAAAGTGTAGAAGCAGCCCTACAAAGGTAATTAGTTTGATATGGATTTTCTTGCTGACAGAATGCTGTTAAAGGGGTTTGACGAAGTTAGCAGCTATCCACATGACTGGGGAAACCTGATTTCCCCCGATGAATGAAGCAGCATGTTGTGCAGGCACGTTGACCCTCCCATTCATGCCTATTAGCAGAGCACTTTAGTCAGCTAACTCTGGCTGTCCTATGGGATAAATGGAGGAGAGGCATCAAGCGTTACCTACTGTAACCCAATTATACTGGTGACATAGGACCCCTGTTCTTGTGATCTTGTGAATAGGCGACTTTTAAGTTTGATACAACCCCTTTACTGAAACAGACCCTTCCTTTAAAGCGCAGGTCTCTTTTCAGGGAATTTTAGAACAAACCATTGTGTGTGTACACATTAGCAGAACTACCCATTTCTGACCATTATATAAACAGTTGCCGACATCTAATTGCCAGTTGTTCATGAACTCAGCTTTCCAGTGAGTGGAGAGAAGTTTCTATGATGTTTCACAAGCAGCAAACATATAAAGAGGAGATTCTGCTCCCTTATCTGCAGCATACCCTCAGAAGCAGCATGGAGGACACTATACAGCAATACAGAGAAGTGTTGCTGTGAATACAACCATATCTGTGAAGGGCTACACTTGCACAGTGCTTCTGGTTCTAGTGTCTGCGCCTTTCATGTTTCTGTCTGCAGTTACTCCCTTCACATTCCTCCAATGCTACAAAGATTTCTATGGACAGCACATGCCACTTGCTCCCTCTGTCATTGACTACTAAGAGTAGGTAGCCGGTGTAGTTAATGAAACCAATGCTGACCAGTAGAAATGATCTTAGCAATGTAGTTGACATTGAGCAAGTCTGTTACATACCTTCTCATATTTTCCAGCTTTGAATCCATGTTGCTTTGCACATCTTTTAGATCTTTCAACTCTGTAACCACTTTCTGTAATTCTTCCTCTGTGAGATGCGGCTCATCAGACTTCACTGAAGTTATCTATAATGCAAACAAGTCAAAATCTATTAATGCACAGATTATGTATAGATGCTTGACATAGTAATAAATATAGCGTGTTAAAGAAGTGAAGAAATGGAAAAAAAAAAATTATAAACATACAGTGGGTGCTTGTGAAGTGAACCCTTCAGAATGTTTGATATTTCAGAATAAATATGACCTAAGACTACATTAGATTTTCACAAAACATAAAAAAACAAAAGTTAAAACTATTAGACTTGGTCATTTATAGAGAAATATTATTGAATATCACATACCTGATCAATATGTGAACCTTTGCCTTCAGTATCTGGCGTGACCCCCTGGTAACTACAAGATTACTGGAAACTAAATGTTTTCAGTAACTGTATTAGTCCTGCACATCAGTTTGGAGGAATTTTAGTCCATTGTTCTGTACAAACAGCTACCGCTATGCTATGTTATGTTGAAGTTTCCATTACGAGCTCCTTGCTTCAGGTCCTTTCACAACATTACTATTGGATTAAGTTAAGGGCTTTTCCAAAACTAACTTTATTCTTCTTTAACAATTCTCTGGTAGAAAAAGTTTTGTGCTTAGGTTTGCTGTCTTGGTGCATGACCAACGTTCTCTTGAGATTCACTTCAGACGTCCTGACATTTTTCTTTTGAATATGCTTATATAATTCAGAATTAATTGTGATGGCAAGCCGTCCTGGCACAGATGCAGCAAAACAGGTCAAAACCATACCACCTCCCCAATGTTTCAAGGATGGTATGAAGTTTTAATACAATTAAGCTTCTTATTTAAACACACAAAAACAAACTATATTTATATATAATTAAGTACTGTGTAATTAATATTAACTTGATTAACTCACCATTTAAAAAATAAATAATAATAATAATAATATTATGATCTAGCCTATGATCAAGTCCCTTCACCGTAGTCAGTAGTTGGGTGATAGGATGAGAAAGCCTGATTTAAACATATTAAGCAGCCTTTCCCGGTTCCAAACTCACTAATTTTTTAAAAATAAATTTTAAGAAAAAAAAAAAATGAAAATGAAGATATAAAATTGAGACTCACCCATAAGTTTAAAAAAACACAGATTTTAATTTTTATGCAAAAATGCCCTGCACTAATACATAGCAAATGCAATTTTAAAAATACAGCTTCTACAATATAGACCTGCTGCACACGAATTAAACCCACTGGACTCCTCAAAAACAATAGATGACAGATGTCATCCATCACTCTAAAGTGACAATAACTGACTATTTTGCCAAAATTTGACCTAATGAGAATGAACAGTTTACCTATGCCAGGTGAAAACATGGGTAGTTTTGTACGATGAAGGAATTGTGAGACACAGTGTATAAGGGTGGTAATGGTGCAAACAGAAAGATGCACTATAAGGATTTTTTTTTTTTTTTTACAGTGCATATTCTAGGATTTCATTGTAAGGGCTTCCCAGAAACTGTGGGCGCGTTTCATGGATGACATTGAGTGGCAGTTATGACTGCAGACGTGTGTTGAAAACAGAACCTCCAGCATATACCACCATAGAACACTTTTGGCCCCCCATTAGTGTAATAGGAGCCTATGCATCCCCATTATCTAGGAGCTTTCCCTATACATACAGTAAATATAAAATGTAGACACAGCTTGATAACATGTTTATAGCACTAGAGCAAAGCTACATACAAATACAAGCATTTTTTTTTTTTTTTTTGGCTGAGGCTTCCACAACTGTGGGCCCTTGAAACACCATAAGTAAGCTAGTGATCATGGGTGAAGAAAAAAACAGAGAAAATATGCTCTTTAAGCCATCTGTCCATTTGCAAACTACACAGTAGGAACAGTTAGTTGGAGGTAAATTTAGTTACTGAGGATAAAGTTTACTAGTGGAGGATTCATCAGCAGGAAAACATGTCCTAATTTAAGAAAGACACATACTATACTATAACTATATACTAATTTAAAGGGAGTCTATCACCGCTCCCTGCTACTTTAAACTGATTGATCCCATAGTGCTGTAGATGATGTTAGCAGAATAAAAACGATACCTTTGTTATGCTTCAGAGCCCCAGGGATGCAGAGAAAAACTTTTATTCAAATGAGGAGCTCAGAAAAGACGCCTCTACTTCTCTTCAGGATATAGAGCGGAACCTAGAGACAGCGCATGCTCAGTATGTTCAAGCACACCCGGGACTACATGAGCAAACTTTGCATTCAAAAGAATTTCACTACGGATCTCCATGATGTAGGAGCAGTGGGAGGATGAACCTACACTGCCCAGGGGATGGCCAAAATGCAGGATGGGAGGATTTAGTAATGATTCAGCAATGCTCAGTGCCTAAAGAAAACGCCCCCCGTGCTCCAAAGTCGTCATTTTAATAAAGATTAAAAGTGCGGGGGCTCTGAAACCTAAAGTTATATTTTTTTTATTTTGCTAACAGCATCTACAGCACTATGGGAGCAGTTTAAAGTAGCTAGGGGCGGTGATAGACTCCATTTAATCTTAGAGGCCACTCAGGTGGTATCGATTTCTGTAGATAAAATAGATTGTATGGGTTTTTTTGTGCTGTGATAAGAGTGGTTAGAAACATTTAAAGGGGTTTTCCCATGAAAGAAAGTTAGCCTCTACACATGGCTCTTGGCTATCTCTAGCACTATGGATTGGGAATAACTTGCTCCATGGGAAAACCGTTTTAAGGCTAAGGCTCCACGTTGCAGATTTTGCTGTGTTTTTTTTTAGCCAAAACCAAAAGTGGAATCAGCAAAAGTTTTAAGTACTTTCAATATACTTCCCATTTCTGTTGAAGCCACTCTTGGCTTTGGATAAAAAAAAAAAAAATACAACAAAATAAAGCTGTTGTTCCACAATGTGGGGCCTTAGCGTAACATGGCATAAAACAGAGTCAAAACATACTTTCCTACGCATTTATTATAGCTTTTAAAAAAACAAAAAACAAACTTCAAAGTAGTTGGAAAACCCAACCATATTTCTCATCTAAACTACAAAAGTGGAAAAAAACCAAAAATTATTTTTGCCTAGTTAGTAGTCCAGGCTACCATCTAAAATACAATGCGATGCTCTGCTCATCTTGCACAGAGCCAAAGCAGTAAGCATTGACCAGTAATGGGTAATGGTTACACTGTCCTGGTGCAGTTCTTATATCTAGGAGTGAATAAAACAAGGTGAAGACACATAGAAAGGAGTTTTATACTTTCTACCCACATGGAACACACATTTTTGAAGGCTATGCAGAAAGATAGAAGGAAAAATAAATAAATAAATAATTCAGCCAACTCAGCCAAGATGAATTGAGGTACCCATTGGGCGGCACAGTGGCTCAGTGGTTAGCACTGCAGCCTTGCAGTGCTGGAGTCCTGGGTTCAAACCCGGCCAAGGACAACATCTGCAAGGAGTTTGTATGTTCTCCCTGTGTTTGATTGGGTTTCCTCCCAAAGACATTCTGACAATATATCTGTAAAGCGCTGTGGAATATGATGGCGCTATACAAATAAGTATAATAAATAAATAACAACTAGGTGAAAGGAAAAACCCACTGTTACAATGGGCTGTCGACTGAATGCAGAAGCCTCAATAATCCACTGATCTCTGCAATTACTGTTACAGCAGAGGAAAGCTGAAAACGGACACCAGACTGGGAGTCCTCCAGATTGGGAAAGTTATGGTCATTCTCCATTATGGCTAAGACTAGTTGTGCCAAAAGGAGACATCTTATTGACTGGGGTTTTTTTTTTCATGACAATGTATCTCAAAATGCTTCAAGCATGGTATAATTTTTTATTCCACAGCACATTGTATGACGAAAATCACTAGACTAGAAGTACATGTACAAAAGGCAGGTAACGTTGTGGATTTGTGTGGTCACCTTTGGCTTTTCTCCATCATTTCTGACTCAAAGTAAGAATACTGGCAAATTTAACCTTTTGGTATAGAAAAGTGGTCACATTTAGACATTGCGAACTTAGACTAGGCAGTTTTAAAATGCTTCAGATTTTGCCTTTTATTCCTCTTGAGAGAATATGTGCTATGATACTTCATATGGTGTGTAGCCTTGAATACACAGGACATATGCTGGTACGTCTTCTCAATCTCTGTTCTTTACTTTTACCGAATGACACCATGTTGCATATTTCTATATTATTTTATTGTTATGATAAAATAAACAAAAATATAGTTTAAAAAATGCTTGAGATTTATACAGTAACAGATACCGAATGATAAATCTGGTAATTTTTAGACTGCCTAGTCAACGTTTATACCAACTATTTTTTTTTAGTTTGCAGCAGAAGTCTGCATCAGAATTCTGGTGCAATTCTAGCACAAATGGTTGTATCTTATGCTAAGCCCACTACTTTTGTAGAACAAAAAAACGTCTAACGCACATAATGTGTACACAGCACATAGGCCACTCTTTAGTGCAAATTAGTTGACTCATTTAGCTTAGTAAATCTGAACCATTATCTACAGCCAGGGCCATAGCTAAAGACTCACAAGCCCCTATGCAAAAGATCAGCTAGGGCAACCCATTCAGCTACCAAATAATACTGGTAAGATACCAGTTCTACTGAGAGAAAAATTATAACAGTGCACTTACATCCATGTCGGTAGCAGTGAAGTGAAGTGAAATCTCCAGTATAGCTCAACAGATCCTTCCATACAGACATGCTGTGAGTATACTGCAACTGACCAGTCTGCATTTTTTGTCACACCTTCCCTTACTCGACATTAAATTAACCCATAGCTACTATTGCTGGCATTTAAAGAATAATTATATCCTGACAGGGTAGATGGGCACATTGGGCAGTTTGTGAATGGAATTCACAGAGCAGGAGAGAAAGGATTTATGATACAAAGACTGTCAGACATCAAAGGAGGAAAAAAAGGTGATGTGAGCCTCCAGCTTATGCATCTTGTTGCAACTGTGACCCCCCTATACGTTAGGTTCACACTTGCGTTTGGGTTTCCTCTTAAAAAAGCGGTTACCCATGGAAACCATAGACTATAATGGGGTCTGCCGAGTTTCCGCCTGAAAAATGTGGAGAGGCTTTTGCTTGCAGGCCTTTTCTCTCCGCATTTTTAAAGTGGAATGGGGAACGGAATCCCCGAGTGGAGATCAGGTGCAAGTGTGACCCTAGCCATAGTTACACCACTGTGTACAGCTCAATCAGTTGATCCTAAACCTGTCAGTAGCTGTAAGGAGAACTGAATGCTTATGTGATTAGATGATCCACTAAAGCACATGTCCACATCATCGCACATTTGATTAAGTAGTGATCAAGACTGACTGATACACTTTACACTGAGATAACTGTATATACCTTTCGCTTGATATTTTCCAAAAGTTCTGCCTTCCCCTTTTTAAAAAACGGATGTTGAAACTCAATACAGGAGCCACGATCAGATTTCACAAGTCCACTCTCCAGACTCATCACTTTCCTGAAGCCATCTAGAAGGATGCAAATCAAATTAATTATTAGAAACATTAGATGTATTTCAAAGACTTACATGCAACAATTGTTCTGAACACTCAGTCCAGTGACAATGTTATACACTGTAGATTTACCAGCCATTGTTGTTTGCATAGAGTTGGAACTTAGTAGTGAATGACTGACCACTGCTCCATTACAGATCTCACCATGGATTGTGCCAGGGAGAAGGAATGAATCTAATGAAGTAGCACTCGTAACAGAAACTACCCTATATGCTGTATATCTGACATTTCCTTTAATAAGTTTTCCAGAAATTTGGAGCAACATAGAAACATAGCAGATAGAGTTGAAAAAAGACACATTTCCATCAAGTCCAACCTATAACCCTACAGTGTTAATCCAGAGGAATGCAAAAAACCCCATGAGACTGATGGCAA
The DNA here is from genome assembly GCA_947044405.1 of Leptodactylus fallax. Classification (NCBI taxonomy): domain Eukaryota; kingdom Metazoa; phylum Chordata; class Amphibia; order Anura; family Leptodactylidae; genus Leptodactylus; species Leptodactylus fallax. The sequence continues at coordinate 1,775,540 of CAMRHE010000166.1, forward strand.
TTGCCCCACATCAGGAGAAAACAAATCCGTCACGACTCTGGCAATCGATATAAAAGCCTGGATAAACTTGTCATCTCCAAAAATTAATACCCATAACTTTTTCCTTTCAAGAAAGGTGTGAAGGCCCTTCTGGAACTTGTACAATGAATCCACCATAACAACATCAGCATTGACCCTTTCTTCCTAACTTTGTCTAAGCACAAACCAGCAGCATGAGCCACAAGATTTCCGGCTTAGATTCTTGTCACTGTTATAACAGTCTTGTGCTGGAAAAACAAACAAACAAACCATGTGTAAATGGAGTGTCTGCAGTAAATTAGTTATAAACCTAATCCCAGTACCACATAGAGGCGTTTCTACAGTTTCCAAATCTGCCCCATTTTTATATAAATCACTACTTTATTTATATACAAATGAAGTGAAGAGTGCTTTGGCTGAGAACCTAGAGCTGAGATGGCTAAGACAAGCTAAGGCAGACCTCAAAGAACTTTTCCCTTCATTTTCATTTAAATAAAACAGCAGTTTACATGAATATGAGTCTCCAAAGATGAACAACAGAGGCATATTTGGAAACTATAGAATCACCTCTGCAAGTATTATATTGAATTTACTGCTGATTGACTTAAAAGGAGTCTAACAACTGCCACTGGACAGCCCCGTAAATATAATGGAGGACAGGGGTGATCACACAGAATTTGCTAAAACAAATTCAATTAATAATCTGGAAGCACATTAGATATTTCCTTCCAAACATTTTCTGATAATACAATAACACAGAAATAATAATTTCTTATACATACACATGTTGAGCTGGCGGATGAAGCTGGACAAGTTGTTGTGCTTGAAGTACTTGGGGAGAATCTCTTTAGAGAATCTCTGCTCATCCAGGATACAAAAGTTCTGGCCATTCTGTAATAGAAGTGCACAAACATTAAGTGCGGGCAGCAGGAGAGATCAAGACATAAGGAGAATAAACAGATTGTAATTCTGCACATGAAAAGCTTATTCAATAAAGGGGAACTGTTAGCACTTCAATGTATTTTACTACAAACTCTAGACCAAGGATCTCCATCTTTTACTTTCTCAACAAAACAATCTTGAGAATTTTTCAGACGTGCTTTCTTTTACCAAAAAGAAAATGAAAGGCAGCCTCTGCCGAATGGGCTCCAGTCTATCTATAGCAACCTGTATTTAGCTAACGCATCCAACAACTAAGAACAGTATATACATGTCACTTAAGATTCTTGTTAAACAAGAATCAGACTACAGGCCCCAGTGCACACCCTGGACACAATCAGAACTGCTGGGATGGTAGTTAGGAATAAGGGTATGTAGGAAAATACTATAACATAGCATTAGTGTACTTTTGGTAAAAAAAAAATAAAGCATAATAATGTCCTCTTATCATTCCACCACAGTAATATAGACCTCCTTGGTGGTCAACTTTATGTCCCCTAAAAGAGTAATAATGTCAACTTTGTGCTGAATTTAAATAGTAAATAATGCCTTTACAGGCAGGCAGGGGGCGGTATTTGACATTGGTGAATGGGGATTACTTCATAATGCTGGCCCTGTGTAACAGTAATGTAAGGAGGACTGTCAAGCACTGCAGTTAAGCTCTTTACACGGTGGTGCTACTATTGCTGGCCCCCTCCTCCATCTCTAGGCCTGGTCGCAGTCACATTCCCAGACACCATGATAGTTACACTCCTGCTTCCTAGTATAAAGAACATATTGGGAAACCTCTGCTTCTTTCATAGCTTAAAGGGGGTGTCCTAGTCATAAAAAGGTTTCCCCAAGTACAGACAATGCTTTAAATGCACAAAAGATCACACATCCCTATCCTGGACGCAGCTTCTACTGATGGGCTGAGGTCCCCTGCACTGGGATTTGTCTATATGACTGTAGCAGGTAAATATCTGTATAAGCATCACCGTTGCAGCCATGCCAGCTGTCTCTTGCCATATACTACTAAGCCATGCAGCAGTGTTGTGTGTATACGGACACCTCCCTGCTATAGCCATGTAAACAAATCCTGGCGTAGAGGAACACAGCTCGTAACTGGGAAATGTGGCAGAGAAGAAAGGTAAATCCAGTATTGCCTGCACTTGGGCAAACTTTTTTAAGAAGTAGGTGATTCCCTTACACAAAAATAATGTCAAAACCTAAATGAAAACAGACCTTATTACTGGCAACAGTAAAACCAGCCCCTCGATAGGTGACGCAAGACAGTTCTAGCAGAAGCAGCTCTTGTTGTAACTTGTCCAAGCACTGCAATCCTACCCATGGTTCTACAGCCTAGCCTCTAAGGCAGGGGTAGGCAACCTTCGGCACTCCAGCTGTTGTAAAACTACAACTCCCAGCATGCATACTTGGCTCTGCTGTTCTTGAAACTCCTATGGAAGTGAATGGAGCATGTTGGGAGTTGTAGTTTCACAGCAGCTGGAGTGCCGAAGGTAGCTGACCCCTGCTCTAAAGTAATACAATTTATTCAGAAAACAACGTGGCAAAAAAAGACGACATTCATTTTATTAGCTCATAAAAAAGCCAAATCATAATGCAACAGCGTCCCTATAACATACACCACAGTTTTAGCCTAGGGTTCCATGACCACTTTGGTTGTGCAGAACAATGGACAGCCAGAGCTCAGAGAAAGGAATCCCACCTATCGTAACCAATACAGGTTCAGCTTTCGGCTGACTGCTTTGCAGCAACTTAGGGGTCATTACGCAGCTATGTACCCTTTCGGTATCTGCAATGTTGGCAGTGCAAAGATCGGTACAGTGTAGCCCTTGCCTATAAGAGTGTATTCAAACTATAAGTACAGGTAAAGTTTCCTAACATATATCTCAGACACTACTCTACAGCAGCATCAATCGCCAATAGTCAGACTACTACAGGATCCATATGGATTTGTCCACCTCGACAAATAGTAGTCATGATGCCAGTGTATAGAGCCCACATTACACCCATGCCACCTTGGCTGTACACCTTCACTCCTTATACTGTAATGTAGCTGCCTGCCACTGTTTATTGTTCTGATACAGAGTGGGCGTGCCTCCTAGCACCCGGGCCAGGACACAGAGTTACTTGTCCACACTATGACTCAGGATTGAGTAAGTCCATGATCACACCAGACGTCTTATTACCCAGCTCCACGTGATGACATCATTGTTACTCGGGTCCTCTACCAGCGCCCACAACTTCATCAAGAAGGCCGGAACCAGAGGAGATCCCACAGAGGCGCTGGGCTCCTTCATCCTGACAACGCAACACACTCCGCCACCTCCTGAGGAGAACAGCCGAGACACACAAACTACGCAAACACTCCAGCCAGCGCACTTCCGGAAGACTTATGCCCCGCCCACAGGACGGCCCCGAGGCCCTCACTGGTTGAGACGTGACAAGACAAAACCTCAAAGCTCCGCCCCTTCAGTCTGTTCTGCCGAGGTGGGAGAGAGGCGGGAGGAGTGTGTGGGGTGTACAGCCGCGGGCGTATTGTGTCTCAGGAAATAGTCACTAAACAAGGACACGGCGGGCGGGCTGGTGGTCTCAGCGAGTGAACTCCAGCTGTTGGGAAACTACACTTCCCGTGCAGTGGCTGTCCTGACGTGATGGGAGTTGTCAGACAGACTAATAAAAATACACCAGCATTCTGTCATAATGTGTGGCTAACAGCTGGCCATTTCCTTACACCTCATTTTCAATGTATTTAGACAATTTCTAACCGTTCCTGCGCCTCCTCCAACAGGTGACATGGTATGCCCCCACATTATAATGACCCCCACCCCCCAGGAGCAGGGTAGGCCAAGATAGGGACGACTTGACCCAACATATTTATTATACCACATCAGTTTTATGACGTTATACATGAAATTTACACCAGTTTCTGACTGGCATAGATTTCCGTTCACGGATGTTTGCCTGATTTATTTAAAGATCGGGGCCACTTGATGAGCAAAGTTTAACTTGTGGGTGACAGAGCCTTTATTAAGAGCCTATGCAGATGACCAAGTGTGCATCCGAGTTGGGGACTGAGTTTATCATGGAATGCATTTGGATGACATCTGAGTGCATTCTGTGATGCAGTCACGTCCATGGGGCTTCCGGATCCATTTCGTTCCGATAACACAGACCTGCTTTATAATCATCCAGGTTATCGGAACAGAATGGATCCAGAAGCCCCATAGATGTGAATGCATCGCAGAATGCACTTGGATGTCATCCGACTGCATTTGTGATAAACTCGGCCCCTAACTCGGATGCACACTCAGTCATGTGCATGGGCTCTACAACTGGAATACAAAATGGTACAGAACCTGCCCCTCTTCAGAAAAGGAGATTCCACAGTACAGAACCTGCCCCTCTTCAGAAAAGGAGATTCCACAGTACAGAACCTGCCCCTCTTCAGAAAAGGAGATTCCACAGTACAGAACCTGCCCCTCTTCAGAAAAGGAGATTCCACAGTACAGAACCTGCCCCTCTTCAGAAAAGGAGATTCCACAGTACAGAACCTGCCCCTCTTCAGAAAAGGAGATTCCACAGTACAGAACCTGCCCCTCTTCAGAAAAGGAGATTCCACAGTACAGAGCCTGCCCCTTTTCAAAATGAGAAATACCACAGAGCAGAGCCCGTCTCTCTTCAGAATGAGAGATGCTACAGTTTAAAGCCTGCCCCCTCTTTTAGAATGATAGGCGCCTTGGAACAGGTATATTCACACAGTTTTTTGCAGGTGGATTTTGACTGGGAGAGTTGGGAGGTGTTTCTGTGTAAACTTATCCTTAGGCAACATACACACGAGCATTTAGAACAAATTAAAGAGCAGAAACCATTTTAGAATTCAAAAAAACATTTATTTATTTATTTAAAATTTTGGCAGATTACCAATTTTACATATACAGTGGGGAAAAAAAAGTATTTAGTCAGGCACCAATTGTGCAAGTTCTCTCACTGTATAAATGTAATCATTAAAGAGGATCTTTCATGTCCTCATGAATATGCGGTTTTATATACCGCTAGAAAGCCGACAGTGCTTTGAATTCAGCGCACTGTCGGCTTTCTGGGTATGTGCCCCGGGGCTGGAGATATTGGTGTTTTCAATTACCGCACCGATCTCTCCCCACTGTCAGAAGGGCATTCCTTACTGCCCAGCGGTGATGCTGAGCTGTGAGGAACGCCCTTCTGGCAGTGGGGAGATATCTGTGCCGAAACTAATGGCAGCGATATCTGCAGCTCCGGGGCACATACCCGGAAAGCCGACAATGCGCCGAATTCAGTGCTTTCTAGCGGTATAAAAAAAACGCACATTCATGAGGACATGAAAGGTCCTCTTTAAAAATGCACTTTATTCTGGGTTTTTTTTTAATGCGCTGCCCAATCGCCCCAACCCTGCCCCGCTGCTGAAAACCCTGCCCATGAATCCCCACCAGGCCACGGAAAATTGGCCAACATGTAAGTGGTCCTTAGTACAAAAAAGTTTGGGGACCGCTGCCTTAGATGTAATCAATGATTGCAGTGCAGAGGCCCAGGGACATGTAATATAAAATACATTGGGGAAAAAAAGTATAGTCAGCCACCAATTGTGCAAATTCTCCCACTTAAAAAAATGAGAGAGACCTGTAATTGACATCATAGGTAGACCTCAACTATGAAAGACAAAATGAGAAAACAAATCCAGAAAATCACATTGTCTGATTTTTTTAAGAATTTATTTGCAAATTATGGTGGCATATAAGTGGTCACCTACAAACAAGCACGATTTCTGACTCTCACAGACCTGTAACTTCTTCTTTAAGAGGCTCCTCTGTCCTCCACTCATTACCTGTAGTAATGGCACCTGTTTGAAATTGTTATCAGTATAAAAGACACCTGTCCACAACCTCAAACAGTCACACTCCAAACTCCACTATGGTGAAGACCAAAGAGCTGTGGAAGGACACCAGAAACAAAATTGTAGACCTGCACCAGGCTGTGAAGACTGAATCTGCAATAGGCAAGCAGCTTGGTGTGAAGAAATCAACTGTGGGAGCAATAATTAGAAAATGGAAGACATACAAGACCACTGATAATCTCCATCTATCGGGGCCCCACACAAGATCTCACCCCGTGGGGTCAAAATGATCAGAAAAACGGTGAGCAAAAATCCCAGAACCACACGGGGGGACCTAGTGAATGACCTGCAGAAAGCTGGGACTAACATAACAAAGGCTACCGTCAGTAACACACTACGCCGCCAGGGACTCAGATCCTGCAGTGCCAGACGTGTCCCCCTGCTTAAGCCAGTACATATCCGGGCCCGTCTGAAGTTTGCTAGAGAGCATTTGGATGTTCCAGAAGAGTATTGGGAGAATGTCATATGGTCAGATGAAACCAAAGTAAAACTGTTTGGTAGAAACACAACTCGTTGTGTTTGGAGGAGAGTGAATGCTGAGTTGTATCCAAAGAACACCATACCTACTGTGAAGCATGGGGGTGGCAACATCATGCTTTGGGGCTGTTTCTCTGCAAAGGGACCAGGATGACTGATCTGTGTACATGAAATAATGAACGGGGCCATGTATCGTGAGATTTTGAGTGCAAACCTCCTTCCATCAGCAAGGGAATTGAAGATGAAACGTGGCTGGGTCTTTCAGCATGACAATGATCCCAAGCACACTGCCAGGGCAACGAAGGAGTGGCTTCGTAAGAAGCATTTCAAGGTCCTGGAGTGGCCTAGCCAGTCTCCAGATCTCAACCCCATAGAAAACCTTTGGAGGGAGTTGAAAGTCCGTGTTGCCCAGCGACAGCCCCAAAACATCACTGCTCTAGAGGAGATCTGCATGGAGGAATGGGCCAACATACCAACAACAGTGCGTGCCAACCTTGTGAAGACTTACAGAAAACGTTTGACCTCTGTCATTGCCAACATAGGATATATAACAAAGTACTGAGATGAACTTTTGTTATTGACCAAATACTTATTTTCCACCATAATTTGCTAATAAATTCTTAAAAAATCAGACAATCTGATTTTCTGGATTTGTTTTCTCATTTTGTCTCTCATAGTTGAGGTCTACCTATGATGTCAATTACAGGCCTCTCTCATCTTTTTAAGTGGGAGAATTTGCACAATTGGTGGCTGACTATACTTTTTTTCCCCAATGTATTTTATATTACATGTCCCTGGGCCTCTTCACTGCAATCATTGATTACATCTAAGGCAGCGGTCCCCAAACTTTTTTGTACTAAGGACCACTTACATGTTGGCCAATTTTCCGTGGCCTGGTGGTGATTCATGGGCAGGGTTTTCAGCAGCGGGGCAGGGTTGGGGCGATTGGGCAGCGCATAAAAAAAAACCCAGAATAAAGTGCATTTTTAAAGAGGACCTTTCATGTCCTCATGAACAGGGGAGCACCGCTAATGAGGCGAGGTGAGGCGGCCGCCTCGGGCGGCACTGTCCGGGGGGCGGCATTTTACTATTTAATGTAAGCCAGCCCAGGACAGGCCGCTTTAAAAAAAAAAAAAAACCAGAGCTGAGCGTGGCCTGTCCTGGGCTGGTTTACAAGACGTCGCATCTCAGTGCAGGCGGCGATACAATGACGTCATCACGCCGCCTACGCTGAGACACAGACGTCGCGGACAAGAGGAGGAGGCGGCGGCTGCATCAAGGCATCGCAGGTGAGTATAGCTTTTTTTTTATCTATATAAATAGGCCGTAACCTGTTGGAGCATCCCCGGCAAGTCAGGGCCTATTTATTTACCTACCCCGCGTCTGCTCGTGGCCGCCCCCGCTTCCCCTTCTGCTATGGGCCGCAGAAAGGGAAGCGGATGCCGCTGTGAGCGGCCGCGGGGATCGGTAAGTTAGGCCGCGGGCCGCAAATACTACTATTATTATACTCCGGGGTCTATTCAGACCCCGGAGTATAATAATCGGAGGCCTAGGGTTGGTGAGGGAACATAAAAACCAATGTTACTCACCTCCTGCGATCCAATGTAACTCCGAGCAGGCTTGAGGCCTGTGGTGACGTCATCAGGTCGCATCGCCGGCCTGATCACGTGACGTGTGTGCGCAATTAAACAGGGCCGAAAGCTGCAAGGAGTGCACCGGTGTCCAGGATAGGTAAGTAACTCTGATTTTTATGTTTGTATTCTCCCCTGGGTCTCCAATCATTATACTCTGGGGTCTGAAAAGACCCCAGAGTATAATAATAGTTCATGGGTGGTCCACTATGGGGCATAATACCCTGTGCAGGGACCACTGTAGAGCATAATACCCTGTGCAGGGGCCACTCTGGAGCATAATACAAGTGCAGGGGCCACTATAGAGCATAATACCGAGTGCAGGGGCCACTATAGAGCATAATACAAGTGCAGGGGCCACTATGGAGCATAACACCAGTGCAAGGGCCACTATGGAGGATAATACCAGTGCAGTGGCCACTATGGAGCATAATACCCTGTGCAGGGGCCACTCTGGAGCATAATACCAGTGCAGGGGCCACTATGGAGCATAATACCGTGTGCTGGGGCCACTATAGAGCATAATACAAGTGCAGGGGCCACTATGGAGCATAATACCAGTGCAGGGGCCAATATGGGGCATAAAACTGTGTGCAGGAGTTGCTGCGGAACATAATACCGTGTGCAGTGGCCAATGCGGGGCATAATACCGTGAGCAGGGGCCACTATGGAGCATAATACCGTGTGCAGGGGCCGCTGAGAGGCATAATACAGTGTGCAGGGGCCGCTGCGGGCCATAACACTGTGTAATACTGTGTGCAGGGACTGCTGTGGAACTTTATAGTGTGTGTAAATGGGGCGCTATAAACATGGGCTATGGCACCTGTTTATATTATACGCTGTCTGTTTATAGTGACCGTGTGATGTAATTGTAGCCTTGTCACATACTGTAGACATGTACAGGACGAGGCTGCAGTTACATTACATGGCCGCTATGAGATGAAATACACTATGTAAACAGAGAAGCGGTCACGGCGCTTACACAGGTACCATTCAAACAGCTGATCAGTGGGGGTCCTGGGTTTTTGAACCCCACTGATTAGTTTATTAATGACCTGGAAAACCTTTTAATTAGTTAACACCTGGGGTATTATTAATAAGGGGCACTATTTATACAGGGTACACACGGACATTATTAATATAAAGATACACTTGGGGGTATTATTCATTATGGGGGGTTATATCATATATTTTATAATTGGGGGTAGCAGCAGGATGGGGGCTTTGTGTAGGTGAGGACAATGTGGGTTGGATGCCTGGAAAAGTGAGGAGCCAAAGATGTCTGTGTTGCAACCTTTACAGAGACAAGTCACAGCTGGAAGAAGTGGTCATGGCGGTCCAAAGGGAAGAGAAGGGAAATGTGACCGATTAGTCAGAGACGTCACCGGTAAGTCACAAAATGTTACTGCCCTGTATTCACCTAAATGATAGAGGATAAATACCTGATTGATGGGGGGTCTGTCTGCTGAGACCCCCACTGAGCCTGAGAATTGGGTTTTTCCCCCCACTAGGTGGGAATTCAGCCTGACCGCAGCCATATATATAGGTGTGTCACTTGGTGGATGGACGAACCCGCGTGGTTCTCATTCACTTCAATGGGAGTGCCAAAGATACCCGAAGTCCAGTACTCAGCTATCTGCGGTGCTCCTATTATAGAGAATGGGGGCCACGTGGCCTCGTCCATCCACCAAGCAGAAGATGTGTGAAGTTACTTTCATTGTTAATGCCGTGTTGTTGATCTGATACTGAAGTAATACAGGAAGAAGAATTCTTAAAAACTGTTTTATAACTTTGTGTATTGTGTATATTGTGCGACGATAACAGTGTGTTAAACTAGTAGCATGGAAACTCAGTTTTTTTTTGTTTGTTTTTTTTTGGGGGGGGGGGGCGTCTTTCTATAGTCCGCCTCAGGCAGCAAAGAGGCTAGGTTCACCACTGCTCATGAATGTGCGTTTTTTTATACCGCTAGAAAGCACTGAATTCGGCGCATTGTCGGCTTTCCGGGTATGTGCCCCGGAGCTGCAGATATCGCTGCCATTAGTTTCGGCACAGATATCTCCCCACTCCCAGAATGGCGTTCCTCACAGCTCAGCATCACCGCTGGGCAGTAAGGAATGCCCTTCTGACAGTGGGGAGAGATCGGTGCGGTAATTGACATCACCAATATCTCCAGCATCGGGGCACATACCCAGAAAGCCGACAGTGCGCTGAATTCAAAGCACTGTCGGCTTTCTAGCGGTATATAAAACCGCATATTCATGACGACATGAAAGATCCTCTTTAATGATTACATTTATACAGTTCCCTATACTTTAAGGGCAGTGGCGTAACGATCGTGGTCGCAGGGGATGTGACCGCAACTGGGCCCGGAGGGGTATGGGGTCTGCGGCCAGCTGGAAATGGCCGGGGCCCCGGACCACCATGATAGTGGTCGGAGAACCAGGCTTTCCCCGACCGCTATACATGTTAACTGGAAAGGGGTCCCATTGGGCCCCTTTCCAGTTAATGCCAGCCCAGGGTAGGTGACTAAAAATAAAAAAAATATATTTATATTCACCTGTCTTGGGCTCTTCTGGCCGGTTTCTGAGGTTTTCCTGCGCTCCAGACGTCACTGCTGTGGCCTGTGACTGGCCCCAGCGGTCACATGGGGGCGCACCGGTGTGATGACATCATCGCGCCTCACGTGACAGCTGAGGCCCAATCACAGGCCCCAGAAGTGACGTCTGGAGCACAGGGCCTAAGTCGCAAGACAGAAGAGGAGCGAGGATATACAGGTAAAGTAAGGTGAGTATAAGAGTTTATTATTTTTAATCACTTCCTCTGGGTCTCTACTTATTATACTCTGAGAACTGAGGAGACCCCAAAGTATAATAATAGCACCGGCTCTAGGGGGAGGGGGGGGCTCTTGGGAGCTCATAATACTCTGTGGGGGCCACTGTGGGCATATAATACTCTGTGGGGGCCACTGTGGAGCGCATAATGTTGTGTGGCGGACTGCTGTGGAGCGCATAATGTTGTGTGGGGTGCTGCTGTGGAGTGCATAATGATGTGTGGGGGGCTGCTGTGGAGTGCATAATGCTGTGCGGGGGCCACTGTGGATCACATAATACTGTCCCAGTATTGTTTACATGCCAGTGCTGTGCTGCTCACTCACCGTATTCTTGATAACTGCAGTTGTGGGTACTAAAGCTGTATCCCATTCAAGTATCAGAGTTATCGCTGCAGCACCCATAACCGTAACTATCAAGAATTCGCTCTAGCGAGGGGGCCTGGGACAAAAGTTTGCACCTGGGCCCAGAAGACTTTAGTTACGCCACTGATTAAGGGAGATCGCTCCATATCAAGCATAACTTATTGGTGGTATGGACAGCTCCCTTAACAAAAGCATGGGTAGGGCGGAGGGGGCCCTCATTCAATAAGGGGGGACCATCACTCAGGGGGCACTATTTATGTTAATTGTGCCCCCTTCCCCATTTAATGTTAATATGAACTGGGGGGGCATTATAACTGTAATAGTGCTCCCCACAGGTAATAACCCCCCCCCCCACACAGGTAATATTATCTGTGAGGGATACTACTACATTAATAGTGCACCCCCCAGTTAACAACATTACCTGTGGGGGGGTGGGAGACTATTACCTGTGGTGGGGGGATTGGCACTATTAGGACACTATAACAGTTAGTGCCCCCCCCCACACAAACACACAGGTAATGTTATGAACTGGGGGCATAATATTACCTGTAGGGGGAACTACTAGGGCACTATTACAGTAATAGTGCCCCCCCAGTTAATAACATTACTTGTGTGTGGGAGGACTGTTATTAACTGTACTGGGGGGCCACTATAACTGTTATAGTGCCTTAATAGTGCCAATCCATCCTCCCACAGGTAATAGTCTCCCCCCCCACAGGTAATGTTATTAACTGGGGGGGCACTATTACTGTAATAGTGCCCGAGTAGTGCCCCTCACAGGTAATATTACATGTGTGTGGGGGAGGGAGATATTACCTGTGGGGGGCACTATTACAGTTATGGTGCCCCCCCCCCACACACACAGTTAATAGTCCCAGTACACTGTAATAGTACAGTACACTTTAATAGTCCCCCACATACTATAACTATAATTACAATGACATAATACTTTCCTGCTTACTGATGCAGCTACACCAGCAGATCAAAAACAGGTCCTGTACCCATAACTCCCAACCATCCAAGGATCCAGCGGAATAGTCCCGGATTCTGGGTCCTGTCCCACTATCCTGGTCGGCGGGAGGTATGTCCCAGCTTCAATTCATCTGCGTCTTCTCCAGACACAGATGAGTTGAATACAGCGGTGAAGAAGGAGCTGTCTGCGGGCACCCCCTGCCTCACCGCTCTTGTCCCCTGGGTGCTCCAGCCCTGGGAGCTGTAGGAGCGGTGTGATGAGATCACTCACATTGAACATGCAGCTTCCTGAAGACCCCGGGAGAAGAGAACTCAGACAAAGCAGCAGGGGAGCGAGGAGACATGAGTATCAGTGTTTTTTTATGTTTGTTTGTTACCAACAGGAAGACCTTAAACTGTGGGTGCAGATGAGGGGGCATTACACTGTGGGGCCAGATGAGGGGGATATTAAACTGGGGGTTCAGATGTGGGGGGCATTAAACTGTGGGGCCAGATGAGGGGGACATTAAACTGGGGGGCCAGATAAGGGGGACATTAAACTGGGGGGGCCAGATGAGGGGGACATTAAACTGGGAGGCCAGATGAGGGCGACATTAAACTGGGGGGTCAGATGAAGGGGACATTAAACTGGAGGGTTAGATAAAGAGGGACATTAAACTGAGGGAAGATGAAGGAGGACAGTAAACCGTGGAAGCACCAGGAGGATGACATTATAATGTGGGGGTGACTGTAGGGGCATTATACTGTGTGGGGGTACGAGAGAAATGGATGGGAATGGGCGGAGTCAAAGTAGGTGGGGCTAAGTTTGCCGCAGTGCGCAGTGCGTGCCACACATTCTGCCCCTCTTTCTGTTTTTTGAAAGTTGGGAGGTACAGTATGTGTATCAGGTGTCTGCCGATGCTCCTATGCTGTGGATTACACGCAGCATAGGAGCTCAGCTGACACTTAGTAGAATACAGAGGTCCCCAGTACCAAGTGATCCACGGCCCAGTACTGGTCTGCGGCCCAGTCTTTGGGGACATCTGATCTAAGGGATTGCTTTCCTTGTGATTCAGCCTCTGCAGTCCCTAACATCATTCTGGAAGTGACCTGTTTATTATACTCAGTGGAATGAAGATACCCCAGAGTATAATAGTAGTTCATGGAGGGCTGCAATGGGTCATTATACTGCATGGAGAGCATATGAAATATTATACTGTGCGGAGAGGGCCGCTATGGGACATTATTCTGCCACAGGCATGAATCCCCTTACTTTCTGAATGGCCTGGGGCCCATGGAGCCTTTAATCTGCCCCTGGGGACTCCCACATATAAGCTGTTTCAGGACAGCTCCTGGGAATGTTTAGATGCTGGGAGCCATGCTGCTCACTCGCTGTATAAATTGTAGCGGTGAATTTAGTTACTGCAGTGCTGCCTCATTATAGTCCCTATCCAACAAGAATTCTGCTTTGCTTTTCTGAGATTTTAATTATAAAGAAAAATTATTTCCTCATTATATTTTGCATATGTGGGGCCCTGAGGATGGATGGTGGAGTTCTATACATTGCTAACCAATATCTTCCTTGCGTTGTCCTTTGCCCTCCATATGAATAGAACAGAAGATAATTCTTTTAGAAACATCAGGTAGGCTGGGCCTTGAGAACAGATTTATATCAGAAGCCAACAGGTCAAAACAGGTTACTTCAGTTTACAAGTTGCCACCCCAGGCTACTAAAAATATGTTACTAAGCTCTCAGTTACAGCACATTAACCCTTTCACTGCCAGGGGTCTCCGGAAATTTTGCACCTCCGGTAGCCAGAGCAATTTTCACAGTTTTGAGATGGACAAATCAAACCTAAATTGCAACATTAAAAAATCATACAACCCCCCATACCTATATATTTTCTTAAAGTAGACACCTGTAGCATTGTCAGAATGCCACTTGGCACTGTATGCGAACAAGCACCTTCATGCAATTTTGATTTAAAGTGAATGTTTTATAAAAAAAAAAAATGCAAATAAATGTATATTAGTTGCTAAAAGTGGAAACCAAACAAAAAGTTATATGCACCAACCTCCTAAAAATAAGAGATCAACATGTGCAGAGTTCATTCATATCACTAAGGCCGAAACCTGCATGCACATACAGTATCTTCATTGCTGGGAACTAGAACTGGAATGAGCAAAAATCTGCTTTGAAGTTGGAAATGTTAAAAAAGTATCATCCTATAAAATGTAGGGATTACACACCGTGGAAAGCAAGTGCACCACTAAACCCTATTATTTTTTGAAAGTAGATAACCTGAAGATTTATCGATGACTTTGTGCATGTGTTTTGTAAGTGTTTGGTGCAACTGTTTTGGCGCTGCGACCTGGACGATGGTAAACATCTGAGTCACAGTGAAAATAAACTTCCTGGTTATGTTCAGAGGGGTATTATATAAGAATACCCCTCTAGTAAGGCTCAGAGGGGTATTACATTATCACTCTATGTGACAATCAGAGAGCAAAAAGTATAGCATGCTCTCTGATTGATAGGAGAGGGGAAAACATGGACAGAAGTCCCTGCTTTCCCTCCGCCCCCCGGGGTCATGTACAGGTTATGCACAGGTGATGATTTCTCATCTCTGTGCAGTCTGCAGGGCTGCTCTTCCCCCCTCCTCCACTTGAATCCGGGGTATACCTCCCGTCGACCAGGACCGCGGGACAGGACCTGCAATCCGGGACTGTCCCGCAGAATCCGGGACGGTTGGGAGTTATTATATACCATATACACTGCATAATGCCCTGCTATGAATGCCTCCTTTTTCTCATATAGAAATAATAGGTAGGCTCTGTATTTGGAGGCCCGATTGATCACTTGGCTACAAAAACAACAACAACAGTGATGGCATTTGGTCATCCATTTAGTATCTTGAGAAGCATTACATATGCTATTTAAAAACAATGCTATTTAAAAACACGCAGTTCCAAATAAACACCAGCAGAGGGAAGACTTTGTCTATAAATGGTATGCTGTCATTCCTCATGGCTGGAGTTATCTTTGTATCATACACTCAGCTGTCCAGATTCCAATTTTAGTCCTCTCGCTGATCTTCTGCTGTTTTACATATATGCTTTATATTGCCCCACGGTGCCTCAGCTAGAGCCACTTTGGCTTGGGAACACACTGATGTGCCTGATAAAGCTTGGGTTAAAAGCTTCCTCATTAGACAAAGCGCTTGATGTTTATGGTGTCATTTCCTAGCAATATACTGTACCAGCAGTGTCAGTGCATGTCATGATAATCGTTTGTTGCAAAACATTCCCAGGGTATTTCAACAGACAAAATCTGTTACATCTGTTAAGATAATATATCACTTTATTGGAGAATTGCTACTCTAAAGTCTAATGGGACTGAAATTGTGCTTAAACAATGTTGTCAGTCAAGTCAATGAAGCAATTATGTCTTTGTGAACAATGACAGTGTATATTAACAAATGACTTGAAATTTGCAGACATCGGTAAAACACTGAATTAGAAACAAGAAACATTTTTAACCAGAAACAGCTGCCTGTCTGTAAATGGCATTGTAAATGATACTCAGATATTGCATTTCCATCTACTTTAATAGGGATAAGCTAAAATACATCACAATAATTATTCCCTATTAGTTTATAATTAGTGCAGATTGAAAATAGAGACTCCCAACTATGCTGCTTGTATATCCTCCAGGGATTAGCAATGTAAGCGTTACCCCATTCATGTGTATCTGCGTGATTTGTACTGCATGTATTCCCGACTCATCAGCATCCTCAGGGGATCAGAGCTGTATGAATGATCAGAGAGGTGCAGTGGTATTTAGAATCTCCATATATATCACTTGGGGCCTGTCCCTAATAGCATTCAATCACTATGTTCACCATTCACTGCTCTCGGTTCTAAGTCCTGAGATGCTGTGACTTTTCATGCATTGAAATTTGCTTTACGCTCAGCAAATTAAATGAGGAAAGATGCATTTAGACAAGTTGAAGCTTGTGCGCTATTTCGATTATCCTGATTTAAAGCTTGGAATGAACAAGGTTAATTATTGGTAACCGGAACAGTATTTTGTGATTATTGGCAATTGGAACTATATTATGACAGCAGGAAATAAACTATATGGACATTGAATTCAGGTGTTTTTTCAGTCCCATTGCCAGAAGTGTATCAAACCCAGCACCTACCTATGCAGTCTGCCTTTACAAACATTTGTCAAACAATGGATTGTTCTAAAGAAATCCAGCATGGTGCTGTAGTAGGATGCCACTTTTGGAATAAATATCCCTCCTAGATATTCCACAATAAACTGTGAAAAGTATTATTTAAAAGTGTAAGTGTTTGGGAAGTGCAGCAATTCAGTGGAAAGTTACACAGTAGGGACACTATTTAGTGGGACGGTCGTAGATTTTGGATGCTGATCTACCATCCCAGACGGGAGGTGGTATGTACCAGCTTCAACTATTTCTGTGTCTTGCGAACATAGATTGAGTTGAGGACAATGGCGAAGCAGGGAGCTGTTAGCTCCCTATTTCATCATTCACCCCCCGTCATAGCCAACGGCATCCTGGACACAGGCAAGTGCGATGTAGTGATGTCACTGGTACTATGTAGATGATGGCACATAATACTGTGTGGGCAAGAGCCACAAGAGGGACAATATACAGTGTGCAGGCCACATGGTGAACATTACTTTGTGTGGGGGCCACAATGGAGTTTATATTGTGTTGGGTTTACAAGGGGGCATAATACAGTAGGCACTAAGGGGACATTATACTGTGTGTGGGCCACTAAAGGGGCATTATATTATATGGGGCACAAAAGGATTGGGTGGAATTAGACGAGATCAAAAGGGGAATGGGCAGTGTTAGAGGTTATATATATAAGTAGTATAAGATTAACTTCTCCAAATGAACCACCATGTTACTAAAGTGCATTCTAGTAGTCACAAAAATATTGTTATCTTCAATGGTCATCAAGAAACCAATTATTTAGTATTTCTAGAAATGCTAGGGGATATCCTTTATTATTGATCAAGTAGTAACTAACTTTTCAACAAACTTTGTCTAATTCAATAGTACAGGTGAGGTTATAAGAAACTTTAGAACATATTTGATCAGAAATTAATGTTTCTGCTCTTATCAGACTGTTTCCCTGATCCCCTTCCCCTCTGCTAAACTGACTTTCCCCCTGAAAATTCTGCTATATCTATTTCCAGATGGACGGAAGTTCAGATTACACATGTGTATACAAATCTCTGGAGAAGAGAGGGAGAGAAGCGAGCAGAGAGAGATAGCATGAGATAAACAAATTTAGTGTGATGCTAGTGCTACAGCAAATAGGAGCTTTCTATCACAGCCAAGGTACTTTATATACATCTATACAAGTCAGTACATCTCTGTTTATGTCCTGCATGACCCTGGCATTGTTTCTGAGTGAGTGATAGAGAGACAGTCATAGAGCATATTCTTCCCTACTTATTGTGCAGTGTATGACAGTTAGTCTCCACTCATCAGCTCAGGGAGAACTGCAAACTACAGATATAGGTTGTTCTGTGGAAAAGTGCTTTATAATGTGGAAAACAAGGTATATAATGGCCAGAAATAAGCTTATTTCCCACGTATAAACACTGAACTATTGATTTATGCACAGCTTGTTTAAAGGTTACACAAAAAAATAAATTTGCTATATTTAGAGCCATTATAGCTCATATTTCCACCTTTTATTAAGCTAGTTTGCTCTATTTCCCCTTGATATCAACAGCAGTATCAAGTGGAGGACCCATATCCCACCTTAGGTAAAACCCCACATTGCAGAAACACAGCGTTTTTTTGTTGCAGATTTTTTTTTTACAGATTTTTGGAGCCAAAGTCAGGAGTGGGTTTAACAGAAGGGAAATCTCTGCTTCCTTTATATTTTCCATTCTCTTTGAAGCCACTCCTAACTTTGGCTCAAAAAAATGCAGCAAAATGTGCCTCAAAAAACGCTGTAGGGCCTTAGCCTTAAAGAGGTTTTCCCATGAACATCGCCATATTTAAATTTGTAGAAAATTAAAAGTTCAACATTTTTGCAAATATAAGTAAACGTTTTGCAGAGTCTTAAAGATGTTCTCTAACTATTTTAACAGTGACAATCTTTTGTCTTGATCAGTTGCCAATGGATGCAACCATGAATGCAGGAACTTTCTATGGTCAAAAACCAAGTCATTCATGATTTCCTTATTGTGGCCGGGTTATTTTCTCATAAATGTAGTGTCCCTGTCTGATAACCTGTCCACATTGAGAAAATTATAGCTATGTTTCTGGAAAGGATCAGACCATGGAAAGCTCCTGCATTCATGGTCACATCAATTGTCAACTGATTAAGACAACAGGCTGTCATCATTAAGATGGTTAGAGAAAATCTTAACAACTCTGCTAAATTTTTGATTATTTATATTATCAAAAATGTTTAACTTTTAATTGTCTACAACTTTAAAGCTAAGGCCCCATGCAATGAATTGCTGCCAAAAAACACTGTGAAAAAGACCGCAGTGGAAACGTATTGTGTTTTTTTCCATAGCGTTTTTCATAGAAAGTCTACAGAATTTTCCTCTGAAGACTTCCTGTCTCTATTATATCTATATTAAACAGCTTCCCAGTACATTGTATGGAATATTTAGTGGTACCATTATAAAGTACAATTTGTTCCGCAAAAATTAAAACCTCATACAACCCCTTTAAGCTTTCCATGGCAACATATGAATCTTTCTCTAATTATAGCTAATCTGAACTCTGTGACGCTGAATCAATCAGCAGCTGAGGAGGAATATTTAAACCCTCGTCCTCCTCAACCAGGTAATTGGTTGCACCTGGTGTGGCATTCTTAACCTGATCGTGGACTGCTTTGAATTGACCTTTGGCTTGTTACTGGAAATCCGCTTGTCTTCTGATTTTGGCTCTGACGTTACCTCTTGGAACTGACCTTAGGCTTGCTACTGGAAATGTGCTTGTCTCCTGATTTGGTTTCCTCTCAGACTGACTTTTTTGCTTGAATGTTCACTTGCCTGATTATTTCTCCTGGTTCTGATCTGCCGTGCAAGGTATCGTCGGCTCTGGTTTGATTTTAGTTAGTGGAGCGTTTATTTCTTGCACCAGTTTATGTGGTGATACAAAGACCACGAGAGAGCAAATTTTGCTGAGCTGCTCTCTTTCTGTAGCTTCACAGTTATAATAACAGATTAGCTAGATATGCTACATTGTTTCCATATTTACTATTCTGCTTTATGGGCATTGCGGAAACAGCACTGCTTGGCTGTCCTGCCCTAGGGGCTGGGACCTGGGAGTAGTTACTTGCATCTTCACAGCGATTTGCAGAGATGAGAATAACCCTTTAACCTGTCCACATACATTCATTTATTGTTGGCATATTCTAGAACAAATTGAACATGTGTAAGGGTCTTGCCAAACGTAGCAACACCCTGACACTACTGCAGGGGTCTGGGAGGAAGGACAGAGACAAGTGAGCCCTAATCTCACCCCAGCCACTGTCCCTTCCTATTGCCTCAGTTACCCTAAACGGTAAAAGGACAACTAGAAGACAAGTCCTATACTGGGTAAGTGACACACGGAACAGCACAAGACAAAACAAACGACAAAAAGAGAGGTCAGGAAGCCAAGGGGTCGGTAACAAACGAGCAATGCAGTACAAAGTCAAAATCCAAGAGAATAGTCAAAAGGCAAGCCAAAGGGTCAGAGAATCAAGTAGCAAGGTAGTAAGGAATATCACAAGGAGAGCAGGCAAAGACAGTGCAATAACCGGCCACTTGCTGAGAAAGTGACATCCTGTATAAAGAAAGTCTGGGCCCAGCCCCAGACCTGATAGGTACACAGGCTGTCAATCACACAGGCCAGGAAGAGATTAACTCTATGCAGTCCAGAGAGAAATGCTCAGAACACGGGTGTGGCCGGAAATCCATTACATTGACTAGGACCATGTTCAGACTGAGCAACAAGAAACCTACGCAAGGAATCAAACTGAACACGCCTCCTTCGCCACAGCGTGCGAGCGGAGGGTGGCGCAGAGACCCAAACAGGCAGAGACGTTACAGTACCCCCCCTTTATGAGGGGCCACTGGACCCTCACCAGATAAACCAGTTTTAGTAGGACCCAGTATTTTCTCTGCCTTCAATTCCAGATCTCCCTGAACAACAACAACAGGCGCTGGAGGACCAAGCAAACGTTTTTTTATTCGCCTGGCGTTTCCAACCTTTACAGCTCCTCATTGACACAATCTAAGGTGTGTAAAACAATACAGTGGGATGAGCAATGATCTCCCCACTTTAAGAACTCCCCCCTTACCCCAATCAAAAATAGGGCTATGGAGGTTCAACCAGGGGAGCCCCAAAATAATATCGGAAGACAGATGCTCCACAAGAAAAAAGCTCATGATCTCTAAATGAGCAGAACCTACTTGCAACGTGATTAAGGGGGCTTTGAATCGGACCTTACCCCTGGCCAGTGGGGCAAAATCCGCTCCAGTAACCGCCAGAGGAGTGTCAAGTGGCAAAAGCTCAATGCCTAAAGCTGAGACAAACGAGAATGTGACAAAGTTTGCTGCAGACCCAGAGTCAACTAAGGCCTGGCCAGAAACAGATCTGTCCCCAGAGGACAGAGACACAGATAACAACATCTTATTGTTATTACTGCAAATACCTGGCTGCCTGAGTGGTTCTTCTGACTACCACTCAGGCACTGAAGCTCTTCCGCTGGTCTGCGAGGTCTGATCGAGCAGTCACTGATGAAATGACCGGAAGCACCACAGTACAGGCAGAGGTTGTTCCTGAGACGATGCTCTCGTCGCGTCTTGACGTCCATAACTGCCAGTTGCATGGGTTCCACACCAGGAGTCATGGGAGAAATAACAGGTTTTTCAGGAGAGAGAGAGGGAGAGACAGAAAACTTGGAAGAAGCAGACCCTATTCTCTCTTTAACATCTGGCTCAGCATATATAGACCCCAAAGACGAAAAAAAAATTTTCAAGGTCAATCCACTCCTCAGCCCCAGGAGGGAATTTAAGGGCCCAAGCCTGTGGATCCCCCTGTAGGAGGGATATAACTACTCCTACCATTTGGGCCTGGGATGCATGTGGATTAATTCGAAAATATAGGCGACAGGACTCCCAGAAAGTCTCAAATTTTTCTCGGTCCCCCGAGAAACGATCTGGGAGAAACATCTTGACCTTAAAAGGGGAAGAAACAGGCGGGGATGCTGCAGCAGCCACAGTAAGGGTCTGCACCTGTTTAGCAAGTTCAGCTACTAGACCTGCCAAACCTTCCAACTTGGCCGCAAGGCCCTGAATAGGATCCATGCTGGTCCTATGGGAAGAAATGGCAGAAGGTAATGGGCCGGTTATTCTGTTAGGGTCTTGCCAAACGTAGTAATACCCTGACACTACTGCAGGGGTCTGGGAGGAAGGACAGAGACAAGTGAGCCCTAATCTCACCCCAGCCACTGTCCCTTCCTATTGCCTCAGTTACCCTAAACGGTAAAAGGACAACTAAAAGACAAGCCCTATACTGGGTAAGTGACACACGGAACAGGACAAGACAAAACAAACGACAAAAAGAGAGGTCAGGAAGCCAAGGGGTCGGTAACAAACGAGCAATGCAGTACAAAGTCAAAATCCAAGAGAATAGTCAAAAGGCAAGCCAAAGGGTCAGAGAATCAAGTAACAAGGTAGTAAGGAATATCACAAGGAGAGCAGGCAAAGACAGTGCAATAACCGGCCACTTGCTGAGAAAGTGACATCCTGTATAAAGAAAGTCTGGGCCCAGCTCCAGACCTGATAGGTACACAGGCTGTCAATCACACAGGCCAGGAAGAGATTAACTCTATGCAGTCCAGAGAGAAATGCTCAGAACACGGGTGTGGCCGGAAATCCATTACATTGACTAGGACCATGTTCAGACTGAGCAACAAGAAACCTACGCAAGGAATCAAACTGAACACGCCTCCTTCGCCACAGCGTGCGAGCGGAGGGTGGCGCAGAGACCCGAACAGGCAGAGACGTTACAACATGCTCTTCCTTTTGTTGCCCCAGTAGATTAACATTAAAGGATATGTTTCATGCAGCATCGTACAAAACTAGCAGATGTCAATGGATGATGTGTAAATAATATAAATAAGACATGAGTCTATTGTCTTGAATTCAAGTTTTATATGTTCTAATAATAGATATCTCTAGATTTTAGTTGTATGTGTTGAAATGGATTGACACGTTGTTTTCCCTAGATTAAATTATGCCCCATTTGTCACTCAAAATTTTCTATCAAATTATTTGGAAACATAGCCAAAACCTTTGTGTATAGCTTTCTATTGAGCCATCACTTTTCATTCATTCCTTGCCCATCTCTAGCCTGACACTATTACAATCACTTTGAAAGAAACTAACAAAGAACACTTTAAAAGCATAGGAAACACTTCCAAAAAGCTATTATTGTGAAAAGCAGATGCCATTATAAGAATTGTCAGAAGTGCAGAAGATTACCTACAAAACGTTAGGTGCCAGTGTTTATGCAATATACAAGCTAGGCACCTGAATCCAAGTCTTTAATTTTCTGTGATGAGCTCTAGTAGAAAAACAGCTTTAAGGCACATGAAATTTAGGATTTTTATTGTTATTTTCTTCAAATGAAATTTTGAAATTTTAGGTAATCAGAAGTGATCTGGGGAAATGCTTGTCTAACTGTGTCAGATGCTGGATAGCTCTTAAAAGGATTGGCCCTATTGTATTAGAACAGTAGAATCCTGACAATGTTCAGTCCTCGGCATAAAAGCATACAAAGCAGCTCTTTACCCTGGCACATGGATGAGGTCCATGTAAAATTTCTTAGATTTTAGCACAAAAAGCAGCCTCATCAATATACAGCGTTATGCTCTTTATTGTTAAATGTAGTGCATTTTAAGGCTGGATTCACACTGTGCATTTCTGTTGCATGTTTGTTGCAGTTGTGTTGGTTTTATCAATAAAAGCATTTTACTGTGCTATTACATATCTACATTTTAACTTGTGCTAAGGTAAGAATTTTTGGAAAGCACATGATTTGTATTGTTGATCAGTGTTAGCCATTTTCATGCTTAAGGCTAAGGCCCCACTTGCGGAAACGCAGCTTTTTTTGTTGCTAATTTTGCTGCGGTTTTTTGATCCAAAGCCAGGAGTGGATTAAGCAGAAGGTAGAAATATAAGAACTTCCTATATATTTTCCATTCCTTTTGTAGCCATTCTTGGCTTTGGCTCAAAAAACCGCAACAAAATCTGCAACAAAAAAAGCTGCGTTTCCGCAACGAGGGGCCTCAGCCTTAAAGTATGTAAAAAGCTGTTGTGTACTAGTATCCATATGGCCCATTTTCACATTCTCCCTACTGTATGCAAACGAAACCCCACCTGCATGTAGCCACCAATGATTGCACAGATATACAGGAGGGTTTCATTCACATTCACAGGTAGCTGCTGGAGTGTCCTGTAGAACTGCATGGTTTTTAGCAATAATGGCTATCACATTTTTGCTATGCATTTCACCTTTAACCAATAGCAAATAAAGTAGTAATAGTGAACACCAAAAACGTAACTTTCAATAACTTATATACACACGTGGACAAAATTGTTGGTACCCCTCGTTTAATGAAAGAAAAACCCACAATAGTCACAGAAATAACTTGAATCTGACAAAAGTAATAATATATAAAAATTCTATAAAAATGAACAAATGAAAGTCAGACATTGCTTTTCAACCATGCTTCAACAGAATTTTTTTAAAAAGAAAACTCATGAAACAGGCCTGGACAGAAATGATGGTACCCTTAACTTAATATTTTGTTGCACAACCTTTTGAGGCAATCACTGCAATCAAACAATTCCTGTAACTGTCAATGAGACTTCTGCACCTCTCAACAGGTATTTTGGCCCACTCCTCATGAGCAAACTGCTCCAGTTGTCTTGGGTTTGAAGGGTGCCTTTTCCAGACGGCATGTTTCAGCTCCTTCCAAAGATGCTCAATAGGATTTAGGTCAGGGCTCATACAAGGCCACTTCAGAATATATTCACAGAAAAGAAAATCTAATGGGAGACACCGATTGCCAATTGAATATAAAACTTCACTTTTATTATAATCCAATAAAATGTATTTATTAATACAGGGCACAATATAAAATCATACAAAACTGCCAAACACAGCAGTCTGCTGTAAACTGCCTTTAAGCAGCAGTATATCCTAAGCCTAATTATGTTCTTTATAAGAAAAACTTGCAATAGTATACGGATAGACAGCGTATCAGTGGATAGAGCTATAATCTCACCCTATATCTCACCACTAACTGAACTCCCTCATCCAAATATGCATGTCAGAACAAAACCTGAAATGGCTTCATAAAATAATTGAGCTAGTCACAAATTCCAGCAGGTGTATCCCCTTTTAACCCAGAGGCTACTGGCCTAATGCCACACCAACAGGGTTTGAAAGGGAAAACATCCTGTTCACTAAAACTCAGATAGAAGCCAGTTCAGCAATGTTTTAAACCACCAAGCGACATGCCTATATTCAGCCTATATCAGGTATTTATCCTCTATCACAGGGGTAGGCAACCTTTTTTGTTCGGCGTGCCGATTTTAATAAAAAAATCAAAGATGAGGTACTCGGAGTGCCGGTCAATAATTGTAATTCTGACAACCCCTAAACTAAAGTCATATACCACAAACCATAACACAGAAGTGCTGCCACCAGATGCTTTAGGACACATGCGTTTACTGCTATTTCTTGGGACGCTCCTGTACTTTCCGATTAGAAGCAATGAAAGTCCATGTACAGCCCCCAATTAGTGGTAAATGTAAGTGTCCAGGAGCACCGTATGGCAGCATCGTTATGGTGAATACACACTATGTATCTGGATGCAGATATAGTCTTAGGCCACTGGAACTTTTACTTCAATGTAAAACTGCGTTCACATGGTGCATTTTTGCACAAAAAAAAATGCCTGTGTTTTCTGTGCAAAAACACATCCTTAATGCAGAAAACACACCATTATACAGAATAATGTCCCATAGCGGCCCCTGCACACGGTATTATATCCCATAGCGGCCACTGCACAAGGTATTATATCCCATAACAGCCTCTACACACCGTATTATGTCACATAGTGGCCACTGCACACGGTATTATGTCATATAGTGGCCCCAGCACACGGTATTATGTCATATAGTGGCCCCTGCACACCGTATTATGTCACATAGTGACCCCAGCACACGGTATTATGTCATATAGTGACCCCAGCACACGGTATTATGTCACATAGTGACCCCAGCACACGGTATTATATCATATAGTGGTCCCAGCACACGGTATTAGGTCCCATAGCGGTCCCTGTACACGGTATTAGGTGCCATAGCGGTCCCTGCACACGGTATTAGGTCCCATAGCGGTCCCTACACACGGTATTAGGTCCCATAGCACTGCCTGCACACGGTATTAGGTCCCATAGCGCTCCCTGCACCCGGTATTAGGTCCCATAGTGGTCCCTGCACACGGTATTAGGTCCCATGGCGGTCTCTGCACACGGTATTAGGTCCCATAGCGGTCCCTGCACATGGTATTAGGTCCCATAGCTCTCTTCAGACCCCAGAGTATAATAAGTGCAGGACCAAGAGAAGTGACAAACATAAAAAAACAATGCTACTCACTTTTTTCTGCGCTCCGCAGCCGCTCTGTTCTCTTCGGCACTTCTGCCTGACGTCAGCGACCTCTGATTGAGTCTCTGGGGTCACGTCACGTCATTATGCGTAATGACGCCGGACGTGACCCCTGAGGCGCTGTTAGCTGTCAGAAGTGCCGGAAGATCGCACAGCCGCCGCGTAGCGCAGGGAGCAAGGTGAGTATCATTGTTTTTTATGTTTCATCACTTATTCCAAGTCTCCACTTATTATACTTGGGGGTCTGAAGAGACCCCACAGTATAATAATAGCAGTTTCGTTTCGGCCATCTTTTGTCCGATCGAAGCTGCTGGGCGAGGACTCAGGCTGCCGTGCCAGGGAGATAAGCCTCGCATGCCACTCTTGGCACACGTCCCGGGGTTGCCGACCCCTGCTCTATCATTTAGGTGAATACAGAGCAGTAACATTTTTGTGACGTCTCTGATAGAGATGAGCGAAGTATTCAAAAATTCGATTCGGCAACTTTGCCGAATTTCGCGATACGATTCTATTAGATCTGAATTAAATTCGCGGCCGAATCACGTAACAGAAACAGCTATTTATTGGCTGCAGGGAGCCGTGGTGGGCGCCAAAATGGCGGAACCCCTTGGATGCCACTGTCATGTTTGACTGCTGCATCCAAGGTTCCAAGGTGTTAAAACCCCCGATCGGTTATGGAGCACGGTGTTAGCTGTCAGTTACAGCTAAGACCGGAAAATGGCCGCCCGGACATGTGCAGTCCGATGCCTGCGAAAGTCAGAAGTTTCGGCGAAGAGGAGGAGGGGCGTGAACATAAGGGGCGGTGGAGAGTTATAACGCCCCCGATGCTCCGTGATCCTAATTTGCATAACAGAAGAAACCGATTTTATCAGAAACGGCAGGGAGAAGCTTATAATGGAAGGTAGGAGTAGAATGACCTTTTTAAACGCTATTCCAACATGCCATTAGTTAAAAATGTGTTTTTCTAATGATAGAATCCCTTTAAAGCAGCATAGTCAGACTTGATATTCCAAAGCTTGAGGAAGCAGTCTTATTGTTTAATCTGTAGTGATACTAGTAATACATCTTCGTATTAAAATATCAGAGTTGTATTGCCGCAGTTTTGGCTCCTCCAGATATGTTAGATAGTCAGCAGTATGGCAACATCAACTAAACCACATTGCTAAGACTCCTAATGTTTGGCAGTTTCAGAAAAGGTTTAAAAGCCAATAGATTGTGAAAAAAGAATAATGCACAACTGAATCTAAGGGCAAATTTCATAGGAAACCAATTAACCTTTCAATATGTGTTGAAGTAAAAAAGAAAACCCATAGTGTGTACGAGATGTTTGTGTGTCTGAGATAAGGACATTAAATTGTGAGCCCCATTTAAGACAAGGTCTGATGTGAGTGATTACCAGTTGTGAACACAATTGTGTATGTTCACACTATTAAAGCAATTGTAAAATAAATAAGGATGTGTTAAGATCTGACCGCTAAAGTTATATTCACTCCATTAGGCATATGTGCCAGGAAAGCCCAAGTGTATGTATTAATGGGTTTTGCACGATCTTGGTGGGCTGACAGTCATCTCCTTCATGGATTAGCTGTTCTGTTCTCCTGCCCCTGTATTATGCACTGCACAGAGCTGGAAGCAGAGATCTCTGTGCACTGTATAGCGCAAGGCACCTTTACTGCAGCTCATTTTCCCACCAGCCATTATACAGTGCATGGAGCCGTCTGCTTCCAGCTCCATGCACTGTATAATACAGGGAGTGGACGCACACCCAAATAGATTATCTGTGTGAGAGAAGGTTGCTGGCCCCCCACTGATCAAATATTTATTGTGCTATAGGCCGCAAATTAAAAAAGTCACAGAAAACACCTTTACATCAATACTTAGGGTTCCACTCATCTGATATAAACTAGACTCTTTTGGCCTACCCTGGACTAGTGTACATTGTTATGCCTTTTTTTTCAGCACGAGAAATTGTATTGTCTGTTGTTCTATTTTACATAGGAGGAATCGCACTTAATTTTTTTTTTCATAAAGGTCTATGGGCAACTTAAGATAATACTGTATATGTTTAAATGGCATACATTAGAGGTTTGCATCAGTGAAATTCGCCCAAGATCTACCTTCAACATACATCGCAAACACAGTATGATGAATAATGGATGAGAAAATAACCTCATCATCAGATAACTTGAGATTAATATACTGCACCAGTGGATATGGAGAATGGCCTACGTGCAACTTTTTTATGGATCTTCCTATTTTCCAGGCATTATATTAGCATTTCTAATTTAGATTTCTGGGTATTGAGGAAGATTATCATGTCCAATTCAGACTGTGGCCTCAGAATCTGGATCATCTACTTTCTTGCTTCGAGGAAACCTTGCTGTTTGTTTCACATAATGTTTTAACTTGCAAAGGAACTAATTTGTAATCTTATCTCCTCTCACTGATTTCCTTGCAAGATTAAACACACAATACATATGCACATTTATAACCTCTTTGTAGGTAATTATGATAATATGTTTTTTTTTTTTTTTATTTGAATGTAATATTCCTGAATGCAAGTGTAATGGCAAGAGCACTAATTATCTATAAGGGGAAAGAAGAAATGTGGTTTGTAATATGACGTAAAGATTCTTTTGGAATGAACAACTGAACAAAATGATCTGAAAGAATAAAACAGATTGTATGTACAGGAACATCTCAATAAATTAGAATATCTTTGAAACGTTTATTTCTTTCAGTAATTAAATTAAAAAAGTGACCTCCTATATTTTCTAGATTCTTTACACACAGAGTGTTCTATTTCAAGTGTTTTATTTCTGTAAATGTTGATTATGGATTACAGGTAATAAAAAACAAAATCTAAGAAAATTAGAATATTGTGAAAAAGTTCAGTATTGTAAATTCAGTGTGTCACCTGCCAAGGTTTCCTAAGCCTTTAAATGGTCCCTCAGTCTGGTTCAGTAGGACACACAATCATGGAAGACGCTGATTATGGATTGTATTACTGAATTACTGAAATGAATGAACATTTCAAAGATATTCTAATTTATTGAGATGCACCTGTAGGTGGCTTGAACATGGGGTCCTCAAAGATTCTCGTTGGTTTCATCTGTGGTTGACCCAAGTCTTTTAATAGTTGTCTCAACCATATGACTTCTTGACTTGCCTGTGCTGCTGCAACATACTCTGCTTCAGTAGATGATAGTGTAACAGAAAGTTGATTTCTACTAGTCCAACAGATAGCACCTCCTGATAGAAGAAATAGGTTCCCACTTGTAGATTTTCTGTCACTGGTATCTTCGGCCCAATCGGCATCCACATATCCTGTCAGGGTGCTTTCGTCACTTGCTGGTAACTTTAGCTGGTAGTGTAAAGTCCCTTTAAGATAGCGAATGACTTGCTTCACAGAATTCCAGTCCATCTGACTTGGTGTTGAAGTCTTTCTACATAGGATTCCAACTGCTGCTGCAATGTCAGGCCTTGTTGCGGTGCTAATGTACAGCAATTTCCCTATTGCTTTCCTGTACTGAGTGTTAGTTGGTAGTGGTGTATCTTGCTGTCTATCTTCTTCAGGTAGTTGGTTTCCATGGGGGATTTTACTGGTTTTGCATCTTCCATTCCAAATGTCTCAATTATTTCTTGTATTCTGTGTTTTTGGTTCAGAAAGAAGCTGCCATCTTTCTCTCTCTCTCAATCTGAATGCCAAGATAATTATTTACATTGCCAAGATCTTTGGTCTCAAAATGCTGATTTAGGGTTTGGAGTATTTCTCGCTCATCCCCTTCTTGCTTGAAACAAATCAGAATATCGTCCACATAAATGAGTACATAGATCCACCTGTCTGCTAATTTCTTTGTGTATAAACAGGGGTCTGCTTTACTCCTCTGAAAGTCCTCATGTGTAAGCACTTCATTTATTCTCATATTCCATGCTCTGGCGGCTTGCTTTAGACCATATACAGTCATATGAAAAAGTTTGGGCACCCCTATTAATCTTAATCATTTTTAGTTCTAAATATTTGGGTGTTTGTAACAGCCATTTCAATTTGATATATCTAATAACTGATGGACACAGTAATATTTCAGGATTGAAATGAGGTTTATTGTACTAACAGAAAATGTGCAATATGCATTAAACCAAAATTTGACCGGTGCAAAAATTTGGGTACCCTTATCATTTTATTGATTTGAATACTCCTAACTACTTTTTACTGACTTACTGAAGCACAAAATTGGTTTTGTAACCTCACTGAGCTTTGAACTTCATAGCCAGGTGTATCCAATCATGAGAAAAGGTATTTAAGGTGGCCAATTGCAAGTTGTTCTCCTATTTGAATCTCCTCTGAAGAGTAGCATCATGGGCTCCTCAAAACAACTCTCAAATGATCTGAAAACAAAGATTGTTCAACATAGTTGTTCAGGGGAAGGATACAAAAAGTTGTCTCAGAGATTTAACCTGTCAGTTTCCACTGTGAGGAACATAGTAAAGAAATGGAAGACTACAGGGACAGTTCTTGTTAAGCCCAGAAGTGGCAGGCCAAGAAAAATATGAGAAATGCAGAGAAAAAGAATGGTGAGAACAGTCAAGGACAATCCACAGACCACCTCCAAAGAGCTGCAGCATCATCTTGCTGCAGATGGTGTCACTGTGCATCGGTCAACAATACAGCACACTTTGCACAAGGAGAAGCTGTATGGGAGAGTGATGCGAAAGAAGCCGTTTCTGAAAGCACGCCACAAACAGAGTCGCCTGAGGTATGCAAAAGCACATTTGGACAAGCCAGCTTCATTTTGGAAGAAGGTCCTGTGGACTGATGAAACAAAGATTGAGTTGTTTGGTCATACAAAAAGGCGTTATGCATGGCGTCAAAAAAACACAGCATTCCAAGAAAAACACTTGCTACCCACTGTAAAATTTGGTGGAGGTTCCATCATGCTTTGGGGCTGTGTGGCCAACGCCGACACCGGGAATCTTGTTAAAGTTGAGGGTCGCATGGATTCAACTCAGTATCAGCAGATTCTTGAGAATAATGTACAAGAATCAGTGACGAATTTGAAGTTACGCCGGGGATGGATATTTCAGCAAGACAATGATCCAAAACACAGCTCCAAATCTACTCAGGCATTCATGCAGAGGAACAATTACAATGTTCTGGAATGGCCATCCCAGTCCCCAGACCTGAATATCATTTACATCTGTGGGATAATTTGAAGCGGGCTGTCCATGCTCGGCGACCATCAAACTCAACTGAACTGGAATTGTTTTGTAAAGAGGAATGGTCAAAAATACCTTCATCCAGGATCCAGGAACTGATTAAAAGCTACAGGAAGCGACTAGAGGCTGTTATTTTTGCAAAAGGAGGATCTACTAAATATTAATGTCACTTTTCTGTTGAGGTGCCCATACTTTTGCACCGGTCAAATTTTGGTTTAATGCATATTGCACATTTTCTGTTAGTACAATAAACCTCATTTCAATCCTGAAATATTACTGTGTCCATCACTTATTAGATATATCAAATTGAAATGGCTGTTGCAAACACCCAAATATTTAGAACTAAAAATGATTAAGATTAATAGGGGTGCCCAAACTTTTTCATATGACTGTATACTCCTCTGTAGTTTGCATACTAGGTCTGGCCTTTGCTCATCTTTGAATCCTGGTGGTTGTTCCATGTAGATATCTTCTGCTAACTCGCCATGTAGAAACGCTGTTTTTACATCAAAGTGTCTTACTTGCATTTTCCTTACTGCAGCTACTGTCAGCAAAGTTCTTATTGTAGCATGTTTGACTATTGGCGCAAATGTCTCATCATAGTCCTCCCCATATTTTTGAGAATATCCTTTGGCTACGAGTCTTGCTTTGTATCGCTCCACTGTACCATCTGCATTGTATTTTACTTTGAAAGTCCATTTACAACCTATGGCTTTCCTTCCAGGTGGTAGTTCTGTAAGTGTCCATGTTTTAGTATCATGCATGGATTTTATCTCTTCCTTTGCAGCCTTTATCCATTTACAGGTGGTTTACCTTTACTCTCTCTCATTGAGCGTCTTGGTTCTGTGTGTGAGCTTGGTAGTGTCTGTTCTTCATTACTGATGGATTCTATGCTCACTTCAACTGTTTGTTCAGAAGTTACAGATGTTGGCTGATCAGTGTCAGTTTTCTCTTCTGTTCTTACTTCCTCTGTTGTCATTACATTGTCTCTCAGATCTTCAACAAAAGTTATGTTGTTGCTAATGGTAAGGGTGGGTTCACACCTGCGCTTGCTATCCGTCCATTGCCAATCCAATGAAAATCTCGACGAACTGGATTGGCATCGGATACAGACCGGTCAGCGACGCATTGGTTAAAAACCCCATTCATTTGAATGGGTTTTTAAAGCAATGCGCGGGTGTGCGCCTACACCCTCTGCGCTGCGAATCCTTTTTTTTCGTCGGAAACAAAGTCGGACACGCAGGACTTCGTGTCCGACGAAAAAAAAGCGGCTTCGCAGCGGAGAGGGTGTAAGCGCACACCCACGCATTGCTTTAAAAACCCATTCAAATGAATGGGTTTTTAACCAATGCGTCGCTGACCGGTCTGTATCTGATGCCAATCCAGTTTGCCGAGATTTTCACTGGATTGGCAACGGAAGGATAGCAAGCGCAGGTGTGAATCCACCCTGACTTTGTCAGTTTTGGGATTTAGGATTCTGTAACCCTTAACATTGTCACTGTATCCAACAAAGACGCCTTCAAATTCTGTTTTGAAGTTTGGTGCGTTTTTTTCTGGAATGTAGATGAATGCCTTGCATCCAAAAATTCTTAGATGTTTTACACTCGGCTCCTCATTGTGCCACAGTTTATATGGAGTCTTCTCAATTGTTCTAGAGAAGAGTCTGTTTTGCAAATAAGTGGCTGTCATTGCTGCTTCACCCCAATATTTTTGTGGTAATCCAGAGTCTGTCAGCATGCATCTGATCATTTCAGTCAGAGTTCTGTTCTTTCTTTCAGCTACCCCGTTTTGCTCTGGTGTGTAGGGGACTGTCTTTTGATGCTCTATTCCATTCTGCTTTAAGTACTCTTGTATTTTATGCTCTGTGAATTCACCTCCATTGTCACTCTGAAGTATGAGAGGTTTTCTCTGAAACTTGTTACTTGCCCTTATTACATAGTCCTGTAATTTGTCAAAAACTTCACTCTTGTGTTGCATTAGGTAAGTGACTGTGTATCTTGAATAGTCATCTATGAAAGTCACTATGTACCTGTTGCCTCCAGGTGTAGATGGGTTTAGGGGACCACATACATCACTGTGAACTAGGTCAAGAGGTCTTGAAGCTCTATTGTGACTTACTTTAGGAAGTGTTGCTCTTGTAGCTTTGGATTTGATGCAACATTCACATTTAACAATAACTGAACAAGGGGATACTGTTAGATCCTTTGTCAGATTCCTCTTTTGTATTTCCTGTATGCATACTGGGTGTCTGTGACCTAAATGCCTGTGCCATACGTGTATACAGTCATTATGCTTATGTGTGCATAGTCTCACCTGTTCCTTCACTGTGTTGAGGTGATATAGATGATCATCCAACTTGGCACTTGCTATCATCTGCTTGCCGTCTAGGATAGAACACTTGTCACCTTGGAATTTTACAGTGAGTCCTTTGTGTTATGTTTGTCCCTGAACCGAATGAACAATAAACGAACATGCAAAATAAACTGGTTTATTGAAGAAACAAGAAACAAACAAAGGGCAGTCAAAATAACGGAATAAATGAAACAGAGGAGGCAGGAGAAAACAATAGAAATCACCCTGTGATCCGCCCTGACTAACGCCAGAGTTTTCCTCTAAAAAGAGGACACCTCACAGGAACCTGACTAGAATCCCTGGGAGCTGACCCTGAAAGAAGTAAAGTAATAAACTAGCAGTCCCCTGCACTGACCCCCAGACAGCAAAACATAGAACAAAGTACACTGAAAGAAGCATACAAAACCTGAGTACTAGGCCCAACAGCACAGGTATGACTGGACACACAAGTATAACCAGCAGAGTGCAAGTGTGAAGCCCAAGTATATATAGCACAAAGGGTGGGGCAGAGGCACAGGGAAAACCCCTCCCTAAGGCAGAAAGTACCAGCAGACAATAATTAACCCCTGCCCGACTGGACAACTACCTAACAGTACCCTCCCTTAAAGGAGGTGCCTCCGGAACCTCCGGACCGGGCTTTAATGGAAACCTGCGATGAAAGGCTCTGATGCACCACTTAGCAAAAATGTCTGATGACGAAACCCATGATCTCTCCTCAGGCCCATAACCTTTCCAATGGACCAGATACTGAATGCGTCCGCGACAGAGCCAGGAATCCTCAATAGAGCGAACCACGAACTGCAGCTCTCCATTGACCAAGACATGTGGGGGTGGTGAAACTGAATCACTGCCTAAGGATGAAAAATACCTCTTTAGTAAGGACACATGAAAAGCATTGGTTATCCCCATAGAGTCAGGTAGGCGCAAACGAACTGAGACAGGGTTAATTATCTCTACAATTTCAAATGGACCAATATATTTGGGACCAAGTTTAAAGCATGGTATTTTTAGTCTAATATTCCGTGTAGAGAGCCAAACCTTATCTCCCACCTAGAACTTATGGGATTCTGATCGTTTACTGTCAGCAAAGAATTTATCTTTACCCCTAGCTCTAATTAGATTTTTCTTGACCTCAGACCAGACTGAAGCTAGTTTAGCTGAGAACTCAACCTCCCCTGGGAAATCCGAACTAGCTAATGACAACGGACCAAAGGACGGATGAAACGCATAATTACAGAAAAAAAGAGAGGTCCCGGTAGATTCCAAAGAACGATTATTTAAAGCAAACTCAGCTAATGGTAAAAATTCTTTCCATTCAGACTGATCTGAGCTCACAAAGCACCTTAAATATTGTTCCAAACTTTGATTTAACCTTTCAGTCTGACCGTTGGATTGTGGGTGATAAGATGAAGAAAAAGATAAAGAGATGTTAAGGCGTTTACAAAACGCCCTCCAGAACCGGGAAACGAACTGCACTCCCCTATCTGACACAATATCAGACAGTACCCCATGCAGCTGTACAAAATTTTCCACAAATGATCTAGCCAAAAGAGGAGCAGACGGCAATTTGGGTAAAGCCACCAAATGGCACATCTTACTAAACCGATCCGTGATTACCCAAATTACCGTACATCCTCCAGAAACCGGTAGATCAGTGATGAAATCCATAGAGATGTGCGTCCAAGGCTTCTCAGGAATAGGCAATGGGCACAATTTCCCCGCAGGAAATCCTCTAAAGGACTTCAACCTGGCACATACCTCACAGGACTCCACATACCTCGTAGTGTCCCTTCTGACAGATGGCCACCAAAACGACCTGGAGATTAATTTCAATGTATTACAAATACCAGGGTGATCCGAGAGGACTGAATCATGAGCCTCCTGTAACAATGACAATCGAAGGTTCAAAGGAACAAAAAGCTTATCATTAGGGGTGTTGGCAGGAGCTTCCGAAATCTCCTTGTGAAGGTCAGTAGAAATCATGGCCACCACCACTCCTTTGGCCAATATCTGTGAAGGAACCTCATCACAGGGTGCAGCCTCAAATGACCGGGACAGGGCGTCCGCCACCACATTCTTCGAACCTGGTCAGTAGGTGACTAGAAAGTTGAACCTGGAAAAGAACAAAGACCAACGAGCCTGATGAGAATTTAACGTCTTAGCTGACTGTAGATACATCAAATTCTTATGGTCCGTGAAAACCGTCACTTTATGCACAGCACCTTCTAAAAAATGTCTCCATTCCTCAAAGGCTAACTTAATCGCCAGCAACTCTCTGTCACCTACATCGTAATTACATTCTGTTTTCGAAAATTTCTTTGAGAAGAAAGCACAAACCCGCAGGTTATGGCCCTCAGCATCTCCTTGAGACAAAACTGCTCCAACCCCCCACACTAGAGGCATCCACCTCAACAAAAAATGGAAAGGAGCTGACGGGTTGGACCAAAACAGGTGCCGAAGCAAAGCGTTGCTTAAGCGATTGGAATGCTCTCTCGGCCTCCGGCGGCCACTCCGAAATCTTAGCTCCCTTTTTGGTCAAATCTGTCAAAGGCTTAACAATCAACGAAAAATTCTTAATAAATTTACGGTAAAAGTTAGCAAACCCTAGAAACCTCTGTAACGCTTTGAGGTTCTCAGGTTGAACCCAGTCTAAAATAGCCTTGACCTTGCTTAAATCCATCTTAAACCCGTCCTTTGAAATGACAAACCCCAAAAAAGAAATCTCCTGGACACAAAAAACACACTTTTCCACTTTAACACTAAGTGAATTCTCTTTTAGAACAGACAAGACGGACCGAAGGTGTTCACAGTGAGACTCGTAATTAGGAGAAAAGATGAGGATATCATCTAAGTACACAACCAGGAATTGACCAATAAAAGGACGTAATATGTCATTCATAAACTCCTGGAAAATTGCAGGGGCATTAGTAAGCCCAAAGGGCATAACCAGACTCTTGAAATGACCCAGAGGCGTGTTAAACGCTGTCTTCCACTCGTCTCCCTCCCGTACTCTTATCAAATTGTATGCCCCATGGAGATCAAATTTAGAAAACCACTGGGACCCCACCAGTTGATTAAATAAATCGGGAATAAGAGGAAGCGGGTAAGGATTACGCACCGTAATTTGGTTCAACTCCCGAAAATCAAGACAAGGACGTAGTCCGCCATCTTTCTTTTTAACGAAAAAAAAACCTGCTGCTAACGGAGAGTCAGAGGGCCTTATGTGACCCTTCTTCAGACTTTGAGATAAAATCTTTTAAAGCCTCTCTTTCAGGGACAGAAATGTTATATAACCTGCTTTTGGGGTATTTACAGCCAGGCACCAGATCAATCCTGCAGTCATACGGTCTATGAGGAGGAAGCTGGTCACTAGAGGTGGGAGAAAATACCTGTGAAAAGTCAGACAGAAATGAAGGGACATTAGGTAACACTAAGGCTACAAGATGACTAGGCATACACTCTTTTTTACACTCAAGAGACCATTTGACAATTTCTCCCGTACACCAATCAACCACAGGATTGTGTTTTTTAAACCAAGGATAACCTAGAACGATGGCCGCAGGCAACGAGTCAAGGACATACAAATCCACACATTCTAGGTGGAACAAACCAATCTTCAGCTTAACCCCTACAGAGATAGCTTTAATCCAGCCCAAAGGTCCAGCATCAATACCAGCAATAGGAATGGGTGTCTCCAGAAGGGTTATTTTTAAGTCTAGATCTGTCGCGCATTTAGAATCAATTAAATTGACCCAAACACCACAATCAAAAAACACCCGTACGGGATGCTCCTTATTCTCAAGGATAATTTCAGCTGGGAGGATCATCTTGGAGCCACTGGTCATAGCTCGTTAGGTGCTTTAGTTTAAAGCCTTCTTAGGACGGGATAGTCCCGGACAATCTCTTACAAAATGACCCGGGCGCCCACAATAGAAACATTGGCCAGCAGCCAAACGTCTCTTCTTTCTGTCCTCAGACTGAAAAAACTCAGCTGCATGGGCTCTACAGAAGACTCCGCCCCCTCCCCTGGCGAGTGAGGAGTGTCACTCACTCCCATTTCTACTGCTCTCAGACGTAAACGTCTGTCTACCCGGATAGCTAAACTCATGGCTTCCTCCAAAGAGGCCGGGGGGAGAAAACTGTAGCATAAGATCTTTTACTCAGTCGGACAACCCGGCACAAAATTGACTCCGAAGAGCCGGATCGTTCCACTTAGTATCAATGGACCACTTACGAAAGGCTGAACAGTAATCCTCTGCAGAACTCCTCCCTTGAGAGAGGTGACGCAGCTTACTCTCAGCTAAGTGCAAACGGTCTGGGTCATCGAACAGTAACCCGAGTGCAGAAAAAAAAAAACCTCTACAGACTGCAGTGTGGGGGAATCAGGGGGTAAAGAAAGAGCCCAAACCTGAGGATCTCCCTGTAGACGGGATATAATAATTCCCACCCGCTGACTTTCATTTCCAGAAGAGATTGGCCTTAGTCTAAAATACAACTTGCAGGCCTCTCTAAATGAGAAAAACTCAGAGCGCAACCCCGAGAAGCGATCCGGAAGATCCACTCGGGGTTCAAATCCAGACACCCCCTCCCTAAACACCCCGCTCACTTGCTGTATGTTTTGCTGCTGGACCTGAGTCTGAAGAGAATCGACTTTCAGGGTCAACGCCTGAAGGTGAGCGGTTAACTGCTCCATAGGATCCATCTGAGGAAAAGAAGAAGAAAAAAAAAATAAGAGGTAGAGAATCAATAAATGGCCGGCTGGTTATTCTGTTATGTTTGTCCCTGAATTGAATGAACAATAAACGAACATGCAAAATAAACTGGTTTATTGAAGAAACAAGAAACAAACAAAGGGCAGTCAAAATAACGGAATAAATGAAACAGAGCAGGCAGCAGAAAATAACAATAGAAATCACCCTGTGATCCGCCCTGACTAATCCTGCCAAACACCAGAGTTTTCCTCTAAAAGAGGACACCTCACAGGAACCTGACTAGAATCCCTGGGAGCTGACCCTGAAAGAAGTAAAGTAATAAACTAGCAGTCCCCTGCACTGACCCCCAGACAGCAAAACAGAACAAAGTACACTGAAAGAAGCATACAAACCCTGAATACTAGGCCCAACAGCACAGGTATGACTGGACACACAAGTATAACCAGCAGAGTGCAAGTGTGAAGCCCAAGTATATATAGCACAAAGGGTGGGGCAGAGGCACAGGGAAAACCCTCCCTAAGGCAGAAAGTACCGGCAGACAATAATTAACCCCTGCCCGACTGGACAACTACCTAACACTTTGCTTGCAGACGCTTCACAGATAAGAGTCCTCCTTCTAGATCAGGAACATACAGTACATCTTTTACTGGTATTGCTAAATTGTTTCCCGCATCATTGGGGCATACAAGGGTTCCATTCCCATATCCTTGTGCACATATTTTACTTCCATCTGCAAGGTAAATAGTCTCTTTGTTGTTCAGATCAAGTTTTGTGAAAAAACTTCTATCACTTGTCATGTGACTGGTAGCACCAGAGTCAATGCACCAGCCTTGCAATTTATGATTGGCTGTCACTTTATATGTGGCATTCCACTTCCCTTCACTTGAATCAGAAATTGTGGCTTTCACTTTCTGCTTAGTATAAGAGGGATGCTGCCTCATCTGCTCTGCTTTCCATATAGTGCAGTCTTTCTTTATGTGTCCTTGTCTGTGGCATCTAAAGCACACTTTGGTTTCCTTCCTGTGTGACCTTGTTTCTTTAGCTTTAAGAACTTTCTTGGAGTGAGTTTCTGTATAATCATGTGTAAACTCCTTTCTTCGCTGATACTCATCTATGAGCCTGGTCTTTACGAATGTTAGTGTCAGATCTGTCTCAGGCCATGTCTCCAGCGCATTGATCAGTGCAATGTATGTGTCAGGTAAACTGCATAATAAAATGTCTGTTATATTCTCACCGACTGATCTGAGTTGTGTGATCACTTCCAGCATGGCATTTATATGCTCCTGCACGTCCTGCTCTCTACTAAGCCTCATTTTGTAGAGTTTCCTCAGCAGAAACAATTTGCTGCTTAGACTGGATCTCTCATGCAGTCTTTTCAGTACATACCACATGCCTTTCGCTGTATCCTCACTGCGTATGTGAATAAGCTGATCATCTTCTACTAGTAAGCTTATAGTGGACTGCGCCCGTCTGTTTTTCCTGTCCCAGTCCTGATAATTATCTTGTGGTCTCTCTGTAGTGATAACTTCCCACAAGTCATTCCCTGGATAATAGCATTTCCACTTTAAACTTCCATAGCTGATAATTGTCATTGTTCAGCTTGGCCACTGATAGTTTAGGTTCTGAACTACAGGCCATTCTCCCTCCTTTATATATATGGGAACAGTCTTACTTCTGTACAGAAGATGTCTCTGTGGAAGCTTCCTTATGTCTATCTCTGCATCTGCCGCACTGTCTTTCGTTCTGGACTTCACTCTGCCTGGGCCGCTTCTGTTTACTGGGGTTTCATTTGATCACTGGGGATTCATTTGATCACTGGGCCCATAACCTGTTGCAGAGTGCAATTGCTGGATGTGGCAGAGTCAAAACCAGATAGACAATTGTATATAACAGGAACAAAACTTTAGTGAAACATGAGTGCAGTAAGAGAAGATCACCTCACATGGTGAATAACAGATCCAATTCAGCACACACACTAACAAAACAGGATGTGTATATCAACCAGCATCTAAAACAACAAAAGTACAGAGTGTCTACAGATAAACATTTAGTAACAGCTACATCTAGTGTCATAAATGTGAACTTCAGTCAATCCAGCAAATATAGAGACAAAGCTGGCTTTTGTATATCTCCAACAGTCTCCACCTTTTGACAAATTAAAGACATCTACCTCATGGACCCCGTTGTTTGATGGAGAACTGTTGTATTACCATTGACCCTGTTTTAGTGTTGCAGGTTACTGTTAGCATTAATATGTAGTTAGTTCCCCTTTTGGAGCTAAAACAGCTTTCCCTCTTTTGGGAAGGCTTTCTACAAAATTTTAGAATGTCTGTGAAACTTTTTGCCCATTCATCCAGAAGTTCAGATAATGATATTGCACAACAAACCACCATAACAGGTATGACATCAGGACTTAGTATATATGTCCTTAGTAATAAAATAATCTCAGGCAGCCTGTCACCAGCTAGCTTTAGCAGTATTTTAGATACTGCTCATAAGAAGAAATTTTGCACTCTTTGCAGCTCTTTTTTCCTTGTCAAATGCCAAAAAACGAAGGGAATTACATATGCTACCTTTTAAACTTATTTTTAAACTAAAAGTGTACTGTAAAATTTGGTAAGGAAAAAACAGGTCAAACACCAAAAACCCCAATGACATTTAAGGCTGTGTTCACACGTAGTTTTTTGGCAGCGGATTTTGACGCTGAATCCGCCTCAAAATCCGCCTGAAAAAACTCCTCCCATTCATTTCAATGGGAGGCAGTAGCATTTTTTTTCCCTCTAGCGGCTTTTTTCCGCTAGCGGAAAAAAAAAGCAACATGACCTATCTTGCCGCAGATTCCACCCGCGGTGTCCGCAGCTCGAGCCGCGCCCATTCATCCGGGCTTAATCAGGAGCGGTTAGCCGCGACGGAATGCTGATGCATGGCATCGAAATCCCGTCGCGGCTGACCGCGGCGAAACTCCAGGGGCGGAAAATTTTCCGCCGTGTGAACACAGCCTTAAAAAATGTTTGTAGAATATAAATATCATAAACAGTAATAAGCACAGCTCAGGCTGAATTCACACCTGTGTTGGAGATTCCATTACAGAATCTGATTAAAATCGGCGAAGAGAAAAGTCCTGCAAGGACTGAGTGGAAACCTGGCAGACCCAGTAACCCTTAGGAGACACAGACATTTTTCATTTTTGTGTTTTTGTTTTTTACTCCTTACATTCCAAAAGCCATAACTTTCTCAATTTTCTGTTTACGTAGTCATATGACGGCTTGATTTTTGCATGACAAGTTGTATGTCAAAGTGGTACCATTTATTATTTTGTACAATGTTCCGGGAAAAAAATTCAGAATGAGGTGGAATTGAGAAAAAAACGCAGTACTGCTGTTTTCTTATGTCTTTTTTTTTATGACTTCCACTCTGTGGTAAAAATGCTATGTTAGCTTTATTCTGCAGGTCAGTACAATCACAGTGATACCAAATTTATATAGTTTTTTTCATGTTTTAATAACTTTACAAAAATTCTAAATTTTGAAGAAAAAAAAATTCTTTGAATCACTATATTCTGACCCCTGTAACTTTTTTTATATTTCAGCATACAGAGCTGTGTAAGGCTTTTTTTGTGGGACGATATGTAGCTTTTATTGATACCATGTTGGGGGACATATGATGTTTTGATCACTTTTTATTCAATTTTATTAGGGATGTAATTTGTCGAAAAAACGCCAAATCAGCCATTTTGATTTTTTTTTTCCTGCTACGGCGTTTACCGTATGGGACAAATGTTTTTATATTTTAATAGTTTGGGCATGATCAAACACGGTGCGTGCCTTAAAAAGGAACACGCCGCTTGGGTCGTTGCGCGCTCACGCACATCCATTCTCTTGATTTGGCTCATAAACGGACCCGTTCCCAGAAGGCCTTAACTGAACTCCTTAATTCTAGGGAGGAACTG
Organism: Leptodactylus fallax; assembly: GCA_947044405.1. Taxonomy (NCBI): domain Eukaryota; kingdom Metazoa; phylum Chordata; class Amphibia; order Anura; family Leptodactylidae; genus Leptodactylus; species Leptodactylus fallax. Next base: position 1,817,653 of record CAMRHE010000166.1, read on the forward strand.
TGTTCATATCTCGACGAAATGTATCTGCACTCTAGAGACCGCATCAGGAAACATTATTATGAATTCGCGGATAAGTGCCGCTCCCTTGCTCGTCGCCTTCACCCGAGCGGTAATCTCACGTATATCCCCCGGATGAGGGATGGGTTGGGTTGCAAGGTCCATAGCCCCATTGATATAGCTGCGGAGTTCTACTCGTTCTACAGTGACCTCTATAACATTTGTGGGCAGTACTCCATTCTCGCCCTAGACGCTCTCTGTGATAAGATCCAGGAGTATGTATCTGATACGCCTGTAAGGGTTAAAACATAATTTGTATTATATTCTATAACGCAGTACAGAAGACACAGGGTGAAATGTTCTCCATGCAGACTGTATAGTTTACAGATAGAATACAGACTCAGAGTAATATCAACAGTTTTGCTGTTCTCAGGTCGATCTGCCATTCTCAGGAAAGATAAGGAGAACATTTAGACTAGGTGAAAAGGAAACATCTGGGGTGATGGGAAACTGAACAACTTTGTCTGGTAACGGAACTGGAAAACCCATATATGTACATTGATCACATGACTGTTATGCAACTGAGCTTACCTTTAAAACTGTATTGAACTACGCAATAAAGAAGAAACGGTTCATACACGATACCTGTGTACGTCTTGTTTCCCGAGCGCTCGAAACTGGTTATTTATTTAATTAGGCTTACGGTGACATCCATCCCAGGGGGACTTAACCCCCGACAGAAATTGGCGCCCAACGTGGGGCTCGAGATCCTCTGATGTGCAGCCGATAGAGTGCCGACCCACTCACCGATCGCCTTGAGGACGGGACCAGAGGACCTCAGATAGATAAAAAACAGTACTGTGTGAGGTAAGACCTTATCTTTCCAATTAGTATATCTGAGCTCCTATGTGTCTATTCTCTGTATCGATGAGTGAGGTAAGCTGCTGCATGTTTATATGACATCTCGATGCCAATTAAATAGTACGGAAGAACCTAAAAGGGACATGTCACCTGTAAATGATGTGGAAATTGAATTGTTTTCTTTGCTTTTTGTCTTACCTGTCTACTGATGTTTGCATGTTACCTGTGTTATAAGATACATGAGGCTGCAAAGAATGGGGAAAAGTTCTCTATTCTTAACCCCTAGAGTTTAGAGTTGCGGACAAGGTTCGAAACTGAGAAGCACTGAGTTGCACAAGTAGTTCATAGAAGACAGAAAGAGTCTGTCTGGGAGTTCTCACTAAGTAGTCATAAGTGACCCTCTATTGTCTCAAAAGTTGCCCTAGAGTAGTGAGAAGCTCACTGGCTGATTAGCTACCAGCCAAGATGGGGATGGGACCCTCTAAGATATGGTACACCCCATGTGAACTAATAGAGATAGGGGAAGGGAAAGAAGTAGCCACACAGGTAAAGAAAATTCTGAAAAAGGCAGGAATACACCAGACTGGGTTAGTAGACAGTAGATTTTGGGATCAGTGGAGATTAGATCATGCGGGATTGATTCAGGACAATAAGTTGCAAAGAGGCATATATGGAAGGAAGGAAGCAATAGAATAGGATAAGGGGATGATAGTTCAGGAAATACTGAATCACCCCCACCTAACTCCGAGAATCAGGCTTGAAGGGAGACATCACCCTTCTCAGTATTATTGTTTAATATAACCCATCTTATCTCCCAGTTCTGTATGAAATATTACTTACTTTAACAAAATACTCAGAGAATCTGATATAGTGCAAAGAGAAAAACTGTACACCATCGGTATGATGTTTATTGGATTATGTATTATATATATATATATATATATATATGTCAACCTGTATTTGTAATATTCATTCTGTTCATATCAATGCCAGGATTCAACTTTTATGCTTTTTGTAAAATTAAATCCGCTTTCAGGAAATGTCCCCTAAAAAGAAGAAACTAGGATATTGTGATGTTCCACAGGGGTTCAACTTTTGGTTGGAATCCAGTGAAGAAAATTCTAAAGTCTGTGGGGTTTGGGAAATATTTGAAAATTGTACAAAAATAGTAATATGTAATTTTGGTGTCAGTATTAACTGCTATCTGCTTGAATTGTATTCCTGTATTCTGTTGTAGCGCTCTGCAGATGTTCTGCAGGGAATAACCAAAACATTAATTGACTGCCAAGTAGCTCCAAGGACGTTGTATCTGATGTGATGGGCACGCAGAAAATCACAAGCTGAACATGATACTGTGTTACCCAGTAATGTTACATGTCAATTATTACAAAGTGAAACTTGGCTTTGGGCCTCCGGGGTCCGCAGCCTGTGTATGATGACTATTTATGCCCAAAGGGAAAATATTTTGATAAAAGTGTTAGCCTAAGGTTAAATGGAAAAGTAAGGTACAATGACAATATATACAGTCATATGAAAAAGTTTGGGCACCCCTATTAATCTTAATCATTTTTAGTTCTAAATATTTGGGTGTTTGCAACAGCCATTTCAATTTGATATATCTAATAACTGATGGACACAGTAATATTTCAGGATTGAAATGAGGTTTATTGTACTAACAGAAAATGTGCAATATGCATTAAACCAAAATTTGACCGGTGCAAAAGTATGGGCACCTCAACAGAAAAGTGACATTAATATTTAGTAGATCCTCCTTTTGCAAAAATAACAGCCTCTAGTCGCTTCCTGTAGCTTTTAATCAGTTCCTGGATCCTGGATGAAGGTATTTTTGACCATTCCTCTTTACAAAACAATTCCAGTTCAGTTAAGTTTGATGGTCGCCGAGCATGGACAGCCCGCTTCAAATTATCCCACAGATGTTCAATGATATTCAGGTCTGGGGACTGGGATGGCCATTCCAGAACATTGTAATTGTTCCTCTGCATGAATGCCTGAGTAGATTTGGAGCTGTGTTTTGGATCATTGTCTTGCTGAAATATCCATCCCCGGCGTAACTTCAAATTCGTCACTGATTCTTGTACATTATTCTCAAGAATCTGCTGATACTGAGTTGAATCTATGCGACCCTCAACTTTAACAAGATTCCCGGTGCAGGCATTAGCCACACAGCCCCAAAGCATGATGGAACCTCCACCAAATTTTACAGTGGGTAGCAAGTGTTTTTCTTGGAATGCTGTGTTTTTTTGACGCCATGCATAACGCCTTTTTGTATGACCAAACAACTCAATCTTTGTTTCATCAGTCCACAGGACCTTCTTCCAAAATGAAGCTGGCTTGTCCAAATGTGCTTTTGCATACCTCAGGCGACTCTGTTTGTGGCGTGCTTTCAGAAACGGCTTCTTTCGCTTCACTCTCCCATACAGCTTCTCCTTGTGCAAAGTGTGCTGTATTGTTGACCGATGCACAGTGACACCATCTGCAGCAAGATGATGCTGCAGCTCTTTGGAGGTGGTCTGTGGATTGTCCTTGACTGTTCTCACCATTCTTCTTCTCTGCCTTTCTGATATTTTTCTTGGCCTGCCACTTCTGGGCTTAACAAGAACTGTCCCTGTGGTCTTCCATTTCCTTACTATGTTCCTCACAGTGGAAACTGACAGGTTAAATCTCTGAGACAACTTTTTGTATCCTTCCCCTGAACAACTATATTGAACAATCTTTGTTTTCAGATCATTTGAGAGTTGTTTTGAGGAGCCCATGATGCCACTCTTCAGAGGAGATTCAAATAGGAAAACAACTTGCAATTGGCCACCTTAAATACCTTTTCTCATGATTGGATACACCTGGCTATGAAGTTCAAAGCTCAGTGAGGTTACAAAACCAATTTTGTGCTTCAGTAAGTCAGTAAAAAGTAGTTAGGAGTATTCAAATCAATAAAATGATAAGGGTACCCAAATTTTTGCACCGGTCAAATTTTGGTTTAATGCATATTGCACATTTTCTGTTAGTACAATAAACCTCATTTCAATCCTGAAATATTACTGTGTCCATCAGTTATTAGATATATCAAATTGAAATGGCTGTTGCAAACACCCAAATATTTAGAACTAAAAATGATTAAGATTAATAGGGGTGCCCAAACTTTTTCATATGACTGTATGTGTAAAATATTCAAGAAAATACTCAAGCATATGAAATTATGTCTTGTACTATGTTATGTGAATTTATTGTCTTGCCTGTTATCACCTGAAGTAAGGTATCTGCTAAAAGAGAGAATGGTGAATCAGTGGAAGCTTATTATGGAAGACTTCTCACTAAAACGGTGGATGCTTTAGATCAAACTGATCCTGTAGAAACCTCATTTCAGGGTAGCAGAATACTCACTAGGTATTTAGTCTCAGACACATCAGATAACATTCTTGGTACAGATGTGATGGGAGTATTAGGTTGTAACATCATGTTGCATCCATCAGGAGAAGCATATGTAAAAGTTACACATACTAACCATGAGATTTTGTGTTTGTTATCGGCTGAGTTAAGTACACCAAGTTGTATTTTTGTCCTTACTGAAGAAGAAAATGTACTGTTATCCCAAGTGCCAACAGCATTATGGGCAACTGGGAAGACAGATTTAGGTAAATTGGATGTACCCCCTGTTATGACAATATCCTTTGACTCATGCCCAAGAAGATGCCATAGCAGTAACAATAGTGGAATTAGTGAAAGCAGAGGAATGTACTTCTGTAGCTAACACTCCTCTTTCCCCAGTTAAAAAGAAGAGCAAAAAGGGAGAACCAGACACGTACCGTATGGTTCATGATCTCAGGGAATTGAACAAAGTGACATTACTTGAAACACCTGTAGTGCCCAATCCACATGCCCTGTTATCAGCTGTCCCTACTGGAACCACTTATTACAGCGCTGTAGATCTTTGCAATGTTTTTTTTCTTTTTTTTTTTCTGTACCTTTGCACCCCGATTGCCAGTATTTGTTTGCATTCACATTTAGGGGAAAACAGTACACCTGGACAGTACTACCACAAGGGGCGCAAAACAGTCCTAACCAATTCACAAGGTGTCTCACACTTATCATGAGTACTTGGTATTTTCCACATGATGATGTCATTTTGTTACAATATGTTGATGACCTTCTTCTTTATGCTCCAGACAAACCAACCTGTGAAGCAGCGACCATCAGCCTGTTGTGTTTCCTCTGCCAGAACGGCTGCAAGGCCAGCAAGGATAAGTTGCAATTTTGCAAACAAAAAGTGGTGTTTCTGGGACACTGTCTCGGCCAGGGTACCAAGCACCTGTCAGATGAGAGGACCAAGGTGGTGAGAGACATGCAAGTGCCAACCTCTCATGCTCAGCTATGTACCTTTTTGGGATTGGTATCCTACTGTAGGCCATGGATCAGATCTGCATCTCTGACCATGCAACCTCTGTACGATAGCCTCTCCTCAAAGCCATTCAGCCTCACACCTGAGGCCTTGGATGCGTTTTACCAGCTGAAGTTGCAGATAGTCAGTGCTCCGGCCCTAGGCCTACCTGACTAACAGAAACCTTTTCAGCTCTACGTGACTGAGATGATGGGGCACGCAACTGCAGTTCTCACACAACAACACGGGGATAAGAAACGCCCGGTGGCCTATTACAGCTCACGGTTAGATGCTGTAGCCAAGGGGACCCCCTCCTGTGTGCTGGTGGTCCTCTCAGTACAAGCGTTGCTTGAGAAAAGCTCAGACATTGTCCTAGATCACATATTGGTTGTGTATACACCTCATGACATCCATGCTATCCTCACACAGGTAGACAGACGTCACCTTTCTTTGGCACGGCAGTGCAAAATGGAATTTGCTCTGCAGTCCTTCTCAAACATCTCTTTTCAACGCTGTTTAACTTTGAATCCTGCAACTCTTCATCCTGTAGGAGTACATGATTCAAAAGGGGGGGAGTGGAAGATGAGTTATTTTTAAATTCCCTCTCTGAAGAAGAACTATTTGACAGCCAGCATGAACATGATTGCGTGGCTCTTATGTCACAGGAAACAGTGGGATTTGACCATGTCACGGATGTGCCATTACAAAATCCTGATTATGAGATGTTTGTGGATGGCTCAAGGTATCTGACAGATGAAGGCAAATTTGTTACAGGGTATGCTGTAGTCACTGAACATGACATCATAGTCCAGGAAGCTCTTCCACCACACATGTCAGCCCAAGAAGCTGAGCTTAAAGCCCTTATGGAGGCTTGTAAGATAGCCAAAGGTAGAACAGCTAACATATACACTGACTCCAGGTATGCTTTTGGCATTGCACATGATTATGGTCCAATATGGAGGGCAAGGAACTTTCTAACGGCACAGGGCAAGCCAATTAAGAATGGAGATGTGGTAAGTCGACTGATGGAGGCCATACTGCTCCAAAAGCAGCTGGCAATTGTGAAAGTTAGAGCTCACGCAAAAGGAAGGGACCCTGAAAGCCGTGGAAATGAGAGAGCTGACATAGCAGCCAAGGCTGCAGCACTACTGGCCAGAAGGGGTCCCAACCAGGTGAGCAAAATGGACATTGACCTAGCAGACCCAAAAGGGCTGTACTCAAAGGTCACCAGTGTGGAAACTGAAAGATGGAAGAAAGCAGGTGCTACAGAAGGTGATGGTATGTGGAAAATGGGGGATCGATTATGTCTGCCCACAGCAGTCTACCCCCAGATGGCTGGCTTGGCCCACGGTAAGGTGCATGTCTGTGTGGATTTGTTTTCAGGATGGCCTGAGGCCTACCCTGTGAGCAAAGCAACCGCACAAGCAACTGCCAAGAAATTGATGTCTGAACTTGTGTGTAGGTTTGGAGTGCCCGAGGTGATAGAGTCTGACAGAGGTACGCATTTCACAGGTGAGATAATGAAAGAAATAATGTCTGCACTAGGGATTGAGCAAGCTTTTCACACACCCTACCATCCTCAGAGTTCAGGCAAAGTGGAAAGGTTGAATGGTACACTCAAATTAAAGATTCAGAAAGCCATGGCAGAGACAGGAAAGCCTTGGCCTGAATGCCTGTCTTTAGCCTTATATTCAGTAAGAACTACTCCTAACAGGAGGACAGGGTTGTCACCATTTGAAATATTGTTTGGAAGTGCACCCAAAACAGGATTGTACTTCCCTCAGACATTACAGCTTAACTATGACAGCATTGCCAGCTATGTACAAAATTTGTGTAAAAAACTGAAAGAAACACATAAACAAGTGTTCTCTTCTATTCCAGACCCTTCTGATTTTTCAGGAACACATAGCTTGCAGCCTGGTGATTGGGTAGTCACAAAAAGACACTCCAGGAAATCTCTTGAACCCAGATATGATGGCCCCTTCCAGATATTGCTGACAACTGCCACCTCAGTAAAGTTGGAGGGAAAATCTACCTGAATACATGCTTCACATTGCAAGAAAGTTGAAGCGCTGAGAAGGAAATGGAATACAGTTAACCAATATGTAAGATAGGATGTTATTTTTAACCTCTTCAATGGAGAATCCATCAAAGATGGCACACAAACAGTGTGAAGGTATTCATTGAACTTGATTAAAAATAAAGTCCTAAAATGGGGGAATTGTAAGGGTTAAAACATAATTTGTATTATATTCTATAACACAGTACAGAAGACACAGGGTGAAATGTTCTCCATGCAGACTGTATAGTTTACAGATAGAATACAGACTCAGAGTCTGGGATGAATATCAACAGTTTTGCTGTTCTCAGGTCGATCTGCCATTCTCAGGAAAGATAAGGAGAACATTTAGACTAGGTGAAAAGGAAACATCTGGGGTGATGGGAAACTGAACAACTTTGTCTGGTAACGGAACTGGAAAACCCATATATGTACATTGATCACATGACTGTTATGTAACTGAGCTTACCTTTAAAACTGTATTGAACTACGCAATAAAGAAGAAACGGTTCATACACGATACCTGTGTACGTCTTGTTTCCCGAGCGCTCGAAACTGGTTATTTATTTAATTAGGCTTACGGTGACATCCATCCCAGGGGGACTTAACCCCCGACACGCCCCTTCTCACCCTTGCGGACACTGATACGGCTCTCCTCGATGCCCCTTTCTCCGAGGAGGAGGTCTCGCTCACCATTCAGTCCTCCCCGTCGGGTAAGTCCCCTGGCCCGGACGGGTTCACTTCCCATTTTTACAAGTGCTTTGGAGACCTCTTTTCCCCCATAATGACCGGGGTATTTAACAGTGTTGACAACTCTTCCCCTTTTGCGGCGCAGTCCCTTTCAGCCCTGATTACCGTCCTCCCCAAGCCGGGCAAAGACCCGACTAGTTGTGCCAGTTATTTCCCAATCTCCCTTATTAATATCGACGTCAAATTGTTTTCCAGATTATTGGCCAATCGCTTGCCCCCCCCCCCAATGCCAGACCTGATCCACACTGTTCAGGTCGGCTTCACCTGCGGTCGCGAGGCCTGGTATGTAAAACCCTGTTGGCAATCTCACTAGCTCGCTCCAACAACTCTCCTATGTGCCTTCTCTCTGTAGATGCTGAAAAAGCATTTGACCGGGTACACTGGGGCTTTCTACGTGCGACGCTTCAGCAGGTGGGCGTGGGTCCAGTTTTTCTGAGCAAGGTGTTTTCCCTTTATGGTGATGCATCGGCACAGGTTCGAGCCAAAGGGATCCTCTCGGACTCCTTTCCGGTGCGGAACGGCAGGGCTGTCCTCTGTCGCCACTGCTGTATGCCCTGGTTATGGAGCATCTGGTGGTGGCAATATGGCGGTGTCTGGACATTCACAGCCTTCAGATGGGCACCCGACAGGTTAAGGCGGCACTATATGTGGACGACCTCCTTTTTACATTTCCGAGCCACGGGTGTCCTTTCCGTCTATTCTATGTGAGTTCAGCTGCTTCAGTCACCTAAGTAACTTTAAGGTAAATCTTTCTAAAAGTGAGGCCCTCAATGTCACGCTACCTCACGCAGATGTAGCTCACCTCGAAGACACCTTCCTGTTTAGGTGGCAAAGCACCTCTCTCAAATACCTCAGAATTCATATTCCCCCTGACCCATCTTACCTGTATCGCCTGAATTATCTCCCATTGCTTGAGGCACTTGCCTCGGACCTACGGAAATATGGCACATATGCCCTTACATGGTTTGGCCATATCCACGCCCTCAAAATGGACGTGGTCCCTCGGCTCTTGTATCTGTTCCAGGCGCTTCCTATTCCTCTCCCGCTCCTCTCACTAGAGTTCAGTCCCTGTTTGGGAGATTCGTCTGGGGTTCGGCGCAGAGTAGAATAAAGTATCAAACATTCACTCGCCGCAAGGACAGGGGGGGGCGTGGGCCTGCCAGATCCCAGACCTTATTACCGCTCTGCGGTTTTGCTCCGTCTTTTCGATGGCCGTTACCGTAGCGTGGGTAAGCAAAGGGTCTCTATCGAGGCTGACCTGCTCTCGGTTCCCCTCCCCTCATTGCCGTGGATACCGGCTCATTTCCGTCCGGGATCCACTGGGCACTCATTCCTCTCTTCACACTTCCTTAAGACTTGGGATTCAAGTGCTCTGGTGGTAGAGTGGCTAGAGTTCCAGGCCCCCTTAGTCCCCTTTTTCATAATCCTATGTTCCCCCCAGGCCGTTCTGTAGACAGATTCCTTTGTTGGCGCAGCAGTGATGACGTAAGACTTAGGCAGGTCGCCGGGGTCCCACCTCTTCCTCCGTTGGCCCAGCTGCGCACTTCTCATCCGGACCTCCACTTGTCCTGGCTGGAGTACAGCCAACTTGCAGCCTTCTTGCGGCAATTCTCCTTGCCTCCCCTCCTTTCCTTGACTATGACTGACCTGGAGTCCGCCCTTTCCCACGCGGACTTTTCCCCACGCGCACGCTCGACTCTTTACAGCATTCTTCTCCGAGACGCTACTCCCGGATCCCCCTCATATACAGGCCCCTGGGAGTCGGACCTCTGTGCAGGTCTGCGCCCCGCTGACTGGGATAGGTCTTTCCTGTTTGCCCATAAGCTTCCGTTACCTTGCAGTGTGCAAGAAAAGAATTTCACGATTCTGTCTCAATGGTACAGGTGTCCTGACTTTCTCCACAGAATCTATCCTGCTGTGACGGACCGGTGTTGGCACTGTGGCACTGAAAAAGGTACCCTATATCACATCTGGTGGGAGTGTGACATTCTTAGGTCCTTCTGGGACACTGTGATCGACCTGTATACTAAGGTGTGTGGTCGCGCTGTCGCAGCAACTCACCAACTGGCCCTTCTTTCAGTTATCCCTGGCAGGATTTCCGCAGTGAAGAAGGATCTCCTGCGACACTTTCTTACGGCCGCCAAAACCATCATTCCCAGGCGCTGGCGAAGTACTACTGCGCCTTCCCTGGTTGAATTCCTACAGGAGCTTCTCCTAATACGGAGAATGGAGGCCCTGGTGACGGAGGATTCTTCCGATCCCTCCAAATTTGACGCCCTTTGGCATCCATGGGTGGTGTTTCAGGAATCGTCCGAGTTCTCCTCTTTCTTCTCATGATCCGGAATTACTTTACTTTATTATTCTCTTCTCCCTTTCCTCTTCAGCAGCTACTGGTCGTTCTACCTTCCCCCTGATGATCCCCTTTCCCCTCCTTATCTCCCTCATGTGTCTTCCTGATTGTTGTTCCCGTTGTGTGTTCCTTTTGTCTGTTTTGTCCGTCCCTCGGTTCAATGCAGATGTTGTTCATATGATCTCATATACCTGGGCCTTCGCCCCATTGTTAGTATATTGTGTTTCAAATCAGTGGGCGAGGTTCTCCCCTAGCCTTTTGTGTCTGGGCGAGGCCTGCACGCCTCTGTGCCTTTGTTGGTTTATATTGCCTTTTGGTTTCTTTTCTTTTTCTCTTCCCTCTTATTTTGTATTGTACTGAAAATTCTTTAATAAAAATTGATTAAACATTAATAGTTTGGGAATTTTCGGACTTGGGGATACCTAATGTGTTTATGTTTACTTTTATTTATTTATATTTATATGTGATCTAGGGAAAGGAGGGTGATTTAAACTTTTAGGTGTTTTTTTTTTATATTTTTAAAAACTTTTTTCTTTTATTTTTAACTTTTTATTTTTAGCCCCCCTAGGAAGCTTGAACTATTGTATTGCAGTCTATGGCAGATTTGCTATGTAACTATTGAAGCCTGCTGCAGGCAGGCTTCAGTAGTTACAACACAATGGCAGGGCTAGGAGCCTTCTGAAGGCTCCAGGCTGCCATGGTAACGAGATGCCTCCCGCGACCACGCCGCAGGGGGGACGTCCCATTACCGAGAAGCAAATAGAAAATGAAAGTAACCACTCAGATGCCGTGGTCGCACTTGACCACGGCATCTGAGTGGTTAAATGCCTGTGATCAGAGTCATCTCTGATCACAGGCAATGCTGCCGGGTCCCTTCTGTATGAAACAGCGCAGACCCGGCAGCTAGTGCGGCCGCTCTGTTTCAGAGCGGTCGCCATGTTTAGTCACGTGCACCAGGACGTAACTGTACGCCCTGGTGCGCCTAAGGGTTAATCTATGGAGTCTGCGGGTTTCCACGGGTAACCACTTTTTAAGTGGACAGGGTCTCCGTCTTTATGGTCCCTATGCGGACCAGAATGACAGCGATCCAAACACTAGTGTGATCCTTGCGTTATCCACATGGAAGTGTTAGTTTGTAGATTTTGGCAAAGCAGTCCTCAGATTAATGGGTCCTTGCTCACAGAAACCCCCTTTGACAGCAGTTTCAATCCATTTACCCATTTGCTGTCATGTTGACATTACTAAGGATGTGTGTTTGCATTAGAGAACTAGAAAGGGGTTATATAGAGTCCTAGGAAAGTCTTTTTATATTTTTGTGGATAATTGGTAAAGTTCTTGAGGCTCAGTTTCACTGATTTATGTGAAACATTTGTTATTTAAGCTGTGCTTGCAACCCTATATTTACTTACAAATAAATGTTTGTACAATGGTGTCACAGAAGTGGAGAAAAAGAAACAGCATGTGGGAATGAGTCGTGCACATAACAAAGCTGCTTTCCTGGGACCTTCATTCGCTTGTTTAATTTCCACCTCTGCTCATTTTTGTGGCCAGCACACTGAGCTCAGTAGTCTGTAATCATTGACTCACCACACATATGTGTGAGACCTGATCCAGCAAATGAACCAAAGAAGCAAGAAAATGAGGGCTTGGTGTGCTGTGAATTGATTACCCATTCTCTGCAGCAACCGCAGTGTGTAATGAATTTGACCCTTTATCCTGAATGTTTATATATAGTAGGCTTAACACAAAACTACAGCTGTAATATCTTGTAGTTTACAGATTTGTGTTATGTATATTAGTTTATAAAATGGACAGTTCTTTAAATTGAGATGATGATCATTATCAGGACTATGGCAGTCGGATAACCTACAGTAAATGAGCTTTTTGGCTTTTACAAGTACTTATGGTTTTGTAATGGACAGCACCATAGCTGAATCAATACACTAAAGATCATTTCTGAAGACTAAAATGGAATAGCAGCTGAGGTTAAAATCTTTTAATTAGGTCACTCATCTGTGTTACTAACAAAATAGATTATTTTTTTTTCTGGATATTTTAGGAATCAGATCATTACACTGAGTTATAGGACCTGTAATAGTGCATCCTTAGACCACTGTGGGTTTTATTCTACCTCCATATACCTGTAAGGGGGTCAGACCTCTGAGTCTACCATGAGGCAACTGACTTGGCAGTAACAGTCTATCTTTGTGAAGACACAGTTTACAACAACAGAATACAGTCTTTGCGTAGAACATAGTCCCTTTCGAAAACCTTTATGCAATGGGCCATTGAATTTGTAATCCTGAAGCTAACCTTACATTTGTAGGTAATCCATAGGAAGTGGACCTGCAGCATAGCAGTAATGCCTAAAATCCAGTTTGGCGTACAGCTGCAAAAGTTTCTCAGTATATCCCTTGTGTATCCTAGCAGCAGGGTCACAAGTGCTCCCCCCTCCCCCCAGTATAATAAACTCTGGAAGTCTCGTCGGGCAGCTTCATGCGAACCCAACGAAATCTGTTTCAAAGCATATACGTGAGGTTTAACCCTCCAGTTTGTTTCAGTGATATTATTATACTCTTAGGTATCCTCAGACCCCAGAGTATAATAAATGGAGGCTCATGGAAGGTGAGTAAAAATAACAAATACTTACCTTGCCTCACTTCTCCTGGGCATCCTTGCTCTGTCCAACTCTCTGCAACATCCTCTTTTGTCCTCTCTTGCTCGTACCTGCAAGTAACATCACTGCTGAGGCCTGTGAATGACCATGGTCATGTTGGGCGCATTGACGTCATTATGGTGGTAGCCCCCCCCCCCGTGACTGCAATTGTTACATCCCTGGTCGGGCTATGTAAAGAGTGAAGATGTCATGGCACTGCCACAAGCACCCCAGCCCCTTCAAACATCTGATCTCCTGGGGTCCTGGGTGTTGGACTCCCGCTGATCTTTTATTGATGACCTATCTTGAGGATAGTTCAAAAATAAAAAAAGAACAACCTCTTAATCTCCTCTTTTCTTTGCTTCTATTTTGTCTTTGATTAGATCTGGATCCTCCCCACCATGCCCAGTCTACAGTAAGATATAAAAAATTATTAAGTCCTGTCCTTATGATGGTGTCAATCCCGTAGGCATTCCCCAGCTAAAAATGAAACAAATCAGCAGGAAATGAATCCTTTATTTTCTGTAGAATTTTCACAAGACTGTTTGAAAAATGAACACATTTATTAGCTATTTACATTTAGGTTCAGTGTTCCTACAAATTAAAGGGGTTTTCCAGGACTTATTAAATGATGATCTATCCTTAGGATAGGTCATTGACTGAAGATCAGCAGGGATCCGATACCTGGGACCCTCACTGATCAGCTGTTTGAAGTGACAGCTGCACTCTGAAAGTTGCTTCCACTTCACAGGCCATATGATGTCACATTCATCGGTCACATGGTATGATTGCAGCTCAGTCCCATTCAAATGAGTCCCATTCAAATATACAGTGCCGTTTTTTATTTTTTGTGAAGAAGCCCTATACTTAAGATAGGTGATCAGATGATGACTTGCAGATGATGACTCTGGGTTTTCCCACTGATCAGTTGTTTGAAGAAACTGCTATGTTCAAGTAAGCCCTTCATCTTTGTGCCATTGTGCAGCATAATGTTATTAACATTTTGAAGTTTCAATTACTTGATACTGTTACCTCAAATGTACATACATTTAACATCAGTAGTATTTCCACCATAGAAAATCTATTTCCAAAACAAAAACTAAAACAATAAGAACATGCTAGTATCAAAACTAACCATCTGCCTGAGATGACACTGCCTGATGTGAACTCTTACATAATTTATAACAGCCACAGTATACTATCACTGCAGACCATCATTCTTCACTGTGTTTAAGTACAGTATGTTTTTCTCTAATTTCTGTCACTGCTTTGATAACATAGGATTATTATGATAGATGCCGTAAGATCTCTCAAGTGTGACGGGAAATGATAAAACCTGTATTGATGACTAAATAAAATTAAAACAAGAGGAACTAGAACAGTACTGGAAATAAAGTGTCTAAAAAATAAAAACACTAGGTCTTATTCACCAAACCTGTGTAACAAAATCCTTGGCCTTTTTGCCCACAGTAATGGATCAAATCTCAGCTTTTATTTCTTAACCTGCTCTGGAGAAAAATAAGCTGCACTGTGATTGGTCAACAAGGTCACTGTTTCTGTTACACAGTTTTGATAAATTAGGTTATTGTCTACAACCTATGAAACACAAGGACAGAAACTTCTACCAGACCTTACAAAATAAGGCTTTAACCACACAAATGCATTATGGTTCCATTCAGGCGTGTATTTAGAGATGGGAAATTTGCTATGGAGGCAATCGATTTGTTCAACAGATAATGGGTGATTCTATTAATTCCCCACTCCTGATTCCTTGCCATCTCTCAAAGCTGCTGAACTGAGTCCTGGGTACATCACGTCAGGACATAGTAACTGATGCAGTTATGCAATGTGTTAGGACCATGTGTGCGGTGGCACCTGGAACTGAAGGAGATCCTTCATTGGGAAAAAAACACTAGAAATCGCTCCATGAGAGAAGACAGCACTGGACCAAGACAAGTAAGTATAATTGTATTCTTTATTTATATTTTACTAATGTGTTTTTTTTTCCTTTCTGATCTTTTGTCAGATCTGAATTCGTTGCATGTTGGTGACCAGTGGTGTTTTTTTAATTTAATAAAATGTGACAGTGGGTGTTTTACGTCAATAACTTTTTTGAATGTCTGTGTTTTTTTGTTTTTTTTACTTTATTGCCTTAGTAATTACAAGGTGGGGTTTATAGTGTTAGCCGCTAATTAGGCTAATTCCAACCCCCTATTATTACATCATTACCCAGTGGCACCATGAAGAGGCAGGTATGGTCCCGTCTCTGACCACCTTGTGATGGTCATGTATTGGTGCGGCTGCCGACTGGTATTATTAGGTTGGGAAAGCCCAACTATCATAAGTTTTCCCACAATGTAATGCCAGGATGATGCAGCTTTATCATATCTGGCTGGTTATGAAAATAGGGGGGGGGGGGGTAAACCATGTTTTTTTTTCTTCAATTTTTTATTTGTAAAAAAAGTATACAGGGTTCCATTCTGTGCGCAAGAAAGCAAGGACTCTTTTTCTACTGAAGAAGTCCCCACACTCAAGGGGTACATATATATAGCAACCCTATCGAACATTTAGACTGTGAGAGAGCCGATTCCCTTGGCTGAGAAGCAACCCCACACATGAATGGTTTCAGGATGCTTTACAGTTGGCATGAGACAAGACTGGTGGTAGCGCTCACCTCTTCTTCTCCGAATAAGCTGTTTTCCAGATGTTCCAAACAATCGAAAAGGGGATTCATCAGAGAAAATGACTTTACCCCAGTCCTCAGCAGTCCACTCCCTGTACCTTTTGCAGAATATTAGTCTGTCCCTGATGTTTTTTCTGGAGAGAAGTGGCTTCTTTGCTGCCCTCCTTGAGACCAGGCCTTGCTCCAAGAGTTTCCGCCTCACAGTGCGTGCAGATGCACTCACACCTGCCTGCTGCCATTCCTCAGCAAGCTCTGCACTGCTGGTAGCCCCATCCCGCAGCTGAAACACTTTTAAGAGACGGTCCTGCCGCTTGCTGGTCTTTCTTGGGCGCCCTGGAGCCTTTTTGGCACCAATGGAACCTCTCTCCTTGAAGTTCTTGATGATGCGATAGATTGTTGACTGAGGTGCAATCTTTCTAGCTGCAATACTCTTCCCAGTTAGGCTATTTTTGTGCAGTGCAATGATGACTGCACGTGTTTCTTTAGAGATAACCATGGTTAACAGAAGAGAAACAATGATGGCAAGCACCAGCCTCCTTTTAAAGTGTCCAGTGGTGTCATTCTTACTTAATCATGACAGATTGATCTCCAGCCCTGTCCTCATCAACACCCACACCTGTGTTAATGGAGCAATCACTGAAACGATGTTAGGTGGTCCTTTTAAGGCAGGGCTGCAATGATGTTGAAATGTGTTTTGGGGGATAAAGTTCATTTTCTAGGCAAATATTGACTTTGCAAGTAATTGCTGTTAAGCTGATCACTCTTTATAACATTCTGGAGTATATGCAAATTGCCATTAGAAAAACTGAAGCAGTAGACTGTAAAAATTAATATTTGTATCATTCTCAAAACTTTTGGCCATGACTGTACAGTGGGGGAAAAAAGTATTTAGTCAGCCACCAATTGTGCAAGTTCTCCCACTTAAAAAGATGCAAATTATGGTGGAAAATAAGTATTTGGTCACCTACAAACAAGCAAGATTTCTGGCTCTCACAGACCTGTAACTTCTTCTTTAAGAGGCTCCTCTGTCCTCCACTCATTACCTGTAGTAATGGCACCTGTTTGAAATTGTTATCAGTATAAAAGACTCCTGTCCACAACCTCAAACAGTCACACTCCAAACTCCACTATGGTGAAGATCAAAGAGCTGTGGAAGGACACCAGAAACAAAATTGTAGATCTGCACCAGGCTGGGAAGACTGAGTCTGCAATAGGCAAGCAGCTTGGTGAAAAGAAATCAACTGCGGGTGCAATAATTAGAAAATGGAAGACATACAAGAACACTGATAATCTCCCTCGATCAGGGGCTCCACGCAAGATCTCACCCCGTGGGGTAAAAATGATCACAAGAACGCTTAGCAAAAATCCCAGAACAACATGGGGGGACCTAGTGAATGACCTGCAGAAAGCTGGTTCCTAACGTAACAAAGGCTACTGTCAGTAACACACTATGCCGCCAGGGACTCAGATCCTGCAGTGCCAGACGTGTCCCCATGCTTAAGCCAGTACATATCCGGGCCCGTCTGAAGTTTGCTAGAGAGCATTTGGATGTTCCAGAAGAGTATTGGGAAGCATGGTGGTGCCAACATCATGCTTTGGGGCTGTTTCTCTGCAAAGGGACCAGGACAACTGATCCATGTACATGAAAGAATGAATGGGGCCATGTATCGTGAGATTTTGAGTGCAAACCTCCTTCCATCAGCAAGGACATTGAAGATGAAACATGGCTGGGTCTTTCAGCATGACTATGATCCCAAGCACACCGTCAGAGCAACGAAGGAGTGGCTTTGTAAGAAGCATTTCAAGGTCCTGGAGTGGCCTAGCCAGTCTCCAGATCTCAACCCGATAGAAAATCTTTGTATGGATTTGTAAGTCCGTGTTGCCCAGTGACAGCCCCAAAACATCACTGCTCTAGAGGAGATCTGCATGCAGGAACATACCAGCAACAGTGTGTACCAACCTTGTGAAGACTTACAGAAAACGTTTGACCTCTGTCATTGCCAACAAAGGACATATAACAAAGTATTGAGATGAACTTTTGTTATTGGCCAAATACTTATTTTCCACCATAATTGGCAAATAAATTCTTTAAAAATTAGACAATGTAAGTTTCTGGATTTGTTTTCTCATTTTGTCTCTCATAGTTGAGGTCTACCTATGATGTCAATTACAGGCCTCTCATCTTTTTAAGTGGGAGACCTTGCACAATTGGTGGCTGACTAAATACTTTTTTCCCCACTGTATGCTCTGCTTGAGCAGCCCTTTGAGGGGGCATACTGCTGTTCAGGATGTAAGCACATAGCTCATTTGGAAACCCAGATTGCGGATCTAAATGAGCAAATTCCAAGACTGAGATCCATTGATAACTTGAAAAATTTGTTGCTCACAGAGTAGGAACTCGCTGGGGTAACTGCAGAGGGGGATAGCAGCGTGGAGGTGCAGGAATGGGAGGCAACTAGCTGGGTGACAGAAAATGGCAGGGTAGAGGCAAGAGTTTCAGGGAGGTTAGTTCTGCATTGGCACACCTCAACAAGTTTGATGAGCGGAATGTTAGTACAGGGGTAACACTGCTGCATCAAGACACTTCCTCTGACAGCAAGAGGGAATGTCTTCTATAATAAAAAGAGGGATAGGAGTGAAGGGCAGGCCAGACAGGTGCTGGTAGTGGGGGATTCAATTGTTAGGGGAACAGATAGGGACCGGGATTGTTGAACAGTGTGTTGCCATCCTGGTGCTTGAGTGTGACACATCACAGTTCGGGTTGATAGATTACTGGGAGGGGCTGGTGAGGATTCAGCAGTTATTGTGCACATTGGCACAAATGACAAAGCTAGAGGTAGGTGTTAGGTCCTTAAAAATGATTGTAGGGTGCAAGCTGAAGGCAAGGACCTCAAAGGTGGTATTTTCTGAAATACTACTTGTTCCTGAGTCCACACAGGAAAGGCAGTGGAAAATTAGGGAGGTAAACAAGTGGCTCAAAGAAGGAGGGTTTTGGGAACTTGGAGAACTCAGCTGACTTTGCTGTGACCTACAGGTTCTAAGGTAGGGATGGGATGCACCTCCATGGGTAGGGTGCAGCTGTGCTGGGGTGAAGATGGCTAGAGAGTTTGTTTGTTTATTTATTTATTTATTAATTATGCTTATATAGCACTATCATATTCCACAGCGCTTTACAGACATTGACAGTGACTGTCCCATATAGAGCTCACAATCTACATTCCCTATCAGTATGTCTTTGGAGTGTGGGAGGAAAACCATGCAAACACAGGGAGAATATACAAACTCCTTGCAGATGTTGTCCTTGGAGTTGGAGGAGTGTTTAAACTAGGAACTAGGGAGTAGGGCAATAACAGGTGTACAGGCAGAGGAAAAGTGGGAATAAGGATATATATATACTGTAGACAGGGAACGAAGGCTAAGTAATGTAACTGGGGTAGAGCGGGGGGGTGGAGTGAAAGCAGTCAGTAGGCAGAGGACGAGTAGGGGTAAGGATAAACACATAAAATGCATGGATACTAACACCAGAAGTCTCACTAACAAGATCAAGGAACTTTAAGTGATATGGGTGGAGGAAAAATATATGACATAATGGGGATAAGTGAGACATGGCTGGACTCTAGCTATGACTGGGCTATGAATAGTGGAAGAGTGAAGAAATCAGGCGATACCTTTTAGAGGCTAACTGAGTATATTTGATAAGTAAGCTTTCAAGAGTCTAGCTCTCTTCTTCAGACATGGTGTTATACAAGAACTGAAAATTCACATTTTTTTATATACCCTATACACTCTTCAAAGGATTTTAGAGTCCTTAATATGGGCTATGAATATACAGGGGTACAGTATGTTTAAAAAAGAGCATCCAAATGGAAAAAGGGCAATGGAGTTTGCTTGTACGTTATGACAACTAGGAGGAAAAATTAATATGTGGAGTCCTTATGGGTGGAAATAAGGGAAGTAATAAAGAAAAATCTACTAATAAAATCTACAAATAGATGAGACCAAAAAACATAATGAAGTCATTATTATCGGGTATATCAACTACCAAGTAATAAACTAATTTTGACAAACTAACCTGACAGATTGTCCAAAGTGGAGTTAGGGGTCACCTAAGTAATAGAGACAACAACATAATAAGTTTTTGTGTACAAAAGATGTTTAGTAGAGGGGTTACAGAAACACTAAATTTCTGGAAAGCCATTTTTTAATAGCTGAGAGAGGAGCTTAGCAGCATAAACTGGAACAATGTCCTCAAAGTGAAGAGAACAAAGTAAATGGGACATTTTCAAAAACATCCTAAATAGGGCCAGTAAAAAACATACCTTATGGGCAGTGGCGTAACTAGGAATGGCTGGGCCCCAATGTGAACATTTGACATGGGGCCCCCCCCCGAACCCCTGCCCCCAATCGCCCCCCCCCGGACTGCCCCCTCCAACCCCCCCCCCCCAAAAAAACGCATTCCTGCGCACAGTATTATGTGCCATAGTGGCTCCTGCACACAGTATTATGCCCCATAGTGGCCCCTGCACACAGTATCATGCCCCATAGTGGCCCCTGTACACAGTATCATGTCCCATAGTGGCTCTTGCACACAGTATCATGTCCCATAGTGGCCCCTGCACACAGTATCATGCCCCATAGTGGCCCCTGCACACAGTATCATGTCCCATAGTGGCCCCTGCACACAGTATCATGTCCCATAGTGGCCCCTGCACACAGTATCATGCCCCATAGTGGCCCCTGCACACAGTATCATGCCCCATAGTAGCCCCTGGGGTTACTCCAGCAGGTAACGGCCTATTTAAAAAAAAAAAAAAAAAAAGCATCGGGAGCCAGCAGGGCCCCGTAATGTCCCGGGCCCTGTGGCAGCTGCTACTGCTGCTACCCCGATAGTTACGCCCCTGCTTATGGGAAAAAGAAGGTAAAAAAAAAATCATAGAAAACCAATGTGGCTAACTAAAGTGGTAATGAGTGCAGTGAGTGATAAAAAAGGTAAAGAAGGAATGAAAAAAATAATCCAAAATTATTCTTCATAAGACAATAAAAACTGCAATTGTGAGCTCCTTCAAAATTATAATTATAACCCAGATTATAATCTGGGTGTAATAGTGGAAGAGGATGAGGAAAAGGCAGATCTATTAAATCCCCTCTTCTCTACTGTATTTACAGAAGTAAATCCAAAGACATGATTAAGGATAATGTAAATTCTCCATTAAATGTCACCTGTTTAACCCAGGAGAATGTGCAGCACTACCTTCAAAATACTAGAATAGACAAATCGCTGGGTCTAGATGGCATATACTCCTGACGGAATTTTGCACAGTGATAACCAGACCCTTATACCTAATATTTGGGGATTCATTAAAGATTGGGACTGTATCACAGGATTGGCGCATAGCAAATGTTGTATTAGTGTTCAAAAAAGGGTCTAAAAGTGAGCCTGGAAACTATAGGCTGGTAAGTTTGACCTCAGAGGTGGATAAGATATTTGAAGAGATGTTATCCTAGAGTATCTCAATGAAAATAATCTTATAACACCCAATTTAGCATGGGGTTTTGAGGAATCGGTCCTGTCAGAATAATCTGATCACCTTCTATGAAGAGGTCAGTTCTAGACTGGACATGGGTGGATATGGTGTATCTGGACTTTTCAAAGGCTTTCAATACTGTACCACATAAAATGTTGCTGTACAAAATGAGAATGCTGGGACTAGGGTTAAAATAATGCACTTGGGTTCACAACTGGCTCATTGATAGGAAACAGATGGTGCTTGTTAATGGTAAATACTCAGACACATCCAGAAAAAAAAATCTCTTTTGTGTAATCCAGCAACCAGATGAGCCGTGAAATCAATAAAACTTACCCTAAGTGGAGCTAGACATAAATAAATTTCAAACATATAATAGAATACATTCCCCCCTAATTAACAAAAACAAAAATAGAATAATAATAATCAACAATACACAAATAGGACATATATAGTAAAGAAAGCTATAACAAAACATATATATGACCATAATCCTACCCGTTAACAGAGAAAAATATGAAGTTCGTCCTACCTGGAAATTCATCCTAAATTAGGACAATGTATATGTACCGTTAAATAAAAAAAAAAGATAAAGCTGATGCTTCATCTGAGGAAGAGGGTACATGCTCCAATGTCCAAAAGCCATATAGTCCACGGATGGTTTCATTTTAATGGGAGCTAAAGAAAACTCTTGTTATGCCCTCAATAAAAATGGCGTTGGACATGGGGAAAAAGAGAACAGAGCATGCGCTGTATTACGTCCTGTAGTTGGAAAAGCCTTCCTCAATGTTACCTCCTATCTTGCAGTCACATGACTTCATAGTACCATTTGATTGGAATACAACTTAATATTAACCTAAACAGCGGAAAATACAAAATACATACATTACACTATGTCCTGTGATTGAGAAGCCCCTCCTCAATGGTACCTCCTATCTCACATATACATGACTTCATGATACTATTTAATTGAAGCTTAAGGAGGAATTAAAACACAGAGAACACTTTCTCCTATCCTAAACCACCGATAAATACGACTACAAAAACCCTAGAACGAAATCACGTCAATGTCACTTTTTTTGTAAAAAGACATGACATTTATATACTGGAGTGATCACAAAAGCAAAATATATCATATCTAGTAATAATGTAACATTAAAATTATTATTTGTGTATAGTGATAAGATACAACACTGCTCATTAGAAAATCTATATTTCATATTGTTCGGTGCATTGAACCACACATAATATAGGTGTGTTAAGCCTGACACGCAATTCAGTGAGAGCACAGACAAGAGTACTATAGTGGTTTTCAGCATTACAGAGTATTTTTGAATAGGGGCGATAATTACGTACGCTATATTCAAGGGAACCTTGATTGAGAAGTAGTGAATGTTTCTATGCTAAAGGCTGGTGCATTATGAGTAAAGGGTTGACATTATAATATTGAGCAAATTGCAGAGAAATTATATTCATTTGATTACTGGAATAAATTGACATGAACTTTTAACTCCTTATTAAACAGAGATGCTCCATTTTCTGTCAGCTCAATTTCTCTTAAACTCAAATACCTAATTATTTTATATACAAATATATAAAATTGTACTGATGGACTAGGGTTGAATATTTCAGTGTGGCACTGTTGAGACTATTATAATTTCACAGTGTCTTGTATTATGATGGATGTATCATTAGCCCAGGGTCCTGAGATTGCGTAAACATTATAGTTATATATATATATATACAGTACAGACCAAAAGTTTGGACACAACTTCTCATTCCAAGAGTTTTCTGTATTTTCATGACTATAAAAATTGTAGATTCACACTGAAGGCATCAAAACTATGAATTAACACATGTGGAATTATATACTTAACAAAAAAGTGTGAAACAACTGAAAATATGTCTTATAGTCTAGGTTCTTCAAAGTAGCCACCTTTTGCTTTGATTACTGCTTTGCACACTCTTGGCATTGTCTTGATGAGCTTCAAGAGGTAGTCACCTGAAATGGTTTTCACTTCACAGGTGTGCCCTGTCAAGTTTCATAAGTGGGATTTCTTGCCCTATAAATGGGGTTGGGACCATCAGTTGTGTTGTTCAGAAGTCAGGTGGATACACAGCTGATAGTCCTACTGAATGGAGTGTTAGAATTTGTATTATGGCAAGAAAAAAGCAGCTAAGTAAAGAAAAATGAGTGGCCATCATTACTTTAATAAATGAAGGTCAGTCAGTCCGAAAAATTGGGAAAACTTTGAAAGTGTCCCCAAGTGCAGTGGCCAAAACCATCAAGCGCTACAAAGAAACTGGCTCACATGAGGACCGCCCCAGGAAAGGAAGACCAAGAGTCAACTCTACTGCGGAGGATAAGTTCATCCGAGTCACCAGCCTCAGAAATTGCAGGTTAACAGCAGCTCAGATTAGAGACCAGGTCAATGCCACACAGAGTTCTAGCAGCAGACACATCTCTACAACAACTGTTAAGAGGAGACTGTGTGCAGCAGGCCTTCATGGTAAAATAGCTGCTAGGAAACCACTGCTAAGGACAGGCAACAAGCAGAAGAGACTTGTTTGGGCTAAAGAACACAAGGAATGGACATTAGACCTGTGGAAATCTGTGCTTTGGTCTGATGAGTCCAAATTTGAGATCTTTGGTTCCAGCCACCGTGTATTTGTGCGACGCAGAAAAGGTGAACGAATGGACTCTACATGCCTGGTTCCCACCGTAAAGCATGGAGGAGGAGGTGTGATGGTGTGGGGGTGCTTTGCTGGTGACACTTGGGGATTTATCCAAAATTGAAGGAATACTGAACCAGCATGGTTACCACAGCATCTTGCAGAGGCATGCTATTCCATCCGGTTTGCGTTTAGTTGGACCATCATTTATTTTTCAACAGGACAATGACACCAAACACACCTCCAGACTGTGTAAGGGCTATTTGACCAAGAAGGAGAGTGATGGGGTGCTACGCCAGATGACCTGGCCTCCACAGTCACCAGACCTGAACCCAATCGAGATGGTTTGGGGTGAGCTGGACCGCAGAGTGAAGGCAAAATGGCCAACAAGTGCTAAGCATCTCTGGGAACTCCTTCAAGACTGTTGGAAGACCATTTCAGGTGACTACCTCTTGAAGCTCATCAAGAGAATGCCAAGAGTGTGCAAAGCAGTAATCAAAGCAAAAGGTGGCTACTTTGAAGAACCTAGAATATAAGACATATTTTCAGTTGTTTCACACTTTTTTGTTAAGTATATAATTCCACATGTGTTAATTCATAGTTTTGATGCCTTCAGTGTGAATCTACAATTTTTATAGTCATGAAAATACAGAAAACTCTTGGAATGAGAAGGTGTGTCCATATATATAGATATACAGTGCCTTGTGAAAGTATTCGGCCCCCTTTAACTTTTCAACCTTTTGCCACATTTCAGGCTTCAAACATAAGGATATAAAATGTTTTTGGTGAAGAATCAACAAGTGGGACACTTTTGTAAAAAATAAAAAACTGAAAAGTGGGGCGTGCCAAATTATTCGGCCCCCTTAAGTTAATACTTTGTAGCGCCACCTTTTGCTGCTATTACAGCTGCAAGTCGCTTGGGGTATGTCTCTATCAGTTTTGCACATCGAGAGACTGAAATTCTTGCCCATTCTTCCTTGGAAAACAGCTGGAGCTCAGTGAGGTTGGATGGAGAGCGTTTGTGAAAAGCAGTTTTCAGCTCTTTCCTCAGATTCTCGATTGGATTCAGGTCTGGACTTTGACTTGGCCATTCTAACACCTGGATACGTTTATTTGTGAACCATTCCATTGTAGATTTTGCTTTATGTTTGGGAACATTGTCTTGTTGGAAGATAAATCTCCATCCCAGTCTCAGGTCTTTTGCAGACTCCAACAGGTTTTCTTCCAGAATGGTCCTGTATTTGGCTCCATCCATCTTCCCATCAATTTTAACCATCTTCCCTGTCCCTGCTGAAGAAAAGTAGGCCAAACCATGATGCTGCCGCCACCATGTTTGACAGTGGGGATGGTGTGTTCAGGGTGATGAGCTGTGTTGCTTTTACGCCAAACATATCGTTTTGCATTGTGGCCAAAAAGTTCAATTTTGGTTTCATCTGACCAGAGCACCTTCTTCCACATGTTTGGTGTGTCTCCCAGGTGGCTTGTGGTAAACTTTAAACAAGACTTTTTATGGATATCTTTGAGAAATGGCTTTCTTCTTGCCACTCTTCCATAAAGGTCAGATTTGTGCAGTGTACGACTGATTGTTGTGCTATGGACAGACTCTCCCACCTCAGCTGTAGATCTCTGCAGTTCATCCAAAGTGATCATGGGCCTCTTGGCTGCATCTCTGATCAGTCTTCTCCTTGTTTGAGATGAAAGTTTAGAGGGATGGCCGAGTCTTGGTAGATTTGCAGTGGTCTGATACTCCTTCCATTTCAATATGATCGCTTGCACAGTGTTCCTTGGGATGTTTAAAGTTTGGGAAATCTTTTTGTATCCAAATCCGGCTTTAAACTTCTCCACAACAGTATCACGGACCTGCCTGGTGTGTTCCTTGGTCTTCATTATGCTCTCTGCACTTTAAACAGAACCCTGAGACTATCACAGAGCAGGTGCATTTATACGGACACTTGATTACACACAGGTGGATTATATGTATCATCGTCAGTCATTTAGGACAACATTGGATCATTCAGAGATCCTCACTGAACTTCTGGAGTGAGTTTGCTGCACTGAAAGTAAAGGGGCCGAATAATATTGCACGCCCCACTTTTCAGTTTTTTATTTTGTACAAAAGTTTAAAATAACCAATAAATTCCGTTCCACTTCACAATTGTGTCCCACTTGTTGTTGATTCTTCACCAAACAATTAAAATTTTATATCTTTATGTTTGAAGTGTGAAATGTGGTAAAAGGTTGAAAAGTTCAAGGGGGCCGAATACTTTCGCAAGGCACTGTATATAATAAAATGAGTTTTTGTCTGTCTGTCTGTTCTTTATACGCGACAAACGACTGGACCAATCTTCACCAAATTTGGCACACAGGTACATCAGGATGGTTTTAGACCGGTTCTCAGCTCTCTAGGACGTACCATTCCAGAGATACAGTATTCCCAAAAAATGACCTGCATTAGCCAATAGAAGCCTGAAAGTCTCTCACTCATATTCCAACTACCATACACACGGTCACATGTCCCTTATCAGCCAATAGAAGCTCGCAGGCGCTTATTCTCGACATGCACACAGCTTTACTCCAGGTTTCCAAAACAACCCAGCCATTTTTCTTCACTGCTGTAGGTCAGCTTTGAAGGGGCAGCGCGCTGTGGATGACACTGTTATACAAGGTCACATAAACACAGCTTTACTCCAGGTTTCCATAACAACCAATCGCATGTTTAACTGATATCCAAACTGAGATACACATGATCACATGACGCTTATGGACCAATGGAAACTCGTAGGTTTTTCAGTCTTGACATACATACAAGTTTTACACCAGGTTTCTATAGCAACCAAGCTATTTATGACCTGTATTAGTCAATAGCAGTTCACAGGTCCCTAAATATTCAGTCATATGACGTGTATCAGCCAATATAACTTCATATTTAATTTACCAGGTTTCCATAACAACACTGCCATAAATAGACTGTACCTATACTGGACTGCCATACTGGATGTCAGCATTCTTATAAATTGAAACGTATTTAAATTACACACAAACGACATACAAAATAGACCAGTGCCAATTCTTATGGGGCCACTACACAAACAAAAAATGAAATATACCCGTGTGAAGTCGGGTTCTTCTGCTAGTCTTAAATAAAAAACAAACAAACATAGAATTGAAAAATTAAAAAGTTATTTGATAAAAATGTTAACAACAACTGAAAACAGTTAAAACAAAAATATACAGAGGTACAGTGTATACAGTGTAGATTGTTTTTTTTTTTTTGTAGATTGTTTTAAATTATGCTGACACAAAAGGTACAGAAGATACATTGACTTGTGTATACAATAAATTATCTACTGCTATTGCAAACTGTTTCTTACACAGGGTTATTATTATAATGAGATTGAATGTATAGTAGTAGTAGAAGCCTAATGTCAGTGTGGTTGGTAAGATATTAATAGGTGAAAATACATCATGAGCCTGATGGTTCATTCAAAACACATCCTGTAAGGGGACATTCACACAACTGTCAGAATTCTGTAATTAGGGTCCGTAAACAAAACAAACAAAAAAAAAATTACTCCTGTAATAATGAGCAATAAACGTTTTGGTCCATTATGCTTCAGTCTGTCCTTTTTCTTTTTTTTTCTGTTGCCTTAACAACATATTCATGACAGAGATAATATAGAAGCAGGAATAAAGCCGTCAATTCAGTCTGGAGCCAACTTTGGAGAGTATAGTTGCTGTGTACCAGGTCTTCTGTGCTGCTTTCAGTTGACTATGGCTGCTGCTGTTTTTTTTTATTTTTTTTAAATTAAGTAGGCCATTACCGGCTGGAGTAACCCCAGCAGGTAACGTTCCCTATCTACTTACCAATCCTCGCTCCTACCCACGGCTGCCTCTGCTTTCCCTTCAGCCCTCTAGGGAGTCCTGTGCATCTCATATCACGCCGATGACGCTGAACAGAGGTGTGATATGTGATGCGCACGGCCTTTGGAGGGCTGAAGGGGAAACGGAGGTGGCCGTGGGCAGAAGTGGGGATTGATAAGTAAGGCCATAGGCTCGCAGAAAGATTATTTGTTGGGTGAACCTAGCGAGATTCATCTTGCAAGGTTCACCTGGTGGTTTTGTTCAGACCGAATACGTCCGAACAGAAACTGCTATTATTATACTCTGAGGTCTTTTCAGACCCTGGAGTATAATGATCAGAGGCTCAGAGGAGGTGAGCAACAATATAAAACAGTGTGACACACCTCTTCTGGGCTCTGGTGCGACTCCCTGCTGTTTTCGGGCCTCTTTAGTGATGTTACAGAGGTCATGTGGGTCAGGCCGGCATCGCATAACATACAGTACAGACCAAAAGTTTGGACACACCTTCTCATTCCAAGAGTTTTCTGTATTTTCATGACTATAAAAATTGTAGATTCACACTGAAGGCATCAAAACTATGAATTAACACATGTGGAATTATATACTTAACAAAAAAGTGTGAAACAACTGAAAATATGTCTTATATTCTAGGTTCTTCAAAGTAGCCACCTTTTGCTTTGATTACTGCTTTGCACACTCTTGGCATTCTCTTGATGAGCTTCAAGAACTTTTCAACCTTTTGCCACATTTCAGGCTTCAAACATAAGTATATAAAATTTTTATTTTTTGGTGAAGAATCCACAACAAGTAGGACACAATCGTGAAGTGGAACGAAATTTATTGGTTATTTTAAACTTTTTGTAAAAAATAAACTGAAAAGTGGGGCGTGCAATATTATTCGGCCCCTTTACTTTCAGTGCAGCAAACTCACTCCAGAAGTTCAGTGAGGATCTCTGAATGATCCAATGTTGTCCTAAATGGCTGATGATGATAAATATAATCCACCTGTGTGTAATCAAGTCTCCATATAAATGCACCTGCTCTGTGATAGTCTCAGGGTTCTGTTTAAAGCGCAGAGAGCATCATGAAGACCAAGGAACACACCCGGCAGGTCCGTGATACTGTTGTGGAAAAGTTTAAAGCTGGATTTTGATACAAAAAGATTTCCCAAACTTTAAACATCCCAAGGAGCACTGTGCAAGCGATCATATTGAAATGGAAGGAGTATCAGACCACTGCAAATCTACCAAGACCCGGCCATCCCTCTAAACTTTCATCTCAAACAAGGAGACGACTGATCAGAGATGCAGCCAAGAGGCCCATGATCACTCTGGATGAACTGCAGAGATCTACAGCTGAGGTGGGAGAGTCTGTCCATAGGACAACAATCAGTCGTACACTGCACAAATCTGACCTTTATGGAAGAGTGGCAAGAAGAAAGCCATTTCTCAAAAATATCCATAAAAGGTCTCGTTTAAAGTTTGCCACAAGCCACCTGAGAGACACACCAAACATGTGGAAGAAGGTGCTCTGGTCAGATATAACCAAAATCAAACTTTTTGGCCACAATGCAAAACGATAGGTTTGGCATAAAAGCAACACAGCTCATCACCCTGAACACACCATCCCCACTGTCAAACATGGTGGTGGCAGCATCATGGTTTGGGCCTGCTTTTCTTCAGCAGGGACAGGGAAGATGGTTAAAATTGATGGGAAGATGAATGGAGCCAAATACAGGACCATTCTGGAAGATAACCTGTTGGAGTCTGCAAAAGACCTGAGACTGGGACGGAGATTTATCTTCCAACAAGACAATGATCCCAAACATAAAGCAAAATCTACAATGGAATGGTTCACAAATAAACGTATCCAGGTGTTAGAATTGCCAAGTCAAAGTCCAGACCTGAATCCAATCGAGAATCTGTGGAAAGAGCTGAAAACTGCTGTTCACAAACGCTCTCCATCCAACCTCACTGAGCTCCAGCTGTTTTCCAAGGAAGAATGGGCAAGAATTTCAGTCTCTCGATGTGCAAAACTGATAGAGACATACCCCAAGCGACTTGCAGCTGTAATAGCAGCAAAAGGTGGCACTACAAAGTATTAACTTAAGGGGGCTGAATAATTTGGCACGCCCCACTTTTCAGTTTTTTATTTTTTACAAAAGTTTAAAATATCCAATAAATTTCGTTCCACTTCACAATTGTGTCCCACTTGTTGTTGAATCTTCACCAAAATATTTTATATCCTTATGTTTGAAGCCTGAAATGTGGCAAAAGGTTGAAAAGTTCAAGGGGGCTTTATACTTTCACAAGGCACTGTATTTGCATGTTCCTTTCCCAAAGATATATTGCTGCAGAAGCCAAAAAAAGTTATTAAAAGAGTTAAGTTAAAGTTCTATACCGATAATTAAAATTATTGATGCCCTAAGTATTGGTCATCAATATCAGATCAGTGATAATCCAAAACCCAGCATTTCCCACCGATGAGCTGTTCTCAGTGTAGTGGCTTAGCTGAGTCACTGCAGCTTAAAGAGGTTGTCCAGGCTAAACTTTTATAAAAACATACCTGTCCCAATTGCTCTGGTGTTCTCCAATGGAGCTGCAAGACCAGACTGCGCTGGGAGACAGCTGAACCCTGGGGACAGGTGAGTATGTTTTGTTTTTTTTATCACTTCCTAATTGAAAAATACAATTTTAGCCTGGACAACCCCTTTAACTGCCATTCAAGGGACTGGGAGCTGATATGCAGTAACCTGATCTGAGCACCACACAGAAAACAGTGCTGTATGTTTCCTGTTCTATTCTCTTTGTGTCAGTTGCTTGATAGCTGATTCATGGGGATGCCAGGTGTTGGACCATCACTGATCTGATATAGATTAACTATAATTAGGATAGGAGAAAACTCCTTTAGCCTGGGGACCCTTGTGGCGTAAACGCTGTAGAAAAAAATACTGCGTTTTTCCCACAGTGCATTTTTGCTGCGGCCTGCTACGTGGGGCTTTAGCCTTAAAGAGGTATTCCCACTAACATAACCATTTTTAACTTTGTAGATTAAAAAAGCGTAAAAGTTAAATATTTTTGTAAATATAAGTAATTAAACATTTTTGCAGAATTTTAAAGTGGTCACAAGTTGTTGTCTTAATCGGTTGCCTGTGGATACTACCATGGATGCAGGACCTTCCGAAGGTCAGAAAATCAGCTATGATTTTCTTATTGTGCCCGGGATATCTTCTGATACATGTAGTGCCCCTGCCTGATAACCCAGCTACAATAAGTACATCATGGCTGGGTTCCTAACAAGTACCAGAACATGAATTTGTGGTCATATCCATTGGCAACCGATCAAGGCAATAGACTGTCACTTAAAACTCTGCAGAATTTTTAACTACTTATATTTGCAAAAATGTTTAACTTTTAAATTATCTACCAATATAGATATGATTATATTTATGGGAATACCCCTTTAAGTATCAAGTTAAATTTTGCTAACCTCAGTAGAAAGTAGGTAGGCAAGTAAGTGATGTCACAACAAATGGTTCCCACTGACTTGGTGAATAAGAGGTATAGGTCAACAGATTCTAAAAATAAAAATGTCAAATTGATCAGGGGCACAGCCAGAATCAAATGGTTTATATCATTTAGTATTTTGCACCAGGTTATAGATCCTCTTTAAGTATTGGGAACATTCAGGACTATCGTAGCTCTTCCCTGTATAATGGGAAACTGTAGTACATTATTTAGTCTGAAGTTGTTAGTTACCTTGACTACTATCATGACATATTTTCTTCAATAGGTCATAGCAATCTTATGTACTGAAGCCCTAACATCATATGCAAGATGATTTTCCGGTAGATTAATATAACCCGATTTTTATTCCCTGCTGTGGTTATTTGTACACACGTGGACAATATTGTTGGTACCCCTCAATTAATGAAAGAAAAACTCACAATGGTCACAGAAATAACTTGAATCTGACAAAAGTAATAATATATAAAAATTCTATGAAAATGAACAAATGAAAGTCAGACATTGCTTTTCAACCATGCTTCAACAGAATTTTTTTTTTAAAGAGAAAACTCATGAAACAGGCCTGGACAGAAATGATGGTACCCCTGAAAATAATGTGACCAAAGGGACATGTTAAATCAAGGTGTGTCCACTAATTAGCATCACAGGTGTCTACAATCTTGTAATCAGTCAGTGGGCCTGTATATAGGGCTACAGATACTCACTGTGCTGTTTGGTGACATGGTGAGTACCACACTCAACATGGACCAGAGGAAGCGAAAGAAAGAGATGTCTGAGGAGCTTAGAAAGAAAATTATAGACAAGAATGTTAAAGGTAAAGGTTATAAGACCATCTCCAAGCAGCTTGATGTTCCTGTGACTACAGTTGCACATATTATTAAGAAATTTAAGATCCATGGGACTGTAGCCAACCTCCCTGGACGTGGCCCCAGGAGGAAAATTGATGACAAATCAAAGAGAAGGATAATACGAATGGTAACAAAAGAGCCCAGAAAAACTTCTAAAGAGATTAAAGGTGAACTTCAAGCTCAAGGAACATCAGTGTCAGATTGCACCATCCGTCGTTGTTTGAGCCACAGTGGACTTCATGGGAGACGACCAAGGAGGACACCATTGTTGAAAACAAATCACAAAAAAGCCAGACTGGAATTTGCCAAACTACATGTTGACAAGCCACAAATCTTCTGGGAGAATGTCCTATGGACAGATGAGACAAAAAAAAAAAAAAAAAAAAAAAAAATCGAAATTTTTGGCAAGGCACATCAGCTCTATGTTCACAGACGGAAAAATGAAGCATATCTTGAAAAGAACACTGTCCCTACTGTGAAACATGGAGGAGGCTCTGTTATGTTCTGGGGCTGCTTTGCTGCATCTGGCACAGGGTGTCTTGAATCTGTGCAGGGTACAATGAAATCTCAAGATTATCAAGGGATTCTAGAGAAAAATGTGCTGCCCAGTGTCAGAAAGCTTGGTCTCAGTCACAGGTCATGGGTCTTGCAACAGGATAATGACCCAAAACACACAGCTAAAAACACCCAAGAATGGCTAAGAGGAAAACATTGGACTATTCTGAAGTGGCCTTCTATGAGCCGTGACCTAAATCCTATTGAGCATCTTTGGAAGGAGCTGAAACATGCCGTCTGGAAAAGGCACCCTTCAAACCCGAGACAACTGGAGCAGTTTGCTCATGAGGAGTGGGACAAAATACCTGTTGAGAGGTACAGAAAAACATTGACAGTTACAGGAATTGTTTGATTGCAGTGATTGCCTCAAAAGGTTGTGCAACAAAATATTAAGTTAAGGGAACCATCATTTCTGTCCAGGCCTGTTTCATGAGTTTTCTTTTTTTAAAAAACACTCTGTTGAAGCATGGTTGAAAAGCAATGTCTGACTTTCATTTGTTAATTTTCATAGAATTTTTATATATTATTACTTTTGTCAGATTCAAGTTCTTTCTGTGACCATTGTGGGTTTTTGTTTCATTAAACGAGGGGTACCAACAATTTTGTCCACGTGTGTATATAGTAGGGATACTGCTTTCCTGTAAATTGTTAACTGCAGCATAGAAACAGAATAAAATTTTTGCTCACCATATTAAAAGAATGTTAAAATGAACCTGTCATTTCAGGTGACTTTTCAGGATACACTGTGGTGTGCCTACATGGGGAATGCACTGTATATGACAATTATAGGATTTTATGTTAGTTTTCTTCAGTCCCCCCTCCCTACGATTCCTCTCTGGGCTTTATCTGTGTGGAGATTAGCTACTATGATTTCTCCAATACACAGCACTCTATTTGAGAACGTTGTAGAGGAGTACAGGCCAGTGTAGCTACAGTATGCATCCAGCACAATCTTGAGGGACTCATTCGATGCTGCAGCGCTGTCTTTGTGTGTGCCTCTGCCTTTGTCTCCTTCCAGCAGCAAACTTCTCCTCCTACCCCCCTGTCCATAGACTTCTATAAGCAGCATATAACCTGATCACTCACTCTTGTGCCTTGAGGGATTTATCAGTGAATTCAGAGTGAGGTTATATGTGCTTGGTTGGAGACTACAGTAGTGTTGTAACGTTTCTGCCTGTTCGGGTCTCTGCACCACCCTCCGCCTGCACACGGCGGTGCAGGAGGCGTGCTCAGTTTGACTCCTTGTTTAAGATTCTTGTTGCTCAGTCTAAACATTGTCCTAGACTGTGAAATCCTAAGCCAAAATCCTCTCTCTGTCCTTTTTGTGTTCTTTTTCCTGTTTTTTACACTGCCTCTCACAGTTACATCAGTTATATCTCAGGCATTATAAACCATAGAACAGTGATCCTGATGTCATATGAAAAAGGAGATTCCTTTTGTTAATATTATACTAAGTGTGTAAGAACGGTGTTTGACCTTTATTATTTATGAAGATATCCCCAGTTAAAAGCAGTCAGGATTGGCATGTTTATATGTTCGACGAGACGTGACCGTGGGTATGTGAGCCATGAAGAAGATGCTGTTGACTGAGGATGCCCAGAAAAGGTGAGTATCCCTGTTTGTTGTTTTAACTCACCTCCCTTGGTCCCGCACAAGCTTGGTTGCTAACTATTGGATTATTGCAGCAGGTAGTGTCCGATGTTTTACTCACTGATCCCTGCTCTTGCCCAGTCTGGCCTCTGCTTCTGCCTCCACGGTGCGGACGCTAAAGAAAGCTGCTGCACCCTCTAGAGGAAGAAGCAGAGGCTGGACTGCACAGAAGCGAGGATCAGTGAGTAAAATACCAGCTGCTACTTGTTGAAAAATTTAATAGCGGCTGATTACTAAAAATGCCGCCACTCAGTTTATGCCAGGAAGTGCCATCTGAGCTTGTCAGCTCAGGTCACCTCATGGCAGGTACGGCCCTGGTGACCCTCCCCCCCAACATCGACTTCTCTGTATTATTTCCATACTCCCCCATAGTCACAACCAGAAGCTGTGAAAAACAATACAGAGGTGGACAGAAAGTGGATTCATGTGCAGAATTTCATGGGAAGGAGACAAAAACTGTAAATTAAGTGTATTACAAAATTTCACTTAAATGTCAGAAAGTCGTTGAAAAGTTTAGGTACAGCTTAACATTTAAATAACATTTATTTTTTACATATAATTTGTCATTTTTTAAAAGTTCAATATACTTTATGTTTGAGACATATCTAACTATAATACATATCTGATCCTCTGTTTTCTCTTAGCTGTGTTATTTCTTGACTCTGATAAAGCAAGCACCTTACTTTAGTATGGCTCATACAATTTTGTCTTTTATAGATTGGAAAAATGTCAGATTGCTCCATCTACTAGATAATTTTGATCCAGAAAAGATGAAACTGAATATAGTTGTTATCTTACAGGTATTCAAGGGTTGCAGGAAATCGACTTTGACATGAAGAAAATAAAAAATAAATGACTGCCATCTCCTGTCTTCATTTAACAGTCCTTTTCTAGCAGCTAGAGATAGAAATGCCAGGAGTACATTTCACCCTTTCATACAAAGGGGTCAGCTTGTTATACTAGGACAATTTGAAAAACGTTTAAACTTTGTCACATTTTTCAACGAATGAATCATTCCATTTTTAACTAAAATGTTAATTGCTAAATATGGTTTACTCCTCTTTACAAGCAAGCATATATGTCACAATTCACATACCCATAAATCTATCCAGGCACAACAGGTACATGAGAATCATTGACTTTCAGCAGACAATATGTCATTGCGATGTATATCATGTTAGTATATGATAAAATGATATAACCAGAGCAAGCAGACATCAAGTCGCAGAGGGCTGTAAATAAGCCAATACTCAAAAGGTTACATGTTACACAAACTATGGGGCAGATTTATTAAGACTGACATATCGCATGCCAGTCTTAAAGTGCCCGACTGTTGCAGGGACTGAGAGACTGGCTGCAGCCTCTTCATAAATCAGTCAGACGTCCCTGCATCAGAATAAAAAATCTCCAGCAATTAGGAGCTGGCTTAGATTTCCATTATATTTCACTCCAGAAAACTGGTGTGAGTTATAATGAATCTGTCAGGCTGTCTATCCCGATCTCTGCCCCACCTACATTTGCACAATGTGGCCAGTGAGGTGGGGATAGAGGCTTGTGGTGCACAAAATGTGCCAAATGTGGGCTACAATATAGTTTGATACTGTATATTAGCATATGAGTTTATTTTTCAAGTGTCTCCTGTGTAATAAAGTTCATGAAAATCTCACCCAAACTAGTTGATCCTGTGTCACATATTCTCATCGTTGCAAGACCTCTCCTTTCATTACTGATGTTACACTAGTATTGAAGAAGAATTGTCCAACCATCACTTAGCACATTTCTCTATTAGATCACACAAAATATAACAATTTTAAATTTCAGTTGGAATCAATAAAAATGGTCATGTGTTTAAGTATCACAGTTACATACTACAAATACAAAAAAGTGCAGTAGCACTCTGACACAGCACCAGGACATATAAAGAACAGGAGAAAACAGAGGATAAGGTGATACTCCTCCTGATATCAGGAGTACCACCTGGTCTTCTGTTTTCTTTTGTACTGATGTCCTCCATTGAGACGAAACAGCTCCAGCTGCTGTGATACACCCATTTAAGGAGATATACATTTAAGGTTGTTGTGTCCCCCACACAATCTTACAAGGTGAGAACCCATCGATACCTCCTAAATCACAATCTACTGATGTTACACACAGAATTACACTATGCACTGCTTGGTGGTTCTCTATTTTTTTGTTTAAGATATAAAGAACAGAGATGGAAATTGCATTACTGCTATTATTAGCGCATATAGATAAACTAATATGGTCTATAGACTAAATATATAAATCTGAGGTTCTTCGTTATACATGTTTGATCAAACAGTAGGAATCCCACCTGCCCCGACAAGGCGACCTCAGTGACATACTAGATATACCCCTTTCTCCCCAATGTTTCTTCCTAATGCATCTAGTGCCAATGAACAAACATGACTAGTTTCCAAGTCTTACCATCCTGATCCACTAATACATAAATAGCAGATTGCTTACTCCTATTTAGAGATGTAACATGAAGCTCCTGGGCCTCAATGTAAATTCTGTACCAGGTTCCCCAACTATAATGTATCGTTTATAGGACCTGTCACCTTATACTTAGAAGAAACAACTTACAGTCCCCCTAAGGTTTCTGGCCTCTAGTATATTATAAATGTCCTCTGTGCTCCATCAAGTTACAGCCCTGTTGCTATTGTGCAAGCCAGCCAAAACAAAATGTCAGCACACTAAAAGTGGCCTCTGACCACCATAAACACTCTAGGTGGGCGTTCTGAGAAGTTAAAGGGGTTGTTCACTTTCAGACCAATGCTGAGAGACAAATGAATGAAGGCAAGCAGAGATCTAGAAAACTGTGATGAATTGATACAGAAAGTATATTGGAAAATTGTATATCTTTTTATTATACAAACAATAACATTTGTCTCTCAATATTGGTCTGAATGTGGCCAAACCCTTTAAACAAAGAACAATAGGGGGCACCATAACAAGCATGTAATAGCAATATCTAGACACAAGAGCATTTTGATTAAAAAAAAGATTGAAAACTGTTTTGAAGGATCTTACAGAGAAAAGTAATTTTGA
The DNA here is from genome assembly GCA_947044405.1 of Leptodactylus fallax. NCBI lineage: Eukaryota > Metazoa > Chordata > Amphibia > Anura > Leptodactylidae > Leptodactylus > Leptodactylus fallax. The sequence continues at coordinate 1,855,113 of CAMRHE010000166.1, forward strand.
ATCAAGAGACAATCAATGTAACCCCTTTCCAACATCCGCTGATATGTAGCAGCAGTGGCGTAAATACCGGGTAGCAGCAGGAGCAACTGCCACAGGGCCCCGGACTTTAGGGGGCCTGGCAGGCCCCTGATGTTTATTTATTTATTTTTTTTTTAATAGGCCGTTACCTGCTGGAGTAACACCAGCAGGTAACAGGCCCTATTTACTTACCGATCTCCGCTCCTGCTCATGGCCTCCTGCACTTCCCATTCTGCGGAAGTGGAGGTGGCTGTGAGCAGGAGCGGGGATCGGTAAGTAAGGCCCCAGAGTATAATGTGAGGGAACATGAAAAACAATGTTACTTACATCTCCTGCGCTCCGGCAGTCTTTGCATTCTTGGTGATGTTCCAGACGTCACATGGGCCAGGCGGGTGTCATTATGTGTCGCGATGCATGCCTGGCTCATGTGACGTCTGGTCCAACATTAAAGAAGGCCAAAAGTATCGGGGAGTGCATCGGAGCCAGGGAGAGGTAAGTATTTTATGTTTGTATCCTCCCCTGGGTCTCTGATCATTATACTTTGGGGGCGGGGAATTGGGGAATACGGTTTGTGGGGAAGGGGGGAGGGCGGTTGGGGGGGGGGGGGCACGCATGTCAAATGTTCACCTTGGGGGCCCAGCCATTCCTAGTTACGCCACTGTGTAACAGTTTCCACCATCAGCAGTGTCCATGATTGGAGACAACGCCGATCACTGACCATTAAACCCTCAGACGCAGTGGTGAAATGAAGCCATGACATCTGGATTTCTACTTTTAGTTTTAGTTTCTGTAACATGACAACTCTCTCACAGCGAGATCTCAGAAGCTGTTCTGTTGCCATGGAAGCCAGGAGGCTCTTGAAGACTACCGGATCTACCAATGCTAGATTTGTATTGATCTCTGCCTTAAACAGAATTTAATACAAACCTAGCAATTTCCCTTAGATTGCAATTCCAGTAGCATTGCAGTCAGTAGTATAAACAATGTGTGCTTAAAAAGTAAAAAAAATTTTTAAAAATAAAAACAATAAAAATGAAAGAAATCAAGTTAACCCCTTTCCTGAGATTACATTTGAAAATAAACAAATAAAAAAGCATATCAGATATTACTGTGTAAATTGCCCACACTATTAAAATATAAACAATATAAAATATATCTCTATGGCGTGGGCTGACCTAGGATCTGAGAGAATGCCTGGTGCCAATCTCTCACTGCATATTCTAATACATCCTTCTGCTCACTGTTGAAACGTTCCTACTCTGGTGGCTCCATTAATACCCCAACCATCTAATAATAAGAATAACTTTATCTATATAGCACCAACATATTCCGTAGCACTTTACAAATCAGAGGACACATGAACAGACAATATGAGACATTACAATGTGACAAAGAAATAAACATATCAAACCATAGGAGTGAGGGCCCTGCTCACAAGAGCTTACATTCTATGAAGAGATAGGGGGACACAAGAGGTCAGAGGGCTTTTTTTGCTACAATGGTCCAGCCATCTTTTAATAGAAAAGGTTGTGTAACTGAAGCTGTATGAACCTGTCACCAGCCAGTATCTGTGAATAAACAGATACTAAGTGCAAGGAGTGCAGTGTAACTTCTAGATGGAGAGAACAGGATCTGAGGAACAGAGGAGGAAAGATAAAAGGTGTTATTGTTCTCCACCTCAGCACACTACACTGATCAGGGCACGTGATAAGCCTAACCATACAGATGTGATTTTAGGGCAGTTTTGAAGCTGCTGTAGTTGTGGATTAATCGGATTGTCTTGGGTAAAGCATTCCAGAGCACCGGTGCAGCTCGAGAAAAGTCTTGGAGATGGGAATGGGATGATCGGATAACAGGGGATGCAAATCTAAGATTGGAGAGGACGGTTAGGGCGGTAGACAGTAATGAGAGAGGAGATATAGGGGGGGGGGGCGCAGCACTATGGATGGATTTGTGGGTCAGTGTGATAATTTTATATTGTATTCTGTGATGGATGGGCAACCAATACAGCAACTGACACAAGGTACAGTAGTTGCGTCTGTGTACCGGTTTGACAGAAAGAGGAGTCTGGCGGCTGCTTTCAGGACAGATTGTAGTGAGGAGAGTTTAGTATGAGGAAGCCCAATTAGAAGAGAATTGCAATAGTGAAGACGAGAGAGAATCAGAGCGACAATAAGGGTTTTTGATGTTACCACGGTGAGAAAAGGGCAAATTCTAGAGATATTTTTAAGGTGCAGGTGGCAAGAGTGTGCAAGTGTCTGAATATGTGGGGTAAAGCTGAGATCTCAATCAAATACAACCCCCAGACAGAGGGCATGCCACCTCGGGGTAATAGTAAGGCCACAGACAGAAATGGAGATATCAGGGTTAGGTCGGTTAATAGATGGAGGGAACACAAGAAGTTCAGTTTTTGAAAGATTCAATTTCAGATAAAGAGAAGACATGATGTTAGAGACAGCAGAGAGACAGTCACTGGTGTTCTGTAGTAGTGCAGGAGTGATGTCATGGCATGAGGTATATAAGTTGGGTATCATCTGCATAAAGATGGTATTGAAAACCAAATTTGTGAATGGTTTGTCCAACTGGGGCTGTGTACAGAGAGAAGAGGAGGGGACCTAGGACTGAGCCTTGAGGAACTGCAACCTCAAGGGGCAGAGGAGAAGAAATGGCACCAGTGAATGATACACTAAATGAGCGGTCAGAGAGATAGGAAGAAAACCAAGAGAGAGTGTTATCCCTGAGGCCAATAGAATGGAGCATAGTGAGGAATAGTTTGTGGTCTACAGTGTCAAATGCTGCTGAGAGATCCAGAAGAATAAGTAGTGAATAGTTCCCTTTAGATTTAGCAGTCAAGAGATCGTTGGAGACCTTCGTGGGGGCTGTTTCTGTAGAGTGTAGTGCACAAAAACCTGATTGTAAGGGGTCCAGAAGAGAGTTAGCAGAGAGATAGCGTATTAGGTGGGAGTAGACCAAGCGTTCCAGGAGTTTAGAGATGAAGGGAAGGTTAGAGACAGGTCGGTATTTAGCAGCACAGGATAGGTCAAGGGAGGGTTTTTTCAGTAGTGGGGTTATGACAGCATGTTTGAAGGAGGAGGGGAAGATTCCAGAAGAAAGAGAAAGGTTAAAAATTTTAGTAAGGTGAGTTGTAATTGTAGGGGACAGAGACCGGAGGAGGTGTGATGGGATAGGATCGCTTGTGCAAGTAGTGGGGCAAGAAGAAGAAAGGAGCTGGGAGACTTCTTCTGTTACCGGGTCAAATAATGAGAGTTCACAATGAGGAGCAAGGGAGGGAAGGGGACTGATGCAGATTGGAGAATGGATTATTTCCTGATTTTGTCTTTAAAGTAGGTGGCCATGTCTTGGGCACTGTGGTCTGTGACAAGTGCCCGCACCTTTGGTGTGAGGAGGGAGTGAAAGGTGTCAAAGATTCGTTTAGGGTTATTGGAGAGAGACGAGATGAGAGAGGTGAAGTAAGCTTGTTTGGCTAGGTGAAGAGCAGAGTTATAGGCTTTGAGCATAAACTTGAAGTGAAGAAAATCTGCAGATGTGTGAGATTTTTGCCAAAGCCGTTCGGCACATCTTGAGCATCGCTGAAGAAAATGTGTTTCAGGAGTGTGCCAAGGTTGCCGGTGTCTGTGTTGGGATTTTTGGACGGTCAAGGGTGCTACTTTATCCAGGGTGGCTTTGAGAGTCTCATTGTAGTGTTTGGTGGCCAGTTCAGGACAGGAGAGAGAAGAGATGGGAGAAAGTGATGACTGTAGGGTATCTGAGAGGTGCTGTGTGTTTACAGCCCGTAGATTTCTGCATGTGCGGTAGGTCAGTGTGTTTTCTAAAGGACAAGAAGCTTTAATGTTAAAGGAAAGAAGGTTGTGGTTGGAAATTGGTAGGTGAGCATTAGTGAAGTCAGAGAATGAACAGAGCTGTAAGAAGACCAGATCTAGGATATTACCATCTTTGTGTGTGGGAGCACGGTGGCTCAGTGGTTAGCACTGCAGCCTTGCAGCGCTGGAGTCCTGGGTTCGAATCCTGCCAAGGACAACATCTGCGATGAGTTTGTATGTTCTCCCCGTGTTTGTGTGGGTTTCCTCCCACAATCTAAAGACATACTGACAGGAAATTTAGATTGTGAGCCCTATATGGGACAGTGACTGTCAATGTCTGTAAAGCGCTGCGGAATATGATGGGGCTATATAAGTAAGCATAATAAATAAATAAGAAGTAAGCTGAGAGAGACCAAAAGAGGTGGTTAGTGATAGAAGGCAAGAGGCAGATGGAGAGACAGGGGTGTTAATGGAATGTTAAAGTCACCCATAATGAGAGTAGGAATTTCACAGGATAGGAAGTTGGGAAGCCATGAAGAAAAGTGATCTAAGAACTGGTAGGGAGAACCAGGGGGACAGTAGATGACGGCTACTCACAGGGAGAGAGGGCGGAAGAGTCTGATAGTGTAGACCTTGAAAGAGAGCAATGGCACTGGCGGAATGACCTGAAAAATGCATTGTGGTGATAGAATGACACCAACCCCTCCATCTTGCCTATCCTCAGGTCTAGGGGTGTGTGAGAATTGGAGGCCATCATAACAGAGAGAAGCATGGGATGCAGTGTCAGACTGTTTAATCCAGGTTTCAGTGACAGCCAGTAGGTTATAAGACTTTGAGATGAAGAGATCTTGAGTAATGTCAAGTTTGTTGCAGAGTGAGCGGGCATTCCAGCGAGCACAAGAGAAAGAGACTGGTGGAGGACAAAGAAATGGCAGACAACGAATATTAATAAAATTAGAAGGGTTTCCTGGTGAGACAGGTACAGAGTTGAGGTTACCAGAAGGAGGAGGAGGAAGGCCAGGGTTTGGAGAGATGTCCAGCAGCTAATAGCAGGAGAATGGTGAGACAGCAGATGGTTAAATGACTTGTGAGATCGTCTAATTTGTTGCACAAGGAGGGTTAAGGTGGTTGAAGAAGGTGAAGAGAAAAATGGGAGCTGCACATAGGAGAGGGAAGGAGAGAGGAACTGATGTGGATAGAAGTGGGAATGGTAAGTTTGTAAAAAAGCAGCAAATAGAGACAAAAAACATGCAGTGAACATAGTGATACAATTGTTTTTAAAACTTACAAGTTTTTGGAGAGGTGCCCTGTCTAACTGCCATGTTTAACTGCAGCTCCTACACACTTGTGATTGAATCACACTTAGGATTGAATTGCATGGTGCCAACCCCAGCACTCGTGCCTCCCCTAATACTATGTCTAAATAAGAAAAACAAGACGCCAAGTGGCACATAGTGTAAAACCATTTCGGTACTAAATGGTGGTGCTCAGAAGGACAAAGCGGTCCAGGAAAGTTAAAATGAATAAAACGTGTTTAGGTGGTCAAGATGTACTCTCACCTTTTCTGGTTGTGAAAATGTCATAACTATTATATCAACTTATAGAGATGGTTAAATCACAGGTAGCAGCAGGGCTTCTACTCATTTCAGGAAAGGATCCAGACAAAATTCAGTATATCAGCATAGGTAGGAGAAGGCATTCCCCCAAAAAAGTAGATGAACGTCCACGCTTCCCAGCTCAAATATCTTTATTAGTTGCACAAACACACAATGCGTTTTGGGGTTTGGTATGAAATACAAGCATAAACTCTTTCCCTTGAACGCCCGGGGAATGCTTAACGTGAGTCTCTGTGACTGCCTAGTGTGATTGCAGCATCCCCGCAGTTCATGCATGTGCAGTCTGTCTCTAAGGACGCTGAACGATCCCCAGCGCTTTCAGACTCAGTCTGTAAATGGGGACACTCCAGAGTAGCTGCAGATGCCTCAGGTTTATGTGCTATCTCATTGGGGAATATGTAAGTCTCTGTAAATCTAACCTCCAATGCTCTGTACGTATGTTTGTGAACCTCACAGGGGAGGTGAACCTCACAGGGAGGGCCCTCCCCCTGGGGGTGTTTCCCTTATACCACAATCTTATAAAATGCACTACAAAGAGTTATATTTCATGTAAGGGGTAACTGATAAAGATATCTGAACTGGGAAGCGGGCACTTTCATCTACTTTTTTGGGGGAACGCTATCTCCTACCTATGCTGATATACCAACCATTTAAATGGTAGTATGATCCACAAAAACAATATCCTGCCAAAAAACAAGAGGACCAGAGTCAAGCCCAAAAAAGGCTAAGACTTAGGAGATTACATCACACTTAGAGCAATTTCTCAGAATGCAGAAACAGCAGCTACAGTGCTGGCCAAAAGTATTGGCACCCCTGCAATTCTGTCAGACAATACTCAATTTCTTCCAGAAAATGTTTGCAATCACAAATGCTTTGGTAATAATATCTTCATTTAATTTGTCTTCAATGGAAAACCACAAAAAGAATTGTCAAAAAGCCAAATTGGATATAATTCCACACCAAACATAAAAAAGGGGGTGGACAAAAGTATTGGCACCCTTTGAAAAATCATGTGATGCTTCTCTAATTTGTGTAATTAACAGCACCTGTTACTTACCTGTGGCACATAACAGGTGGTGGCAATAACTAAATCACACTTGCAGCCAGTTGAAATGGATTAAAGTTGACTCAACCTCTGTCCTGTGTCCTTGTGTGTACCACATTGAGCATGGAGAAAAGAAAGAAGACCAAAGAACTGTCTGAGGACTTGAGAAGCAAAATTGTGAGGAAGCATGAGCAATCTCAAGGCTACAAGTCCATCTCCAAAGACCTGAATGTTCCTGTGTCTACCGTGCGCAGTGTCATCAAGAAGTTTAAAGCCCATAGCACTGTGGCTAACCTCCCTAGATGTGGACGGAAAAGAAAAATTGACGAGAGATTTCAACGAAAGATTGTGCGGATGGTGGCTAAAGAACCTCGACTAACATCCAAACAAGTTCTAGCTGCCCTGCAGTCCGAGGGTACAACAGTGTCAACCCATACTATCCGTCGGCGTCTGAATGAAAAGGGACTATGGTAGGATATCCAGAAAGACCCCACTTCTGACCCAGAGACATAAAAAAGCCAGGCTGGAGTTTGCCAAAACTTACCTGAGAAAGCCAAAAACTTTTTGGAAGAATGTTCTCTGGTCAGATGAGACAAAAGTAGAGCTTTTTGGGAAAAGGCATCAACATAGAGTTTACAGGAAAAAAAAAGAGGCCTTCAAAGAAAAGAACACGGTCCCTACAGTCAAACATGGCGGAGGTTCCCTGATGTTTTGGGGTTGCTTTGCTGCCTCTGGCACTGGACTGCTTGACCGTGTGCATGGCATTATGAAGTCTGAAGACTACCAACAAATTTTGCAGCATAATGTAGGGCCCAGTGTGAGAAAGCTGGGTCTCCCTCAGAGGTCATGGGTCTTCCAGCAGGACAATGACCCAAAACACACTTCAAAAAGCACTGGAAAATGGTTTGAGAGAAAGCACTGGAGACTTCTAAAGTGGCCAGCAATGAGTCCAGACCTGAATCCCATAGAACACCTGTGGAGAGATCTCAAAATGGCAGTTTGGAGAAGGCACCCTTCAAATCTCAGGGACCTGGAGAAATTGGCCAAAGAAGAATGGTCTAAAATTCCAGCAGAGCATTGTAAGAAACTCATTGATGGTTACCGGAAGCGTTTGTTCGCAGTTATTTTGTCTAAAGGTTGTGCTACCAAGTATTAGGCTGAGGGTGCCAATACTTTTGTCCGGCCCATTTTTGGAGTTTTGTGTAAAATGATCAATGATTTGACTTTTTTTTTCATTCTCTTTTGTGTTTTTTCATTGCAAGCAAAATAAATGAAGATTTTATTACCAAAGCATTTGTGATTGCAATCATTTTCTGGAAGAAATTGAGTATTATCTGACAGAATTGCAGGGGTGCCAATACTTTTGGCCAGCACTGTAGTTGCTGAAAATACCACTCTTCCTACCTCCAATGACTGGGGCAAACTGGGCACAACTCGCAGTAAATGGCACAATGCTCAGTAAATCAGAAACTCTTGAGCAGTGGGAAAAGATGTCTTATGTTACCTCATGAGTAGGTCTGGAGGAGAGAGATTTCTTCCTTGAAGTGTCAGCTGGTACCAGTGCCTCAGCTGGATCTTATTCTCCCAAGGTAGCTGCTGTAAGTAAACCCAGTCTAGAAGATGTTTTTACTAGAAACAATTGTTTCCTGTCCTCTATAGACATGATATTGGGGAACCTTAAAGTGGACTTAATATCACTAGACAGGGCCTTCAAAAGACTAACAAGCACATGGGGGCAGTAGAACACCAAGTTAGTGACAAAGAAAACCAGCTGCCTCACCACAAATGCGATATGAAGAGAGACAGCAGGACTGCAACCCTAGTAAATCCTTTGAGGCTTGGTTGCTAAAAACATTTGGAAAGGAATCCCTGACACCCTGTAGAGCGAGCCCATTGGGTCCCCATATAGCTACCGCAACCTGGGGCACCACCACGTCCAGTCTTCAGTAAAATATTGCAGTACAAACACAGACATTTTACCGCTTAAGGTGCAAGACATAGAGGAACTAATCCTGGAAGGAGGCAAAATATTGATTTTCCTGCATTTTTCAGGTCAAGTCCAGAAAAAACGGGCACAATACCAAGATACTCACTGAGGGTTCTGCAAGTGTTATATGCACTGTTTTATCTGACCAGACTGTGTCTAGCCACTTTGAAATCCACAGATTTCTTTGATCCACAGGTGCTAAGAAATCTGTGGTTCCCAATTTTACGACCATTATGGAGTATATATTTGTTTGTGTGAAGATGTGGGGTTGCATTAAAGGGGTTATACCATGAAGTGAAAATAGCAGGACCTTTCTCCCGCTGCACATTCAGCTTGGCTACACTTACTCCGACTTTCCCATTCACTTCAATGGGAATTCCTGAGAAAGCTGAAGTATAGCACTTGGCTATTTCCAACGCTTCTATTGAAGTTAATGGAGCACTGTCCACCACCAGTCATGCCCACATTTGGCCTGGGTGTGCTCAGGCTGACTATGCAGCTGGGGAAAGGTCCTTCTGTCTTAGCTTCGTGGGATAACCCCTTTAAGACAGCAGTGAGTTAAATTGTTCATATTGGAGCATGGAGTTTTTGAGGGGAATTTACTGTTTTATCATATGCTTTAATCCTGTTAATATTTTACAAAATAAAACATGACTGATCAATGGGACACATCCAAGAAGTTTGTTGTTTTTAACATGCTGAAGGCATACCAACCAGCTATTATATGCTTCACTGAAACACAGCTCACCCCAGAATTCGTAGTTGCCACTATGAGATTGGATTTAAGAGGCATTCCACTCTACTTTCTCCACCTATTCCCATTTGTAAATATATCCCATTTCAGTGTATTTCTTCCCTGATAGATCCAGATGGGAGATTCATATGTCTGCTGTGTGCCAAATTGTGTTTTTTGCATTATTATAGCTTTATATATTCCACCACATTATACAGGGGGTGGGAAAATTTAATAGTGGAGTAGAGGCAGCTGAAAATATAAGCAATATAATGGCTAGGGTCCTAATGGAGATAGGGTTGTGCAACTTTTGGAGGAGGAGCTATCCAACTGTGTGGCAGTATTTTTGCTATTCAACTATACACAACTCCCTCTCTTGGATTTATCTGGCACTTTGTACAGGTGGTGGAACCTTTGATTATGCTCCTATGTGGGTGGCGCTAAATTTTGACAAGACAGGTGGTTCCAGGGGTATTTTCTGATTCCTCAACTCCTTCTGGTTACAGATATCTTGGTGTCTGAGATCTTGTATGAAAATGTAGGATTTGTTGTGCTATCAACTGTCTAGGATGCTCTGAAGGCTTATGTTAGAGGTGAACTGATTCGGGACATTAGTTGACATAAGTGCAGGTCTAGAGAGATAGACTTCAACAGAGGGTGACCAACACAGAGAGCCGCTATATAGCGACACCTATGGATGGCAACCTAGCTGCTTGGATGGAAGTGCAGACTCATGAGCATGTGCAACAAACAGGCAAAAATAAGAGATTCTCACAAATGCAATAGCATGAGCTTGGCTAATAACAGCGAGTAGTAGAGACAGCTATTTAAAATTAGATCAGTTTTGCGAGCCAAGACAGACCTCCAGACACCTTCACCAGAGCCCACTGCGAAGCAGGATGGACTTTTTCTGAATCTGGGAATCTGAATTGTCATCAAACAGAATGATGTACCAATAATAAACGCACTGCTACTGAAACCAAAACAAACCCCCTATAACTTACACAGCAGAGAGCATACAGGAGACAAGTTGTACAGGCATCGGTCGGAATCAGATGAAGACGTCATAGACCAAATCAGGTTGCGAAATCTAGAAAACAGGCCAAGGGTCAAAAATCCAAACGGGCAAGTCACAGACGAAATAAGACAAAGGGGAATCTGTAAACAAGCCAAGGGGCCCTCTCCAGTTTACTTATCGGCCAGGCATTGTGGTAGATGATGCCATCATCTACCTTCTGCACAGGGCTCTCTCTCACCTGGAGAAAGCAGGTAACACTGTGAGAATAATGTTCTTTGATTTCTCCAGTGCTTTTAACACCATACAGCCGGGGCTACTGAGAGACAAGCTGGCCCTTGCTGTAGTGGACCACCACCTGTCCAATTGGATCCTAGACTACCTCACAAACTGACCTCAGTATGTGAGAGCCCGAGACTGTGTGTCAGATACCGTGATCTGTAATAGGGGGGGGGGGGGTACCTCAAGGTACAGTTCTTGCCCCTTTCCTCTTCAGACTGTACACTGCAGATTTTAGGTGCAACTCATCTAGCTGCTACCTACAGAAGTATTCTGATAACTCTGCAATAGTAGGCCTTATCACAGATGATGATGACAGGGAGTACAGGGAACTGAACCGGGATTTTGAGGACTGGTGCCAGCGGAACCACCTGACGATTAATGCTGGGAAGACCAAGGAGATGGTGGTGGACTTCCGTAAATCCAAATGCCCTCCTAAACCAGTGGACATCCAGGGGACGGGCATCGAAATTGTCAACACCTATAAGTACCTGGGTGCGAAATGCCTCTTACCTTGGAACATTCTTGCATATGTTGTTTTGTATTGCTTATCTTTGCTGTTGTAATACACTGAATTTCCTCATGGTGGGACTATTAAAGGATTATTATTATTATTATTATTATGAAGCAAAGCCAAACGAGCAGTAGTGAACAATTAGTCGGTGTCTGTCTCAGGAAGGAGTGGTCTTATATAGGCCTCCTCATCTGCTAATTGGCCAAAGCAGAAAACTTCTCTAGAATATTCTCCAGGTTCATACGGCAACTTTAAAGAAGTAGTAGCTGAACTGATATTCCTGACACAATGTATACAGGGGTTTTAGAACAACATATGCTCCAACTTTTTTGGAATTGGGGCTGTATATGGCCACTGCATTTCATGCTCTAAGAACCTCTTCAGGAAGGTCTACAACCTCCACTACTGCCCCCACACCACCATCTGAAAAGCTTTTACCCTCTCCTACTGTCTTTATCCTCCTTCCCTCATAGATTGTAAACCCTTGCAGACAGGACCCTCTATCCCATTCTACCATTCGGTCACTGTTAGTACTGTACTTATTTTATTTATTTTGTATATCATATGTAAATCCTCAAATGTACAGAACCATGAAATTAATGGTGCTCTAAAAATAAATAGTAATAAAAAGATTTCAAAAAGCTCTCTATTTTTTCTAATTTTAAACGTATTAAAAAGTAACAAAACTATATCATTTTAGTATAGCCTTGATCATGCTGACCCCCAGAATAAAGATAGCATTTAATTTTTACTGCACATGGAATGCTATAAAAACAAAACCCAAAAGAAAATGGCACAACTACATTTTTTTCCCAGTTCCACCCCATTATGATTTTTTTCCCCAGCTTTCTATTGCAATATGTGGATCATTATGTTGCCATTCAAAGTTGAATCAAAAATATAAAAGTTATGACTTTTTGGAAAGTAGGAAGTAAGAAATAAAAACAAAAAATGTCTGCAGCGGTAAGGGGTTAATGACAGTGGCAATGAGCCCAGGTTATGGTTTTATATATTTTGCTTAAACGTTTCAGGGTGACCAATGTTTACCACTAATGTCCCTAACTAATAGAAGAGTGATAAAGCTTATTAATATTCATTAAGGCAATTGATGTTCTTTTGCAATTCAGCTTTCTGCCAGGCCAGTTACACACTGTGAAGTAGATGTGTGAAACTAAAGTGATGTATTGATAATTGAAAGCTGTCAGCTTTTTTTAAGCAGTTTCAAATGAAGAAGATTTTTGATTTCTTGATAGTATGTTATAGCTGCTAGCTAAATAAAATATATGTAAGTATTTATGTTCATACTGTATGGGTAGTAAATAGTTATTCAATTTGTAAAATGCTGTGGAATATGTTGGCGCTACATAAATAAAATATATTATTATTTTTATTATTATTTTGTATTGTTCATGAATTGTGGGGAAAAAAGTATTTAGTCAGCCACCAACTGTGCAAGTTTTCCCACTTAAAAAGATGAGAGGCCTGTAATTGACATCTTAGGTAGACCTCAACTATGAGAGCCAAAATGAGAAAACATATCTAGAAAATCACATGGTCTGATTTTTTTAAGAATTTCTTTGCAAATTATGGTGGAAAATAAGTATTTGGTCACTTACAAACAAGCAAGATTTCTGGCTCTCACAGACCAGAACTTCTTCTTTAAGAGGCTCCTCTGTCCTCCACTCATTACCTGTAGTAATGGCACCTGTTTGACATTGTTATCAGTATAAAACACTCCTGTCCACAACCTGAAATAGTCACACTCCAAACTCCACTATGGTGAAGACAAAAGAGCTGTGGAAGGACACCAGAAACAAAATTGTAGACCTGCACCAGGCTGGGAAGACTGAATCTGCAATAGGCAAGCAGCTTGGTGTGAAGAAAGCTGGGACTAACGTAACAAAGGCTACCGTCAGTAACACACTACGCCGCCAGGGACTCAGATCCTGCAGTGCCAGACGTGTCCCCCTGCTTAAGCCAGTACATATCTGGGCCCGTCTGAAGTTTGCTAGAGAGCATTTGGATGTTCCAGAAGAGTAATGGGAGAATGTCATATGGTCAGATGAAACCAAAGTAAAACTGGTAAAAACACAACTCGTTGTGTTTGGAGGAGAGTGAATGCTGAGTTGCATCCAAAGAACACCATACCTACTGTGAAGCATGGGGGTGGCAACATCATGCTTTGGGGCTGTTTCTCTGCAAAGGGACCAGGACGACTGATCTGTGTACATGAAAAAAATAACATGGGGCCATGTATTGTGAGATTTTGAGTGCAAACCTCCTTCCATCAGCAAGGGCATTGAAGATGAAATGTGGCTGGGTCTTTCAGCATGACAATGATCCCAAGCACACCACCAGGGCAATGAAGGAGCGGCTTCGTAAGAAGCATTTCAAGGTCCTGGAGAGGCCTAGCCAGTCTCCAGATCTCATCCCCATAGAAAACCTTTGGAGGGAGTTGAAAGTCCATGTTGCCCAGCGACAGCCTCAAAACATCACTGCTCTAGAGGAGATCTGCATGGAGGAATGGGCCAACATACCAGCAACAGTGTGTGCCAACCTTGTGAAGACTTACAGAAAACGTTTGACCTCTGTCATTGCCAACAAAGGATATATAGCAAAGTATTGAGATGAACTTTAGTTATTGACCAAATACTTATTTTCCACCATAATTTGCAAATAAATTCTTTAAAAATCAGGCAATGTGATTTTCTAGATAGGTTTTCTCATTTTGTCTCTTATAGTTGAGGTCTACCTATGATGACAATTACAGGCCTCAACTTTTTAAGGGGGAAAACTTGCACAATTGGTGGCTGCCTAAATACTTTTTTTTTCCCACTGTAGCTCCCTAGCATTTTTTAGTTATTCTGCAACATTTTAAATTGAAAATAAAGAGGTTATCTTCTTTTGAAAACCATTTTTTATTACGTAGATCCCTTATGGTAAACTGATCACAGAGCATCTTCCTGCTGGCAAGCCCAGATTTAAACTGTCATCTGTGGGAAATTCAGTAGAATGTATTGCATTTCCCTGCAATGTCTTTAAAGCATTACAGAGTGAGATCAATGAGCTATTCATGTGATTTATGACAATTCTGTGTGCAACCAGTCTCTTCTCTGGATAATAATGGGACCTGAATGACCAATAATTGTTACTGAATAGGAGACTACATTTATTAACTGAGAATTTACTAATAGGATATGGCAAGGCATTTCAGCACATGCTTTATTAACATTAAAGGAGTAGTGCAGTGAAAACACTTTTTTCCACTCTTGTACTACTCATCTGATTGTCTATCACATACTCTAGTTTTATGCACATTGCATTCATTTCACTGTAGTTTACCATCCTGTCTCTTTCTGATTAGATGTCATCTAGGTTTTTCAAATTCTCTGCTATTAGTTCCATGATGCCTTAGAACAGCATCAGATTGGCAGCTAGAGACAGTAACGTCTCTGCCTGCTGGGGGCAGTGTAGTTATCTCTCTCTTTATTCTCCTAAATAGTCTAAAATACCATTGGTATATAATCAGGGAGGCTGAACTGTCAGCTCCTTCATTATAACGGTGTAACAAGACCCTGTCTGATTATTAGCAGTAGTTGTGATAGGAGTTTATGTACCAATGTGGAACAGTCTATGCAGTTTCATGACACAAAGTTTGGAACCCATGATGGTGACCTCCTTGAGAGTATAGAAAAACATGTAACTCCCGGCAGGTCACTGAGACCACTTGAAATTTCAGATAGAAAGCAAGAACTAAATAAGGTTATACTATCTGAATTATTTATATTGGGCAATAGTTACATAATGAAAAAAATAGTTACCAGAGTTCTTCTTTAAATATGGAAATATTCTTAAAACTAAGAGCAAAACATGGCTACTACTGTCAATATATACAGTATAAGTCACATTCCATGGGAAAGCAGTGGGGTCAAAGGGGTCACATGCCACCAGATTTGTACCTCTGTGTGTCCTTTTAAAGTCAAGATAAAGTAGAGGAAGGGAGACCTACACATGAAACCATTGCATTGGGCCCACCTGCAGGTGAACTGCTGTAAAAACTAAATGATTTCAGGTGTTTTTGTCATTGTGATTTGAACATGCTGCAGAATTTCCCTGTCAGAAATTCTTCAGCATGTACACACTGTGTGATTTCTCCCTCAGGATATGTAATATGCTATCTGATTTGTGGGGTTCTAAAAACCTGGACCCCATGAATTCTTAAAATAATAGTAAAATATTCCCTGATTACTAGCAATAGGTGGGTATAGCAGCTGCTACAGGGCCCACAGAGTCAGGGGGCCCCAACCACCCATTTTGGCAGACAATCAGAACAAAAAGACAGTGCAGCATTATTTACATGGCAGACAGCACATCCTTAATAGTATACAAGTTGGAACTTCAGCCTGAGCCATTGAATCAAAGAGGAGAGGCTACGAAAAGGGGGAGGACTTTCACTATCTGTCTTCCCTACATGATTTTTGCAGCTAGTTATCAACTGCATTCTTATCTATATGGCCTTATGACTTAATCCGTGGCTGTCCTGAGATGGGGGAATGTAACAGGATCTGTGCCAAGTAAGACAGGTCCTATATATATGTATAATATTGTGTATGTGTGTGTATATGGAAATTGAAATTCTGTGTATATAATTCTAAACCATGTTCATATTGTCAGTCCCCAGCTCCCCTTTCTCCTTTAGGACGTGCAAATCCCTTTGAAAACCCACAAATCCCTAAAAGTGGTACTATTAATTTTAGAGGACATACAAGGGGTAGTATTAATTCAGGGAGCTCACAGGGGCTTTATTAATTTAAACAGGGGCACAGATTATTATTGAGGGGGCACATAAGCACACAGAAGGGAGTATTACTATAAAGGGATCCTGTCAGGGTGATTTGGAACAATAAACCACCCACAGGTTCTTACTCCGATACATTAAAATTCTCTACTCAGCTGTCAACTAACCAGAAATCAGAGGACTACACATTGGCTAGAGTGTGCATGCACTGAACCTCGGACACATGTGCAATGGAGACGAGATGCACATCTCTAGCTTCAGTGAAGAACAGCATAGACTTGAAGCACTCTATATAAATATAAAGTTTTTTTATTTTTAATGGGGCCAGAGATTGCATTATAACAGGACCACCCATGAAGACCTGTGGGTGGTTTAGTGCCTCAAATCACCCTGACAGGTTCCTTTTAAAGATGCGCACAAGGAAAATTATTCATTTCCAGAGGGTTTTTATATTATACTGTATATTTTAGAATTGGGGTTATCAGCAGAATGGGGACTTTGTGTAGGTGGGGACACTGTTGGTCAGGTCCCTGGAAAGTGAGAAGCCAAAATTGTCTGTGTTGCACACTTTACAGTGATAAGTCACGGCTGGAAGAAATGGTCATAGTGGTCCAGATGGAAGAGATGGGAAAGTGAACGATCACAGTCAGAGACGTCACCTGTAATTAACTTCATTTTTCCTGCTCCCTGTGTGGAGCCCGATTCTACCACTATATGGTCACTTTATGGTGGTAATATTGGTATACTTGGGTTGGGGGCTCAGTTGCATGTGTTTGCTCCCCTGTTCTGAACCTCTAGCTACACCTCTGGTCACAGTGCTGGACACAAATCTGTACATGCGTACATTGGCCTTGGCTATAGTACTGCCCGATCTTGACACTGCATCTGCTGTTGCCAGGTATTCTGACATCTTTTAAGTTACTAACATAGCAGGTACCCTTTAACAAATTTAGGCCTTATGCACACAATGGTATGCATTTTGTAATGTTCATCCTTAAGGAGAAGGAGGTCCTATTAAGAGTTTGTTATGGAAGCTGGCCTCAGGCTGAGTTCACACATGCATTCGGGTATCCTTTCTTCTAGTCAGGCACAGTTTCACCCAGTTACACCCCTGGTCTTAGTACAGTCATGGCCAAAAGTTTTGAGAATGACACAAATATTATATTTTCACATGATCTGCTGCCCTCTGGTTTTTATGTGTGTTTGTCAGATGTTTTTATCACATACAGAAATAGAATTGCATTCATATTATGAGTAACAGAAGCTTATATTGACAGTTAGAATGAGTTAATGCAGCAAGTCAATATTTGCAGTGTTGACCCTTCTTCTTCAGGACCTCTGCAATTCTCCCTGGCATGCTCTCAATCAACTTCTGGACCAAATCCTGACTGATAGCAGTCCATTCTTGCAGAATCAATGCTTTAATTTTGTCTGAATTTGTTGGTTTTTGTTTGTCCACCCGTCTCTTGATGATTGACCACAAGTTCTCAATGGGATTAAGATCTGGGGAGTTTCCAGGCCATGGACCCAAAATCTCTATGTTTTGTTCCCTGAGCCATTTAGTTATCACCTTTGCTTTATGGCAAGGTGCTCCATCATGCTGGAAAAGGCATTGTTGAGCGCCAAACTGCTCTTGGACGGTTGGGAGAAGTTGCTCTTGGAGGACATTCTGGTACCATTCTTTATTCATGGCTGTGTTTTTAGGCAAGACTGTGAGAGAGCCGATTCCCTTGGCTGAGAAGCAACCCCACACATGAATGGTTTCAGGATGCTTTACAGTTGGCATGAGACAAGACTGGTGGTAGCGCTCACCTCTTCTTCTCCGAATAAGCTGTTTTCCAGATGTTCCAAACAATCGAAAAGGGGATTCATCAGAGAAAATGACTTTACCCCAGTCCTCAGCAGTCCACTCCCTGTACCTTTTGCAGAATATCAGTCTGTCCCTGATGTTTTTTCTGGAGAGAAGTGGCTTCTTTGCTGCCCTCCTTGAGACCAGGCCTTGCTCCAAGAGTCTCCGCCTCACAGTGCGTGCAGATGTACTCACACCTGCCTGCTGCCATTCCTCAGCAAGCTCTGCACTGCTGGTAGCCCGATCCCGCAGCTGAAACACTTTTAAGAGACGGTCCTGCCGCTTGCTGGTCTTTCTTGGGCGCCCTGGAGCCTTTTTGGCACCAATGGAACCTCTCTCCTTGAAGTTCTTGATGATGCGATAGATTGTTGACTGAGGTGCAATCTTTCTAGCTGCAATACTCTTCCCAGTTAGGCCATTTTTGTGCAGTGCAATGATGACTGCACGTTTTTTCTTTAGAGATAACCATGGTTAACAGAAGAGAAACAATGATGGCAAGCACCAGCCTCCTTTTAAAGTGTCCAGTGGTGTCATTCTTACTTAATCATGACAGATTGATCTCCAGCCCTGTCCTCATCAACACCCACACCTGTGTTAGTAGAGCAATCACTGAAACGATGTTAGGTGGTCCTTTTAAGGCAGGGCTGCAATGATGTTGAAATGTGTTTTGGGGGATAAAGTTCATTTTCTAGGCAAATATTGACTTTGCAAGTAATTGCTGTTAAGCTGATCACTCTTTATAACATTCTGGAGTATATGCAAATTGCCATTAGAAAAACTGAAGCAGTAGACTTTGTAAAAATTAATATTTGTATCATTCTCAAAACTTTTGGCCATGACTGTACAGTCTTGTAATATAACAGTACGTATTTAGTGGAAATCCCTTTAATTTAATAAAGCCCAGTACTTTACTGTGACTGTTACATTGGTGTTATTTTTAAACGAATCCTTGGAAATTGTATCCAAGCAGAAAAAAAAAAAAAAAAGTTCTAATAACACATTACAAGTTTGTGCAGCAATTTGCAGGGAGAAAATGAGTGGTAAAATATAATCCTCCTTCCTGATGAGCTATATTAAAAAGCATCGGCAATGAAATTAATTAAAAATGACCACAGTTTTGTCACACACTTTCTAGTTTGTCATTTCTAATCTATCACTGTGTCAGAGAGAGAACGGTATATATTTCTAGCTTAAAAAATGAGTAAATAGGATCAAAATTCCCACCTACCCCTTCTACCTTGCACATACCTCCTCAACTTGCCTCCAGACAAACTGAGAAAACACTCCCTACAATTATTGCTACATATCCTCACCTCAGCTCGTTGTCTCATACAGTATCTAACCACTGGAAACAGACCTCCCCCTCCGTCATTGGTAGAGTTATATGCTAGGGACTCTAGGACCCTTGAGTACCTGACTGCCCACCTGAATAATGAGGAGGATGGGTTCATTGTCATCTGGGAGCTCCGGGATAAATTCTGGACACTTCGTGATATTTGAACTCTGGAGGCCTCTCTCCACTTGAATTCTCAAGGGGGACAGGGGGAGACAATGAATAGCTTTAAGTACTCTTTTCTCCTCCCTCACCCACTCCCACTTGTCTCTTGTCTTGTGCCCCCCCTTCCCCTTTGTGTTACTTGTCTTGGCAGGTTCTGGCTGTATTTTTGGTACCTAGGTACATGCACTGTTTTCCTTATTTGTTTTGTCATTTTATTGCCTTGTATTGCACACTTTTGGATATGACGTAGTGTTTGAATTTTTATATTTTCAAATCTCAATAAAAAGTACAATTGAAATAAAAAGAAAACAAGATTCCCAGCAGTGGATGTTAACACAAAGGAGCATATGTATATATGAGGATTGTGATTTTCTGGTATGACCCTCTTTACTGGCTTACAAATGTGTAATCTTTTGACTTAATAGATTTATTTACTTATTATAAATCAAGAGGTTCTCAATAGAAACTGCATTTTGTGTTTATAGTAGTGTGTTTATGTGTATTAGTAGTTACCCCCTATCCATTTGGTAGGACTTGAACAAAGTTGTATGGATAACATCCTTCCGCCATCAAACTTTACAGGTAATCAGGTAACATTCTCCTCACCAATCATGATAGAGAAGCGAGATTCATTACTCAATAGAACAATTTTCCATTGTTTGAGAGTACAGTGGCAGGGTATATCACTCTATCCAATGCTTCCTATTTTGCTTGGTGATTTAAGGTTTGAGTGTAGCTGCTAGGACATAGAAACCAATGCCATTGTAACCCCACTCTATCTTTACATGGGGTCCTGTGGTTCCTAAACAGTTCCTTGTAGAGATGGGCAAACCACTCAGGATTCGTTTCCTTTTGGGTTCGGGTCACTTGGGTCCAAGATTAATTTAGGGTCAAACAAGTTTGGCAAGAACCACACCTTAAAATGGCTTAATACATAGTGTAGACCAGGGGTAGGCAACCTTTTTTGTTTGGCATGCTGATTTAAAGAAAAAAAAACAAAAAAAACAAAAAACAAAAGATGAGGTCCTCGGAGTGCCACCCAAAAATTGTAAGTCTGACGACCCTTACACTAAAGTCATATAGCACAAACCATACCATAGGGGTGCTGTAATACTGTGCTCCCAGCCACATGTGTTTACCGCTATTTGCCTTTATAAACCTGTACTTTTCCATTAGAAGCAATGTAAGTACATGTATAACCTGCAATTAGTGGTAAATGTATATGACTGGGAGCAGAGTGAGGTAACACCTGTAGGATGGTGACACACTATGTACCTGGATGATGCATCCCCGGCCGCCCGTACTTTCACTTTTTTGTAAGTAAAACGCTGATTTAATTCCTGGCAGTGCGATAACAGCAAAATCACAGCCAGTAATGAATGGGTGTCACACTTACCCCAAAGTGACAGCACTGGTGCCTGGGAACTGGATTTGGCTATAGCCACATCTGGGTACACAGTGTGTCACCACCTGAAAAGAAACACCCTTAGGCCTCCTGCACACAAACGGCATGGATGTGGTTTTCACTGACCTATACATTAAAAATGAATTGATAGGGCTGCAAATGCAGACAGTTATAGGACCTGCTCTATATTTTGCAGCTCTTCAATTTGGCCCAGACACACAGCTGCAAAAACAACATCTATGTGTATGGGCCCATTGAAATGTATAGGTCCGTACTTCTATCCACAAATGCGGATAAAAAGTATATAGTCATGTGCATTACAATTTAGTAACTCCATGCGCCTCATATTAAAGAGAGTCTATCATTAGATTTAGGCAAATTTCCCTAACGACATATTGGAATAGCCTTTAGAAAGGCTATTCTATCCCTACCTTTCTTTATCTTTTCTCTGACACCGCTTTTGAAATAAATACTTTATTCTTATATGCTAATTCCGTGCACGGAGCACAGGGAGGCGTTCCCCCTGTGCTCTAAGCACAGCACCGTCATATCCAGTATTCCAACTCCTGCTGCACGCCCCTTCATGTGAAGATATCCTCCTCTTATTCTTTGCTGCGTCAGCTGCACTTCTCACTACAGCGCATGCTCATGTGCCCTGGGGCTGGAGAGAAATTAACTGATATCTCCCCACTGTCAGAACGGTGTTTCTTACCCGGGCTGTAAGCAACGCCCCCTCGACTGTACTCTAACATAGCTTTGTACTGTCAGAAGGGCGGTAAGGAACACCCTTCTGACAGTTGGGAGATATCAGTGTCATTATTTTCTCTCCAGCCCCAAGGCACATACTGAGAAAACCGACAGTGCGCTGAATTCAGCGCACTGTTGTTTTTCTAGCGGTATATAAAACCGCAATTTGATGAGGACATGAAAGGTCCTTTTTAATAGCAATTAACCCCATCATGTCCCTCACATTAACCCTTGTGTGCTTCACATAATTTACTGATATGTGAGAGACATAGAAGTACTAATTAAGTGTCTTCATTATTGAGGTCGTTAGTACCTCCATATGTCTCACATGTTAGTAACTCTTATGTAAGGCACACAGGGGTTAATGTAAGGGACATGATGGGGTTAATTGCTGTTAATGTGAGGCACATGGAGTTACTAAAACTAAATTAAATAACCCCAAATGCCTGACACAGAGGCGTAGCTAGGGGTTGAGCACAGGGGGGCGAACATGTCCAAGTGGGCCCCCAACTTCGGTATACCGATATTATCAATATACGGTGACCATATAGTGGAATATATCGGATCTACACAGGGCTCTGCAGACGATTTAGGCAAATACAGTGCAGTAACATTTAGTGACTTACCGGCGACGTCTCTGACTAATCGTTCACATTCCCCGTCTCTTTCATCTGAACCGCCATGACCATTTCTTCCAGTCTCTGTAAAGTTTGCAGCACAGACATTTTTGGCTCCTTAATTTTCCAGGCACCTGACCCACATTTTCCTCACCTGCACACCCATCCTGCTGTTACCCCAATTATAAAATATATAATATAACCGCCCCATAATAATACCCACAAGTGCATCTTTAAATTAATAACTTATTATTAATAGTGCCCCTTATTAATAATGCCCCAGGTGTTTCCTAATTAAAAAGTAAACAAAAGGTAAAAATAATTAATGGGGTTCCAATAATCGGGACCCCCAGGATCAGCCATTTGAAGGAACCGTGGTATCTGTGCAAGTGCCGTGACCGCTTCTCAGTTTACATAGTGTCATTCATCTCATAGCGGCCATGTAATGTAACTACAGCCTCGTCCTATACACGTCTATGTGACAAGGCTGGAATGATATCACACGGTCACTATAAACAGTCAGCGTGTGATATAAACAGGCGCCATAGCCCCCCCATACAGCTGATCAGTGGGGAATCACTTATTGATGATCTATAGGGCTCCTCCCTAGTAGGAGAGGAAGAGGTTAACAAAAGACAGCTTTCTCCCAGCTTAAGGTTTTACCTGATCTACCACCATACCTCCCAACTTTCAAAGGATAGAAAGAGGGACAAAATATGCGGCGCGCTATGCACACCGTGGCAAATTTAGCTCCACCCACTTCTATGTTGACTCCGCCCATTCTCATCTATTTTTCCATGTGCACAGTATAATGCTCCTACAGTCACACTAACATTATATGCCCCCGCATTGTAATGGTCTCCTTCAATTTCCCCACAGTACTAAGTCCCTCTCCTCGTGCCCCAGTTTAAACTGGCAGAAACTAGAAGGGGACATTAAAATAGGGCAGCTGGAGGGGGACATTAAACAGTGGGTGTAGTTGGAGGGGGGACATTAAACTGGGGGCAACTAGAGGCAGACATGTCCCCCTCCAAAGGGTGGTGCGTTAGGCAGCGTGTGAACATTCATCTCTTAATGATGATGTGTTGAAGTCTGGAAACATATAGGAGGCAAGTGTATGATTGTTGAAAACTAGAGATGGGAAAATCGGTTTGTACCGAGCTGGGTTTGACCTGAATATTCCAAATTGCTTTTTTAAAAAAAATTTTCACCTCCCCTGGACCTCCACCTTTTATACTTTGGGGTCTGGAAAGACCCCAGAGTGTAATGCGGTGGCCATTTTAGTTTGCCCGAATCACCACTTGTTCAGTTTCAGAAAAAATGAACAATGTATGTAAATTGCCAGAGGCAATATGATCCTCTGGGAGATGTTTTGCTGGCATGTATGTATATGTTACTTTGATCCATTCATCTAAATGCTAGTCTTCATATGCATTGCACTGGCAGAAGGTATTCCTCATTTATGAGCACCTTCCCCCAGGTTGTGCTCCTGCACTGAAATCTACACCAACTGGTGTAGATTTCAGTGATCATTTATGCCCCTCACCACGTCCCCTTCCAGGAAAGTGCAAGGGCAGTGCAAAACTGAAAAAGTCACAAATTTTTGCATAAATACACTATGTGCACAAAAAATTGACTTTTTCATGTCTTGTTTGCCAGAAAACTGACTTAGGGCCGCATCTGTGTTCTGGTTTCCGTTTGGGGAGTTCGCTTTGGGACCCCCTGAACAGAAACCTATAAGCATAAAAAGCGGTTTACCTGGGAACCACACGGACGCTATAGGCTATTATGGTTATAATAATGGACTGTGATTTCCGCTCGGTTTCTGCTCAAAACATGCGGAAAGTAAAGTGCTGCTTGCAGCACTTTTCTCTCCGCGTGCTTCGTGCGGAAACCGAGCGGAAACCACATGGACCCCATTATAGATTATGTGGTCAGTGTGGTTTCCCAGGTAAACCGCTTTTTATGCGGATAGATTTCCGCTCAGGGGGTCCCCAAGCAGACTCCCTGAATGGAAACCTGAACACAGATGTGAACCGGCCCTTACAAGACATAAATCTCCGCCACTATTCTATAATTGCAGTGGCCTCTTTCAGCAGGATAGTTTTCCCTGCCAATCTGTAAAAATGGTTCAGTAATAGTATGAGGCACATGACGCACAATGTGTGATTGTGTTTGTATATACAGTAATACCTCGTACACTCGCGTTTCTGAATTTGCGAATTCACAGATTCGCGATATTTTTTTGGCAACTAACATATATAGATTTTGCTCTTTTTTCTCAGATCTGTGAAATTTAATAAAAAAAACCACCTTCGCTATTGGGTAGTAGCGTCCTGTTCGTTACGTACCCGGTAATTAGTTTCATTTTACTGTGAGTGTATAAGAAAAATGAATGAATGTATTAATATACAGTACTGTACAGTATACTTTAGTATACTGTACAGTACTGTAGGGTAAAGTTTATTGATATTTAGGGGTTAAACATTAGAAATCGGCATTGTAAGCGCTTCTAAGCGCTTGTACCAAACATTCGCGATTCCTCGCGATCCGCGACCGGTTCTGGACCCTAACCTCGCGAATGTACGAGGTATTACTGTACATCATTAATCAGTTGAGCAGTGAAGAAATTACCAGCTCTCCATATCAATAACTGCCATTGTGACAGCAGCAGTGGCATATACATTTCATCTGTTCTGACAAGATAAATGTAGATGCAGAAATTTTCTTTCTATAAAAGCTTAAACTCTATTCAACGATTCTAACATGCCACTCTCTTGACATCTAATTTAAATGACATCACAGAAGTACGAACGTCTCAAGGGATATAAACATGGTACAGATAATGTCTATGCGCTTTGCATTTCGATATAACACACAAATACTGGCTAGTTGTCTGTATCAAATACTGATTGTTATTTGCTATTCTTCTCAAATTATGTGGATCTCTTACTAATATTTTTCTTTACAGATGGAGTCTAAATCCAATGTAATCTAAATTACAAATTATCAGTGCAAAGACATACATACGTATATTTTAATATGTTAAGTATAAGTAAGTGTATTGGTTTTCCTTTTCAATTTATGTAAATCAGAAAAAGTTAAATAAAAATGTCTCATAAATATATATATATATATATATATATATATATGATGTAGGTATGTGTGTATATAAAAAATATATATATATATTTTATATATTATTAACTTTATCAATTCCTTGGATATGTTTTTGTATCCCTTTCCTGTTTTATACAGTTCAACTACCTTTTCCCGTAGATCCGTGGACAATTCTTTTGCTTTTCCTATGACTCACAATCCAGAGCCGTCAGTGGCTGGAGCAAAGATGTCTGGATCCCAGAAACTCACTCAGCTTTTCTGCACACACACTGATTACAAGCAAACAGGTCACAGGTGAGGATGTTACCTTTAGTAGCCATTCAAATCCCTTTGTGTCAACTTCTGGGCATGTTATCTGGCCAAAATCACCAGGGTATGTGAACTTTTGAACAGGGTTATTTTGATGTTTTTGGTTGTCATTATGATTTAAAAAGAGAAAACACAGAAGTTTGACAATAAATGGCTTCAACCAACCACTAACCATGAGTGGAGAAAAAGTTTTTGTGTTATCATTCATATTCTCTGAAAAAAGACCAAAAAACCAAAAAAATCTGCCGGGGTATGTAAACTTTTTAGCACAGTTGTATATACCCAATGGGCAGTCCGGAAGTGGTTAAACTGTGTGTTTTGTACATGATTTTATGAACCTGATGAAGTATATTGCTGAGTAGCACTCAACTTTTCTTGGATGGGACCTGACTATGCACAGTGTGCTACAAGCTGGGGTGGATTGTGACCTCAAAGTGGCCCTGGATAAAAAATTATAAGTGGCCCCATTTTATAGGTGAGCTCAGTGCAAGCAGGCGGAGTTAATACCAGTAGGCAGGGCCAGCACAAGTAGCTCCTCCATATAAAGCAGTCCTATGTAAAGTAATTTTGCACAGGATTGCTTTACATGCAGGGAGATGCTGTAGTCCTATGTAAGTTACCATGTCAGACTGCAATGTAACTTGCACAGGACACTCCATGTAAAGCAGACATTTCTGTTACACAGGGTTGCCTGCTTTATATGTAAAGGCAGCAGTCCTCTGTAAGTAAAGTTTTGGCAGTGGGGTCAGGGTGGCAATTAAACTGTAGGCAGCAGCTGTCCGCCATCACATTCACAGTCCATTGACTCCTCAATTTAGAGGCTCTCAGGATTTGGACAAACTCTAGATTGGCTGGGGTCAGGTGTAACATAAAAACAGAATAACATATTCCCTGGTGCTCTGGTTTCCGCTGCTGCAGCCTGTTCAGTCCAGTCAGGAGCCTCAGATGAAGAGGGACTGATAACGTATGGGAGTGACATCACCGGTCCTCTCCAGCGAACGCCTAATTGGCCTCAACGGTCACGTGGGATGCAGGGGGAATGAGGCACGGTGTGCGACTGAATGGGCTGCGGTGTCAGACACTGGAACACGGTGGGCAGCTGAGTTTTTTTTTTTCTTAATGTTACTCCTCTTTAAGAATAATGTCCCATAGTGCACATAGTACAATGTTCCACATTGGCCCTCACACAATATAATTTCCTATAGTAGCCCCTCCACACAATATAATGTTTCACAGTAGCCCCTGCACAGAGTATAATGTCCCATAGTGGCCCCTCTACATAGTATAATGTCTCATAGTGGCCCATCTACCCACTATAATGCCCTACAGTGGCCCATGCGTTTTTTTTTTTAAGAATGTTCCAAAAATTTCAGGTTCGGAAGAACCCAAAATATTAGAAAGTTCGCCACCCATGAACCATTATTATACTCTGCCTACCCCAGAGTATAATGATCAAGGCCCTGGGGAGATGATTAAACATAATAAACAGTGTTACTTACCTGGCTCCGACGTCTGTCTTCCGGCCTCTTCTTCCGTCTTAGAGACATCATGAATGACGTCAGAGACCCCTGAGGCCTATAATTGGTCACGTCAGCGGACTTTGATGTTATTCATGACGTCTCTAAGACCAGAAGAGGCCAGAAGACCCGCACTGGAGCCCAGGAGAGGTAAGTAACACTGTTTATTTTGTTTTATCACCTACCTTGGGCCTCAACATATTATTCTTTGGGCACAAAAGAGGTTTTCTTCAATAATGATTTGCCTACAAACCATACAATAATAAATCAAAACAAACCGACAAATTTGGCTCACAGAAACTCAATTCTTAGAAAAATATTCAAATTTATTAGCAAAATATAAAGATACATACAATTACAAATCTGTCTAAAAAATGTGCAAACAAGTACGCAGATGGAATATAACGTAATGGTTCAAAGAACCTAACCCTCCCAGGGTAGCAAAAAATCCTGAATACAATAAATCAAACGAAAAAAATAATAATAACAGGCCGGTATCTAGGAGTAAAAAACATATGGTAATGTAACAATAATAGTCAAACCAGCAATATACCCAGGGTTCAATCAAAGTAAAATACTCACAGTATATAGTACATAGACATAATAAAAAACCTATGGGTGAAAGCTGCATATAATGCTTGTATGGGTAAACAAGCCAAAAAATAGGCCAGAATGTACCAACATTGATGCAAATACAGATAATCTGAACGTGAATAAATAAATAAGCTCACATATACATACCGGTCGCCATGTTATAAACAATAATAGGATACCAACAGGAAATGGTGCCACAGGGAGGGAGAAAGCTCTATGCCCGACGCGCGTTTCGCCACTAAATGGCTTCGTTAGGAGGCAAAGTAATAAAATAAATGGGGGATATATATAGCAAAACTAAATAAATTCACCTGTGGCAACTAATGTATAACGCTGTATGTATTGTATAACCAATGGAAGGAGATTCGGACCGAGAAGCGCGATGACGTCAGCACAGACACGTAACGTGATGACGTCATTACGCAATATTAGGGGAAAGTAAAAAGGGCTCCAAACGCGCACGCGTGAACGCGATGGAGCCCATCCCTATACAAAATAAAGAAAGGTCACGGAACAGAAAGCGCAACTTGCGCTAGATAAGGGACAGGGTGAAAATACACATACATGACAATACCCTAAGCCTTATTCTAAGGGACCAGCAACAACAGAAAAGTCTATATAATAAACCAATGATATAAACACAATAGTGCATATAAGATAATAAATGTATATCAATACATATATAGCATATAAAATAGGTATTAAATCACAGTGCCTTAAGTGATATAATATCAATTAAACAAATTATATATATATATATATATATATATATATATATATATATTTTTTTTTTTTTTTTTATTGGGTTATTGTTGTGAATATATAATCAAGTGTATAACATCATAGTCAATTATTGTGTATAATCATCGTGTATAATAATGTCTTCCGGATTTTCAAAGGTCACCAGCTACAGCGAATTCCAGATGATACTAAAATGAAAGTCAGCCAAAGGATGAACAAAATGATCCTAAAATAATAAACATAAATTAATAACAAAAACACAAACAAATAAACAAAAAAATCCCCCATAAAGTTAAAATTTGCGCAAAACTAAATAAAGGGTTTGAAACTCACGGCTTCATTAAGGCCGAATGGGGATACTGTATTTAATTCCACTATCCAACGGGTTTCTTTTTCAAGAAGAGCACGATGAATGTCACCCCCCCCACTACCTAAATGGGCTCTGTCAATACCCCTTATCTGTAATCCCTGTGAATCACAAGAGTGAAATTCTCGAAAATGGCATGGAATAGGTTGAAGTTGCTCAAATTCATGAACACTAGCTGCTGCCACAATCCTTCTAGCATGTTCCAAAACCCGTACCCTAAGTGATCTAGTAGTCATACCGATATAAATGAGGCCACACGGGCACGTGGCGAAATAAATCAACGCCTCTGTGCTACACGAAATATGGTGTACAATTTTATACTGTTTATTTCTATTTGAGCTCCAAAATTCAGAACTCCACAACACATACTTACAAGCAGTACAGTGCCTGCAATTAAAACTGCCCCATATCTTGGGGATTGAGGAACATAGTGGCTCTTAGTCAGCAGATCACCAAGGTTCCTAGATCTGCGCCAAGTGATTTTAGGGCGAGATGGTAAAATCTGAGCCAAATCACGGTCAGTCAAAAGTATATTCCAATGCCTTTGTACAATATCCTGTACTGTATACCCCTCCATTGGTAACTGAACGAGGTGATGAACCTCACATCCCATTCATTATTTATAAAATTTCTGTCTTTACTTACCAATAGGGTATCTCTAGGGGCCTCCTTCGCTCTCTGATACCCACGTTGAATATCTCTCATCTTATAACCACGATTAAGAAACCTCATCGTGAGGTCTCTAGCTTGGTCTTCAAACTTATTATCACTGGAGCAGATTCGTTTCATCCTCAAGAATTGTCCAATTGGTATGGCTTGTTTAACTTTTGGATAATGAGAAGAGGTGGCATGGAGTAAGGAATTGGTTGAAGTGGATTTCCTAAAGACATCTGTCACTATATTCCGATGTTCATCACACTCCACTACGAGGTCAAGGAATTCGACCCTATTGTGACTAATATAAGAAGTAAGACGGATATTTAAATCATTTTGATTGAGGGAGGATAAAAATGGATCAAGTTGCGACGTGGAGCCCTGCCAAATAAACAAAATATCATCTATATAACGAGACTACATCAGGACCCCCTTGCATCCGAGAGTATGTTGGACCACCTCTCTCTCCCACAGCCCCAGAAACAAATTAGCGTATGAGGGTGCGCAAGTCGCCCCCACCGCTGTGCCGTGGAGCTGTAGGAAAGGGCGGTCCTTAAAGAAGAAAAAATTGTGTGTAAGAATAAATTCCAACAATTCCATAATAAATGTCACCAAATCGGAATCCAAATCAGTGTTCCGTAAAAAAATGCTCGGATGCTCGGAGGCCCTGATGATGCTGAATAGACGTATACAAGGACTCCACGTCGCAAGTAACAAGATACATATCCTGATCTAAATGGAGTCCATTAAGTCGACAGAGCATATCTGTAGTGTCCTTTGTGTAAGACGGTAAGGTCTCTACACATTGTTGTAAATAAAAGTTCACAAACTTGCAGATGTTCTCGCAAAGACCCCCAGTACCCGAGACAATGGGTCTGCCTGGGGGATTGCAGGCACATTTGTGGACCTTAGGTAACAAATAAAACGTGGGCCTGATAGGAAAATCTATCAACAAACCCTCCCTTAATTTAGATGAAATAATATTTTTGTCTACTGCCCTATTTAAAATTTGTTCTAATTCCTGCTTAAAGGAATGTAATGGGTCACCTGTCAACCTTCGGTAGCAAAGATTATTATTTAACTGGCGGAAAACCTCTTTCTCATACATCTGTGCCGGCCAAATCACAACATTGCCCCCTTTGTCAGCTGGTTTAATCTCCACATCTTTCATATCTTTAAGTTGTTTTAATGCTATCCTCTGTGCCCCACTTAAATTGTGTCTACCTATTTGATTTGATAATAACTCTAAATCTCTCTTAACCAACTTAAAAAAGATTTCAATAGGTGGGCATAGGGAAAAAGGGGGGAAATTCTGGGAACGCCGGCACAGATGTAGAGGAAGGGACGAGCTAGCCTTATAAGACTGTTCGTTCAACAAATCCAACAAATCACAAAAGGCCTGTCTTTCCCCAGAATTATCAAACAAAGGAAGAGACTCACCTCTACAAAAATGTTTTTTAAAAATCAATTTACGTAAGAAGAGAGCTAAGTCCTTAATTGTATTAAAACAATCAAATTTAGTTGTAGGAGAGAAAGACAAGCCCTTGCTAAGAACTTCCATTTGAGGATCTGTGAGACCATGATTAGATAAATTAATTACCTTTAAATCCTCCTGAGACGTTTGTCTTGGTTGTACATGCCTCTGGTTTTCCTTTTTGTAGATATTGACTGAGGAATGCGCTGAGGATCTCCCTCTTCCATAATGCCTGATTTGTCTAAAAAACCGCCACATGTTTCCTCAGTAGATGAAGAGGCAAGTGAAAAGGAACGTGAATGCAAATTTCCTCTATCCTGTTTTAAATGCCACCGATAGATTTTATTAGACTGAAAATCCTTGTAATTACGTTGAAATTTCTGTCTTAATTTGTTGTATGTCTCTCTCCCACTCTCTCGCAATTATTATACACGATGATTATACACAATAATTGACTATGATGTTATACACTTGATTATATATTCACAACAATAACCCAATAAAAAAAAAATAAATAAAAAAAAATAATTAAAAAAAAAAAAAAAAAAAAAATATATATATATATATATATATATATATATATATATATACAGTACAGACCAAAAGTTTGGACACACCTTCTCATTCCAAGAGTTTTCTGTATTTTCATGACTATAAAAATTGTAGATTCACACTGAAGGCATCAAAACTATGAATTAACACATGTGGAATTATATACTTAACAAAAAAGTGTGAAACAACTGAAAGTATGTCTTATATTCTAGCTTCTTCAACGTAGCCACCTTTTGCTTTGATTACTGCTTTGCACACTCTTGGCATTCTCTTGATGAGCTTCAAGAGGTAGTCACCTGAAATGGTCTTCCAACAGTCTTGAAGGAGTTCCCAGAGATGCTTACCACTTGTTGGCCCTTTTGCCTTCACTCTGCAGTCCAGCTCACCCCAAACCATCTCGATTGGGTTCAGGTCTGGTGACTGTGGAGGCCAGGTCATCTGGCGTAGCACCCCATCACTCTCCTTCTTGGTCAAATAGCCCTTACACAGTCTGGAGGTGTGTTTGGGGT
Source organism: Leptodactylus fallax (assembly GCA_947044405.1). NCBI lineage: Eukaryota > Metazoa > Chordata > Amphibia > Anura > Leptodactylidae > Leptodactylus > Leptodactylus fallax. The sequence goes on from CAMRHE010000166.1 coordinate 1,886,892, forward strand.
CATTGTCCTGTTGAAAAATAAATGATGGTCCAACTAAACGCAAACCGGATGGAATAGCATGCCGCTGCAAGATGCTGTGGTAACCATGCTGGTTCAGTATTCCTTCAATTTTGAATAAATCCCCAACAGTGTCACCAGCAAAGCACCCCCACACCATCACACCTCCTCCTCCATGCTTCACGGTGGGAACCAGGCATGTAGAGTCCATTCGTTCACCTTTTCTGCGTCGCACAAAGACACCGTGGTTGGAACCAAAGATCTCAAATTTGGACTCATCAGACCAAAGCACAGATTTCCACAGGTCTAATGTCCATTCCTTGTGTTCTTTAGCCCAAACAAGTCTCTTCTGCTTGTTGCCTGTCCTTAGCAGTGGTTTCCTAGCAGCTATTTTACCATGAAGGCCTGCTGCACACAGTCTCCTCTTAACAGTTGTTGTAGAGATGTGTCTGCTGCTAGAACTCTGTGTGGCATTGACCTGGTCTCTAATCTGAGCTGCTGTTAACCTGTGATTGCTGAGGCTGGTGACTCGGATGAACTTATCCTCCGCAGCAGAGGTGACTCTTGGTCTTCCTTTCCTGGGGTGGTCCTCATGTGAGCCAGTTTCTTTGTAGTGCTTGATGGTTTTGGCCACTGCACTTGGGGACACTTTCAAAGTTTGCCCAATTTTTCAGACTGACTGACCTTCATTACTTAAAGTAATGATGGCCACTCGTTTTTTCTTGACTTAGCTGCTTTTTTCTTGCCATAATACAAATTCTAACACTCCATTCAGTAGGACTATCAGCTGTGTATCCACATGACTTCTGAACAACACAACTGATGGTCCCAACCCCATTTATAAGGCAAGAAATCCCACTTATTAAACCTGACAGGGCACACCTGTGAAGTGAAAACCATTTCAGGTGACTACCTCTTGAAGCTCATCAAGAGAATGCCAAGAGTGTGCAAAGCAGTAATCAAAGCAAAAGGTGGCTACGTTGAAGAACCTAGAATATAAGACATATTTTCAGTTGTTTCACACTTTTTTGTTAAGTATATAATTCCACATGTGTTAATTCATAGTTTTGATGCCTTCAGTGTGAATCTACAATTTTTATAGTCATGAAAATACAGAAAACTCTTGGAATGAGAAGGTGTGTCCAAACTTTTGGTCTGTACTGTATATAAAAAATATATATATATATTTTGTTTAATTGATATTATATCACTTAAGGCACTGTTATTTAATACCTATTTTATATGTTATATATGTATTGATATACATTTATTATCTTATATGCACTATTGTGTCTATGTCATTGGTTTATTATATAGACTTTTCTGTTGTTGCTGGTCCCTTAGAATAAGGCTTAGGGTATTGTCATGTATGTGTATTTTCACCCTGTCCCTTATCTAGCGCAAGTTGCGCTTTCTGTTCCTTGACCTTTCCTTCCATTGGTTATACAATACATACAGCGTTATACATTAGTTGCCACAGGTGAACTTATTTAGTTTTATATATCCCCCATTTATTTTATTACTTTGCCTCCTGACGAAGCCATTTAGTGGCGAAACGTGCGTCGGGCATAGCGCTTTTTCCCTCCCTTTGGCACCATTTCCTGAGGGTATCCTATTATTGTTTATAACATGGCGACCGGTATGTATATGTGAGCTTATTTATTTATTTATTTATTCACGTTCAGATTATCTGGATTTGCATCACTGTTCGTACATTCTGGCCTATTTTTTGGCTTGTTTACCCATACAAGCATTATATGCAGCTTTCACCCATAGGTTTTTCATTATGTCTATGTACTATATACTCTGAGTATTTTACTTTGATTGAACCCTGGGTATATTGCTGGTTTGACTACTATTGTGACATTACCATATGTTTTTTACTCCTAGATACCGGCCTGTTATAATTTTTTTTCGTTTGATTTATTGTATTCAGGATTTTTTGCTGCCTTGGGAGGGTTAGGTTCTTTGAACCATTACGTTATATTCCATCTGCGTACTTGTATGAACATTTTTTAGACAGATTTGTAATTATATTATGCTTTGGGGTCTGAAGAGACCCCAGAGTATAATAGCAGTTTCGGTCCAAACTAAATTGCAAGATTAGTCCAACACATACTCTCACTCTGCAGCAGTAGTCAGGGTAAGGGCCGGGCCTCAGGGCAGGTAGTTTGCTGGCCCAGTGGCCCATATTCCAGTCGGCCCACCGGGAATTTTCCTGGTGATATTCATGGTCAAGTGTTACAGCAATCAAAAAGTGTTACAGATAATCGTAGGACAGAAGGACAGACCCTTAGCTATTAAATTAGATTCATCAACAGAGATGAGTATGAGATGAAAGATTGAATATTTGAATAGAAGGTATCACATGTAGTGAGGGGTTGTTTTATTTTTTGCCCCCCCTCCCCCCCCATTCTTTTCCCATGGGTTTCTTTTGATCTCAGAAGGATACTGAGGAAAAACTGATAAGTTGGCCTTGAGGCCGCCACTCACACAGTGTCAGACTGGGATTGTTTCTAGGAGCCCACGGCCAGGATCCCTGCAGATCAGCTGTACTGAGACAGTGTGGTTAAAGTAATAACAATGCAAAGGGTTTGGCGCAAGGCTAATGTGGTGCCTATTTTCAAAAACGGCTCTAGGTCTTCCCCAGGTAATTACAGACCGGGGGCTCTTGAAGGGATTCTATCATTGTGGAAACCTGTTTTATAAAGGCTATTCTTCTCCTACCTTTCTTGTTTCGCTCCTCGCTGCCATTTAGAAGAAATGTTGATTTTTATCAACATTTTTGAACTTACCGTGCAGCCTCTCTTCTTCTTTAGCAGACACCTCTTCTTGACGTCATCCTTCGTACAGGAGACAAGAGGTGTCTGCTAAAGAAGAAGAGAGGCAGCGCAGTAAGTTCAAAAATGCGTCTGAGGAGAGCACAGGGGAAGCCCCCTGTGCAGTTTCAGCACTGGGGGAACGCCCCCTGTGCATTCTGAAGACGTATTTCCATAAAGATAAAAATAAACATTTCTTCTAAAAGGCAGCGAGGAGTGAAACAAGAAAGGTAGGAGAAGAATAGTCTTTATAAAAGCTATTACGATGTGGCTTCAGTTAAAAACATGTTTCCCCAATGATAGAATCCCTTTAAGTGACTATATACAGGAGCATGTGACTGTACGTAACATTATAAGTGACAGACAGCATTGTTTTACACAAGTTGTCAGACTAACCTGATTTGCTTTTATGAAAAGGTGAGTAGAAGTCTGGACAGAGGGGAGGCTGCGGATATAGTGTTCCTGGACTTTGCAAAGGGGTTTGACACTGTCCCTCATAGACATTTAATGGGTAAAATAAGGTCCATTGTCTTGGAAAATATATTTTGTAATTCAATTGAAAACTGGTTAAAGGATCGTATCCATAGAGTTATGGTCAATGACTACAGCTCAAACTGGTCCTCTGTTATAAGTGGTGTAACCCCAGGGTTCAGTACTAGGTCCGCTGTTATTTAATTTATTTATTATTGAAATAGAAGATGGGATTAACAGCACTGTTTTTATTTTTGCAGATGACACCAAGCTATATAGTACAATGCAGTCTAAAGAGGATGTACTTAGGTTACAAGCAGACTTGGACAGATTGAGTATTTGAGCACCCACATGGCAAATGAGGTTCAATAAGGATAAATGTAAAGTTACACATCTGGGTAAAAATAATCCGCATGCAGCATATGTCCTAGGGGGAGTAATGCTGGGAGAAGGACCTGGGTGTACTTGTAGATCATAGCTTAAATTACAGCATGCAATGTCAATGCTGCTGCTAAGGTCGATAGGATACTGTTCATGTATTAAAAGAGGCATGGACTCACGGGACAGGGATGTAATAGACCAGAAGAGGCTATTAATGCAGCCCCATCTGGATTATGCAGTTCATTTCTGCCCACCAGTACATAGCAAGAATGTCCTAGAGTTTGAAATGGTTCAGCGGAGGGCCACAAAAATTGATAAGGGGCATGGAGGATCTCAATTATGAGGAGAGACTAAAGGAGTTAAATCTGTTTAGTTTGGAGAAGAGGCGTTTAAGGGGAGATATGATAAGAATGTCATGCCCTTTTCCATCCCCTGGTTGAATTTGATGGACATATGTTTTTTTCAACCGTACTAACTATGTAACTATGTAACCCATTAAAGAGGTTGTCTAGGAATTGGAGCAATCCATGTGGTAGGCGGGAGGTGTAAAATAAAAGCATACTCACCTGTCCCCGGTGCCCCGTTGTCCGCCGCCAGTGTCCATTCAGTCTCGTGCTGGTGTCTTCTTGCTGGGAATCCTCATGTGACCGCTGAGTCCATTTAGATACAGGATTTCCAAAAATGAGGTGTCGCTATAAGACCGATCTTACGCTGGCTGGGGACAACGCGGTGCTGAGGACAGGTGAGTACACTATGACTAAGGAACATGTAGTTCTGAAACGTGTAAGCAGATCATTGTATTCGTTTATGGCTTCTTATCATGAAGAATTAAAAGCTAAGTTTTATTTATAATCTTCTGGTTTCCAGCTGCTGGATATATTTTTCAGAATTCAACATATTGATTTTTTTATAGTCTATCCTCAGAATAGACCATAAATACCTGATCGGTAAGGGCTGACACCCGGCCCCATCAGCTGTACGAAGCCACTTCCAGTGCCTATCCTGTACACAATACAGGGCCAGAGGCAGAAATCTCTGACCGCTGTATAGCAGCGGGGTACCTTCATTGCAGCTCTGATCCCACTGACTTCAATAAGTGCTGAGATGCAGTAAAGGTGCTAGGGTCATATACAGTGGACGGAGCTTTCTGCTTCCAGCCCTGTATCGTGTACAGGACAGATGTCGGAAGTGGCTCCGTACAGCTGATAGGTCGGGGGCCCTCTGTGTCGCCTCCCCCTACTGATCAGGTATTTCTGGCCTATCCTGAGGATAGATCATAAAAAAGTAAGCCCGGACAACCCCTTTAACCCCTTCCCGCCGGTGACACTTTTCGATTTTCGTTTTTGACTCCTCCCCTTCCAATTTCCGATTTTTTTTTAAAAGTCGCCATATTCTGAGACCCGTAACTTTTTTATATTTCTGTGTACGGGGATGCATAGGGCGTCTTTTTTTGCGGGACCAGGAGTACTTTTTCGTTATACCATTTTGGGGAATTGCTATTGCTTTGATCGCTTTTTATTAAAATTTTTATCAGAGGCAAAACAGTGAAAAAACGGCGGTTTGACACTTCTGATTTTTTTTTCCCGCTACAGCGTTTACTGTACAGGAAAAATATTTTTTATAGATTTGTAGTCCGGGAGTTTTCGGACACAGGGATACCTAATGTGTATGTGTTTCACAGTATTTAACTACTTTTATATGTGTTCTAGGGAAAGGGGGGTGATTTGAACTTTTAATATTTTTTATTTTTTTATTTTTTATTTTTTTTGCATTTATTAAGGGTCTTGAACTCCAGGGGGTCTGATCACTAATGTAATGCATTACAATGCTAATGCATTGCAATGCATTGCAAAAAACGGCGTATAGCAATAGTAGTTAGTGAAAGAACGGCTGTCATAGCAATGGGACACCAGCTCTGGAGCTTGCTCTGGGTCCCGGTAAAATGGCGTCTCGGTTAGCTTTGACCGAGGCGCCAGAGGGGTTAATGTCCACGATCATTGTGGGCACTGATTGCGGGCATTAGCGCCAGGTGTCTGCTGTATTATACAGCAGAAACCCGGCGGCTATGGTGGCTGCCGGGTCCCGAGCGGTTGTCATATTTAATAACCCGCCATCTGCCGTACTATTACGGCGGATGTCGGGTAAGGGTTAATATTTCCCCCTAATGCCCCACACACTTTAATGTCCCCCCCCCCACAGGGTATTAGCTGCCCCATCTCTGCCCCCACAGAAATATAATGGCCCCATCACTGGTCCCCATACAGTATGATGTGGTGTGAACCCTCTATTGTATATCTTACAGGAAACCCTTACATTTATGCAACGAGGGATGGAAGCAGAGAAGCAGTTTCTACCTCTTAGTCAACGCCATTGCCCTGTGTTGCTGAAGGAGAAGGAGGAATCGGGTCAGGGTCATGCAGAGTGGGCCCTTGATATGTCACAGGCACAGCTGGTGGAGGAGGCTGACCCTTATCTGTTTCAAGAAGAAGATGATCATGATGATGATGACCACGCTGGCCAAGAACACCAATCATGGCAGGCCCCTGGGTTCATGTATACACTGGCATGCATGGCAGGCTTTATGCTTCGTTGCCACTATTCAGCCACTGCTTCATCTCCTCTGCCAGTGCCACAAGTGTCAGGAGGAGTAAAAGCAGCAGCAGCATCCAGGCCCAGTACGGTATCTGGAAGTTACCAAAAATTTTTCAGCTCGCAGCACCAACCGGAGCCACAACAGGAAACTGTCACCCACCGGCTGAACCTGCAGGTACAGTGGTACCTAGAGTTCACCTATAGTCCAGCACATAACTCTGACCCCTTGGAATTCTGGGCCAATAGGTTAAAGCAGTGGAAGGAGCTGGCCCAGTTTGCCATGCGAGTTTTATTGTGTCAAGTGGGTGTTCAGTGCTGCTGGTGGCGTTGGTGGCGTACAGTATACTGTATGTATTTATATACATATTTTACATTAATATTTTCTATAGATTGTTATACATTTCTGTACATTTTTATATATGCATGGGTATTTTTTTATTTATTTATATATACAGACATATGCACATATTTTTTATATTTATTATATACAAATATTTATGTTTATTTATTCTGGTAGATTGGACCTGATGAAAGGGGCGATATGCTATACAAATCTGTCCCCCGAATAAAGTTATAGTTTCATATTTCCATTGTTTCTGTGATGGGGCCTCCCTAATGAACAATGTAGGCCATGCCCCCTATTTGCAGATCAGACACAGTATAATGCACCCTATTTTGGCCCCCACAGTATATCATCCCATTTACTGACCCTCTCACAGTATAACACCCCCTTTACTGACCCACACAGTGTATTACTTCTTTTATTAGCCCCCACACAGTATAACAGCTGCTTTACTAACCCCCACAGTATACTACCTCCTTTACTAGCCCCCACACAGTATAATGCCCACTTTACTAGTCCCAGACACAGTATAATGCCCCCTTTACTGGTCCTGGACACAGTATATTGCCCCCTTTACTGGCTCAGACACAGTATATTGTCCCTTTTTAGGCTCCCACACATAATATTGACTTCTTCTTTTTGGCTCCCACACAGTATACTGCCCCCTTTTTTTGACCCCCACATAGTGATATATTAGCCTTAGATTTGACCTGAATTTTCCAAAAGTTTCAGTCTCTGCCCGAACCCAAAACTTTTGGGGTTCGTCACCAACAAAGTACTATTATACTTTAGGGTCTCCTCAGAGTTTAAGGGGACAACTGGGGAAGTTAACACTTATACTCCTGGGCTCCTTTGCAGCATGTAGTGGTTCCTGGCATCCTCTTCAGGGCTCTTCCGGCCTCCGCCTGATGTCACACGGCCCTGGGTCAGTATGCCCCACATGATTGTTTAAGGCCCAATAACAGGCTTTAAAAGCTACTTGGGGGTTCATGATATCAGATAGCGGCTGGAAGAGCCCTGTAGAGAATGGCGGGGGACTGACAGACACCTAGGAGAGTATAACTGTTTTTACTTACCTCCCTTGGTGCCACATAAGTTTGGATGCTACCTATTGGATTATTCTGAAAGGTTGTAGCTGATGTTTTAGTCACCGGTTCTCGCTACTGTCACGTCTGGCTTCTGCTTCTGCATTCAGGGAATGGAACCTGAAGAACCCTGCAGTGTCCTATGGAGGAAGGAGCAAATGCCGGACTGGAAAGGAGCTGGTATCAGTGTGCAAAATATTGGCTGCTACCTGTTGGAATAATCCAATAGGTAGCGTCTAATTAAAAAAATGCCGCCCCTCAGGGCGGGAGGCGTAACCACACTATAACCAAACTACACTTTCCAGGTTATTCCCCTAGTGCCTTCACTCACTTTCCCCTTTTTTGAGGTTCACACTATCAGAATTTTCCACCCACTCTTCCTGTGAGTAGCTGTTGTCTAATGTTCTACTGTTCCTGGATCACTTCACTTCATGGCTTCCCCATTTCTTATCCTATGAAATTCCAACCCTCATCATGGGTGACTTCAATATCCCCATTAACACCCTATATTCTCATCTGCCTCTCAGCTTCTATCACTAACCACCTATTTTGGCCTTTCACAACTTACTAATTCTCCCAAACACAAAATCATGCACTGTAATGCACGTTGGTCTTTTTACAGCTCTGTTTAGTCTCTGATTTTATTAACTATTCTTTTTCAACTTCCAACTTCAACTTTTTTTTCCTTTACTATCAAGGCTTTTAGTCCTTCTCATAACACACCTACCTATCACACATATGGAAATCACATGCTAACCATCAGCAACTCATAGACACAATACAGTCTTATTTGTCCTCTATGTCTTCTTTATTGTCTTGATCTGGCCACCAAACACTACAAAAATACTCTCAAGACTGCCATGGATTAAGTAGCAATCCTACACTCCGAACTTACAAATACAGGTGCCATCAACCTTGGCAGCTATGCTCAAAATGTGCTGAATGTTGGTGAAGAAAATCAAACACAACAGAAGATTTCCTTTACTTAAGTTTATGTTCACAACTTATAACTCTGCCCTCACCATCAATCCTATTTCACGACTTTCATATTCTTTCTTTCCATTAACCCAAAACAACTCATTTACTCCTTCCTTACATTTAAGGTGCAGGCACAGATTTCAGTCCTGAAGACCTGGCCACACCTTAAAACTGAAATAATTGCGCAATCTCCAAGCTGCATTGATCCCCTTCCCTCCCTAACTCCCCCTTGTGAACTTTCATCTTTGACATGGTAGCAGTGGAAGAAGTATCCTGGTTACTTTCTTCTTCTCTCCCTACCTAAATACGCAAAGGGTCCAGTTTCTCTCCCCCAGCTGTGAGTAGTCACCTTACTAATATATTTATCTCTTTCCTCTGGGATTTTAAACATTCCGTTGAAACACCACTACTGAAAAAAACTCTAACTTGACTAACTTTGTGCAGCTAACTTCCAACCTGTCTCGAATTTCTCCTTCATCTCCAAACTCCTTGAATGCTTGGTCTATTCTTCCCTAATCTGCAGTCTGCAATGTCTCCAATGTTCTATTCCCTACTTATTCTCATTGATCTCGTGGCAGTTTTAGACACCATATACCACCAACTCCTCCTCAGTATGCTAAAGTTATTTGCCTTAAAGACACTGCTTTCTCTTGGTTTTCTTCCTATCAGTGGTTAGTACTGTTGCCTTGCACCACTGTAGCCCTGGGTTCGAATCCAGCCATGGACAATATCTGCATGAAGGTAGCTCATTTTGTTCCCAACATGCTGATAGGGAACCTAGATTGTGAACCCTACTTGGGACAGTGTGGACAATATCTGTAAAGTGCTGTGCTATATGTTTGCACTATATAAGTAAGGAAAATAAATACATTTTTCTGACAGTTTGTTTAGTACTACATTGTGTCTGGTACCACATTGCGTCTTTTTCATCTTGCTGTTGGCGTTCGTCAGCATTCAGTCTTAGGTCTCCTCCTTCTTCACACAATCCATAGCATTACCTATGCGCTACAACAAAGCATCAATGATTATTTACTGTCTCTAATATAATGTCTTCTCTTTATCTATAATTGTAACTCAATCTTTCAAAAATTGAATTCTTGTGTTTCAGCCATCTACTAACCTATCAAAACCAACATATCTATCTCAGTTTGTGATTTTACAGTAATTCCTAGGCAGCATGCTTGCTGCCTCTGGGTTATATTTAACTCAGACCTTTCTTTCACCTGACATATTCAGTCACTTGCCCCCTCATGTCACCGACACCTCTAAAGCATGTACAGAATCTGCTCTTTTCTCACTATGGAAACATCAAAACCCTTATGATCACTATGATACATTCCCAAGTTAACTATTGTAGTTATCTACTAATTGGTCTTACTGACCTTTCCCTTGTACAATACTGTCCTGAATGCAACAGACAGACTTATCTTCTACACAAATGCATCTACCTTGTACCAGTCACTCCACTGGATGCTTTTCTACCACAGAATTCAATTAAAACTTCTTACAATCACCCACAAATCCCTCCACAGTCCTGCATTTCCTCCCTCGTTTCTGTCCACTATCCTACTCATCCTCTGTCCTGCCAATGACCTTAGAATTGTATCTTGTTATCTGAACATCCCATCTCCAAGACTGGGTACAACAAGGGTTCTCTGGAATGCTCTACTCTAGACAATCATTTTAAAGGGGTTGTCCAGTTTTAGCCCAATACTGAGACAAATGTTATTGATTTAATGAAAAGTTATAAATTTTTCCAGTATACGTTATGTATCAATTCCTAAGGATAGCCATCAATCTTAGAAAGCGGATAACTCCTTTAATATTCATGAGTCTACCATCAGTCAGGTGTATATGGAAAGATTGCAATGAGAAAGCCATATCTTTCAAAAAGAAAAGTCCAGCTAGAGATCACCCGGACAACCCAGGAGGTTATTGGAACAACGTTTTTATTGATGGATGAGACTAGAGATGGGCAAATCTCTCCAGATTCGTTTCATGTTTGGTTTCAGTGGCTCGGGTCCTTGATATGTTTTGGGTCGAACAAGTTCAGTACGAACCACACCTTAAATTGGCTTAAAACATAGTGTATAACACTCTTAGTGCTCCTGGGAACCTATATATTTAATTTCTAGCTCTTTAAGGCAAACACAACAAGTTATGTCAATGTGAAAGTGACATTATTATACTCTGGGGTCCCCAGAGTATAATAGATGGAGGCCCAGGGGAGGTGTAAAAATAAAAAAAACATTCATACTCACCCTCTCAACTCTTTTGGGCCTCCTCGTAATGTTCAGCAATCTCCTGGTGACATCCAGCGATCCTCTTTGATCGGCTAAGGCTCAGAGCTGAGGTCTGTTATTGGTCACATTGACATGAAATAGCCAAGTCAATGTCTATGACCTTAATCCAATAGAAGTGTTGTGGAAGGACCTGAAGTGAGCAGTTCATGGGAAGAAAGTCTCTAAGTTAAACTTTGCAACATCTCTACATAGAAATGTATTATACCTACAGTAACATTTGAGATGCAGCTCTGGGACTAATATATTCTTCACATCACAGAGGTAAAGAATGACATACAGAACATACAATAGAAAATACTTGATGTGATTCAATAGGGTGTCTTCATAGTAAGGGTAATTACTGTACATCATGTTTCTAAATAGACTAAGAAAATTTCTTTTGTTGCTGCTTCATTCTAATATAAAATTGCAGCATAGCTGGATATACTGTCATACTGTACAACACAATAGATAACCTATTTTCTGCTTATAGGCACACTCTGCTATTGATATTTTCGTTGCATACCTTACAGTACAGGTTTTATAAAACTTTTCATCTGTTGTCATACCACACAAATAACACCTATGTTTAAATCTACTATTTGGCATGACAGTCACTTTAAATATGTTAGGACTGAAAAAAATAATATTCAGATCTTGACATTCTCGCACTAGTGATTGTAGGCCCTCACTGCATTCTTGGCAGTAGTAATTGCAATGAAAGCCACCTTAACTTGTACCCTATATTCACACAAACGTCATAACTGGCCATGTGACAGATGTTTATTAACGGCTGTCATGCGGCTGCATAACTATTCACTCATGTGAACAGATCTAAATATGCTCTTTTTTCTTCACAGTCATGTGAATCTAGACTTAGATTACCATTTCTTTCACCTTAAAGTAGACTACAGTGATCGAGCTGATAAGGGAACAAAACGGTACAGTTGCACAAAATTGCAGCCAGCACTTAAAGGCCAGAGAAATAAAAAAGAAACAAGTGTTAACTTGAAGTTAAAATTATTCAAAATATTCAAAATCTTCATTTTAATAAAACGACACATGAATGTTAAAAGATGAGTACAGCAATGACAGTAAAAAAGGAAGCAGTATCTCCACCTGAAGTTAATAAAGCGTTATAACAGAAGACATTACATAATAAAGTGGTTAGTGAAATAAAATGTATATGTTGCCAAGTTACATGAATATGACACTCAAATTTGCAACATGCATTTCATATACATACAGTGGGGAAAAAAGTATTTAGTCAGCCACCAATTGTGCAAGTTCTCCCACTTAAAAAGATGAGAGGCCTGTAATTGACATCACAGGTAGACCTCAACTATGAGAGACAAAATGAGAAAACATATCTAGAAAATCACATTGTCTGATTTTTAAAGAATTTATTTGCAAATTATGGTAGAAAATAAGTATTTAGTCACTTACAAAGAAGCAAGATTTCTGGCTCTCACAAACCTGTAACTTCTTCTTTAAGAGGCTCCTCTGTCCTCCACTCATTACCTGTAGTAATGGCACCTGTTTGACATTGTTCTCAGTATAAAAGACACCTGTCCACAACCTCAAACAGTCACACTCCAAACTCCACTATGGTGAAGACCAAAGAGCTGTGGAAGGACACCAGAAACAAAATTGTAGATCTGCACCAGGCTGGGAAGACTGAATCTGCAATAGGCAAGCAGCTTGGTATGAAGAAATCAACTGTGGGAACAATAATTAGAAAATAGAAGACACACAAGACCACTGATAATCTCCTTCGATCAGGGGCTCCACGCAAGATCTCACTCCGTGGGGTCAAAATGATCACAAGAACAGTGAGCAAAAATCCCAGAACCACACGGGAGTACCTAGTGAATGACCTGCAGAAAGCTGGGACTAACGTAACAAAGGCTACCAACAGTAACACACTACGCCACAGGGACTCAGATCCTGCAGTGCCAGACGTGTCCCCCTGCTTAAGCCAGTACATATCCGGGCCCGTCTGAAGTTTGCTAGAGAGCATTTGGATGTTCCAGAAGAGTATTGGGAGAATGTCATATGGTCAGATGAAAGCAAAGTAGCACTGTTTGGTAGAAACACAACTCGTCGTGTTTGGAGGAGAGTGAATGCTGAGTTGCATCCAAAGAACACCATACCTACTGTGAAGCATGGGGGTGGCAACATAATGCTTTGGGGCTGTTTGTCTGCAAAGGGACCAGGGCGACTGATCCGTGTATATGAAAGAATGAATGGGGCCATGTATCGTGAGATTTTGAGTGCAAACCTCCTTCCATCAGCAAGGGCATTGAAGATGAAACGTGGCTGGGTCTTTCAGCATGACAATGATCCCAAGTACACCACCAGGGCAACGAAGGAGTGGCTTCGTAAGAAGCATTTCAAGGTCCTGGAGTGGCCTAGCCAGTCTCCAGATCTCAACCCCATAGAAAACCTTTGGAGGGAGTTGAAAGTCCATGTGGCCCAGCGACAGCCCCAAAACATCACTACTCTAGAGGAGATCTGCATGAAGGAATGGGCCAACATACCAGCAACAGTGTATGCCAACCTTGTGAAGACTTACAGAAAACGTTTGACCTCTGTCATTGCCAACAAAGGATATATAACAAAGTATTGAGATGAACTTTTGTTATTGACCAAATACTTATTTTCCACCATAATTTGCAATTAAATTCTTTAAAAATCAGACAATGTGATTTTCTGGATTTGTTTTCTCATTTTGTCTCTCATAGTTGAGGTCTACCTATGATGACAATTACAGGCCTCTCTCATCTTTTTAAGTGGGAGAACTTGCACAATTGGTGGCTGACTAAATACTTTTTTTTCCCCACTGTATTATATGTAACTTCTAGCTGGAATCTACCTCAATGAAGCCTTCATTTGGAGGTTATACTATTGAGCAATCAATTCTAATTTACACAGGCAGGGACCAATGGGATGCCAAAGCACTGATGATATCTAAATTAATAAATCCAAGGTGTGAGGATTGGAGATTGAGAATATAAATCCAATCTTTTCGCTGACGATATGTTATTAACCATCACTAACCCTCTAGTTTCTCTTCCGAACTTAATTAATACACTATCCAAGTTTATGAGCCTATCAGGCCTTAAAGGGGTATTCCCATGAACATAAGCATTTTAAAATTTGTAGATAATTAAAAGTTAAACATTTTTGCAAATATAAGTAATTAAACATTTTGTAGAGTCTTAAAGATTTTCTCTAAATATCTTGTAGTCACAAGTTGTTGTCTTGATCGGTTGCCAGTGGATACGACCATGAATGCAGGACCTTTCTAAGGTCAGAAAATCAACCATGATTTCCTTATTGTGGCCAGGTTATCTTCTGATACATGTAGTGTCCTCGCCTGATAACCCAGCTACAATAAGAAAATCATTGCTGGGTTCCTGACAAGTCCCAGACCGTAGAAAGTTTCTGCATTTGTGGTCGTATCCATTGACAACCGATCAAGACAACAGACTGTCACCACTAAGATCGATAGAGAAAATCTTTAAAACACTGTAGAATTTTTAACCACTTATATTTGCAAAAATGTTTAACTTTTAATTATTTACAAATATAGAAATGATTATGTTCATGAGAATATCCCTTTAAACTCAATACGCCAAAATCAGAAATTATGCACTGTAATGTCTCACCTGCTACTGCCAAATTGTTCTCCCTAAACTTTGACTTTCAAACTAGACATAAATACCTCCCATATCTAGGCGTTAACTTGTGTAACTCCTTGGATGCACACTTTAAATGAAATTACGTCATACTGATGCCGAAACTTCTTAAAGACCTGGTCGCATGGCATTGCCCCACTCTCTCTTGGAGTGGATGTATCCACTCGGATAAAATGGTTATACTACCCGGCATCCTATACTTTTTCCGCACTCTCCTGACTCCAGTATCCTCTGCCTCCCTTACTTCCCTCCAAATTGAGATATCTAATTTTTTTTCGGGCATGCAAAAGACTGCGTATAAGGCGCCGTTTTATGTTTTTTCATAAGAGGCTAGGGGGACTGTCGGTGCCCCATTTTTACAGGTATTTTATAGCTGCCTGACTTTCTCAACTTAGTGCTATCCATAATGAACACGACCACCCTCAAAGGGTGACACTGGAATCTTCCCTGGTGGCTCCAATCTCCCTGCAAGTCCTCTTGTGGGCCCCTCGGTCTGTGGCCTGCTTTTTCCTGGGTGCCGGGAAGGTGACTGATTACATGTTGCAATTTTTTTTTTTCAGTATGGATTGCAGAGCCCGATTTCACCCCTAATTCCAATATTCTATAACGCCCTCTTTTCTCCTGGCCTGTCACCTGAGGTTTTTGTTTGGTGAAGACATGCCCGATTTCGCCGCCTTAATGATTTCCTCTGTAACGGCGGGGGCTTCACCAAGGACTATTTAACTAGCATGTTTTCTCCAACTCCCTCAGAGGCCTTTTAGACTGCTCAGGTATTCCACTTCTTGCGCTCTCTTCTCCCACTAGCTTTGAAAGGTTATGTTTGTTTAGAGCAGCTGATAAGGGCACCCTCTCCATTATATATGGTTTGATCAATGCTCCACCCCTCCACTCTAAGCTTGACTTCATGGTGGCCTGGGAGTGGGACCTTGGCACTACTTTGACCCAAGACCAATGGGTAGACTGTTGTACATTGATTAGCAAGGGTAGTTGGCAGGTCACCCTCATGGAGTCCTCTTAAAGGTACTTCATAGAACATATTTGGTTCCGCATAGAATCCATCAATTCTTTCCTACAATTTCACCACTATGTTTTAGGGGCTGTGATGCCTTAGGCACTACCCTTCATGTGTGGTGGTCCTGCCCTCATGCCCAATACTACTGTTTGGCTATGCATAGGATTGCGCAACAAATTTTTGGACAGTCTTTCCCATTTCTGGCCTCCACTTTTCTCCTCATCCTTAATCCTTCAAATTTGATATATGCCCAGTTTAAGCTGTACCAATATGTTTTATTAGCTGCTCGAATTCACATTGCCTCCAACTGGAGCAAACAGTTTCTCTCAGTGGCTGAGGTTGTGTGATGGGTTGATACCATTATGCTTCATGAGAAGATTAATTCCACTATTTCTGACACCCACCCGATCTTTGACAAGATTTGGGCACTTTGGGTCAACAGGTCTCGCATCCCGGGCCTCCCATACTGTCTCCAGCTTTAATCCTGTGACTGAATTGAGTCCCCCACCCCACTGATGGACTCTTAGTTGTCACACTTGCTGCTCTTGTCCATTGTGGCGCAGCTTTTTCCCTATCCCTCCTGATTCAGGTTGATTTATATGTTTATGTTTTTGTTTTTGTGTTTTTATTTTTTCATTGTTTACCCGTTGCTTCCTTGTAACTTACCACTTGTTCTACAATGTACTTTTGTGATATTTGACACATACTTTACGCAGATTTTTTGCTGTTTTTGATTTATGTGCTGTTTGCTATGCCTTTTCTGCTATTGTAATTTAATAAATACCTTTGAAACTAAATTATATAATATTATTTGGCATGTATATTTGGTATAGACTTCATGTGTGTGGAACCGAACTTCTGAGACTGGGTATCCAATGATATCAGATGATGTGATAGCATGCAGGGGAGTAATGGTCAGGCTTGCAGGGGGAGGTGAGCTTGCCACATGGGCATTTAAAGAGGACCACCTACAACAAGTCTAGCTCTTTTCATCAATTTATAGGCATCACCCAGTGGCATAACTAGGAATGGCTGGACCCAAGGCAAACATTTGACATGGGGCCTCCTTCCCGAACCGCCACCACCAAGCCCCCCGGACTGCCCCCTCCAACACCCCCCCCGCACAAACCGCATTCCTGCGCACACTATTATGCCCCATAGTGGTCCCTGCACACAGTATTATGAACCATAGTGGCCCCTGCACACAGTATTATGCCCCATAGTGACCCCTGCACACAGTATTATGCCCCATAGTGGCCCCTTCACACAGTATTATGCCCCATAATGGCCTCTGCACATAGTATTGTGCCCCATAGTGGCCCCTGCACACTGTATTATGTCCCATAGTGGCCCCTGCACAAAATATTATGCCCCATAGTGGCCCCTGCACACAGTATTATGCCCCATAGTGGCCCCTGCACACAGTATTATGCCCCATAGTGGCCCCTGCACACAGTATTATGCCCCATAGTGGCCCCTGCACACAGTATTATGCCTCATAGTGGCCCCTTCACACAGTATTATGCCCCATAGTGGCCTCTGCACACAGTATTGTGCCCGATAGTGGCCCCTGCACACAGTATTATGCCCCATAGTGGCCCATGCACACAGTATCGTGCCCCATAGTGGCCCCTGCACACTGTATTATGTCCCATAGTGGACCCTGCACACAGTATTATGCCCCATAGTGGCCCCTGCACACAGTATTATGCCCCATAGTGGCCCCTGCACACAGTATTATGCCCCATTGTGGACCACCCATGAACGATTATTATACTCTGGGGTCTTTTCAGACCCCAGAGTATAATGATCGGAGACCCAGGGGAGGATACAAACATAAAAACCATTCCCTGGCTCCGATGCACTCCAATGCGCTACTTTGGCCATCTTCAATGTTGGACCAGATCTTGCGTGATCCCGGCCCGCGTCGCGATGCATAATGACGACACCAAACAGGCCTGAAGCCTGTCAGAGTGTAGGAGAGGTAAGTAACGTTATTTTTTATGTTCCCTCACCTCCTCTGGGCCCCTGATCGTTATACTCTAGGGTCTGAAAAGACCCTGGGGTATAATAATAACAGTGTTTGTGGGGTTCGTGGTAACGGAACCCAGAGTATAATGATCAGAGGCCCCGTGGAAGGGATTAAACATAATAACCAGTGTTACTCACCTCTCTTGGCTCTGGATTCCAACTTCTGGCCTCTTCTGGTCTTAGAGTCGTCATGAATGACATCAGAGACCGCTGAGGGGCTTAACGGTCACATAGGCGACATGACGCAAAATGATGTTGCCTTAACATTACATCAATGAGATCCCAGAGTGTAATAGCAGTTTTGGTTCAGAGCTGTGCGCAACCGCTGGGCTAACCTCACACAATGAATCACACAAGTTTCGTCCAACGCATACTCTCAGTGCTGCCCAGTTGCCTCCACTTTGAAGGTATAGAAGGAGCCGCTGGGCTGCACTCTGCAGCAGTAGTCAGGGTAAGGGGCCTCGTGGCAGGTAGCCTACAGGCCCACTGGCCCATAATACAGTCGGCCCACCAGGAATTTTCCTGGTGATATACATGGCCCTTGGGCGCAGCAATAGCCTTACAGAGGGGAGGAAGTGAAAGGCAGCCATTATTATAGTATACCTCATCAGCACTGAACAGCAGGCAATTAAATTCATATGTAAGTTATTTCATATGGATTTAATTAGGGGGAGAAACATTTAATCAGGCAATTCACTCACCTAAGCTATGTTCATATCTGTGTTGTGGAGAGTCCACCGCAGAATCCATTAAAAACTGCCTGAATGACTTTTTCATCCAGTAAGATGCCAGATGCCAGAAAAAAAGCCCAATGGAGTCCAAATATAGACAACAGGATCTTTTGGACTCTGTTGGGATCTGTCATTTTAAAGATCTGTTCTGTTTCTCTAACAGGACAATAGAAGTGAACATTAAGATGAAAGAAACCGTGTCCTTACACAATGCATTTTTCAGGTGCCTTTAAAAATGCATGCATTTGTTTCAAAAAACATATTTATCTTTTATCATTTTTGTTTTTCACTCTCCAATTTTGAAAAGCCACAACTGTCTAAATTATTTTGTTCACAGAACTGTATAAGGACATTCTTTTTGCAAGATAAAGTTTGCTTCATAATGGCACCATATAAAGTGTAACTGACATTTCACTTTTTTATTTGCTATTGTGGGGGGAGGAGTTTGCTGAACATTTTTGTAATATACTTTAGTAACCGTTTGTACTTTCTTTTAGCAGAAAATAAGATGTAAAGCTCTCCCTAGCAATGCAAATAACTGTTACTAGGATGGTCAATCTGGTATTCAACCTG
This sequence comes from Leptodactylus fallax, assembly GCA_947044405.1. Lineage (NCBI taxonomy): Eukaryota > Metazoa > Chordata > Amphibia > Anura > Leptodactylidae > Leptodactylus > Leptodactylus fallax. The sequence continues at coordinate 1,905,888 of CAMRHE010000166.1, forward strand.
TATTGCCAGCATATACATATATAGCAAATGCCATAGTGGGGTGTCACTAAAAAAATTGCGGTATCTCCAGTTTTATTCCACCTAGAATAGAGCTTATAAAAACCCCATACCTGACTTGTTTTTAACTAGATATTTCTCCATTGTGGTCTCCTTTATGTTGGAGACTCTCAGCTTTTAAAAGATACCAGAATACCTTTTGAATACAGGATGGACATTTCCAGCAATGCTTAGTTATTTTGTTGTTAGGGAAAAATGTAAAACTTATTTTCTGCTAAAAGAAAGTACAATAGTTTAATAAAGATTATTGCAAAAATATTCAGCAAAACCCTCCTTATACAAAAAGTGAAACAGTTACAATTTAAAATGCCATATAATATATTGGTCTGTCATATTTAATTTCATACTGCTGGTGCCATCGTGTTTTGGCATTTTATTTTTAAAAAATATTTCTTTTTTCAACCAGGCACACTGCCAGTGTTTCAGTGTGCCAGTTTAATTTTTTTCTTCAAATTCTGTTGTTGCCACTGCCACACTGTTAGTATAAAAAAGCAAAATAACACCCAACACTGTAGCGGTGTGACACCTGCTCCCAAAAAAATTATAAATACATATAATTATATATACTGTACATTGTTATATATATACATTATATACTACTTATTCACTTTTCACCTAGTTGCAGATGCAACTTCAAGTCTCCAAAACAAGTTATGTTTGTTGCTGTAGTCAACTCCATTACTTTTTCCAATATAACTGAGTGTGTACGGTATGAAAAAAAATATGGGCAGGCAAAGTAATTCCTAATTATCAGGTCATCCATGAATCTTCAGATCTTCAGAGTGTAATGGCCACAAGCCTATACAAAAAATGAGAAATAAAAGCATAACATTAAAAACATTAATAAAGTAAATGATAGATTAAAAGAACTATAATGCAGATGTAATATTACAGTAACAAAGCCAATATTCTCAATGAGACCTGTGAGCTGTACAGTTTCAAGCATTAAAATCTAGTTTGCTTCCATTTGTAACATTTTTTTTTCTGTCTTGGAAGTCCATGATCACATGATCAATGCCTATTATTTATGTCAGTCTTGAACTGCATCCTTGATGTGTAAAAAATAGTGTGGTATTGGTTTGGGTTTCTCAGTTTGTTTAGTCTCCACCGCATTTGCTGATTCAATATGTTGTACATGCATCCAAGGTTTTTCCCACGAAAGACATTTATGTCATAGCTGCATATCATATCTACTTACACTGTCACGATTTTCATGAGAAGACATTCAGATATAGTTCAGCTTTATGGAAAAAGTGTAGCGCTATGCCACACTGTTTCTGTAATTCACACAGAAGGGAATGGGAGTACTGGAAACAACGCATCTGACTGTTCTATGCTGTTTTCGTAACTCTATTTCACATTTATGGGAGTTACAGAAACAGTATAGCTCAGAGCTATGCTGTTTTTGTACAACCCGACCATGGCTGAAAGTCTTCTCAACGAGGTTATGTCTGGGTAAGTAGCAGAAAAGAAGGCTCGGAAGACTCATTTTAAAGTTAGGTGCAGGTCCCTCTATAGTCCATAAAATCATGCCCTATGATTACATAAAATCAGTGTATTGGGCATGCAATACATCTGCCACAAGGACAACAGCCCCATTTCTTTATCTTTGGTTGGATTGAAACCAAAACTCCAGTGCTGGAACAATTGTTAAAGAAGGCTAATGGATGTTTAGAAAACCCTTGAAAACCCTTGTGCAAGTATGTTAGCACAGCTGAAAACAGTTTTGCTGGTTAGAGAAGCTATAAAACTGACCTTCCTTTGAGCTAGTTGAGAATCTGGAGCATTACATTTGTTGGTTCGATTAAACTCTCAAAATGGCCAGAAAAAGAGAACTTTCATGTGAAACTCGACAGTCTATTCTTGTTCTTAGAAATGAAGGCTATTCCATGCGAGAAATTGCCAAGAAACTGAAGATTTCCTACAACGGTGTGTACTACTCCCTTCACGGGACAGAGGACAGCACAAACAGGCTCTAACCAGAGTAGAAAGAGAAGTGGGAGGCCCCGCTGCACAACTGAGCAACAAGACAAGTACATTAGAGTCTCTAGTTTGAGAAATCGACACCTCACAGGTCCTCAATTGGCAGCTTCATTAAATAGTACCCGCAAAACGCCAGTGTCAATGTCTACAGTGAAGAGGCGACTCAGGGATGCTGGCCTTCAGGGTAGAGTGGCCAAGAAAAAGCCATATCTGAGACTGGCTAATAAAAGGAAAAGATTAATATGGGCAAAAGAACACAGACATTGGACAGAGGAAGATTGGAAAAAAGTGTTATGGACAGATGAATCGAAGTTTGAGGTGTTTGGATCACACAGAAGAACATTTGTGAGATGCAGAACAACTGAAAAGATGCTGGAAGAGTGCCTGACGCCATCTGTCAAGCATGCTGGAGGTAATGTGATGGTCTGGGGTTGCTTTGGTGCTGGTAAAGTCGGAGATTTGTACAAGGTAAAAGGATTTTGAATAAGGAAGGCTATCACTCCATTTTGCAACGCCATGCCATACCCTGTGGACAGCGCTTGATTGGAGCCAATTTCATCCTACAACAGGACAATGACACAAAGCACACCTCCAAATTATGCAAGAAATATTTAGGGAAGAAGCAGGCAGCTGGTATTCTATCTGTAATGGAGTGGCCAGCGCAGTCACCAGATCTCAACCCCATTGAGCTGTTGTGGGAGCAGCTTGACCGTATGGTACGCAAAAAGTGCCCATCAAGCCAATCCAACTTGTGGGAGGGGCTTCTGGAAGCATGGGGTGAAATTTCTCCAGATTACCTCAGCAAATGAACAGCTAAAATGCCAAAGGTCTGCAATGCTGGAATTGCTGCAAATGGAGCATTCTTTGACGAAAGCTTGAAGGAGAAAATTATTATTTCAAATAAAAATCATTATTTCTAACCTTGTCTATGTCTTGACTATATTTTCTATTCATTTTGCAACTCATTTGATAAATAAAAGTGTGAGTTTTCATGGAAAATACAAAATTGTCTGGGTAACCCCAAACTTTTGAACAGTAGTGTATATATATATATATATATATTACATGGATAAAAGTATTGGAACAGACCTCTTAATCATTGAAATCGGTCCCATTGCCACAAATATATAAAATCATGCTGTATTTACATACAACAGGATGCCACAGTTGCAACACATCACTTTGTGAAATGTCTTTCCTCCTAGATATTTCATGGTCAATTGTGAATGATGTCATTAAAAAGTGGAAGCATTTAAGAACTACAACTCAGCCACAAAGTGGCCAACCAAGTTTAAGTTGCATAATACATAAAAATAACTAGTGCTTAGTTGACTCAACGACTGTGGAGTTCCAAAACTCTAACATTAAAGGGGTATTCCCACAAACATAACAATTTTTTAATTTGTAGATAATTAAAAGTTAAACATTTTTGCAAGTATAAGTAATTAAAGATTTTGCATTTCTTTAAATATCTTCTGGTCACAGTCTTGTTGTCTTGATTGGTTGCCAATGGCTACGAGCATGAATGCAGGATCTTTCTAAGGTCAGAAAATCAGCTATGATTTCCTTATCGTGGCAGGGATATTTTTTGATACATGTAGCGTCCCTGCCTGATAACTTAGCTACAATAAGAAAATCATGGCTTGGTTTTTGACAAGTCCCAGACCATAGAAAGTTTCTGCATTTGTGGTCGTATCCATTGGCAACTGATCAAGACAGCAGACTGTTACCACTAAGATAGTTAGAGAAAATCTTTAAAACGCTGCAGAATTTTTAACTACTTATATTTGCACAAATGTTTAACTTTTAATTATCTACAAATATATCTATAATTATGTTCATGGGAATACCCCTTTAACATCAGAACAAAGCTATGCACAGGGAACTTCATGGCATGGGCTTCCATGACTGAGCAACTGCATATCAGCCTTACATTACCAAACACAATGCAAAACATCAGATAGAGTGGTTGGAAACCACTACCACTTAATTTTGGAGCAGTGGAAAAGTGTTCTGTGGAGTGATAAATCACGCTTCTCTATATGATTAATGAGTTTGGGTTTGAGAAATGCCAAGAGAAAGTTATCTGCATTGTGCTACCTGTAAAGCTTGGTGGATAAGGGATAATGCTAGGGGAGTTTTTTGCAAGGGTTGATCTAGACCACTTCCAGTTCCAGTGAAGGGAACTCTTAATGCTTCTGCATACCAAAACATTTTGGACAATTATATGCTTCCATGTTTATAGGGACAGTTTGGGGATGGCTTTTTGTTCCACTCAGACTCAGGTCTGAAAAGACCTCAGAGTATAATTCAGCAGCCATTTTAGTATGTCCAAGATGAATCTTCCTTTGTTCGGTTTTATTAAAAAAAAACAAAAAAACAATTCGGAATATTTGGGTAGAACCCGGCTCGGTACGAACAGATTCACTCATCTCTACCAGAGATCCTCAATTGTATTATATTATATTATTTATTGTATTCATTTTATAGATTCTTAACATTTATCTCCTTATTAGGATTTTAAGATTATAGGACGAAGTGGAAAGTATCCATTCAATAATTCAATATAAGTTACTTTGAATTTGGAGAAATCAGTCATGATATATTCCCGTTTGTCTGAAAATGTTTATTGTACATAGCCATTAGTTACATCAAATGTATATTTGTTTATCCATTTTCTTAAAGGGGATCTCTCACCAGAACTGATCTTATAAATCAAGCCACACCTAGAGATTGATTAGGGTCACTTGAATCAATTGGTGTTTTACCTCTTGTGAATTGGTTCCTCTGGTGACAAGATATCATTGTTTGAGTCAATATGCAAATGAACTCTTGGGTCAATGAGGGCATTGCCACCTACCTCCTTGGCGCAATGGAACCGCTCTTGCTGCCTCAAAGAGCATATTAAAAACAAAAGGTGATATATGAGCAACAGAAGCACCAATTTGATTCAGGAGACCCTAACCTACTTTTCTGTGGGGCTGTGGTGATATGATGGGATTTGGTGACAGACTACCTTTAAGGACCAATCCATTCCTATTGTATTGTACCCCACTTGGGCCTGCCATTTTGTAAACCACAAAGGACAAAGATGTTAATGCTGCCACTTGCACCTATGGTAGTTTCATCTATAGCTTTATTTTAACTCTGGGAATAAAGAGTTCTGTTTGGCACATATCTGCTGTTGTGTTTTATTATTTACTAGGGGTAAATGCTTTTTATTGTTTAAGCTTGTCTGGATGTGGTCGGAGAGCAATTTGGTAGGTCATTTTATAGAAATAGATCACATTGCAGGATTAGCAAGTGTTTCTGAAGAATGGTCCTAAATTTACTATGGACATATTATAAGTAGGAATGAAGGCATGGCTAAATTCATATTAAGGTTTCACTCCTTTTTGACTGTATCTTTTTTTTGTGTGTGTTAACAAAGTGCACATGCTTTAGTGCTAAGCATTGCTCAGCCCCTAGCAACCAGATCTTGGACATAAATGTATATGGAAAGATGGAATTCAGAGACTCATATAAACATAAGAATACAAGGTGTGTTGCTTTTCTCTACCTGTATATAAAATGCTTTCTTCTCCCTAGCAAGCAAATAATAGCTGTCCATTGTGCTTGGTTGCCAAGCTTTATTAAACATCTCTAAATAAACATAAAAGGCTACAAAAAGTGCATTATAGTTCTTTGTCCATGATTCTGATTCAATGTATTCTGTTGAATATACTGAAGTGTTTGTTTTAAGTTCTAATTCAAAAATGGTTCTGTTTGTAATAAATGACAGGAAAATGAGCAGAAAATATTGTTAACGTGGGCTGCTGATATACTCTTTATTCTTTCCGGGATCAATCATCTTGTAATGGGAAAGGCTTTCTTTTTTATCTTTGTGCATGTTGTTGAAGTAGCAATTTTGATCTTTACTAAAAAGTGAAAACAATATTTTTTAAGCATACAGAAATGAATTGTACTTACATGTATAGGTATCTAATGAGAACCTAAAAGGGTTATTCCCATTACAAGGGAATCTCAATAACTCTCCTATCTATCCTATCTATACTGCTCGCTTATGTAGTTTTAGTTTTCCTAAATACATTGCATTAACAATTCTGCTTCCCATCCGTCATTAAAGGGGTTTTCCGGGCAAAAAAAAAATAGGTTAATCAGTTTAAACAAATACCTTTAGCAGTGTTTTGAGTGATTTATGGGTTTCTCTGGGAGCTTCTGGCAGCTTCTGCATTTGTTTACATGGATTCTGTTTTCCAACAACTACCATGATGCCTTGCGATTTACTCAGAGCTGACTCCTCACTCCCTCCCCCTCCCTCTTACCTCCCTTTATCACTCACACCCCCTCCCTGTTTCCCTAGCTAGCCCACCCAATACTAGCCCTTCCTAACTAACTCACCCCCCTGCGCCTCCCACCACTGGTTTCTCATGAACCTGCACATACTACCTTATTCAGGATTAGGGGAAGGACCTTATCCTTTTCCACTCTCTTCAGAGACCCCATACAGCTTTGAGGAGGTGAGGATGAAATACGCTGTATACAGTGCCAAAATAATCAGTAAATTGCTCTGCACATGTATAGTCAAATACTGCTGTATTCAGTCTTTGTGCAAAATACATTTACTGTGAAGCCATAAAAAAAAATTATCCATTAGGCATAAATTTACATGTATAGTGATTACTGGTGTCTACCAGTAAGTAACTTTCAGTGGTGCTGGAATGAGTAGTTACAATTTTCTATAATTAGAGATCCTGCAATGTCTGTGCTGTCTTTCTTCAGTGTTGCTCTGCAGAAGACTTTGCATACCAATGTTGGAGGATAATAGGAGCCACCGCTTCTTCTTTCTGATTGAGATGCTGTGCACATTCCCAAAGACACACTCTGCATGTGAACTAAAGGGACCGCACTAGGCACAGTTTCCTTAGTACACGTCACACACAGGAAAAGCCAAATTACCAGAGGCATTATGAAGAAATATTACATTTATGGATGGAACAAGATAACGGTATGGATCTACATGGCCATGCATAAGTAAGAGAGGCAATTAAGGCATTGGTTTAAAGGGGTTCCCACATTAATATAACTGTATTTAAAAGTGTAGGCAATTAAAAGTTAAACATTTTTGCAAATATAAGTAATTAAAAAATTTGCAGAGTTTTAATTTTTTTCTCTAACCATCTTAGTGGTGAAAGTCTTTTGTCTTGATAGGTTAAATAGGTTGGAATGTATATGGCCATGAATGCAATAACTCTCTATGGTCTGGAATTTGTCAGAAATCCACCCATGCAGTCAGGTTACCTTTTCATGTATGAAGTGTTCCTGCCTGATAATCTGTCCACAGGATTCTAGTGGCACACATGATATTTGTTTTCTCTCCCAGAAGTCCGGGAGGTTTCCCCTGTTTCCAGAAGGCTCTTGGATATTCTTGGAGGGTTGGCAAGTATGAGATTAGGCTGGGTTCACATTTGCGTTCGCCTCTCCACACGAAATCAGTTTTTGAAACTGTCTCAAACTCCTCAAAAGCTGATTTCAAACGGTTCGTTTTAAAACCCATTGATTTCAATGGGTTGTAAAAACCATCCTTATGTGTGCGTTTGAAGCATTTCCATCTGGTATCCGCTCTTTTGAACAGAGAAAAAAGTCAGACTTGCAGGACTTTTTCTCCATTCAAAAAAATAAGGATTCCAGATGGACAGCAACCAATCTGCTTTTTTTAACATTGAGGTCTATAGGAAACGGAATACAAACGGATTACAAATGGATAGCAATCAGTTTGTGTCCGTTTTGCAATCCATTTTTCCCTCTGTGCATGCTTAGAATGAAGAAGGGACACCCATTGAGCAAACCATCTAAAAAGACAGATTTGGGTATCTGCTGTATAACCATTTGGAATCCTTTTTGTACCAAACCGTTTTTCTCTTAAAATGGTTTGCAAGCAGGTGGATACCAGACGCAGGTATGAAGCTAGCGTAAGGTCAAGGAACAATTTTTTTTACATTGCTTAGGGTGGGTTCACACCTGCGCTTGCTATCCGTCCGTTGCCAATCCAGTGAAAATCTTGGTGAACTGGATTGGCATCGGATACAGACCGGTCAGCGACGCATTGGTTAAAAACCCATTAATTTGAATAGGTTTTTAAAGCAATGTGCAGGTATGCGCTTACACCCTCTGCGCTGCGAAGCCGTTTTTTCGTCGGACACGAAGTCCTGCGTGTCCGACTTTGTTTCTGACGAAAAAAAGGATTCGCAGCGCAGAGGGTGTAGGCGCACACCCGCGCATTGCTTTAAAAACCCATTCAAATGAATGGGTTTTTAACCAATGCGTCGCTGACCGGTCTGTATCCGATGCCAATCCAGTTCGCCGAGATTTTCACTGGATTAGCAACGGACGGATAGCAAGCGCAGGTGTGAACCCACCCTTACTGCTAATATTGTTTTTGACTGTGAAAGCATTAAAATTAGAGTAACCTCAGGTATGGAAGGTGATCAGAGCACAGGAGCCTCACTATTACGTATTAACTAATAGCAGGCATATGGGTAGTTCTGAACAGACATTACATATCCTTCCTCAGCTACTGATTGGTTCAGCATCACAGAGTTCTGATTAGCTACAGAGTAAGAGAAAGCTTCATATGTCAATATGGCAACTTTAAAGCACCAGTAGCAAGCAGTACTGCAATGCAGAGAATACATACTGAGAAACCTAACAAGATGTTTTATTAGCAGCTTGGAACAGTTCTCACCTTTTGTTCGTGTGTATCTGTTCAATATTAATGGATTTAAATACACTCTTCAGGTCTACTGCTTGTGTTTCAGTTGTGTTGTGATTAATAAAGATTAATAAATTGTTTGAATAAGGTCAATGTGTCATTTTTTGGAGCACATATGTAGGTGGCAAAATTGATTATTATACTCTGAGGTCACTTAAGGCCCAGAGATATAATAATCAAAGGTCAGGCAAGGTATGTTAAAAAAAAAAGAAAACATTTACTCACTTTTCCAGGAAGTTTTTACAGAAAATGAAGTGTTTCTCCCAGAAATTTATTGCAATTATTCATGTTTTGTTATACACATATTTATTTCCTTTGTGGGCATTGGAACAACACAAAAAAAAACTGAAAAAGGCAAATTGGACAAAATTTCACACAAAACTAAAAAATGGGCCAGACAAAATTGTTGCTACCTTTTCAAAATTGTGGGTAAATAACTTTGTTTCAAGCATGTGATGCTCGTTCAAACTCACCTGTGGCAAGTAACAGGTGTGGCTAATATAAAAATCACACCTCAAACCAGATAAAATGGAGAAAAGTTGACTCAATCTTTGCATTGTGTGCCTGTGTGGGCCACACTAAGCATGGAGCATCAGAGAGATCATCAAAGCAGGAACATCACAAAGTGCATATTGTGATGTGCATGTTTCGGCAGGAATATCTACCTTTATCAAGCATTTAAATTTCAATCCCTTAACCAATCATGGGGTGTAAGCAGCATACAGTGGGGAAAAAAAAGTATTTAGTCAGCCACCAATTGTGCAAGTTCTCCCACTTAAAAAGATGACAGAGGCCTGTAATTGTCATCATAGGTAGACCTCAACTATGAGAGACAAAATGAGAAAACAAATCCAGAAAATCACATTGTCTGATTTTTTAAGAATTTATTTGCAAATTATGGTGGAAAATAGGTGGTGGATTACAAACAGATAACAGATCCCTCTGTCATGCACCACAAATTTTCCAGACTGTTTATTTCCTGACCTGTTGTAAATAACTTCTCTATGTATATTGCATTTTGTTATTCCAAGATCCTTTTGAAGATCCATGTCTTGTGTGTGTATAAATAGTGTGAATTTTCAGTTTCCTGTATTACACGATGTCTGAAGAAGAGAGCTGGCACTCTCGAAATCTTACTAATCAGTTAGCCTCAGTTAGTCTCAGTTAGCCTCTAAAAGGTATCGCCTGATTTCTTCACTCTTCCACTATATAGAAATCCAATAGTAAGTAGAATTGTAGGATAATATATAAGGGACAGAGAAAAACAACTTTGCTTACAATTTGTCTAGATTTGCCGCTATACTGGAGTATACCAAGCACTCCTCAATGAAGAAATCTAAATGTAAAAGAAATCTAAAAAGTAAATACATTTTTTTAAAATTTTTTTTTGCTGTTTCTGTGTATGCTGGGAAGTAGACACCCCCAATTTTCATTTTTGCATGTCCATTTTTTCCTCCCCACCTTCCAAGAGCCATAATTTTTTTTTTTTTTCGGTCTACTTTATGATCAGACCCCCTGGGGAACTTGAACCCTCATAGTAAAATCCCTTGATTTCTATAACACACTGCCATAGCCAGCGTCTAATAGAACCATACTAATGACAAACCTGTTCACGCCCCTCTTCATATTCTCCTGATCTTCTGCTTTGCGTAGGCATCCAACACTGCGCTATACGATGACTGCGCATGATCCGCTGCCATTTTGCCATGATCTGTTACACGAGCGTGTAACTGAGCGTGTAACAGACCACCGCAAAATGGCATCTTTTACTTTACATGAGAATAGCTTCATAATGCATTTACCTATCCAGTTGATTTTCAAGATTGTTTTTTCATGACACAGTGTATTTTATGTTGGCTGTAAATTTTGGTCATTATGCGTTCTGTTTGTTTGTTAAAAGAAAAAGGACCGTTTACTGAAAAATTCATAAAATTATCAATTTTGAAAGTTTCTGTTATTATGGTAAAAAAACAGTCATATCACACAAAATTCTTAATAATTAACATTTACCATATGTCTACTTTATTTGGCATTGTTTCTTTAATGTCCTTTTACTTTTCTAGGATGTTAGAAGGCTTATAAATTTAGTACCAAATTCTAAGATTTTCAAGAAAATTTCAAGATTCTGTTTTCTAGGGACCTATTCAGTTCTGAAGTGACTTTGAGGGGCCTATATAATAGAAAACACCCATAAATTACCACATTTTAGAATCTGTACTCCTCAAATTATTCAAAACAGTGTATAGGAACTTTGTTAACCCTTTAGGTGTTCCACAGGAATTAATTCAAAAAGGTGAAATTTCCAAATGTATTTTTTGAATGCACGTATTGCATTTCAAAACAGTTTTTCCTGTAACAAAGACAGGGTTAACAGCAAAACATACCATAATATTTATTACTCTGATTCTGCAGTTTGTAGAATTATTCCAATGGTGGCCCTACTGCGCAACGTGACTCAAACACAGTCCTCAGAAATGAAAGAACACCTTTAGGAATTTTGGTGCAGTGATTTCATTAGGACAGTGTTTAGACACTATGTTGTATTTGCAGAGCACTAGAGGTACCACAACAGTGGAAAACCCCCAAAAGTGACCCCATTTTGGAAACTAGACCCCTTAAGGAATTCATTTAGGAATATAGTGAGAATTTTGATCCCACAAGCTTTTCCAAATGGTACTGCACAGTAGATGGTACAGAAGGAGAATTGAAATTTTTGAATCTTATATGCCATTTCAGTGCCCAATATATTGTGCCCAGTATGTGCCACCAGAGACTTAGACCCCATAAATCGTAATGTGGGTTCTCCTGGATATGGCAATATCATAAATGTGGCTGTTGTGTAATGTCTGACCACACAGCAGGGCTCAGAATGGAAAAGGACCATGGATTTGGCAGCATAAAAGCATTTTCACTAAGGCATGTATGTAAGGCCCCTGAGGTACCAGTACAGTTGAGACCCCATTTTAAAAACGTTACCCCCTTAGGTATTCATCTAGGGGTACAGTGAGCATTTTGACCCCACAGGCTTTTTCAAATGATACTGCACAAATCAGTGCCCAATATATTAGGCCCACTTTGTGTCATCAGAGACACGTACTCGTAAAACTATTAAGTGGGTTCTCCCAGGTACAAAAAAGTTGTATATGTGGGCATAAACTGCTGCTTGGGCACACAGCATAGCTAAGAAGGGAAGGAGCACTGCGCTTTTTAGCTTTTGGAATAAAGATTTAGAGGGACTTTTGGGATGCCATGCTGTTTTTGCAGAGCCCTGGAGGTGCCAGTAACTTGGAATTCCCCAAGAAGTGGCCCCATTTTGTATGGGAAATTATAGGGTCTCAAACGTGACATGGTGTCCAAAAACTAACAATCTATGCTCCAAAAGCACATAGAGCTCCTTTACATCTTCACCCTGCTGTGTGCCCAAACTGCAGTTTATGCCCACATGTATGACATTGTTGTAACCAGGATAACGTACTTAATGTCATATGTGGGTATAAACTGCTGTTTGGGCACAGCTGCCACAGATGGAAGTAGCGCTATTTCGGTTTTTGGAGCACAGTTTGGTTTTTGGACATCATGCCACTTTTGCAGAGTCACTGAATTGCCAGAACAGTGAAATCTGCATGTGACCCCATTTTGAAAACTACACCACTGAAGGGATTTATCAAGTGGTGTAGTGAGCATTTTTAACCCTTGAGTGTTGCATTAATTTAATTTCCAGAAATGAATGTGTAGCTGATAATGAAAAGTGAAAATTGCAATTTTTCCAGAGATACGCCATTTCAGTGCCTGATCTGTTGTGCCCAGCTTGCGTCAGCAGAGACACACACACTCCAAAAACTGGTAAGTGGGTATCCCGGGCACAACAGCTTATGGAACGTTCATCTCTGATACAAGCTGAGCACAACATATTACGCACCGAATTAAAGTATTCCTGGAAAAATTACCATTTTCAACTTTGATCATCATCTGCGTATTCATTTCTGGAAAATAAATTATAGCAACACTTAGGGGTTATAAATGCTCACTGTACCCCTGGATAAATTCCTTCAGGGGTCACATGTCAGGGGATTCCACTTTTCTGGCATTTCAGGAGGTCTGCAAAAGTGTCATGGCGTCCAAAAACCAAACCGTCTAAATCTGTGCTCCAAAAACCAAATAACACTCCTTCCCTTTTGTGCCTGGCTGTGCCCAAATATCAGTTTATACCCACATATGATATTAAGTATGTTACCCTGGGTACACCAGTGTCATGTGAGCATAAACTGCAGTTTGGGCACATAGCAGGACACAGATGTGAAGGAGCGCAATGTGGCTTTTGGAGCGCAGATTCAGATATTTGCTATCTATACGACATGTCATGTGTGCAGAAAAGTGGAATCCCCTAGGGATTGACCCCATTTTAAAAACTGCACCGCCCCAAAGAATTTGGGGTGTAGTCAAGGGGTGTAGTGAGCATTAGTATTCCAGACATGAATGCTCATCAGATGGTGAAGAGTGAATATGTAAGCTGTACGGAGTGCATTAAGAACACCAAATTCCCTAATATACTCCCAGTATCTCCTATGATTGGGGAGGTCACTCTGGGGGTCACTTCTGGTTTCTTTTCCCTCGTAAGCTCTAAATCTGGGGTGTACCCTTATATACGCACACACAGCTTATACATTCCCTATCAGCCGCAGCCAGATTTGTTCTAATGATTTGGCAATTTTTGGGCCTTTTTGTCTTCACATTGTACAAGCTATATATATATATTTTTTTTTTTCTAGTGATGTAGCCATATGAGGGCTCTTTTTTACGGAATGAGATGCATTTTGTAATGACACCATTTTTGGATGCCTATAACTTATAGAATAAATTTTATTAATTCTTTTTTTTGGTGGATTAAAATAAATAAATAAATAAATTCTGCCATTGCTTTTTACCTTTTAAATGTCTTTCCCTGCAATGTACAGCATAAGTAACATGTTACCTTTATTCTGCAGGTTGGTACGATTATGGCGATACCTAATTTATATTGTTTTTTTTATGCGTTACTAATTTTGCATTACAAAAACCCATTTGGGGACATACAGTGCCTTGCAAAAGTATATACACCCCATGAACTTTTTCAAATTTTGTCACTTTATAACCACAAACTTAAATGTATTTTATTGAGATTTTAAGTGATGGACCAACACAAAGTAGCAGATAATTGTGAAGTGGAAGGAAAATGATACATGGTTTTCAAAATTTTTATCAAATAAAAAATCTGAAAAGTGTGACATGCAAAAGTATTCAACCCCCCTATATCAATACTTTGTAGAGTCACCTTTCTGTAAGGGAATTGCCATTTGAGCAATTCCCCAATGCTGCTGCAGAACCCTGGGGGGAGGGGCACAACAAGATAGGGATTCCTAAAGCTGACAGCTGACAACTTGGAGCCGGTCCGTACTCTGAATAAGTGACAACACAGAACGCAGACAGGAGAAACAACAACAAAAGGGAGGTCAGCAAGCCAGGGCCGGTTTTAGACAAAGTGGGGCCCTGGGCAAAATTAAAAGCGAGGCCCCAAATGCTGATATGCAAACAACACCATCGTCTTCCTGTGACAACCCCTATAATAACGCCTCCTTTCTGCCAACAAAAAAGTAATAACAAGCCCCATTTTACCACACACAATTCAAATGAGCACCTTTGTACCACCTAATAGATTTTTGCACCCAGTCATCAGTTATTATAGCGCCTCCTTATAAATAATATTACACCTTTATCAGTAATAGCTCCCTTATAAATGATAAATCGTGCCCTGTATCAGTAATATTCCCTCTTATCAGTAACAGACACCCCGTAAAAATAATACTGCTCCCTTATAAATAATAGCCCACTCATAAATAATAGTTACCCTTATAAATAATAGTCCCCATTATCACTAATAGCCCCCTTTATAAATAAGCCCACTTAACAATTATACTCCCATTATAAAAAGTTCCCCTCTTATAAATAATAACCCATCTTATAAATAATAGTTCCCCCTTATAATAGCCCCCTCATACTTAAGTTTCACAATTATATATAGTAACCCACCCTTATATATAATAGTTCTCCGTTATACAGTGTCAGACTGAAGGGCCTTAGGCCCACCAGAGGAACTTGTTCTGGGGCCCCACCCAACAGCTTCCTGCTAATAGCCTACACCACGGCTCCTTCACTGAAGTCTTACATATGTGCTGACTATGCGGCATTACTGAGTATGTTCCCAGTATAGTCAGCCCCTATAGTACTGTGCAGGCCCCAATAACTCCATGGCGAACTCATGCACAGTACTGTATGGGGAATGACATGGCCATGGGGCACTACATGTATGTGCAAGATTATAGTGAGGGAGCTGTGATGCAGACATAGCACACAGGGCTGCCAGCAGGAATTGTGAGCCCCCTCCCCCACAGTATAATGCTCCACATAGTATATAATGCTCCACAGTATAAAATGCTCTCCTGAGCCCTCCAGTTTCCCCACATGGTATATAATGCTCCACAGTGACCCCACACAGTATAAAATGCTCCCCTGAGCCCCCCATAGTGGCCCCACATGGTATGTAAGGCTCCACACAGTATAATACTCCACAGTGGCCCACACAGTATACTACCCCTTAGTGTCCCCAGACAGCGCAATATGCTCCCCAGCAGCCCCACACAATATGATATGCTCCATACAGTATAATATGCACCCCCCAATGTCCCCCCAGTATAATGCTCCAGTGGCCTAACACAGTATAACATGCTACATAATGATCTCCACACAGTATAATATACTCCCCAGAGGGGTTCCCCCAGTATAATGCTCCACAGTGGTCCCCCACAGTATAATATGTTCCCCACAGTCCCCCCCAGTATAATGCTCTACAATGGCCCCACAGAGTATCATATGCTCTCGAAAAGCCCCACACAATATAATACACTCCACAGTGGCCCCACACAGTATAATAGGCTCCCCACACTGTCCCTTCCCCCAGTATAAAGCTCCACAGTGGCCCATAGTATAATATGCTCCCCAGAGGGCCCCCGCTAGTATAATGCTCCACAGTGCCCCCTCTAGTATTTTGCTCAACAGTGGCCCCACGCAATATATTATTCTCCCCAGAGCGTCCCCCCAGTATAATGTTCGACAGTAGGCCCCACGCAGTATAATATGCTCCCCAGAGGGCCCCCTAGTATAATGCTCATTAGTCCCCGCCGAATAATGCCCCACAATGGTGCCACGCAATATAATATGCTCTGCTGATGGCCCCCCCAGAATAATGCTCCACAGTGAACCCACTCAGTATAACAATCCCCAGAAATGGCCTCCACACAGTATAATATACTGCCCAGAGAAGTTTCCCCAGTATAATACTCCACAGCGGCCCAAAACAGTATAATATGCTCTCCAGAGCCCCCCCCAGTATAATGCTCCACAGTGGCCCCGCACAGTATAATATACTGGGGGGCCCCTCTGGAGAGCACATTATACTGTGTGGGGCCACTGTGGAGCATTATACTGGGGAGGGGGACCTCTGGAGAACATTTTATATTCTGTGGGGCCTCTATGGAGTATTATAAAGTGGGGGGCTCTGGAGAGCATGTTATATTCTGTGGGGCCACTTTGGAGCATTATACTGAGGGGCCCCTTTGGGGAGCATATTATACTGTGTGGGGCCACTGTGGAGCATTATAGTGGGGGGCCCCTCTGGAGAGCATAATGCTCCAAAGTGGCACCACATAATATAACATTATCTCCAGAGCCCCCCCTCCCACATTATAATTTTCCACAGAGGCCCCACAGAATATAACATGCTATCCAGAGGGCCCCTTCCCCAGTATAATGCTCCACAGTGGCCCCAAAGAGTATAATATGCTATCCAGAGGGGCCCCTCAGTATAATGCTCCACAGGGACCCTACAGTGCTATTATTATATTCTGGGGTCTTTTCAGACCCCAGAGTATAATAATCGAAGGCCCGGGGGAGGTGAGGGAAAATAACAAACAGTTATACTCGTTATCCCCGCCGGCGCTGGCTTCTTCTTCTCTGCGGCTGACGTCACGCGTTGTGGACGTCACCGCTGAGGCCTGTGATTGGGCCTCAGCGATTACGTGAGGCACGCTGTCAGCACGCCCCACATGATCGCTAAGGCTGAGGCCTGGCCTCAGCGGTGATGTCCGGAACGCCAGAACATGATGTCGGACGCCAGGACAGATGAGTAAAAATGTTTGTTATTTTTACTCACCTCGGAAAGGGGCCCTGCGGTCCCTTTCGGTTACTGATTTGGCCGAGTCTGACTCCGGGATCCGGAGTCATCAGGTTCCGGATCCCGGGGGCCCCTTTGGGGACGGGGCCCTGGGCAATTGCCCAGTTTGCCCCCCCCTAACGCCGGCCCTGCAGCAAGCCAAGGGGTCGGTAACAGTCAAGCAATGCAAGAGAATAGTCAAAGTCAAAGCCAGAGGTCAGGAATAAGAATACAGGTAATAGCAGAAAAGGAGCTAGCAGGGACAAGTCACAAGACAGAATCTCAATAGCCAGTACCCATGTGTGAACTGATGACCTGTAAATAGCAAGTCAGGACCTGCCCCAGACCTGATTGGAAGACAGGCCGTCAATCACACAGCAAAGGCTAAGATTAACTGTTAAAGGAGCAGATAGAAGCAAGGTGCAGGAAACGGGTGTGCCTGAAATTCAATTACAAAGGACAGTGTTCAGACTGAGAATCAAAAACCTAAGCAAGGAATCAAACTGAATACGCCTCCTGCACCGCAGCATGTGAGCGGAGGCTGGCGCAGAGACCTGAACAGGCAGAGACGTTACACTTTCACTGCAATTACAGCTGCAAGTCTTTTGGGGTATGTCTCTACCAGCTTTGCACATCTAAAGACTGAGATTTTTGCCCATTCTTCTTTGCAAAATAGCTCAAGCTCAGCCAGATTGGATAGAGAATGTCTGTGAACAGCAATTTTCATGTCTTGCCACAGATGCTCAATGGAATTTAGATCTGGACTTTGTCTGGGCCATTCTAACACATGAATATTCTTTGATCTAAACCTTTCCACTGTAGCTCTGGCTGTATGTTTAGGATCATTGTCTTACTGGAGAGTGAATCTCCTTCCCAGTCTCAAGTTTTCTTCCAGTATTGCCCTGTATTTAGCTCCATCCATTTTCCCATCAACTCTGACCAGTTTCCCTGTCCCTGCTGAAGAAAAGCATTCCCACAGCATGATGCCGCCACCACCATATTTCACAGTGGGGATGGTGTGTTCAGGGTGATGAGCAGTGTTACTTTTCTGCCACACATAGTTCTTTGCATTTACGCTAAAAAGTTCAACTTTGGTCTCATCTGACCAAAGCACCTTCTTCCACATGTTTTCTGTGTCCCCTATATTGCTTGTGGCAAACTGCAAATGGCACTTTTTATGTCTTTCTTTCAACAATGCTTTTCTTCTTGCCACTCTTCCATAAAGACTGCCAGATTTGTGGAGTGCACGACTTATAGCTGTCCTGTGGACAGATTCTCCTACCTGAGCTGTGGATTTCTGCAGCTCCTTCAGAGTGACCATGGGCATCTTGGCTGCTTCTCCGACGAGTGCTCTCCTTGCTTGATCTGTCAGTTCGGGTGGACGGCGGCCATGTCTTGGTAGGTTTGCAGATGTAGAATCCTTTTTCCATTTTTGATGATGGATTGAACAGTGCTCCTTGGCATTCTCAAAGCTTGGGATATGTTTTTATAACCTAACCCTGCTTTAAACTTCAATTATATCTCTGACCCTTCTGGTGAGTTCCTTGGTCTTTATAGTGCTGTTTGTTCACTAGTGTTCTCTAACAACCCACTGAGGCCATCACAGAACAGGTGTATTTATACTGAGACTAAATTATCTACAGGTGGATTCTATTAACTAATTGAGTGACTAATTGATTGCACTGGATTTTATTTAGGGGTATCAGATTACAGGGGGCTGAATACTTTGCACGTCACACTTTTTATATTTTTATTTGATTAAAAGTCACTGGCCAGACCCTGAACTGCCGAAAATGCAAAACGGCATCCCCCGGTCTTATTGCGCAATCCATGTTTGACCTTGGCATACAAGGGGTTAAAACTCCTGATCGGAACGGAGCTCCAACTGGTGGTCAATGGGGAAGCTGCTTCTGTGCCTGTGGCATCACAGCTCAGTACTATTACGGTGCTGAGTGTAAACTATATATATGCATATACATGGAGCGGGGAAGGGGTTAAATGTGTTATGTCATTATTAGAGATAAGTGAACCTCTCAAGCTTAGTTTCTGGTGGCTCATGTCCCAGATCAATTTCAGGTCAAACAAGTTCTTTATGAAACATAACTTCAATTGGCTTAAAATATAGTGTATAACACTGTCAGGGCTCCTAGGAACATATCTATCCAGATTGTATCTCTCTAAGGCCGGTTGCAGATGACCGTGCTGCAACTGCCCTGCCGTGATTTCAAAGTACGGGCTGCACACAGGGGACACGGGGATGTCCCGGACTGTCAGCCTGCACACGGGACCATGAAAATCATGGTTGTGTGTATGAGCCCATAGAAAGGAATGGGTCAGTTTGCTCTCCGTGAAATACACGGATAACACACTGACCACAGCATGTTTGTCTGCAAAGGGCAAACACAGGCAAAGTGAAAGTAACATGTATGTCTATAGAAAAACAGTTGCAGTGAATAGAAACTCAGAGTTTAACCATACACTAGCACAGGTGGAATCAGAATTAGCTGTTAGAACAGAAGTTTCTATGTATTTAATGAAAACCATGAAAATGTGGTTTTATATACCGCTAGAAAGCTGACAGCACGCTGAATTCAGCATACTGTCAGCTTTCCCAGTATGTGCCCCGTACATGATGCTGGGCTGTAAGGAATGCCCCCTCTGACAGTACAATGCTATGTTAGAGTACAGTCGGGGGGGAGGGAATTCCTTAGAGCCCAGCGATGATGCTGTTAGGATTCAGATGCAAGGTAAGAAATGTACTGGTCTTCAGGGAAGCAGCAGCAGAAATGGGCTGACAACTACGAGCAGTAGAAAATGATACTTAAAGGTAATACACTACTGTGAGCCAAGACTGACCTCAGATGCCTTCACCAGAGCTCCCCGCAAGAAGAGATGGATTTTCGCTGAATCTGAAGACCGGAATTGTCACCAGAACAGAAAGTGTATCACAAATAAACGCACTGCAGCAGAAGCCAAACACCAAATTCACACACTATTCACAGGGTCAGAGATAACAGAATGGTCGGCAATCATGAGTCAGCAACTGGAGAGGGCAACAAGGAACCAAATCACGAGACGAAGACAAATCCAGAAAACAAAGCCAATAGTCCAACCTGATCAGGAACGCCAGAACACAATTGCAAAACAGAGAGGAATCCAAGAACACAGCCAAAGGTCAGTATTAGAGCAGTCAAATCAATGTCAGGAGCCAAGCAAGAAGTTGCAAACTAATTAGCCAGCAAAGCTTGGTGATGAGGGAGTGGTTTATAAAGGCCTGCTCGGGAAGGTTCACTATGTTGTCATGGCAATCTTAAAGCAGCAACAACCAATCCTATCAGGAAGCTTCCTTATGTTGACACGGCATCCTTAAAGCAGCAACAACAGATGTAACATTCCTGACAATGCCCTTCTGAAAGGGGCGGAGATATCGGTGCCAAAACTAAGGGAACTGATATCTCCAGCATCGGGACACATACCGGGAAAGCCGACAGTGCGCTGAATTCAGCACACTGTCGGCTTTCGAGCAGTATATAAAATTACACTTTCATGAGGACATGAAAGGTCCTCTTTAAACACTTGCCAAAAAAATCCTTTAGAAAAATCCTTTAGAAAAGATTTTTCACTAATAAAACTGTCAGTGAAAACTATGTTTAAGCACTATGTTGACAGATGAGACTGCTCTGTTGCCCAACAGACTGAAATAAAATTAGATTATTAGCAATGAAAGGGTTAATTGTCCTTTGTCTGTATTAGTGCAGGCCGCTGCTGTCAGCACTAATAGCACAGATATGCTCCCTCACTCCATCCTATCTATGATTTCTACCACAAATCTGCCTGTCTAGCTCTATTGCAATTTGTAAGCTTTTCAGCACTCAGTGCTCTGTATCATGCAGAGCATTGCATGATACTATATCCACTATCACTGCAATGCCTCATGTTCATGCTCACAGCACCTTATAAAGTGTATATGAGATCAGAACTGTAAGGTGTCCACCTAGAGCTAACTATTGGCTGAGAAGCTGTCAGCTGAAGTCAGGGGCAGCCAGAACATCACAGTGACTCACAAAACACGTGTCTCTTCTTTATTTTTCCTGCGCAATATATGTGTCAGTAGCCATTTTAGTTAATCTGAGATGAATCGTTATTTGTATGGTTTCTTTAAAAACCGAACAGTTTGTAATATTTGTGTTCGTTCATCTCTAGTCAATACATTTGTGACTATTGTGCAAGTAAAAATGACTGACCCACAAGTGCTTTGCACAAAAGAACATACAGTGATTAGATTTTTATGTGGTCTGAGGATGTGTCTGAAAGCATCCTCCCTATAATCCTGATCTTGTCCCACCAGAATATCACCTGTTTGGTCCTCTGAAAGCCTTGTGAGGAAGAAGGTTCATGATGAAGAGATGAAGACAGAAGGCATTCGTGGCTTGCAGCTCAACCTAAAACATTTTTTAATGAGGGATACAAAACCTTGTTGACAGATGGATTATGTATATTGAAAAGAAGGGAGATTATGTCAAAAAATGATATATTTGTCTTTTCTGAAACTTGCTTAGAATATATTTTACAGCCAGAGTGCAGATAATGTTTGACTCACCCTCATATAAAGTGTGCTTGTATGTGCAACATGGGTGCTTTTACACATCTGCATTTTTACTCACATTAATGCATGTGTTTTTGAAAACCATACTAGTATTTTTTCATTTCTGATCAATCGCTTTCATTGGTATAGATCAGGGGTAGGCAACCTTTTCGGCATGCCAATTTTAATAAAAAAATCAAAGATGAGTGTTAAATAATATTTGACATGCAATATTCAAGACCTTTAAGGGTTAATTGTATTCTGCTGACATAACTCTTGTAACTTATGGTGCATGGGTGTGGATGGGATATGACTATTTTAGTATTGTCCAAATACAGTAGTAGAAAGTATGAGGATGTTGGGAAACACCCCCTTTCATGAATATAAATGACTGACAGACACACATGTCTGGGTCTCACTCTCGGTGGGGGTTTCCCTCTCCCTGTGGGGATCTGTCCCTGTCTCTCACTTTGGGTGTCTCTCTCTTCCAACCTGGCTACTTCCTCTAAGACCTTGGGAAGGATGGCGGAATCGTCCTGCAGAAGACCAACACACATTGATGAATAAGCATCAGCCAAGATGATGCAAGAGAACCACCTTGAAGAATCCTAACGCTACACTTCTCCTAAGAAATGTAAGACATTGACTGATATTTCTGTTATGCTCGAAGGTTTCCATGTATCTGTTTTCCATTAAGACTTCAATAAATCTCCATGTTTTATATGAAGCCGAGTCCTCCAATAATGTTACCTTAGGGGTCAACACGTGAGTAAGGATTTCATTCAATTGTAGACTATTTTACAGTTTACGGACATTATATTATTTTACATTGGTGAGCCAGCCCAGTCGATTTTTTCCTGTTTTTTTTTTTTCTCATTCCTTCTACTTGCAAGAGGGGGAAGAGAGAGTATTTTGCACGTTTTATAAAGTTGCAAGCTTCAGGAAATTTCGAAAATTACCTAGATGAATGAAATCTCCTATGATCTGAAAGTTGCACGTGTTCTAGTAAGCCTCTACAGATAGAAGACTGTGTAAGAAGAGCTTGCGAGGAACTGAGGAATTTTTTAACAAGCAATAAAGGAGGACAACAGATGCCAGACGTACTGAGACGTGCTGATGAAAGGAAGCAGTTGTTCCAAGGAGAAGCTACAAGTTACAAGGTGACGGTTTTCTACAGTTGTAAGTAAACATTTTACATTTAATTATGGAAATTATACAGTCATTGTCTAAAAAGTGTAACTTACAGTTTAAGTATGTGCCTAGTGAAGGGTTACAGAATATATGGAAGAACTTGTATGCTCAGTGCGCACAAGCAAATTCTATTATAGAGACTAAGAAGTCATTGTGTGTTATGAAAGAAAAAGAGAAGAAGTTAAGGAATATTATGCATATGGTTAATGTATTCCATAACATTATATTAGAAAAGGTACCAGAGAAAGAAGTCTGTAATGTAATTTCAGTTAATACACAAGAGACAGCTGTTCAAAGCAGATTCACAGGAATCTCAGCATGCTGACAAAAAGTCTCACGTGACTGTGATGACTATAAATAGCTCATCACAGACACAGACTAGTGAACTAATGGAGTCTGTAATTATTAAGGAAAATAATAGCACAGACGCAGATATGTCAGTATATAAGGAATTACAAATTAAAGAAACTAAGCAGAAAATAAAGTTGCAGAAACATTTGACCAATCTGAGTAAGGACATTCCCACATATGATGTAAATATCCATGTGTGTAGAAACTCAGAAATTTTTGAAAGTTATGCAGATAAGTATAATTTATCTTCTGAAGAGAAGAATCTTTTATTTAGAAATTGGCTTCCTGCAAACTTTGCAAGATGTCAATCAGCAAAGATGTCTTATGACAATGAGTCAAATGAATGGTTACAGGACAGTGATGTAGACCGATTAAAGAAATTAATTTGGTGTACTACAGGTGACAGCATGCCAACATCTGAAATTCTGAATGAAATAAAAATTGGCAGAGCTGAATCTACATATTTAGTTATGTCTAGATTTGAGAGGACTTATAAGGCTGTGGTTAGCAAAGTCAATTCTCAATCGATGGTGAGAACTTTTGTGAAGAAATTCAGATTTTTGGATACAATAACTTTGGCTGTTGCATCAGATAAAAAGTCTTTATTTGAAGATGCTAGTTTACTGGACATGGCCAGAAGACATCAGAGACAGATGACAAATGTAAGACAAACAGGGACAAATCAAAGAATAAAACCACCTAAAAGAAATCTGTCAAATCAGATCACAGTGTCACCCATTCATAGAAAGAATAGTGAGGAAATCTATGAGAAACGTAGAAAATTACACGTAGTATATAAGCCATATCTCATGAAAGAAGTTCCATTCATAAAAATCCCATTATCAGTTGTAAATAAACAAGTGTCAACCTCTAAGCCAGTCAAAGCTATAGATAGAATCAGTCATAGTAAAGGAAAGAATGTACAAAATAGCAATCCTGACAGAGTAACAGCTGTTCCCAAAATGTTAGACTGTCATAGCAACCCTTCCTTGACATCTGATCTATTTCAGATCAGAAAAATGTCAGAAAGCTTAGAATATATAAATGGCAGAACATTACTCAACCTATTGGTGGAAGTTATTGACATAAGGGTCATGGGTCGAGTTTAAAAATATTTCTATGTTAATGACTGTCTATTGGCATCATTTTACTAGTCAGGCTGTAGAAAGAATCTTTCATATGAGGAGAAATTAAAATGATCAGGTATAATTCAGATAGTTATGTGATGTTTATCAATTAGTCCTGATTCTGATATTGATAATAATGCTATATGTATAAATCATATTATAATATATATATATACATAAGTGTCAAGTAAAAGTAACTTGATCCCACTCGGTTAAGTGGTAATATATATATATATTTTGCTCACATCCCATTCTGGATACAGAGAATGTGCAAAACAAATATATATATAATATGATCATATAGTATTAGAAGTCAAGAAAGTAAACTTTTCCATTTGGTTAAAATTGTTAGCATATCAATTTGATTTTTTGCTAAAATTCTATCTATTTTTCTCCTTAGATATTTCATATATGAAAAAGCAACAGTTGAATCACTCATCAATTTTTCATTATAGGCCAATATATGCATGAATTGTCTAACAATTAATTTGATAAACAGATTAATATGGTGACTAATAGCATGGCATATCTAAAAGAAAATAAGTCCACATACAATATGCATGTAGGTTTTTTTCTGTGTGTAATTGCATGCAAATTCTGAAAGCATAAGCATCAGTGTGACTTAAGTGTGGTCAGTTGATTAACAAGGAACAAATGGTGACGTGATTCTGTTGGTCCATTGTAGTGAAGTGTAAGTGTCGATGTATGTATGTAACTGCAGTTCTGTAATGTTAAAAATAGGCCTAAGAAAAACCAGGATACATCCAAGGAAAAAGTATAACACATCCAAAGACGTCTATATTTATTTTTTGTTCTATGTGATCCATTATATTGAATGTTCATTGGGAAATAGCAGATATATATAAGATACATCAAAAGGAAGCTCATATGATGTAAAACAGAAAATCTGAACTCATATGTTCTTAAAGCTACAGAAGCACACACATGAGGTTTGAGTGTAAGTGACAGCTGCTAAGGCATGTGGGTTGAATGAATGTACATCTTAGTTCATGAATACAAAGATAATACAGATAGCTTTCCAATATATTTGGTTAAAAGGTTTATTTGGGTAATTTTATCAAGGAATGATAAATATATTATTCAGAGTGTGTAAAGCTGGATATGATCTATAACAAGGATTGTCTTATGGTATCACTGGTTATGTATTCTTACAAGGGTACACACACATTTATATACAATTAACACTACAAACATTGGGAAAATATAATTGTCTTATATGTAAATGAGATAAGCTAATCTTCTTTATGAAAGGACAATTAATATTAAGATCAAAGAGAAGTTATATCAAGAGATATATTCTTTGTTTATTTAGCAAACTTCTGATTATAGAATGTGACATATTTTGGAATATTTATGTTTTATAATACTTATTTCATATGTTGTTTAATGTGTTTACATATATACAATCATTACACAAAAATATACACATTTAATTAGGTAAAGGATGTACAGTCATATGAAAAAGTTTGGGCACCCCTATTAATCTTAATCATTTTTAGTTGTAAATATTTGGGTGTTTGCAACAGCCATTTCAATTTGATATATCTAATAACTGATGGACACAGTAATATTTCAGGATTGAAATGAGGTTTATTGTACTAACAGAAAATGTGCAATATGCATTAAACCAAAATTTGACCGCTGCAAAAATTTGGGTACCCTTATCATTTTATTGATTTGAATACTCCTAACTACTTTTTACTGACTTACTGAAGCACAAAATTGGTTTTGTAACCTCACTGAGCTTTGAACTTCATAGCCAGGTGTATCCAATCATGAGAAAAGGTATTTAAGGTGGCCAATTGCAAGTTGTTCTCCTATTTGAATCTCCTCTGAAGAGTGGCATCATGGGGTCCTCAAAACAACTCTCAAATGATCTGAAAACAAAGATTGTTCAACATAGTTGTTCAGGGGAAGGATACAAAAAGTTGTCTCAGAGATTTAACCTGTCAGTTTCCACTGTGAGGAACATAGAAAGGAAATGGAAGACCACAGGGACAGTTCTTGTTAAGCCCAGAAGTGGCAGGCCAAGAAAAATATCAGAAAGGCAGAGAAGAAGAATGGTGAGAACAGTCAAGGACAATCCACAGACCACCTCCAAAGAGCTGCAGCATCATCTTGCTGCAGATGGTGTCACTGTGCATCGGTCAACAATACAGCACACTTTGCACAAGGAGAAGCTGTATGGGATAGTGATGCGAAAGAAGCCGTTTCTGAAAGCACGCCACAAACAGAGTCGCCTGAGGTATGCAAAAGTACATTTGGACAAGCCAGCTTCATTTTGGAAGAAGGTCCTGTGGACTGATGAAACAAAAAGGCATTATGCATGGCATCAAAAAAACACAGCATTCCAAGAAAAACACTTGCTACCCACTGTTAAATTTGGTGGAGGTTCCATCATGCTTTGGGGCTGTGTGGCCAATGAATGTGGCTCCGGGAATCTTGTTAAAGTTGAGGGTCGCATGGATTCAACTCAGTATCAGCAGATTCTTGAGAATAATGTACAAGAATCAGTGACGAATTTGAAGTTACGCCGGGGATGGATATTTCAGCAAGACAATGATCCAAAACACAGCTCCAAATCTACTCAGGCATTCATGCAGAGGAACAATTACAATGTTCTGGAATGGCCATCCCAGTCCCCAGACCTGAATATCATTGAACATCTGTGGGATAATTTGAAGCGGGCTGTCCATGCTCGGCGACCATCAAACTTAACTGAACTGGAATTGTTTTGTAAAGAGGAATGGTCAAAAATACCTTCATCCAGGATCCAGGAACTGATTAAAAGCTACAGGAAGCGACTAGAGGCTGTTATTTTTGCAAAAGGAGGATCTACTAAATATTAATGTCACTTTTCTGTTGAGGTGCCCATACTTTTGCAGCGGTCAAATTTTGGTTTAATGCATATTGCACATTTTCTGTTAGTACAATAAACCTAATTTCAATCCTGAAATATTACTGTGTCCATCAGTTATTAGATATATCAAATTGAAATGGCTGTTGCAAACACCCAAATATTTAGAACTAAAAATGATTAAGATTAATAGGGGTGCCCAAACTTTTTCATATGACTGTATATTTTAAACTTGATTCTGAGCAGAGTCGAAAGTTGTTCACATTTTGCAAAGTGTCAGGTTATGCTATTATTGGAGTGATGGTATTTAAAAGGTTAAAGGTCACAGTTTTCTGAGAAGAGCCAGTTGTTAAAAAAGGACAAAGCAACTGTAAGATGTGGTATTCATATGTCTTTTGACTAAAAGAATAAAGTTGAATATCGTGTTTTAAATAAAGAACACAATAATATTTAGTAAGTAATACTGAATATAAAGGTATTTCTTTATTAAAAAGGTTTGTAAAGTGATTGTACTTTAAAAATTTATGAATAAGTATGATAACACATTCATATTGGAACATACTGATGTTTAGTATATTTATGCTAAGTTATATTCAAAGAATAAATATTGTGATTCTCTATAAAATGGTAATTAATAATGAAATCACATTATGTTTCAAGATTATGTTGCAATTTGTCATCACAAGTGAAATAAAGTATATATATATGTTAATATACATATACAGTCATATGAAAAAGTTTGGGCACCCCTATTAATCTTAATCATTTTTAGTTCTAAATATTTGGATGTTTGCAACAGCCATTTCAATTTGATATATCTAATAACTGATGGACACAGTAATATTTCAGGATTGAAATGACGTTTATTGTACTAACAGAAAATGTGCAATATGCATTAAACCAAAATTTGACCGGTGAAAAAATTTGGGTACCCTTATCATTTTATTGATTTGAATACTCCTAACTACTTTTTACTGACTTACTGAAGCACAAAATTGGTTTTGTAACCTCACTGAGCTTTGAACTTCATAGCCAGGTGTATCCAATCATGAGAAAAGGTATTTAAGGTGGCCAATTGCAAGTTGTTCTCCTATTTGAATCTCCTCTGAAGAGTGGCATCATGGGCTCCTCAAAACAACTCTCAAATGATCTGAAAACAAAGATTGTTCAACATAGTTGTTCAGGGGAAGGATACAAAAAGTTGTCTCAGAGATTTAACCTGTCAGTTTCCACTGTGAGGAACATAGTAAGGAAATGGAAGACCACAGGGACAGTTCTTGTTAAGCCCAGAAGTGGCAGGCCAAGAAAAATATCAGAAAGGCAGAGAAGAAGAATGGTGAGAACAGTCAAGGACAATCCACAGACCACCTCCAAAGAGCTGCAGCATCATCTTGCTGCAGATGGTGTCACTGTGCATCGGTCAACAATACAGCACACTTTGCACAAGGAGAAGCTGTATGGGAGAGTGATGCGAAAGAAGCCGTTTCTGAAAGCACGCCACAAACAGAGTCGCCTGAGGTATGCAAAAGCACATTTGGACAAGCCAGCTTCATTTTGGAAGAAGGTCCTGTGGACTGATGAAACAAAGATTGAGTTGTTTGGTCATACAAAAAGGGCGTTATGCAAGGCATCAAAAAAACACAGCATTCCAAGAAAAACACTTGCTACCCAATGTAAAATTTGGTGGAGGTTCCATCATGCTTTGGGGCTGTGTGGCCAATGCCGGCACCGGGAATCTTGTTAAAGTTGAGGGTCACATGGATTCAACTCAGTATCAGCAGATTCTTGAGAATAATATACAAGAATCAGTGACGAATTTGAAGTTACTCCTGGGATGGATATTTCAGCAAGACAATGATCCAAAACACAGCTCCAAATCTACTCAGGCATTCATGCAGAGGAACAATTACAATGTTCTGGAATGGCCATCCCAGTCCCCAGACCTGAATATCATTGAACATCTGTGGGATAATTTGAAGCGGGCTGTCCATGCTCGGCGACCATCAAACTTAACTGAACTGGAATTGTTTTGTAAAGAGGAATGGTCAAAAATACCTTCATCCAGGATCCAGGAACTGATTAAAAGCTACAGGAAGCGACTAGAGGCTGTTATTTTTGCAAAAGGAGGATCTACTAAATATTAATGTCACTTTTCTGTTGAGGTGCCCATACTTTTGCACCGGTCAAATTTTGGTTTAATGCATATTGCACATTTTCTGTTAGTACAATAAACCTCATTTCAGTCCTGAAATATTACTGTGTCCATCAGTTATTAGATATATCAAATTGAAATGGCTGTTGCAAACACCCAAATATTTAGAACTAAAAATGATTAAGATTAATAGGGGTGCCCAAACTTTTTCATATGACTGTATAGTGTAAATATATATATATATATATATATATATATATATATATATATATACTTTATATATAAATATTGTATCCAAAGAAGTACCGTGTGATCATTTGATAAAATATGAATATCAATAATTGTTATTATCATATTAATATTTGGCATATAAAGATAATTATATTATGAAATGATATGGTACACTGTGATATTATTATGGTAGTAAATCACCACATTTTGGGTGAATATTAGGCATAGGGAAATTTATCTTCAATCAAGTCCAAGATTATGATAAAGTTTGATATCAAATATTAATAAAAGACTTTGACAGTTACAAGAAGAAAAAGATGTGCAGAAAGAAACAACTTAAAAGCTACATATGTAAGCTTATGCCAAGGACTGTGTTCATACTTTAACAATTACTAATGAAAATTATTACTGGAGTTTGGAAACATTGATAATTGGACTGAGTTATAAAGATTGTTCTTCATCAAAATTCTTATGGAGTCCCATCAACTGCAAACCTTCAAAGACACTTTGCAGTGCTGCCTCGGAAGTGTCACAGTGCTCCACAACTGGTCACAGTGCTCCACAACTGACAAGTGGTCGAGGTAAAGAAGAAGAATGTCACTACAGTCTGTGTCTCATGACAAGTTATCATAAGGAATACATACTTAATATATGGACTGTGTTGCTATATCAATATCTTCATAATATGAACTTTATTGGACAATGTGATAATACCTGCACAACATGACGGAAATCTATAAACTAAAGGACTTTATGTTAACAAAGTCAAAACCTTCAACAATGAACAATTGTGCTAAACCTTCTATTATGACAGAAGAAGATGACCAGAAGAAGACGATGAAAGAAGCTTAGAAGTCTAGTTTAGTTAGTATATCAAATAATTTTCATATTTGATCACGGTTTACCATAACATTTATTAATGTTAAAATTTATTGCAATTTGATAAAATTATTGTTATATGAACAAATAATTTATTTATAAAAATTAAGTTCCAGTATTCAAAAAGAGGAAAGAAGATGTATTCTAATTAATATTGTCTAATGATATGTATCTTGAGGGTTCAAACAGATCTATATCACCCTCAAGAGGGGGAAATGTTAAATAATATTTGACATGCAATATTCAAGACCTTTAAGGGTTAATTGTATTCTGCTGACATAACTCTTGTAACTTATGGTGCATGGGTGTGGATGGGATATGACTATTTTAGTATTGTCCAAATACAGTAGTAGAAAGTATGAGGATGTTGGGAAACACCCCCTTTCATGAATATAAATGACTGACAGACACACATGTCTGGGTCTCACTCTCGGTGGGGGTTTCCCTCTCCCTGTGGGGATCTGTCCCTGTCTCTCACTTTGGGTGTCTCTCTCTTCCAACCTGGCTACTTCCTCTAAGACCTTGGGAAGGATGGCGGAATCGTCCTGCAGAAGACCAACACACATTGATGAATAAGCATGAGCCAAGATGATGCAAGAGAACCACCTTGAAGAATCCTAACACTACACTTCTCCTAAGAAATGTAAGACATTGACTGATATTTCTGTTATGCTCGAAGGTTTCCATGTATCTGTTTTCCATTAAGACTTCAATAAATCTCCATGTTTTATATGAAGCCGAGTCCTCCAATAATGTTACCTTAGGGGTCAACATGTGAGTAAGGATTTCATTCAATTGTAGACTATTTTACAGTTTACGGACAGTTATTATTTTACAATGAGGTACTTGGAGTGCCGATCAATAATTGTAAGTCTGATGACCACTAAACTAAAGTCATATACCACAAACCGTAACACAGAAGTGCTGCCACCAGATACTTCAGAACGCATGCATTTTCTGCTATTTCCTGGGACACACCTGTACTTTCCGATTAGAAGCAATGAAAGTACATGTACAGCCCCCAATTAGTGGTAAATGTATGTGTCCAGGAGCACCGTATGACAGCATTCTTATGGTGGAAACACACTATGTATCTGGATTCAGCTATATTCTTAGGCCACTGGAACTTTTACTTTGATGTAAAACTGCATTCACATGGTGCATTTTTGCACAAAAAAAAAAAAAAGCCTGTATTTTCTGTGCAAAAACACACTGTTATACAGAATAATGTTCCATAGCGGCTCCTGCGCATGGTATTATATCCCATAGCGGCCCCTGCACATGGTATTATGTCTCACAGTGGCCCCTGCACAAGGTATTATGTCCCATAGCGGCCCCTACACAAGGTATTATGTCCCATAGCAGTCCCTGCACAAGGTATATGCCTCACAGCGGCCCCTGCACAAGGTATTATGTCCCATAGCGGTCCCTGCACATGGTATTATGTCCCATAGCGGCCCCTGCACACATAATTATGTCCCATAGTGGTCCCTGCACACGGGATATGTCCTATAGTGATCCATGCACACGGTATTATGTCCTATAGTGGTCCCTGCACATCTGCACATGGTATTATGTCCCATAGTGGCCCCTACACAAGGTATATGTCCCATAGAGGTCCCTGCACATGGTATTATGTCCCATAGTGGTCCCTGCACACGGTATTATAACCCATAGTGGCCCCTGCACACAGTTTAATATTCCAACTTTTATAATATTCCAATTGTCGCCACTTATTAGCTATTATTATATTGTGGCATCTCTTCAGACCCCAGAGTATAATAAGTGGAGGGCCAAGAGAGGTGACAAACATAAAAAACAATGTCAGTCACCTTCCCAGCACTCCGCTGCGGCTCTGTTCTCTTCGGCGCTTCTGCCTGTAGTCAACGACCGCTGATTGGGTCTCAGGGATCACATCGCGTCATTATGCAGATGCAGACCCCACAGTATAATAATAGCAGTTTAGTTTCGGCCGTGTTTGGTCCGATCAAAACTGCTGGGTGAGGACTCGGGCTGCCAGGGAAACAAGCCTCGTGTGCTACTCTTGGCACGTGTGTCGGGGGTTGCCGACCCCTGGTATAGATGTACAGCACACAAATTAAAATGAGTAAAAACAGCACATGTAATAGCACTGTAATGCGGAATAGTGATAAATATATAATTACCTTCCTGGAGAAGCTTGAGGACAATGAAGGAGGAGAAAATGTGATGCAAAGGGAATAAACATGTGAGTAATACATGAAACAATCTGGGACATCATGTCCAGTGCTGCAAAGTGTTTAGTTCTTTATAACATAGAAGTGATTTATTTTCTATGAGTCATATTTGCCCAATACCCATTTTACTGACCGGAGCATGTTGCTGTGAATATTCCTTTTGTTCTGATTCAGGGTTTAACTAATAACTATCATTTTTAAGATTATTGTACTGTTTACATCAGATAAACATTTGTGTGTAATACATGGTGACATCTGTGAATAAAGAAAATATAATTAACACAGCCGCAATAACTACTCATACAGAAGAAACTATTCTTATATAAAGGGCATATGCTAGCACAGTGTCCATTTTATTTATATATAATATATGTATAAGTTTCTGCTGTGACATATATAGGAATTTCAAAACATTGTAGCTGTACATTGCTCAGCTACAATTTGTACAGTAAAATACAAGATTTCTTTATCAAAATATCCCAGTGTTAAAACTATTTATGCAATTTCAGTAATATCTAAGTAGTTAGAATATAGGTAGGACACATAAAGCATGTGCCCTAAGGTATCCACCCTAATGTCTTTTACTTGGTAGTGCATATCTGTTTCTTGATATGCATCACTGTGTATTAAAATACTGATCCTTCAGTATTGGCTGCTGCTTCTACTACTTGTAACGGTACTCTTGGGGCAGTGGAGAGTTGACATAGTGGGGAATGGAGAGGAACCTCCTTGTCAGACATTCAGCTGGTAGGCCTCTTCCCAATGAAAACTTTTCAGACTGGGTACATAGTTTAGCCTAGTAATATGCCAATCTTACCTTCCTTTCAGAAGCAGGAAAAATTCCCCTTATTTTGCTTTTATAGTGAGAGTCTAAAAACTTGACTATTCAATAGTCATCCCTTTGCTTGATGGTAATTATACCATTGTCAGCATATAAGCAACTAAGCATGTTGTTTGCCATGAGTGTCCTGCCCGAGGACCCAGTTTTTTCATTCCTTGCCCATCATCACTTTGGTTGGTCAGTGTCGTCATCCCCATCACTTTTGTCAGACAGTGACATGTCATAGGCTGCTTGATTCTATAATGTGCAGGTATGAGACACAGTAATGTGAATCAACTAGGATTTGAAGTGTTCTTTACTGAAACTTAGGAAAGTATAACAACTCTTTATCAGTCTATTGAACTAAGAACTAGAAATCTAACAACCACTCAGATCTTCTCACATGTGTCATGAATCTTGGTACTCAGCAAGCTAAATGTCCCCTGCATGCCAACAACTGTGGTCTTGTTATGTCCTCTACCTCTGTATGATCATTCTCTTTTTGCAGTCCAAACACTGACTATTGTCATACAAATCATAAATAGGGGCAATATCTTGAAGATAATGAGATTTCTCTTAGGAGAAAATAATGTGCCCCACTAAGGATCACTCAAGATAGAGATAACAAAACACTGAACACTGGCTCAGAATGCCAGAGGTAACATACTGCTGTGACTGAGATAATGAGTGGGCCATCAATTTCACAATGTCACCTCCTTTTAACACAATAATATGCTTACAGGTGAGAGACAACTGTGACTTGCTACTACTGGCTGGTTGACTGGTGCTGACAGGGCTGCTGCTATTTGTGCTATAGCCACGCTCATTCTTACTGGTGAATACCAGCGCCGGGTATAAACTTCTATATAGCATTGTATTATACCTTGCCATGTGAAAATTACAGGCATCCTATTAGACACTGCTTTTGTAGCAGAAGCTAATGAGCATACAAACTTTTGCAGACCCGGGAGGCCTTTTTATGATCCTGACTGCCATAAATCTCATGAGTACCCTGAAACTGCATGGTGTGGGCACTGAATGGGTAATATAGGGAGCCCTTTTCTTCTGTATAACCATTTAAATACTCTCTGCACTAACAGCATATGAGTGGTTAAAAGACAGGGATCAAAGCTAATAAACAGCTGACATCTGCTGTAGAGGTACAGGCAGGACTTGTGTGGCTGCACCAACCCTGCGCCATACATATATTTTTGTGTTAAGTACTAACATTAGCAGTGAACAAGAATTTGAAGGTGTTTTTTGCCCCAAACAAAAATGAGCAGCAAGGCAATGAAGAGGTTATAATAAAAAATGAAGCCACACTCACCTGTCCTGTGAACTCCATAAAAGGGAATGCATCACCATTAAAACCATATAGTGGAATATATAAATTTTTTTGGAGCCTGTTCATATATTCTGATTTTAGTTTTTCTTTTCTGTTTTTTTGTACATTATTATTTTGTAGATTATGGGAGCTGTCATCTTGCCTGATTTTCTCGTCTTCTCTCTTAACAGCATTTAGTGTTATGCTTTACAGCAATCTCATGGTCACATCAGTCTGGAGCCAACTCATTGAGGTGAGGTCTATGTTTACTAAGGACAGTTTTCTAGGCATACTCTGTGCAGGAATAGGAGTAAGCAAGCTGTAACATCATATATTATCATTAGTTGATTCAATAATAAGTCAGTGGTGTTATCTATAGAGCTGTTAGATCTGACTGACAAACAGAAGGCGGTCATTAAAGAAACTTGCAGAAGTGGACACGTGATTGGCTGATGGGACAGATGAATACCTACAGATGCTCAATCTTTTTGCAGTTGTTATGCAACGGATGAGTCAGAACAGATAATGTAGTTTATTTCTTAGATGAGTCACACACATTGAAAACCTTTGTGTATACATTGTATATAAATAGAAACATTTTGCTTTTCTGTATCAATACTGTAGGAATATAGGTTGGGCTTGACGGACTTGTGTCTTCATCCAACCTCATCTACTATGTTACTATGTTATCTTTCACTGTAATCCTGTCTGTTATGTAGATGAGGTGCAAATAAAACCCTGAAAAAATTGGCGTCAGTCTATTATTACATAGAAAAATACAGCCTTTATTTAACTCATTACCATTGTGGTTATCCCACAATCCCACTTAATACAAGCAATACAAGGTTATTAAAACCACAAATCTTTATGGTAATACACCAACTGAGACAAGCTTAGTTAAAAACACAGTCCCTGCCTTGCTGTCATTCCTTTTAACACTAGAAGTCCCAGAGAGGGGTCATTTAACATTTCTACCTTTGGAACCCAGAGACGGGTCGAATGACCTGAAGGATTTTATCTAACATCCTATAATCACCGTCTTTTGTTCTGTAATTAAGGCCATTACTGTCACACCACAGGAGGTTGTTGTTTTCCATTGAGTTTAGCCATTTAGTGTCTAGTTAGTTCTATTCAGTTTATTGTATTTGATAATATAAAGACTATACATATTGTATTAAGTTTAGTTTTATTTGAGCAAAAAAGCACTGAAACAATTAATCATTTTTTATATATTTTAAATAGAATTAGAAATTTTAGAGCAAGGTACAGCTGTGAGTAATGACCAGAAGCATTTGTCTAAGGCAGGGGTAGGCAACCTTTTTTGTTCGGCGTGCCGATTTTAATAAAAAAATCAAAGATGAGGTACTCGGAGTGCCGGTCAATAATTGTAAGTCTGACGACCCCTAAACTAAAGTCATATACCACAAACCATAACACAGAAGTGCTGCCACCAGATGCTTTAGGACACATGCGTTTACTGCTATTTCCTGGGACACTCCTGTACTTTCTGATTAGAAGCAATGAAAGTCCATGTGCAGCCCCCAATTAGTGGTAAATTTATTGTGTCCAGGAGCCCCGTATGGCGGTATCCTTATGGTGAATACACACTATGTATCTGGATGCAGCTATATTTGGAACTTTTTCATTCAATGTAAAACTGGTGCATTTTTGCACAAAAAAAAAAACAAAGCCGGAGTTTTCTGTGCAAAAACACATCCTTAATATAGAAAACACACCGTTATACAGAATAATGTCCCATAGTGGTCCCTGCACACGGTATTATGTCCCATAGCGGCCCCTTCAACATGGTATATGTCCCATAGCTGCCTCTGCACACGGCATTTGTCCCATAGCTGCCTCTGCACACAGTATTTGTCCCATAGCAGTCCCTGCACACAGTATTTGTCCCATAGCGGCCCCTGCACATAGCAATATGTCCCATAACGGCCCCTACACACCGTATATGTCCCATAGCAGACCCTGCACACGGTATATGTCCCATAGCGGCCCCTGCACACGGTATTATGCTCTATAGTGGCCCCTGCACACGGTATTATGTCCCACAGCAGCCTCTGCACACGGTATTTGTCCCATAGCGGCCCCTGCACACGGTATTATGTCCCATAGCGGCCCCTACACACAGTATTTGTCCCATAGCTGCCCCTGCACACAGTATTTGTCCCATAGCGGCCCCTGCACACGGTATTATGCTCCATAGTGGCCCCTGCACATGGTATTATGTCCCATAGCGTCCTCTGCACACGGTATTTGTCCCATAGCGGCCCCTGCACACGGTATTATGTCCCATAGCGGCCCCTACACACGGTATTTGTCCCATAGCTGCCCCTGCACACAGTATTTGTCCCATAGCGGCCCCTGCACACGGTATATGTCCCATAGCGGCCCCTGCACATGGTATTATGCTCCATAGTGGCCCCTGCACATGGTATTATGCTCCATAGTGGCCCCTGCACACGGTATATGTCCCATAGCGGTCCCTGCACACGGTATTATGCTCCATAGTGGCCCCTGCACACGGTATTATGCTCCATAGTGGCCCCTGCACACGGTATTATGCTCCATAGTGGCCCCTGCACACGGTATTATGCTCCATAGTGGCCCCTGCACACGGTATATGTCCCATAGTGGTCCCTGCACACGGTATTATGCTCTATAGTGGCCCCTGCACACGGTATATGTCCCATAGTGGTCCCTGCACACGGTATTATGCTCTATAGTGGCCCCTGCACACGGTATTATGCTCCATAGTGGCCCCTGCACACGGTATATGTCCCATAGTGGCCCCTGCACACGGTATATGTCCCATAGTGGCCCCTGCACACGGTATATGTCCCATAGCGGTCCCTGCACACGGTATTATGTCCCATAGTGGCCCCTGCACACGGTATTATGCTCCATAGTGGCCCCTGCACACGGTATATGTCCCATAGTGGTCCCTGCACACGGTATTATGCTCTATAGTGGCCCCTGCACACGGTATTATGCTCCATAGTGGCCCCTGCACACGGTATATGTCCCATAGTGGCCCCTGCACATGGTATATGTCCCATAGTGGCCCCTGCACACGGTATATGTCCCATAGTGGCCCCTGCACACGGTATATGTCCCATAGTGGCCCCTGCACACGGTATATATCCCATAGTGGCCCCTGCACACAGTATATGTCCCATAGTGGTCCCTGCACACGGTATTATGCTCTATAGTGGCCCCTGCAGGCAGAAGCGCCCGAAGAGTACAGAGCGGCTGCGGAGCGTGGAATAGTGAGTACATTGTTTTTTATGTTTGATCATCTCCCCGGGGGTTCCGCTTATTATACTCGGGGGTCTGAAGAGACCCCACAGTATAATAATAGCAGTTTCGTTTCGGCCGTGTTTGGTCCGATCGAAACTGCTGGGTGAGGAGTCCGCTGCCGTGCCAGGGGAATAAGCCTCGCGTGCCAAGAGTGGCACGCGTGCCATAGGTTGCCGACCCCTGGTCTAAGGCCTCAAGCACACTAGCGAAAAAAAAATTGCGCGAAAATCGCATCACAATGCGATGCAATTTTTTTCTGCGATTTGCCAATGTATTTCAATGGCACCAAGCACACCTGCGATTTTTTTTTCGTGCGATTTTTTTCATAGGTGCGATTTTCCTGCGATTTTTTTTTTTTTTTGCGATTTTTTTCGTGCGAAAAAATCCCAGAGGAGTGATCTATATGACCAATGGGACAGATCACAAAAATATCGCAAGTAGCTGTGATTTTTTTTTGCGATTTTTTTTTTTTTTTTTCTGCACCCATTGACTTGAATCTAAATATACAAAAATGTAAATATACAAAAGAACAACTGTTATTTGTTTCTATGCTTTTTATTTTTGTTATGAAAATAATAAAAAAAATACAAGGAATAAAACAATTCCACACATATTTACAATAGGCTGCTGTGGGGGGCTGCGTGTGTGTGTGTGAGTGGCATGTCCTTCTTGTGTGACTAGCATTTCAGCACTCACTCAGCAGTCTGTCTGCACGGTCGTATCATACCTGGCACTGCCTGGGTATGTCCCTGGTACATTTGCCACACGTGTATTTGTAGCAGTAAACACATCTCTCAGTTGCACAATTGTTCGTGCATCGATGGTTGACCTGACACTTCGCCCTTTTGCCAGGGCTGGGTGTGGAAGGTTGTTGCCGAAGGAGTTTCTCCTTGCGTGCCTTCTTTTCAGTCACATGAGAGCCACCTAACTCTTTTGCAAGCTCAACCAGGAAGTCCACCCGTCTCTCCTGCACCCCAGTACATGCCTGATAAAGAACATGAGCATTCAGTGCTGCCATGTCAATCATGTTGTAGAACACGGCGAATGGCCATCTCCGTGTTCCTGCATGCAGGCTGTACTCCAGCACCATTTGGTCCATTACATCCACACCGCACTTTGTGTGGTTGTATTGTGTGACCGTGTTTGGCTTCCTTTTGTTGGTATCCTTAGTCTCAACCACGCTGTGCATGCTGCTGAGAATGTAGACGGCCTTCTTTCGTTTGGGTGCATACACTGTCAGTGTGGCATCAGTGGTTGAAAACACCTGAGTGGTGAATTCAGTGCGGTCCATCTGTCTAGCGGATTGAGGAATTTCCCGGCGACTCTTGTTGACTGTGCCGAGGATAGTGGTTTTCCGGCTAAGCAGTCATTGTGCAAGTGACAATGATGTAAAGAAATTGTTCGTGGTTACAGTTCTGCCCTTGTCCATGAATGATTCCATCAGCCTCATCACTACAGTTTCGGACAGTCTCTCCCCGCTGGGACGACTGGGGTCCTTGCCAAGATATGGGAGGACATTACAGATGTACTTTGATTTCAAGTTGCAGACTACTTTGAGAAGCAGTCACATCCCCCACAGCACAAAAGGCTGCATGCAAATTTGCTAAGGTGTTAGCAAATATTCCCAGCACAACAATGCAGCTGGGGGGTGGGCAGACACTCAGGAGCAGCTTACATTCTTTTCTTTACACTCTCTTACAAGACCTGAGGTGGATCAACACAATTCCCCCCTGCAGATTCCTCAGACAATGGCCACATTTACAAATGAAAGGAAATGCTAATTGGAGCCATCAGAGTTGTCAGTTTGGACTAAGGGTCATTTGACCCTCTTTCAGGACTTGAAGGGGGAGCTCGAAATTTCTGGGACTTCTAGTGTTAAGTCTATATTATTGTTTATGTCCAACTCCCATATTAAGGGGGTTATCCAACGTCCAAAAAATATCTGCAAATACATCCACAGCAGTGCTATATCCTCACTATTCCCTTATGCACCCTTTGCTTGGCTATATTTTACTTGCTGCTTCTTGTATCAATGTATCAATGTAACACTACATTACCCATGATTCATCTTCCTGCTCTAAATCTCTGTGTACCCCTCCCCTCTCCACTCTTCACTGGAATGAATTACAGGACACACACACTGTATGTGTGCAAACTCCCTCCTTAGGGTCTGTGTTGTGTCACATTTCTTCTTCAGTCCATGCAGCACCACTCTCTCCCCATCCCCCCTCCCTGTTTATCTGACCAGGTAATAAATCACTCCCATGTCTGAGGTCAGTATAAGTGGCTTCAAGCAGCAAGGAGATGCTGCTGTGATTTTCATTTGCTGGATGAACTGCTCACAGGGAGTGGTAGTGAGCTTGCAAATGAATAGGATATATATTAGAAAGTATTTTGTATTAATGCATAGTGTTATTTGGCCAATACTTTTTAAAAACTGGATAACCCCTTTAATTTCATATGGGTAGTCAATAATAGTAGCCCAGTGTATCCCTGATGAAGCCAGAAATGGAAAAAAATGTTGGAGGGGACTATGTATTTTTATTTTAATGTTGCAGTATTATCTACCCACTGTAATTAGTGACCCAATACATTACCCCTGTATTCCATCATGTTGAGTAGATACAGTCATGGCCAAAAGTTTTGAGAATGACACAAATATTATATTTTCACATGATCTGCTGCCCTCTGGTTTTTATGTTTGTTTGTCAGATGTTTTTATCACATACAGAAATATAATTGCATTCATATTATGAGTAACAGAAGCTTATATTGACAGTTAGAATGAGTTAATGCAGCAAGTCAATATTTGCAGTGTTGACCCGTCTTCTTCAGGACCTCTGCAATTCTCCCTGGCATGCTCTCAATCAACTTCTGGACCAAATCCTGACTGATAGCAGTCCATTCTTGCAGAATCAATGCTTTAATTTTGTCTGAATTTGTTGGTTTTTGTTTGTCCACCCGTTTCTTGATGATTGACCACAAGTTCTCAATGGGATTAAGATTTGGGGAGTTTCCAGGCCATGGACCCAAAATCTCTATGTTTTGTTCCCTGAGCCATTTAGTTATCACCTTTGCTTTATGGCAAGGTGCTCCATCATGCTGGAAAAGGCATTGTTGAGCGCCAAACTGCTCTTGGACGGTTGGGAGAAGTTGCTCTTGGAGGACATTCTGGTACCATTCTTTATTCATGGCTGTGTTTTTAGGCAAGACTGTGAGAGAGCCGATTCCCTTGGCTGAGAAGCAACCCCACACATGAATGGTTTCAGGATGCTTTACAGTGGGCATGAGACAAGACTGGTGGTAGCGCTCACCTCTTCTTCTCCGAATAAGCTGTTTTCCAGATGTTCCAAACAATCGAAAAGGGGATTCATCAGAGAAAATGACTTTACCCCAGTCCTCAGCAGTCCACTCCCTGTACCTTTTGCAGAATATCAGTCTGTCCCTGATGTTTTTTCTGGAGAGAAGTGGCTTCTTTGCTGCCCTCCTTGAGACCAGGCCTTGCTCCAAGAGTCTCCGCCTCACAGTGCGTGCAGATGCACTCACACCTGCCTGCTGCCATTCCTCAGCAAGCTCTGCACTGCTGGTAGCCCGATCCCGCAGCTGAAACACTTTTAAGAGACGGTCCTGCCGCTTGCTGGTCTTTCTTGGGCGCCCTGGAGCCTTTTTGGCACCAATGGAACCTCTCTCCTTGAAGTTCTTGATGATGCGATAGATTGTTGACTGAGGTGCAATCTTTCTAGCTGCAATACTCTTCCCAGTTAGGCCATTTTTGTGCAGTGCAATGATGACTGCACGTGTTTCTTTAGAGATAACCATGGTTAACAGAAGAGAAACAATGATGGCAAGCACCAGCCTCCTTTTAAAGTGTCCAGTGGTGTCATTCTTACTTAATCATGACAGATTGATCTCCAGCCCTGTCCTCATCAACACCCACACCTGTGTTAATGGAACAATCACTGAAACGATGTTAGGTGGTCCTTTTAAGGCAGGGCTGCAATGATGTTGAAATGTGTTTTGGGGGATAAAGTTCATTTTCTAGGCAAATATTGACTTTGCAAGTAATTGCTGTTAAGCTGATCACTCTTTATAACATTCTGGAGTATATGCAAATTGCCATTAGAAAAACTGAAGCAGTAGACTTTGTAAAAATTAATATTTGTATCATTCTCAAAACTTTTGGCCATGACTGTAGATTTCCAATGTGACAGCATATATGAAGTTAATATGGGAGTATAACATAAACAGTAATATAGAAATGTATTGACTGGCGGTGAGGCAAGGACTGTATTTTTAACTAAGTTTGTCTCAATTGGTGCAATAAAGATTTGTAGTTTTAATAACCTTGTATCACTAAGTGGGATTAGCACAATAGTAAACAGTGTATTAGAGGCCAGAGTGAAAATTGCAGGGTTTAGTACTATTTTTTAAAATTATAGATAGTTACATGAAAATTTTAAAAAAATAAACAACTCATAAAATTCTTTAAAAATAGGTTTAACTTGTTTTATAAAATAGGTCATTTTCTGGTGACTTGTTCCCTTTAAACTGATGACAATTCCCAGACAAGATTTGGGCTTTGTAAATATGCACTGAACAAATTGGTCCCTAAGATTCCATGTTCCATTGGCTGTCACTAAACAAGCAAGCTATTCTAGCATCAGTTTTAGCACAGCCCAATGCTTCTTCAAAATAGAGCATAATTCATTTGATATCAGTCACAAACCTGACATCATTCTTTTGTTCACAGGTTCTAGGTTTTAAAGGTTTTAAAAGTTCCTGCTGCAAGATAGGTAATGTTATATACCATTACAAAGCAATTTTGCTGGTATCTTACCCCAGAGAATAAAGCTAACATAGCATTTTTACTGCAGAGTGGAAGCCATAAAAACAAAACCCAAGAAAATGGCGGTACTGCATTTTTTTCTCAATTCCACCTCATTCAGAATTTTTTTTCCCACTTCCCAGTACTTTGTACAGGATACTAAATGGTACCATTTTGAAGTACAACTTTTCACACAAAAATCAAGTCCTCAAGTGGCTACGTAAATGGAAAAATTAGAAAGGTATGACTTTTGGAATGCAGAGAGTAAAAAACGAAAACACAATAATGAAAAATGTCTGCGTCACGTAAGGGTTAGAGGAGTTTTCCGGGCAAGAAATGAATTTTCAAAATTGCTATTAATAGGTTAATAAGTGCACCCAAATACCTTTAGAAGTGTATTGAGTGGTTTCTGGATTCTCTGGGAGCTCCTGGCATCCTCTGAATTTGTTTACATCTTCATCATCCTGTTCTGTGCCTTTCCTTGGGCTGCACTCAGAGCTGACTCATTCCTCTCTCCCCTTCTCACTCACTACCCCTTCCGTAGCTAGCCCGCCCACTACACCCTCAGCAGCCATCTTTAGACTCTTAGTTCTCACTCACTCAATAATCTTCTCCTTTGGCTGTAATATTGTAATCACCTCCATACAGTGCCTTGCGAAAGTATTCGGCCCCCTTGAACTTTTCAACCTTTTGCCACATTTCAGGCTTCAAACATAAGGATATAAAATTTTAATTTTTTGGTGAAGAATCAACAACAAGTGGGACACAATCGTGAAGTGGAACGAAATTTATTGGATATTTTAAACTTTTGTAAAAAAATAAAAAACTGAAAAGTGGGGCGTGCCAA
The DNA here is from genome assembly GCA_947044405.1 of Leptodactylus fallax. Classification (NCBI taxonomy): domain Eukaryota; kingdom Metazoa; phylum Chordata; class Amphibia; order Anura; family Leptodactylidae; genus Leptodactylus; species Leptodactylus fallax. The sequence goes on from CAMRHE010000166.1 coordinate 1,949,683, forward strand.
ATTATTCGGCCCCCTTAAGTTAATACCTTGTAGCGCCACCTTTTGCTGCGATTACAGCTGCAAGTCGCTTGGGGTATGTCTCTATCAGTTTTGCACATCGAGAGACTGAAATTCTTGCCCATTCTTCCTTGGAAAACAGCTCGAGCTCAATGAGGTTGGATGGAGAGCGTTTGTGAACAGCAGTTTTCAGCTCTTTCCACAGAATCTCGATTGAATTCAGGTCTGGACTTTGACTTGGCCATTCTAACACCTGGATACGTTTATTTGTGAACCATTCCATTGTAGATTTTGCTTTATGTTTGGGATCATTGTCTTGTTGGAAGATAAATCTCCATCCCAGTCTCAGGTCTTTTGCAGACTCCAACAGGTTTTCTTCCAGAATGGTCCTGTATTTGGCTTCTTCTATCTTCCCATCAATTTTAACCATCTTCTCTGTCCCTGCTGAAGAAAAGCAGGCCCAAACCATGATGCTGCCACCACCATGTTTGACAGTGGGGATGGTGTGTTCAGGGTGATGAGCTGTGTTGCTTTTACGCCAAACATATCGTTTTGCCTTTTGGCCAAAAAGTTTGATTTTGGTTTCATCTGACCAGAGCACCTTCTTCCACATGTTTGGTGTGTCTCCCAGGTGGCTTGTGGCAAACTTTAAATGAGACTTTTTATGGATATCTTTGAGAAATGGCTTTCTTCTTGCCACTCTTCCACTCTTCCATAAAGGCCAGATTTGTGCAGTGTACGACTGAATGTTGTCCTATGGACAAACTCTCCCACCTCAGCTATAGATCTCTGCAGTTCATCCAGAGTGATCATGGGCCTCTTGGCTGCATCTCTGATCAGTCTTCTCCTTGTTTGAGATGAAAGTTTAGAGGGACGGCCGGGTCTTGGTAGATTTGCAGTGGTCTGATACTCCTTCCATTTCAATATGATCGCTTGCACAGTGCTCCTTGGGATGTTTAAAGTTTGGGAAATCTTTTTGTATCAAAATCCGGCTTTAAACTTCTCCACAACAGTATCACGGACCTGCCTGGTGTGTTCCTTGGTCTTCATGATGCTCTCTGCGCTTTAAACAGAACCCTGAGACTATCACAGAGCAGGTGCATTTATACGGAGACTTGATTACACACAGGTGGATTATATTTATCATCATCAGTCATTTAGGACAACATTGGATCATTCCCAGATCCTCACTGAACTTCTGGAGTGAGTTTGCTGAACTGAAAGTAAAGGGGCCGAATAATATTGCACGCCCCACTTTTCAGTTTTATATTTTTTACAAAAGTTTAAAATAACCAATAAATTCCTTTCCACTTCACAATTGTGTCCCACTTGTTGTTGATTCTTCACCAAAAAAATAAAAATTTTATATCTTTATGTTTGAAGCCTGAAATATGGCAAAAGGTTGAAAAGTTCAAGTGGGCCGAATACTTTCGCAAGGCACTGTATGTGTGTAGGCAATAGTGGAATGAACACATTCCACTTATACAGGCATATAGTACATTCCTTGTGCTATGTAGACATGGAATGAACAGGTTATATGTCTAGTCTACAGTGGAATCAACACATATTCCACATAAGAAATCGTGTAGTAAATTCCCTATACTTCATAGATGAGGAATGAACAGGTTATATGCGTATAGGCAATAGTGCAATGAACACATATTTCACATATACAGGCATGTAGAACATTCCCTGTGCTATGTAGACATGGAATGAACAGGTTATATGTCTAGTCTACAGTGGAATCAACACATATTTACATGTAGTAAATTCCCTGTGCATCTTGGATGTGAAATGAACAGGTTATATACTGTATGTAGTTCATGGTGGAATGCACACATATTCCACATATACAGGCATGTAGAAAATTCCTTGTGCTTCGCATATTTGGACTGAACAGGTTATATGTGTGAGTAATAGTGGAATTAACACATATTCCACATATATCGGCATGTAGAAAATTCCCTGTGCCTTGTTGATGTAAAATGAAAGGCTATGTCTAGTTTACAGTGAAAAACATACCTACAGTGCGTACGGAAAGTATTCAGACCCCTTTACATTTTTCACTCTTTGTTTCATTGCAGCCATTTGCTAAAAGCAAAAAAGATAATTTTATTTCTCATTAATGTACACTCAGCACCCCATCTTGACAGAAAAAAACCCCAGAAATGTAGATATTTTTGCAAATTTGTTAAAAAAGAGAAACTGAAATATCACATGGTCATAAGTATTCAGACCCTTTGCTCAGTATTGAGTAGAAGCCCCTTCCTTTTGAGCTAGTACAGCCATGAGTCTTCTTGGGAATGATGCAACAAGTTTTTCACATCTGGATTTGGGAACCCTCTGCCATTCTTCCTTGAAGATTCTCTCCAGTTCCGTCAGGTTGGATGGTGAACGTTTGTGGACAGCCATTTTCAGGTCTCTCCAGAGATGCTCAATTGGGTTGAGGTCAGGGATCTGGCTGGGCCAGTCAAGAATGGTCACAGAGTTGTTCCGAAGCCACTCCTTTGTTATTTTAGCTGTGTGCTTAGGGTCAATGTCTTGTTGGAAGGTGAACCTTCGGCCCAGTCTGAGGTCCAGAGTACTCTGGAAGAGGTTTTCTTCCTGGATATCTCTGTATTTGGCCGCATTCATCTTTCCTTCAATTGCAACCAGTCGTCCTGTCCCTGCAGCTGAAAAACACCCCCATGATGCTGCCACCACTATGTTTCACTGTTGGGATTGTATTGGGCAGGTGATGAGCAGTGCCTGGTTTTCTACACACATACCGCTTAGAATTAACGCCAAAAAGTTCAATCTTCGCACATCAGACCAGAGAATCTTATTTCTCATAGTCTGGGGGTCCTTCATGTTTTTTTGGCAAACTCTATGCGGGCTTTCATATGTCTTGCACTGAACAGAGGCTTCCTTTGGGCCACTCTGCCATAAAGCCCCGACTGGTGGAGGGCTGCAGTGATAGTTGACTTTATGGAACTTTCTCCCATCTCCCTACTGCATCTCTGGAGTTTAGCCGCAGTGATCTTTGGGCTCTTCTTTACCTCGCTCACCAAGGCTCTTCTCCCACAATTGCTCAGTTTGGCTGGACGGCCAGGTCTAGGAAGAATTCTGGTCATCCCAAACTTCTTCCATTTAAGGATTATGGAGGCCACTGTGCTCTTAGGAACCTTGAGTGCTACAGAAATTTTTTTGTAACCTAGGCCAGATCTGTGCCTTGCCACAATTCTGTCTCTGAGCTCCTTGGGCAGTTCCTTTGACCTCATGATTCTCATTTGATCTGACATGCACTGTGAGCTGTGAGGTCTTATATAGACAGGTGTGTGCCTTTCCTAATCAATTCCAATCAGTTTAATTAAACACAGCTGGACTCCAATGAAGGAGTAGAACCATCTTAAGGAGGATCAGAAGGAAATGGACAGCATGTGAGTTAAATATGAGTGTCACAGAAAAGGGTCTGAATACTTATGACCATGTGATATTTCAGTTTTTCTTTTTTAATAAATTTGCAAAAATATCTACATTTCTGTTTTTTTTTCTGTCAAGATGGGGTGCTGAGTGTACATTAATGAGAAATAAAATTAACTTTTTTGCTTTTAGCAAATGGCTGCAATGAAACAAAGAGTGAAAAATGTAAAGGGGTCTGAATACTTTCCGTACCCACTGTACATGCCTGTATATGTGGAATATATGTTGATTCCACTGTAAAATTACACATATAACCTAGTGGAAGAGTGAAGAAATCAGGCGATACCTTTTAGAGGCTAACTGAGTATATTTGATGGTAAGCTTTCGAGAGTACTAGTTGTCTTCTTCAGACATGGTGTTATACAAGAAACTGAAAATTCACAGACTTTTTATACACAAAAGACATGGACCTTTAAAGGATCTTAGAATCTTTAAAAATAACAAAATGCAATATAAGTAGAGAAGTTATTTTGCTGTTTGCTATCAGGTGGTAATTTGTGACCCTCACAGTTCATACATAGTGTGACATGAAACTAGCATGAATATTCAGTCCAAATTGCAGAGTTTGAAATTTTTGCATTAACTTATATTCCCATTCCTTTCTCTCCCTCTGCATCTTAAAATGTCCCATTAAAACCACAACCCGCAAATATTCAATAGAGTGGTCTTCTCCGGAGAAATGTGCGGCCGCTGGGAGATCTGTTCTGCTGTAATTAATGGTAAGCTGTGTGAGTTCATGCACTGACTGAGTCTCTGCCCTGTTTCCCCCACATAGAGGCCTGTAGTGGGACATTGCACACACATTATGAGATACACCACATTGGAAGACCTGCAGGAAAATGTCCCCCTAATTCTGTGCACCTGTTGTGACTGTGGGATAGGTACACTGTCAGCGGTGTGGATGTGCCTGCAGGTCTTGCACCAGTTTTGCAGGCAAAGTGAGGTGCCATTTTCAGTTGGGGCTTTCAGGGCACTCTGGACAATAATATGTCGCAGGTTTGGTGGTTGCCGAAAGGAAAGGAGAGGGAGGACTGGAAATATGTCCTTGAGTCTGTTGTCTCTTTGTAGCACAGGTTGGAACTCCTTGGCAATCGTAGGATCTTCAGCTGTGGGTTGTATATGACATCTAGGGGCACTCGGGCTTCTCTCTGGGTCTCTTTATATGTGAGCAGACTGTCTCTGTTAATGGCTGCCGCTTTGTTTAATTGGTTGTCCGTCACTTTTGGTTTGTGTCCCAATCGGAGAAATTTCGTCCTCAGATCTGGGAGGTGCTTGTCCAGGTCTACTTTGTCGTTGCAAATACGATTGTATCACATAGCCTGGCTGTAAATAATAGATTGTCTTGTGTGCTTGGGGTGGAAGCTGTCGTTTCTCGGGTAGGCCGTTCTGTCTGTGGGTTTGTGGTATATTGATGTGAGTAGCCGGTGGTCTTTGATGTATATTGTGGTATCCAGAAAGTGAATTTCACTCTCTGAATAGCTAAGTTTAAGGTTGATGGTAGGGTGAAAGTCATTGAAGTCATTATGGAATTGAAGTAGGCTCTCCTCACCTGCAGTCCAGATGACAAGGATATCATCGATATAACGAAGGTAAATCATAGGTTTGGTGGTGCATGTTGATAAATTTGCTCCTTCCAGTTCTGCTATAAAGATATTTACATACTGGGGTGCACATCTGGACCCCATTGAAGTTCCTATTCGCTGTAGCTATAGATCCTCTCCAAAAGTAAAATAGTTGTGACTAAGGATGAATTGTATGAGCTGCGTTACTGGTTTTGTTGGGAGGGTTTGTTTTTCCAGGTGTACCCGACATGCTGCAACTCCATTTATTCCACATCTACGAAGCACAGGGAATTTACTACATTCCTGTATATGTGGAATATGTATTGATTTAACTATAAACTAGACATACAATCCGTTTATTTCATACCTAGGAAGCACAAGGAATTTACTACATGATTGCATATGTGGAATATGTGTTCATTTCACTATGAACTACAATTATAACCTGTGTTCACTATGAACTACACATATAAATTTTCCACATTTAGGTAGCACAAGGTATTTACTATAGGTCTGTATATGTAGAATATGTGTTCATTCCACTATAAACTATATGTAAACATCTTCATTTCATGTCTCCAAATCACAAGAAACTCAGTATGCCTGTCTTAATATTTATAGCAATTAGTAACATTGTTCATTCTTCATGCTTCTTAGTATGTCCCTCTCTCTGGCACCATTTATCTGCACCACCTTCTTTTCTGAAGGAAAAACATACAATAACGTATTTAAAATTAACAAAGCAAGTGAAATACAAAAGTTCTTACAATGTTTGCCGTACACCTCATCCAATATAAAATCACAGTCAGTTATGTCTTTGGGTGATTTCACACATTATTTTGGTGCAGTATTTTCATGCTGTTTTTGAAGCTAACATCAAGAGTGAATTGTAACGCGAGATGTATTATATAAAAATGCTTCAAAAACGGCATCATAATGGCATGTGTGAAAGCATAAAGCATACAGACATAAATGAAAATATTCCACATATGAATCCCATCAAACATTTTGTTTGAAAAGGCAGAAAAGTGACAAGGGGTCACATGGAAATAAGCACTGTAATTTGATAGGATCACATTATCTTTCAGCTGCACTGCAACAAATGGCTTTGATTTGGTTAAATACTGTATGTAGATATGGTATCCTTTCTCTACTCATAATTGTTGTGTACACAACAATATATTGTATTCGGCTCTGATAGCTTTACCCATTCCCTTTCATTCTTCTGATATGGACAGCATGCTGTAGATCAGTAATGGCTATAGAAAGGGTAAGGGTGAGTAAATGCATTTTTGATAATCCTTTATATGAGTCTTTCTTCTGTTGGATTTTGGGATATATTTTAGTGCTTTTAACTGTTATTTATAGACAAAAATTGCAGAAGACATGTCATTTGTCGGTCATCAATGCCTCTGTCACTTACTTTATTTGATCATGACCCCATCTGCATCAAGACCAGAATAAAGCTCTGTTTTTTTTCAAGTATAACCGTTGTTAGTTCACTCACTATCCTTCTACAATTTCTATCTCAATTACTGGTGCCATGATCTTCTTTTCCCAGAAAATAGGTTACAGGTTTATACTCAGTATAAAAGGGTGTAGTGTAACTTAGATGTGGTGAGTTATATTTGTAATGGAATACATAAATAGCCATATTGTAATACATACACATGGTCAATATCAATATTACTAATCATTAACGCATATTTTACATGGAAAATACTTTTATCTTGGTTGTCTGCTTTGGAAAACCCTTTTATACACAGTACTAGGCGGAGGCATAGCTAGGGGTTCAACATGGAACGGGGGCCGCCGACTCACAGATGACATCTCTAACCGTGATCATTCACATTTCCCATCACTTCCATCTGGACCACCATGACGACTTCTTCCAGCTGTGACTTGTCCCTGTAAAGGTTGCAACAAAGATATATTTGGCTCCTCACATTTCCAGACACCAAAGGTTAGGTTAACATCTGTGTCACAGTCTAGGTCGGAGGACTTTTCTGCAATGTGGGGCCTTAGCCTTACAGAGGCGATCCAGATTCTAATATTAATGGTCTATCCTTAGGATAGGACATTAAGATTAGATAAGTGAGTGTCTGACACCCAGGACCCATGCAGTGGCTTCAGGTACTGAAGTGCTGCCCCATAGACTTCAATGAGACAGTGTTGCAGTACTTAATGTTTGATGACTTCCAGTACATTAAGAATCAATATCAATTGTTTATTGGAAGTTTTATTGTATTATTTTTAATACTACAATATTTTATACATATTTATTATTACATATTTTAGTACTCTTTGATCTTATGAATAACCTAATTAATAACAAATTTTACTCTCCCCCTCCCCCTTCCCCTCTTAGGTGTATGTATCCATATTTCATATGAATGTACCTACATCCAAATAATTTTGTAGCATACTTTGAATAACTATCATGCTTGAAAACATACATTTTATGTTCCCTTTACTATGTTTTTTTAATAGGCATGTACATATATTTGTGTTTTGGATTGACATTTCAGTCCAATTTTGTCTGCTTCTTCTTATTTTGTGATAGTCCCAATTTGAATAGCGGTATGTACACTTTATGCACCGCTCTGGTTCCAGTAGAATGTAGCCGTGTGAGTCCTTGCACGTGCGCAATAGATCAGCCAAAAGCTCTGTCCTTTTTCCCTATCACGCATGCGTGGACAAGCTATCCACGCATGCGCACGTGTCAATCCCAGATGTTGAATCCTAGGATGTCAGCAATACATATATCGAGAGTTCCACGTGCCGGAAGTTGAAACACGCGGGTGTTTACCAGTGCAGGCGAATATGTAAACATGGAAGCGCCGTTTTTCTTTCTTAGGTCGGCGTTTATCTAGCGGACCAATCTCCAACAATTATTCTGGAGACATCCTGTCTGTATACATACAGGTGCATCTCAATAAATTAGAATATCTTTGAAACGTTTATTTGTTTCAGTAATTATATTAAAAAGTGACCTCCTATATTTTCTAGATTCTTTACACACAAAGTGTTCTATATCAATTGTTTTATTTCTGTAAATGTTGATTATGGATTACAGGTAATGAAAACCAAAATCTAAGAACATTAGAATATTGCAAAAAGTTCAGTATTGTAAATTCAGTGTGTCACCTGCCAAGGTTTCCTAAGCCTTTAAATGGTTCCTCAGTCTGGTTCAGTAGGACACACAATCATGGAAGACTGCTGATTATGAACTGAATTACTGAAATGAATGAAAGTTTCAAAGATATTCTAATTTATTGAGATGCACCTGTATACAGGTAGGAATATATTATTTAGTACTGCGCAAATTACTATAAACAGTGAATGTTTTTAGTTCTATTGTGTTGAAAATTGTAACTCCTCCCAGGAATAGGAGGGATTTCCTTTTTCTAATCCATGTATTTTACCTATAAAAATGTGATGTTTGTTACTTTGTGTTATACTTCCATACTATACACTTGAGAAAGGGGACTGTTTTCCAGGAATGTGTGGTGTGTTAATGGACTTAAATAAAAAGCTTCTTTTTGGACTTCTCTGGTGAACGCAGAATCTATATTTTTATCCCATTCTTTTTTTTTTGTTTGGGTTTTTCATTTTTGAACCATTGCATCTTTTCATCTGGATCTCGCTCTGAACGAACCAGGACGGCCAGGAATCTGCTGCAGGCACCTTTATCTTATTTGAGACAAGCTATATTGGTTGTTGTGGACCCACACAACCAAATCAGGTGAGGGTCCACCAGGACCATATTATCCTTTCTTCATTATAGTCCCTATTATCCACTGGATTTAGTATAAACAGGATCACACTATGTGCCGCTCGGCATGTATTTTTTATTTCTAGATTGACAAAAAGGTCATTCAGTCAACTAAGAACTTTTTCACATTTTGTCACCTTACAACCACAAACTTAAATGTTTTTTATTGAGATTATAAGTGATAGACCAACACAAAGTAGCAGATAATTGTGAAGTGGAACAAAAATGATACATGGTTTTCAAAATTTTAATCAAATAAAAATCTGAAAAGTGTGATGTGCAAAAGTATTCAGCCCCGTGTACTCTGATACCCCTAAATAAAATGCAGTGCAATCAATTGCCTTCAGAAGCCACTAAATTAGTTAACAGAGTCCAGCTGTGTGTAATTTAGTTTCAGTATAAATACACCTGTTCTGTGAAGGCCTCAGTGGTTTGTTAGAGAACACTAGTGAACAAACAGCATAATAAAGACCAAGGAACTCTCCAGACAGGTCAGAGATAAAGTTGTGGAGAAGTTTAAAGCAGGGTTAGGTAATAAAAAACATTTCCCAAGCTTTGAGCATCCCAAGGAGCACTGTTCAATCCATCATCCAAAAATGGAAAAAGTATTCTACTACTGCAAACCTACCAAGACATGGCCGTTCACCTAAACTGAAACATTGAGCAAGGAGAGCACTGGTCAGAGAAGCAGTCAAGAGGTCCATGGTCACTCTGGAGGAGCTGCAGAAATCCACAGCTGAGGTGGGAGAATCTGTCCACAGGACAATTATAAGCCATGCACTCTACAAATCTGGCCTTTATGGAAGAGTGGCAAGAAGAAAACCATTGTTGAATGAAAGACATAAGAAGTGCCGTTTGCAGTTTGCCACAAGCCATATAGGGGACAGAGCAAACATGTGGAAGAAGGTGCCCTGGTCAGATGAGACCAAAGTTGAACTTTTTGGCCTAAATGCAAAGGGCTATGTGTGGCAGAAAAGTAACACTGCTCATCAACCTGGATACACCATCCCCACTGTGAAACATGGTGGTCGCAGCATCAAGCTGTGGGGATGATTTTCTTCAGCAGGGACAGAGAAGCTGGTCAGAGTTGATGGGAAGATGGATGGAGTTAAATACAGGGCAATCCTGGAAGAAAACCTATTGTAGGCTGCAAAAGACTGGAGACTGGGAAGGAGATTCACCTTCCAGCAAGACAATGATCCTAAACATAGATAGAATGGTTTAGATCAAAGAATGGCTCAGTCAAAGTCCAGACCTAAATCTCATTGAGCATCTGTGGCAAGACATGAACATTGCTGTTCACAGACGCTCTCCATCCAATCTGGCTAAGCTTGAGCTATTTTGCAAAGAAGAATGGGCAAAAATCTCAGTCACTAGATGTGCAAAGCTGGTAGAGACATACCCCAAAAGACTTGCAGCTGTAATTGCAGCGAAAGGTGGCTCTACAAAGGGGGGCTGAATACTTTTGCACATCACACTTTTCACATTTTTTATTTGATTAAAATTTTGAAAACCATGTATCATTTTCACTCCATTTCACAATTTTCTGCTATGTTGTGTTGTTCTATCACTTAAAATCTCAATAAAATACACTTAAGTTTGTGGTTGTAAGGTGACAAATTGTGAAAAAGTTCAAGGGGTATGAATACTTTTGCAAGGCACTGTAAAAAACATTCTAATCTTACAATAATTCTATAGTAATGTTAGAAAGTATAAGGTAAGCTGTAATGAATATAGGACAAGTGGCCATGGCACCATCACTGAATAAGACTTATAGAAATACATTGAAACTGCATCTTTCATTTAACCCCTTAGACCTAAGGGTCTCAAGTGTGTGGATCCAAAAAAATGTTCTTTGTAAGAGGCAGATCCCAACCTGTTCATTATTGTCCTCTATCACTTCTTCAGTAACCATCCTTTTAAGATCATATACTTTATGTTGTACCTCTTAAATGTCTGGAAATCATAGTTTCTCCAAATATAATCTTTCTAACCCTATCTTGCACCCATTTGACCCCAGTTTCTTTTCCACTGTTTTCTTCCTTATGTTTCAGCTCTTGTGAGTATAGAGGTATAGTAGATCTGTATTCATTCATTTTTATTTTAACCTCATGCGATATTTTAAAATGCTACGAACAAACAAGATTTGAACTAGTGAAGAGTGAACCTCACTAGATTTGTTTCAATGGATATTCGTGAGGTTCAGCTATCTGGTTCGCTACTCTCTTCTTATTCTTCTAGATCTCTCAGCAGCATTTGACACTGTTGACCATCAACTCCTCCTCACTATGCTCCGTTCTGTCAGCCTCACGGACACCGCTCTCTCCTGGTTCTCCTCTTATCTCTCTGACCGCACTTTCTGTGTATCATTTGTGGCTCTGTTTCTTCCCCTCTTCTCCTTGCCATTGAGGTTCCTCAGGGCTCGGTCGTAGGTCCCCTGCTCTTCTCCCTCTACACAGCCCCCATTGGACAAACCATCACTAGATTTGGCTTCCGGTACCATCTTTATGCTGATGACACCCAATTATATACATTATCCCGTAACATCACCCCTGCACTAATACAGAACACCAGTGACTGTCTCTCTGCTGTCTCAAATATCATGTCTTCGCTCTATCTGAAACTGAATCTCTCAAAGACTGAACTACTGCTGTTTCCACCATCTAATAGATCTGTCTCTGATATCTCCATTGCAGTCTCTGGCCTTACCATTAACTCCTAGGCAGTATGCCCGCTGCCTCGCCTCGGGGTTTTGTTTGACTCAGACCTTTCCTTCACCCCCCATATCCAATCACTCGCACACTCTTGTCATCTCCACCTCAAAAAACATCTCCAGAATCCGCCCTTTCCTTACCACAAATACACTAAAGACACTTATTGTTTCCCTGATTCACTCTCGCCTTGACTACTGTAACTTCTTACTAATCAGTCTTCCCCTTACTAAACTCTCCCCTCTACAATCTATTCTGAATGCAGCGGCCAGGCTCATCTATCAGTCTAGACGCTACAGCGATACCTCCGGTCTGTGCCGGTCACTACATTGGTTGCCTATTCAATACAGAATACAATATAAACTTATCACCCTCATTCACAAGGCTCTCCATAATGCAGCACCTCCCTACATTTCCTCCCTCATCTCTGTCTATCGCCCAACCCGTACTCTCCGTTCACTCAATGACCTAAGACTAACATACTCTATTATCAGAACCTCCCACGCTTGTATACAAGACTTCTCCCGAGTTGCACCACTTCTCTGGAATGCTCTATTTCCACAGCTTCAAGCGTAAACTAAAGACATATCTTTTCAGACAGGCCTATCACAACTCCTAATGTAAACCTTTCCGTAGTTAGAATCCCTAAAACGTACCCTCCTCTGTTTATGCGCCATTATTACCTCACAGGATATGATGCCATATCAGACTAACTTTATATGTCCAGGCACCATCAGCACGTTAAAGGACATGACTGGTGACGGCTCATACAGCTTATATATGTGTAATGACAGTAACCTCTATTACAAAATTGTCTGACCATTGTATAAGCAATGCTACATCTGTTGCTGCCCCTGCTACCTCTTGTGTCTCCCCCTCTACCTCATAGATTGTAAGCTCTTGCGAGTAGGGCCCTCAGTCCCAGTGTGTGAATTGACTATTTCTTTTTGTAATGTATCTTTTTTGTCAGTACTTGAACCCTACAAATTGTACAGTGCTGCGGAATATGTTGGCGCTATATAAATAAAATTTATTATTATTATTATTATTATTATTATTATCTCTAGTCAGTACTGCCAAACAGTATGAACTATATGTGCAGGTGCATGCTGCCATAACTGCAATAAAAATGCAAACACAAAAAATTGCAACAGCACTCTGCTATTCCCATTACTGCTAAGTCTACTGTTTATGCAGCCAAGAAAAGTAAGTATACACCCAATGTAGATCATAAAATATCAAACTTTATTACATCAATGTAAAATACAGACAATGGGTTGAGCGCTGCTTTGTATGCGGGTGTTACATAGTAGCTGGTGGGTGACGTCATTAGCGACATTGATCCAGTGCAGCACACATGTTTAAGCACTATGGAAAGTGTAGGATGAAACATTGTGTGGCAGCATAATAGATGCCCGACTTTGTAGGTGTTAGCATCATCAATGTCAGACTCTTCAGGTATGCCATATTTTCTTGTGTTCTTATTCCTAGATATATTCATTTTAATCTACATTCACTTCCTGACAAAGCAACCAAAGATGAAACACATATTCAGGTAGCGCTCAGGGTGACTGTAGAAATGGCACCATTATGTTGATAGTGTGTAAGTGCTTAACAAGAATGTTATGTGCATGAAATGTTCAATTTCATATGGAATGCTAAGTAAGAAAAGAGTTAGGTAGCCATATCTCAGACATAGTTTAGCACAGAAGTCTCACTTTATGCCCACAATTATTATTATTATTATTATTATTATTATTATTTATATAGCACCATTAACTAAATGGTGCTTTACATTTGAGGGTTTACATACAGTACACAAGATATACAAAACAGATAATACTAACAGAGACCAACTGGCACAGTGGGATAGAGTGCCGCAAGGGCTTACAATTATAGTGAAACTGTCTTAGAATAACCTTGATATATGTATAGACTTTTCTGATTTACATGTCTAATGTACTTGGAAGCATGAGCAAAGAAGCATGAAGGTCAGCCCTTTTTTTGAAACCTTCATGTAGGTTTCTAGCCCTTGCCATTATAATAGAATTCCAGACACCTCAGTTGGGGTACTGTGGATGCTCCATCAATGCCTAAACATTCATAGCTTATATATATATATATATATATATATATATATATATATATATATATATATATATATATATATATATATATATATATATATATATATATATATATATATATATATATATATATATTTTTGTACAGTTGAAAAAAGAAGATTAGTACAGTTGAAAAAATATATGGCAGTGGCTTTCTTATGTATCTAAGCCAGTGATTTGTTATTAATGGACACATAAAGCTCATATTATATATCTGTTTTTTTGTTTTTATAAATTCTTTATTTATAGGAAACAAAACAAGTAAATTCACAACACAAAAATACAAAAACAGGCCCAGAACAGCAAGGGCCAATAGACATCTCAAATAAATGGGAACAATAGCAATGCAGCATATCAGTAGATATGCATGGCTGATTAAAAAAAAAAAAAAAAAAGAAAAAGAGAACATAGGAAAGAGGAGTGGGAAGGAAAGCAGAGAAAAACAGACGGGGGAGAAAGAAGGAGAAAGGGAGAAGAGAGAAGAAAAAAAAGGGGAGGGGGTTGGGGAGAGGGAAGAAAGAGAGAAGGGGAACAAGTGGCCCCAGCAACCACTCCATGAAAGCAAGACTTATCAAGTGGAATTCAACTCACCAGGTCCCTATAGTATACTGTATGTCTGTTTGTTGTAAGGTCTTATTCTTCATCATCATCACCATCATCATGTTATGTCAACATTATTTCACATTAATATTACCTCATATTTATATTACATATTATGTGACTTATTACTGATATTTGTGTATCAGTCTTTTCATCAGTTTGTCAATAGACCCATTTGTTACTGCCACTATAATTTATTGTATTCATGATTATCTAAGTTTATCTAAGTTTATTCTCTGGACATACTTGCATAAATTTTTGTGTGTCTGCTGTGGACCCATTTATGTTATAACTGGTGTTATCTGTACCATTAGAATTGAATAGTGATTTCCTTTTCTTTTCTCTTACTACTCACCATGCAAGTGTTTTGTATAGCAAAGTTAATGTGATAGTCCTGTATATAGTGTTTTTGCTCTGTTCTTTATATAGTTATTTTCGGTTATTTGTGGTTTTATACTGATTGATATTTGATATATTGATATAATATTTTGTGATATACCATGGACATGTCCCTTACTGGTTATTGGATTAATGACTAGTGTAGGTTGTTTGCTGTATATATAAATACATGCAAATTAAGTTCTTAGTGCACATTTTGATCAAATTTTGTGCATCTATCTACCAGTTAAAGGGAAATATCTTTAGATGGGCCGCATCACAACAAAGACTCAAAGCTCTCTAGGCCAAAGCTAGAACTCAAGAAGAGTTCAGGGATAGTGCAGATCAGCCATATTAATTGAGTTAGCCATACCCCCATAGGCACAATGTAACAAACAAAATTAATCAGCACTGCCAAACCATATGAATTATATGTGCAGGTACAGTGCAAGTTGCAACAGCACTATGCTAGCTCTACGACCATTACTGCTATACCTACTCTATATAAATACATGAATAGATGGAAGTCTATACTATGTTTGCAGCTAGTAGAGTGCTAATGTGATATTTTTTGTGTGTTTGCATTTTCAAACATTATTGCCTGTGTGATTTATTGAAAGTTGACTATACATGGTTACCACTTATCAAAGCTGATCCAAGGAAGGACAACTGGTGAACCAGCGCAAGGTCACGAGTGCCTAATGCTCACAAACATGCAAGTAGGCAAAGGCTAGTCATCTAGTCCTCTCTCATAGGATAGCTACTGTAGCACAAATACTGAAAACATTCATGCTGACACAAAGGATTAGAACATGCAGTGCATCACAATTTCCTGTGTATGGGACTGTGTAGTCACAGTCCAGTCAGAATTTAGGTATATAATCTAACACCTAGCCATGCAGTCACCATTATAAACATTTGCCAGGAACTGAACTCACTGGGTTTTGAACCCTTGATTTCCCAGCCATGTTCTGCAGTCTTGACCATTATGCCATTGACGAAGCCTGTTTGCCCTTTGCCTTGCTTAGCCTGGACTTTTCTATTGGAATGATTAGTTTAGGGATTACACCTGCACTGTGGCCAATCACACTATAGCAATCCCTATATAAACCCACAGTTTACACCATTCTGTGCCTGATTATTCTTTCTGTCTGCTTCCTGTTTGCCCTGATCCTCACCATTGCTCTACTGCTCTTGTGTACCGATTCCTGCATATGTCTGACTACGGCTGATCTACTGCTCCTGTGTACCAATTTCTGCATACGCCTGACTACGACTGATCTACTGCTCCTGTGTAACGATTTTTGTATACCTCTGACTACAGCTGAGCTATTGCTCCTGTGTACCGATTCTTTCATACGTCTGACTACAGCTGATCTACTGCTCCTATGTACCAATTCCTGCATACGTCTGACTACGCCTGATCTACTGCTCCTGTGTACCGATTTCTTAATACATCTGACTATGCCTGATCTACTGCTCCTGTGTACCGAATCCTGCATATGTCTGACCACGGTTGCTTCTTACTCCTGAGGTACTATTCCTGCTATTTAACTTCTCCTCTACTACTGTTTAAGTATTGTGCCGTTGCCTCACCAATTGGACTCCAGATCAGATAGCTAGCACTGTTACATAATAATCAGGCCCAACATGGAGGCCAGAGGGGCGGAGTCTGCCTTGTCACAGTATGCATTCCAGATCTTGGAATTGCATAACCTTGTGTACAACCTTCAAAGATAATTAAATGAAGTGAAAACTCAAGTCACTGAATTAGAAGGACAAGTACATGAATTGCGTGCAAATTCCACTGCTGTCAGTGCCACTTCTCAAGTTTATCAGATTCCACTACCTGAAAAATTTGGTGGAAAGAGGCATTTGTACTGAGAATTTCTTAATCATTGCCGCATTCCTCTCAGTTCCCTACTGATAGGTCCAAAGTTGTGTTCATCATTGTCCTGCTAATAGACAATGCACAAGCATGGGCATCACCCTATTTAGAACAGGATCATGCCATTTTGGATGATTTGATGACCCCAACCGCTACGCCTCTGCTGAGGGGGCTTTGCGTGATCTTCGCCAGGCAAGACGCTCTGTTGCAGAGTACGCTGCAGAGTTTCAACGCTGGGCTTCTGATGTTTCCTGAAACACCTAGCACTAAAGTGGAAGCACTAAAATGGCGGTTCTATGGAGGACTTTCTGAATCAGTTAAAGATGAACTTGTTAAAATAGAACTTCCAGTTAACTTTGAAGAGTATATACGATTATGAATCTGTATTGACCAAAGACCCCTGGAAAGGAAGCAAGAAGGACGGGGCTATTATGATCCGGGCACCTTCTCCCATTTACCAGAGGGTCATTTTCTCCCAAAGATGCAGACACCTTCTCAAACAAGATCTGCCCCAGAACCTATGCAAGTGGATGTTATCCAGGGACCAACTTCGACTGCTGAAAAACGTCGTCGCCTTGCTGAAAGACTATTCCTTTATTGTGGACAACCTGGACATTATGTTCTTGACTGCCCTAATAAACCTCAACGGGCAGTTGCTGCAACTGAAATTAGATTGAATTTGGGGTCTTGTCTCCACTCTGCTTCACTTAGTCTGGTGACACAGCCTCTCTTTTTCACCACACCATGTCCTGATAATATGACTTCTAACCGACCTCATTTCCCCTTACCAGTTCAGCTTTCTTATGGTTCTTACAAGTTGTCCACTACAGCAATGTTGGATTCCGGTGCAGCTAGAAATTTTATGGACATTAAGTTTGCATTTGATATTGAGCACAGTCCAAGATCTTCACCAGTTGAATTAGTGACTGTTGATGGGTCACCTTTAAATTCTGGTCCTGTTACTCATGGAACTACCGAACTGGAAGTATTTATTGATCCTGGTCATGAGGAGAGAATTTGTTTCCAGTTAATCTCTTCACCAAAATTTCCAGTAATTTTGGGCATACCATGGCTCAGCATCAATAATCCTTCAGTAAACTGGAAGTCAGGAAATGTAACTTTCACTTCTGAATATTGTCAACAAAATTGTCAACTGAAGCAGTCAATTCCTTCCCAGGTGGGAGCTACTGAAAGCTCTATCACTAACTCTGTAGAATTACCTGAACCGTATGAGGAATTTAAAGATGTGTGTGACAAAAGGAATGCTGACCAGCTACCTCCTCATCACACTTATGATTGTCCTATTGAACTTTTACCAGGTGCATCCATACCTTATGGACGCATCTATCCACTTGCAGAGATGGAACTGAAGGTCCTAGATGAGTACATCAAGGAAAATCTGGCCAAAGGATTTATACGGCATTCCACTTTTCCAGCAGGAGCACCTATATTCTTTGTACCAAAGAAAGACAGCACACTACGTCTTTGTATTGACTATAGGGAACTAAACCACATAACCGTCAAAAATCGTTACCCTCTTCTACTTATTCCAGAATTATTCGAGAGATTACGGTCAGCAAAGATCTTTAGCAAAGTTGGATCTACGAGGGGCATACAATCTTGTCCGTATACCCGTAACCCTGTGACATGTGGAAGACAGCATTTCGAACACGCTACGGGCATTTTGAATCCCTTGTCATGCCGTTTGGACTTTGCAATGCCCCTGTTAGGGTCTTGCTAGACGTAGAGGAAGGACAGAGACAAGTGAGCCCTAATCTCACCCCAGCCACTGTCCCTTCCTATTGCCTCAGTTACCCTAAACGGTAAAAGGACAACCTGAAGACGAGCCCTATACTGAGTAAGTGACAACACAGACAGAACAAACGACAAAAAGAGAGGTCAGGAAGCCAAGGGTTCGGTAATAAACGAGCAATGAAGTACAGAATCAAAATCCAAGAGAATAGTCAAAAGTCAAGGCCAGGGGTCAGGAATACGAATACAAGCAACAAAACAGCAAGGAATAATAGCCAGAACGCACAAAGCAATAACCAGCGACCATGTGAGGGCTGACAACCTGTTTATAGAAAGTCTGGGCAAGCCCCAGACTGGATTGGTAGACAGGCTGTCAATCACACAGGCAAGGCTGAGATTAACTATATGCGGTCCAGAGAGAAATGCTCAGAACACGGGTATGGCTGGAAATCCATTACATTGTCTAGGACAGTGTTCAGACTGAGCAACAAGAAACCTACGCAAGGAACCAAAATGAACACGCCTCCTTCGCCGCAGTGACCTGAACAGGCAGAGACGTTACAGCCCCAGTGACATTTCAACATTTCATCAATGATGTTCTTCCGAGATCTGCTGGATCAATTAGTGGTGGCGTATTTGGATGACATATTAATATACTCCGAGAACCTTGAAGAACATCGTAGGCAGGTTACCATGGTTTTGAGCCATCTAAGAGAAAACCGTAAAAGTGTGAATTTGAAAAGACAGAAATTCAGTTTTTGGAGTGCATAATTTCTACAGAAGGATTGTGAATGGACCCCAGTAAGATCCAAGCTATTTTAGACTGGCCTTCTCCCAAGAATGTCAAGGTGGTCCAAAGATTTGTTGGTTTTGCAAATTTCTACCGCAAATTTATTAGGGATTCCTCAAAGGTTATTAGTCTAATAACACAACTAACCCAGAAAGGAATTCCTTTTAAATGGTCTTCAAGTGCAGACAAAGCATTTACCCAGTTAAAGACACTTTTTACTTCTGCTCCTATCTTAGTTCATCCTAATCCAGACCTCCCATTTATAGTTTAAGTGGATGTTTCAGATTCGGCAGTAGAAGCAGTATTGTCCCAAAGAGTTGGGGATAAACAGTTGCTTCATCCTTGTAATTTTTTCTCCTGCCTGATGTCACCTCCTGAAAGAAACTATGACATTGGGAATAAAGAATTACTGGCAATTAAAAAAGGATTCATGGAATGGAGGTATCCTCTTGAATGCAGGTTCTTACGGATCACCAAAATCTTGAATTTATCAGATCAGCCAAGACTTTCTGATAGACAGGCTAGATGGTCTTTATTTTTTTCAAGATTTAATTTCATCATTTCCTACAGACCTGGATCCCGCAATGGAAAAGCAGACGCCTTATCCTGGATGTTTTCCGAAATAACGCAAGATGACACACCCGAAACCACCATCTTACTGTAAGGGTCTTGCCAAACGAAGCAATACCCTGACACTACTGCAGCGGTCTGGGAGGAAGGACAGAGACAAGTGAGCCCTAAACTCACCCCAGCCACTGTCCCTTCCTATTGCCTCAGTTACCCTAAATGGTAAAAGGACAACCTGAAGACAAGCCCTATACTGGGTAAGTGACACACCGAACAGGACAAGACAAAACAACACAGAAGCAGAGTGAGCAAGCCAAGGGGTCAGTAACAAACGAGCGATGCAGTACAAAATCTAAATCCAAGAGAATAGTCAAAGTCAAAGCCAGTGGTCAGAAAATCAGGTAACAAGGTAGCAAGGGAAATAATAAAGAGAGCAGGCAAAACACAAGTGCAATAACCGGCGACTAGCAGAGAAGTGACATCCTGTATATAGAAAGTCTGGGCCCAGCCCCACACCTGATAGGCACACAGGCTGTCAATCACACAAGCCAGGAAGAGATTAACTCTATACCGTCCAGAGAGAAATGCTTAGAACACGGGTGTGGTTAGAAATCCATTACACTGACTAGGACCATGTTCAGACTGAGCATCAAGAAACTTACACAAAGAACCAAATTGAAGACGGCTCCTACGCCACAGCGTGCGAGCGGAGGGCGGCGCCGAGACCCGAAACGGCAGAGACGTTACACTTACCTGCTAAGAGTTTTGTGGGGGCAACCATTTCCAAAGGTATACTTCAGAGGATTAAAGAAGGTTATAGTGGAGACCCTTTCCTTAATCATCCCTCCACAGATATAGCTTTGGCATTCAAAGAAGGGGTTTGGACTCTTGATCAGTGTGTTTATGTTCCTGAGATTACTCGATTAGAAATTCTGCACCTTGTTCATGACTCTAGACCCGCAGGTCACATGGGAGTCAAAAAGATCAAAGAACTCTTGTCCCGCTTATTTTGGTGGCCTAAATACCAGATGGATGTCAAGAAGTATGTTTCTTCCTGTCAAACCTGTGCAAGGAATAAGACCCCTCATTCATCACCAGTAGGATTACTTCAGCCTCTTCCTATTCCATCTCGTCCTTGGGGTTCTGTTTCTATTGACTTTATTGTTGAATTACCATCTTCAAAAGGTATGCACACAATTCTAGTTGTGGTAGAATGTCTTACGAAAATGGCTCATTTTATAACCACAAAGGGGGTACCCTCTGCTGAAGAGACTGTGGAATTGGTCATTCAAGAAGTTTTCCGCCTGCATGGCATACCCGACAATGTAGTTTCTGACCATGGTTTACCTCAAAGTTATGGAAGAGTTTTTGTGCCATGCTAGGAATTGAAGTGAACTTATCTTCTGCTTATCATCCACAGTCTAATGGCCAAACTGAGAATACTAACCAAATCCTTGAACAATATTTGCGGTGTTATACAAGTTATCTCTAGGATGATTGGGTGAATTTTCTTCCTATGACACAATTTGCTTATAACAACTCCCAGCATTCTTCTACATCTCAGAGTCCATTTTATGTAAACATGGGTTTCCATCCTACATTCATTCCTAATCTTCCAATTTCTTCTTCAGTTCCTGCTGATACCGACAGACTGTTTACCTTGAAGTTGACAAACAACCTGTTGTGTAGTATAATTACATACATGTTTAATATGTCTGAAGTGGGAATAGTCCCTGATTTATGGAAATCTTCTTGCGTGGTTCCGGTTCCAAAGAAACCTCACCCTATGGACCTCAACGACTACAGACCTGTAGCATTGACATCCCACTTGATGAAGATCTTGAAGAGATTGGTTCTCACACATCTCCGCCCTCTACTGAGCCCCACTATGGACCCTCTCCAGTTTGCATATCGGCTGGGCATTGGGGTAGATGATGCCATCATCCACGTTCTGCACAGGACTCTTTCTCACCTGGAGAAACCGGGGAACATTGTGAGAATAATGTTCTTTGAATTCTCCAGTGCTTTTAACACCATACAGCCAAGGCTACTGAGAGACAAGCTGGGCCTTGGTGAAGTGGACCACCACCTCTCCAATTGGATCCTAGACTACCTCACAAACCGACCTCAGTATGTGAGAGCCCAGGACTGTGTGTCAGATACCATGATCTGTAATACGGGGGAACCTCAGGGTACAGTTCTTGCCCCTTTCCTCTTCACACTGTACACTGCAGATTTTAGGTGCAACTCATCTAGCTGCTACCTACAGAAGTATTCTGATGACTCTGCAATAGTAGGCCTATCACAGACGAAGACGACAGGGAGTACAGAGAACTGAACCGGGGTTTTGTGGACTGGTGCCAGCAGAACCACCTGAAGATTAACACTGGGAAGGCTAAGGAGATGGTGGTGGACTTCCGTAAATGCAGATGCCCTCCTAAACCAGTGGACCTCCAGGGGATGGGTATCGAGATTGTCAACACCTATAAGTACCTGGGTGTGCTCCTTAATAATAAGCTGGACTGGGCAAATCACATGGAGGTCCTGTACAGGAGGGTCCACAGCAGGCTCTACCTGCTTAGGCAGCTGAGAGCCTTTGGAGTCCAGGGGGCACTTCTTAGGACTTTTTTCAACTCGGTAGTGGCATCAGCCATCTTCTTCGGAGTGGCCTGTTGGGGGAGCAGTATATCAACCAGGGACAGAAAGAAACTTGACAAGCTGATTAGAAGGGCCATCTCTGTCCTGGGGAGCCCACTGGACCCAGTGCAGGTGGTGAGTGACAGAAGGATACTGTCCATGGTGAGCTCCATGCGGGAGAATAACTCCCATCCCATGCATGAGACCGTGATAGTACTGGGCAGTACAGTCAGTGACCGACTGCTTCACCCTAAGTGTGAGAAGGAGCGCTATCGGAAGTCTTTCCTCCCCACTGCGGTTAGACTGTACAACCAACACCGACCTAAGCGGACATCATTACACACAGAGAACTGAAATATCTTTCTGTTTGTGATATCCCCCCCCCCCCCGCTACTTCTTATCTGTCTGTCTTCCATCAATGAAACACATCTACCTTGGAACATTCTTGTATAAGTATTTGTATTGCTTATCTTTGCTGCTGTAACACACTGAATTTCCCCATGGTGGGACTATTAAAGGATTATTATTATTATTATTATTATTATTATTATTATTACTACTCCTGAGGTACTATTCCTGCTATTTAACTTCTCATCTACTACTGTATAAGTACTGTGCCATTGCCTCACCAATTGGACTCCAGATCAGATAACTAGCACCGTTACAACATTGATGAAAGAATGGCTCATGCTAAAGTGCTCACTGAATTGCAACAAGTCAGTTTGAAAAGTTTCTTCCCTCCTAGTTATTTTATGTTCTACTGGGATTATCAACAAGTGAAAATGTTTAGGAACCACACACAGCAACTCAACCATGGTGTGGCAGACCACAAAAAGCTACTGTAAACACAAAAAAAAAAAAAAATACAGAGCAAAGAATGTATAATACAAGTATATAAATTTATTGATAATGAAATAAACACAATTGCAATAAATATAAGTGCAACATTGAAGATAATGGACAGATATAAAATATAGTCTATCTCCACATCAATGGGAGACACACATGAAGAGAAAATAGTGAATGGAGGGGAAGACACCACATGGTATAACTCCTAGTGGATAAAGGATATTAAACCCACATAAATAGAAGTGCACAAATAGCACCAAAAAAGCAGCAAGGTATAAATAACAAGTCAGGGATAACAGGAACAGACAGGAAAAAATATAAAATACTAATATTCCGCTTTGTCACAACAGCCACCTATTATCCCATATAATGCATAGCTAGTTCCTGTGTCTGCAAAAGGATGTAGAAAATAACCACAAATCACTAGGAGTTCTAAGTAAATAACTCACCCATAGTAATGGAGAACCACGTGGGAAACCCCCTCACAAACCACAGCTTAAACCCCGACATGCATTTCATCTCACTGAGACTGAGCTTCCAGAAAAGCTTTGAACAGAAAAATATTACGGGCTATGGGTTTTAGGTTTTTGATAAAGACAAGTTGATCCAGGGTTTTATACTGCTTGCCACATTTGGAGTTCAGGCCAGTAAATGCAGCCAACATACGGACCGAATTTCTCAGTGAAACTTAGTCGCGTAAATGAGGGGTTACTCTGTAATTCTAGGGACTATGTATCAATGAGACTAATCATTTTTGAAGATAAATTATTTACATATAATACAGTTACACCTTTAGTACATATATACAAAACCTGACCATATGGGTTTTATCAAAACCAGTGAACAAGTTCCTTAACCTACATTCTAATATTCACTTTTAGAATATACTGTAAGCTACTATTAGTAGATACTTTTTCACTCCTTGGCTATTGTTAGGACCCCTGGGTCCCAAGAAACATAATTAAAATAGAAAAGCAGGCAAATAGTTAAGTATTTAAAAGGCACAAAAGCTGTAAGATGTAGACTACAGATAAATCACTGGAGGCTCTTAGTGAATCATAGCTCCAAAAGTGTATATAGCTGAATTCAAAACTGGTACAACTACCCATGATGTCTTTTTTTTGCCAAGAGCAGCTGTGTACATTCACTTCATACAGCAGGAATAAGTACAGAGTAAAAGACTCTATCATGAAAAAGTTACATGTACAACTCAGCAGAGAGATGAGACACAGCTTAGATTAATTTACTGTATGTACTATATATACACTCACCAGAAAAAGAAATTATTATTGGGATGCTTGCAATATATCTTTTCCTATTTGCATCAAGCTCATGAAGCATGGGATAAATGATTTAAAGAAGAAAGGGGGTGGGCACCACTAATATAATAATAGGGTGGTGCAACATATGTGAAACTTGCTTAACAAAACAAAAAAAACTATATATATCCAAACAAAGACTGCACCTGCTGAAGAGAAGATGCCAGGCAATAGACCCGATATAACTATAGAAAAAAAGTGGCTTGAAAAAGGCTCAAGTAAGTTGGGCTTAAACATTGCTGGTATGATGCAAAATACTACCCTCGCTTTTTGTCACTTTATCCTTTTGGAGTGTCGCCTATTTTTGTTTTGCTATATGTGTTTATAAAGCAAAAAAAACATGGACACTTGGGATAAAATTCCCTCCTGCATGAAAACCAAACTTAATTATGTGTTAAAACCAGACCACGATCACTCAGTGTAGAAAAAAAAGCACCCACAAGATCAAGGTTAAGACCCCACGTAGAAAACCGCAGCCAAAAAGCAATGCAGAAAAGACTGCAGCGGAAACACATCACAGTTTTTTTCCGCAGTGCTTTTCATGGAAAAGCCGCAGTTTTCCTCTGCAGACTTTCTGTCTCTTTTATACCTATACGGAAACCTATAACGTTTCCGTAGGTATAACTGACATGCTACGATTTACAAAAACGTGACGGTTTTTGAATTTGCAGCATTTCCGCTGAGGATACAGTGGGGAAAAAAAGTATTTAGTCAGCCACCAATTGTGCAAGTTCTCCCACTTAAAAAGATGAGGCCGGCCTGTAATTGTCATCATAGGTAGACCTCAACTATGAGAGACAAAGTGAGAAAACAAATCCAGAAAATCACATTGTCTGATTTTTTTAAGAATTTATTTGCAAATTATGGTGGAAAATAAGTATTTGGTCACCTACAAACAAGCAAGATTTCTGTCTCTCACAGACCTGTAACTTATTCTTTAAGAGGCCCCTCTGTCCTCCACTCATTACCTGTAGTAATGGCACCTGTTTGAAATTGTTATCAGTATAAAAGACAACTGTCCACAACCTCAAACAGTCACACTCCAAACTCCACTATGGTGAAGACCAAAGAGCTGTGGAAGGACACCAAAAACAAAATTGTAGACCTGCACCAGGCTGGGAAGACTGAATCTGCAATAGGCAAGAAGCTTGGTGTGAAGAAATCAACTGTGGGAGCAATATTAGAAAATGGAAGACATACAAGATCACTGATAATCTCCCTCGATCAGGGGAATCCACGCAAGATCTCACCCCGTGGGGTCAAAATGATCACAAGAACGGTGAGCAAAAATCCCAGAACCACACGGGGGGACCTAGTGAATGACCTGCAGAAACCTGGGACTAATATAACAAAGGCTACCGTCAGTAACACACTACGCCGCCAGGGACTCAGATCCTGCAGTGCCAGACGTGTCCCCCTGCTTAAGCTAGTAAATATCCGGGCCCGTCTGACGTTTGCTAGAGAGCATTTGGATGTTCCAGAAGAGTATTGGGAGAATATCATATGGTCAGATGAAACCAAAGTAGAACTGTTTGGTAGAAACACAACTCGACGTGTTTGGAGGAGAGTGAATGCTGAGTTGCCTCCAAAGAACACCATAGCTACTGTGAAGCATGGGGGGGGGGGGCAACATCATGCTTTGGGGCTGTTTCTCTGTAAAGAGACCAGGACGACTGATCCGTGTACATGAAAGAATGAATAGAGCCATGTATCGTGAGATTTAAAGTGCAAACCTCCTTCCATCAGCAAGGGCATTGAAGATGAAACGTGGCTGGGTCTTTCAGCATGATAATGATCCCAAGCACACCGCCAGGGCAACGAAGGAGCGGCTTCGTAAGAAGCATTTCAACGTCCTGGAGTGGCCTAGCCAGATCTCAACCCCATAGAAAACCTTTAGAGGGAGTTGAAAGCCCGTGTTGCCCAGCGAGAGCCCCAAAACATCAGTGCTCTAGAGGAGATCTGCATGGAGGAATGGGCCAACATACCAGCAACAGTGTGTGCCAACCTTGTGAAGACTTACAGAAAACGTTTGACCTCGGTCATTGCCAACAAAGGATATATAACAAAGTATTGAGATGAACTTTTGTTATTGACCAAATACTTATTTCCCACCATAATTTGCAAATAAATTCTTAAAAATTCAGACAATGTGATTTTCTGCATTTGTTTTCTCATTTTGTCTCTCATAGTTGAGGTCTACCTATGATGACAATTACAGGCCTCTCTCATCTTTTTAAGTGGGAGAACTTGCACAATTGGTGGCTGACTAAATACTTTTTTTCCCCACTGTATATACTTTTTTTTGTGTTGTTGCAGCTGCTGATTGACACTAAGTGCTGCTGCTTAGCTTAGTTGTAACCAGAATACCCAGGTGCTTCTCTTCTATTGTCCACAGTTTTATTCCATTTAATGTATATGCAGTAATACAATTACTATGTCCTAAAGGCATTACTACATTTATCAACTTTCATATCAAAATTCATCTGCCATGTTCTTGCCTACACTACCAGTTTATCAAAGTCTTTCTGCAATATTTTAAAATCAAAGTGAGTTTCAGATATTCTACAATAGAAAAGACTGGTCTGTTTTGTTTTTTGTTTTTATTTTTTAAGTTTATTTCATTTTTTTAATACTATTTTTTTGATCTTCTGATCACTTTTATCATGCATTGCTCTACCTATGTAGTCATTAGGACATTCATTAGGAGCAGGTGAGTACACAGCCGGGCACCCCTGTCTGACAGCAATTGAGACCCATCATAACTGACATAGAAAGTTGATTTTGGTAGAACAAGGTCTATTCGCAACCGACCTAAAAGGCTATACATCACTAATGGGTTAAGAGGGCATACTTTATTGCTGTCTGGTGTTTGTCTGTCCTTTCCAATCAGAGAATTCATCTGCAGTGTTCACCGCATCTGAATTGGAGAAACACATCTTTTAGGCCGGGGCCCCATGTTACAGTACCTGAAAAGTAGATGGGATTCTGGCTAATTCCATCCATGCATTGCAGGAAAAATTTGCAGCGAAAAAGCTGCATTTTCAAAAACAGCATGTCAATTATACCTGTGTATACCTGGCGTCTTCCGTATAGCCCCCCACTACGTGGGGCCATAGCCTTAGGCTTTATTCACATGTCAGTAATGTGCATCATTGATTGTGACCCAAAACCAGGAGTGGAAACTACAGGTAAAATGTAATGGAAAAACTGTGTTTTCAACCCCTACCTGATCACTGCTTTTGGGCATTAACCTCCCAGACCATGTTTGACCAAGGTGCTCTTTCCCCAAGTACAAAAATAAATTAAAACAAATACACATTAGGTATCCCTGTGTCCAAAAACACCCAATCTACTATTTTTCCCATACGGTGAACACTGTATCGGAAAAAAAAAAATCAAAAGAACAGAACTGCCATTTTTTCACTGTTTCGCCTCCCATAAAAAATTTGGATAAAAAGTGATAAAAAATAGCCATTCCCCAGAATAGTATAAATAAAAAGTATATCTGGCCCTGCCAAAAAGGATGGCTTATGCATCCCAGTACATGGAAATATAAGAAAGTTACAGGTGTCAAATATGGAGACTCCAAGAAATTTTTTTTCCCGTAAAAACGCAATCCATAAGAGAGTCGCACAAACGTACTATTTTCTCGAATTTCACCACATTCAGAATTTTTTTCTAGCTTTCCAGTACATCGTACGGAATATTGAATGGTACTATTACAAAGTACAATTTGTCCCACAAGCATTAAGCTCTTGTATGATATGTGAACAGAAAAATAAAGTTATGGCATTTGAAAAGCACGCATTAAAAAACGAAAAACAAAGATCAGAAATTAGCTGCAGTGAAAAGGGGTTAAATGTAACTAAATAATCTAATGTAGGAGTCTGCAAGTGCGTTTTATGTTAAGTGTGTGATTTAAGATCAAATGGCCTTTTTTGGCCATACTTTTCGCAGGTGCGCCTTTTTGACCCTTTTTAAAAAGGCGTAAGTCATAAGTACAGCGTGAAAAGGATTTCCTTTTAGACCATGCCCCCTTTTCATGCAAAAAAGCTAAAGTGGCGAGAGCAGCATAACATCTGGAAAAAAGGGCACAAATGCTTCATAAATGAACTGTAGGGCAGAAAAAGACCTCAAAAAGGCTCACTTTACTACACAAAAAGGCGCAAGTAGCTTAATAAATGTGCCCCAGTGAGTTCAGAAGGCGGTCACTTGTTTAGAAGCCCAGATCCTGGATCTGTATGAGGAAACTACAAAACTGAGAACCAGTGGTAATTTGAAAAGGAGTTTGCTGCTTACAGAACAGGAACTCACTGGGGTGCAAGGGCAGATGTTAATATAGATGTGCAGGAAAATGAGGAAGCTAGCTGGGTAACAGAATGGGCCAAGCCAAAGAGGAGCATGACATGGAGGTTAGTCCTGAACTGGTACACCCCAACAATTTTACCAAATTGGCAGATGAGGGGGGGTGTACAGGGGTAACACTACTGCAGCAAGACACTTACTCTGACAGCCAAGGGAATATCTGCTTCGGTAAGGAGGGGAATTGGAGTGCAGGATAGGCCAGACCTTAGGATAGACCATCAATATTCGATCTGCAGAGTGGCTCACAGTATTGTTTATGGTATTATCCCAGGTGTGGGACCCCTGCAGATCTAAAATTGATGACCTATCCTAAGCTATGTGTACCATGTCTGCTGGGCCTTCCTTACACCTACTCAGCAATCTGTTTATCCTCTCATCAATATGCATCTACTCAGCTCTAAAGTCCACACTAGGTATTCAATGCTCTTGAGGGCTGCAAGCTTAATATTTATATCCAAATCCTGGACTTCCAAATGCAGGTTTGCATCTAGATCAGATGTAATCATCCCCAAACAGCTGTGTGCATGCATACATTGCATAAGACACAGTTTTGGTAGCATTGTCTATGGAGGATAGAATTAAATGGTCATGAACATCAGAATATACAGTATAAGAGATATTTGCTATTGTATGGATTTGATATACTTGTATGATCCTTCTTTATTTATTGGCAGTTATAGGGAACTTATGAATTTATGAAATCCCTTCATATGCTTATTTATGGATTATACATTTTTGTTATGAATTAGATATTTATGTATATTTAGTGTATGTAATTGGTATTTGACTGGAGTTTTTATTGGGATATATCCTTTGGGAGAATGTTTTTGAGATAGATTGTATACTACAATTATGTCTATCTTGATGCTTGGAGAGGTCACTCCCATTCAGGTTTTCAATTGTTTTTAATTTTTCTTTTCTGGCCTTACTTGTATTTGATAACATTTATTATCTTGGTATAATTTTGGATGTGCATTTTTTATCCATGTCTCCTCAAACATTCCAGAGCTTGCTGACTGGACTCTACTAAAACTCAGTTCTTCTCACACACTGTGGTACAACCCCTCATATGGGGAAAACATTAAAGCTACATATAAAACAATATACACTGTGGCACAGAGCAATACACACGCAGTATAAATTGTATAGCAGTGTCCACTAGGATGCTGCAGCTATCTTTTACTATGAGGACTGGCTTTACTATGACAATGATCTAGCCTGCTAGCCTGACAGTACAGGAGCTGGTGATATCGTCATCTCAACATTCTCCAAGTTATTTTCATTCCCTGTGCTAACACCGGAGGACTGGGATACCAAGTTTTCAACATCACAGTTTTTACTGTCAGTACACAGATGCTTTTTGGTTACATGTTCTGGCTGCCTTAATGGCTCTGCTTTCTCTGCCTCTATGCTGGCAGCTTTCTCCAATTCTAACGCCTTCTGTAGCGCACAAATCTCTGATTCCAGTTCCAGAACTTTCTTCATTGCCACATTTTTCTGCACAGCTTCCATCTCAGTTTTTACTATTGCAACTTGCAGATCTTCCTCAATCCTTCGCACTGCATCCTGGATGATATTTTCTGCTTTCCTCACTGTTCCCTGAATTATATTGAACTGATCCTCCAACATCTTCTGATAAAAAGTTTGCTGATGAGCAGAAGCTTTGTCAAGTCTTTCATTCAAGTCCCGTATCTCAGTGGCTCTCTTATCTTGCTCTTGGTTGAATAAAGACTCTGTCTCTTGAGTCACGTTTTTCAGGGATAGCAGCTCTGATTCCTTAGTGGTTAACAGGCTCTGCAGCGAATCCTTCTCAGCTTCTAGTGCTGCCAGCTTTGAAGATGCAGACTGTTCAGTATTGGATAAAGACTGCTGCAATTGATCCAATTCTTCTCTTTTAGATTCAACTTCGGTTTTTAACTGTTCTATCTGA
The DNA here is from genome assembly GCA_947044405.1 of Leptodactylus fallax. Classification (NCBI taxonomy): domain Eukaryota; kingdom Metazoa; phylum Chordata; class Amphibia; order Anura; family Leptodactylidae; genus Leptodactylus; species Leptodactylus fallax. The sequence goes on from CAMRHE010000166.1 coordinate 1,980,391, forward strand.
AAAGTGTGCTCTTCCAACTTTATTTCTGATTCGCGCTTCACTTGAACCATCTGAAACTCCAGCTGTTTCTTGATGCGTGCAATTTCCTCCTGCTTGTTCACTTGCACCTTTAGTTTAGCAACAAGCATTTTTAGATCTACGATCTCAGCAGATAAATCAGACATTTTTTTCCTCAAACTGATTCCTCATGTCTTCTATCTGGAGGTCCAATTCTCTCTTGGCCTTTTCCAGCTTGTCATAAGCATTAGCTTTGTTCTCATACAATATCTGCACAGATTCCAGGTTTTTTCTCAACTTCATCCTTGGAGCTAACCAAATCCTCCATTTCAGTGCACAGTTGCTTGTTGAGTCTCTCTAACTCGGCCTTCAATTCAAGGGCCTCTTCTAGGGAGCAAGCCAAGGCAAGAGCTTTGATCTCTTTTCCACGAGCCTCTGCTTCAGCACGGTCACGTTCTTCTGCATATCTAGCAGAAAGAGCCTTCTCTTCACCAAGCAGCTGATCAAACTTTTTCTGCTTCTTTTCCAAATTTGACACAATCCGACGTTGATGATCAAGATCTACACCTATATGTTCTAGTTCCTGCTGAAGTCTAATTTTCGTCTTCTCAAGCTTGTCATAAGCAGCAACCTTCTCCTCAAACCGTTGATTTGTAGCTTCTAGCTCCTTTTGCAACTTTTCCTTTAGTTCTTCAACTGAGTCCAAGGACCCAATACTATCCTCCATTTTTTTCTTCAGATCAGTCGCCTGAGCTTGCAGTGTTGAAATCTGCTTTGTCAAATCTCTTTTTGCTTCCTCCTTTTCGTCTAATTGCTCAAGGAAACCATTTTTCTCATCTTCCATTTGTTTTAGTTTTGTACTAAGGTCAAGCTTCTGACAAGTTTCTTCTTGCAAAAGTTCCTGAGTGTCCTGAAGCTGAGATTCTAGTGTAGAAAAATCTTTGGAAAGTTTGATAAACTTGCTGTCTGCTTGAGAGAGAAGCCCTGTGACATTATTCAATTCCACCTGCAGTCCGTTTGCCTTGTCTAGCAGTTCTGCTCGAAACCTGTCCCCTTCTGTGACTTTTAGTTGCAGCTCTTGAAGTTGAGTCTCTACTTTTTTGTGACTCTCCTGTAAGGTTTGCACTTTCTGAGCCTGGACAGACGACATCTCCATCAATTTTTTGTCTTTATTTTGCACCAAAACAGACAATTTCTCTTTATCTTCACAAGATCCTGACAGCGCCCTCTCCAGGCTACATATTCTAGCTTTGAGTTCCATTTCTCTTTGTTCCAGAACTCCAGCTCTGCTCTGCGATTCGTTGACTTCACTATTTAGGCGAACCTGCTTTAGTTCATGCAAGTTTTGCTCTGACTGAAATGTCTGCACCACAGATTCTAAATCACTCTCTCGGTCAGACACATGCTTCCTCAGCTCTGCAATTTCATTTTCTTTGTCAGTTAATGCAGCCGAAAGTTTTTCACATTTCCTGACTTGGTCATCCAGACATTCTGACTGATACTGAAAAAATTCACTTCTCTCACGTTTAGCAGTTTCAAGGACATCTCTTAATTTTTCAATGACACTCTCTTTGGCAATGGAGTCTTCAACATGCTGCTCCTTTAAATCCTGCAATTGCTTCTCAAGCACTTGCTTTTGCTCTACACTCTTTATAACTTTATTAGATAGAGCACATTTCATTTCAGCAAACTCCTTCTTAGTGACACAGTCCATTCCAGGCAAACCCAGCACCACATTTTCACAATGACTAGGATATGAACTCTTTATAGTCTCAAGCTCTTCCTTTAACTTAAGGTTCTCTTTTTCTGATACCTCAAGTTGCCATTTCCAATCAGATATTTCATCTTCATAAATGAACCTGATGGTTTTAATCTCATCTTGAAGCTGCTGCACCATAATATTTTCATCTTTGCGCTTTCATGCACTCCAGTATGAAACATACAGTCAGCAGGGACATATTCATTCATAGAACAGAGGTGCTTCAGAAAAACTAAGTCACTCTCATGCAACCCATCATCTTTACTTGCACTCCACATACTCTGTTCCGGGTTTTGTGTCTCTCTGCATTCAGACTGCTGCACTAATAAACCTGTGAATAACTTCTCTGCTTTTTTACACACTGAAACTCTCTTTTTCTTGCCCATGGTTTACTAACAATATTCCACAATATTCCACAGCAACCTTGGGTTCAACCGGCAGCAACTTTTTGCTATCTTCTGCAGTCACATGTATTCAAACAGTTAACTTATGTGGCACTACAACAACCAGCATTTTCCACAGAAAACACAAACATGGCACCATAGCCTTTCACATAGACTGTTTGCAATATCCAGCTTCTACACACATTGCTTACTTTCTTGCCATCAGCAAACACTTTACAGACTTCTGTGCCACAGTATACACAAAGTCCATTCCCTGGATTCCTCTTCCAGAGTTTTACTTTCACCAGTTTTTGCACACACTTTGCTATGTTGCAATTCCACTCACCCCTTCCTGGGTTTCTCAGTTGAAATCACAGATTTCCTGCAGCTGTAGGCCACAATGCACACTTAGCAGTACTGCAGTCACCAACCACTTGTCTTCCAGGACTTGCATGGATCTCTTTATGCCCGAATCCGTAGCACCATATGTGACAATTTGGGGGGATTAGTCTCAAATGGCGGCAGACTCCTGGTCCCGACAGCAGTGGTTCGTGGAACTGGGCGCCAGAGAGACAGCATTCAGACGGTGCCAATTTAAAACAAAAATGGCTTTTTATTCAACTTAAGTGCAACATAGCAAAACAAAAAAAACCTAGGCCACGCATAGGCCCTAACTCACTGCTTGACCCTTATCTATCCTAGGGGCAACAAGCAGCCTGACTTATGCTCCGCTTGAGCCAAAATTCCCCTGTGGACCCCAGCCCTTCTGGGACAGACCGCCTCTCTGTCCTTGGCTGGTTCCACGATTTCCTGCTTCCTGCAGGATTCAACAGCAGCTCTGCCGCTGTAACCACTCCCTTGGAGTTACGCCCCCACCCAAAGATGTGGCTGAGGGCCTTTTCAGGGATGGCCTTTTGTCGCTCCCTAGCGCCCTCTAGGTTCATACTCTCACAACATATATAAATAAAGATAAAAAACCACACCTTTTTACTTGTGAAATAAATTTGACCGTGATGCCTTTATTAAGGAGTTACGAATTCCAATTAAATAAATTATTAATAATAATAATAATTAATAAATCATTAAATCAATAAATAAAAACCATTAAAATAACTATATCAGTGTTAATCCTGTCCCCCCCCCCCCCGCATTAGCTGGGGGACTAAATACCCCACTAATAAAGCATCGCGACAGAGTCCATAACCTTGATATTAATTTTGGGCAGGAGGGCAGGTGCTGCTGCTCCATCAGCTCCAATCAGCTTTTTCATCCTGCTTCTACGCAGACTTTGGTAAACTTCCAGAACCTGCTCGTGCCTCAACGGTCCAATCAGCTGTTTGATTCCTGCTGCTAGGAGAAGTTTCTAGAAGATTCATAATGGAGGCACAACTGACACACTGATGACCCTCATCAGGTAAGAACCACCTTCAGGAGCCCTTCAGGAGCTTTGTGCTGATTTCAATAATGTGACTCATGGTCGCAACAAGAACAGTTTCCCTAAGTTCAGTGCGTAAAAACCCTAGAGGAATTAAGTATGCACAGACTCCCTGGAGAACCCCTTTAGGCTATGGCCCCAAATGGTATTCTGCAGCAAAAAAAGCACTGTGGGAAAAACCACGGCAGAAACGCATTGCGGTTCTTCCCACAGTGCTTTTGACAGAACGTTTGCAGAGTTTTCATCTGCGGACTTTCTGCTTCAATTATGCCTATAGGGAAACCGCCAGAGTTTCTGTAGGTATAATTAACATGCTGCAATTTCCAAAACTGTGATGGTTTTGGAAATCAACGCGTGTCAGCAGCACGTATTTTAACGCAAATTGAGTATGGGATTCGCTAGAAACCCATCCACTTTGCTGTGACTGTAAAACGCGGCGTTTACGCCGCATGGCACCCTGGCCTTAATGGATGTGTTTACATCCATGGTGAGAACTTTACTTGCAATTCTTTCCTTGTGTGTTTGATATTGCATGTTTTTTTTGTTACACAGACTGTTGAGTTTATTCTGTATGTTAGAAATTGTTTACAAATATTGTCTCATATTACGCAAACTGTGGAAATATTTATTTCACAGTACACCACAGCACACCACACTTTACACATTATACATTACACTTATGTGGAGCTGGGAATGTTACCACTTAACACTTTAATGAAATAGTATTATAATATCGATAGCCTTATCAAGCATTGAGCGACTCAGTTAATAGAAAGTACTCAGCCAACATACTATGCTGTAAATGAGCAAGATTATAAACCTGGCTACATTTTAAAAGTTATTTTAGTGCCTTATATTGCAGGTGCTATTTACTGACCATTTTATATAGGTTTAAGATGGTACATGTACAGTGCCTTGCGAAAGTATTCGGCCCCTTGAACTTTTGAACCTTTTGCCATATTTCAGGCTTCAAACATAAGGATATAAAATTTTAATTTTTTGGTGAAGAATCAACAACAAGTGGGACACAATTGTGAAGTGGAATGAAATTTATTGGATATTTTAAACTTTTGTAAAAAATAAAAAATTGAAAAGTGGGGCGTGCCAAATTATTCGGCCCCCCTTACTTTGTACGTCACCTTTTGCTGCGATTACAGCTGCAAGTCGCTTGGGTTATGTCTCTATCAATTTTGCACATCGAGAGACTGAAATTCTTGCCCATTCTTCCTTGGAAAACAGCTCGAGCTCAGTGAGGTTGGATGGAGTGCGTTTGTGCACAACAGTTTTCAGCTCTTTCCACAGATTCTCGATTGGATTCAGGTCTGGACTTTGACTTGGCCATTCTAACACCTGCATACGTTTATTTGTGAACCATTCCATTGTAGATTTTGCTTTATGTTTGGGATCATTGTTTTGTTGGAAGATAAATCTCCGTCCCAGTCTCAGGTCTTTTGCAGACTCCAACAGGTTTTCTTCCAAATGGTCCTGTATTTGGCTCCATCCATCTTCCCATCAATTTTAACCATCTTCCCTGTCCCTGCTGAAGAAAAGCAGGCCCAAACCATGATGCTGCCACCACCATGTTTGACAGTGGGGATGGTGTGTTCAGGGTGATGAGCTGTGTTGCTTTTACGCCAAACATATCGTTTTGCATTGTGGCCAAAAAGTTCGATTTTGGTTTCATCTGACCAGAGCACCTTCTTCCACATGTTTGGTATGTCTCCCAGGTGGCTTTAAACAAGACTTTTTATGGATATCTTTGAGAAATGGCTTTCTTCTTGCCACTCTTCCATAAAGGCCAGATTTGTGCAGTGTACGACTGATTGTTGTCCTATGGACAGACTCTCCCACCTCAGCTGTAGATCTCTGCAGTTCATCCAGAGTGATCATGGGCCTCTTGGCTGCATCTCTGATCAGTCTTCTCCTTGTTTGAGATGAAAGTTTAGAGGGACGGCCGGGTCTTGGTAAATTTGCAGTGGTCTGATACTCCTTCCATTTCAATATGATCACTTGCACAGTGCTCCTTGGGATGTTTAAAGTTTGGGAAATCTTTTTGTATCCAAATCCGGCTTTAAACTTCTCCACAACAGTATCACGGACCTGCCTGGTGTGTCCCTTGGTCTTCATGATGCTCTCTGCGCTTTAAACAGAACCCTGAGGCTATCACAGAGCAGGTGCATTTATACGGAGACTTGATTACACACAGGTGGATTATATTTATCATCATCAGTCATTTAGGACAACATTGGATCATTCAGAGATCCTCACTGAACTTCTGGAGTGAGTTTGCTGCACTGAAAGTAAAGGGGCCGAATAATATTGCACGCCCCACTTTTCAGTTTTTTATTTTTTACAAAAGTTTAAAATAACCAATAAATTTCGTTCCACTTCACAATTGTATCCCACTTGTTGTTGATTCTTCACCAAAAAATTAAATTTTTTTTTCTGTGATTGTTCTTGGTTGGTAACAGTTTTGCTACGTTATTTTGTTTTTGGTTTCAATTTATAAAATTTTATAAAATTAATAAAAATTACAGTTGAAAAAAAAAGAATTAGGCCTCATTCACACATCTGTATCTGCGGACATGTGAGGTTCATGTTATTCATACACAGCACTCCACCTTGCTTACTTGCAGATGGTGTGCTATCTATGGTTGATCTGCTTTTCATGTCTGTTAAAAGCAGATCAACTTTTTCTATTTAGGAAGTTGGAATAATACTATGAATAGGGTGGATTTGGGAACAAAAACTCACAGTAGCTGTAAGGGAATTGCTAGAGGAGCAATTCCCCAGTAGCTGCTAGTGAACCCTGGGGGGAGGGGCATGAAAAGACAGTGAGCCCTAAGCTGAACCCCCTGACCCTCACTACTTGCTTGAACTGTCCTAGACGACAGACGACAACTGGGCGGCAATCCCTTCTTAAGATATAAGTGATGATACAGAACAAGACAAACAACAACAAAAGGGAGGTCAGCTAGCCAAGGGGTCGGTAACAGTTGAGCAAACGCAGTACAGAAGCCAAATCCGAGAGAATAGTCAAAGGTAAAGCCAAAGCTCAGGAATATGAATACAGGTAACAAAACAGCAAGAGTAAATAGCCAGCACGCATGAGGCAATAGCAAGCACCAATGTGAATGAGAGCAAACAATAAATAGGAAGGAAAAACCAGCCCCAGACTTGATAGGAAGATAGGTTGTCAATCACACAGGTAAGGCTAAAATTAACTATTAGAGGAGAAGAGAGAAACCAAGGTGAAGGAGATGGGTATGGTGGAAAATCAATTATAGAGGTGAGGGAATAGGACAGTGTTCAGACAATACAAGAAGAACCCAAAGGAAGGAATCACAGCTGAATCACATGCCTCCTGCGCCACAGCATGTGGCCGGATGATGCAGCCAAAGCCCGGACAGGCAAAGATGTTACATTTTCTTGTGGGCTTTATTTTCATAGTGATTTGCTGTGTGGTAAAAATGATGCTGATGATGATAACTTTATTCTGCAATTCACTAAGATTACAGAGATTCCAAATTTATTTAGTTTTTGTTATTTTTTTTAAATTCAAAAACTTTGAATTAATTTTATTGCCATATCCTGATGCCTATAACATTTTCATATTTTCACCTATAAGGCCTCTTTATTGCAAGGGAAGTATTAGTTTTTATCAGTTTTAGCTTTTACTGATGTAATTTTCAGGAATATAGGGTGTTTTGATCACTTTTTTAAAAAGTTTTATTGAAGTTTTTGTGATAAAAGTATAACAATACAAACCACAACTGAGGGCGGGGGGGGAGGGAAAAGTTTGAGGGGATGGAAAGGGAAACCGGGAGAGACAACAACAGGGAAGCTGAGGGGAGGGGAAGAGGGAAAGGGAACAACTAAATACTCTGAATCAGCAGAGTCAAACAGCAAAATGAAACAGATGAGGTATAACAAAAGTCAAACATAAAAAAAAAAATTGACAATCTACAAAAAATAAGGGAATACTGAGGGATGGGGAGGCAGCTCTCTACCCACCACAGGGCCAGGGGCACAGTGGAGGAGGGGGGGTAGAGGATAAGCAATGGAAAAGACAGGACTGAAAGCCAATACTTTTATATACCTTATTGTTGAGAGTGGCAGTGAGGAACTCTAAACTTCTAACATCCTTGATACGGACCACCAGCTCAGGACCTGTGGGGGGGTTGTACACTCTGCCAGTGGAGAGCCACCAGCATTTTAGCTGCAGTGCAAATACACAGAAAGAGCTTAGATAACTTCCTGACAAGGAGTCGCGGCAGCAAATTAAGAAGGTAAACCAAGGGATCTAGAGGGACACCCTGGAGGAAGCCTTGACTTCCCTCCAAAAAGGACTGAGCAGGGGACAGGTCCAGAATATTTTTGTATATCGTACCCATCTCAGAAATGCATCAAAATCTTATATTGCGTCTCACAAAACGTAATGCAGGTAGAAGATTTGGCTGCACGGGACCATATAATCCGCTACTGGTCAGGTGACATCTGCCTGCCCACAGCCTTGTTCCATCGAGTCATATATTTGTGGGCTTTGGGGGGCCACCCCTCCGGAGAGGTGAGCAGGTGGTAAATAGCTGAGATTAGACCCTTCATAGAAACGCCAGCCCTACACAACCTCTCAAAAATGGTAGGGACAGAAACCCATGGGGCCCCAAATAGGGTGAACATGAAATGAGCTATATGTTGATAGTGGAGCCATTCCGTACAGTACATGGCAGGCGCAGAGTAGAAGTAAAATAGTCAAAAGGCCTAAGCTCCAAGGTAGATGGGTCAATCAAGTCAGCCACATGGAACAGACCCAGCCTGCTCCAAGGGTGCACCATAGCCGCTGTCAGTCCCTCCGGGAGGAGAGGATTAAAAAGAAAAGAGACCATAGAGGAATTTCGTGAGGCCAGTAAGCCAAATAGCTCTAGTGAAGCGGATCGGACACAGGAGGGGATGGCGGGTAGGGGGAGGTGCGGGACCACAGGAAGGCATTGGGATGGATTGGAGCCAAGCAAAGTTTTTCAATTTCTCCCCACACATGTGACTGTAGGATGTCTTGCGCATATCATTAAGCTGTTAGTGTCCTTTTATCACTACCAAGGGTTACCAACTGTCCTACACAATGTCTCCGCAGACTATCACATCAGTGTTGCCCCACAGCAAAGGTAGGATTGAAGCGCTCACCACGACAAGGCCTCCATACTGGAAGGTTTCCTCTGCAGATTTTTTGCTTCCATTATACCTATAGGTAAACCGCTGACATCTCTGTAGGTATAATTGACATGATGCGATTTCCAAAACCGTGATGGTTTTGGAAATTGGAGTGTGTCCACTGTGTGTATTTTTCTGCAATGTGTGCAGTGACTGTAAAATGCAGTGGTTTTTGCTGCAGCGTTTATGCCACATGGGGCCCCGGCCTAAGACACAATCGCATGCTAATTTTTGCAGCAATCTGACATTTCTATCTGGGTGTGTTATTTTTGTCAATGAGTGTTTAGCAATATTGTTAAGTGCCCCATGTAAAATCCTATAAAAGGACAAAGGGACATTCCTTCCATCTATAGAATAGGTTTCAATCTCCAGAGGCAATAACGCTTCTTTACAGCTGTGAATGTGTCTGGAATCTACCTAAGGAATTAGTCACAACTAAAACAGTTGATGTTTTTTAAAAAGCTTATATAACATTTATTTATTTTATTTTATTTTATTTTATAATTGCTATTAGGAAATACCTGAAGCTACATGAGGAGAGTTTTTCCTTTTTGGGGCAGATTGTTTCCTACCAGGAGGTTTACCATCATCTGGACCAATAGGGTAAACGAAGTACTGATGTTTAAGCATTCCTCTTCCACAATGCATGTCCTTTTCCATACCTAGATTTAAGTAAATGTGCATGTCTGTTTTTTTTTCCACTGTACTACAGTATGTAACTATGGAAGCTGCACTAGAGGTGCCTTGTATTACCTTATAACCCACTATTATTTTGCTAGCATTTTAATTTGCATGGGATTTGGCAGTCAATTAGAAGCACAGGACACTGTTGCTAAGTTCAGTTTTTTGACCACTACGTACTGCTGATTTCCCCATAAGGTGTGATTAAAAATCCATTTCTATGTTGACTGTAATTGCCGTTTTTGGAAAATAAACAATTAGACATTTAATTTCAAACCTAAGTAATAATAAAGTGGCTGTCTGCTAAATGTAGCTTTGAGTAGTGCCTGCGTCATGACTTTCCACATGTCCAATCTGTCTTGATTAAATCACTTAAACTTCAATTATGGTAGAACATATTGCTGGTGGAGAGTGCATTTTCCTAGCATGATGCAGCTATTGATAATGATCCCCAAGTAAAGAAATTATTATATAAAATATACTATTCTTCAGACCAATGGCGTATAAGAGCAAGTCCACGCAGGAGGCATAAGATTTTAACAAATAGAAAGGAAATTGACCTGTGGTGTGGATTTTAAATCCAATAAATGTGAATTTATCCTGCAGATTTTCAAAACGACTTGATCCTTTGCAATGCCTGAGGTGAATTCCACAGCAAATCTGCAACAAATTCAAATGTAACACAATCAGATTTTGTCACAGATTTTTACCAGATTTCCCTGCAGATGGATTTCAAATGCTTGAGCCTTTTTGTTCTCAAGGAGATAGACTTTTAGGCTGAGGCCCCATGTTGCGAAAACACAGCTTTTTTTGTTGCAGATTTTGCTGTGTTTTTTTTTAGCCAAAACCAAGAGTGGCTACAAAAGAAATGGGAAATATTCTAGCTTCTGCTCAATCCACTCCTGATTTTGGCAGCAGCAAAATCTGCAACAAATAAAAAGCTAAGGCCCCACGTAGCAAAGCGCAGCTAAAAAATGTATCGCATTTTTTTTTTCTGTAGCATTTTTTAGAGTTTTCCTCTGCGGACTTTCTGTCCCTATTATACAGTGCTGGCCAAAAGTATTGGCACCCCTGCAATTCTGTCAGATAATACTCAATTTCTTCCAGAAAATGATTGCAATCACAAATGCTTTGGTAATAATATCTTCATTTAATTTGTCTTCAATGGAAAACCACAAAAAGAATTGGTCAAAAAGCCAAATTGGATATAATTCCGCACCAAACATAAAAAAGGGGGTGGACAAAAGTATTGGCACCCTTTGAAAAATCATGTGATGCTTCTCTAATTTGTGTAATTAACAGCACCTGTTACTTACCTCCATTGAACATGGAGAAAAGAAAGAAGACCAAAGAACTGTCTGAGGACTTGAGAAGCAAAATTGTGAGGAAGCATGAGCAATCTCAAGGCTACAAGTCCATCTCCAAAGACCTGAATGTTCCTGTGTCTACCGTGCGCAGTGTCATCAAGAAGTTTAAAGCCCATGGCACTGTGGCTAACCTCCTTAGATATGGACGGAAAAGAAAAATTGACGAGAGATTTCAACGAAAGATTGTGCGGATGGTGGCTAAAGAACCTCAACTAACATCCAAACAAGTTCTAGCTGCCCTGCAGTCCGAGGGTACAACAGTGTCAACCCGTACTATCCGTCGACGTCTGAATGAAAAGGGACTCTATAGTAGGATACCCAGGAAGACCCCACTTCTGACCCAGAGACATAAAAAAGCCAGGCTGGAGTTTGCCAAAACTTACCTGAGAAAGCCAAAAACTTTTTGGAAGAATGTTCTCTGGTCAGATGAGACAAAAGTAGAGCTTTTTGGGAAAAGGCATCAACAGAGTTTACAGGAAAAAAAAAGAGGCCTTCAAAGAAAAGAACACGGTCCCTACAGTCAAACATGGCGGAGGTTCCCTGATGTTTTGGGGTTGCTTTGCTGCCTCTGGCACTGGACTGCTTGACCGTGTGCATGGCATTATGAAGTCTGAAGACTACCAACAAATTTTGCAGCATTAGGTAGGGCCCAGTGTGAGAAAGCTGGGTCTCCCTCAGAGGTCATGGGTCTTCCAGCAGGACAATGACCCAAAACACACTTCAAAAAGCACTAGAAAATGATTTGAGAGAAAGCACTGGAGACTTCTAAAGTGGCCAGCAATGAGTCCAGACCTGAATCCCATAGAACACCTGTGGAGAGATCTCAAAATGGCAGTTTGGAGAAGGCACCCTTCAAATCTCAGGGACCTGGAGAAATTTGCCAAAGAAGAATGGTCTAAAATTCCAGCAGAGCATTGTAAGAAACTCATTGATGGTTACCGGAAGCGGTTGTTCGCAGTTATTTTGTCTAAAGGTTGTGCTACCAAGTATTAGGCTGAGGGTGCCAATACTTTTGTCCGGCCCATTTTTGGAGTTTTGTGTAAAATGATCAATGATTTGACTTTTTTTTCATTCTCTTTTGTGTTTTTTCATTGCAAGCAAAATAAATGAAGATATTATTACCAAAGCATTTGTGATTACAATCATTTTCTGGAAGAAATTGAGTATTATCTGACAGAATTGCAGGGGTGCCAATACTTTTGGCCAGCACTGTACCTATATGGAAAACAGCAGCATTTCCACAGGTATAATTGACATGCTGTGATTTTCAAAAATGCAGGTAAGTACAACATGGGGCCCCGGCCTTAGGGATTTTTACCCTGTGAGTGGTGTGTCTGAAGCCCCATTGAAGGATACTGTGAGCAATCAGGTGGACACAGCAGGTGAACTGAACAAGAGTATTTACTTAAAATGATGCAGCAAGCAAGGTGGTTGCAAACTTGTTTAGAAAACATGAGGCAACTACTGTACTTGTGCTCTATATTTAAAGAGGACCTTTCATGTCCTCATGCACATGTGGTTTTATATGCCGCTAGAAAGCCAACAGCGCGCTGAATTCAGTGCACTGTTGGCTTTTCCGTTATGTGCCCCGGGACTGGAGGTATCAGTGCCGTTAGTTTCGATACCAATCTCTGCCCACCGTCAGAAGGGCATTCCTGACAGTCCATAGACTTGTACTGGGGAAGGCGTTCCTAACAGCTCAGCGTCATCGCTGGGCGGTAAAGAATACCCCCTCTGACAGTACAGGGCTATGGACAAGTACTGTCGGGGAGGGGGGCCTTCCTCATGTGGCATCCCAGAGCTGGCTATGGCTGGGCTGAGGGTGATCTCTGTGCATTGTATTATTTCCTGTTGCTTCATAGGCTGTGTGACATAGTAGGGGGTCCTGAGTCTCACACAACACAGCGCCACCTAGTGAGCCTCACACATGCATTACACCTCCCATAGGATTGAATAGTAACCAAATGTCCAATGGGAGGACATCGCCTGGGAAAAGGGGAGGAGTCAGCTGATCACTGGGTCCCCATGGTAACACCCCTGCAGGAAGGTCCTGCATGTGAGGAGTTAGAAGTGTGGAGTGTTAGGAGGAGGAGGTGAGGAGATAAGTGTGATGTCCTGTGAAGAAAGCAGTGAGTTTAGTGCAGGAATCTCAAGTCCTAGACAGGCCCAGGAAGGTTGGAGAGCTGACATACTCCATACTGTCTGCCTAGCCATCGCCCTGAAGGAAGTCAAGCATCATTATCTTGTCAGCCTGAGACTGTGGAGAGAACATTCTGGAACACGTGCTCCATAGCAAGTATCACAGGATCCAGGGGCCAAGGCCAGACCTGTGGAATATCCTGCCACCCTGACTATTGCACCCCGAAACTCTGAGCTATCAGGACCACATAACGTGAGTGGGGAATATTATGTACTAGTAGCATGGTGGGCATCCTCCTATGAGCCAAATAGGAGCCCAGACGCACCTTAGGGCTGTAACACTGAAGTATAAGGGGCTAGGAACACCTTTCATCAAGTCTGCCCTGCACCCTAGGACTTTGCTGTGTCACCAGGCGTACCCCGTTGTTTTGTATTGAAGAAACTGTTTAAGCATTTGTGCCGCCACACCCATGGAAGTAAAAGTTCAACTTTACAACCGTTTCTGTGTCTGACTCTGCACCGACAACATCAGGGCGCCCCAAACACCACCAGTCGGCACAGTATAGGGGAAGCGCCCCGGGGGGAACAATCACCACCAACATTTGTGCAGCCCCCTCATCACCGGTACCAGTGGTGGTAACGTGGGACAGCACCAGCGCTGCGCCCTCGTGCCCAGAGACCGTGACAAGTCTGCGCTGTTTGCACCCCGCAATCCCAACTGCAGCGTTACCTTCCATCTGGTCACCGCAAGAAAAACTGGCGTCACGAACAGGATTCGGGTGTGTGCCATTTTGAGAAAGTCGCCACGAAAAGTGCGCCAAATTGTCTCCAGAGCATCGGTCTTTATTGTGGACTTTGCTAAGATCAAGTTTATTCCCTGAGAGTGCTTGCCACAAAGAGGGGGAGCCCTATACCCCTGAAGTAAGCCCTAAAGACTGTCCTCTCAGTGTGTTACAGCCCTGGAAGAGTTAAAACACCCAGGACTTGTTTGCTGCGCCACATCGCTGTGTAAGAACGCCCACAAAGGGTTAACTGTACCTTGCAAAAGTGCGGGAGATTTTTAGCACTGCCCATGAGGCCAGGAGACCCATCTGCCGCCATCTTAGGAGAGCCCAGAATGCTGAGCGCAATGCTCCAGCGCACCCATACAAGAAAGTGAAAGCTGAACGTGCCAGCGCCATTTCTGACTCTCTGGTGCCGCATCACCGTCCCTGCTGTGCACCGCTGATCTCTGGTCCACGCTGCAGTTGCTGTCAGTGAGTACTGTGCCTCCCTGTCCTTGTCTTCAGTCCTCCCTCGGCCCCAGCGAGTGTTTTCCGTGTACCGTGTCCGTGGGGAGTGCCACCATTAAAGAGGGGGAGCACACCGTCAGCCTGCATCACAGTGACTCTGTTAATAGCTACAGCATTCTTAAAGGGACAGCATTCCAAGTTGTAGTCTCCATTCCCTGCCAGCAAGCAGTTGAGTTTCTTAAAGAGACGGCGACCTAATTCCAGTCATACCTGCAAACAACATGACTGAGCAAAGTGACATTGTGCCATCTGTTTCTAGTGATCCAGCAGTGCCCATGGCGAGCAGCCTACCATTCTCCATGCCATTTTACCCTGGCGCACCATGGCTGCCGCGCTACAAAGGGGAGGCGCATACCCTCAGGGACTTTCGTGAGAAGATGCTGTCTCTCTTCCAGTTCTATCCTCTGAATACAGAACAGCAGATACAGATCCTGCTGGGCCAGCTTGAGGGTGCTGCAGCTAGGGAGGTCAAATCCTGGCCTGCCTCTGACAAAAGAACCCCTGGGCAAATTCTGGACAAACTCCAGGTGAACTTTGACGTGCGATCTGTCTCCGAGGTAAAGATGGGCTTCTTTTCCAGACGACAACTACCTGGTGAGACCCTGCGGGACTATGCTTTATCCCTCCAAGAGGCGTTCAGAGCTGTGGTGCAAGTGGATCCACGTGAGAATGTGGACTCTGATAAAATCTTGCTTGACCGCTTCATAGAAGGGGCGGGTACCACATTGCTCCAGAGTCAGTTGCGAATGCTTGCTGCACAACATCCCAGCATCACGTTTGCTGACTTCAAGGCCCTTGCCATCCAGGTCTTGAGACAGGAGCAGCCCCAGCCGAGCCCAGTCATCTGTGCTCCCTCACCTGGACCCTCAACAAGCATTGCTCCAGTTGTCCTGCCACTACCTCTGGGTACCTCACCTGCTGCCCAAACTGCGCAGACTACACTAGCAGACTCCAGAGATGACCTTCTGGCCCGAGTGGATCATCTGACCCGTGCCATGGAACAGATCACCGTCCGTCTAGATCGTCTGACCCAGCCGTCTTCATCGTCCAGTGATCCTTTGCGAAGTCTCAACATCTCACCTGAGTCGCCACCCAGACGTCCGTCTTCAGTGAAACCTCCGCAGAGTGAGAGGCCATACTGTACCTATTGCCATAGATATGGACACACCAGGCCTCAGTGTTTTCAGTTAAACGGGCCACCCCCGAGGCAGCGGGCCGCCCCTCGGGAGGAAAGAAGAAGGGCCCAGGTGAATCTTCAGTGCCATTGTCACGCTTCGTCTCAGCCTGCCCACACATCACAATCCGGGTGAACGGCGTCCCTCTGACAGCGTTGGTGGACACTGGATCTCAGGTAACAACCATGCGCAAGCAGGTGTTCCTTGAACATTGGGACTTAGGTGTGTTGAATAGAACACCTGACACAAGGATAAATCTGTGTGCCAGCAATGGACAGCCCATACCACAGCAGGGTTATTGGGAACCCACTATCCAGATTGGGGACTTGAAACTGCCTAGACAGGGTGTAATTGTCACTGATGTAGAGGATGATAGGTTTGCAGTTGTAATATTAGGCATGAATGTTTTACGCCATTGCTTTGCAGAAGTGTTGGATGCCTTGCATGCCTCTCTCCTTACAGCTTCTCCCAGTGACCAGCAGACCATTCAGCGGGCCATTCGTGTACTCAATGCCCAGCACAAGTTCGCCAACAAACAAGGTGAAATTGGTCGAGTCCGGATCCAAGATACCCGTCCAGTAACCCTACAGCCTGGAACAGAAACTATGGTGTGGTGCCGTGCCCGTCCGGGCATAGAAAATCAGGACTACGAGGCCTTGCTACAACCCATACAGGTAGATGGCCAACCACTTGTCATGGCTGCCCGCAGCCTTGTCACAGTTTCCAATGGACGTGTTCCTGTCCGCTTAGTCAACTTGGGCGATGCTCCCGTGAACCTCCACAAGTTCCACTCTGTGGCCCTGCTACACCGGTTAGCACCAGAAGACATTCTCTCTGGTGATTCTACCGCCACACAGCGTTCCACCCAAGCTGCTGAGAACATTCAGAATGGAGCCACGAAGTCCTGGTGGGATGAATTGAACGTGGGAGACGCCAATACCCCTATAGAGCACATCAATGGGGTTCGCAATGTGGCCAAGCGTTACCAACAGGCATTCAGCAAACACCCATTGGACTTTGGTAAGACCACGACCATACAACATCGCATTCTGACTGGCGACCACCATCCAATCAAGGAGCGTCACCGTCCAATACCACCAGCGATGTACCAACCGGTGAAAAAGTTGATCCAAGAGATGCGAGATGCTGATGTCATCCGGGAGAGTAACAGCCCCTGGGCAGCCCCGCTAGTCCTTGTCAAGAAGAAAGACGGAACCCTACGATTTTGTGTGGACTATCGTAAACTCAACAACGTCACGCACAAAGACGCATACCCATTGCCGCGGATTGAGGAATCTCTAACGGCTTTGGGATCAGCTACCTGTTTCTCGACCCTGGACTTAACCAGTGGATACTGGCAAGTCCCTATGGCGCCTGAAGATCGTGAAAAGACTGCGTTTACAACCCCGATGGGACTCTTTGAATTCAATAGTATGCCATTTGGGCTATGTAATGCCCCAGCCACATTCCAACGGCTTATGGAGAGGTGCCTCGGCCATGAGAATTTCCAGAGTGTGCTACTGTACCTGGACGATGTTATTGTATTCTCCCGGACATACCAAGAACACCTTCGTCACCTGTCCGAGGTATTCAAGGTACTTATACAGCACGGCCTAAAGGTGAAGCCCTCCAAGTGCTACCTGTTGAAACCCCAAGTTCACTACCTTGGGCATGTCGTGAGCGCACAAGGCGTCCAACCTGATCCTGAAAAGATCACTGCAGTCCAGAACTGGCGAAGACCAACTACCATCAAAGAAGTCCGAAGCTTCCTTGGATTCGCAGGTTACTACCGGCGTTTCATACCACACTTCGCCCAAGTAGCCGAGCCTCTGAACGAGTTGTTGCGCGGTTGTCCCAGAGAAAACTGCAACCGAAAGCTTCCGGTAGACTGGACAGCGCGTCAAGAGGAAGCCTTTCAAGCGCTTAAAGCACTTCTGACGCAACCACCAATTCTAGCCTATCCCGACTACAGTCAGCCATTCCGCTTGTACACAGATGCAAGTCACCAAGGTTTGGGTGCAGTGTTGTCCCAGGTTCAGGACAACAAAGAGCGAGTCATCGCCTACGCCAGCAGGAGTCTGAGAGGTGCGGAGAAGAACGACCAGAACTATAGTTCTTTCAAACTCGAACTTCTGGCGCTTGTCTGGGCCGTGACAGAGAAGTTTAAAGACTACCTGGCTGCCACACCCTTTACCATGTACACAGATAACAATCCGTTGGCGCATCTGGACACTGCTCGACTGGGAGCCCTTGAACAACGGTGGGCCTCAAGACTCGCGAATTACAAGTTCTCTGTCAAGTATCGCAGTGGCAAGTCCAACGCTAACGCTGATGCACTCTCAAGGTTGCCTGTGGGAGAAGAACCACCCCGAGAAGACATCTGGGAAGAGGTGGAGATGCCACCATTCTACAACAAGTTTGCCCAACAGGTTGCTATTGGTGTCCCTGTAGAAGGAGAATCTCTGGCGAAAACAGCTGCCGAATCCCTCCAGGAGCCATCTCTGTGGAAAACGTTCCAAGAAGAGAGCAGAGTTTTAGGAGAATTGTCAGATTTCCTGCTTACAGGAAGAATACCAACCCGTGTAAAGAGAGGTCTTCATGACGTGGAATTAAAACGCCTTTGGCGACAGAGGAAGCGCCTGTTTGTCCAACGAGGCCTTCTACATAGAAACACTCTTGATCCTGTCACAGGTGAAAGGCTTCATCAGATCCTCGTACCAAGAAGAGACGCACAGATGATACTTGAGGCGTATCATGACAGATCCGGTCACTTCGGGGTACAAAAGACCGAAGCTACCATCCGTCGTCGCTTCTATTGGGTTGGGATGAGGAGTGACATTGAGAGTTGGTGCCGAGAGTGTCCCGCCTGTAGTATCACCAAGGAAGGTCGAAGAGATCAGAAGGCCCCTCTACATCCAATTAAGACTCAAAAGCCGTGTGAAATTGTTGCTCTGGACCATGTGAAGTTGGGTCCCACACGTTCTGGCTACAGCTACGCTCTGACAATGGTGGATCATTACTCCAAGTTCCTTGTCATCGTGCCTGTCAGAGATCTTACAGCAAGAACTACGGCTGAGACCTTCTACGCAGAGTTTGTCCGCCATTACGGTTGTCCTGAGCATATCCTCACCGACCGTGGATCGGCGTTTGAATCCCAATTGTTCCGTGAGCTGTGTCAGTTCCAAGACTGCAAGAAGTTGCGAACCACAGCGTATCACCCTCAAGGGAATGGTATGTGCGAGAAGGCAAATCAAGTGATCATCGGCATGCTAAGAACAGCCGCAGTTACACCTGGTGTTGAGTGGCCTGAGCGTATCAAGGACTTGGCCTATATTTACAACAACACACCCCAAACATCTACGGGATACGCACCATTTTATCTAATGTTTGGAAGACAAGGTCAACTTCCTTCAGACTTAACCCTTGGTGTGAAGGTCCCTGACACCATCAATCCACTACCCATAACAGACTGGGTTGTTGAACACCGCCGACGTATGGAGGAAGCTAAAGAGATAGTTGAAACGCGCATGGATGAGGTTCGTAGGAGACAACAGGAGGATTACAACCATCACGCCCATGCAGCGCCCCTGAAAGTTGGCGACCGTGTATGGTTAAGGAATAACCATCGGAATGGGAATTTGGATCCATTCTGGGAGAAAGAACCATACAGTGTCATCTCCATACCATATCCTGAATCCGACGTGTATGAGATCTCTAAACCTGGGAGACAGCCCCAAGTAGTACACCGAAACCGTCTGAAGCTGTGCCTTAAAGAAGGACTACCCACAGAGGTGCCCCCAGCTGAGACAACGAGTACAGAGATCTTGTCACCTTCTGAAGCGAAAGAGAGACCCCCAACGTTAACTGAGCTTATGTGGGCGCCTAAACTACTACCATTTAGCTGTTATCCACCAATTGCTCTAGTGCAAGAGAACCCTTCGACAGATGATTTTAATTGATTTCAGTGACTCTGTTCCTGATTCAAATCTCGTTCCACTTAGGCGTTCTGAGCGTACCACAAAAGGCATACCTCCAACACGCTATAGTGATGCCATGGCTGTCCTTGGGTAAAAGAGATTAACTGTCTCTGCTTCTGTATATATGTTATTCCTGCTCTGATTACATTAATGTTTTTCCTGTGTGTATATACAGTATATATATAATATCTTGCCATGTAATATAGTATTTACATTTATATGCAACAATCCAAGCCATAGTGCCTGGCTCACCGAGCCAAGGAAGTTCTGTTACCCCATTGCGGTATGGACATTGGTGCTAGAGTGCCTACTCTTCCTTACAGAAAGGACTGTTTATTGTTTCTCAGAGAGACTCTCATGATAATGGACACTCACAAAATTTGTGCCAGAGAGCCTCTGGACCCATTTGCACTACTGTTGTTTCTATATGGACTGTCTGATGGTACCGCCAAAAGGTTCCATAAGTCTGAGTTTAATTATCTCTCCGTTACCCTTCAGACTTCTCATGGACATTCCAGGACTATGCCGGGAGGTCTTACCTCAAGTTTCTAAGTATTATATTTTTCTAAACTGTTAGTGACATTTGCACTTTATTCGTATTTATTAACGTTATGTTACATTTCTCACCTTCACCCCAGCCCGTCGCCGAGGTCGGCTCAGTGAAAGAGGGGGAGTATGTGGCATCCCAGAGCTGGCTATGGCTGGGCTGAGGGTGATCTCTGTGCATTGTATTATTTCCTGTTGCTTCATAGGCTGTGTGACATAGTAGGGGGTCCTGAGTCTCACACAACACAGCGCCACCTAGTGAGCCTCACACATGCATTACACCTCCCATAGGATTGAATAGTAACCAAATGTCCAATGGGAGGACATCGCCTGGGAAAAGGGGAGGAGTCAGCTGATCACTGGGTCCCCATGGTAACACCCCTGCAGGAAGGTCCTGCATGTGAGGAGTTAGAAGTGTGGAGTGTTAGGAGGAGGAGGTGAGGAGATAAGTGTGATGTCCTGTGAAGAAAGCAGTGAGTTTAGTGCAGGAATCTCAAGTCCTAGACAGGCCCAGGAAGGTTGGAGAGCTGACATACTCCAGCTATTCAGAAGATCCTGTCCCCTGTCTGCCTAGCCATCGCCCTGAAGGAAGTCAAGCATCATTATCTTGTCAGCCTGAGACTGTGGAGAGAACATTCTGGAACACGTGCTCCATAGCAAGTATCACAGGATCCAGGGGCCAAGGCCAGACCTTTGGAATATCCTGCCACCCTGACTATTGCACCCCGAAACTCTGAGCTATCAGGACCACATAACGTGAGTGGGGAATATTATGTACTAGTAGCATGGTGGGCATCCTCCTATGAGCCAAATAGGAGCCCAGACGCACCTTAGGGCTGTAACACTGAAGTATAAGGGGCTAGGAACACCTTTCATCAAGTCTGCCCTGCACCCTAGGACTTTGCTGTGTCACCAGGCGTACCCCGTTGTTTTGTATTGAAGAAACTGTTTAAGCATTTGTGCCGCCACACCCATGGAAGTAAAAGTTCAACTTTACAACCGTTTCTGTGTCTGACTCTGCACCGACAACATCAGGGCGCCCCAAACACCACCAGTCGGCACAGTATAGGGGAAGCGCCCCGGGGGAACAATCACCACCAACATTTGTGCAGCCCCCTCATCACCGGTACCAGTGGTGGTAACGTGGGACAGCACCAGCGCTGCGCCCTCGTGCCCAGAGACCGTGACAAGTCTGCGCTGTTTGCACCCCGCAATCCCAACTGCAGCGTTACCTTCCATCTGGTCACCGCACTCACAGTCCAGCTAGAGATCGGTGGGCAGAGATCGGTGCCAAAACTAACTGCACCGATATCTCCAGCCCCAGGGCACATAACGGGAAACCCAACAGTGCGCTGATTTCTAGCGGTATATCAAACCGCAGGTGCATGAGGATACGAAGGGTCCTCTTTAAAGTGGATTTCAATCTTTGCATAGCAAAGGATGATTTCATGTGTTGGCTGCTCTTATTATATCTCCACCAAAATAGGAGAGATTGTTATTTTCCCCAGTCTTGATGGGTTTTCACAGAGGACCTTTTGGGTGGACAAGGTTGAAAGAGCAGACTTTTGCTTTAAGATGTTGAAAGGATGCAGAAGGCAGGAGTGATTGAAGCAAAGTAGACCTCATACTATCACTGTATACTGTGATGTATATTCCACTGTTCAAAACAACACCTCTCACTGACCAGTACTAGAGTATATCAAATATAACTTTTATTAACTCTACATCATAGTTGTGAAACCTAGTGTAATAAAACTGAGCCAGTATTGTGCACAGGTCACTGCTATAAAAACCTCTTACAGGAATCTGGCACAGCAGCTTTTACTGCTTATTTATAAGTTAATTGCCGAACAGCGGTTTCTACTGTAACTTCACTTTAATAGTGTCCCTGATGACCCCTACTAATGACTAGGGGGGGCTGTGTTGAGAGTTATGTGGAGAGCTGCAATCCTTTATTCCAATGGTGGCTTGATACAGGTCTCCGGGTTAGACAGCTAGTAACTTATTAATTGAGAGTGGTAGTCTAGTCAGCTCAGCACAGTCTTAGGGCTATTAGGAAAGAATCAATATTTCTAGTTCTCCTATTATCAGACCCCCTTTTTCTTCCCTTTATAGGAACAGATAGAAATGTATTAAAGGGTTCTTATACCATTGACTTGTATACATTGTTGGCTCAGTATTATTACACTGAGAGTCATTATTTTCATGTAAAATTAATATAGAGTGGACATTGTGAAGGATTTGTAAGAATAAAGCACTCTATATATTCAAAAGACAAATAATAGGAGGGGCGGAGCTTGACCGCTGAGTGTAACGGCAGCATGAGCCTGTAGGTCCGTTATATAGAGGCTGGATTGAGCGACACAGCTAAGCTACCACAGTGGAAATGGTCAAAATCGGGAGGGATAAGAGTGGGGGTACTCCCTGTACCCCGAAAACTGCTCGATAACAGGCAGATCTTTAGAAATTCCTGAGGATGGGGAGTCCTCATGGACGGAGCGGCTTTCCCAAGATGGCGCCGGGGGGCGCTAGAAGCAGAGATCCTGCGGTGGACTTGGATCAAGAAAGCAACGGTGATGGTGAGAGCGTCGACCTAGCTCCTTCTCAGATCTCTAAATCCTTTCTTAAAAAGGCCATGTCCCAAGCTCTCCAACCTGTACTTTCAGACTTTCAGCCGAAATTAAATCTGAACTGACTCACCTGGGCCGCAGAGTAGAAGGCGTAGAGGACGTACGCGCAAGCCTCACATCCCACTCCTCCGCCATGGCTGACCTGCTCTCCTCACAGAAGGTGCAGATTGACCGCTCTGACGCTCCTAGAAGACCAGGAAAACCGTTGGCATTGCCGTAATTAAGGGACTCTCTGAAACGTGTGACCTCACTGCTGGGCCCTGCCTGTGCTGCCTTGGTGGTTGTGGAAAGGGCCCATAGGACACTGTGACCTAAACCAAAGCCTAAAGACCCACCCAGGGATGTCATCTGTGTCCTTTTGTCATATGTGGACACTCAGGATATTTTAGCTGTGCCCTGTACCCAGGAAGAACTAGCCCATGGCGCTGACAAGTTAACTTTCTACCAGGACCTAACCCTTACTATTTTGGCTAAGCGACGCCTGCTTAAACCACTCCTTGAGAACCTGTGGCGCATGAACATTGCGTATTCTTGGCCATATCCTTTTGGCCTCTCTATTCAACACAAGGGGAAGTGATTGTTGGTCCATACTCCAGCGGACCTGACCAATGTTTGGGAGCAGCTCAACATCACCCCGCTAGACATACCGTCGTAGATGCCGATCCCAGACATAGACATGCTTCCTCTGTTGCCGACCTGCCCTGCGTGGAGTCCAGCCCAACGCTTCAAGTCACCAAAATCAAAGCGTTCTCTGCACAGACCGCCGGTTTCTTCGTAAGTTTCAGCAGTGACAGCCAGTAACGTCGGGTTGTGTCCTCAGGACAGTTGCATTTCTTTGACTCTGCGCTGTACTGGACATTCTCAGGTTTTTTCTGCTTTCTAATGTCAAAGTTGTCCTCCTTGTTGTTGTGTTTCTTGGACACAGTCATCGTTTAAGTTAGCAAGGAGTATATATGATTTTTTGTTTTCTCTGTATTGCCTATAGGGCAGTGCCATAGCCTTTTTGATCGCTAGTAGATCTAGTCGCACCCCATCTGAGAATCACTATCAGGCTTTGAGTAGTTTTATGAGTAGCATACCAGTAGGATACTTGTGTATGCTAGCTGGGCTCTGATTGACTCTTGCCTGTGATGTTGAGTCACATTTTGACCTCTACTTCATGCAAAGGTTCTGATTTGCCTCTTGTCACTAGACCCTACTCAACCCCCCCCCCCACCCTTACCTAGGTATACTAGTGGGGCTCTGATTGACTCCTGTCCATGGTGGCCATCTATTTGCTACCAGCTATTTAAGAATTGTGCTCTGATTAAGCTCTTGCCGCTATAGCACTACTTAGACTCTACAACCCCCCCACACCTCACCCCCCCCCCACACACTCCATGCCTATGTATACTGGCTAGGCTCTCAGTGACTACTGCCCGTGGTTGCAATCCACAGTTTGCACTTCAACTCAAAATCAGGTTCGGAATAGTCTCCTATCCCTACAGGTATTGCTGTAGGCAGTGTCGGACTGGGATGTCTAGGGCCCACCAGTGGAATTGTTTCTAGGGGCCCACCATCAGGACCCCTGCAGATCAGCGGTACCGAGACAGGGCGGCTAAAGGTAATAACATGTCGGGAGCCATGCTGATCACCCACTATACCATGTGCACCACTGCACTACCTAAACCTACTGCTACACCTTGTATGGCAAGTGAACAGCGTGGCTCCAATAATTGTTACCTTTACCTGTAGCCGCACTGTCCTGGAAAAGCTGATCTGCAGAGGTCCTGGCTGTTGTATCATCGCAGATGTAATATTGATGGCTTATCCTAAGGACAGGCCATCAATATTAGAAAGATGGAAAAATCCTTTAAAGAGGTTGTCCAGGAATTGGAACTATTTTATTATAAAAGTAGAAAAAGTTCACAAACACTGTCACATACGAAAAATACCATACAAAAACCATAAACAGAGACAATACATAAATCCAAAACATAGCATAAATAACATCAAATACAAGAAAACGTCAAGACAAAATTAAAACCCAAAAACATGCGCAAACCAGCCCCCATCCATTCTGTCTTTCATTCCGCCTTTCACTCCGCCTTTCATTCTTCTTCAGCCATCCGTCAGTCAAAACTCTAGCTATACTAAAAACAAAGAAAAAAACAAAATGAGCGATGTACAATGAAACATATAACGAAAACATATAACACTAATAAACCCCAACTGAAACTTACTATGAAATTTTTTTTTTTTTTTCCTCCCTTCACCACACCCGGCCAGCACCACGCCCCATGTCCTTCCATGTCCGCATAGTCCTGGTGCTGACACCACCCACCACCGAGCCCCTGAAACCCCGACCTGGCTCTCCGCCTCATGTCCTCTCATGTCCGCATAGTCCAGAGCCAGGCCGGGCACACGAAAACCTATAAACCAAACCCTCCACCCCCAAAAAGAAACCCCCCTCCCAAACAACCTACCCCCCTAAAAAAAACCCTTAACTACTAACATGGAATTATGAAATGGAATATGGAAAATGAAAATGGGATATGGAGAAAAAAAATGGAAATGGAAATGAATATGGGATATGGAAAAATGGAAAATGGGAAAACGGGCACAACACATGACAAACGACAACAACAACAAACAACAAGTACCAGACAAATCAATACCAGACAATTAACAAAACCCACCATCCTACATAACCCACCATCCTACATAACCTGTTAAGATTACCCTCCCTCCCATGAACCTCCCATGGGCCTAGGGTCGGTTATCCTCAAGCCTCTTACCCTTCCATCTGATTTCCAAAACAAAAATGCCTATGTGGTGACAAGCCAGCCCTCCACCAGGAAGAGAGCACAGGAGGCCTGTCCCTGTCTACTCGCCCTACCGCTATATCCCTATCTATCATTCTGTCCCTACCCTGTCCCTACCTGTCCCTCCCTATCAGAAAATAATAAACCCCACCCCTCATGCAAACCTTGCCCTACCTATCCCTATCTGGCCCTAACCTAACCTACTTTAAATCCCTTATCTAACCCTCAGGGAACAGAAAAAGTGAACCCCCTCCAGAGGGTACCAGCCCTTTCTGCGCCCAGCCCCTCGTACTCCCGAGAGCGCACCCTCACCAGGTCCACCATGATGTTTTTAACCACCTCCACCTCTGGGAGGATTTTGCCTCTCGTCGATACTAAACACCGTGCTGACCATAGGTGAAACCTGACCACTGCACTAACTACAAAAAGTGTTTGGCAGTCCCTGCCCTCCGGGTGTTTGAATGCCCCATAGGCCCACTCGGCATAGGAAAGGCCAGCCAGCCGCAGCCAACCGGTGGAGGTCCCCACCAATTTGCAAACCCTTATATTGAAGGGGCACTGAAGCAGGAAGTGCTCCATGCTTTCCAGCATGTCGCCACACTCCTCCCGAGGGCAGCCTCGCTCGTCGGAGTTCCGGTACTTCAAGTTCCCCCTCACATATAACTTACCTAGGAGGCAGCGCCAGGTTAGATCCCAAAACTTCCGAGGAAACCTTTTGGAGTTAAGAAAACGCAACCCTCCCTCTAAGGTTTCTCCTGGGCAATCTTTGAGCGCCAGAGGCTTCTGGAAGCGGGTCAACAGGACCTTGTCGTCAAGAAAACGTCTTGACTGAGTCCTGATCTCCCACGCCCCCAGACCCCACCGACGAATCACTTTCAGGACCAGGGAAGCATAGGCCGGGAGATATCCATGGGGTGCACGAAGATCTTTCACTTGCCCTCCTGACTCCCATTTCTGGAAGAAGGGCCGAAACCACCCCTGGCAGGAGGCTACCCACGAAGGAGCCCCCTCGGAGGAGAGGTTTGGTAAATTGATCTTAAGAAAGGTGTTCATTAAAAACACCACGGGGTTAACCATATTTAACCCCCCTAGCCTCCTTGTGCGGTATGTAACCTCTCTCCTGATTAGGTTGAGCCTGTTCCCCCATAACAGTTGGAAGAACAGGCAACAGATCCTACTCCAACAAGACTCTGGCAAGGCACAGACGCTACCTAGATAGATCACCAACGGGAGCAGGAAGGCTTTGGCAAGGTGAACCCTTTCTCTCAGGGTCAAAGACCAACCCTTCCAGCAATCAACTCTCTGGGCGACATCCTTAAGCCTACCTTCCCAATTTTGGAGTGGGTAATCACCCTGGCCAAAATGGATGCCTAAGATCTTTACAGACCCCTGGGGTTCTGGGAGGGTGTCCGGGAGAGAAAAACCAGGCTCTCCCCCTCCCAGCCAGAGGCTTCCACACTTATTCCTGTTTACAGCTGATCCGGAAGCCTCCGAGTAACTGTCCACTTCAGACATCACCCATTCAAGCTCCTCCCGTGACGAGACAAAAACGGTGACATCATCCGCGTAGGCTACTGTCCTCAAAGGGGAGCCAGTACCCTCCAGGTCCATCCTGACTCCCGCCACCGGCCCACCATTAATCCGTCTAATCAGGGGATCAATGACGAACACATACAGTAGCGGGCTCAAGGGACATCCCTGTCGGACGCCCGACCCCACCTCAAAAGGACGACCAACCCAACCATTCACAAGCGGGAAAGACTCAGCCCCAGTGTATAAGGTCTGCAGCCACTGAATGAACCCCCCAGGCAGGCCATACCTCGAGAGAGTTGACCACAAATACTCATGATTCACCCTGTCAAAAGCCTTAGCCTGATCTAGGGACAGCAAGCACCCCTTCCACCGACCTGCCCTACTCTGCTCCACAGCCTCCCTGACACTCAGGACCGCACTTAAGGTGCTACGACCGGGAACAGAGCAGTGCTGAGCCGGCGAGAGGAGCCGGGGCGCAAACTGTACCAGCCGGTTGAAAAGTACCTTCGCCAGAATCTTTCGGTCCGTATTGAGAAGTGCTATGGGCCGCCAGTTCTCAATATGGCTCGGATCCTTACCCTTTGACAGAACTATAAGGGCGGACCTCCTCATTGACTTCGGCAGAGTGCCCGAGGATAGACACTCATTAAGCACGTCAGTCAAGAGGGGAGCCAAAGCTCCTTTAAAGGTCCGATAGAACTCAGATGTTAAGCCATCTGGGCCAGGTGACTTCTTGAGGGCAAGACCCTCAATAGCCCTGACGACTTCCTCTTCCCTTATAGGTTCTATCAAAACACCAAGAGAAGGGTCTTCTGCTGACTCAGGAATGGCTTCAGCCAAGAAACCTGAAATCCGATCCCGATTCAGTTCCTTCTTTGCCAAAAGGTTCGAGTAGAAGGACCTGACGACCTCCAAGATCCCTGACCTGGATCTTGTCAGGGATCCTGTACTGTCAATCAGGCCTGTTACTGTCTTACAAGTCACTGACATCTTACAGTTCCTGTAGGGGTCGGGCGAGCGGTATTTCCCGAAATCCCTCTCAAGAACCAAAGATGCGTGCCTATCGTACTGACACCTTTTGAGCAAAGCCTTCACACCGGAGATATCCTCCTGGCTACCTCCGGTCGAGACCAGATGTCCAAGTCTCTTCCTCAGTGCAGTGTACATGCGGTACATGTCCAGTGACCTGAGGCTTGAGAGCCGGCGGAAAAATCCCGCCACCCTTTTTTTGAATATCTCCCACCACTCTGACCTAGTACCCTCAAGACCCAGTAATAGTACCTGATCCTGAAGAAACTCCTCAAAGGCTTGTCTTACAGCTGCCTCCTCAAGGAGTGACGAATTTAGCCTCCACAAACCTCTTCCTCTCCGGAGGGTCTCTGAAATATTCAAAGAAAACAAAATTAGACAGTGATCGGAGAACTCCACCTCCACCACGGACACAGGGGTGGTGACGGAATTCTCCTTCAAAAAAAAACCTATCTATCCTAGACCTAACACTACCTTTCTGAAAGGTGAACCCACGGTGACCTGGGGAATGCCTGATGTGGATATCCTCCAGGCGAGCTTCACTCACTATTCTATTTAACGCGGCGCCATCATAGGGCAGTCTATCTCTGGTACCTCCTCGGTCTTGGGGTCTAGTTATGGTATTAAAATCCCCACCAAAGATGACTTGTTTGCCCGTAAAAAGAAAAGGCTTAATCTTCATAAAGAGGCTTTTACGGTCCCACTTTGTCTGGGGACCGTAGATGTTAATGAGGCGCAGGCTTTGCCCCTTCATGAAGACGTCTAAGACTAGGCACCTTCCCATTTCGAGCTCGATCAGTCGCTGGCATTTCACCTCTGCGGTAAAAAGCACCGCCACTCCACTATACGGCTCAGCCGCAAGAGACCAGTAGGAGGGCCCCCTGCGCCACTCCCTCCTTGCTCTGTTTATCTCTGATAGAGTACAGAGCCTGGTCTCCTGCAAAAACAAAATGTCAGCTTCAACCCGGCCAAGAAAATCAAAGGCTGCAAACCTAGCCGTATCAGACTTAATGCTGGCCACATTAATGGTGGCCAGCGTCAGTGGAGAGGGGACTGCCATTAAGACCGATTGAGCTCAATGACCTTCAGCTTCCCACCCCCTTTCCTCCTATCACCACCACCCCTAGATGAGTCTGAAGAGGACCCGCGACTTCTCCTCGTCTTGCGGGTCCTCTTCTTACATTGGGATTGGTCCATCACCTCCCCCGGTGCGGTTTGGCCAGAGGAGGGATGGACCTCCCCCCACAACTTCTCCCTGAGGAGTTACAGTGGTCGCAGAGACATTAGCAACTTCGGCCCTGGGTGCATCATCTCCTCCTCCAGGCTCCAGGCCAGCCTCCCCCCCAGAGGGCAGGGGGCCCCTCCCGGAGGGAGACTCAGCAGCTCCTGACGGCTCCACCTCTCCCTCTGAAGCCTCCCCTGAGGCCGACGCATCCTCACAGAGGGATTGGTACCGGTTGGGACCTACCACTAGAGGGCCGTCGAGTCTGCGTTCCTTCGTCGGGGGGGGGGGGGGGCAGATGTTTTTGCCCTCACTTTACTCGGTGACTTTCTCCGCTTGACCGTCTCTCCCTCCCCAGCACTGACGTACTGAGAAGAAGACGACTGGTCAGCCTCTTCCTCCCTCTGCAGTCTCCTCATCTCCTCAACCAGGGTCGTGCCCACTGCTGCCTCGGCATTGGGATCCGGCCCAGCAGAGCCAGGGGCAGAAGGAAGGCACATAACTCCCCTCCCTCTGCTCCCTCCTCCTCTCGCGCCTCCTTGCCCTTGATGGTGGCTGGGCCTTCTCCCTTTGCCTTGGCAGACTAGTCTCTCCTCCCCCACTCACCCCCTCCGCAGCAGGGACAGCCTCCTCAACTGCTCCCGCTTGCCGAAGGGTGGTGTTGGCGAAAGACCGTGGACACGCCCCGATCGGGTGCCCAAGGACACCACACAGGTGGCAACGCACCCTGCCACAGGTCGCCGCAAGATGGCCCACCTCCCCACACATGGCGCACTTCTGCACACGGCAGGAGGCGCTCAAGTGTGAGGGGTCACCGCACCTGTGACAGAGTTTTGGCTGCCCCTGGTAGAAGACAAGGATCCTGTCTTTCCCAAGGAAGGTTGAGGACGGGATATGCATCACCGAGTTATCCTCGTGTCGCAATTTGACCATGAAGGTCCAGGCCCCCGACCATATCCCGAACTCGTCGAGATTTTTCTTTGGGAAGTCCTTGACCTCCCCAAACCTGTTCAGCCAGGTCATGATGTCCATATAAGAAAGTGACTCGTTACGAGTTAAAACGGTCACTTTCTTAATGTTATCCTGGCGTGACACCGCCCACACCATAAAGTCACGCCAGGCGGGCTCGTCCTTCACCAGCCTATAGTTTCCCCAGAAGGTTTCTAAGCCCTCCGGGGTAACAAAGCTGATGTCAAACTCCGAGGAGCCGACAGGATGAATCAGGGCAAAGATGTCGCTTGCCCTGAAACCCATCCCGAGTAGGAGTTCCACGACCCCCCTCCTCTGGGGACAAGGGCCGGCTCCCCCCCCCACACGAGACGGGCCACGTTCCTCCGTGTCGGCCCCCTACGCCCGGGTGTAGGGAGAGTCCATCTGGTCTCACCTCCTTCCTCTCGGAACTTCCCTAGGCCAAAACGCTCGATCCAGAACCTAAGGTCTCTCGACTGCCCATCTATGGTCATTGTGGACTGGCCCGCCCGTAAAGCCTCCAGGAGCTGCCGTTGCAAATCGCCGTCCCTGGAGCCGGGCGGAAGACATGATGCACCCCCAGGGGCCCCAGAAGCGACGCTGGCATAGGAGCGTGGGGGCCCGGAGGCCGCAGCAACCTCCGCTGCCGGAGTACCAGCGCCACTCCCAGGGACCCCCGCAGAACTACTTAGCCCAGCCATGGCAACCGGAGCACCAGAGGCGGCAACAGTCCGCCCTGGCATAGCCGCCGCGGACCGGGTCACTCCAACTGCAGCAGAAGGAACAGCGGCAGAGAGGACAACAGGAGCAACAATATCAGGAGCAGTGACAGGAATAACAACAGGAGCAACGACAGCATCAGGAACAGCATCAGGAACAGCAGCAGGGACAACAGCAGGGACAACAGCAGGGACAACAGCAGGGACAACAGCAGGGACAACAGGGGCCACAACAGAAATATTACCAGCAGTAGAAATACTTTTTTTAGCAGCAATGGTAATAGCCCCTCCTCCCGCAGCCTCCCCGACTACAGGCTCTTGGACCCCCATGCATACTACACGACCTTCTTCAGGAATACTACTAATTACCCCTTTTGTCCCACCCGCTTTCCCCTTTACCTTACCTGTCTGCTTAACTAGCTTCTCCACTCGTCCATCATTCACACCTGCAGTCTTCCTTCTTACAGCGGGGCCGGCTGCACCACTCGCTGATGGCTTCCCCGCTTTTACCTCGGCCTCCGCATCCACAGTCACCCCGGCACCTGATGTTGTAGGAGGACACGCCCCCCTTAGCCCCGGAAGTGACCTCCGCATCACCGGCTTCATCAGCACTGGAGGAGGATGAGCCACGCCCACCTGCCACTCCCCCTTTCCTACACCTTACTCTGGGGGGAAGCCATCGATATTTTAAAACCTCCTACCAGGGAGGGAGGTTTCCCTACGCCACTCCCCTCCGCAGGGGGGGCTTCTTTGCCTTTGCCCTTGTCCGCAACTATGAGCGCCTTGTCTGCAACCATGAGCTCCTTGTCCGCCACCACCTGAAAGGTACTATCAGGCGCCATTTTGACTGCTGGCACCCCGGGCACCCCGCCACTTGGCGTGACCCGAGGTGCCTGCGCCTCCCTTTTCTCTCCTGGAGGCATCGCAACCTGGGCTGAGGTCCCGGCACGATGCTCCCCAGGCAACGACCTGACAAATTTAAATGTCTCTATTACTCTTTTTTTTTCCTTCCTTGCCTTCTTCCTGGTCTTGGTTCCTTTTCCCTCCTCCTCCCCCGTCCAAATCTGACAAGCTGAATGCTAATTGGTCCATTCTGGACGGGGACTCCAATTGGCAGATTTGCCTCATCAGCTTCCCGCCTTCTCCCGAGGCTCCACCCTCCTCCTCCTCCGTCTCGGGCAGTGGTTGGTTCTCTGGGAGTGTGGGAGATTGTGTCACTTCCTGTCCTGTCATTCTGACTTCCAGTTTCACTGCCGGCGCTGATGCCTGTGTATATGTGGGTATCAGGCTGCTGCTACTAGGGATGGCTACTCGACTATACTGTACCGCCATGCTGTCATCTGACTCCAGGTCTGACTCACAATAGTCGTCCTCTCCCGAGCTGTCTGAGGACGCGGGGCCATCCTTCAACAACCGCTCCTGCTGTTTGCGGAAGAAGCGGTCATCGTTCAGCAGCTTCTCTCTGAACGGCCCCGCGCCCTCCAGAATCTCCGTGCACCTGGCTTCCAGGGCCTTTATTTGTTTTTTCAGGCTCCTTACCTGCTTACTGAAAACCGGGCGGTCCTTCCTTGAGGCCCTGTCGCTACGGGCGCGAGCACTCTGAAGCTCCCCACTCATTGCGAACAGGGACCTCCGGGCTCGGTCATATTCCTCCAGGACCGCCTCGATCCTCCGGCTGTAAATGGCGACTTCCTCTCCAGCCTTCCTGATGCCCCATCCTGCGGGTGATTGCGGCAGCGATGACGGTAAGCTTGTGTCTTTTCTACTGCTTGCAGGGACCCTTCCAGAGGGAACCGCATATCCTGCGGCCATAGCCCCCTTTGGACCGGCTTCACCCGCCACTGCCGCTGATGTTACCGCCGTGGCTGATGTTGCCGTTTTCACGGATCCACCTGCCGAGACTGCTGACACCCCTGTCGCCACCGCTACTCCTGCCGGCATCGCCCGCTCTACGGACGTCGCTGCTCCCGATGCTGTTCCTGATGCTGCAGCCGCCAATGTCGCTGCTGCTGCTCCTGATGCTGCTCCCAATGCTGTTGTCCCGGTCGCCATTCTCATTGAGGCTTGCTGCCTCAGCGACCTCCGCCTGCCCTGCTCTGCTGGTGCTGTGTCGGCAGACATTCTCCTGCCCCCCGCCTGTAAGGTCCGGGGGGCAGGAGCTCCACGCTCCATGATAAGGCTCCCCTCCGCACGGGGAAGGGAGTCGGAGCTACGGTATGTATCACACAAAAGACCGAAAACCACACCCAATAATCGGTCTCCAAGTATCCAAAAAGCCTCTTAAGCCTCTGGACTCAGGAGCTCAAACAAATGTGTCTGACTCCCACGGTTGCCCCGAAGGAATTGGAGCAACCCATGTAGCTGGCGGGAGGTGTAAAGTAAAAAATAAGTAAATTAAAAAGCATACGCACCTGTCCCCGGCGCTCCGTTGTCCGCTGCCAGTGTCCATTCAGTCTCATGCCGGCGACTCCTTGCTGGGAGTCCTGCACCTCATGTGACCATTAAGACCAATTAGGTACAGGATTTCCAGAAATGAGGCGCCACCATGAGACCGAACAAACACAAGCAGGGAATAACGGGGTGCTGGGGACAGGTGAGTATGCTTTTTTTTAAAAAAAAATTTTCTTATTTTTACACCTCCCTGGAGGCCGACACAGTGGTCGCGCCAGTTTATGGACAACCTCTTTTAAGGGGTTGTCTGGGCCAAATTTTGATATGGTCACTTCACTGGTCCCCCCACATAGTGGCCTCTTCACTGATCCCCCATACTGTATGGGGAACAGTGATGGAGTCATTATATTGTGTGAGAGCAGTGATGGGGGCTAACATCCTGTGGGGGGGACATTAAACTGTGTGGGGCATATTAAAGGGGTTGTCCAGGGTTAATCTTTTTTATGGCCTATGCTCAGGATAGGCCATAAATACCTGATCGGTAGGAGGCTGACACACGGCCCCATCAGCTGTTCGGAGCCACTTCTGGTGCCTGTTCTGTTCACAACACAGGGCCGGAAGCAGAAAGCTCCATCCGCTGTATGGCAGCCCGGCGCCTTCATTGCTGCTCAGCTCTCACTGACTTCAATAAGTGCTGAGATACAGTGAAGGTGCCCGGCTAATATACAGTGGACAGAGCTTTCTGCTTCTGGCCCTGTATTGTGCACAGGACGGGCATCAGATGTGGCTCCATACAGCTGATCGGTCCGGGGTCAGCCTCCTACAGATCAGCTATCTATGGCCTATGCTGAGGATAAACCATAACAAATTATGCCTGGACAACCCCTTTAATATACCCCCCAGGGCCCCCCTAATGCGCCACACTTTAAAGAGGTTGTCCAGTATAATTTTTTTCTTTTTTAGAATTAGTCCGGGGGAGGTGAATCCCCCCTACCCCCCCCCCCCCCCCAAAAAAAAAAAAAAAAAAACACACTAAACATACTCACCTGTCCCAGGTGCTCCGGTGTCCTCCCAGCACAGTCCGGTCCCACAGCTCTGCTGTCTTCTTTTTGATGGAATTCCTCACTGGCTGTGATGTCCCAGGTGCCTTCCCTTAGGCCGCTGATTGGCCTCAGGGGTCACGTGACATCACAGGTAGTCATGTGCAGAGGGAACTTCAGCTGGAAGAAAACCGAACTGCGCTGGAAGACACGAGAGAAAGTTTGGGTTTTTTTTTTCTGTTCTGTTTTTTTCACCTGTATGGAGCCGCTGTATGGAGTATAAGCTCCACAGTGGCCCCCACCCAGTATTATAAGCTCCACAGTGGCCCCCACACGGTATTATATGCTCCACAGTGGCCCCCACCCAGTATTATATGCGCTCAACAGCCCCCCTCCACTTCGGTGCTATTATTATACTTTGGGTCTCTTCAGACCCCAGAGTATAATAATCGGAGGCAGGGCCGGTTTTAGACAAAGTAGGGCCCTGGGCAAAATTTAAAGAAGGGCCCCAAATGCTGATATGCAAACAACACCATCGTCTTGCAGTGACTACCCCTATAATAATGCCTCCTTTCTGCCAACAAAAAAGTAATAACAAGCCCAATTTTACCACACACAATTCAAATGAGCACCTTTGTACCACCTAATAGATTTTTGCACCCAGTCATCAGTTATTATAGCACCTCCTTATAAATAATAGTCCCTGCTTATAAATAATATTACACCTTTATCGCTAATAGCGCCCTTATAAATGATAAATAGTGCCCTGTATCAGTAATATTCTCCCTTATCTGTAACAGTCACCCCGTAAAAATAATACTTCTCCCTTATTAATAATAGCCCCCTCATAAATAATAGTTACCCTTATAAATAACAGTCCCCATTATCACTAATAGCCCCCTTTATAAATAAGCCCACTTAACAATTATACCCCCCTTATAAACAGTTCCCCTCTTATAAATAATAGCTCCCCCCTTGTAAAGGATGCCTTATATATAATAGTTCCCCCTTATAAATAATAGCCCGTCTTATAAATAATAGTTCCCCTTTTTAAAATAGCCCACTCATATTTAAGTTTCTCAATTATATATAGTAACCCACCCTTATATATAATAGTTCTCCGTTATACAGTGTTGGACTGAAGGAGGAATGACATGGCCATGGGGCACTACACGTATGTGCAATATTATAGTAAGGGAGCTGTGATGCAGACATAGCACACAGGGCTGTCAGCAGGAATTTTGAGCCCCTCCCCCACAGTATAATGCTCCACATGGTATATAATGCTCCACAGTATAAAATTCTCCCCTGAGCCCTCCACAGTTTCCCCACATGGTATATAATGCTCCACAGTAGCCCCACACAGTATAAAATGCTCCCCTGAGCCCCCCCATAGTGGCCCCACATGGTATATAAGGCTCCACACAGTATAATACTCCACAGTGGCCCACACAGTATACTACCCCTTAGTGACCGCAGATAGTACAATATGTTCCCCAGCAGCCTCACACAATATAATATGCTCCATACAGTATAATATGCACCCCACAGTGCCTCCCCAGTATAATGCTTCACAGTGGCCTAACACAGTATAACATGCTCCACAATGGCCTTCACACAGTATAATATACTCCCCAGAGGGGTTCCCCCAGTATAATGCTCCACAGTGGTCCCCCACAGTATAATATGCTGCCCATAGTCCCCCCAGTATAATGCTCTACAATGGCCCCACAGAGTATAATATAATCTAGAAAAGCCCCACACAATATAATATACTCCACAGTGGCCCCACACAGTATAACAGGCTCCCCACACTGCCCCTTTCCCCCAATATAAAGCTCCAGAGTGGCCCATAGTATAATATGCTCCCCAGAGGGCCCTCGCTAGTATAATGCTCCACAGTGCCCCCCAGTATTTTGCTCCACAAGGCCCCACACAATATATTATGCTCCCCAGAGTGTCCCCCCAGTGTAATGTTCCACAGTGGCGCCACGCAATATAATATGGTCTGCTGATGCCCCTCCCCAGAATAATGCTCCACAGTGACCCCACTCAGTATAACATACTCCAGAATGTCCTCCACACAGTATAATATACTGCCCAGAGAGGTTACCCCAGTATAATGCTCCACAGTGGCCCAAAACAGTATAATATGCTCTCCAGAGGCCCCCCCAGTATAATGCTCCACAGTGGCCCAAAACAGTATAATATGCTCTCCAGTGCCCCCTCCCCCCAGTATAATGCTCCTTGGTGGCCCAAAACAGTATAATATGCTCTCCAGAGCCCCCCCCCCAGTATAATGCTCCACGGTGGCCCCACACAGTATAATATACTGGAGGGCCCCCTCTGGAGAGCATACTATACTGTGTGGGGCCACCGTGGAGCATTATACTGGGGGGAGGCTCTGGAGAACATATTATACTGTTTTGGGCCACTGTGGAGCATTATACTGGGGGGCCCCTCTGGATAGCATATTATACTGTGTGGAGCCCCTGTGGAGCATTATACTGGGGAGGGGGTCCTCTGGAGAGCATGTTATATTCTGTGGGGCCACTTTGGAGCATTATACTGGGGGGCTCCTCTGGAGAGCATAATGCTCAAAAGTAACCCCACAGACTATAACATGCTCTCCAGAGGCCCCCCCCACATTATAATGCTCCACAGAATATAACATGCTCTCCAGAGGCCCCCCCCCACATTATAATGCTCCACAGAATATAACATGCTCTCCAGAGGGCCCCCTACCCAGTATAATGCTCCACAGTGGCCCAAAACAATATATATGCTATCCAGAGGGGGCCCCCCAATATAATGCTCCAGAGGGGCCCCACAGTATAATATGCTATCCAGAGGGCCCCCCTCCCCAGTATAATGCTCCACAGTGGACCTACAGATGCCGTCAGTGCTAGCATTATATTATACCCTGGGGTCTCTTCAGACCCCAGAGTATAATTATCGAAGGCCCGGGGAAGGTGAGGGAAAATAACAAACAGTTATACTCACCTTGCCTTACCTCTGCTGGGCCTCCTCGCGCTGCTCCGCTATGCCTGCCGGGGACCGCTTCCCCTTCTCTGCGGCTAACGTCACGTGTTGTGGACGTCACCGCTGAGGCCTGTGATTGGGCCTCAGCGATTACGTGAGCACGCCCCACGTGATTGCTACGGCTGAGGCCTGGCCTCAGCGGTGATGTCCGCAACGCCAGAAGATGACGTCGGACGCCAGGACAGGTGAGTAAAAATGTTTGTTATTTTTACTCACCTCGGAAAGGGGCCCTGCGGTCTCTTTCTGTTATTGATTTGGCCGGGCCTGACTCCGGGATCCGGAGTCATCAGGCTCCAGATCCCGGAGGCCCCTTTGGGGACAGGTCCCTGGGCAATTGCCCAGTTTGCCCCCCCTAACACTGGCCCTGATCGGAGGCCCAGGGGAAGTGATTAAAAATAGCAAACATTCATACTCACCTTGCCTTACCTTTCCTTGGCATCCTCGCTCCATCCTGCCGTCTTCAGCGTCTTCAGGCCCACTTCCGACGTCGCTGCTGATTCCTATGATTGGGCCTCAGTGGTCACGTGGGGGCGCACTGACGTCATTACGCGGCCGCGCCCCATGTGACCGCTGGGGCCTAATCACAGGCCTCAGTCAAATGACGGAAGAGCGCCAGAGAGAACGCTGTGCCCCAGAGAGGTGAGAATATATATTTATTATTTTCAGTCACCTCCCCTGGGTGCCCTGCCCTGTCATCTATTGGAAAGGGGCCTGCAATATGCCAGGACCCCTTTCCAATAACAGTATGTATAGCGGTCGGGGAGCCAGGCTTTCCCCGACCGCTATCATATTGGTCCGGGGCCCGGCCATCTCCAGCTGGCCGCGGGCTCCGTACCCTGCCGGGTCCGTTCGCGGTCGTACACCCCCTGCAACCGCAATCGTTACACCACTGGTCAGGGGCCCGATCGGGATGGTCAGGATCCCGATCGGGCCCCCATGACATGAGGACTAATAGTCGGGCTCGGGGCCCACCAGTGGATTCACCGGTTCCCAGGTGGGCCAGTCCGACCCTGGCTGTAGGGATAGCTTGTAGACTACATTAAGTTTTCTTTTAGCTTGTTTCATTTGTGTGTACCTATACTATACTTATGTGCAATATAGTGTCGGCTCTTTCGTTTGCCTCATACCTCAAGTTCTTGTTGAACTCTGGATAGTCGGTTCCTCTGAGTTCTGCTTGCAGTTCCTAGACGACCGTGCTCCTTATTGAGAGGCATTTGTCATTGCTGTGCTCATAATGGCTAGGACACTGTTACTTCTGTATTGATTTTTGCATCTTCCTTTTCTTCTACTATTACTTCGTTCAATGCTCACGGCCTGAACTCTCCTGGAGAAGAGGCATACTGTTCTCCTCCTCTTAAAGAAATTACAGATGAAAATACTATTCTTTCAAGAAACAAACTTCAAGATTGGCAAAGCTTTCTACACTCCTGACTAACTACTTCTCCCAGTAGTTTCCCAGTGCATTGCGAGTAGTATCGGCTGCCATACACCACTCCATACCTTTTCATTATGAACATCGCTATTCGGACTCGAATGGCAGAGCTCTGTTCTTGAAAGGCAAGATTGCCTCAGAGAAGTTCACTCTGGTTAATCTCTATGCCCCTACGTCAGGACATGTGAACTGGCTTATACGCACCCTTAAAGCACTTCAACTCTTTGCAGAAGGAGCAGTACTGATTGGTGGTGATCTGAATTTGACTCTTGATTTCTAATCATGCTCCGGTTCATTGCAACATACTGTTTACTCTCTACCCCACCGAGAGTGGACCTGGCGCCGGAACAAATGGCTTCTTGACTCGGCTGAGGTGAGAGACTCTGTCAGCAAACACATTATTGAGTTCTTCTCCATCAACACCACGCCAGAGGTCAGTACTCCAACAGTGTGGGAAACTCATAAACATTACATAAGAGGTCTCTTGATTGCCCATGGCGCTAGGGCGAAGAAACAGCTGCACACCAGAATAGACTCTCTGCTAGATCGTATTTCTCGTGTGGAACAACTACATAAGCGCTCACTGGCGATTTCCCACCGGGCACAACTATCGGAGCTTTGTACAGAGCTGCGGGATATGCTCTAAGCGAAATCAGTGAAGAAATTCCTAAAAGATATACAGAGACTTTCTTATCCTCATTATCATTACCGAGCCTCTCTCGGGACCAGATCTCTGCTCTTCAAGTACCAGTCACAGAGGAAGAACTAAAACGGGTTGCAAGTAGTTTCCCACCTAATAAAAGCCCTGGTCCAGATAGCTATTCATTGATCTATTACAAGACATTCCTGAATTTGCTTCTCCCTCCGTTGACTCACACCTTCAATGATGTACTCTTCGGGGCGCAACTCCATCTTCAGTCCTTGTAGGCTCATGTCACTCTCATCGCCAAAGAGGGAAAGGATCCCCAAGTATGTGGCAGCTATCGTCCTATTTCATTGCTGAACGTGTATTTAAAATTCTGGGCAAAATTGTTAGCGCTACACCTACAACCGGTCTTACCATCTCTCATCCATAAGTTGCAGACAGGCTTCATTAGATCTAGAGAGGGCAGACAGAACACCATACGCTTGCGCCACACTATCCGCCTAGCAAAGTCTACTGACGTCTCGCTTAGACGCCGAGAAGGCATTTGACATTGTGAGCTGTATTCCCGACCTTCTTCGTGAATGTGGTCTTATCATTATATACTAAGCTTTATGCCAGACTGAAGATAAATGGCACACTTTCATCCTCGTTTTCTATCCTCTGCCATCCTCTTTCTTCAAGACGCTTAGGACACTATTCTCGAAATCCCTGTGGTAGGCGACCACGTATGGCATATTCGGCCCTGGTTCATCAGAAGATGGAGGGTGGCATTGGCTTACCGGACGTGAGACTTTATTACAAAGCAATCCAACTTCAGTTGTGGCTGGATCGTACTGACCTTACACCTGATGCTCTTCTTAGAAGATTGGTTAGAGCCATGTATGGAACTACTATCTCTCGTGATCTTTGGCTACCAAGAGGCCCTTCACCTTCCCCTGCTACAACGGATGCCCTTCTGGGGGGAGTCTTTGACGTCTGGCACAGCCTACAACCTAGACTAGCTCCTTCACCATCGCTCTGCCTGCCGACAGGCCTACTCCCATGCCTATTACCAGAGATTAGACACCCTATTGATGATTTATAGAAACATCTATTACATGCTCCACTTAGTGCATTCTGCGTAGATGGGGTTCTTCCTGCAGCTGATACCCTGTGCAGCAATCCTTCGTTTTGTCACTTGAGAGCTCTGAGCTTTCTGCATCTAGATCACTACTCAACTTACTCGAAGAGATTTGATGCAATATTTGATTGCCGAAGACCGCGCACTGATTTTGAAAAATTGTTCCTGGTCGCGGACCAGAAGAAGTTTATACTGTCTTCCTTACTTCACCAATACATCTCACCGATGGTGGTCACTTAAACCTTCTTTGTGTCCAGTTGGGAATCGGATTTGGCTGTTTCTTTAGACCAGGTGACCCTCAAGCTAGTTCTCTTTAGAGCTCATGGTGTGTCCACATGTGTCCGACTACAGGAAAGTCACTTTAAATTACTCTCCAGATGGTACAGATCTCTGGAGTGGCTCTTCAACCATAAACTAGCTACCACGTCTGCTTGTTGGAGATGTCAGTCTGCTATAGGATCCCTGTTGCATCTGTGGTGGTCCTGTCCCTTATTATCTTCCTACTGGAACTCCATAGAAGAACATATCAGGAAACTGGGCTTCAAGGAATTTGTTTTGGATCCGGCCTTGTTGATTTTCTTCTTACCCATTGTGGGGATGGAGTCCAAGTCTCAGATTCTAATTTATCACCTGTTGGCAGCAGCAAAGTCACTGACACCTCTATTCTGGAAGCAGTCTCATCCACCGACTACTGACCAATCGGTCTCTAAAGTGAATCAGATTGCCAGGTTTCGAAGAGATGTTGAGTTGGTCGAGAAGAACTAGAGCGAGCTATCTGGCTGTTTGGAATCCATGGTTAGAGAATAGATGACTTAATGGTGCCCTCTGTGTGGTGTGGATAAAGTGAAGATCTTTGAAGTACTCCATTCTGGTTCCCCCCCCCCAGACTAACTCTCCCCCCCCCCCCCTTCCTCTCTTCTCTCTCTTTCCTTTCTCTTGACTCCGATATGTGAAAATGATAAATGTTTGTTGACTTTTTTGTCTTCATTATACATGCACTATGTTTAATATTAGGAGCCTTGCCCCTCTTTTTCTCTCATTGGAATGTGAATAATCTTAAGATATTGTCACTTCCTTTGTTATTGTATTTCTTTGTGGATTTGTCAATAAACTAAGAATAAAAAAAAAAAAATACAAATAATAATGGAACAGGAAGAAAATTGTTTCAATGAACATTTTACACTACCAACAAAAGTTTACGCTAAGACTATATAATTACAGTATGCTACTATTGACATGGAGAACTTAAAGCATTGAGTCTTAAATTTATATCAAATATTACCAAGTCCTATAAAAAGTTTTTATTTACTATTCTCAACATTATACTGATCAAAATGAGAATTAAAGCAGAACATTGTTATGACTTCTGTGATAACCTGGTTTTACCTTTGTTTTGTATACAATTAATTTATAATAAAAAATAGGTTAAATTAGAAGATCAGTATTAAAACTATAGAACTAAGTATACAACTAACTCAATAAAATTGAAATATCACCAAAAGAAAATATAAATGAGTACTTCTACACCCCATACCACCTGCAGTTAGAATTCCTGTTTGCCATCACTTTCAGTCAGAAAAACAATTGCATTGCAAAAGGATTGTAAGTAAAGTAACAGTCTCTGAAATACATTTAGGTTCATACACATGTGGACAAAATTGTTGGTGCCCCTCATTTAATGAAAGAAAAACCCACAATGGTCACAGAAATAACTTGAATCTGACAAAAGTAATAATATATAAAAATTCTATGAAAATGAACAAAAGAAAGTCAGACATTGCTTTTCAACCATGCTTCAACAGAATTTTTTCAAAAAGAAAAACTCATGCAACAGGCCTGGACAGAAATGATGGTACCCTTAACTTAATATTTTGTTGCACAACCTTTTGAGGCAATCACAGCAATCAAACAATTCCTGTAACTGTCAATGAGACTTCTGCACCTCTCAACAGGTATTTTGGCCCACTCCTCATGAGCAAACTGATCCAGTTGTCTCAGGTTTGAAGGGTGCCTTTTCCAGACTGCATGTTTCAGCTCCTTCCAAAGATGCTCAATAGGATTTAGGTCAGGGCTCATAGAAGGCCACTTCAGAATAGTCCAATGTTTTCCTCTTAGCCATTCTTGGGTGTTTTTAGCTGTGTGTTTTGGGTCATTATCCTGTTGCAAGACCCATGACCTGTGACTGAGACCAAGCTTACTGACACTGGGCAGCACATTTCTTTCTAGAATCCCTTGATAGTGTTGAGATTTCATTGTACCCTGCACAGATTCAAGACACCCTGTGCCAGATGCAGCAAAGCAGCCCCAGAACATAACAGAGCCTCCTCCATGTTTCACAGTAGGGACAGTGTTTTTTTTTTTAAGATATGCTTCATTTTTCCGTCTGTGAACATAGAGCTGATGTGCCTTGCCAAAATTTTCGATTTGTGTCTCATCTGTCCATAGGACATTCTCCCAGAAGCTTTGTGGCTTGTCAACATGTAGATTGGCAAATTCCAGCATGGCTTTTTTAAGTTATTTCTATGACCATTGTGGGTTTTTCTTTCATTAAACGAGGGGTACCAACAATTTTGTCCACATGTGTATATGCAATTGTAACGGAAAAATATTCTTGGTTATTGTAGCTAGTACTTCAGCATGTGATAAAAAAGATACCCTGCTAAGTGTACAGTAAAGACATATACACATCTATAAGACATATACTGCATTTACTCCTGGCACAGAGAAGTTTTATAAAACAAAATCACATAAAACATTTAACGTAAATTTTGCCAGCACAACTTTATTACAAAAACACAGACATAAAAAACAACATTTACTGTAACACACCACTATCACTATACCACACTATAAAAAGTGCTTAACCAATAGAAAACAGACAGCCCTTTTATATCATCATAAGTTGTATGTATATACAAGTTGCAATTTTAAAACCAACCTACCTACTAGGGATGTGGCCAGGCATTTTTTGGTGCTCTTGGCAGACAAAATTAAATTGTTCTCCAACCCTTTCCCCTCATTTTCCACCACAGAATAATTTCAGAATAGTAGTGACTAGAAAAGAGCGAACCACTTTGTATCAAGCAATATTTATTGCAATGTTTTTGTTGTTAAATGAGTAGGCCGCATTTACCAAAATGTTTTGTATACAATTCATTTATAATAAACAATTAAAGCAGTAAAAATGTCTGGAAATGACAGGGCAGGTACAGGGTAAAGGACGGGAGGAAGCACTTGTGCTACTGTTACACTAGCCACCACTAAAAATAACAATAAAAATGTGGATGGCAACTGGAACATTAATTTTGGTCTTGGCAGTGCCTCCAGTAACAAAAGGGTTGTTGCAGTTCTAGAGAATAAAGATGACATTTTTAAATACTTGGTTTGTCACTGGCAAATTCATTTCTAGCGAAACCGCTGGTGGTGGAGGTAGTTGTGTACAGTAAATTCCCATGACTGTGTGACAAATTCATGGCACTATGAAAGCACTGCAACTGCAAGCAAAACAAAAAGCTGTGGCCATCTAGGCACATATGTAGTAAGTAGATTTCTCCATAAGTACACAAAA
Organism: Leptodactylus fallax; assembly: GCA_947044405.1. Taxonomy (NCBI): domain Eukaryota; kingdom Metazoa; phylum Chordata; class Amphibia; order Anura; family Leptodactylidae; genus Leptodactylus; species Leptodactylus fallax. The sequence goes on from CAMRHE010000166.1 coordinate 2,024,495, forward strand.
ATATATCCCCTGCTCTTTTTTGTAAATTAGAATTGGCTGTTAGAATTGGCAGTAGCAAGCAAAGTGAGCAAGATCATACTATTCCTCCTCCATCTGATCTTTCTTGTAGTCAGCCTACATCCACACCTAGCACATGCTTGTTGTTATCATCCTTCTCTTTAATTCCAATGTCAGGCATTCATAAGGGAATGTAGGTCCAGGAGACAGCAATGTCATCCAGTCATCCAGCGGCTTGTCAACTTAATTTGCACCTAGCCAATTTTGACTGACTGATGGCGTGCACTTAGCCTTGATAGAGGATATTTAGCCACCATTATTTTAGTCGAAAAGCTATTCCTGGCTTATATTGCCACATGTTAGGGAATGTGGCCTGCAACTTGGATATGTTAATTTGAGGAAAGGTGCACATCACCATCAACACGTGGAGCAGCAATTATGGGCAAGAAAATGTTTTATTCAAATTCTGTTGTTGCTTCCAAAAAAGGATAATTTTTGGTGTTTTTTTTAAGCTACTTCACTTTTCAACCAGTCACACTGCCAGTCTGCAACAAATTAAATGTTTCTTCAAAATCATACTGTGGGTGCTTTTTTGTGATATGACCAGCACAAAAAGTGCCCATGACACATAATATTTCTGGGAGCCTGGGAGGTATGCCCATTCTTTCAGAACACCAGATGGCCACATTTTTTTTTTTTTTTCAGGAGCCTCCCAGACGTTTCAGGACAATTGGCAAGTATGATACTGTATGTCTTAGCACGCTATACAGAGAGCAATTGCAGCTTTGTGTTTTTGTTACAGAGCCTAGTGAGGACCTAATCAAAGGGAGCACGTCTTTCTCCAGAAAACATGGATCCATTTATGCTACTTTTAGCCAAAGAAAGTTAAAGCAAAGGGGATGAGCAAACAAGTTCTCAGAGCAGCTGAAATCCATATGTCAGGTACAACCATCTGGACCACCAGTGTTTATGCCTTGACTCCTGTGATCAGTCTGATGAAGGAAATGTCCAGTCAAGAGCAGATTCTCTGCAGTCAGCAGGACTCTGGGAGAATACCTCAGTGGAGGAGTCTATTTGAGAGGAGAGGTGGTTTTCTCAGCCACAACAACAGAGTTGTTGTTATGACCCGGTCTTAACAATCTCAGCCTGTTAGTTTCAGGCGCGGAGTGTCTGAACGGCATTCTGTGCATTAATCGTCTGATGTGCAGCAGGGAAATGTTCACACTAAGCGTGCGGTCTCCGTGGTAGCACTCGCGTGTCTTTGCCCCTCAAGGGGTTAAGTCTCTCTGCAGTGCTAGGACTCATTACAGGCTGTGGGTGGCTCAGAGGTCTGCTGTCCAATTACCTTTCTGACTACTCCTGCTCCTGGCAATATTACTCCACTTTGCATGCTGTTAGTTGCTGATCTTAAACTTCAGTTGCCTTAGTTTTCCAGAGTGATCTGTCTGCCTGAAATTCCTGCTGTCAGCTATATCTGAGTCCTGGTACATTCAGTTTCACTTGTTGTCTATTCATCCTACTTGGACATTTGATAAGTATTTGAGCACCCTGTTCCAAGCATAGTTGTTCAGGGTGCAGTGAACCCTAGTCTTTTACTGCTTGGAAGTTTGGACTTTTGTAGGGTTTTTTCATGTCATGCTAAGTTCTGTTTATCCTATCCCTTTGCATAGTGTCAGTATTGCTGTGTTTCATGTTTATTTTCTGCTCTATACTTTGTTTTCTCATATTCACCGGTAGTCAAGTCGGACGCTGTGGGGGGTTTTCTCTGTATCTAGCCTCTCCTTTCAAAATGTGAAACAAGTCAGGTTTTCTGTTTCTCTGGCAGGTGAGTTATTTCTCCAGGTCTGTTCATGCCCTCTCAGGTTAGTTAGTCGGGCCCACGGATACTTCCAGTGTGCAAAGCAGGGATTAGGAGTATCACACACGAGTATTTCCAAACTGCTCATTATTAGAGATGAGCGAATTGATTCTGCAGAATTGGAATTTGATCCAAATTTCAGGAAATCTTCGATTCTCCACGATTCCAGATTTCCTGATGCTTCGTGGTAACGAATATTTAGTAAGGAGATTTGTGACATCAGACGGTTACATGATATGCTCTAGTGATGTGATTGGGTAGGCGTGTCTTTGCTTGTTAGCAGATCCTTCCACATGAATAAAAGCTGTCCGTGCTGAAGAGAGAGAGAAACATGATTGCGGAATCCAAGGGCTTCCGCCATTTTTCCGCCCAACCCGGCTCTCTGTAGCCCGGAAATAGCTGTTTATTCGCCACAAAGTAATTCGGATCGAAGCAAATTTTTTTTTGAACTTCAAATCGAACTTTTGAGAAATTCGCTCATTGCTACTCATTATACTAAGTTTTTTTTGTTTTCTTTGGTATTTTTATCAAACAATTGACTGAGAAGTTATTAGTCAAGGGTCAGTCCCTGGTCAGAAATCCCCAGATCATAACAGTTGTTGAATAACCAATACACTTCCTAGTAGTATAATGTTGTACCGTGTTAGCCATAGAAAGTAGTGGAAGAGTGAAGAAATCAGGCGATACCTTTTAGAAGCTGAGTATATTTGATGGTAAGCTTTCGAGAGTACTAGCTCTCTTCTTCAGACATGATGTTATACAAGAAACTGAAAATTCACAGACTTTTTATACACAAAAGACATGGACCTTCAAAGGATCTTAGAATCTTTAAAAATAACAAAATGCAATATAAGTAGAGAAGTTATTTACAATAGGTCAGGAAACTAAACAATCTGGAAACTTGTGGGACGTGACGGAGGGATCAGTAATTCTTGCTGTTATCTGTTTGCAATAAGGTGGTGATTTGAGAACCTCATAGTTAATACATAGTGTGACATAAAACTAGCATGAATATTCAGTCCAAATTGCAGAGTTTGAAATTTTAGCATTAACTTATATTCCCATTCCTTTCTCTCCCTCTGCATCTTAAAATGTCCCATTAAAACCACACCCCGCAAATCTTCAATAGAGTGGTCTTCTCTGGAGAAATGGCCACTCGGAAATCTGTTCTGCTGTTATTAATGGTGAATCTGTGTGATTGGATCATTGTCTTGCTGAAATATCCATCCCCGGCGTAACTTCAAATTCGTCACTGATTCTTGTACATTATTCTCAAGAATCTGCTGATACTGAGTTGAATCCATGCGACCCTCAACTTTAACAAGATTCCCGGTGCCGGCATTGGCCACACAGCCCCAAAGCATGATGGAACCTCTACCAAATTTTACAGTGGGTAGCAAGTGTTTTTCTTGGAATGCTGTGTTTTTTTGACGCCATGCATAACGCCTTTTTGTATGACCAAACAACTCAATCTTTGTTTCATCAGTCCACAGGACCTTCTTCCAAAATGAAGCTGGCTTGTCCAAATGTGATTTTGCATACCTCAGGCGACTCTGTTTGTGGCGTGCTTTCAGAAACAGCTTCTTTCGCATCACTCTCCCATACAGCTTCTCCTTGTGCAAAGTGTGCTGTATTGTTGACCGATGCACAGTGACACCATCTGCAGCAAGATGATGCTGCAGCTCTTTGGAAGTGGTCTATGGATTGTCCTTGACTGTTCTCACCATTCTTCTTCTCTGCCTTTCTGATATTTTTCTTGGCCTGCCACTTCTGGGCTTAACAAGAACTGTCCCTGTGGTCTTCCGTTTCCTTACTATGTTCCTCACAGTGGAAACTGACAGGTTAAATCTCTGAGACAACTTTTTGTATCCTTCCCCTGAACAACTATGTTGAACAATATTTGTTTTCAGATCATTTGAGAGTTGTTTTGAGGAGCCCATGATGCCACTCTTCAGAGGAGATTCAAATAGGAGAACAACTTGCAATTGGCCACCTTAAATACCTTTTCTCATGATTGGATACAACTGGCTATGAAGTTCAAAGCTCAGTGAGGTTACAAAACCAATTTTGTGCTTCAGTAAGTCAGTAAAAAGTAGTTAGGAGTATTCAAATCAATAAAATGATAAGGGTACCCAAATTTTTACACCGGTGAAATTTTGGTTTAATGCATATTGCACATTTTCTGTTAGTACAATAAACCTCATTTCAATCCTGAAATATTACTGTGTCCATCAGCTATTAGATATATCAAATTGAAATGGCTGTTGCAAACACCCAAATTTTTAGAACTAAAAATGATTAAGATTAATAGGGGTGCCCAAACTTTTTCATATGACTGTGTGTATATATATATATATATATATATATATATATATATATATATATTAGGCGGGGGGGAGGGGGGTTTAATTTAGGGAATAACTTTCAATTTATCCCGGTCAATCCCTTTAAAGAATAAGTTACATTAGGTTCATACTAGTGTTGGCCTATCCAAACCCGAGAGAACTGGAGCAGTTTGCTCATGACTGGGACAAAATACCTGTTGAGAGGTGCAGAAGTCTCATTGACAGTTACAGGAATCGTTTGATTGCAGTGATTGCCTCAAAAGGTTGTGCAACAAAATATTAAGTTAAGGGTGCCATCATTTCTGTCCAGGCCTGTTTCATGAGTTTTCTTTTTTATAAAATTCTGTTGAACCATTTTTGAAAAGCAATGTCTGACTTTCATTTGTTCATTTTCATAGAATTTTTATACATTGCTTTTGTCAGATTCAAGTTATTTCTGTGACCATTGTGGGTTTTTCTTTCATTAAACGAGGGGTACCAACAATTTTGTCCACGTGTGTATATTGAAACAGCTACCTTGGGTAATGTTAGGATTCAGATGCAAGGTAAGAAATGTACTGGTCTACAGGAGAGCAGCAGTAGAAAAGTGCTGACAACTGCGAGCAGTAGAAAATGCTACTTAAAGGCAAAACACTACTACGAGCCAAGACCGGCCTCAGACGCCTTCACCAGTGCTCCTCGCAAGAAGAGATGGACTTTCGCTGAATCTGAAGACCAGAATTATAACCAGAACAGAAAGTATATCACAAATAAATGCACTGCAGCAGAAGCCTACACCAAATCCACACACTACTCACAGGGACAGAGAAAACAGAATGGTCGTCAATCACGGGTCAGCAACTGAGGAGGGCAACACAGATCCAAATCACGAGACGAACACAAATCCGGGAAACAAAGCCAAAAGCCAGAACAAAATCGCAAGACAGAGGAATCCAAGAACTCAGCCAAAGGTCAGGTATTGGAGTAGTCAAATCAAAGTCAGGCACTTAGCAGGAAGTTAGGAAACTGATTAGCCAGCAAAGCTGTGTGATGAGGGAGTGGTTTATAAATGCCTGCTCAGGAAGTTTCCCTATGTTGTCATGGCAACCTTAAAGCAGCAACCACCAATCCTTCTTTATGTTGACATGGCAACCTTAAAGCAGCAACAACAGATGTAACACCCTTGACAGGTAAATATGATATGTTCATCAAGTTCAATTTTTCTCAGACCATTAAACCTAGAGAAAGTAAAAAAAAATAAAAAAAATAGTTCATTGTAACTCTCAATGCCACCTGTAATGAGATTAGCATCTAGACCTTTCTTAAATGCTGTCATTATTCTTGGTATAGTTCAACTTTAAATCATGGTTCTATGTGTAAAGGATTCTGCACTCCACAATAACATTTAGAAATTCCATGGCAAATCGCAAGTTTTATGCAATTAACAAAATAAGTTTTTCCCTTTGCTAAATATGATAGGCTTCAAAAGATCACAACTTCCTCTATAGATTTTATAAAGCAATACAGCTATTTAGACTACTGTATGTCCTTGTTCAGTACCTTTCATCAAAATACTTCAACATTTACTGAATACTTAAAATATGTGCCATATAGACATACCTAAATGTTTTAGACCCATGAAGAATCACGTAGGTATACATGTTGCCCTCATAATGCAAATGTCTAAAACACCTCTCATTCAAAATCGGAGTTTTATCTCACAAATGACTTTCTGGATGAATGGGCACAAATAAAACTAAAAACTGTTGCTTGGTATAAAAATTTAGTTTAAGGCTAAGGTCCCACGTGGCGTCCCGCAGCAAAAAAGCGCTGTGGGAAAAACGGCTGCGGCAAGGCATTACGGTTCTTCCCACAGCGCTTTGCAAAGAAAGTTTGCAGAGGTTTCCTCAATTAAGGCAATTAATGGAATGGGAGGACTGCAGTACTCATCCATAACATCATAATTGGGGTTATTTAGTTTAAAATAAAACTATGACTTAGAAATGACTTTATTATACTTGTGCCATTAAGAGCAGAGACTGTATTACACACTCACCACTCAAATTAATATTAGAGATCATAGAAACCTGATGAACTCATTGAACTGTATGCGGCAAGTAATGTTGATTGTGGCATATAATGGCAAAGATAGAAGGATGCACATTCTTCCCTTCAAGGCCAGGGCCACACGTGGCATATTCTCAGCTGTTTAAACTAAAAAAAAACTGAGGTGGAATTTATTTTCTCTACATCTTGTCAAATTATATATTAATATTTAATATTAATTATTAATTATATATTATATTTAATATAAAGAAAGTCCATCTGACCCCACAAGGCCTCAAGTGGTCTCATCCTCAAGAGGTTGAGCCCTTCATGTTTGTTAAGGAGATCCACACTCTCAAATACCATTGCTAATCATATTAGAGATTTGTAACATGAGGGCCCTTAAAGATACTCTTTTGTGATGTAAATTGACAGTTTATATACTAGACTGATGAGCTGGAGAGTCAATCCAGAGATTTATTCTGATTGCTCTATCTGTATTTCAGAAGGGATTGTTTTTCATTAAAAGAAAAAAATAGACTTCTGCTCCATACAGGTTATTTTGTTTTTCTCTGTATCTGGATGCAGGCACCTGTAGGAAAAAGGACAGACATTAAAGGGCTATTAACTCTTCTACAGTTATATTTTGTGTAGAAAGTTCATTAGGAAACAAAACTAAGTATATTTATTTTACTTTCATGATCAAAATTAGTTCAGAAAAAAAAAAAATCTTAGTTGGATGTTTAATGCCTGTATTGTACCAAATGTGAGGAAATATTTTTACATATTACAAGAAGATAAGCAAAGCAGAGTCATACCAAAGTATATGAAGAGTCCCCTATTTCATTCTTGCTAATACACCCTCACTAACAAATTTATACTGCAGGACATAACCATGATCATAATAATCCTATTACAAATAAGTTCACATTAAGCCTCATGGATACAGATTTGGCCTCCCTTACCTTTTCTCTTTTCTGGATGTGTCCAGGTGTGTGAGTGTATCATGAGATGACCAGCCTTTAAAAACAACATGATTTTATAATATTCTATCATAAGATAATATGATATATGTGTGGTCACATATTTGTTTGCATTGTGAGTTGCAGCTTGTTACGGGTTTTTACTAGAATATGACAATTGAATGTAATTGTTTTTGTGAATGTAGTCCCTGTGACTCTCTTCTGCTATATGTTGTTCTTAATGATGCAACATTATGGAGTTGTGTGGTGTGCTTTTTTTTTTTTTTTTTTGTTTGTTTTTTTTGAGATGTTGTTCAAATAATACATGAAGAATAACTGTGACCTGCATGATCAGACATAATTTTTTGGGGGGTTTATTCTGCCATAGCACTAAAAGAGGCTAACAGTACTGTATGTACAGTAGAGATACAGTAAATACCTATATAGTTGATGGCCATGGGCGCTATATTACAGCTTCAAAGAACACAAAACTTGTACCTTGGCTACATTGTGTCTTAGTACATAAGCCCTAACTTTCTAACTGAAAAAAAAACAAAAAACTGGCATGATTGTTGCCTTCATGTATAATGATATAGGGTTTGCCTGAAAGAACACTTTTAAAAATTGCAATCTTTATTATGACAAATATAAAACATATAATCCTAACCAACCGAGTAGGACTACGCTGGTGTTTACTCAGGCTAGCTGAAGAATGAATCCTGTGGATTCTATTGTTGTGGAGAAGAAATACCAGGAGCGAATTGATGTGTTGACATTTGCACCAACTATGTTAGATATAGCTAACCTGATACCATCCTGGTGACTACAAAAAATACTAGGTAGTGGTATTAAATCTACCCACACTTGATGTGAGTGTTGTATGTCACCAATTGATAACACCAGTATGTTACCACACTAAAAATTGTGTGATAAGTAGGCAAAAAGGTCACCTTTTAATCCTGTTGGTGCATAAGGATCAAAAAAAAATGGCCACACTATACTGTTAGAACATAGTCCCTGGGTATTTATAATAGAGTGACTATTCCTCCTGTCTCCTTTGTCAGCTGGAGACACAAGTTCAGCACGAAACTAAGGTTCAATGATTGAGACCTTGTTTGTATATGTAATTTGTCAACCTAATGCATCCCCCCCCCCCACTATTCACAGAGAGGTTCATCAGAGGTAGTAAAGTGCATTAACCATTCACTGTGTCGAGGTGCTTCCATCTCCTGGAGCTAACTTCCGAGACAGTGAATGACATGCCTGCTGTAAAACAGCTGACAGTGGGGGAGTGGGCCTTCATGTGTACTATAAAGGATTATTCTCATCATAGCAAGGCATATCCACAGTGTATACTATAAATGTCTGATAGATACAGATCTCACCTCTGGGACCGTACCTGTCTTTAGAATGGGGCTTCTTGATCCCCTCTTCTCACTGAGGCAGCAGCCACAATAAATATAAAGGTGGCCCCACATGCAGAGCTCTTTTATTTGCTTCTATGGAAGTTATAAGAATAGCTGAGCATACTTGCCTGGCTGTTGTTGAAATTTTTATAGAAGTAGAGAGAGAGACACACATGGACTGTCACCTCTCCATTCATTGAGACCACTGCATTAATTGGAATGGAGAGTCAAGATGGAGATGTGCAGTATAGTGAGGGTGGGAGCATCTTTTATCAGTTCTGCTGTGGACAAGCCATAAATGTCTATTGTGAGATTACCCCTTGAACAACATTCAGCTCTTAGAAAGTATGTGAATATTTTTATTTTTTTTTTTGTACTTGTAACATGCTGAATCAGGTGATGGATAAGGTTACATTAAAAATATAGTCACCATATGTTTTGTGATCTGGACAGATGTTTTGTCATAGAATTTCTTGGCAAGAAATTGCCTACAGAAGACCCTGTTATTTTCTGATAAGTCACACGTAATTCAGCTAACACATAAGAATTGGCATTAGCAGTACAGTACCACCCACATAAATGTCCTGTTCTGTTCAACATTTAGCATTTTTTCCAGCTGATGCATTAGGAAACTGAAAAAAAAAATCTGAATATGCTGGATTTGAAAAACAATTTTATATTTGACATTCACTGTACAGTAAAAATGACATATTCTCTTTATTCTGCAGGTCAGTGTGATATTTGTTTTTTTTTTAAAAACAAAAACTGAAAAAAAAATCTATGCATTGCCATCTGACACCTGTAATTTTTTTAATATCTCCTTCTATGGAGTTGCATAAGAGCTTTTTTTTTGTTTTGTTTTTTTTGCAGAAAAAGTTGTAGCTTTTTATTGATATCATTTTGGGATATATATTTTATATACAGTGGGGGAAAAAAAGTATTTAGTCAGTCTGATTTTTAAAGAATGAATTTGCAAATTATGGTGGAAAATAAGGATTTGGTCAATAACAAGTCCATCTCAATACTTTGTTATATATCCTTTGTTGGCAATGACCGAGGTCAAACGTTTTCTTTAAGTCTTCACAAGGTTGGCACACACTGTTGCTGGTATGTTGGTCCATTCTTCCATGCAGATCTCCTCTAGAGCAGTGATGGTTTGGGGCCGTCACTGGGCAACACGGACTTTCAACTCCCTCCAAAGGTTTTTTATGGGGTTGAGATCTGGAGACTGGCTAGACCACTCCAGGACCTTGAAATGCTTCTTATGAAGCTACTCCTTCGTTGCCCTGGTGGTGTGCTTGGGATCATGCTGAAAGACCCAGCCACGTTTCATCTTCTATGCTCTTGCTGATGGAAAAAGGTTTGCGCTCAAAATCTCACGATACATGGCCTCATTCATTCTTTCATGTACACGGATCGTCGTCCTGGTCCCTTTGCAGAGAAACCACCCCAAAGCATGATGGTATGGTGTTCTTTGCATGCAACTCAGCATTCACTCTCCTCCAAACACGACGAGTTGTGTTTCTACCAAACAGTTCTACTTTGGTTTCATCTGACCATATGACATTCTCCCAATACTCCTCTGGAACATCCAAATGCTCTCTCGCAAACTTCAGACGGGTCCGGATATGTATTGGCTTAAGCAGGGGGACACGTCTGGCACTGCAGGATCTGAGTCCCTGGCGGCATAGTGTGTTACTAACGGTAGCCTTTGTTACGTTCATCCCAGCTTTGTGCAGGTCATTCACTAGGTCCCCCCGTGTGGTTCTGGGATTTTTGCTCACCGTTCTTGTGATCATTTTGACCCCACGGGGTGAGATCTTGCGTGGAGCCCCTGATGGAGGGAGATTATCAGTGGTCTTGTATGTCTTCCATTTTCTAATTATTGCTCCCACAGTTGATTTCTTCACACCAAACTGCTTGCCTATTGCAGATTCAGTCTTCCCAACCTGGTGCAGGTCTATAATTTTGTTTCTGGTGTCCTTCCACAGCTCTTTGGTCTTCACCATAGTGGAGTTTGGAGTGTGACTGTTTGAGGTTGTGGACAGGTGTCTTTTATACTGATAACAATGTCAAACAGGTGCCATTACTACAGGTAATGAGTGGAGGACACAGGAGCCTCTTAAAGAAGAAGTTACAGGTCTGTGAGAGCCAGAAATCTTGCTTGTTTGTAGATGACCAAATACTTATTTTCCACCATAATTTGCAAATTCTTAAAAAATCCAACAATGTGATTTTTCTAGATATATTTTCTCATTTTGTCTCTCATAGTTGAGGTCTACCTTTGATGTCAATAACAGGCCTCTCTCATCTTTTTAAGTGAGAGAACTTGCACAATTGGTGGCTGACAAAATACTTTTTTTTTTTTTTTTTCCCCACTGTGTGTGTGTGTGTATATGTGTATATGTATATGTGTAACTACTAAGGAATAACTGAGGATTTACCTATATATATTATAGATAGTGGTCTCCTCCACGGAGCGCATACTTTCCAACCATTTATTCCTTATATGTGTAATGTATATATATATATATATATATATATATATATATGTGTGTGTGTGGGCAGTGGTGAACCTAGCCTCTTTGCTGCCTGAGGCGGACTATAGAAAGACGCCCTCCCCCCCAAAAAAAAAATTTGCGTTTCCATGCTACTAGCTTCACACGCTGTTATCGTCGCACAATATACACAATACACAAAGTTATAAAACAGTTTTTAAGAATTCTTCTTACTGCATTACTTCAGTATCAGATCAAGAACACAGCATTAACAATGAAAGTAACTTCACACATCTTCTGCTTGGTGGATGGACGAGCCTTCATGGCCCCCATTCTCTATAATAGGAGCGCCGCAGATAGCTGAGTACTGTACTTCGGCTATCTTTGACACTCCCATTGAAGTGAATGAGAGCCATGCGGGTTTGTCCATCCACCAAGTGATACGATTATATTCGGCCTGGCTGTGGTCAGCTTGAATTCCCACCCAGTGGGGTGAAAAAACCCAATTCTCAGGCTCAGTGGGGGTCTCAGCAGACAGATCCCCATCAATCAGGTATTTATCCTCTATCATTTAGGTGAATACAGGGCAGTAACATTTTGTGACTTACAGGTGACGTCTCTGACTAATCCTTCACATTTCCCTTCTCTTCCCTTTGGCCCGCAATGACCACTTCTTCCAGCTGTGACTTGTCTCTGTAAAGTTTGCAACACAGATATCTTTGGGTCCTCACTTTTCCAGGCATCCAACCCACATTGTCCTCACCTGTATACCCATCCTGCTGCTACCCCAATTATAAAATATATGATATAACCCGCCATAATGAATAATACTCCCAAGTGCATCTTTATATTAATAATGTCCATGTGTACCCTGTATAAATAGTGGCCATTATAAATAATGCCCCAGGTGTTAACTAATTCAAAGGTTTTCCAGGTCATTAATAAAATAATCAGTGGAGCTCAAAAACCCAGGACTCCTACTGATCAGCTGTTTGAATGGTACCTGTGTAAGCGCCGTGACCGCTTCTCTGTTTACATAGTGTCATTCATCTCATAGTGGCCATGTAATGTAACTACAGCCTCATCCTATACATGTCTATGTGACAAGACTGTAGTTACATCACACGGTCACTATAAACAGACAGCGTATGATATAAACAGGAACTATAGTCCCTGTTTATGACACCCCATTTATACACACTATAATGTTCCACAGCAGCTCCTGCACACAGTATTACACGGTATTATGCCTCACAGCGGCCCCTGCACACAGTATTATGCCCCATAGTGGCCCCTGCACTGGTATTATGCTCTTTACAGACCCCAGAGTATAATGATCGGAGACCCAGGTAGTGACAAACATAAAAACCAGTGCTACTTACCAATCCTGGACACCGGTGTACTCCCTGCAGCTTTCGGCCCCGTTTAATTGCGCACACACGTCACGTGGATCAGGCCGGTGTCGCGACCTGATGACGTCACCAGAGGGCTGAAGTCTGCTGGGAGTTACACCGATCGCAGGAGAGGAGAATAACAATGGTTTTTATGTTCCCTCAACACCCCTGGGCCTCCAATTATTATACTCTGGGGTCTGAAATAGTAGTATGTGAGGCCCGTGGCCTCACTTACCGATCCCTGCTCACAGCCGCTTCTGCTCCCCCTTCTGCGTACCATAGCAGAAGGGAAAGCGGAGGCGGCCACGAGCAGGTGTGGGGGTAGGCAAGTAAATAGGCCGTTACCTGCTTTGGCTACCCCAGCAGGTAACGGCTTATTTATTTAAAAAAAAAAAAAAAAGTTATGCTCACCTACCTGCAATCCCTTGATGGAGCCGCCGCCTTCTCTTCTTGTCCGCGCATTGGACGTCTGTGTCTCAGCGTAGGAGTTGCGATGTCATTGTATCGCCACCAGGACAGGCCCTGCTCAGCCTTGTTTGTGTTTTTTTTTTTTTTTTTTTTTTTTATAAAGCGGCCTGTCCTGAGCTGGTTTAGTAAAAATGCTGCCTCACTTCACCTCATTAGAGGTGCATCCCCTGTGTGTGGGTGTCTTTAACATTCCCACTAACACCCCTGTCTCCCCATCTGCCTCTCACCTTCTATCACTAACCGCCTCTGTTGGTCTCTCTCAGCTTACTATTTCTCCCACACACGAAGATAGTAATATCTTCCCTCCCATCTTGTGTCTTCTTACGGCTCTGTTCTGTCTCTGACCTTACTAACGCTCACCTACCAATTTACAACCACAACTTTCTTTCCTTTACCATCAAAACACACCGCAAAACACACTGACCTACCGCACATGCAGAAATCTACAGGCTGTAAACAAACAGCACCTCTCAGATACCTTACAGTTATCACTGACTCCCATCACTTCTCTCTCCTGTCCTGAACTTGCCACCAAACACTACAATGAGACTCTCAAAGCCACCCTGGATAAAGAAGTACCCTTGACTGTTCTAAAATCCCAACACAGATACCGGCAACCTTGGCACAATCCTCAAACACGTTTTCTTCAGTGATGCTCAAGATGTGTCGTACGCCTATGGCGAAAATCTCACACATCTGCAGATTTTCTTCACTTCAAGTTTATGCTCAAACCCTATAACTCTGCCCTTCACCTCGCCAAACAAGTTTACTTCACCTCTCTCATCTCTTCTCTCTCCAATAACCCTAAACGACCCTTTTACACCTTTCACTCCTACCTCACGCCAAAGGTGCGGGTACCTGTCACAGACCTCAGTGCTCAAGACATGGCCATGTACTTTAAAGACAAAATCGACAACATCCGTCAAGTGATAACCCAATCTCCAAGCAGCATCAGTCCCCTTCCCTCCCTTGCTCCTCATTGTGAACTCTCATTATTTGAACCAGTAACAGAAGAAGTTGCCTCCCAGCATCTTTCTTCTTCTCATCCCACTACTTGCACAAGTGATCCTATCCCTTCACACCTTCTCCGGTCTCTGTCCCCTGCTGTTACAATTCACCTTGCTAAATTTTTAACCTTTTTCTTTCTTCTAGAATCTTTCCCTCCTCCTTCAAACATGCTGTCATAACCCCATTACTGAAAAAACCCTCCCTTGACCCATCCTGTGACCTGTCTCTAACCTCCCCTTCATGACTAAACTCCTGGAACGCTTGATCTACTCAGGGCCAGCATTGGGGGGGGGGGGAGGAGCAAACTGGGCATTGCCCAGTGCCCCCCGTCCCCAAGGGGGCCTCAGGATCCGGAGCATCAGGCTTTGTTAAAGAGGCTATTATTTATAAGAGTGCGATTATTTATAAGTTGAACTATTATTTATGAGAGAGCTATTATTAATAAGGGGGACTATTTATAAGGGAGCACTATTTATTTATTACTGATAAGGAGGAGCTATTACTGATATGGGGCACTGTTTATAAGCAGGGACTAAAGAGGCGCTATAATAACTGATGAGGGGGTACAAACATCTGTTAGGCAGTACAAAGGTGGTTATTTGAATTGTGTGTGGGTATAAGGGGGGTGGTTGTTACTGTTTTGGGGCAGAAAGGGGGCATTATTAAAGGGGCTGCCACAGGAAATATGATGGCATTGTTGGTATATCAGCATTTGGGCACCCACTTTGTCTAAAACCGGCTCTGGGTCTACTCCCGCCTAATCCACTATCTGTTTGCTAACTCTCTTCTGGACCCCTTACAATCAGGTGTTTGTGCACTACACTCTACAGAAATGCCCTCACAAAGGTCTCCAACAATCTCTTGAAAGGAACTATTCACTACTTATTCTTCTGGATCTCTCAGCAGCATTTGACACTGTAGACCACCAACTCCTCCTCACTATGCTCCACTCTATTGGCCTCAGGGATACTGCTCTCTTGGTTCTCTTCCTATCTCTCTGACTGCTCATTTAGTGTTTCATTCGCTGGTGCTATTTCTTCTCCTCTACCCCTTGCGGTTGGGGGTTCCTCAAAGCTCAGTCCTAGGTCCGCTCCTCTTCTCTCTTTACACAGCCCCGTTTGAACAAGCCATTGGCAGGTTTGGCTTTCAATACCATCTTTATGCTCATGATTAGAGATGAGCGAATTGAAGGTGCAGAGGTGGAATTCGATCCGAATTTCAGGAAATATTTGATTCGCATTGAATCCGAATTTCCTCATGGTAACTATTTGCATTTAGTTCAAAATGGCTGCTGGACATATTAGGACATGGGGCAAGGAACTCTGGGAACGCGGGATCACCCACAATGCCATGCATGCAGCCAATCAGCAGTCAGCCCTGTGATGTCACATCCCTTTAACCCCTTCGCGAGCGCACACGGCATGTTTGACCGCTGCATCCAAGGTGTTAAATCCCCCGATCGGTTATGGAGCAGGGTGTTAGCTGTAACTGACAGCTAACATCTTGCTCCATAACCGATGGAGGGGTTCCTCCATTTTGACGCCCACCCTGGCTCTCTGCAGCCAATAAATAGCGATTCGCCGTGATTTAATTCGGATCAAATAGAATCGTATCGCGAAATTCGGTGAAGTTGCCGAATCAAATTTTTTAATACTTCGCTCATCTCTACTGATACCCAAATATATACCTCATCTCGTGACATCACCCCTGCACCACTACAGAACACCAGTGACTGTCTCTCTGCTGTCTCTAACATCATGTCTTCTCTTTATCTGAAATTGAATCTTTCAAAAACTGAACTTCTTGTGTTCTCTCCATCCACTAACCGACCTAACCCTGATATCTCCATTTCTGTCTTTGGCCTTACTATTACACCAAGGTGGCATGTCTACCGCCCTAACCATCCTCTCCGTTCTGCCAATGACCTTAGACTTGAATCCTCTGTTATCCGAACATTCCACTCCCATCTCCAGGACTTTTCTCGAGCTGCCGCATTGCTCTGGTACGCTTTACCCCGGACAATCCGATTAATCCACAACTACAGGAGCTTCAAAACTGCCCTAAAATCACATCTGTTTGGTCAGGCTTATCACGTGACCTGATCACCGTGTAGTGTGTGGAGGTATAGAGCAATAACACCTTTTATCCTTCCTCCTCTGATCCTCAGATCCTGTCTGTGATGATACGAGACTCAGATATGGATTTAATGTACTAATATTCACTCATATAGTGTGGTTCCTGTCTATTATCAGAAATTTGGTTATAGGCTTGGGTGATGTGGTTCGTGGGATCTGTAATCAACAACCCTTTGATCCCCAGAGAATCACTGACACAGGCCTTTATTTGCATAACACTGCTACACTCATTAACCCGGCAGGGGGTCCTGCAGAAAGGATGTTCTGGGGAGGTGCTCTGCATACCGTCTACAGACAGACTGGAGCCAGCTTTACTTCAAAGGGATTATGGTTTTATGACAATATCTGCCCTGGGGAACATCTTACAGCCCCCCCCCTATAAATTCCCCAGATGCATCAGGTCAAGGCACACGCTCAGATTACACAAATGTCACAGTTCAAAGCCTGGTCTTTGTCTACTGTCTTGTGCTGTTCTGGAGGAGAGGTGTGGGGGAGGTCAAGTTGGAGGCATCAACCATGTGGTCACCATGCGGCTGAGCATTGAGGCCTGAGACCCTGTTGTTGACCTGGAAGAGATGTATCCACATGTAGGAAACACATGCTCTGGACCTTGCTTAAGAAAGAACCCTGAGCCTACCACATGGGCTCAGAGAAACGGACTATCTACTTATTCAGGTAACCTGCTATATATGTCTTTGTTCTGCTGAAAGTCACCCGGATAGCACTGCCCAGGGTGTTACCACTGGAATAGCATGCCCGGAAGCATGCTTTTGGACTTTTGAAGTATGTGCCCTGAGCTCATCATCATCCAGAGCCCAGAAAACCAATCACAAGCTTGTGTTGGTAATTTTTGCTTTTCTTTCTGTTATTCCCACTTTTATTTTGTGCACCGTGTCATGTTGCTTTCCACTTGTATTTGCTTGCTAATCGCTGCATATATTCTCTGTATGTGTTAAGTGTCTAGTACCGACCCGTTTAGGGGTTAATAAATATATAAAATTTAGAAAGCTCGTTTTGTATTATCTTATGATCCGGTCCTCTCACGGGGTGTGAGTGGAAGATTAAGGTTGGTCGCAGGTGTACCAAGCGGCCTGGAAAAGTGAGATCCTTCACACTGTCCTCTCCTTATAGAAGTTACACTGCACTCCTTGCACTTAGTATGTTTATTCACGGATACTGGCTGGTGACTGGTTCATACAGCTTCAGTTACACAACCTTTTCTATTAAAAGACGGCTGGATCATTGTTTCAAACAAGCCCTCTGACCTCTTGTGTCCCTCTATCGCCTCATAGAATGTAAGCTCTTGCGAGCAGGGCACTCACTCCTATTGTTTGATATGTTTCTTTGTCACATTGTATTGTCTGTTCATGTGTCCTCTGATTTGTAAAGTGCTACAGAATATGTTCGCACTATATAAATAAAGTTTATTAATATTATTTATATATGTTTAAATTAGGGGGTAATTTAAATTTTAATTTAATTTTTAATTCTTTAAAAACATTGAGTCCTAGTAATCAGGTTGATGATACAACATTTCTGTCAGTGGTCCCCTCACAAATGGTTTGAGAAACATGGCAAACAGTTTAAGGTGTTAGCTTGGCATCCAGATTCCCTAGGTTTAAATTAAACATCAGTGGGATGTCCTTGAAAACCAAGCCTGATCCATGGAGAAGCCTCTCCTTGCAGCTTACAGGACTTAATATGGTGCCTGCAGCCATCAATAGGAGGACGTACCCTGATCTCAGTTATGATGCTGGAATGAGGAGAGAAAGATGTATGTACCAATGTACAAGCAGCAGGCATGAGTGCTGATTTCTGTTGCTGCTAGTGAATTATTAATGCAAGAGAGCCAGCAGTCAAGGTTTTCCGTCATACCCTGGCTGCTGTCATATCACTGTATCAAGGAGAAAAAGTTCTCCTGCTAGCTTTAGGACACTTACATGCTGGGTTTCTTGAGCCACCAAAGTCAGGGGGACAAGCCTATCCATTCAGTGACCCACCTGCCCTAAATAAGAAGAAAAGGCTTGTGATTTGCACAGGGTACAGTGGCTAATATGGGACAAGTTTACACTAATATTAAGTGCATTAACATAGGGGCAATGTGGATGGCACTGATATGGGGCAATATGACTGGGCCTGTATGACAGGAAGAGTAAATCAAAACATAAACAATACAGAAATCCATCAGGCCCCTTCCTGGAGATGTGATCCTTTTTCCTGGCTGGCTCGCTGACTTTGGTATTTGGACAACATTTTGCTACTATTGTACATTTTTACCCATACTTTTATATAGTATTGAGGGGTATTTAGATTGCATTTGGACTATGTACATGCTTTGCACATATTTTGGCTTGGGATCCTATTTATTTTCATGAGTAAATGCGCTTGTGTAAGATTTTAAATTTTTTTTTTTATTGCTTGTATGCATAAAGACATATGGTTTTGTAACTTTGTTCTCCTTTATTTTTGGTGGGTAAATGGTGGAAGTTTGCACTAATATTAAGTGCACTTATATAGGTTTAAATTTGGCTGGCACTGTATTGATGGAAGTGCTCATTCCCAAACCCGAATGGGTCCCCCAGGCATTCTGGGACCCGGCACCTGCCCGTGCTTGCCAAGTGCTGGCGCCAGCTCTGCCAGTTACTAAGGACTAAAGAAGGCTCCAGGCTGTTATGGGCCCTTGGACAATAAAATCATCACTGGCTCCCCAATCCTCAACTGTTTTTAACAGTAATGTCGCTGGCAGAGTTTTTGTTACTGTTTTTGTGGCATTCTTTTGCACATGTGCTTATTTGGCATAAACACCATAAATACATTATTTACAAATAAAAATAAGTACTTTATTTTAAATAAAAACTCACTTGTGAAAATACCCTAAAAAGGATTAAGACAACTACATCATAAAATTGGATTTAACCCTTTTACTGCTGGAAAAATGTGGTCAGATAGCCAGAAGAATTTTTTTGTGTCAGTATAGCTGTACAAAGGTTTGTTTTATGGAAGACAAGCTTTAGTTTAAAAAGCCATTTTGCATTGCATATAAGTAAGCATTTAATTCATATTACTGTTTTTACTATTAGTAATAAAAAAACAATAATTGTTGAAGCATTTATATTTGTTATTTACCGATCATTATAAATATTGTGTTCAATGTATCATATTGACTGTCATTATCAGGACGATGCCAAACTAACAATTTATGTGGCATTTAATTTTTAATATAATACTACTAATAATAATAATGAAATTACTGTATACATAACATATACTTTTAACTTCTTCAAATCTACAGTGTATTGGCTTATAGAGATATATCTGTATAAACCAGTAGATTATGCATGTAAAGAAGAATAATGCTATTGAGTTTTTTGTTGAGAAAATTGCCTCAAGTGTAGAGACTGCCTCCTTGGGTATACACTTCATCGTCATACTTGGAGCTCAAGTCTAGAAATTTGAAGGCTATACCCCTTTACCCCTTTGTTCATGTACTGTATTCCACAATGAACTCATTGCAGACTGTGCCAAGCAATTGACATTGCAGCTCGGGCCTAATGAATGCTTCAAGCCCTGACACTGTAGTAACCCTGTTAACTTGCGCTTCATGGACTCAAGTTTTGCAGTGTATTGTACCTGCTATCTGGTATAAGGATTTTCAAGCCCCCTAATGGGAATAAAAAAATAATAAAAGAAATTTAATAAACATCCTAAAAATATTTTAACCCCTTCTTAACAGTTGCTGTACTATTATTGCGGATGTTGGGTCTTCAAAGATGGTGGTCGCTCTGAAGCAGAGTGGTCACCATAGCTATCGGTTCTCGGTGCAGGCTCCTAATAAAGACTCCCAGGCCTGTCATTGCAATACAGCTATTGAGGCAGATCTATAAGATTGCAGAGTCAAGACCCCTAGGGGTGCTAATACTGTAAAATACTTTAAATAAAAAAAAAGTAAAAATTTTAATAAAAAGTGATCAAAACATCAGACATTTCCCAAAATGGTATAGCTAAAAAGTATATCTGGCCCTACAAAAAAAGATGACTTATGTTTCCCTACACGGAAATATAAAAAAGTTACGGGTATCAGTATATAGCGACTCCAAGAAAAAATATTTTTTAGCAAAGTTTTGGATTTTTTTTTTTAAGGGGGTTGATTTGTAAATAAAACGATATAAATTTGGTATCCCTGGAATTATACCAATATAGAATACAGGTGACATGTTGTTTTGGCTGCACAGTGAACACTGTAAAAACAAAACCGGTAAGAAAGTCGCACAAATGCTGCTTTTCTCCAATTCCACCCCATTCCAAATGTTATTTCAGCTTCCCAGTACATTGTACGGAATATTAAATGTTACCATTACAAAGTACAATTTGTCCTGGAAGCATTAAGCCCTTGTATGACTCTGTGAACAGAAAAATATGGGGGAAAATTATGGGGTTTGGAAGGCGGGGAGTCAAAAATGAAAACTGAAAAAATGTCTACGGCAGGAATGGGTTACAAAATGTAAAACACTCCCTCCCTGTTCCCATTTAACATATAAAATAAATAAACATTATGTGATATTGTGGTATAGTATGTCATAAATAATTAGTTAGAATCCCTAAAACGAACCCTCCTCTGTTCACACTCCCACATTATTCCACAGGATATGATGCTGTATCGGACTGTAACCTTTTATGTCCAGGCACCAGTAAGGGACACTGACAACTCTTTAGTGTAATGAAAGTAACCTCTATCACATAAACTGCTTTTCCACTGTATAAGTAATGCTACCTCTGATGTCACCCCTGCTACCTCTTGTGTAACCTCCTCTACCTCATAGATTGCAAACTCTATTGTGAGCAGGGCCCTCTGCCCCATTGTGTGAATTGACTAACACTTTGTAATGTATCTTTTTGTCTGTACTTTAACCCTACAAATTGTTTAGTGCTGTTGGCGCTATATAAATAAAATGTATTATTATTAATACTGTTTTGGTTACATTGACTTCCAAAAATGTAATAAAGAATTATTAAAATGTACCCCAAAAGGGTAACAATAAAAACTAACCCTCACACTGCAAAAAACAAACTCTCACAAAGCAATTATTTAAAAAATGCTTACATTTTTTAAGTAGTAAAAAAAATATATAAAAAAAACTATAAATTACGTATCTCAGTAATTATACTGTCTTGAAGAATGTCAATCTTAATACACAGTGAACAAAAAACCTAACACCCACAAATATATTTTTGTATTTTCCCAGTATATTATATGAAACAGCATGTATGTCTATGGAAAAACGTATGGTAAGCAGTGGATACAAACTCCACTGCCTTTCGCTTTTACACATTTTAACATTTAAAACAATCCAAAAAGCACAAAGGTGCTTGCCAGTGGGTTTTTTTTAGACACATGACAGTTCTATTGCAAAAATCAATGGTTTTGGTGACTTATCAGTGCTACCAGCCTAGTTGAAAAGTGAAGAATTGGCTTTTCATAAAAAAAAAAGTCACCAAAATGTATACCTTTATGTGAGGCCATGTGAAATCAAAATGGTTTTGTTTTTTTGATGACAACACTCTAGAATGTGATTGACCAGGCTACAGGACATGTATGGCTGACTGGCGGTGACTATGGCAACATGAGTGGCAGTGCGGCATGGAATTATATGATGTAACAAACCACTGGACATGTCTAAGCGGTGGGAGCGCGGCATTGCATAATATGATAGACTAGGCGGTAGCTGTGGCAACGTGTGGCAGTGAACAAGGCATAATTTGATGGGCCAGACTACAGGACATGTCTTTCTGAGTGGTGGTACCTGTTAAGGAGTAGCAGGCAGCATCAGCAGTACACTACATGGAACATGATGATAAAGAGAGACGGTGGTGCCACTATTCAGAGGCATCAGCCAAAGTTGTATAAAAATCCTCCTGGATCCATGCTTGATTCATTATTTCCATGCTAACAGTGGACATTCATTCTAAACATCCTCTTGGCCATGACGCTTGAGGCCAGGCAAGATAAAATTCTCATAGCAAACTGGGCCAGCTCTTTCTACTGCTCTAACCTCCCTATGCATTCAAGAGAAAGTCTTCCTCCTCCTCTTTCAGTCTAGAAGTCCCAGTTCCTCCACCATAATGACCCTGACCCAGATCCTCCTCCTCTATTAACCCAGGGGGATGACGTTGACTAAGAGGTGAAAATTGTTCCTCCTCTTCCATCTCTCATTGCATGAGTGTAAGATATACAATAGAGGGATTACATAACTGATGCTGCAGCTGGCCCTGCTGTGAAATTTGGTGGCCACTTCAAAGGGCTTGAGAAGTCGCACAATTCCCTCATGAGCCTCCAATAACATATCTTGAAATAACACATTGCCCTTGTGGTCTGATGCATACAGTAATCTTTCACCACCTTCTTCTGCTCACACAGATGCTCCGGCATGTTTAAGGTGGAGTTCAACTGAGTTAGAACATTGCAGATAAGCCGATGCAAATCGAGCAGGGTGTTTTTAGTGATATAAGACCAGATGTAATGCACAGAGACTTTTCTGTCCATGAAGAGCATCTCTTTTAAGCCACTATACAGGTTATTAAAGAAGTAAACCACCAGATTAAGGATATGTGCCATACAGGGACAAGTGTTATTTGTCCTAACTGCCATGCAGCAGCAATACTAGTGCCATTGTCATTGGTGATGTTGTTCATTTGGAGTTGGTGAAATGCCATGCAGCGGGATACTTGCTGCAGGATACAGTGAAATAAGAACACAACTGTGACTCCTCTTATCCAGGCTCATTAATTGTAAAACCATATGGCAGTGCTTTAACTTACACCCATGAAACGAGGGGGGGTGCGAAGTGGAAGCAAGGCCTTATCCTGCGAAATGGTCCAGGAGGTGGATGGGCCATGCATGGTGTTGGAAGTAGGCCTGCACAATCAAGGGTGGCATTAGAACCTGGCCTTGTTGCATTTCTGGACTTTGGCTGATGCCGCTCAAAACATTGACCCAGAGAGTTGTGAAAGCAATCTATTGTACATAGTTGCTCCTCCATGTGTCAGTAGTGGTATGCACCTTTCCCCAGACTGATATATCCAAGGGAAGGAGCACATTCTCCAACACATGACGATATAATGCAAGGACAGCTTTCTTATAGAAATAATGGCGGCTAGGTATCCTCCATTGAGGTTGAGTGCATGCCATCAGTTGGCGAAATGCAGTGGAATGCACTAAGTGCTACGGCACTGACTTCACCACCAGGAACTTGGCCAGGTGTGAGTTAAGTTACAGAACTGCGAGATGATTGGGCTTATATAGCTGTTTCCTGGACACACTTTCCTTTATGGATAATTGACGTTGACGTGAAAGAGGAGGAGGAGGAGGAGCAGACAAAACAGTTGGATGATGATAATGACAACTGTTTGCTAGGTGTAGATATGGCCTGCCTACAAGGAAGTTCATGGGGAGGACTAAAGCCATCTTACTCAC
Organism: Leptodactylus fallax; assembly: GCA_947044405.1. NCBI lineage: Eukaryota > Metazoa > Chordata > Amphibia > Anura > Leptodactylidae > Leptodactylus > Leptodactylus fallax. Next base: position 2,048,062 of record CAMRHE010000166.1, read on the forward strand.
ATCTCCTTCCAGTGTCATTGCCAATTCTATTTTGCCAAACAGGATGATGTCATTTCATGTACCGTATGTAGAGATGTCATTCCAAAAAATTCTCACACAGCAGAACACATGTAGCTACTTCCGCCAACAGCTGCAGCAGCAGAAATGTGTCTGACACTACCACTATCAGTGCCACCACCCCCCACCCCATGAGCTTCCCACAGGTCTTCTCTGAGCAGGCTTTTTGGTTGTTGGGCCTGTGGAATGGATGGAATCACTACTATCACCACTGCCAACACCCTTTTCATCTGATGTCATCTTTTCACCCTGTCCTGGTCCCGCAGAAGACTCATCATCATCATCATCATTGGCAATGAGTACCAGTATTAGTACCAGACCCTATGCCACTACTACCTCCACAACTGACAGTCATGTCTTTCTCACACAATGCTGACTTTTCTCATCCAGCTCATCAGAAAGGGAGGAAGACTGCTCTGACTAGAAGTAATTGACTTCTCAACAGGTGCCACATCACTTCCAGGGATCTGTGTCAGTGAAGAATATGAAGGAGACATGGTTGACAATCCAGAAATGCCCTGTGGTAAATAATGTATTATGTAGGACAAGGAGGAACACACATAAGCTTGACTCAAGATCCCATCACTATTGGATGTAATAACTTTCTGTGACTGCGATGAGCGAACTAAGTAATAAAAAACATTATCTTCATTCTGAGGAAGTACAACAATCCTGCAGCTACAGGATTTTACAGTGTACAGATTTTAGGTGCAACTCATCTAGCTGCTACCTACAGAAGATATGTCTTTAGTTCGCGCTAGAAGCTGTAGAAATTGGGGGTTAATCTGATTGTCCAGGATAGAGCATTCCAGAGAAGTGGTGCAACTCGTGAGAAGTCTTGTTCTGATAAGGTTCTGATAATAGAGGATGTTAGTCTTAGGTCATTGAGTAAACGGAGAGCACAGGTTGGGCGATAGACAGAGATGAGGGAGGAAATGTAGGGAAATGCATACCAGGGTAGCGGCGGTAGCTGCTGCGACAGGGCCCGGGACATTAGGGGGCCCGGATCCCTGTGGCAGCCACTACCACGAAGCCCCACAAGAACTCCGAACATTATACTCAGGCCCCTGAGTATAATGATCGGAGGCACAGGGGAGGTGAGGGAACATAAAACACAATGTTACTTACCTCTCCTGCGCTCCGCAGGTTTCGGCCTGTTTGGTGACGTCGCAGGCATCAGCCGATGTCATTATGTATCACAATGCCGGGCTGACTCATGCAAGATCTGGTCCAACATTGAAAATGGCCAAAGTAGTGCACTGGAATGCACCGGAGCCAGGAAGAGGTAAGTAACATTGTTTTTTTTGTTTGTATCCTCCCCTGGGTCTCCAATCATTATACTCTGGGGTCTGACTATGGGGTATAATATTGTGTGCAGGGGAAACTATGATGCATAATACTGTGTGCAGGGGCCACTGTGGGGCATAATACTGTGTGCAGGGGCAACTATGCAGCATAATACTGTGGGCAGGGGCCACTATGGAGAATAATACTGTGTGCAGGGCCAACTATGCTCCATAATACTGTGTTCAGGGGCCACTATGGGGCATAATACTATGTGCAGGGGCCACTTTGGCACATAATAGTGTGCACAGGAATGCGGTTTGTGCGGGGGGGGGTTGGAGTCGGCCGCAATTCGGGGGGGCCCCCATGTCAAATGTTCACCTTGGGGCCCAGCCATTCCTAGTTACGCCACTGGATGAGGGTGATAAGTTTATATTGTATTCTGTTTTGAATAAGCAGCCAATGTAGTGACTGACACAGATCGGAGGCATCGCTGTAGCGTCTAGACTGATAGATGAGCCTGGCCGCCGCATTCAGAATAGATTGTAGAGGGGAGAGTTTAGTAAGGGGAAGACCGATTAGTAAGGAGTTACAGTAGCCAAGGCGAGAGTAAATCAGGGCAACAATAAATGTCTTTACTGTATCTCTGGTAAGGAAAGGGCATATTCTGGAGACGTTTTTGGGTGTCATCAGCATAAAGATGGTACCGGAAGCCAAATCTGGTGATGGTTTGTCCAATGGGGCCGTGTAGAGGGAGAAGAGTAGGGGGCCTAGGACCGAGCCCTGAGGAACCCCGACGGCAAGAGGAAGAGGGTAAGAAACGGAGCCTGCATATGATACACAGAAAGTGTGGTCCAAGAGATAAGATGAGACCCAGAAGAGAGCAGTGTTTGTGTGGCCGACAAAACGGAGCATAGTGAGGAGGAGTTGATGGTCAACAGTGTCAAATGCTGCTGAGAGATCTAGAAGAATAAGAAGAGAGAAGTCACCTTTGGATTTAGCCGTCAGGAGATCATTGAAGACTTTTGTGAGGGCCGTTTTAGTAGAGTGCAGAGTGCAGAAGCCAGATTGTAAGGGGTCAAGAAGAGAGTTAGCAGAAAGACAGTACATTAAATGAGAATAGACCAAGCATTCCAAGATTTTGGAGATGAAGGGGAGGTTAGAGGCAGGTCGATAGTTAGCAGCATAGGACGGGCCAAGGGAGCATTTCTTCAATAGTGCGGTTATGACAGCATGTTTGAAAGAGGATGGGAAAATTCCAGAAGAGAGAGAGGTTAATTATTTTAGTAAGGTAAGTCGTGACAGCAGGAGACAGAGACTGGAGAAGGTGTATGGGGAAAGGGTCACTACTGCAGGTCGTAGGGCGAGAAGAAGAAAGTAGCTCAGAGACTTCCTCTTCTGTAGCAGGTTCAAAAGATGTTGGTGAGGGGATCAATGCCACCTGGGGATTGGGCAGTTATTTCCTGATAGATCTTATAAATTTTGTCATGGAAATAAGTGGCCAGGTCATCTGCACTAAGGTCTGTGAATGGCACCTGCACCTTGGGGTTGAGTAAGGAGTGAAAAGTTTCAAAGAGCCTTTTAGGGTTACAGGAGAGAGAAGAGATGAGAGTGGTGAAATAGGCTTGATTGGCAAGGAGAAGGGCAGAGCTATAGGGTTTAAGCATAAATTCTGAAGTGGGGGAAGTCTGCAGGTGTACGTAATTTTCTCCACAGACATTTAGCACACCTAGAGCACCACTGAAGAAAACGTGTCTGTGGCAAGTGCCAGGGTTGCTGCCTCTTGTGTCTAACGTTTCGAGTGGAGGGGGTGAGCCGCCTCATCCAATGCACTCTTAAGGGTTTCATTATAGTGACTGGTGGCCAGATTGGGACAGGAGAGTGAAGAGATGGGGGACAGAGAGGACTGTAGAGTACCTGAGAGATGCTGGGTGTTAATAGTGTTAGGTTGGGGACTAAGACCCCTGGGTTATGTTGCCGTAGTCCTAATTGATAAGAAGTTACGAGCTCGGGAAACAAACACACTGACACACTGAAAGTATCATGTGTTGAATGCTTCGCTTTATTGATTGTCAGAGCAAACACTGTTATACATCAAACACATGACACAATGCCCAAACTTGGTCTTAGAATTCCGCTGTCCCAAAATCGGTTTAAACCAGTCTGAGGGTTGTGCGTCAAACAGGGACATTTCTTAAGGTCAGCAAAAGGCCACATGACATCTGGGGTCAAAGATTAGCTTCTTTGCAACATAAACATAAGCATGTCTACATCCTGTGCAGACATGTGGTCCAGGACTCATAATGAGCTTACTACAATCTTTTGTTCCCTTTGTTTTCCTTATCTATCTATATATATATATATATATATATATATATATATTAGCAAGTAAAACATGTTTAACCCTTACATTCTCCCCCATTTTAGACATCTAATAACTTTTCCAATGAGTACATTCACCTTTTAGGTGCCAGCCCAGCTGGATTCCCCATTGGAGTTGTCATTAGGTGTCTACCACTTATATTTATCTCGATTACAGTGATTAATACAAATTAAAACAATTTTTTTTGCAAAGCAATATATCAGTAATATAATCGTTGCTATTTGTATGACCATCTGGATCAATCCTGCCACCCACCCACCTATACCTTTAAACCAATTGACTGGATTTAAGAATGAAAATGCTTCAGACCACCAACTGTCTTTGTTCTGAACATTCATCCTCTCATACTCTTTTCTTAGCCTGTATACTTCCTCCAATTTTTGTTTTTCTTTGATGTTGCCTTCTGGGTCAATGTAGTGGCAGCATGTAGGTCCCACTATCTGGCACATTCCTCCCTGAGCTGCAGTTATATAATCTAATACCAATGTGTGTTGATTAGTGACTATTATCAATTGATTCTGTACTGCAATAGTGGTATTAAGTATCCCCAAAATTTCCCATATTTGATCATCGAGATAGTCAGTACTTTGCACTAGCTTGTCCCACATCTGCATTATCATAGGATATATGAGTATTGTGCTTACTATCTTATTCCCAGTGCTTGACTGTACCAAGTGAGGTCTCGATTTCCACAAACAAATGAAAAGTTCTTTTTCCTGTAAAGCCTTTCTTCAACCATCTCATTCACACACTCTATGTTCCCGGGTATCTCTTTACACGTGTGATTGTCTCCCTCTAAAAATAGGTGTGCATGTTCCCAGGAAGTGTTGTGTACTGTTCTTTCTATGACCCAAGGTGCCCAAAAATCCCTCTTTTCTGTCCATCATCCCCAAAACTTATCTGTATCCTGGTCTGGGGAATCTTACCCAATATGGTGGCAGTGGATCTATTCCTAAAAACCCATCTTTCCCCACTATATGTCACGTATTGGATATTCTTATTGTTTCCAGTAAGGTTACCTTGCCACCACGGATAGTCTGTCCACCCCACTATTGGTATCCCCACAGTAACATTTGCCCATGACCTGATCTTGAAGTCACCTGCAACATTATCTAGACACCCTGGCCACTGCAGTAGTTCATCAATAGGGACAGGTACAGCCAGGAAGGGTAAACTAGTGGAGGTAATTGAAAACAGCAGGACACGGAGAAAAGAAGCGTCCTGCTCTATCTTGCCACGGATTCCGCCCGCGGTGTCCATGGCTCGAGACGCGCTCCAGATTAGGCCCATTCATCCGGCCCTAATCAGGAGCAGGATGCGGCAACGGAATGCTGATGCACTGCATCGGCATCTCGTCGTGGCAGACCGTGGCAAAAATTCTGGTTGAACACACCCTAACATTTGAACACACCGTAACATGTTTATTTATATTTTTGTTTACTTTTACATGTAAACTAAGGAAAGGGGGCAACTTGAATGTTTATATTTCTTTATACTTTTCTGAACTTTTACATCTTTTTAAAAGAATTACTGGATCAAGTAATAAATAAATAAATAATAATAAAAAATTAAAGAGGACCTTTCAATAGAAAGCCGACAGGCGCAGGTTAAATAATGTTTCAGTTTTATTGTACAGGTTGTTAATTTATTGTTAATAAATTTGAGTTTTTTTTATTTTTACTTAACTCATTTTAAATAGGAAAGGGGCATTTTTTGGGCTTCATTAAAAAGTACCTTTCATATTCTCATGAGAGTGCGGTTTTATATACCGCTAGAAATCCGAAAGTTGGCTCTCCTGGTATGTGCCGTGGTGGTGGAGATATCGGTGCCAAAACTAATGGTGCCCCACTGTGAGAAACATGTACCTGACAGCCTAGCGTCATCGCTGGGCTGTAAGGAACGCCCCCATCCCCCTTGACAGTACCCTAACATAGCCGTGTACTGTCAGAGGGGGCGTTCCTTACCACCCAGTGATGATGCTCAGCTGTGAGGAATGCCCCATTAGTACAAGTCTATGGACAGGTACTGTCGGGGGGGGGGCTTTCTTACAATCCAGCGATGACAAAAATCACTAAATCATTAAAACAAAACTGGCTGCGGCAGGAAGGGAATGTATAAGATGTGCGAGCGTATATCGGGGTCCACCCAAGATTTAGAGCTTATGAGGGAAAAGACACCATAAGTGACGCCCAGAGTGACCCCCCCAATCATAGGAGCTTCTGGCGCTGTAGGAGATGTACACCGCACAGCTTACATATTCACTTTTCACCATCTGCTGTGCATTCATGTCTAGGAAAACTAATGCTCACTACACCCCTTAATAAATTCTTTGAGGGTTGCAGATTTCAAAATGGGGACACTCCCTAGGGTATTCCACTTTATTGGCATCTCAGGGGCTCTACAAACAGAAGATGGTTTCCAGATACCAAATATCTAAATCTGTCAAAAGAAACAAAGCGCTCTTTCACATGTGCACCCTTTGCCTAACTGCAGTTTATGCCAATATGTATGACACTATTGTACCATTAACTAATTAAGTGAGTTCTGAAGTCAATTGATTGCACTGGATTTTATTTAGGAGTATCAGAGTACAGGGGGCTAAATACTTTTGCAGGTCACACTTTTCAGATTTTTATTTGACTAAAATTTGGAAAATCATGTATCATTTTCCTTCCACTTCACAATTATCTGCTACTTTGTGTTGGTCTATCACTTAAAATCTCAATAAAATACATATAAGTTTGTGGTTGCAAGGTGACAAAATATGAAAAAGTTCAAGGGGTATGAATACTTTTGCAAGGCACTGTAAAAGTTTTAGGAGTGCGTGCCTCTGTGGACACAAAGTGGGCTCAACATATTGGGCACTGAAATGGCATACTTGTTTAAAAATTTAAATTTTCACTTCAATTTCAATAAAATTTCAATTTTTGGGAAGCACTCTTGGGCTCAAAATGATAATAATGCCCCTTAAGAAATTCCTTGAGGGATGTAGTTTCCAAAATGGGGTCACTTTTTGAGGATCTCTATTGTACTGGTACTTTAGGGGTTCTACAAATGAGACATGACACCTGGAAACTATTTAAGCAAAATCTGCTTTTCAAGCATCCAGTGGTGCTTCTCCCCTTCCGTGTACTGCCACATGCTCAAATCTAAAAGTATCCCATATCCACCTACGGTACACAATCAGTAAGCGTTCACCAAGATAAATGCTATTTCCTTGTATGGAGAATAGTTATTACTACCTTAAGCCGCTTGCACACCGGTGCTAACCGACTACCATTACAAAATATGGAACAGTAATAGGACCTGTTCCATATTTTGTGGCCCAGACTGTCGGCAAACACATGGGACCGTGCAATTCACAGTCATGTGTACAGGCCCATAGAAATAAATGGATCAGTGTGCTATCTGGGAAAAATCCGGATAGCACACCGACCATTCATACGGTCGTCTGCAAGGGTAAGTCTTAAGACAAAAAGGGTGTACTTGAAGCAAGTTTGCTGCTTTAGGCTAATGCCCCACACTGCGGAAACCCAGCTTTTTTTGTTGCAGATTTTGCTGCAGTGTTTTGAGCCAAAGTCAGGAGTGGCTTGAAAAGTAATGGAAAATATAAAGAAAACAATTATATGTTTCCCTTCTGTTAATAAACTCCTTTGGCTCAAAAAATGCAGCAAAACTTGCAACAAAAAAGCTGCATTTCTGCAATTTGGGGTCTCAGCCTTAAAGTCAGTGGAGGGTAACCTGTTGTGATGTAAAGAGATTTAAATATATCTCATCCATACACTGCTGAAAAAATCCTCAGAATGTCACTTATTGCTTTGGATTCTGGCATGGGTTGCAAAGGTTGAAAGTTTCAAAATTAATATGTACCCAAAACAGTACCAATGAAACTCAAAGGTCATCCTGCAAAAAAGAAATCCCATACAGTTTCATCAATGGGAAAAAAATCAAATGTTATTTGTCTGTGAATATAAAAATAAATAAACATTTTTGTTTAAAAAGCATATTTTTAATTTTGTCATCCTGCCTGCACTATTACATTCAGCAAAAAGAAAAAAATATCTTTTTTTTTTCTACAAAAACAAACACAAGCAAATTAATACAAGAGATCTGTTTTTTTTAAAATTTTGTCTGAAACAAAAATGTGCTGTGAAAGCAGCTAATCTAACATGGTTATGAGCATTAACTCCACTTTCTATATGAACCCCTTACTGAAAGTGAAATAGCGACAAATTTTAACACATTTTAAAAACTCGTATTTGGGGGGGGGGGATGTGGCTAGACACGCTAGAGAACACATGCACACTGTGAGAGCTCCATCCAGAACCCATACCTAACCTGGAATATCCCGCCGCTACCATGGGGAAAACTTGTTCTAAAGGGACCCTACATGCTCAATGGAAGGTTAGGACACCGGAGGTCTCCATCTCCAACTTTTTTCTGCCTCTGGACCATGGCTACACTTTCTCCTTCAGGTGAGTCCGTGATCTCAGGACACCTACCCAGGTTCTATAGTCTATATCACCACCAACAGAAGCCTCCACACCCAACGGGGCTTTTCCTGCCACTCTGCACCATCCTAAGACTCACGGCTTATGGCTCTCGGTACCTCCGACCTGCCTCAGTTACTCACGCAGGTACTGCTTCTAAGGGGTCCCTTTACAGCCCACAAACTGACATGGCTACTAGCTCTCCGGCGAAGAAGGCCCTCAGGCCTCCGGAACCCTTCACTGCTCCACTCTAATGTTTTAACCCCTGACCAGTGGGAGGATGCGGATTCCAGCTCTGATGAGGAGGATGCCGCCCCAATGACTTGTAATCCTTCCAGAGCAAGATTGTTGTTTGGGACTAAGCCTCTGAGACCCTTGCAACCTGGGTCCCCACATGTCACGCCCAATCTGCCCCCTCCAGAGGTGGCCATTCATACTTTCCCAAACTATCCCAAACTACATGCCAAAACTGATATGGACCATCTGGCTGGAGTCCTCCAACAGGCCTGAAGGGCTCAGCTCCAACAGGTTAAAACTGAAGTGTTGGCTATACATACAAGGGAAACTGGAAACTTTTAGCTCCTCCGTCCAATCTACTATCCAGGAGCTTAAAACCACCGCAGAGACTCACTCCCAGAAACAACTTCAGTTGGCAGCGCAGTTAGACAAATTGGAAAATACCTGTAGACATGATTGATAAAATATATATAAAAAGTATATATAAAAAGAGGAAGTACAATGCACTTGAAAATATTAACCTTTAGTCAGAGTGAGGGCAGTACTTTGAGACAGCACATAGTAAGTAGTACATAGTAAATGTTAGAAAGAACTAATTTACCAAAAGATGTCATTTGGTGCAAAAATAGGTACACTATATAGACAGGGGTGTTTATGAAGTAACTGAAAAACTGGAACTGATCAAGAAAACCGATCAGCAAATATGGAGTTCTATAAATCCACCAGTAGAAACAGGGCAGTACTATTCAAGAACATAGAAAACATAGAAAATTTGATGTATAAAGAGTACAAAATATGGATAGATAAGCGTGCTGTGAAGTGACTCAACTAGCTAATGTTGGTCCAAACCACCCATCAGCAGAAGGAAGTTCTATGAAGGAAGTTCGATGAAAACAAGTTCTAGCAATACACAAACAAAGAACATAGCCAGTGTGTTAACAGTAGTTCAAAACACATTACCTTGGTTATGGATAATACAGGCTTGGAGCAGGTATTCACAGTGTAATGCTGTGCTCTACGGGTTTAAATATCGTCTCCCGGACGCTACAGCGCATGCGCTAAACGCCGATACACACAGGTTAATTAGAAGCCTGTTAAAGTAAGGGTGGACGGCTTCAAATGTTCTACTGCGCATGCTCAAGGTGTATATGCATGCAGACTCAGTAGGAGCTTCATAGGATGAGCAGTTTTGGATCTCTTAGTAATCCTAATGGAAACGCTAGGGGATTTATGGGCTTATGCAGAGCACCTTGGACAGTGGGGGCGGTGCTTTTAAAATTGAAAAAGAGGGTGATAAAAACTATAAAGGTAATAGCCATATAAATGAGTTCTGGGGATACTAATCTGATGCCTTAAAATATTGGGATATAGTTCTGTGTAATAAATACAGTAAGATACAGTATCAAAAAGTACATTAAAATCAGACAAAAAGTTGCATTAACCCATATAAATAGCAGTGGAAAAAATAGCAGTGGAAAAATATCATAAATATCAAAAATAAATAAAATAATCAATGTACACATCAGTCAAATAAATAAAAAATAAACATAGATGTAATTAAAATGAAAAAATATATAGGGTTACATTGAAATAAATTATATGCTAATAAAAGACATATCCAAATAAAAATAAAAAAGGCTAGTCTTAGCAGGTACATGATGTAAAAAATTATAATTTTATAAACTAATTGGCAAAAATTAAGGTTGCCATTGCATTAGCTAGTAACTAGTCACATCTTCTAACGCTTCATTTAACGCTTCTGGGACTAGCATTTTTAATTTAAAAATCCAATACATTTCTCTTCACTTTAAAGAGTTAAATCAGTCGGGTATATCAGCAAGTATATGATCGATAGGTATTACCGAAAAGCCCTCAAAGCTGTTATTGTGTTTAAGTGTAGCATGACGTGAGACACTGTGTTTGAGAAAGCCATTCGTCACATTGGACCAGTGCTCTCAAACACATAATTGTCCGTCCTACATATTGAAGGCCACAAGGATACTCCAACACATAAATGACGTACGATGTAGAGCAATCTAATTTTTGTTGCACCTGAAATGTCTCACCAGTAAAATGACTGGTTAATGTACTGACATTATGCTTAATGTTGTGACAGCATTTGCATTTTCTGTGTCCACTTTTAAAGCTACCAATTTTATGTAAAGAAGAGGTACTTTGAGAACTGGATTCACTGATCTTTTTCCATAGACGACTCGGGGCTAACAGATTCTTGAGTGTTTTGGCCTGTCTAAAAGTGATGCTAGGTCTGTTTGGCAGACTCTTCTTAAGATACTGTTCATTTTTCAAAATGTGCCAATGTTTCTGCAGTATACTACGGATCATGCCGTGTGCACCATTAAAAGTTGTGATAAAGTTACTCTTAAAGAAATTGTTGTCTTTAGCCTTTGGATGTTGAGTAAGGCACTGGGCCTGGGTTAGGTTACCAGCTCTGATTTTGGCCGCTTTAATGATACTAGGTGGTAGTTTTTTTCTTTGAATCTTTCTGTAAGTATACCACTTTGTATAATATAGTCCCTATTTGTTGTACAATTGCGTATAAACTGCCCAAAGGGCACATTAGTCTTCCATTTGTGGTAATGCTCACTATTGAAATCCAAAAGACTATTGCAATCAACTTTCTTAACCCCTTAACGACCCAGGGCGTAATAGTACGTCCTGAGTCGCATGACGATGTATGGAGAGCGCTCAGGAGCTGAGCGCTCTCCCATACACCGCGGGTGCCAGCTGTATAATACAGCCAGGACCCGCAGCTAACAGCAGCGATCGGTGCCTGCACCGATCGCGGCTGTTAACCCTTTAGATGCCGCGGTCAAACGCGACCGCGGCATCTAAATTGCGGGGCCGCCAAGGGCGCCGCCATTTTTACCTGATCACCGCCCTTCAGAACGTCATCGGAGGGCGGCGCTTGGTTGCCATGACAGCCGGGAGCCTATTGAAGGCACCCAGGCCTGTCATTACAGTATAGCTATTACACGATGCCAGAGGCATCGTCTAATAGCAGTGAAGGCATTTTGCTATTCACTGCGATACAGTAGTATCGCAGTGAATAGTATGATCGATCAGACTCCCTAGGTTTCAAGGTCCCTATAAGGAGTCTGATCATACAAGTAAAAGTATAAAAAAAAAAAGTTTTTAAAAGTATGTAAAAATTAAAAAAAACACAAAAGTTCAAATCACCCCCCTTTCCCTAGATCAGATATAAAAGTAAATAAACAAAAGTAAGCATAAACACTTTAGGTATCCCCGCACTCCAAAATGCCCGAACTATTAAAATATTAAAATATTTATCCCATACGGTGAATGGCGTAGCGGGGAAAAAAAATCAAAATGGCCAAATAGCGTTTTTTTCAACACTTTGTCTCCTATAAAAAATTGAATAAAAAGTGATCAAACCATCAGATCTTTCCCCAAATGGTATCAATAAAAACGTCATGTTGTCCCACATAAAAAGACACCTTACCCAGCTCCATACATGTAAATATGAAAAAGTTACAGGTGACACAATATGGCGACGCAAAAATTTTTTTCTATTTAGCAAAGTTTTTAATTTTTTAAAAGGTATCAAAACATTACAAATACTATATAAATTTGGTATCGCCGTGTTCGTACTGACCCGCAGAATACAGGTAAAATGTCATTTTTACCACACAGTGAATGGTGTAAAAATTAAACCCATATGAATTTGGTGCAAATGCAGTTTTTCTCCAATTGCTCTTCATTCTGAATTTTTTTCCAGCTTCCCAGTACATTGCACAGCATATTGAAGAGTGACATTACAAAGTACAATTTGTTTCGCAAACAATAAGCCATCATGTGACTCTGTGAACTGAAAAATGAAAAGGTTATGGCTCTTGGAATGTGGGGAGGGAAAAACGAAAATGCAAAAACAAAAAATGGCCCGGTCATTAAGGGGTTAAAGTGAGTGCATGTTGTAATCTTATCACCTGACCCAACCAGCACTAGATCCAAGAATTCAATTTCATTGGGCTCAGTTTTCCCTAGGAACCTGAGGCCCCAGTTGTTGTTATTAAGGTATCGGGAGAACTCCTCAAAATCCTCAGCAGGCCCGTCCCAAATGAACAGAAGGTCATCTATATATCTTTTGAAATAGATTATGTGCTGCGACCAAACATTATTTTTGTATATAAAAGTTTCCTCAAAACATCCCATGAATAAGTTGACGTAGCTTGGTGCAAATTTTGTACCCATGGCCATACCTTTACTTTGTAAAAAAATTTTGTCATCGAATTGAAAGATATTATGTTTAAGTATAAATTCGATGCTAGACAGAAGGAATTCTTTCTGCTGGATAGGCATGGAAAGGTCTTTTGAAAGTACTGTAGAGATAGCCGAAATACCATTAGCATGGGGGATGTTACTACACAAAGAGGCTACATCTAAGGTGGCCCAAAGGTAACTGGGTTTCCACGTAAGATGCGTCAGATCCCTTATGACAGTGGCTGAATCTTTAAGGTGAGATGGTAACAATAAAACATATCTTTGCAAATGGTCATCAATAAATGCAGAAAGATTCTTAGTTAGGGACTGTACCTCTGAAATGATGGGGCACCCTGGGGGATTGGTGGCATTTTTATGTATCTTAGGTAAGTGGTAAAACAATGCCATTAAGGGATGGGTCACAGTGAGGAAGTCCTTTTCTTTTTTACTGATAATACCTTCAGAGTGGGCTTTAGTTATCAGGGTTGAGTAATCTGCTAGAAAGTCAGCTGAGGGGTCAAAGGTAAGTTGTTTATAGTAATCCTTATCAGATAGAATATTGTAGGCCTCTTGCAAGTAGGCTGTTTTATTTTGAATTACTATACCACCCCCTTTATCAGTACTCTTTATGACTATGTTAGTATTGTCCATAAGTGTACGTATACTCTGACAGTCTTCTTTTGATAAGTTGGATCTATTTTTCCTTTTGGTGACCTTTGGAAGTTGTCTAAAATCATTGGCTACTAAAGAAAAGAAAGTCTCAATATGACTGCCTTGGTTATGTATAGGGTTGAAAGTATACCTAGCATTAAGATCCGTAGGCATTGGTTTAGGCTCACGGCTAGTAATCCCAGTTGTGGTAGTGATGTTGATGATGGTAGAGCTATCACTTGAGGGGATCATAGGTTCAAAATTTGTAGAAACTGCCTCTTTTTTGTTATTAATACTTGAAGTAATAGGGAAGTGCCTACTGAGGGTAAATTTTCTGATATACTGGTTGAGATCAATAAAAAGCTGTAAGTCGTTATGATTTTGTTTAGGGCAAAAAGACAGCCCTTTTCTGAGGTTCTTGTTTTGGACTCAGTTAAAATGTAATCTGAAAGGTTGAAAATACATGTTTCTACATTTTGTTCTTTTTTGGGGTTGGACTCAGAGGGTCTAGTTCTGGGTTTTGATCTAGTACCACCTCTGCAGCCCCTTCTTCTTTTGGAGATACGGGGCATTGATCTATAAGGCGATCTTTGTTCTTTCTTTTCAGGCCTAAAGGGCTGTAATAGTCCAATATTTTGTTGTAGAGAGGGGCCTCCTTGGTGTGTAGTGTCGTTATGGGGATTGGGATGAAAAGTATAGGGTTTTTGGTATGAAGCGTGGAAACGGGCGTCAAACATGGGGGGAGGCCTTAAAAAGACTCTTTGCTGAGAGTTTCAGTGGTGGTAGGTGATTCTAAGGCCTTATGAATTTGAGATAAAGAGAGAGGGGTATTGTAAAGTGAATCATCAAGAACACCAGTCTCTGTGTCTACACTATGGATAGAGGAGATGGGTGAATGAGTAAGAGTGGAAGAATTAGACTGGATGGTAACAGGGATAGAAGAAATGGAAGGTGTTCATTGATAGACATCGGAAAAACGGGGTTTGGGATGACCCCAAACTTAGTAGGGGGTAGGCTCAAAGAACTGGGACCTGATTGGATAGGTTCTATAGAATGGCGTACCTGAGGAGATGAGGGGTTTCTAGGGTTGTGGTTGGTCCCTAGATTAGCTCGTTTTTTCATTGTTTCCTCAGTGAACGGGGCCACAGGTCTATGTGAAGTGGAGGGACCAGGTGTGGGGTTCCTCCGACTGGGGTGGGAGCTTCTAAAGGGAATAGAGTGCTGGGGTGCTGGTTTGACCCAGAATTTGACATTTTTCTTTGCAAAATCAATCTGATCTCTGTTTAATTTTTTACTTTTAGTCTCTAGTATGTTCCTTTCATTGTCTGTAGTACGCATTTGTAATACTTTACTCATTCTTAGAAAATCTGGATGGTTTGAGTATTCAAAGAGATTTGTATTCATAATATTAATTTTATCGCTGAGAGAGGTGGCTAAGGCCAACCTCTTCTGAGCGATCTTTTCCATTAAACCCTTTGTGCATTGGTGTAAATAATTGTTCCAACTTTCTGTAAAAACGGGGTCTTTGAGAAATGGGGACATCAATTTCAGTCTTAGACCTCTGGGAGTCAGGTCCTCCTCTAAATAGGTGGACAGGAATTTATAATCCAGTAGATGTTTAATTTATATCTATTTATATGGGTTAATGTAACTTTTTGTCTGATTTTAATGTACTTTTTGATACTGTATTTTATTGTATTTATTACACCGAACTATATCCCAATTTTTTTAGGGCATCAGATTAGTATATCCAGAACTCATTTATATAGCTATGAACTTTATAGTTTTTATCACCCTCTTTTTGAATTGTAAAAGCACCCCCCCACACTGTCCAAGGTGGGTATTAGATGCTCTGCATAAACCCATTTAGCTCCTAGCGTTTCCATTAGGATTACTAAGCAATCCAAAACCACTCATCCTATGAAGCTCCTACTGGGTCTGCGTACATATACACCTCGAGCATGCGCGGTAGAACATTTGAAGCCGTCCACCCTTACTTTAACAGGCATCTAATTGACCTGCGTGTATCGGTGATTAGCGCATGCGCAGTAGCGTCCGGGAGACGATATTTAAACCTGTGGAGCACAGTATTACACTGTGAATACCTGCTCCAAGTCTGGGTTATCCATAACAAAGGTAATGTGTTTTGAACTACTGTTAACACACTGGCTATGTTCTTTGTTTGTGTATTGCTAGAACTTGTTTTCATTGATGTATTCATAGAACTTCCTTCTGCTGATGGGTGGTTTGGACCAACATTAGCTAGTTGAGTCACTTCACAGCACTCTTATCTATCCATATTTTGTACTCTTTATACATCAAATGGTTTTCTATGTTCTTGAATAGCACTGCCCTGTTTCTACTGGTAGATTTACAGAACTCCATATTTGCTGATCAATTTTCTTGATCAGTTCTAGTTTTTCAGTTACTTCATAAACACCCCTGTCTATGTTGCACTGTCAGTATATAAAACCACACATTCATGAGGACATGAAAGGTCCTCTTTAAGAAATTACTCATCACCCTTTAAATTTATATATTTTCCACATTTCTACATGTTTAAAAAAAGCAAAAACTGTGATATTTAAGTTTATTTCTTAACTGATTTTCACATCATGATGTATTATCTGATTTTTTTGAGAACTTCATCTTACATTAACTTAATCTGAATGTTTTCACCATGCTCTGACATGGAAGCCCCAGATTACCCTAAATTTACAAGGCCAAATAATTTTTAAATCAATTAAACATCATTTTCCTGTCATTATTATGGCATTACTATTCTGAAATTATAGATCACTCTTTGTGTAAAGAACTCTTTTAGCCAGATGTAATTAAAGTGCCATAGTCCATTGTAGTATTCTTGGAATTAATTCTTCATAAGTCTTTTCTTTGCATTGACCCCGTGTATATTTGCACATGTTAATATGATAGTACAATCAGCTTCAAGGTACCCTTGTACTAAGCTGAAAAGACCATTTTATTGAGCCTTTTATTGTAAGAGGAAATTCCTTTCCCGTTAATTAATGAATCTGCCCACCTCTAGTTTGCCTATAAAGCAACAAACTCTTAGCTTCTTGTATCTTTTCCCTTGTTTGTGTTATGATCTCTTAGGCTAGATTCACCTGTGAACAGGAGCGTAACTAGCAAAGACGGGGCCCCATAACAAACTTTTGACCCCACCCTACCCCCACACGGCATAGTGCCCCCTTTCCTGGCCACAACACGGTATAGCACCCCATTTACACACAATATAATGTCCCAAAGTGGCCTTAAGACATTATAATATCCTATAGTGGCCCCTCAACACAGTATAATGTCCCATAGCAGCCTCTAAACACAGTATAATGTCCCATAGTGGCCCTTCCACACAGCATAATGTCCCATAGTGGCCCTTCCACACAATATAATGTTCCATAGTGGCCCTTCCACATAGTATGATGTTCCATAGTGGTCCCTCCAGACAGTATAGTGTTACATAGCAGACCCTTCACACAGTATAGTGTTACATAGCAGACCCTTCACACAGTATAATGTCCCATAGTGCCCTCTACACACAGTATAATATCCCATAGTGGCCCTTCCACACAGTATAGTGTTACATAGCAGACCCTTCACACAGTATAATGTCCCATAGCGCCCTCTACACACAGTATAATGTCCCATAGTGGCCCCTCCACACAGTATAATGTCCTATAGTGGCCCCTCCACACAGTATAATGTCCCATTGTGGCCCCCTCCACACATTATAATGTTCTATAGTGGCCCCTCCACACAATATAATGTTCCATAGCGGCCTCCTTACAGTATAATGTCCCATAGTGGCCCCTATGGTGTTTGTTGAAAATATTGCAAAAATTTCAGATTTGGCAGAACCCAAAATTTTTGGGGTTAACCACCCATGAACTATTATTATACTCCGGGGTCTCTTCAGACCCCAGAATATAATGATCGGAGGGAGGTGACAAACATAAAAACCAGTATTACTTACCTCTCCCTGCCTCCGGCCTGATTCCCTGCTGTCTTCAGTCCTATTTAAGGGCATCACAGACATGGGTTACACTGGCTGCATGTGTCGTGACGCCGGTCTGACAACACTAAAGAGGCCTGAAGACAGCAGCAAGTCACGCCGAAGCCCAGGAGAGGTGAGAAAGTGTTTTTTATGTTTGCCACCTCCCCTGGGCCTCCAATCAGTATACTCCGGGGTCTGAAGAGACCCCAGATTATATTAATAGAAGTTTCAGTTTGGACGTATTTGGTCTGAACAGAACTATCAGGCAAACTTCACGAGATAAATTTCATGAGATTTTTACAAACTAATACTCTTGCCGCGGTCCTGTGACCTTACTCACAAATAATTGCTCCTACTTACGGCTGCCTCCGCTTCCCCTGCTGTCCTCTAGGGAGCTCCATGTGTCCCATATCACGTTTCATGGGGCCCCCTGGAGGGCAGAAGGGGAAGCGGAGGCAGCGGTGAGCAGGAGCATGTATTGGTAAGAAAATAGGGCCTGTTACCTGCTAGGGTTACTGCAGCAGGTAATGGTCTATTTTAAAAAAGAAAAGCAGCAGGGGCCCACCGGGTCTCCCTAAGGTGGCAGGCCCAGTGGCAGCCGCTATGGCTACTATGGCGATAGTTACGCCATTGCCTGTGAAACTTGTGTGTTTGCTTGATTTACCAGCCTGAACTTAATGCCAGGAGAGGGACTCCTAGCAAAACCGTTATCCCTGCCTTCCAGCAGGGTTAACTTTTGGACCACTCTATTGGCTTAGACCTACTTCTAAAATGAAATCTAATGTCACAGTCAACAAACCCCTAGCCAGTTCAGGCATTTCATGTGTTTTTCAAGCACTTTTGATGCAACACATGAAGATCTTGATACATTGCATCAGATGTGCTTGAGACAACAAGCAAATGTGTGCTCCTATGAGGGAACCTTTTTAAAGGGTTGAATAATTCGGAGACTGCAGTAGTCATTAAAATTGGCATTTTGTATTGAATTTGGAGAAACCATTTATTATACTGGTTGTATTGAACTATTTAAATTGTTTTTGCTTGTCTTTTCTGAAAACAGATGAGCTTTAGTATATTTTGCTTGTAAACCAATTTGAAAACAATTTTGATTGCAACTTCAGGACATCATTATTTTAGTCCTGTAAAGCTGCTTTAGTCTAAGGCACAATGTAGCAAAAAAACAACTAAGGCTAAGTCTCACATTGCAGAACGCTGCTAAAACCTCTGCAGAAAAAAAAATGCAGCGGAAACGCCTATTAAATCTATAGGGAAAACGTAGGTGTTTCCGCAGGTAAAATTGATATGCTGCGTTATTTTTCCTGTAATGTGTGGATGGGATTAGCCAGAATTTCATTCACTTTTCTAGTAGTTTGAAATGCTGTATTTTTTCTGCTGCGTTTCTGCAACAGGAAAAACGGTGCGTTTCTGCAAAGTGGGGCCTTAGCCTTAAAGATGCTGTGGAAAAAAAAAGTAGTGAAAACAGGTTGCATTTTTTTCCAGTGTTTTTCATTCAGCTGTTACTGCGTTTTCTTCTGCATTAAATCTAAGGGGAAACCACTTGCGACTACAGCTCAAGTAGTTGTGCAGTAGACTTGTATGTTTTAAACTGAATGATGCTGCAAGTTCCCAAGATTTAGGCTAGGGCTACACACCAACATGGGTCAGGAAAATAAAAATCACACAATTTTTCATTTAATGCGCTATCGCAGCAATGTCGCACACCACAATTTTGTTACAATGCACATGCTTTTTTTTTTTTTTTTTTTTAAATGGGAATCTGTCACCACATAGAAAACTTTAAGTAACACATCATTTGATTTTTGCTGTTCCCCTGAACAATGACCACCACTACTACTGTATTACGGTGTGACGTATATATAGAATTACATATGAGCAGTGCATTTGCGTATACAGAGAAAGAACAATGCAACTTCACACTGTATGAGTCAGATAAGACCAGAGCAGAAAAAAAAACCCATGAAATTCCTAAATTTTCTTTTTTTTTTAACCCCTTAAGGACCCAGCCCAAAAGTGCGTTAAGGACCAGGCCTTGTTTTTCAAAACTGACATGTGTCACTTTATATGGCAATAACTTTGAGACGCTTTAACTTACACAAATGATTTTGAAATTGTTTTTTCATGACACACTGTACTTCATGTTATAGTGGTAAACACTAATGAATAATGAATATTTTTGTATTTATTTATAAAAAAAATAGGAGATTTGATGAAAATTTGGAAAAAAAAAAAAATCGCAATTTTTAAAATGTGAAATGCTCTGCTTTTCAGACAGTAGCCATACCACCCAAATACATTAATACATATTATCTACCATATCTCTGCTATATATCGGCATCATCTTTTAATCGTCCTGTAATTTATTTTGGACGTTAGAAGGCTTACAAGTGTAACAGCGATTTTCCAGATTTACAAGAAAATTTCCCAAACTCATTTTTTAGGGACCACTTCAGTTCTGAAAGGGATTATAAAGGCCTATATATTAGAAACCCCCATAAGTCACCCCATTTTCAAAACTGTAAACTGATGTTTGGGCACACGGCAGCGCAAGGAAGGGAAGGAGCGCCACTGGATGTTTTAAAAGCAGATTTTGCTGGAATAGTTTTCAGGTGCCATGTCTCATTTGCAAAGCCTCTAGAGTACCAATATAAAGGAAACCCCCAAAAAGTGACCCCCATTTTGGAGACTACACCCCTCACAGAATTCATGAAGGGGTATAGTGAGCAGTTTGACCCCACAGCCGTTTCACAGATTTTTACTAACATTGGGATGTATAAATGAAAAATTACTAAAACGTCACTTCCCAAAGTTTTCGTTTTCACAAGGGGTTAAAGGAGAAAAAGCTCCCCACAGTTTCTTAAACAATTGCTCCTGAACACGGCAATACCCCATATGTGGTTGTAATCTGCTGTATGGGTACATGGTGCGGCTCAGAATGGAAAGAGCGCTGTTTTGCTGTTGCAGGGCATATTTTGCTGGAATAGTTTTCAGGTGCCATGTCGCATTTGCACAGCCCCCAAAGTACCAATACAGTGGAAACCCCCTAAAAGTGACCCCATTTTGGAAACTACACCCCTCACAGAACATATCTAGGGGTATAGTGAGCATTTTGACGCTACAGCTGTTTCACAGATTTTATTAACATTGGGGCATTAAAATGAAAAATTACTTTTTTTCCAATAAACCGTCAATTTAGCCCCAATTTTTTCATTTTCACAAGAGGACAAAGGAGAAAAAGCACCCCAAAGTTCATTACACAATTTTTCCTGAATACAAAAATGCCCCATATGTGGTTGTAATCTGCTGTTTGGGTACATGGCAGGGCTCAGAATGGAAAGAACGCTATTTAGCTTTTGGAGGGCAGATTTTGTTGGAATAGTTTTCGGGTGTCATGTCGCATTTTCAGAGCCCCTAAAGTGCCAGTACAATGGAAACTCCCAAAAAGTGACCCCATTTTGGAAACTAAACCCCTCATAGAATTTATATAGGTGTATAGTGAGCATTTTGATCTCACAGCTGTTTCACAGATTTTATTGACTTTGGGATGTAAAAATGAAAAATTACTTTTTTTCCAAAAAACCTTTCATTTTGCGACATATTTTTAATTTTTGCAAGTAGTTAAAGAAGAAAAAACACCCCACAGTTTGTTACACAATTTCTTCTGAACACAGAAATGTCCCATATGTGGTCATAATCTGCTGTATGGGTACATGATGGGGCTCAGAATGGAAAGAGAGCTATTTCATTTTTGGAGGGCAGATTTTGCTGGAATAGTTTTCAGGTGCCATGTCTCATTTGCAGAGTCCCTAAAATACCAATACAATGGAAACCTGTCAAAAGTGACCCCATTTTAGAAACTACACCCCTCAAAGAATGTATCAGGGGTAATATCATTTTGAGCCTAAAAATACTTCCCAAAAAGTAATGTACAAAGTGAAAATTAAAGTTTTTAAAGAAATATCCAATTTCAGTGCCCAATATGTTGTGGCCACTTTGTGGCATCAGAGACATGCACTCTAAAAACTATTAAGTGGGCTATCCCGGGAACAAAAAAATTATATATGTGGGTGTAAACTGCTGCTTGGGCACATACCAGGGCTCAGAAGCACTGTGTTTTTTTTCAGCTTTTGGAGTATAGATTTAGAGGGACATTCTGGATGCCATGTTGTTTTTGCAGAACCCTGGAGGTGCCAGTAAACTGGAATTCTCCAAGAAGTGACCCCATTTTGTAGGGGCAATTTTAGGGTCTCTGCAAATGTGATATGGCGTCCAAAAACCAACCAAATATGCGCTCCAAAAGCAGATAACACTCCTTCACATATGCGCCCTGCTGTGTGCCCAAATAGCAGTTTATGCCCACATGTATGACACTGTTGTACCCAGGATAACGTACTTAATGTCATATGTGGGTATAAACTACTTTTTGGGCGCAGCCGGGCACAAAAGGGAAGGAGCGCTATTTTGGTTTTTGGAGCACAGTTTGGGTTTTGGACACCATGCCACTTTTGCAGAGCTCCTGAATTGCCAGTAAAGTGGAATCCGCAGACATGTCACCCCATTTTGGAAAGTATACCCTTCAAGGGATTTATCAAGTGGGGTAGCAAGCATTATTAACCCTTAAGTGTTGCATTCTTTTAATTTCCAGAAATGAATGCGCAGCTGATAATGAAAAATTTAAAATAAAATTTTTCCATAGACACGCCATTTCAGTGCCCGATATGTTATGCCCAGCTTATGTCTTCAGAGACACATACTCGAAAAACTGTTATCCCGGGCACAACAGCTTTTGGAGCATTAGTCTCTGATACAAGTCGGGCACAACATATTATGCACTAAAATGACATATTCCTGGAAAAATTGTAATTTTCACCTTTCACAATCAGCTGCGTATTCATTTATCTCTTATATATATAAAAATGAGTTTCTGTCTGTTTGTCTGTCTTTTCTTTATACGCGACCGAACGACTGGGCCGATCCTCACCAAATTTGGTACACAGGTACATCAGGTGTCCAGGAAGATTTTATACTGGGTCTCAGCTCTCTAGGACGTACCGTTCCTGAGATACAGTATTCCCAAAAAATGACCTGCATTAGCTAATACAAGCCTGCAAGTCTTTCACTCATATTCCAACTGCCATACACACGGTCACATGTCCCTTATCAACCAATAGAAGCTCACAGGCGCTTAGTCTCCTCAGGCACACAGGTCTACATAGAAACCAAGCTATTTATGACCTGTATTAGTCAATAGCAGTTCGCAGGTCCTTAAATATTCAGTCATATCACGTGTATCAGCCAATATAAATTCACATTTCATTTACCCGGTTTCCATAACAACACAGCCATAAATAGACTTTATCTATACTAGACTCAGTGGTGTAACTAAGAATGGCTGAAGCCCCAAGGCGAACATTTGACATGGGACCCCCCCAGCAAACACCATCCCCCGCACAAACTGCATTGTAGACAACACAGTACCCACAAAAGTGGTGAGGTGCTTCTCCAATAACAAACCATGGATTAACTCTGATATAAAAACACTACTTAAGGAGAAAAAGATGGCATTCAGGACAAGAGATAAGGAGGGGTTGAGGGAAGTACAAAAGGAGCTGAGGCATCAAATCAGGCAGGGAAAAGCCAGCTATAAGGAAAAAATGGAAAAGCAAATGGAAAGAAAAGACATAAGGGGGGTCTGGGAGGGGCTTAAGTCAATTTCAGGTCATAAACAATCTGTCTGCCAGATTGAGGCAGATGTTAATTGGCTTAATGAACTAAACCTATTCTTCAACAGATTTGATCACACACCAGCTCCCCCCACCACAATGACTTCACCCCATGCGGCTACTTCCCAACAGATCAGTAAATCCAGAAATCTGTCTTTATCTGACCACAGTCTGACCTTCACACGGGCCCAGGTGAGGAGGGAGATGAAAAAGATCAAGGCGAGGAAAGCCGCAGGGCCAGATGACATCAGTGCAAGGCTAATTAAGACTTGTGGGGACCAGCTGTGTGGTATAATTACATATATGTATAATATCAGCCTGAGGCAGGAAATAGTCCCTAAATTATGGAAATCTTCTTGTGTGGTACCAGTTCCAAAGAAACCTCACCCTATGGACCTCAACGACTACAGACCTGTAGCACTGACATCCCACCTGATGAAGATCTTAGAGAGATTGGTTCTCACACATCTCCGCCCTCTAGTGAGCCCTGCTATGGACCCCCTCCAGTTTGCTTATCGGCCGGGCATTGGGGTAGATGATGCCATCATCCACCTTCTGCACAGGACTCTGTCTCACCTGGAGAAACCAGGGAACACGGTGAGAATAATGGTCTTTGATTTCTCCAGTGCTTTTAACACCATACAGCCCAGGTTATTGAGGGGCAAGCTGGGCCTTGCTGGAGTGGACCACCACCTCTCCAACTGGATCCTAGACTACCTCACAAATCGACCTCAATACGTGAGAGCCCAAGACTGTGTGTCAGGTACCGTGATCTGTAATACAGGGGTACTTCAGGGTACGGTTCTCGCCCCTTTCCTCTTCACACTGTACACTGCAGATTTTTCTGACGACTCTGCAATAGTAGGCCTCATCACAGACGATGATGACAGGGAGTACAGAGAACTGAACCGGGATTTTGTGGACTGGTGCCACCGGAACCACCTGAAGATTAACGCGGGGAAGACCAAGGAGATGGTGGTGGACTTCCATAAAGGCAGATGCCCTCCTAAACCAGTGGACATCCTGGGGACAGGCATCGAGATTGTGAACACCTATAAGTACCTGGGTGTGCTCCTTAATAATAAGCTGGACTGGGCAGATCATATGGAGGCCCTGTACAGGAAGGGCCACAGCAGGCTCTACCTGCTTAGGAAGCTCAGAGCCTTTGGAATCCGGGGGGCACTTATTAGGACTTTCTTCAACTCAGTAGTGGCATCAGCCATCTTCTTCGGAGTGGCGTGTTGGGGGAGCAGTATATCAACCAGGGACAGAAATAAACTTGACAAGCTGATTAGAAGGGCCAGCTCTGTCCTGGGGAGCCCACTGGACCCAGTGCAGGTGGTGGGTGACAAAAGGATACTGAAAGTGGTGAGCTCCATGCAGAAGAAGAAGTCTCATCCCATGCATGAGACTGTGATCGCGCTGGGCAGTACTGTCAGTGACCGACTGCTCCACCCTAGGTGTGAGAAGGAGCGCTATCGGAAGTCTTTCCTCCCCACCGCGGTTAGGCTGTACAACCAACACCGACCTAAGCGGAGATCATTACACACAGAGAACTGAAATATCTCTCTGCCTGTTAAATCCCTCCCCCCCCTCCTCTGCTACGTCCTATCTGTCTGTCTGCTATTAATGTAATGCCTCTCACCTTGGAACATTCCTGTACATGTTGTATTTGTATTTGTATCTGCTTATCTTTGCTGCTGTAACACACTGAATTTCCCCATTGTGGGACTATTAGAGGACTATTATTATTATTATTATTATTATTATTATTATTCCTGTACTATTATGCCCCATAGTAGCCCCTACACACACTATTAAGCCCCATAGTGGCCCCTGCACACACTATTATGCCCCAAAATGGCCCCTGCACACAGTATTATGCCCCTTTATATAGTATTATGCGCACTCCCCGCTACCTCTTCAATGTTTGACCAGATGTCATGTGAGCCAGGCATGCGCATAATGACATCGGACTGGCCCACCGATGTCTGGGATGTCACCAAGGAGGCCTGAAGCCTGCTGGAGTGCAGGAGAGGTAAGTAACAGTGTTTTTTATGTTCCCTCAACTCCTCAGGGCCTCCGATCATTATACTCTAGGGTCTGATAGCAGTGTTTGTGGGGTTCACGACCCACAGGCCTTACTTACCGATCCCTGCTCCTGCTCACAGCCGCCTCCGCAGAAGGTGAAGCGCAGGCGGCCGTGAGCAGGAGCGGGGATTGGTAAGTAAATAGGGCCCATTACACCAGCAGGTAACGGCCTATTAAAGAAAAAAACATCAGGGGCTATGTGATGATTCCGCTTAAATATGGCTATAACTCAAAGCTGTATTTTGATCTCTGGGTAGCGTATTTCTCTCTTAGTTCCATTTATTCATAATGTGCGCAGCTCTAATCCTAGATGTATGTTATCAGTAGGGCAACCTTGTAACAATAGGGCTTTGTATCCATCACAGAATGGCTCTATTGTATTCCTACATAGACCTGTGTGATCAAAGAAACATGCATTGTTCAGCCTGGGCTGTTAGATCAGACATGGTTGATAACATTGTATCATTCCACTTGGTCACATCTCCATACAAAGAATCGTGACTTGAGTGCGTTAATCAATCAGACTTGCTGTCGCCGGTGACCTCATTTTGGGTGGTGTGATCAAGGGTATAAAAGATGAGGAAAGAGACTACCCCTGGGAGGAGAATACTGTGCAGAGACTATCACTGAGATGCTACTATGAGGAGAGGCTGCTGTGATGAGCATGAAGGCTGGAATGCTGCTGCTGACTATGATGAGACTACAAGAGACTGAGAGACTATTACTGAGAGACTGTGATGAGAGCATGCAGGCTGGAATACTGTGTTGATGAAACATGCTAGAAGCCTCCACTGGTTATTCACACATACCAGAGCATGTGTGAGTGTTGGACTACAGAACCACATCAAGGAGATGTGTGGTAAAGTAATCATTTCACCTTTACTCCCTTTTATTTTATTGCACTGTATCTTGTAACTAGTAACTGTTAATGCTTGTATATATCTACATATCTGTTCTGAACTGCATGTGTTAGATGTTAATTGACTACATCCACGACCTCTTCATTTCTCATAAATTATAATTTCTCGGTATCACAGAAACGTGGCTAACACCCTCAGACACCACTTCCCCTGCTGCCCTCTACTATGGAGGTCTGCAAATCTCACACACTCCCCACCCAACAATAAACCCCACACAAAGGGACACACACTGGACCTCATATTCACCTGCCTCTGCTCTCTAGTCAACCTCTCCAACTTTCCGTCCACGCTCTCTGACCACAACCTGCTGACATTTTCGGCCCTCTCCTCTGTAATAGACCCCCCCAACCCCTAAACCAACATGCCCCCACAGAAACCTTAATCACCTTGACATCCGCACGCTCTCAGACTTTCTCCTACCACTCGCTGACATAATCTCACTACAGGATGTAGATACCGCCACTGACTGCTACAATACCACCATTACCTCAGCCCTTGACTCTGTAGCCCTCTTCACTAACACCAGAGCCTGACTGATCAATAGGCAACCCTGGCACACTGACCTGACTAAAAAACTGACACGTGCCTCACGGGTTGCAGAACGCCTCTGGAAGAAAAGCCACTCCCAGGAGGACTTCCTGAGGTACAAAGAGGCAGTACTCACATTCAAAAATGCACTCACCTCTGCTAAGCAGGTCTACTTCACCACACTAATATCTGCCCTATCCTGCAACCCCAAACAGCTATTCACTACCTTCAACTCCCTTCTCCGTCCTCCTGCGCCCTATCTGACATCATTTATCACAGCTGATGACTTTGCCTCTTATTTCAAAAGCAAAATTGACACCATCAGAGACAGTCTCACCCTACACCCCCGACAACCACTCTACCCAACTGTCCTGTCCTCATCTTTAACCTGTTTCTCCACCATCACTGATGAAAAACTCTCCACTCTAATATCTGAATCCCACCTCACCTCCTGTGCACTTGACCACATCCAGTCACACCTTATCCCCAAACTCTCTGAAGTCATTACTCCTGCCCTAACCTATCTCTTCAACCTATCCCTAACCAATGGATCCTTCCCTTCTGCCTTCAAACCTGCTACTGTCACCCCTATACTTAAGAAACCCTCCCTTGACCCATCCTCTCCAGCCAACTATCGCCCCATCTCACTGCTCCCGTACGCCTCTAAACTGCTGGAGCAACACATCCACTCCGAACTGTCCTCCTATCTCTCGTCCAATGTGCTCTTTGACAGACTACAGTCAGGCTTCAGACTCCACCACTTCACAGAAACTACCCTAACCAAGGTCACTAATGACCTTTTAACTGCCAAAGCCAAACGTCACTACTCTGTCCTCCTCGCCCTCGACCTCTCCTCTGCCTTTGACACAGTCGACTATTTCCTCCTGTTAGAAACGCTTTCATCCCTTGGTATCTCTGACCTAGCCCTTTCCTGGATCTCCTCATACCTCACCAACCTCACATTCAGCGTCTCCCACTTGTACACCACCTCCCCACCACGCCCTCTTTCTGTAAGTGTCCCACAAGGCTTCGTCCTAGGACCCCTCCTGTTCTCCATCTACAACCTAGGCCTTGGCCAACTCATAGAATCCCACGGTTTCCATTACCATTGCTATGCTGACGACACCCAAATATATCTCTCTGGACCAGACATTACCTCCCTGTTGTCCAGAGTCCCAGAATGTCTAGCAGCCATAGCCTCCTTTCTCAACTCCCGCTTTCTCAAACTCAACATGGAGAAAACGGAGTTCATAATCTTCACCCCTCCACGCACGACCCCCCTTACCTGACCCATCTATCAAAATTAATGGAACCACTCTGACCTATCCTTCAAGCCGCATATTCAAACCTTCAACACCTCCAATTCAAGAACATCCACCGAATCCGCTCCTTCCTCACCCCTGAAACTACAAAGATGCTAGTTCACGCCGTCATAATCTCCCGCTTAGACTACTGTAACACTCTTCTCCATGGCCTCCCAGCAAACACTCTCGCTCCCCTCCAGTCCACCTGTGCCGCTCGCTTAATATACCTCTCCCCCTGTTCTTCATCAGCCGCTCCCCTCTGCCAATCCCTTCACTGGCTACCCATCGTCCAGCGAATAGAGTTCAAACTACTAACGCTGACATACAATGTCATCTACAGCCTGTCCCCTCCATATATCTCTGACCTAGTCTCCTGCTACCTGCCCGCATGGAACCTCCGATCCTCCAAAGACCTCCTACTCTGTTCTGCTCTTATCCACTCTTCACACAAACGTCTCCAAGACTTCTCCTGTGCATTCCCCATACGCTTGAACTCATTACCAAGACACATAAGACTGACCCCCCACAGTCACAAGCTTCAAGAAGGCTCTGAAGACTCACCTATTCAGGAAGGCTTACAACCTCCAATACTGTCACCACACCACCACCTGAACAGCCTCTCCCCTCAACTTCTGTCTCTCTCCCTCTTCCCTCATAGACTATAATCCCTTGTGGGCAGGGCCATCTATCCCACTGTGCTAGTTGGTCACTGTTTGTATTATCTGTTTTGTATATCTTGTGTACCGTATGTAAATCTGCAAACGTAAAGCACCATGGAATTAATGGTGCTATATAAATAAACAATAACAATACAAATAATAATACATGTGGGCATAAACTGCAGTTTGGGCACACAGCAGGGCACAGAAGGGAAGGAGCGCCATGTGGCTTTTGGAGCGCAGATTCAGATGTTTGGTATCTGGATGCCATGCCATGTTTGCAGAGCCTCTAAGGTACCAGTAAAGTGGAATCCCCTAGGGAATAACCCCATTTTGAAAAGTGAGCATTAGTATCCCAGACGTGAATGCACAGCGGATGGGGAAAAGTGAATAGGTAAGCTGTGCTGAGTGCATTGGGTACACTAAATTCCCTACTATTTCCCCAGTAGTTCCTATTATTGGAGGGTCACTCTGGGGGTCACTTCTGGTTTATTATCCCTCATAAAGGTCTAAATCTGGTTTGTACCCTAATATATGCTTGCACAGTTCATACATTCCCTTCCTGACACAGCCATTTATGTTCTAATGATTTGTCTTCACATTGTACAAGCTATATTTTCTTTATTTTTCTGGTGATTTAGCCATATGAGGGCTTTTTGTTTGTGGTATGAGATGTGTTTTGTAATTACATCATTTTTGGGTGTCTACAACTTATTAAATAAATTGTATTAACTCTTTCTTGGTGGATTTAAAAAAAAAAAAAAACATCAATTTTGGCATTGCATTTTACCTTTTAAATTTTTAGCCATGCAGCATACAGATTAAGTAACATGTTACCTTTATTCTGGGGGTCGGTACGATTACAGTGATATGTCATGTATATTTTTTTTATGCAATACTAATTTTGCAGAACAAAAACCCATTTGGGGACATAAAGCAATTATTTTTGCATCGCCATATTCTGAGATGCGTAACATTTTTATTTTGCAGTTTACAGAGTTCGTTGAGGTCTTATTTTTTGCGGGAAAATATATGCTTTTTATTGGTACTGTTTTGGGGAAGATATGACTTTTTGATCACTTTTTATGGCATATTTTGTAAGATGAGATAGCGAAAAGTCATTACTTCTGGCGTTTTTTTTCCCGTTTTTGTTCCCGATGTTCACCGGTTCACCGTGTACTTTAAATATTGTTTCAGTTTTATTGTACAGGTTGTTACAGACGCGGTGATACCAAATATGTATTGTTTTTATTAATTTTTAGTTTTTTTTTATATAATTAATTTTATATAGGAAAAGGGAATTTTTGGGGCTTTATTCTTTTATTAGTTTTTTTCACACACTTTATTTTTTTTTTTAACTTTTTCATGTGTCCCTTTAGGACACCTCAACCAGCTCCGACCGGTTACAGTTACAGCTAACACCCGGTTCCGATATCGCCCGCCCAGATAGTGAGCGGGCAGCCGGTCTATGGCGTAGTATTTCACCCTGGTGCACAAAGTACCTAGCGCCCAGTACGTAATAGTACGTCCAAGATCGTTAAGGGGTTAAAGAATGGTTGAACACACAAAAAAAAAAAAACACTGAAATAACGGTTACTCTTTTTTTTTACATTAGCGAAGGATGCACTACTAGTAGTACCATGGTGACCACTACTACTATACTGCTGTGTGTGTGATATATATATATATATATATACAGTATATATATATACACAGTACAGACCAAAAGTTTGGACACACCTTCTCATTCCAAGAGTTTTCTGTATTTTCATGACTATAAAAATTGTAGATTCACACTGTAGGCATCAAAAGTATGAAATAACACATGTGGAATTATATACTTAACAAAAAAGTGTGAAACAACTGAAAATATGTCTTATATTCTAGGTTCTTCAAAGTAGCCACCTTTTGCTTTGATTACTGCTTTGCACACTCTTGGCATTCTCTTGATTGAGCTTCAAGAGGTAGTCACCTAAAATGGATTTCACTTCACAAGTGTGTCCTGTCAGGTTTAATAAGTTCGATTTCTTGCCTTATAAATGGGGTTGGGACCATCAGTTGTGTTGTTCAGAAGTCAGGTGAATACACAGCTGATAGTCCTACTGAATGGAGTGTTAGAATTTGTATTATGGCAAGAAAAAAGCAGATAAGTAAAGAAAAACGAGTGGCCATCATTACTTTAAGAAATGAAGGTCAGTCAGTCCGAAAAATTGGGAAAACTTTGAAAGTGTCCCCAAGTGCAGTGGCCAAAACCATCAAGCGCTACAAAGAAACTGGCTCACATGAGGACCGCCCCAGGAAAGGAAGACCAAGAATCACCTCTGCTGCGGAGGATAAGTTCATCCGAGTCACCAGCCTCAGAAATCGCAGGTTAACAGCAGCTCAGATTAGAGACCTGGTCATTGCCACACAGAGTTCTAGCAGCAGACACATCTCTACAACAACTGTTAAGAGGAGACTGTGTGCAGCAGGCCTTCATGGTAAAATAGCTGCTAGGAAACCACTGCTAAGGAAAGGCAACAAGCAGAAGAGACTTGTTTGAGTTAAAGAACACAAGGAATGGACAGTAGACCTGTGAAAATCTGTGCTTTGGTCTGATGAGTCCAAATTTGAGATCTTTGGTTCCAACCACCGTGTCTTTGTGCGACGCAGAAAAGGTGAACGAATGGACTCTACATGCCTGGTTCCCACTGTGAAGCATGGAGGAGGAGGTGTGATGGTGTGGGGGGGCTTTGCTGGTGACACTGTTGGGGATTTATTCAAAATTGAAGGAATACTGAACCAGCATGGTTACCACAGCATCTTGCAGCGGCATGCTATTCCAACCGGTTTGCATTTAGTTGGGCCATCATTTATTTTTCAACAGGACAATGACCCCAAACACACCTCCAGACTGTGTAAGGGCTATTTGACCAAGAAGGAGAGTGATGGGGTGCTACGCCAGATGACCTGGCCTCCACAGTCACCAGACCTGAACCCAATCGAGATGGTTTGGGGTGAGCTGGACCTCAGAGTGAAGGCAAAAGGGCCAACAAGTGGTAAGCATCTCTGGGAACTCCTTCAAGACTGTTGGAAGACCATTTCAGGTGACTACCTCTTGAAGCTCATTAAGAGAATGCCAAGAGTGTGCAAAGCAGTAATCAAAGCAAAAGGTGGTTACTTTGGAGAACCTAGAATATAAGACATATTTTCAGTTGTTTCACACTTTTTTGTTAAGTATATAATTCCACATGTGTTAATTCATACTTTTGATGCCTTCAGTGTGAATCTACAATTTTTATAGTCATGAAAAAACAGAAAACTCTTGGAATGAGAAGGTGTGTCCAAACTTTTGGTCTGTACTGTATATATAATTACATATGTGCAGCGCATACAGAGAAAGAACAATGCTCCTTAACAAAAACATGAAATTTCTGAAAAAATTTTTAAGATTAGAGCAGACTAGATTATATTGGGTGAACACACACACACAAAAAAAAAAAACACACTGAAATTCTATATTTACATTAGCGAAAGATGCACTAGTAGTACCACAACCACCACTACTACTGTACTACTGTATGTGACGTGTCTAGAATTGCATATAAACAGTGCACTTGCAGAGAAATGCTTGAAATATTTTGTTCAGATTAAGAACAATGCTCCTTAATAAAAAAAAAAGTTTAACTCTTGCCCAAAAAAGTCCTTAACCACACATTTTTCATTAACAGGATTGTCTTAAAGAATGTGTATAGAGATGAAATTGTTCTATTGCAAGTACTGTCAGACATTATATATTATTGTCTGGCAATGAACAGGTTAACTCTCTGCTGCAGACTCACTGAACCTGTCCTATCTAAGTCTGTCTATTCAATTCTATTCTAGCACTACTAATCTGCCTGTTTATAATCATTGCTTGATTTTCTAAGTACTTCTATAACTACTGTTCAATTTTCAGGCTTGTGCTGCCTATAACCTAGCTAATAGCTATGAGATACAATGATATAGTACATAGATGTGTTTGCATGTCCCCCATTTCCAGCAACAAGGTGAAAAATGAATGCACAACCTTATATAGTCTATATGAAATCAACACTGTAAGATCCACCTACCACTGTCTATTGGCTGATATGCTGTCATTTATTGCTATCACGTGATGTGTGAGTCCATGCACACATGACATTAACTGCTCTATATTTCCTTGTTTAACACATGGCGGGGACTATTTTCTTGCAGCCAGATTTGTTTGTCTGAAGCAAATGGCCATTTGTTTGGTTTCCTTGAAAAACTAACAATTTGGAATATATGGGACAAGCTCTTTACAAACTGATTCATCCATCTCTAGCTTTAAGTTACAACCAACACGAACTCCAGAGGCTTCCCAGTGTTTAAGCAAGTAGATGGCCACCGTAATAGTACGGTGGTTTGCTTCTAGTCGACAGCGCCATACTATTACAGCATTAAGTGATTAAATCTATAGGGAAAAAGCTTGCATCAGCTAAAACTGACAAGCTGCTTTTTCCCACAAAGAAGCTCTGTTTCTGTAACTTGAATCCTTAGCCTTAGAGTGTAAAGTTTGACAGTATTGATAAATATTCCCTGTATCTATGAATGACATAGCAAAAATCGAAACACAGGAGCAGACAGGAAAGGCAGGAAGACAGTGGGTAGCAGGAGTTCAATGGTAAGTATATTACAATAAAATTTAGTATAGTTTAAATACCGTAATATGGGGTTTTATTTATTTATTGTTAGGAAAACCTTTAATGACTGTGATCAGGTATTGTTTAGCAGCTTGTAGTATGAGTCATAAACCCAGTCCTCAATCACCTTTATTCTGTGAAAGGTGAAGGCACTTACGCGGATTGTTAGCACTTAATAACATAATATCCTGTTCTCTTTCGATCCAGAGAATGCAGGGAATAGTGTCTGACAGAATAGACAATCTTTTATTTTATATGCCTCCCTGTGCTGGTAAGGGAAGGATAGCTGCATAGCGAAATAGCTGTAATCATTTCATTAATTTGCATGAGAAAATACATATTGTTCTTGATAATATTGTTACACTATGTGAAATAATAGTCTGACAGTAGTAGCAATTAAAATGTGCAATAAACTACAGAAATATGTGGCAGATATTGTGATTATATAAAATAATTTCTTTCTGCTATTAAATCTGAGCCCCTTATGGGGTTGTATCACTGCTTGCCTGTAATTAGCTTAAGATATTAACAGGCACTAAGAATGTTGTTACAATATTATATTAAAATTATTAACCCCTTAGGGCTCATGCACACATCGGTTTTGCGTTGCATCCTTGTTTCTGTTTTAACATCTAAATTTCATCTGTTTTTTACTAATCCCTGAAGACTTCTGAAAAATGGGTAAGAATATTAAGACCATTTTGAGGTCTATAAAAATGGACATTGTACAATCTAGTGTATTTCCATTTTTTATCTGTGTCTGATACATTTGTCTGAATTGTGTTGTATATTGTCTTCTTTATTTTCCATACCTAGCAATGAGACTGTGAAAAATGGACAAAGCAAGGACAGCACAGCACATGGATGGCATCCATTTGCAGTCGCATAATTTCCAGAAATATGCAGCTGCATATCCTTTGTGTAGTGTTGTAGTGATGATGCAGGTCACTTGGAATAAGTCCACTATGCGATAATGACTTTTATGGATCAGACTTCTTTATTCCATGCTCCCTTCAAGGCTTCCTGTCTAGCCTCAACCTCCTAGCTCAGCTCTTCCTCCCTTACTACCTCACTCTTGCTAGGTAGACAAAGCAAAATGAATAAGCAGCAAAGAACATGCAGAATACTTATAACTACATCACAATATGAAAGTTTAATAAAGAAGCAATGGGAAGAGTAAAAAGAAATGCAGGCTTTCATAGAAAAAAAAAAATCAGTTCTCAATACAGAAACAAGGGAAAGGGTGAAAAAATGCAGCATTTCACAGACAGGATCCAAAATGTGTTAATCAAGTATATTATAAAATTTATTTATAACACAAATACTGCCAGAAAATCAAAAGTTGTCCCAGTTGTTAAGCTTTAACTTTATTGAACTCCTTCCCACCAGTGACATTTTTCAAATTTCGATTGTCATTTTTGACTCCCCCCCTTCCAAACCCCATAACTTTTTTATTTTTCCATTCACAGGGCCATATGAGGGCTTAATGTTTGTGGAACAAATTTTTCTTCATAAATGGCACCATGTATTATTCTGTACAATGTAATGGGAAGCTGGAAAAACATTCAGAATGGGGTGGAATTGGAGTTAAATTGCATTGTACAACTTTTCTCCAGCGATTTCTGCAGCCAAAATGATATGTCACCTGTATTCTATGTTTCGGTGCAGTTCCGGGGATACCAAATTTATATAGTTTTATTTACATTTTAACCCCTTAACAAAAATCTAAAACTTTTCAAAAAATTTTTTTTATGAAAGTCACCATATTCTGACACCTGTAACTTTTTCCGTGTATGTGCATAGGATGTCTTTTTTTGTGGGGCCAGGTTTACTTTTAAGATTTACCACTTTGGGGAAAGTCTATTGCTTTGATTGCTGTCAGAGATGTTACATCTGTTGTTGCTGCTTTAAAGTTGTCAGGTCAACATAAAGAAGGATTGGTGGTTGCTGCTTTAAGTTTGCCATGACAACATAGGGAAGCTTCCTGAGCAGGCCGATTTAAATCACTCCCTCATACCTCAGCTTTGCTGGCTATCAGTTTCCTAACTCCTGCTAAGCGCCTGTCTTTGATTTGACTGCTCCTATACCTGACTTTTGGCTGTGTACCTGGATTCCTCTTTTGTCTTGCGATTTTGTTCTGGCATTCCTGAGCGGTTCTGACTATTGGCTCCTGTTTTTGATTTGCTGTCAACCCTGCTGCTCTGAGGGAATCCAGCAGTGCTTGCACTTTTTGTAGATGGCTTTTTCAGTCCTCACTAAAGATTATAATATCGTCCAGATATACAGAAGCATATTGACGATGGGGTTTTAAGAAGCTTATCCATCAGGAGCTGGAGCCCCATGCAACCCAAAAGGCATATTGACATATTGGAACACACCACTAGGGTAACAAAGGCAGTTTTCTCCTTAGGACTATCTGTGAGGGGAATTTGCCAGTAGTCTTTAGTTAGGTCAAGTGTGGAAAAATACCTTGCATGGCCAAGTCTCTCAATTAATTAATCAACTCTCGGCATCGGGTATGCATCAAACACTTTCATTAAGTTTATGTAAGTCCTTACAGAAAAGCAATGAGCCACCTTGTTTTGGAATCAATACAATGAGGCTTGACCATTCACTTTTTGATTCCTCAATAACTCTAACATTTTTTTGACTCCTCAGATATAGCTTGTCTTCAAGCCTCAGGGACTCTAAAGTTTCACATGGATCCATTCCTGAGGTTCGGTGACAATTTCATGTTTTATGATATTATTGCACCTCAGTGTTTGTCTGCACAAGTTCTTTTGACTCCTGTTTCTGTGACTTGGACAGAGATTCTGACGCATGTACCTCTAGCATAACATTACAAGGGGAGCTTATGGATGTCAGAATATCCTTGTCTTTCCATGGTTTAATTAAATTCACATGGTACAACTGCTCAGGTTTTCTTTTACCTGGTTGGTACACCAGGTGCCTAACTAGCAAAGACTGGGCCCCACAGCAAACTACAGCAAACTTTTGTCTTGGACCACCCACCCACAGCATAGTGCCCCGTTTCTTGGCCCCCACACAGTATAATGCCCATTTACACACACTAGGTCCTAAAGTGGCCTCCAGACAGTATAATGTCCCATAGTGGCCCCTTTTTACAGTGTAATGTTCCATAGTGTCCCCTCCACATAATATTATGTCCCATAGGCAGAGGCGTAGCTAGTGGGTGGGCAGAGGGGACGGCTCCCCCGGGCCCACTGATATTGTAGGGCCCACCCTGGGGCCACCATTAATACATCTTTTACTTTTAACTAGATTGGTGTCTGCAGACACCGATCTAGTTAAAACGCTTCCTGTCACTTGCTGTCTTGTAAACCGCAAGCCTCTTCAGGCTTCACAACATCGCGCCTCCTACGCTGAGACGCTGACTTCCTGTGCAAGGACCCTGCGCACAGAGCGCGGGTCAAGAAGAGACAGCGGCGGCTCCGTTTGTCATGGTCGCTGGTAGGCAGGGCCAGTTTTAGACAAAGTGGGGCCCTGGGCAAAATTAAAAGCGGGGCCCCAAATGCTGATATGCAAACAACACCATTGTCTTGCAGTGGCAACCCCTATAATAACGCCTCCTTTCTGCCAACAAAAAAGTAATAACAAGCCCCATTTTACCACACACAATTCAAGTGAGCACCTATGTACCACCTAATAGATTTTTGCACCCAGTCATCAGTTATTATAGCGCCTCCTTAAAAATAATAGTTCCTTAATAATAATAGTTATAATAGCTTATAAATAATATTACACCCTTATCAGTAATAGCTCCCTTATAAATGATAATTAGTGCCCTCTATCAGTATCATAATAATACTGCTCCCTTATTAATAATAGCCCTCTCATAAATAATAGTTACTCTTATAAATAATAGTCCCCATTATCACTAATAGCCCCCTTTATAAATAAGCCCACTTAACAATTATACCCCCCTTATAAATAGTTCCCCTCTTATAAATAATAGCTCCCCCTTATAATGGATGCCTTATATATAATAATTCCCCCCTTATAAATAATAGCCCGTCTCATAAATAATAGTTAACCCTTATAATAGCCCCCTCATATTTAAGTTTCCCAATTATATATAGTAACCCACCCTTATATATAATAGTTCCTTCCTTATAAATAAAAGCCCCCTTATATATAATAGTTCTCCGTTATACAGTGTCAGACTGAATGGCCTTAGGCCCACCAGATGAACTTGTTCTGGGGCCACCCAACAGCTTCCTGCTAATAGCCTACACCGCGGCTCCTTCACTGAAGTCTTACATATGTGCTGACTATCTGGTGTTACTGAGTATGTTCCCAGTATAGTCAGCCCCTACAGTACTGTGCAGGCCCCAATAATAATACATGGCCGGTTCATACACAGTACTGTATGGGGAATGACATGGAGCACTACACGTATGTGCAAGATTATAGTGAGGGAGCTGTGATGCAGACATAGCACACAGGGCTGCCAGAAGGAATTTTGAACACCCCCCCCCCCACAGTATAATGCTCCACATGGTATATAATGCTCCACAGTATAAAATGCTCCCCTGAGAGCTCCACAGTTTCCCCACATGGTATATAAGGCTCCACACAATATAATACTCCACAGTGGCCCACACAGTATACTACCCCTTATTGGCCCCAGATAGTACAATATGCTCCCCAGCAGCCCCACACAATATAATATGCTCCATACAGTATAATATGCACCCCCCAGTGCCCCCCAGTATAATGCTCCACAATGGCCTAACACAGTATAACATGCTCCACAATGGCATCCACACAGTATAATATACTCCCCAGAGGGGTTCCCCCAGTATAATGCTCCACAGTGGTCCCCCATAGTATAATATGATGCCCACAGTCCCCCCCAGTATAATGCTCTACAATGGCCCCACAGAGTATACTATAATCCCGAAAAGCCCCACACAATATAATACACTCCACAGTGGCCCCACACAGTATAACAGGCTCCCCACACTGCCCCTTCCCCCCAGTTTAAAGCTCCAGAGTGGCCCATAGTATAATATGCTCCCCAGAGGGCCCCCGCTAGTATAATGCTCCAAAGTGCCTCCCCAGTATTTTGCTCCACAGTGGCCCCATGCAATATATTATGCTCCCCAGAGCGTCCCCCCAGTATAATGTTCCACAGTAGGCCCCACGCAGTATCATATGCTCCCCAGAGGGCCCCCTAGTATAATGTTCCTTAGTTCTCCGCCAAAAAAATGCCCCACAGTGGCGTCACGCAATATAATATGCTCTGCTGATGGCCCCACCAAAATAATGCTCCACAGTGTCCCCACTCAGTATAACATACTCCAGAATGGCCTCCACATAGTATAATATACTGCCCAGAGAGGTTACCCCAGTATAATGCTCCACAGTGGCCCAAAACAGTATAATATGCTCTCCAGAGCCCCCCCAGTATAATGCTCCACGGTGGCCCCACACAGTATAATATACTGGAGAGCATGTTATACTGTGTGGGGCCACCGTGGAGCATTATACTGGGGGGGCCTCTGGAGAGCATATTATACTGTTTTGGGCCACTGTGGAGCATTATACTGGAGAGGGGTCCCTCTGGAGAGCATGTTATATTCTGTGGGGCCTCTATGGAGCATTATAAAGTGGAGGGGCTCTAGAGAGCATGTTATTTTCTGTGGGGCCACTTTGGAGCATTATACTGGGGGACCCCTCTGGAGAGCATAATGCTCAAACGTAACCCCACAGCATATAACATGCTCTCCAGAGCCCCCCCCCCCACATTATAATGCTCCACAGAATATAACATGCTATCCAGAGGGTCCCCTCCCCAGTATGATGCTCTACAGGGGCCCCTCACAGTATAACATGCTATCCAGAGGGGGCCCCCAGTATAATGTTCCACAGTGGCCCTACAGACTGCGTCAGTGCTATTATTATGTTATACTCTGGGGTCTCTTCAGACCCCAAAGTATAATTATCGAAGGCCCAGGGAAGGTAAGGGAAAATAACAAACAGTTATACTCACCTTGTTCTTACCTCTCCTGGGCCTCCTCGCGCTGCTCCGCTATACCCGCCGGCGACCGCTTCCTCTTCTCTGCGGCTGACGTCACGCGTTGTGGACGTCACCGCTGAGGCCTGTGATTGGGCCTCAGCGATTACGTGAGGCAAGCTGTCAGCACGCCCCACGTGATCGCTACGGCTGAGGCCTAGCCTCAGCGGTGATGTGCGCAATGCAAGAAGATGAGCCAGGACAGGTGAGTAAAAATGTTTGTTATTTTTACTCACCTCGGAAAGGGGCCCTGCGGCACATGACGCTGGGTCCCTTTCTGTTATCTATATGGCCGGGCCTGACTCCGGGATCCGGAGTCATCAGGCTCCGGATCCCAGGGGCCCCTTTCGGGACGGGGCCCTGGGCAATTGCCCAGTTTGCCCCCCCCCCCCCTAACGCCGGGGCATAATAGGAGGTATTATGAACATAAGGGGGTGGTCATCGATATAAGAGGTCATTAGAGGTGCAGTATTTATGTCAGGGGGAATCAGGGGCATAATATGAGGGGGAAATTAATTTAATAAAAGTGACACTTGAGCTTTATTAAGACTAAAGCCCCACGTAGCGAGCTGCAGCAAAAAAGCGCTGCAGGAATAACTGCGGCAGTAACATTGTGGTTTTTCCCGCAGCGCTTTTCAGAGAAGGGCCACAGATTTTTCCTCTGCAGACTTTCTGCTTCCATTATAACTATAGGGAAACCGCCAGTGTTTCTGTAGGTATAATTGACATGCTGACCGTTGCGATTTTGGAAATCGCAGAGTGTCCGCTGCACACATTTTTCCACAATGTGTGGATGGGATTTGCTAGAATCCCATCCACTTTGCAGGAACTGTAAAATGCTGCATTTTTCCCGTGGCATTTTTGCCACGTGGGGCCTCATCCCATCCCCACTTTGTGGTAAAATATGTGCAATGGACATGCTGCGATTTCCAAAACAGTCATGGTTTTGGAAATCGCAGCATTCCTATGAAAACGCTCCCGGTTTCCCTGTAGATATAATTGAAGAAGAAAGTCCGCAGAGGAAACCTCTGCGAACTTTCTGTGCAAAGCGCAGCAGGAAGAACAGCGCTTTTTTGCTGCGGGACGCCACATGGGGCCTTAGGCTTAAAGAGTTTTCCAGCTCATTTTTAATTGATGATCTATTCTCAGAATAGATCATCAATAAGAGATAAGTGATTCCCCACTGATCAGCTGTATGAAGGGGCTATGGCGCCTGTTTATATCATACGCTGTCTGTTTATAGTGACCGTGTGATGTAATTCCAGCCTTGTCACATAGACGTGTATAGAACGAGGCTGTAGTTACATTACATGGCCGCTATGAGATGAATGACACTGTGTAAACAGAGAAGCGGTCACGGCACTTACACGGGTACCACAGTTCATTCAAACAGCTGATCCTGGGGGTCCCGATTATTGGAACCCCATTAATTATTTTTACCTTTTGTTTACTTTTTAATTAGGAAACACCTGGGGCATTATTAATAAGGGGCACTATTTAAAGTGCACAGGGAAGTTATTAATTTAAAGATGCACTTGTGGGTATTATTATGGGGGGTTATATTATATATTTTATAATTGGGGGTAGCAGCAGGATGGGGGCTTTGTGTAGGTGAGGATAATGTGGGTCAGGTGCCTGGAAAAGTAAGGAGCCAAAAATGTCTGTGCTGCAAACTTTACAGAGACTGGAAGAAATGGTCATGGCGGTTCAGATGAAAGAGACGGGGAATGTCAACGATTAGTCAGAGACGTCACCGGTAAGTCACTAAATGTTACTGCACTGTATTTGCCTAAATTGTCTGCAGAGCCCTGTGTAGATCCGATATATACCACTATACGTTCACCGTATACTGATAATATCGGTATACCTAAGTTGGGGGCCCACTTGAACATGTTCGCCCCCCTGTGTTGAATCCCTAGCTACGCCTCTGCCCATAGGGTACGTGGACAATATTTCATATTACAATATGACATAACATATCAAACAATAGGAGTGAGGGCCCTGCTCGTGAGATTTTACAAACTATCTACATAAAACTGAAGACATAATTATTGGTGGCACAACGGATCAATGTAAATGTTTCTCAGTGATATTTACACTTGGTATTGCCATCTACAGTAGTATACAACAGGTCTTGATGTTCAGTGGTGTGGAGTCATGGGTTCTACAGGGCAATATAGGGTATACTGCCCTGTACCAGAATTGGAAATCTGTATATGCAGATTATCAGTAAGGGGGCGTTCACACTTGCATTGTGCTCTCCACATGTAATCAGTTTCTGTGATCCGACTTAAGATCACAAAAACTGATTGGAAACGGTTTGTTAAAAAACCCATCGGCAGGTATACAGTACATTTTGAGCATTTCCAACGTGTATCCGCTCTTTTGGATGGAGACAAAAAATAAAGATACACAACGGAACGCCTCAAAACCGTTTTTAAACATTGAGGTCTATGGAAGGTGGATTACAAATGGATTACAACGGATAGTCATCTGTTTGTGTCCATTTTGCAATCTGTTTTTCCCTCTGCGCATGCTCAGAATGAAGAAAGAAAAAAAAAATGGATTGGTCAAAAACAGACACAAACTGAAAAAAACTGACAGA
This sequence comes from Leptodactylus fallax, assembly GCA_947044405.1. Taxonomy (NCBI): domain Eukaryota; kingdom Metazoa; phylum Chordata; class Amphibia; order Anura; family Leptodactylidae; genus Leptodactylus; species Leptodactylus fallax. Next base: position 2,089,985 of record CAMRHE010000166.1, read on the forward strand.
AAACTGACACAAACGGTCCGTTTTTTTGACAGACACCCATTGACTATCCATCTAAAAAGAGATTCTGGTATCCGCTGTGTAAGGCTGGGTTGACACTACCGTTGGATGTCCGTTATGATAGTGTCCGTAAAAAAAACAAAAAAAACCGGACACCTATCATAACAGACAATAACGGACACTAACTGATGTTAATGTGATCCAGTTAAAAAAAAACGGACATGTTAGCAACAGTAGTGTCCGTTTTTTTATTGTCCTTTTTTTTTCTTTTTTTTTGTTTCTGCTTTCTTAGCATGCGCAGAAAAAAACCAGACAGTAATAACGCACATTCCCTTGTGTTCTGCAGCAGCACAATATTTCTTCCCCTGTGTGCTGGTAGGACAGGCGAAACTTTTAATTAACATAAAATATGCATGACTATGCTATCCTATAGGAGGGCAAAGAGACCTCCCCCCCTTATGTTTTTTTTTTCTGTCCTGTGTGGTGGGACAAGTGGAGGGAGGTCTTCTTGGCCTCCCATTAAATTCGTTTTTTTTCGTTACTTACTTTTTACTTTTTCTTTCTCTCTTCTCCATCTGGTGAAGGGAATTACTTTCTGTGGCAGCTCGGGTTCTTGCTGCCCTGTTGTTTCTACGCTCCCGGAGTTCCGGTGGTTGGCGAGCTTCATCGGACTCTGCCGCGACCGGAAGTGACGTTGGTCACTTTTCTTCCCGGAACCTTTCTTTTGTTCCGGTTTTCCGTGGACGCAATTTCTGGCCATACCTATGCTGCGGCCTACTTCCGTTACCGCGAAATTTTGAATATGTGTATTTTTTTTTATAGGTGTCATTGCTCCCTTGATGCGGATCTCTTTGTTAATGTTAGCTACATTATTACTTGAAGTTGCTTTGCTGCAGAAATTTGAGGGGGAGGGCTTTTGTGATGCTCTACATTGCTCCTCCCTTTTTTCCCCTCTATAAAGCCCCATAGTTCTTTGCAGTAGTGGCCTTGTCTCTCTTTGAGTCCGGCTCCTTATCCCCTTGGGATTATTTGCCTGCTGCAAAGCTCTTCCGTGGTTTGTCTGAATCGCTTGATTCTCCAAAGGTATTTATTTGCTATTATATTAGCTGTGTTTTACTGTCTGGTGACATCTGGTTTCCTTATAGATGTCCTCCCCAACCTCTGGTGCTGATGGTGACGACTGTAGAAGAAAAAGGTCCTCCAAACGCAAGCATTTGTCTTGTTTAGACTGTAATACTCCCTTGCCGGATGGGTATGAGTTTTTCCACTGCCGTCAGTGCCGTGGACCCCCCCTCTTTACGTGAAATCGTGGTGTGGGTCAAGGAGTATATGCAAGACTCCTTGCAGGAAATCCGGGACTCCATCTCGCAGATTTCCAAGAAACCTCATGTAAAGAAGCAGACTATGGTTCCTATTGAAGATTTCCAGGTGATTGACAAAACGCTTTCATCTGATGATACCTTGGAAAATTCCAGCACACCTCTCTTTCCTCTTGAGAAGATAAATAGGCTGCTGAAGTCCATCCGGTCAAGGGACTGTGATGTTGACGGGGAAGCCTCCTGTTCCACCTCTAGGGGGCCTAGGGCCTTCCAAGTGGACGAGTCACCGGAGAAACTCATGCTTTTGGAATGGAAACATCCGGAAAGGGCTCCCATTTATTCCAGGAGGTTTAGAACCTTGTTTCCTATTGTGGAGTCCCAGCGGGATTGGTGGTGTTTCCCGCCTAAAGTTGACATGGCAGTAGCCAAGTTGTCCCATCGTACGGTGGTCCCGGTGGATGATGGATCTAACCTCCAGGACCCCATGGATAGACGCAAAGAGTGTAATCTCAGGAAGGTTTACTCTGTGGCCTCCGGTCAGACTTCCATGGCTATTGTCTCTAATGAAGTCTCAAGCAAGTTACGTGCTGATTTAGTCCAGCTTGGAAGAGACATCGACTCTGGCATTTTTGAGCTCAGTTTCCTTGTCGGCAGATTATTTAGCCGAAGCCTCCCAACTTCAGTTAAGGCTGGCGGCCAAATCTTTAGCCCTTTCTACGACAGATAGAAGGCCGCTATAGTTAAAACCCTGGAGAGCTGATAATGCCTCCAAGTACAACCTTTGTTCTCTACCCTTTGAGCCAGGCAAACTTTTTTGGCAGAGGCCTGGATGACATTATGGAAGACCTAGCCGATAAAAAGGGTAAGACTCTGCCTCAGGCCTTTACAGGCAGGTCAAGACCTCCCAGCCGGGGTAGAGGTTATCAGCCTCAGCCTAGACCTCAGTTCCAGAGGCGTCCTAGATATCAGCCTAGGGGTTCTGCCTTCTTCCTGTGGCCCGAGACTCCTGTTGGAGGTCTCGGAGGTCGACTTTCCCAGTTCTACACTGGCAGGAAAAGATTCAAGACCCTTGAGTCTTGTAGGTTGTTCAGCGAGGTTATGCGATCGAGTTTTTTCATCTGCCTCAGGATCGATTCATCATAACCCGCTCCATTCCTGCGGCTCAGCAGGATATACTGGACTGCTCCATTCACGATTACATCCGCAAGGGGGACTTGGAAGAGGTCCCCCCCTTGGAGGAAGGATTCGGTGTATACTCCCCAGTTTTTCTGGTGCGTAAAACCATCAGGTAACTGGAGAATGATTATAGACTTGAGATAAGGAAAAATCATTTTTGTATGGAGACCGTAAAATCCGTTACATCCTTTCTTCATCAGGGCGAAGTTTTCGTCACCTTAGATCTAAAGGATGCCTATCTGCATGTCCCAATATATCCTTCGCACAGAAGGTCTCTCAGAATCGCCATTTCAGTTTCCGGCCACAGGAAGTATCTTCAGTCTGTCCATGCTCAGAATTTACAAACCTTACAGGAGAGTCACAAAGAAGTTGAGAAAAACCTGGAATCTGTGCAGATACAGTGCTGGCCAAAAGTATTGGCACCCCTGCAATTCTGTCAGATAATACTCAATTTCTTCCAGAAAATAATTGCAATCACAAATGCTTTGGTAATAATATCTTCATTTTCTTTGCTTGCAATAAAAAACACAAAAGAGAATGAAAAAAAAAGTCAAATCATTGATCATTTTACAGAAAACTCCAAAAATGGGCCGGACAAAAGTATTGGCACCCTCAGCCTAATACTTGGTAGCACAACCTTTAGACAAAATAACTGCGAACAACCGCTTCCGGTAACCATCAATGAGTTTCTTACAATGCTCTGCTGGAATTTTAGACCATTCTTCTTTGGCAAATTTCTCCAGGTCCCTGAGATTTGAAGGGTGCCTTCTCCAAACTGCCATTTTGAGATCTCTCCACAGGTGTTCTAAGGGATTCAGGTCTGGACTCATTGCTGGCCACTTTATAAGTCTCCAGTGCTTTCTCTCAAACCATTTTCTAGTGCTTTTTGAAGTGTGTTTTGGGTCATTGTCTTGCTGGAAGACCCATGACCTCTGAGGGAGACCCAGCTTTCTCACACTGGGCCCTACATTATGCTGCAAAATTTGTTGGTAGTCTTCAGACTTCATAATGCCATGCACACGGTCAAGCAGTCCAGTGCCAGAGGCAGCAAAGCAACCCCAAAACATCAGGGAACCTCCGCCATGTTTGACTGTAGGGACCGTGTTCTTTTCTTTGAAGGGCTCTTTTTTTTTCCTGTAAACTCTATGTTGATGCCTTTTCCCAAAAAGCTCTACTTTTGTCTCATCTGACCAGAGAACATTCTTCCAAAAAGTTTTTGGCTTTCTCAGGTAAGTTTTGGCAAACTCCAGCCTGGCTTTTTTATGTCTCTTGGTCAGAAGTGGGGTCTTCCTGGGTATCCTACCATAGAGTCCCTTTTCATTCAGACGCCGACGGATAGTACGGGTTGACACTGTTGTACCCTCGGACTGCAGGGCAGCTAGAACTTGTTTGAATGTTAGTCGAGGTTCTTTAGCCACCATCCGCACAATCTTTCGTTGAAATCTCTCATCAATTTTTCTTTTCCGTCCACATCTAGGGAGGTTAGCCACAGTGCCATGGGCTTTAAATTTCTTGATGACACTGCGCACGGTAGACACAGGAACATTCAGGTCTTTGGAGATGGACTTGTAGCCTTGAGATTGCTCATGCTTCCTCACAATTTTGCTTCTCAAGTCCTCAGACAGTTCTTTGGTCTTCTTTATTTTCTCCATGCTCAATGTGGTACACACAAGGACACAGGACAGAGATTGAGTCAACTTTAATCCATTTCAACTGGCTGCAAGTGTGATTTAGTTATTGCCACCACCTGTTATGTGCCACAGGTAAGTAACAGGTGCTGTTAATTACACAAATTAGAGAAGCATCACATGATTTTTCAAAGGGTGCCAATACTTTTGTCCACCCCCTTTTTTATGTTTGGTGTGGAATTATATCCAATTTGGCTTTTTGACAATTCTTTTTGTGGTTTTCTATTGAAGACAAATTAAATGAAGATATTATTACCAAAGCATTTGTAATTGCAATCATTTTCTGGAAGAAATTGAGTATTATCTGACAGAATTGCAGGGGTGCCAATACTTTTGGCCAGCACTGTATTGTATGAGGACAAAGCCAATGCTTATGACAAGCTGGAAAAGGCCAAGAGAGAATTGGACTTCCAGACAGAAGACATGAGGATTCAGTTTGAGGAAAACCTGTCTAATTTATCTGCTGAGATTGTAGATCTAAAAATGCTTGTTGCTAAGCTAAAGATGCAAGTGGACAAACAGGAGGAAGAGCACACTTTTCAGATAGAACAGTTAAAAACCGAAGTTGAATTTAAAAGAGAAGAATTGGATCGATTGCAGCAGTCTTTATCCAATACTGAACAGTCCGCATCTGCACTATCTTCAAAGCTGGCAGCACTAGAAGCTGAGAAGGACTCGCTGCAGAGCCTGTTAACCTCTAAAGAATCAGAGCTGTTATCCGTGAAAAATGTGACTCAAGAGACAGAGTCTTTATTCAACCAAGAGCAAGATAAGAGAGCCACTGAGATACAGGACTTGAATGAAAGACTTGACAAAAAGTCTGCAGATGAGCAGAAGCTTTATCAGAAGATGTTGGAGGATCAGTTCAATATAATTCAGGGAACAGTGAGGGAAGCAGAAAATATCATCCAGGATGCAGTTGCTAAACTTGATGATCCTCTACATGTCCGCTGCACTAGTTCACCAGATTACCTGGTAAACCGAGCAAAAGTTGCTATAGACTCATTAACCTCGCTCTCGAATGGGCACTCCAAATACATACAGAATATGACAGATGCCTCTGACTTAGTTGGAGCACTGTCACAGTTTGCACACTTAACAGCAGATACAATTGTAAATGGCAGTGCAACGTCTCACTTGGCACCACCAGACCATGGAGATCGTCTTGTAGACAACCGCAGGGAATGTGGAAGCCAGAGTTTAGAGTATCTGAATGAGCTGAAGGATAAGCAGTCTTTGAGGGATGCTGACCTGACAAATGTTAGAAGAACACTGCAGAATATCTTAGGACTTGGAGAAGAGTTGAGGCCTAAGAGCTTGGATATTAAGCAGGAAGAACTAGGAGACATGGTGGTGTGGGGAACCGCTCAGGTAGATGCTTGGTAGCAGTGCAGGAAACAGGGACACAGAGACTGGATCACACTCAAGTTCAGAGTTTATTCACTTGCAAGTGAATTAACAGGTTTTGCCTTTACAAAGGCGCAAACAAAGAAAAACAAAACCTTCTCGGCTGAGAAATAACTAATACAAGAAAACAATCCCTCTCTATACAACAGCCTGGCTGCCAGACTCTCACTCTGGTTACATTAGACGGGTGGCACAGATTTACCTTCATGCAGGTTCCGTTACACAGCTCACACTGTTCCTCAGTGTAGTGCCACACCTCCTAGTCCTGACACACAGCCTATATCAGGCCTTAATTAGTCAGCTGACCTCCCTGCTGTGGGCTTCTACCAGACACCCTTTAACTGCCTGGCTGGAACATACCTGTTCTCCCAAACCACACCCTTCACTTTCTCACAGTGGATAAAGAGATGGCATCTACATCTGCTGCCATAGAATATGCAGTGCGAAGGATTGAGGAAGATCTGCAAGTTGCACTAATAAAAACTGAGATGGAGGCTGTGCAGAAAAATGTGGCAATGAAGACAGATCTGGAGCTGGAATCAGAGATTTGTGCACTACAGAAGGCGTTAGAATTGGAGAAAGCTGCCAGCATAGAGAAAGCAGAGCCATTAAGGCAGCCAGAACATGTAACCAAAAAGCATCTGGGTACTGACAGTAAAGACTGCGATGTTGGAAACTTGGTATCCCAGTCCTCCGGTGTTAGCACAGAGAATGAAAATAACTTGGAGAATGTTGAGATGACGATATCACCAGCTCCTGTACTGTCAGAAAGGGATTTTCACAAAAATTCTTGCAATCTATCACAGTTCGGCAAAATGCCTCCAGGAAGTTATGCGTATGAGAAAGAGGAGGTAAGAATAGAGTATGGAAGTGATTCTCCTGCTACCGTTACAGATGTGGAAGTCTTAGAAAGAAACCATTCTAATATAAGATGTGGCAGTTGTTAAAGACATACCAGAAAATGTAGTTCAGCGTTATCTATTTTGTGAGGGTGTACTGTATGGCCCTCGTGCAGAAGGAGAAGATATTGCAGTACAGAGCTTGTGTATCTCAAACAAAGAGGAGAGCAAGCAGCCTATGTCTCCTAAACTTCTAAGCCTTGATGGTGATGGCTTTGAGATGAAGGTTACAGAAAAGGTACCCGTAGAACATTTATACTCTAAAGACATTGATGTGCATGAAGTACGTGTTAGTTGGTCTCTGAGCTCCTATGGATTCATGATAGGTGAAGATGAAGATTCTTACGGCTATTTACTAAAGGCATCAAAGTCATGCAATGGGATGGCTGAAGACTATGGCGAGAAATGTGATGAAAATGATGTGATCCCCTGTATGGCGAATTTTGAAGGTGATGAAGTAGAACTTGCCTTTGCACAGAATGACCAGGATCTTGGCGTAGCATTTAAAGTTATGAGAAACCGGAAAAATCGACTGACTGGAACTTGGAGGTTGAGACCGCCAGATGGGGACATCTGGAGAGACACTGGACAAGTGTACAGGATTGAAGAGGGATGTCGACATAATATGTCTTGTCCCATTGTAGCTCACCCCATGGGTAGTGAGCTGAGGGGGAGGGTATGTGAGAGTGTGAACCCAGAGGGCGCTAGGGAGTGACCCAGAGCCAGGCTTGAAAAGATCCTCAGCCACACCCATAGGTGGGGGCACCAACTCCAGACGGAGTGTCTGCAGCAGGAGAGAGTGCTGTGGAGACCTGCAGGAAGCAGGGAGACGGGGAACCAGTCGGAGACGGACGGGCGGTCTGTCCCAAGAGGACTGGGGTCCTGAAAGGACTAACTGAGCCAGGCTGTTTGTTATTTTTTGTTCCATTTGTAAGCTGAAATAAAAGCCATTTTACTTTGGATTAGCACCGTCTGAATGCTGCTTCTCTGGTACCCAGTACCACCTACACCGCTGTCGAGTCCAGGAGGCTGCCGCCTTTGAGGCTAAATCCCCCCAAATTACCACACTCCTCATACCTTCACCAAGGTTGTGGCTCCTATGGCCACCACTCTCAGGCTTTAGGGCCTGTTTGTAGTGCCATACCTGGACGACTGGCTAATAAAAGCCCAGTCAGAGTCAGTTCTGCTCCAGCATTTATTGATATCCATATCCCTTCTCCAAGACCTGGGTTGGCTAATAAATTGGGAGAAGTCATAGGTAGTTCCCTCTACCCGCAGTAAGTTCCTGGGGTATCTCCTGGACTCAGACCGCATGGAGGTTTCCTTAACACCTGCAAGGAAGGAAAGATTAATTAGAGCGGTCTGGTTTCTCTTCAGAACATGCCTGGTATCCATCAGAACATCCATGAGAGTCCTAGGCCTGATGTCATCCTCAGCCATCGCAGTCCCTTGGGCTTTATGGCATTTGCGTCCTCTCCAGATGGAAGTACTAAAAGCCTGGAACCGTACTTCTCTCGGTCTCGACAAGAAGATCAAACTTTCTCCCAGTACCTGTCTTTCCCTCAGTACAAGACCGTACAAGGAGTCTGGAGCAGTCTAGAAGAAAAGACATCCTCCAACTGTAAGGAGCTCAGAGCTGTGTACCTGCCACTACTTCATTTTTCTCCTCTCCTCAGAGGGAGAGCGGTCAAGGTTCGGTCAGACAGTATGACGACCATAATGTACCTGAACAGACAGAGGCAACAGATCATTATCTCTCCTCTTACCGGTGCAGAAAAAAATCTGACCCACTTATCCGCAGTTCACATCAAAGGTTCCCTGAAAATAGTAGCGGATCAGTTGAGTCGGGGTCTTATCGTATCAGGAGAATGGTCTCTCAATCCAGATGTCTTCCATCAGATTACATTGAAGTGGGGTCTCCCAGAATTAGACCTCATGACGACCAGACTCATTGTACCAGGAAGACTATCCCTTGGCAGTGGATGCCCTGTCCATCCCTTGGAGGTTCAGGCTGGCATACATCTTCCCTCCACTTTCCATGATACCAAAGGTATTGATGAAAGTCAGACAGGGCTTAGTCTATGTGATAGCCATCTTACCATTCTGGCCAAAAAGGACTTGGTTTGCCCAACTCATGTACATGAGTCGAGGGACATACTGGAGGCTTCCCCCCACCCAGAACCTGGTTTCCCAAGGAACTCAGAAGTGCGAGGATCTGAGGAGATTCAACCTGACAGTCTGGAGGTTGACCAGTCCCTACGGAGATTTAGAGGACTGTCAGAAGCCATCCTGAAGACTCTTTCCTGTGCCAGAGCAGAGTCTACCAAGAAGAATTACCATAGGATAGGTAACATCTTCAAGCAGTGGTTCCCCAGAAGAGAAGCTGATAGTTCAAACCCTATTACGGCAGAAATTCTGAAAATTCTTCAAGGCGGCTTGGATACAGGACTTTCCCCTGCTACCCTGAGGGTACAGGTTTCAGCCTTATCTGCCTGTTTAGGCAGAATATTGTCCCAGGATTCCCTTATTGTTGGATTCCTTAAGGATGCTACGAGACTTAGACCAGTGGTCCCCAGTGGGATCTCTCGACTGTCCTTTCAGGTCTTTGTGGTCCTCCTTTTGAGCCTTTGGAGGATGTAGATCTTAAATTTCTTGCCTTTAAAACCACCTTTCTATTAGCCATGTCTTCAGCCAAAAGGGTGAGTGAGCTCCAGGCTTTTTATTCCAAGGAACCTTATATATCATTTTTTGCGGATAGGGTCCAACTTAGGTTTCTTCCTGGGTTTAACCCTAACCCTTCCTGCGTCAATATTAACCAATTAGTCTCTTTACCCGTATTTTTTTCAGCCCCTTCTTCTGAAGAAGAGAAAAAACTTCACACACTAGATATTGTGAAATGTCTCCAGATTTACCTCTTATGTACGCGATCCTTTAGGACAGCTGAGAATCTCCTTGTCAACATGTATGGTAGAGACAAAGGTCTCAGGGCTTCCAAGCCTACCTTGTCTAGGTGGATCAAGGAGGCAATCAAAGTCTCTTTTTTTGCCCAGGGGTTAGCTCCACCCGAATTTTGTACAGCCCATTCAACCAGGGCTGTATAAACCTCTTGGGCTGAGAACCAGGCCTTACCACTGGATCAGATCTGTGCAGCTTCTTCTTGGTGTCTCATCTGACCTTTGTAAAACATTATCGACTAGGTGTTTGAAGTTCTGGGGCGACTGCCTTCGGTCAGTCAGTCCTAGGTTTTGTAGAGCAGGGAAACCCTCCCTAAGGGAATTACTTGCTACATCCCCATATTGTGCTGCTGTAGGATGTAAGGGAATTGTTTATTTTTAAACGGTTTGCAAGCGGACGGATACCAGGCGCAAGTGTGAACCTAGCATAATCCCAACTAATAATAAATACAGACACTAAATATAACCACAATTTTGTGACTGGATATCACACATTCAGTCCATACCTGTATAATGAAACTACAATATGACTGGCTAACAACCTCATACTATGACTAAATAACATCTCCATCACATGACTAAATATCACCACTAAATATTAACATCATACCGTGACTGGATAACACCATACCTTGACTGAATAGCATCCACATAGTATGACTAAATACCACCATACTGCATGCATTTTGTCAGAATCATGGCTTATCGCCTATCAATAGGATCGCTGATGGGTCAGATCACAGGCAGTACCTCTGTTGGACCCCTCACTGTTAAAGAGAATACAGTAAATTATTATTAGCCTTGAATGATAAGATAGATAGATAGATAGAGCATTCTATTATATAATTTAGTCCACTAATTTACACATATATTTAGATTTATAATTTATATAGTGACTAAATTACATATCCAGAAAGATTCCCTGTGATGTAATCTGAAGAAACAGTAGCATTTCTTCGACTGCCGTAATGTTAATGCATTTGTAATCACAATTTTTAATGTTTAATGTTTTAATATTTGTTTTAATGCACAATTTTTAATGCATTGTGTTTGAAAAAATCTATTGTCCTTTTATCACGTAGGAGCAATGTTTGTTCATCCAGTTGTGAAGCTGCTACATAGTGTGTTCAATATGTTGCAATTTACATGGCCATTGCAGGAGGTAAATGACATTGTCTTCGCTGCAATTCAAAAAGGATTTAATCAGAAAAATGTAATTGGTTTTAGACAAAAGTAATAGCTCTGTGAAAGAGTTTGCTGCAACAAAGGCAGCGTGCTTACTACTGAAGAAAAAAAAAACTTGAGTTTTATGATTTACGCTAGGTTCACACTAGTATTCAGGTTTCCATTCTTCAGGGCCACTTGGGGACACGAAAAACAGAAACCCTATCCTCTTAAACAGTGGTTACCCGCGGACCCCATAGACTATAACGGTTTTGACGGGTTTCCCCCCGAAATTGGCAGAGAGAAAAGTCCTGCTTGCAGATTTCTAACCGTCATGGTTTTGCAAATCACAGCATGTCAATTATATCTACAGAAACACTTGTGGGAAAAATCACAATGTGTTCCTGCTGCAGTTTTTTTCCTGCAGCGCTTTTTTGCTATGGGATGCTACGTGGGGCCTTAGCCTAAAGCGGATTCTGTGGCGGAATCTCCTACGGAGACTCCAACACAAGTGTAAATACAGCCTTATTTACTTTTTCTATATCGTTCACATTATGTAATTGGCACTGTGATAGTCCAAATAACTGTTCGCATCAACAAGTGGACCCGAAAAACGGAAACCTGGTGCAGGAGTGAACCTAGAGTAAGTTATAATAAATTCTCTCTCTAAAGTTAAGGTCTCACTTTACTTATGAGAGGCAAAAAGAATTAGAATTGTTCAGCTTTGGAAATAATACACCTCAGGGCTAAGGCCCCACCTGGCAGGTTGCAGCAAAAAAGCGCTGCGGGAAAAACCGCTGTGGCAACAGATTGGTGCTTCTGTAGGTATAATTGGCATGCTGCGATTTCCAAAATGGTTTTGGAAATCGCACCATGTCCACTGGGTATATTTTTTCGCAATGTGGAAGTACAGAGACTGTAAAACATCACCTTTTTTACCACCACGTGGGGCCCCAGCCTAGAAATGTTTTGATTTACATGTATACATTTATGCGTTGTCAATACAAAGAACAGGCACCTATTTTATTCTGCCAAGTATATAAGGCCAGGGCTTAGGGATATTGTCAGGATTTGAACCAAGAACCTCCTGTGCTTTAGGAAGTAGCTCTAGTCACTGAGCTAGTGGAAATTCTAGACAATTTCCTGATCCTTGATTCTGGACATTTTCTTGTTCCAAAATTAAACTTGCCTTGATTGCCTGATTAGCTCCACCCTTGGGCTTCCTATTTAAACCAAGCCTTGCCACTTCCTCCTTGCCAGATTATTGTGCTTCCCAGCCTTTAATTCAGCTACTGCTCCTGCTTCACCTAACATCTATTGCTTTACCTTTGTACTGAACCTCAGATTGTTACTTGACTACTGCTTCTGCCTCACGCTACAACTATTGCCTTAATCCGTGTATCGAACTCGGACTGTTGTTTGACCATGCCTACTCCAGTCATCTGGAATAAGAGCCACTGGACTCCCACCTCACCTTGACAATTTCACATACCAGGTGAGCAATCATATTATTACCTTAGAGAATAATAAAGGACACAGCTGGTGACGGCTCATAGATCTTTATTTATGCGTAAGGAAAGTATCCGCTATCACAATGTCTAGACCACTGTATAAGCAATACTATCTCCGATGCCGCCCCTGCTACCTCTTGTGTCACCCCCTCTACCTCATAGAGTGTAAGCTCTTGCGGACAGGGCTCTCAGTCCCATTATGTGAATTGACTATTTCTTTGTAATGTATCTTTTTTGTCTGTACTAGAACCCTACAATTTGTGCTGCGGAATATGTTGGCGCTATATAAATAAAATGTATTATTATCTGGCCCAATATGGAGTCCACTGTCAAAACCTTGAGGGGACAAGTTTCTGAGCTACAGGAATTTGGTGCTACCTACCAAGAAAAATTTTCACAGTTACAAACTCTGGTGCATAGTCAACAAAGAGAGATTATTGGATTGCAAAGACAGCTTTTGGAAATACGTGGTTCAGCTGGAGATCCACGTATGTCATTGCCATCGAAGTTTAGTGGTGATCGTTGTCATTTCCGAGGTTTCCTTAATCAATGCCGTATATATTTTCAAATGCAACCTGCTCCATTTATTAGTTACAAGAAAAAAGTGTTGTTTATCATCAATCTTCTGACAGATGAAGCTCTTGCATGGGCCTTTCCATATGTGGAAAAAGATTGTGAACTATTGAATGAATTAGATGACTTCATTACTGCTATGAGTCAAGTCTTTGATGACCCCAATCGTTGTTCCACAGCTGAAGCCAAACTACTCGGCGATGTGGCAGTTTTTTTATAAAGCCATCGGTGAAGGTGAACATGGCCATATGTTCAATCTGTGGGCAGAAGGTGAAGCGTGGCCAGAGTGCCAATGTTGGCACCACAGCCCTGCGTCAACATATGCAGCGTCACCATAAAGTGGCCTGGGAGAGCTGTGGCTCCAATGTGGTGGTCCAGCCTGCTGCAGCAACCGCTGCAGCACTCAGAGGCATGCATGCCATTTCAGGCAGTCAAGGTTCCACCACCTCAGCCAAAGGAAGCTGTGTGTCTTTCCCATCATCTGCTGGTCGTGATTCTCCTGCTCCTCCTCCTCCTAGTCAGTCGTTGCGTTAGCAATCCATCACCGAAGCGATTTCGAAGAGACAACCGTATGTGTGCACTCATCCAACAGTGCAGAAGCTGAACATGCTCCTGTCCAAGTTGCTGCTGCTGCAGTCCTTCCCTTTCCAAGTGGTGGACTCTGCACCTTTCAGAGAACTCATGGCTTGTGCCAAGGTGGAGAGTCCTAAGCTGTCATTTCTTTGCCAAAAAGGCAGTACCTGCCCTGCACAAATATGTAGAAGAGAAGGTGGGCCAGTCCTTGAACCTGTCGTTGTCTGCCAAAGTGCACGGCAGCGCCAACGTGTGGAGCTGTAACTACGGTCAAGGACAATATATGTCATTTATGGCCCACTGGGTTAATATGGTGCCTGCCCAGACACACCAGCAACTTGGACAGGTGACGCAGCTTCCACGTTTTCATGCCGTTGGTCCTGCAAAAATGTCAGCCTCACCCTCCACTGTCTCCTCAGCCTCCACTCCAGGGACAATTCACAGTGCTCCTCTAGCATACCACATGTGCAGGGCACGGCGGTGTCACGCTGTTCTACACCTCGTTTGCCTGGGCGAATGAAGTCACACAGGGGAGGAACTGCTCTGTGTCCTTCCTCAAGAAATCGAATTCTGGCTTTCTCTGCAACACCTCAAAATTAGAACCATGGTGACCAACAACGGGAAGAACATGGTGTCAATGCTTCGTCAAGGAGGGCTGAGCCATGCACCCTGCATAGCGCACGTGTTCAATCTGGTTGTTAAGCATTTCCTTAAGTGTTCCACCCATCTGCAAGACATCCTATAAATGTCAAGGAAACTTTGCATGCACTTCAGTCACTTGAACACTGCCAAGAACACCCTCCTTGAGCTACAGCGGCAGAACGGCCTCCCACAACATAGGCTGATATGTGATGTTTCCACCCATTGGAATTTCACCCTCCATATGTTGGATCGACTACATGAACAGAGTAAAGTCATAAACGATTTCTTTATGATCCAAGCAGACAGAGGTACTCCCCTGTGCACAGTTGTGCTAAAAAGTTTACATACCCCAGTTCTTAATACCGTGTATTGCCCCCTCTAACATCAATGACAGCTTGAAGTCTTTTGTGGTAGTTGTGGATGAGGTTGTTTATTTTCTCAGATGGTAAAACTGCCCATTCTTCTTGGCAAAAAGTCTCCAGTTCCTGTAAATTCCTGGGCTGTCTTGCATGTACGGTACTGAGCGCTTGAGATCTCCCAGAGTGGCTGAATGATATTGAGATCAGGAGACTGAGATGGCCACTCCAGAACCTTCACTTTCCTCTGCTGTAGCCAATGACAGGTCGACTAGGCCTGTGTTTTGGATCATTGTCATGTTGGAACGTCCAAGTATGTCCCATGTGCAGCTTTCTGGCTGATGAGTGCAAATTTGCCTCCAGTATTTGCTGATAACGTGCTGCATTCATCTTTCTTTTAATTTTGATCAAGTTTCCTGTGCCTTTAGCACAACTGTAACTTTAACATTAGCCAGTGGCAGCTCATACGCGACACCTGCCGCTTGCTCGTTCCCTTTGAGGAGGCCATTTTGTTAGTCAGTCGCCAGGACTATGGGATGAACAACATCATTCCACTGATTCACATATTGGAAAAGATGCTTTTCAATCTGGCTGGTCAGGGGACTGGAGATGGGGCGTTTACATCTCAAGGATACATGAGCCCTGTGGAGGCTGAACTGGAGGAGGAGGATGAGAAGGACATTGGAGCACAAACAATGTGTAGCAAAATGGGTGGAGAGGAGGAGCAGGAGAAACCAGAACATCCAGAGGAAGATGAGGATGATGAGGCAGATGACCCAGACACACCATGGCAGTATGCAGTGGAGATGGATGCAAAGAGTCCCTCAGAGTCACTTGCGCAAATGGCCCAAAGCATGCTGACATCCTTGCGCAGTGACAGCCGAATTGTCACCATTCGGCAGAGGGATGACTACTGGCTCTCCACCTTCGCTACAGGTCAAAAATGGGGGCCTTTTTTACACCTGCTGAAAGGGAGGACAAACTGAACTACTATAGAGATATCCTATGTAGTAAGTTGGCTGCTGCCTATGTGTGCCATCGTCCATCCTCTCGCAGGTCCGACTGGGCCCTGAGCGCTCACCTTGCACTGCCATGGCAGCTGTGGGGGAGTGGCAGGAGCAGTATCGGCTCCATCAGCAGCAGCCTGAGCCTAGAGTCGCTGATGAGCAGCTTTCTTCAGTGAAGAAACTGCTCATCGGCAGCTAGACACAGAGAAGAATCTGAACCAGCAGGTGGTGGCATACTTAGAGCGCACCCTGCCACCCGTCATCGAACATCCGCTGGACTACTGGGCAGCCAAACTGGATTTGTGGCCGCAACTGGCCGAGTTTGCCCTGGAAAAGCTGTCTTGCCCGGCCAGTAGCGTGGCATCAGAGTGGGTGTTTAGTGCGGCGGGGGCCATAGTTAAACCAAGGAGAACTCGCCTGTCCACCCAATATTTGTAGAGACTGACCTTTGTGAAGATGAATCAGGCATGGATCAGCCAGGATTTCCATCCACCAATGCCTGATGCAGCAGATTAAATGATCCATGCTGCCTCACCACACTCTGCCACTGGTTCACTGTATAGCCTCCTAAGGCTGTTACTACCTACACATTATATAAACATGCAATGTAGCAAGTTGGCTGCTGCCTATCTGTGTCATCGTCCATCCTCTCACATGTCTGACCGGGGTGGGCCTGAGAGCTCAACTTGCACTGGCATGGCAGCTGTGGGAGGGGGTGGGAATGGCAGGAGCAGTATCGGCTCCATCAGCACAATGGGAACAAAATGGGAAATATGGTCCTTCTAACGGGTTTAGACACTAATAAACACCTTTAAATAAGTGATAAGCGCTAAGAATTATTGAATTATTATTAACAATACTGTTTTAAAAATGGCCTGCAACTTTATACTGGTAACAAAATGGCGAATATGGTCGTTATGTCTTTCCCCAAAGGCTTAAAGGCTTTTTTTTTTTACAGATACATGCAGATATTATTGGATGATAATTCAGTTTTCTTTGGCACAATAGTACTGAATAATGTTATGCCTTGATAGAACAGTGAATAAGCCCCTTATAATAAACGCCTTTAAAAAGGCGTTTTTTACAAATACGTGCAGATATTAGTGTATAATTCAGTGTTTTTTGCTGTACTGCACTGCAAAAGGCTTGTTGTGTTCCACCTTGAAGACACAGATATGAGTAATGAGCAGCAGTATAACGGCAGTGAGTGCTGTAATGTGAATTATGCTGCAAATTCTTGCTGTAAATGACCCTGCAACCACCCCAAATTTTTCTCTCAATTCCTCCCTATGCTTTCCCTACAGTTCTAAGGATCAGCCTCTTTCCCTGAACTTCTATATGTTTTCTAAGTCTTTCCCTAGCTCCTGCCGACGTCTGTCATTACAGTAGGACCTAAAATGGCCGACGGTTTTTATAGGGCTGTGACCTCACAGGTCCTGCTGGCTGCTGATTAGCTGCACTCTTGGCATTGTGGGTGATCCCGCGATCCCAGAGTCTCTTCCCCCTTGTCCTGACATGTGCGGCGGCCATTTTATAAAAAAATGCGATTCGATGCATTGAAGCGTGAGGAAATCCGGAATCGTGGCAAATCGAGGATTTCCTGAAATTAGGATCGAATTCCACTTCTTCAGAATCGATTCACTCTAAATTTGCTAATGATAATAATATTGGACTTTTAGCAAAGTCAGCAACTGTAGCCATGGAATCAGTTGATGGGTCACCACGATCATCTGGATCTGTCACTCATGAGACTGTGCAACTTCAAGTCATCATCAAGACCGATCATCATGAAATCATTTGTTTTTCACTGATTGCTTCCCCAAAGTTTCCAGTGATTTTTAGGTATTCTATGGCTGTCTACTCACAATCCATCCATAGACTGGGAAACACACACTATACGATTCAATTCTGAATTTTGTCAGCTGAATTGTTTGCCTAAACCTGTTTCTTCATTGTCTGAGAACCCATCAGTCTCTGAACTTTCCACTAAAGACTTGTTACCACCATCATACAGAGAATTTCAGGATGTTTGTGATCAGAAAAATGTAGATAAGCTACCTCCTCACCGCCCATATGATTGTCCAATAGAACTTTTACCTGGTGCCAAAATACCCTTTGGTCGTCTCTATTCCCTGTCTGAACTAGAACTGAAGGCTTTATGGGAATATCTGGATGAGAATTTAAAAAGGTTTTATTCAGCCATCTACATCTCCTGCTGGGGCACCTTTATTCTTTGTGGAGAGGAAATATTGTACCTTGAGTCCCTGCATTGATTATAGGGAACTTAATAATGTCACAGTTAAAAACAGATATCCTCTCCCTTTAATCCCAGAATTACTTGAAAGGCTTCATTCAGCTAAAATTTTTACTAAGCTTGATCTAAGAGGAGCATATAACCTGGTTCAAATCCATCCAGGAGATGAATGGAAGACTGCTTTCAGGACATGGTATGGACACTTTGAATATCTTGTAATGTCCTTTGGACTATGTAATGTCCCAGCCACTTTCCAACACTTTATCAATGAGGTTTTCAGAGATTTACTGGATCAACTTATTGCCTATTTGGCGACATCCTAATGTTTTCAGAAAACCTGGAGCAGCATCGCGAACGTGTTTGCACTGTTCTTAAACAACTTCAAGAAAACTGCTTATATATTAAGCTTGAGAAAATTTTTCTAAGACCATTGCACCACTTATACAGCTCACAAAGAAAACAGTGCACTTTTGGACACGAGAGGCCCAAGATGCTTTCACAAAATTAAAGACTATGCTTACATCAGCACCCATACTAACTCAAATCCAGATTTGCCATTTACTGTGGAAGTTGATGCATCTGTTTCAGCTGTATGGGCTATTCTTTCTCAGAGATGTGGAGATAAGATATTGCTGCACCCTTGTGCGTATTTTTCTCATTCAATGTCTTCGTATGAAAGACATTACGACATTGGGACTAAAGAACTACTAGCAATTAAATGTGCATTTTCTGAGTGGAGACATCTTTTGGAGGGAACTGCTAATCCTGTAACTGTGCTTACTGATCATAGAAATATAGAGTTCCTCCATGGATTGAAAAGACTATCCTCAAGACAAGCTAGATGGAGTTTATTCTTTTCTTGATTTTATATTCTAGTCACTTATCGACCTGGATCAAAAAATGGTAAAGCTGATGCTTTGTCCAGAATGTTCTCAGAGCCTTCACAAAGAAACAAATGTGAAAGCACAATCTTATCTGAAAAGAACTCTGCAGGGGCTACCCATTGAAAGGAGTTCCTGGGTCTACTAAAGGATAGATATACAAATGACCCCTTACTTAGTCATCCTCCAAGGAATACTAATCTCTACTTCAAAGATGGATTCTGAAAAAGACATCATCAACTGTATATACCAGAGGCAGCACGACTAAGGTCCGGTTCACATCTGCGTTCGAGTTTCCGTTCGGGGAGTCCGCTTGGGGACCCCCTGAACGGAAACCTATACACATAAACAAAAACGCTTTACCTGGGTGTGATGATTCTGCTTAAATATGGCTATAACTCAAAGCTGTATTTTGGTCTCTGGGTAGCGTATCTCTTTACTCATAAGGTGCGCAGCCATAATCATAGGTATATTGGCAGTAGTAGCCGCACTGGAACAATAGGGCTTTGTATCCATCCCAGCAGGGCTTCACTGAATTCCTACACAGTCCTGAGTGATCAAAGAAACATGCATATGCAGCCTGCACTGGTAGATCAGATATGGCTGATAACATTGTATCATTTCACTTGGTCTCAGCCCTTTACAAAGAATCTGGACTTGAGTGCATTATTCAATCAGACTTGCTGCCGCCGGTGACCTCATTCTGGGAGGTGGCATAAAGGGTATAAAAGATGAGGTAAGAGGCAATGGGAAGAGATTGTGCTGAGACTACAAGAGTTTACTGAGAGACTGTGATGGGAGCATGCAGGCTGGAATATACTGTGATGCCACATGCTAGGAGTTAATGCCGCTGCCTCCACTGGTGATCTCCACATGCCATGTGTGAGTGTTGGACTATAGAGCCACATCCAGGAGATGTGTGGTAAAGTAACTATTTCACTTTTATGCCCTTTTTATTTCATTGCACTGTATCTTGTAACTAGTAACTGTTAATGCTTGCATATACCTACATATCTGTTCTGAACTGCATGTGTTAGATATTAATACCGACCCATTTAGGGGTTAATAAATATATAAAATTTAGAAAGCTTGTCTTGTATTTATCTTGTGAACCCGGCACTCACTGGCGGTGAGTGTGGTTTTTATATGAAAGAAGACTCAGGTGTGAGCCACAGCGATGTTGGCGCACTGAGGATCTTTCACATTGGTGGCAGTGTAGTGGGATCTTAGGATATACAGCGTGCGTTGGGGACCTTTATCCCTCAAACGCTGGGGATTGTAGTAATCCTATGAGACAAGCTCGGTATTAAAGCAAGCATTAAGATACAGTGAAAGTTTGATACAGTGCTGTTCCCCTCCCTTACTCTTTGTATTCTATCCTATCTTTTATTTGGCAAATACCAGTGGATGGCTAGTGGGCTCAGAAGCAGATCTCCAGAACTGCTGAACCAGGCTTTTGGAGATCCTGAGCGTATGGCTGAAATGGAGGCAGCCACAGCCATGCAGAGAATCGAGCAGAGTCCGGATTTTGGGGCTAGGCCAGGAAGTGCGGCAAGCAGCCCAGTCCCAAGGATTACTTCACCAGGAGGGACCAGTAGCCCCAGCCTTGCTATGGGAATGTCTTCATACTGGCAAACGGCCCTGCAGCAAGTAGGCACCAGTGACCTTAACACATACCTGCAGATGTTGTACTGCTTTCAGGAAGCTGCAGAACGAGAATGGCAGGCCGATCGTGAAGCTGCAGAACGAGAACGGCAGGCCGCAGAACGGCAGGCTGAGCGGCAGTATCAGCTTGAGCTCAAAAGGATGGAGCTCTCCCAGCGGGCACAAACCTCCCATGCGCAAACTCCAACAACCCTGCAGAGAACCTCAAGTTGGAAGGAGAAGCCAGGCCGGAGTTCACCACAGCCGTCTGTCGTCAGGTTGGGTGAGACAAACTATGCCCCGGGTGGTCCCTCCCCTGTCCCAAGAACTCTGGGCACCCTAGTGACCTTCCCCAAACCCCAAGGGGAGGTGCGGCGGGGCCATGCCTGTAACCAGACAGGACATTTCAAGGAGGAGTGCCCCAACCACCCTGAGAACTTCCCTGCTTCCCAAGCCACAGCAGGTGGCCCATCTGTGTGTCTGGACGGGGGTGCAGGAAAAGGAATGCGGACTGTGGGACTAATGACTGATTTGCCTGCTAATGTACTGTTGGGAACTGATTTAGGACCTATGATGTCCCAATATGGGGTGGGGAGCACCCCAATTTACTGTGATAAACTGTCTATGATTAATGCTGATAATGTGTCTGTCATATATGCAGAGAGGGCCCGTAACCCCCTCTCTGAGATACTTCCCATGGCAGTCAATGTAAATGCTAATGAGTTGCCTTCAGCTGAGAGCAGGGAAGCTGCCAATGAGCTTCCTGCAACCCAGCTCAGCAAAAATGTTATTGATGCTTTGTTCACCCCTGTGCTAGGAGCCAATGAGACTTTGTCTGTAGACACACCGACATCTGCGGGGGCGTCTCCCTCCCAGCTTGTTAACATGTCTACTGCAGATCTCATTGAGGCCCGGTGTGAATTAACAATTGCTAATGAAGGTACTGTCAATGTAATTGCCAATGCTTGTTGTGAAAGTGTACAGGGTAGCTCTTCTGAGTCACTGGAAGCGACTTCTACTATTTCGCCCAGTGCATCCGATAAGCACCCAACTGCTGACCATGTACCAGGTGGTCAGGTAGGCTATGGGGATCTTAAGGCCGATCCAGGTGAGGGACGGACTGCTGGTAGTGCGGTGTTAGCCCGCAGCCAGAGTGCTACAAGGGTGGAGGGCGCTCCGACCCTTGAACCATTGCCTACACCACCTGGAGTCGGTGCTGAGACCGCCATGACTAGCCTCACTCCCTTGAAGCCGGAGGAGTCCGGCCGGTATGAGACATACATGTCTCTTCTGTCCAGTTCTATTCCAGGACTGCCCAAGTGCAGATGGCATAAGGTACTGGAGGTGTGATCCAAGAAGAGGGTATGTCAAATGTATAACCTGTCAATGTATTGTGGGGGGATGGTTTGGGGAAGCATGATCTCAGTCATTTGCCCAAGGTATCACCATCACCCACCAAGTACAGGAGGAACAGGATGTAGGTTTGGAAGCAAAGGGGGAGGTGCAGAATCCCCTAGAACTCCCCCAACTAGCGGCTAGGGTGAGAGAGACCCTGAGAGACCGCCGGGATGGGGTCTCTAAGCTGGTATCCCAAAGACCTGGGGTCATGAGGGTGGCTCCACAGGGTGCCAGCACTCAGAAAGCGGACCCAGAACAGGCAGGAGGTAGCCAAGTGTACGTGGATCATGGCCTGATCCTTAGAAGTATCCCTAGTCAGACTAGAGAGCCAGAAGGGTCCGGCAGCTATGTAACAGGCACCTCTCTTTTGTCTCACTCCAGCCAAGAGTTCAGAGAGGATGTCCAAGCTGACCCTAGTCTGGACATATTGAAGGCGCGTGCCGCTCAACCACCCTCGGAGTCTGACAAGGCCCGAGTCTGCTGGGACCCCGGGGGGAGGTGCTTTCAGAAGAGGGGTACTTCCTACAAGCCCCATCTAAAGGGGGAGGTGTGATGATTCTGCTTAAATATGGCTATAACTCAAAGCTGTATTTTGGTCTCTGGGTAGTGTATCTCTTTACTCATAAGGTGCGCAGCCATAATCATAGGTATATTGGCAGTAGTAGCAGCACTGGAACAATAGGGCTTTGTATCCATCCCAGCAGGGCTCCATTGAATTCCTCACCGCCAGTGAGTGCCGGGTCCACAAGATAAATACAAGACAAGCTTTCTAAATTTTATATATTTATTAACCCCTAAATGGGTCGGTATTAACATCTAACACATGCAGTTCAGAACAGATATGTAGATATATGCAAGCATTAACAGTTACTAGTTACAAGATACAGTGCAATGAAATAAAAAGGGCATAAAAGTGAAATAGTTACTTTACCACACATCTCCTGGATGTGGCTCTATAGTCCAACACTCACACATGGCATGTGGAGATCACCAGTGGAGGCAGCGGCATTAACTCCTAGCATGTGGCATCACAGTATATTCCAGCCTGCATGCTCCCATCACAGTCTCTCAGTAAACTCTTGTAGTCTCAGCACAATCTCTTCCCATTGCCTCTTACCTCATCTTTTATACCCTTTATGCCACCTCCCAGAATGAGGTCACCGGCGGCAGCAAGTCTGATTGAATAATGCACTCAAGTCCAGATTCTTTGTAAAGGGCTGAGACCAAGTGAAATGATACAATGTTATCAGCCATATCTGATCTACCAGTGCAGGCTGCACCATGCATGTTTCTTTGATCACTCAGGACTGTGTAGGAATTCAATGGAGCCCTGCTGGGATGGATACAAAGCCCTATTGTTCCAGTGCTGCTACTACTGCCAATATACCTACGATTATGGCTGCGCACCTTATGAGTAAAGAGATATGCTACCCAGAGACCAAAATACAGCTTTGAGTTATAGCCATATTTAAGCAGAATCATCACACTGGGAAACCCACGGACCCCATAGATTATAATGGGGTCCGTGTGGTTTCCGCTCGGTTTCTGCACGAAATACGCAGAAACATGCGGAGAAGAAAGTGCTGCTTGCGAATGCGTATAGGTTTTCGTTCGGGGGGGTCCACAAGCGGACTCCTCGAACAGAAACCCGAACGCAGATGTGAACCGGGCTTACCGTTTTAAAATTAGTCCACGATTCTAAGTTGGCTGGACATTTAGGCATCAAAAAGACCCAGGGACTTCTACCCCACTCCTTTTGGTGGCCAAGCTTTAAGAGAGATGTCCAGAAGCATGTTTCTTCATGTGGAGTTTGTGCTCAAGATAAAACTCCATGCTCTTCTCCTTTAGGTTTGCTGCAGCCACTTCCCATTCCCTCTTGCCCCTGGGCTCAATTTCTATGGATTTTTTGTTCGATCTACCTCCTTCCAAAGGAATGACCACCATACTTGTTGTTGTTGACCATCTCACAAAGATAGCTCATTTCATTCTAACTAAAAGAATATCCACTTCAGAGCAAACTGCCAAACTTATCATTCAGGAAGTGTTCAGATTGCATGGAATCCCTGAAAATGTGGTTTCAGATCAAGGCATACAATTTCCATCTAAATTTTGGAAAAGTTTTTGCTCTGCTCTAGGAATAGGAATAAACTTGTCATCTGCCTTTCATCCTCAATCAAATGGGCAAACTGAAAGAACTAATCAGACTCTTGAACCTTCGATGCTTCATAAGCTATCTTCAGGATGACTGGACAATTATTTACCCACAGATGAGTTTACATACAACAACTGTGAGCATAGCTCAACATTACAAAGTCAATTTTATGCAAATACAGGCTTTCATTCAGTCTTCATACCAGATTTACCAATTTCATCCTCTCTTCCAGCTGTGACTGAACGTTTGACAGCATTACAAAAGGTTCAAGAAAAGATTGTTGAGAATTTACATGATTCTCAAATACAATTCAAACAGGATGCTGATAAACATCGAAATGCTATCCATGAATTCCATGGGGGGATAAAGTATGGCTCTCTACAAAAAAAATCTAAAGTTGCAAGGACCTTCTCCAAAACTAAACCAGAAATATATTGGACCATTTCATATTTCTGCTCAAATTAATGAAGTCACTTTTCGATTAAAACTTCCTGAGTCATTGAAAGTCCATCCTGTTTTTCACTGCTTTCTCTTGAAACCATACCATGAAAATACCTTTCTAGGCCACAATTTGCCCATCCACCAGCAATAAATGTGCAGGGTGAAGATGAATATGTTGTGGAGAAGATCTTGGACTCCAGAATTTATCGCAATAAGCTTTAATACTTGATCAAGTGGAAAGGGTATGGCTCTGAGAAGAATTCTTGGGAACCAGAAGAAAATGTTCATGCCCTTAGACTTACCAAGAAATTCATCAGCGATACCCTGACAAGCTAACCTCTAGGATGCCCAGAGGTCATCCTGGAAGAAGGGGAGTACTGTCAGGATTTAAATCCAGAACCTCCTGTGTCCCAGACAGTAGCTCTTCTCACTGAGCTACTGGGAATTCTAGACAATTTCCTGATCATTGATTCTGGACATTTTCTTGTTCCTAGATTAATCTTGCCTTGATTCCCGATTAGCTGCACCCTTGGACTTCCTATTTAAGACAAGCCTTGCCACTTCCTCCTTGCCAGATTATTGTGCTTCCCAGCCTTTAGTCCAGCTACTGCTCATACCTCACCTAATATCTATTGCTTTAACCTGTGTACTGAAATCGAACTCTTATTTGACCACACCTACTCCAGTCATCCAGCCTTTTTTTTTTTTGTTGTTTTTTTACATTCTTTATGCCATTTGTCATGCGAAAGAAATATTGTAATAGACGATGATGACAGGGAGTACAGGGAACTGAACCGGGATTTTGTGGACTGGTGCCAGCGGAACCACCTGAAGATTAACGCGGGGAAGACCAAGGAGATGGTGGTGGAATTCCGTAAATGCAGATGCCCTCCTAAACCAGTGGACATCCTGGGGACAGGCATCGAGATTGTGAACACCTATAAGTACCTGGGTTTGCTCCTTAATAATAAGCTGGACTGGGCAGATCACATGGAGGTCCTGTACAGGAAGGGCCACAGCAGGCTCTACCTGCTTAGGAGGCTGAGAACCTTTGGAATCCGGGGGGCACTTCTTAGGACTTTCTTCAACTCGGTAGCGGCATCAGCCATCTTCTTCGGAATGGCCTGCTGGGGGAGCAGTATATCAACCAGGGACAGAAATAAACTTGACAAGCTCATTAGAAGGGCCAGCTCTGTCCTGGGGAGCCCCCTGGACCCAGTGCAGGTGGTGAGTGACAGAAGGATACTGTCTGTGGTGAGCTCCATGTGGGAGGAGAAGTCCCATCCCATGCATGAGACCGTGATCACGCTGGGCAGTAATAATAATAATAATATAATAATAATAGTCCTTTAATAGTCCCACAGTGGGGAAATTCAGTGTGTTACAGCAGCAAAGATAAGATAAGCAGATACAAATACAAATACAACATGTACAGGAATGTTCCAAGGTGAGAGGCATTACATTAATAGCAGACAGACAGATAGGACGTAGCAGAGGGGGGGGGGGGGGATTTAACAGGCAGAGAGATATTTCAGTTCTCTGTATGTAATGATCTCCGCTTAGGTCGGTGTTGGTTGTACAGCCTAACCGCGGTGGGGAGGAAAGACTTCCGATAGCGCTCCTTCTCACACCTAGGGTGGAGCAGTCGGTCACTGACAGTACTACCCAGCGCTATCACAGTCTCATGCATGGGATGGGACTTCTTCTTCTGCATGGAGCTCACCATGGACAGTATCCTTCTGTTACCCACCACCTGCACTGGGTCCAGTGGGCTCCCCAGGACAGAGCTGGCCCTTCTAATCAGCTTGTCAAGTTTATTTCTGTCCCTGGTTGATATACTGCTCCCCCAGCAGGCCACTCCAAAGAAGATGGCTGATGCCACTACTGAGTTGAAGAAAGTCCTAAGAAGTGCCCCCCGGATTCCAAAGGCTCTCAGCTTCCTAAGCAGGTAGAGCCTGCTGTGGCCCTTCCTGTACAGGGCCTCCATATGATCTGCCCAGTCCAGCTTATTATTAAGGAGCAGACCCAGGTACTTATAGGTGTTCACAATCTCGATGCCCGTCCCCAGGATGTCCACTGGTTTTGGAGGGCATCTGCCTTTACGGAAGTCCACCACCATCTCCTTGGTCTTCCCCGCGTTAATCTTCAGGTGGTTCTGGTGGCACCAGTCCACAAAAAAACGGTTCAGTTCTCTGTACTCCTTGTCATCATCATCTGTGATGAGGCCTACTATTGCAGAGTCGTCAGAATACTTCTGTAGGTAGCAGCTGGATGAGTTGCACCTAAAATCAGCAGTGTACAGTGTGAAGAGGAAAGGGGCGAGAACCGTACCCTGAGGTGCCCCCGTATTACAGATCACGGTACCTGACACACAGTCTTGGGCTCTCACGTATTGAGGTCGATTTGTGAGGTAGTCTAGGATCCAGTTGGAGAGGTGGTGGTCCACTCCAGCAAGGCCCAGCTTGTCTCTCAATAACCTGGGCTGTATGGTGTTAAAAGCACTGGAGAAATCAAAGAACATTATTCTCACCGTGTTCCCTGGTTTTTCCAGGTGAGACAGAGCCCTGTGCAGAAGGTGGATGATGGCATCATCTACCCCAATGCCCGGTCGATAAGCAAACTGGAGGGGGTCCATAGCGGGGCTCACTAGAGGGCGAAGATGTGTGAGAACCAATCTCTCTAAGATCTTCATCAAGTGGGATGTCAGTGCTACAGGTCTGTAGTCGTTGAGGTCCATAGGGTGAGGTTTCTTTGGAACTGGTACCACACAAGAAGATTTCCATAATTCAGGGACTATTTCCTGCCTCAGGCTCATATTATACATATATGTAATTATACCACACAGCTGGTCCCCACAAGTCTTAATTAGCCTTGCACTGATGTCATCTGGCCCTGCGGCTTTCCTCGCCTTGATCTTTTTCATCTCCTTCCTCACCTGGGCCCGTGTGAAGGTCAGACTGTGGTCAGATAAAGACAGATTTCTGGATTTACTGGTCTGTTGGGAAGTAGCCACATGGGGTGAATGGGGTGAAGTCATTGTGGTGAGGGGAGCTGAAGGACATTCTGGGCTGGGAGGAGCTGGTGTGTGATCAAATCTGTTGAAGAATACTGTCTCACACCTAGGGTACTGTCAGTAAACAGTACTGTCAGTGACCGACTGCTCCACCCTAAGTGTGAGAAGGAGCGCTATCGGAAGTCTTTCCTCCCCACCGCGGTTAGGCTGTACAACCAACACTGACCTAAGTGGAGATCAATACACACAGAGAACTGAAATATCTTTCTGCCTGTTAAATCCCCCCCCCCCCCCTGCTACTTCCTATCTGTCTGTCTACTATCAATGTAATGCCTCTTACCTTGGAACATTCCTGTTCATTTTGTATTTGTATCTGCTTATCTTTACTGCTGTAACACACTGAATTTCCCCATTGTGGGACTATTAAAGGACTATTATTATTATTATTATTATTATTATATATCAGGTTGTTACAGTGACAATACCAAATATGTGGGGAAAATGTTTTTTTTTTTCTTTATATTTTTGTAAATTATTTTATTCATTTTAATAGCTATTGAGGTTGAATAAAAACAAAGGGCCATCAAGTTCAACCTATAACCCTACAGTGTTGATCCAGAGGTAGGCAATAACCCATACAAATTTGATGGCAATTATACAATGTTAGGGGGGAGAATTCCATCCAGACAAAAAATTTAGCAATCAGAATAAATCCCTGGATCATCTCCAAAGATGTAGTTCCTATAATTCATAAATATAACTACCAAATTGAGAAACCAAGATGTATTTAGCAGAGAATGTGGACGGGGGGGGGGGAGTTGGACAAGTGGAGAATAGGGTAACATTATTTCAACTGCACAGTGAATATCGGGGGGAAAAAAACACTGTAAATGATGATTTTTCGCCATCTTGTCTTACAAAATATACTATAAAAAGTGATCAAAAAGTCACAGTACCAATAAAAACCACAGATCACTGAAAAATAAAAATGTTATGCATCTCAGAAAATGGCAATGCAAAAATAATTGATTTCTGTCCCGAAATAAGTTTTTGTTCTGCAAAATTCCACATAAAAAACAATATAAATGGGGTATTTCTGTAATCGTACCGACCCACAGAATAAAGGTAACATGTTACTTATGCTGTATGCTTTGCATAAAAAAAATTAACAGGTAAAAAGCTGTGCCAGAATTGACTTTTATTTTGTTTGTTTTTTTTTAATCCACCAAGAAAGAGTTAATAAAATTTAGTCAAGTTATAGGCACCCAAAAAATGGTGTCACTACAAAATGCATCTCATACCGCAAAAAACAAGCCCTCATATGGCTACATCACCAGAAAAATAAAGAAAATATAACTTGTACAATGTGAAGCCAAAAAACGCAAAAATTGCAAAATCATTAGGACACAACTGGCTGCGGCACGAAGGGAATGTATAAGCTGTGCGAGCATATATCAGGGACACCCCAGATTTAGAGCTTACAAGGGAAAATAAACCAGAAGTGACCCCCAGAGTGACCCCACCCCCCCCAAATCATAGGAGCTACTGGGAAAATAATAGGGAATTTGGTGTTCCCAATGTACTCCGCACAGCTTACATATTCACTACATCCGCTGTGTCTTATTCGCGTCTGGGATACTAATGCTCACTACACCTTTTGATAAATTCTTTGAGGGGTGCAGTTTTCAAAATGTTACCCTTATGGGAGTCCACCTTTCTGGTACCTTCTGCACACATGACATGGCATCCAGATACCAAACCTCTAAATCTGCCTTCCAAAAGCCAAATAGCGCTCATTCTCTTCTGTGCCCTGCTTTGTAACCAAACTGCAGTTTAAGCCCATATGTATGACACTGTTGTACCCAGGATAATGTACTTAATGTCCTAGGTGAGTATAAACTGCTGTTTGGACACAACCGGGCACAGAAGAGAAGGAGCGCTATTTTGTTTTTTGGGCGTCATTGCACTTTTGCAGAGCTGAAACACCAGTAAGGTGGAATCACCTGACATGTGACCCCATTTTGGAAACTACACCCCCTGAAGGAATTTATCAAAAGGTGTAGTGAGCATTAGTATCCCAGTAAGGGATTTTTCCAGGGGTACAGTGAGCATTTTTAACCCCCAAGTGTTGCATTAATTTATTTTCCAGAAATTAACATGAATCTGATGGTGAAAGGAAAAAAAATATTTTTTTCCAGGAATATGTAATTTCAGTGCGTAATATGTTGTGCCCAGCTTGTATCAGAGACAAACGCTCCAAATGCTGTTGTGCCCAGGATACCTGCTTATCAGTTTTTTGAGTGTGTGTCTCAGCTAACACAAGCTGGGCACAACATATTGAGCACTGAAATGGCGTATCTCTGCACATTATCAGCTGTGCATTCATTTATGGAAATGAAATTAATGTAACACTCAAGGGTTAAAAATGCTCACTACACCACTTGCTAAATCCCTTCAGTGGTGTAGTTTCCAAAATGAGGTGTATCTATTATTGGCTAAAAAAACAAATTTTTCTATTTGGGTTCCAATACAAATTGTTTTGTTTGACTTCTACAGCTTGCGTGCATATACACTAAAATACAAGCTGCAGAATATGATTTATTAACTAATTCAGCCCCTTTCTCCTCTTCTTACTGATCTTTTAAGTTCAACTTTTACTTGAAGAGATTTTCCAGGCTAAAAATAATAATGAGTTATCCTAAGAATAAGTCCTCACAGTCAGATCAGGGGAAGTAGGACCCCCACTAATCATCTGTTCTCAGCCGCTGACACAGAGAATGGAGCAAGACGCAAACAGCTTCATTCTCTATGTGGTGGCTTAGCACTCATTCAAGTAAATGGGAGCTGATCTGTAGTAACCTGGTCTGAGTACTACACAGGGAACAGGGCTGTCTACTTCCTGCACCATTCTCTTTGTAACAGCTGCTAAGGACAGGTGGTTGGTGTGGTGGTGCTGGACACCAACCAATCTGGACTTATCCTTAGGATAGCTCATATTCTTCGGCTTGAAAATCCACTTAGGCTGGGGCCCCACGTTGCGAAAACAGATGAGATGTGAATACCCCCCTAACCAAAACAGTAGTCTTGAAGGGAAAATGTTTACTGGGATGTTCTTCTGTTAATTCAAAAGAACATTGTAACCTTCTCTTCTTTCAGTTTGACTCCTTCCTAAAATCCTCCACACATTTTTAGTGTCCTACAGGAACAAAACCTGTGGAAAACCCTAAAAAAACAAGGGAATATGTAAACTCATGTAATAAAATATTGGGAGAAGGTGACCAGCATGGTGTTGGAGGGGCGATATATCTGCCCCAGGTTTCTGACACATGTGTGGTTCAGTGCTATTTTTGAGTAGGCCTCAGCCCAGGTGTGAGAGCTGGGCTCATTACTGGCCCATAAGAGGCTGCAGTACAGGCACTTCAGAGCAGGCCCTGGGAGAGACAGGATGTCTTTGGTTCTGTCTGGAGTGCTGAAGCCTGGTGAGACCTTGTTGCAATTTGTGCTGATGTTTGTTTGTTTTTTGGTTCGTGGGTGGAAGTAATACACACGTATTGTCACAACCTTTCTGTTTAGTTAGAGTTCAGACGAGCAGGATTTTGTTTTCCTTTTTTTCCTCAAGTTAAGGCTGTATTTTATTTTGCTTATTTTTCTAAATAATAAACACACCAGGGGCAAAACCCTGTTTGCAACTGACATTGTGTCCCTGTCTGACTGTTTGCGTCCACACTGCTGCTACTACTGAGCTATGCTCCCACAATATATATGCACACAACATTAAACAGAAAAGGACATCAGCTGAGAAGGATGTAAGAGCTTATAATGGCAAAAATTGCACTTTGCATTGGATGCTAACCATTTAAGATATAATGCAAGGCTCAATATAGTCACAATAAGACATAAGATGCAGAGTAAAACATAACAGATGTAGTAATATCAGAATCAATACTGACCTGTGATATGGTCTCCTCAGATGACTTCCACCTCAAACATATGTTTCATTTTTTTGCCATCATCTAGAGGTGGTGAATTTGTTCATGGCTATAGACACCAACAAATTGTCTGAGCCCATGGACCAGTGGGCATGTTTGCCAAGACTAAAACACTTCAAAGCTGTGTAGGAAAGTAGTAATGGAGATGTGTAACAAAAATAGTACAGTACAACTGAGCTGGTGAATGGAACACAGTATATTACCATAACACAACATAAATTACAGTAGTTTATAGCACTTCATCAACTTATTTCTTCATCAGGGCCTCTTCTCGCAGTCCTGGGTTAACCTGATCAATGCATTTGATTCACATCCATGATATACTTTAAAATACTTCGGAAAATTTTTCAAATTTTCATTGTCTTTCTTTGGCATCATAAACTTCTTTTATACATTCCCTGACCCTGATTCTCAATTCTTGTCGTCATCCCAATATATATTTTGAGGCATAGACCAACTGTGTAGTATAACACAACTTGTGGTGTTCTTATCATATGTCAAGAGATTTTATACATTTTTGATTATGTGGAATCAGAAAAGGAGTCCGATTATTCAATATAGAGTCAACTAATGCACTTGCTGGTTACAAGAAAACTAATGAACTTGCCAGTTACATCCCCAAAAATCTTTCCAGGTTGAATGGGATTTTTATGTCATTGTGGTGCCTTTTCTTGGTATGAAGGAATAAATTTAGACAACAATGTGTCCTTTTTTAAAATGTGCCAATAGTGAATGAGACTTGGTAGTCAGTGTGAAAACTACAAGATTTTAGGATTTAAATATACTGTAGTTAACAATGTAAAAATGAAACAAAACAACCAATTTTTAAAAATTCTTTTACAAAAACACTTAATTCAATGTCATTTTCTGAAGACACATTTTATTTAAGATTTTTTATTTTTTTTTTTTTTTACTTTATGGCAAATTGAGTCTCTGCCATTTAGAGTGGTAATTTGAATCATCTGGGCATAAAAAGATTGGCCTTAAGCTACATTCACACAACAGTGATTAATGGCCGTGTTACATCCATTTTTTAACTGATGTAAATGTCACATAGCAGCATTAAATTCAATGTTAGTGAATGGAGTCTATTCACATGACCGCTATTTTGACGATCCATTGTCACGGACTGTCAAAATATAGGACGTCCTATATTTTTATTTTTATTTTTATTTTTTTTTTTCACAGATCCCTCCATACACTCAAGTGTATGGGGGATCCGTGAAAACGGGTGCCCCTCAGGTGCAAGACCGTATTGTACCTTGGTCATCTGAATGTAGCCTTTATTCAACTCAGTAACTATGTAAATAGTATCTAACAATGAAGGGGACTCAGCAGAATGCCACATCTCCTTCAAGGAGCAGATCAGCAAGAGTGGCAAAAGTAGGACTCCTGTAATATTAAACCAATGGCCTACATTATCCTCAATTATTAACGTTAATGGACAGCATGGTGGCTCAGTGGTTAGCGCTGTAATCTTGCAGCGCTGGGTTCAAATCCAGCCAAGAACAACCTCTGAAAGGAGTTTGTATGTTCTCCCCTGGGTACTCCAGTTTCCTCCCACACTACTAAGACATACTGGTAGGGAATTTAGATTGCGAGCCCTATATGGGACAGTGACCACAATGTCTGTAAAGTGCTGTGGAATATAATGGCACTATATAAGCAAGTAAAATAAATACATATTAAGATAAAGTATCATGTAGAACCATGTGCGCAAAACTTAATAATAATAGTCCTTTAATAGTCCCACAATGGGGAAATTCAGTGTGTTACAGCAGCAAAGGTAAGCCGATTCAAATACAAATACAACATGTACAGGAATGTTCCAAGGTAAGAGGCATTACATTGATAGTAGACAGACAGATAGGACGTAGCAGAGGGGGGGGGGGGGGGGATTTAACAGGCAGAAAGATATTTCAGTTCTCTGTGTGTATTGATCACCGCTTAGGTCGGTGTTGGTTGTACAGCCTAACTGCGGTGGGGAGGAAAGACTTCCGATAGCGCTCCTTCTCACACTTAGGGTGGAGCAGTCGGTCACTGACAGTACTGCCCAGCGCGATCAAAGTCTCATGCATGGGATGGGACTTCTTCTTCTGCATGGAGCTCACCACGGACAGTATCCTTTTGTCACCCACCACCTGCACTGTGTCCAGGGGGTTCCCCAGGACAGAGCTGGCCCTTCTAATCAGCTTGTCAAGTTTATTTCTGTCCCTGGTTGATATACTGCTCCCCCAGCAGGCCACTCCAAAGAAGATGGCTGATGCCACTACCGAGTTGAAGAAAGTTCTAAGAAGTGCCCCCCGGATTCCAAAGGCTCTCAGCTTCCGAAGCAGGTAGAGCCTGCTGTGGCCCTTCCTGTACAGGACCTCCATATGATATGCCCAGTCCAGCTTATTATTAAGGAGCAAACCCAGGTACTTATTGGTGTTCACAATCTCGATGCCCATCCCCAATATGTCCACTGGTTTAGGAGGGCATCTGCTTTTACGGAAGTCCACCACCATCTCCTTGGACTTCCCCGCGTTGATCTTCAGGTGGTTCCGCTGGCACCAGTCCACAAAATGCCGGTTCAGTTCTCTGTACTCCCTGTCATCATCGTCTGTGATGAGACCTACTATTGCAGAGTCGTCAGAATACTTCTGTAGGTAGCAGCTAGATGAGTTTCACCTAAAATCTACAGTGTACAGTGTGAAGAGGAAAGGGGCGAGAACCGTACCCTGAAGTGCCCCTGTATTACAGATCACGGTATCTGACACACAGTCTTGGGCTCTCACGTATTGAGGTTGATTTGTGAGGTAGTCAAGGATCCAGTTGGAGAGGTGGTGGTCCACTCCAGCAAGGCCCAGCTTGTCTCTCAGTAACCTGGGTTGTATGGTGTTAAAAGCGCTGGAGAAATCAAAGAACATTATTCTCACCGTGTTCCCTGGTTTCTCCAGGTGAGACAGAGCCCTGTGCAGAAGGAGGATGATGGCATCATCTACCCCAATGCCCGGCCGATAAGCAAACTGGAGAGGGTCCATAGCGGGGCTCACTAGAGGGTGGAGATGTGTGAGAACCAATCTCTCTAAGATCTTCATCAGGTGGGATGTCAGTGCTACAGGTCTGTAGTCGTTGAGGTCCATAGGGTGAGGTTTCTTTGGAAATGGAACCACACAAGAAGATTTCTATAATTCAGGGACTATTTCCTGCCTCAGGCTGATATTATACATATATGTAATTATACCACACAGCTGGTCCCCACAAGTCTTAATTAGCCTTGCACTGATGTCATCTGGCCCTGCAGCTTTCCTCGCCTTGATCTTTTTCATCTCCTTCCTCACCTGGGCACGTGTGAAGGTCAGACTGTGGTCAGGTAAAGACGGATTTCTGAATTTACTGGTCTGTTGGGAAGTAGCCGCATGGAGTGAAGTCATTGTGGTGGGGGGAACTGAAGGACATACTGGGGTGGGAGGAGCTGGTGTGTGATCAAATCTGTTGAAGAATAGGTTTAGTTCATTAAGCCAATTAACATCTGCCTCAATCTGGCAGACAGACTGTTTATGACCCGAAATTGACTTAAGCCCCTCCCAGACCCCCCTTATGTCTTTTCTTTCCATTTGCTTTTCCATCTTTTCCTTATAACTGGCTTTTCCTTTCCTGATTTGATGCCTCTGCTCCTTTTGTACTTCCCTCAACCTCTCCTTATCTCTTGTCCTGAATGCCATCTTTTTCTCCTTAAGTAGTGTTTTTATATCAGAGTTAATCCATGGTTTGTTGTTGGAAAAGCACCTCACCACTTTTGTGGGTACTGTGTTGTCCACACAAAAATTAATGTAGTCCGTTATGCAGTGTGTGAGTCCTTCTACGGTATATCTTCTCCATAAGAATCCTGCAGCACTTCCCATGCGGTTGTGTCAAAACAATCCCTCAGAGCCTCATCACTCTCCTCGGACCATATCCTCACTGTGCGGGTGACAGCTGGTTCTCTACGTACAAGTGGCTTGTACACAGGCGTAGCTAGCGGGGGGGGGGGGGGCAGAGGGGGCGGCTGCCCTGGGCCCAATGAGTCTTCGGGGGCCCACCCCGGGGCCGCCATTAATACATCCTTTATTTCTAACTAGATCGGTGTCTGCAGACACCGATCTAGTTAAAAGGCTTCCTGGTGCTTAACGGTCTTGTAAACCACAAGCCAATACAGGCCTGCGGTTTACAAGACGCCGAGACCACAGTCGGATCTCCGCTTCTCAGCACGGGCGGCGCGATGATGTCACAACATCGCGCCGCCTGCGCTCAGACACAGACGTCCTGTGCGTGGACAGGGAGGAAGCGCCGGCGGCTCCATTCATCATCGCAGGTGAGTATGACTTTTTTTCTGTTGGTATATTAATAGTATAAGGGGTGGAGAGGAGGGGGAAATATAACTATAAGGGAGGATTCATTAGGGGACATTATGACAATGGGGGGGGGTCATTTATATAAGGCTTATTACGGGGTATTATGAATACAAGGGGGGAGGTCATTTATATAAGGGGCCATTAGGGGGCATCATTTATATTAGGAGGCATTATGAACATAAGGGGGGTGGTCATTAATATAAGGAGCCATTAGAGGTGCAGTATTTATGTCAGGGAGAAACAGGGGCATAATATGAGGGTCAATTAATTTAATGAAAGTGGCACTTGGGTTTTATTAGGACTAAGGCCCCATGTACTGGGCTGCTGCAAAAAAAAGCGCTGCAGGAAAAACCATGGCAGTAACATTGTGATTTTTCCTGCAGCGCTTTTCACAGAAGGTCCGCAGAGGTTTCCCTTGTGGACTTTCTGTTTTCAATACACCTATATGGAAACTGCCAGTGTTTCCATAGGTATAATTGACATGCTGCAATTTCTAAAACTGCAACGGTTTTGGAAATCGCAGTGCGTCTGCTGCACATATTTTTCCGCTATGTGTGGATGGGATTTGCTAGAATGCCATGGTTTTTTTCGCCACATGGGGCCTCTATCCCATCCCGAATTTGCAGTAAAATATGCGCAGCGGAAACGCTGCGATTTCCAAAACAGTCGCAGTTTGGGAAATCGCACCATGTCGATTATACCTACGGAAACGCCAGCGGTTTCCCTATAGATATAATTGAAGCAGAAAGTCCGCAGAGGAAACCTCTGTGAACTTTCTGTGCAAAATGCTGCAGGAAAAACCACGATGCGTCGCCACCGCGGTTTTTCCCGCAGCTGTTTTTTGCTGCAGGATGCTACATGGGGCCTTAGGCTGTGTTCACACGCTGGAAAATTTTCCACCCCCGGAGTTTTCGCTGTGGTCAGCCGCGATGGGATTCCGATGCCGTGCATCAGCCTTCCGTCGCGGCTAACCGCTCCTGATTAAGCCCAGATGAATGGGCCTAATCAGGAGCGCAGCTCGAGCCGTGGACACCGCGGGCGGAATCCGCGGCAAGATAGGTCAGTTGCTTTTTTTTTCCGCTAGCGGAAAAAAAACGCTACTGACTCCCATTGAAATGAATGGGAGGAGTTTTTTCAGGCGGATTTTGAAGCGGATTTCGCATCAAAATCTGCTGCCAAAAACTCCGTGTGAACACATCCTAAGCCTTAAGGCGTTTTCCAGCTCATTTTTATTTATGGTCTATCCTCAGAATAAAACATCAAGAGATAAGTGATTCCCCACTGATCAGCTGTATGAAGGGGCTATGGCGCCTGTTTATATCACACACTGTCTGTATATAGAGACCGTGTGATGTAATTACAGCCTTGTCACATAGACGTGTATAGGACGAGGCTGTAGTTACATTACATGGCCACTATGAAAAGAATGACACTATGTAAACAGAGAAGGTATCATGGCGCTTACACAGGTACCAC
Source organism: Leptodactylus fallax (assembly GCA_947044405.1). Lineage (NCBI taxonomy): Eukaryota > Metazoa > Chordata > Amphibia > Anura > Leptodactylidae > Leptodactylus > Leptodactylus fallax. Next base: position 2,126,875 of record CAMRHE010000166.1, read on the forward strand.
GGTTCATTCAAACAGCTGATCATGGGGGTTCTGGGTATTGGAACCCCAATAATTTTTTTTCCCTTGGTTTTTTTTTTTTTCCCTTTTCAATTAGGAAACATCTGGGGCATTATTAATAAGGGGCACTATTTAAAGGGGGTGCACAGGGAAGTTATTAATTTAAAGATGCACTTGGGGGTATTATTCATTATGGGGGGTTATATTATATATTTTATAATTGGGGGTAGCAGCAGGCTGGGGGCTTTGTGTAGGTGAGGATAATGTGGGTCGGGTGCTGGAAAAGTGAGGAGCCAAAGATGTCTGTGTTGCAAACTTTACAGAGACTGGAAGAAGTGGTCATGGCCGTCCAGATAAAAGAGACGGGGAATGTGAAGGATTAGTCAGAGACGTCACCGGTAAGTCACTAAATGTTACTGCCCTGTATTCACCTAAATTGTCTGCAGAGCCCCGTGTAGAGCCGCTATATACCACTATACGCTCACCGTATACTGATAGTATCGGTATACAAACATGTCCAAGTTGGGGGTCCACTTGGACATATTCGCGCCCCCTGTTCTGAACCCCTAGCTACGTCTCTGAGTCCAGTGTTTTGTTGTCTCTTGTGTGGCAGGTTACATACTGTGTGAAACTGGGCAGTGTGGATGATGGAGAGGCATGGTTGAAGTCTCCAGACACAAGAAAGAGAGCCTGGAGGAGTTTCAACTGCAAAACTTAGACCACTTCTTAGTACACAGCTGTGCAGCTTTCTTAAAACTTAAGCATACCTTAGCTGCTACAGTAGAGGAATATTTTATTTAGTATCAGAGATGCTTTACTATAATGTGGCATTGAAGTGTAAAACGTCATTGCATAAATGCTTCAAATAATCATTTTATGTCATTCAGTGATAAGAAGGTCAGAATAAACACTCAACATAGTATGAGGAACTGGCAATTAATAGTCCATAAACGTATGTATAATAAAAACAAATGCATTATATAAAGATATGCATCTGTAATAGCTGAATATTACTGTGAAGAGCTTCTATTGTATAGTGAGATTCTTCATTCATTGAGCATCAATGAACACCTCATTCTGTCCAATGTATCCCTGTAGAATCATTACAATAATTCTACTGAATAGTGATTTTCTATTCTTCTAAATAAGACAATAAAAATAATTTGCTTTGCATTGTTAAGCTGTAAATCAATATGCTTTATAATAGGAGGTTTTTGTCTTAGATAATTAATGTAGCCTTGATAGAGAATCTTATCTGAGCTTTTTCTACACGCAGGCAGTAATAGATAAGATAAAAAAAAATCAATAAAAAATAAAATCCAAACAGCAATCAAACAATCAGATTGACAGCCTGTCTACCAATCCAGTCTGGGGCTTGCCCAGACTTTCTATAAACAGGTTGTCAACCCTCACATGGTCGCCGGTCATTGCATTGTCTTTGCCTGCTCTCTTTGTTATATCCCTTGCTGCTTAGTTACTGATTCTCTGACCTTTTGCTTGCCTTGTGACTATTCTCTTGGATGGTGATTTCATACTGCATTGCTCGTCTGTTACCGAACCCTTGGCTTCCTGACCTCCCTTTGTGTCGTTTGTTCTGTCTTTGTTCAGTGTTGTCACTTACTCAGTATAGGGCTTGTCTTCAGGTTGTCCTTTTACCGTTTAGGGTAACTGAGGCAATAGGAAGGGACAGTGGCTGGGGTGAGATTAGGGCTCACTTGTCTCTGTCCTTCCTCCCAGATCCCTGCAGTAGTGTCAGGGTATTGCTACGTTTGGCAAGACCCTAACAGTTACATATAATTTTGGCTGCATAGTGAACGACATAAAAACTAAGCCTATAAGAAGGTCACACAACTCACTTTTTTCTCCAATTCCAACCCATTCTGATTTTTTTTTTCCAGCTTCCCAGTACATCATACACAATAATAAATGGCACCATTACAATGTACAATTTGTCCCACAAACATTAAGCCCTCATACTGCTCTGTGAATGGAAAATGAAAGAAGTTATGGCGTTTGGAAGAGTGAGTCAAAAACGAAAATCTAAAAATGCCTGCGACAGAAAGAATTAAACAGTTATGTGTCTCTGTGTACCAGCCCCAGATGGATGGTCTGATAGAAAGGTTCAACAAAACACTTAAAAGCATGTTGAAAAAGGTAGTGGAGAAAGATGGTTATGATTGGAACTGTCTAATCCCCTACCTGTTGTTTTCAATCAGGGAAGTTCCTCATGCCTCCACTGGGATTTTGCCCTTTGAACTGTTATATGGTCGTCATTCCCATAAATATGATAAAGGAGACCTGGGAAAGTGAAGCTAGTCCCTATAAAAGTGTCACTGAGCAAATTGCACAGATGCAAGATAGGATTGGCAATGTTACGAAATATAGTTAAAGAACATCTTCTCAGGGCCCAAGCAGCTCAAAGTAGAATTTATAATAAGTCTGCCAGAATCAGGCAGTTAAGCCCAAGGGACCAGGTGTTGGTATTGGAGGCCACCGTTGAAAGCAAATTTCTTGCCAAGTGGCAGGGACCTTTTGAAGTTATTGAAAAGGTAGGAGAGGTTAATTACAAGGTACACCAACCAGACAAAAGGAAGCCAGTCCAGCTATATCATGTCAACTTAATAAAGCCTTGGAAAGATAGGGACCCACCTGTAACACTCTGTCTGCTTGCAGTCTCAAAAAGCAGGCATTCTAGATGTTGCCATTGCAGATACCTTGTCATGGTCGCAAATGCAGCAGTGCAGACAGTTTTCCAGCAAAATAATGCCTTGTTCACTGAACTGCCAAGTCTCTCCGATGTGACTGAGCAAGAGATACATACTGTTAAGGCAGGGTTCACACTACCGTTGATGTCTGTTCTGATAGTGTCTGTTAAAAAAAGAAAAAAAAAAAGAAAAAACAAACACCTATCATAACACCTATTAACGGACACTAACTTATGTTAATGTGTCTGTTTTTTTAACTGATCCACTTAATGGATTAGTTAAAAAAACGGACACGTTAGTATCAGTTAGTGTCTGTTTTTTAACACTGTCCGTTTTTTTTTTTTTTTCTGCTTTCTGAGCATGCGCAGGAAAAAAACGGACATAAAATAACGGACAGTAACTGATGGCTATCAGTTACTGTCTGTTATAAGTCCGTTACCCATAGACTTCAATGTTAAAAAAATAACGGACACTTGCTGTCCGTCAAGAATCTGTTTTTTTCAAACGGACAAAAAGTCCTGCATGTAGGATTTTTTGTCCGCGAAAAATAACGGACTTCTGATGGATTTAATGTAAACGGACACTAATGGACACTAACGGACACAATATAAAAATTATTGAAATGAATGGAAATTTTAACGAATTTCTGACGGTTCAGCTAGTGTCCGATGCTAAAATCTTGTAACCGACAATAGCAACAGACACTACTGACGGTCACCAACGGTAGTGTGAACGCCCTCTAAGGTAAATAAATAAATGTAAAGCTGTACAAAATTACAGAGAAGTGGTTTCAAAAGAGGTTAAAAGGATGTTACAATTGGGTGTGATTGAGGAATCTAAAAGTGGGTGGTCAAGCCTGATACTATTCATGCCAAAACCCAGTGGGGAATGGCACTTATGTAATGATTATAGAAAGTACAATGAGGGTTCTGAGTTTGATGTCTACCCTATGCCTAGGATGGACGAGCTAATTGAAAGGGTTGTGCCTGCTCGCTTCATTACAACACTAGACCTCACAAAAGGCTACTGGCAAATCCCACTGTCAGAAGATGCTAAGGCAAAAACGGCCTTCTCCACTTCTGAGAATGCCTTTTGGGTTACAGGGGTCTCCTGTTAATTTTCCAAGGGCAATGGATCGAATCCTAATTCCTCACAAGCAGTAAGCAGTCGCATGCTTAGATAATATTGTGATATTGAGCTGCAATTGGAAGAGTCACTTAAATAAGGGCTAAGCAATGGTAGACACCCTCAGAAAAGCTAGTTTCACTAACAACCCCCAAAAATGTGCCTTTAAGATGGAAGTAGATAAATATCTGGGATATGTAGTGAGAAGGGGTCTGATCAAGCCTGATAATGGAGGCGATACAAAGCTGACCACTCCCACAAAAAAACAAGTGAGAGCTTTTCTCAGCATAGTGGGATATTACAGACGTTTTGTGCCTAATGTTGCCATGATAGCTGTGCCATTAACTGAGCTCTCAAAAGGTACAAAATTGGTCATGGCTAAGCTCCATGGCTTTGGGCAGAGGGGAAGGTGTATGTAGTAATCCAGGAGGAAAAATCATGGATGATGTATATGTGTCACAGAGGATTCTTGTTTTGGTGATGTAGATCCGGGTAAATATGCACCAGTAACAATATGCTACTGAGTCTTAAGGCTAGCTGCACACAACCGAATTTCACCTGTGAAATTCAGTCTGTGTGTTAGCCAGATTTACTGTCTTGAACTTCATGCTGGTAGCAGAACTCATAGCACCCTAGTTATCTTAGCACCCCTTAGCGACCCAGGGTGTAATAGTACGTCCTGAGTCGCATGACGATGTATGGAGAGCGCTCAGGAGCTGAGTGCTCTCCATACACCGCGGGTGCCGGCTGTATAATAGAGCCATGACCCGCAGCTAACAGCAGCGATCGGTGCCTGCACCGATCGCGGCTGTTAACCCTTTAGATGCCACGGTCAAACGCGACCGCGGCGTCTAAATTGCGGAGCCGCCAAGGGCGCCGCCATTTTTACCTCATCGCCGCCCTCCAGAACATCATCGGAGGGCGGCGCTTGGTTGCCATGACAGCCGGGAGCCTATTGAAGTTTTCAATTTTTAAAAAGGTATCAAAACATTACAAATACTATATAAATTTGGTATCGCCGTGTTCGTACTGACCCGCAGAATACAGTTAACATGTCATTTTTACCACACAGTGAATGGTGTAAAAATTAAACCCATATGAATTTGGCGCAAATGCAGTTTTTCTCCAATTGCACCTCATTCTGAATTTTTTTCCAGCTTCCCAGTACATTGCACAGCATATTGAATAGTGACATTACAAAGTACAATTTGTTTCGCAAACAATAAGCCATCATGTGACTCTGTGAACTGAAAAATGAAAAAGTTATGGCTCTTGGAATGTGGGGAGGGAAAAACGAAAATGCAAAAACAAAAAATGGCCGTGTCATTAAGGGGTTAATGGTAAAAGTCCCTACCTCCCAGCAACATACTGTCCCATACCAATTACAGTATAACAGATAACTATACTGCTAATAGTTCCACTCCCAGCATGAAGTTCAAGACGGTAAATCCGGGTAACACACGGACCAAGTTTTATGGGTGAAACTCGGTCGTGTACAGGTAGCTTAAGTGACTGGAATTTGGGTCCAGGATGTAGGAGTGACCAGAGACCTTGTGGGGAGCTTGCTCCCATACTCCATCCATGGTTTTCTTTATACCCGTCCAAATGAAAGCGAGTGAACAGAACAAGTGTAGTGGAGGTGTGCCTGTCTGAGAATAGGAGACTGAAAGGAGATCCTTGCTCTGTGTGTTCCTCAGACTGAACTAGAACCTCAGGGAAGGGAATCTCTCTCCTTGAGGAGAGCACCAGTGAAGGTGTGTAGAGTTTTGAATTTCCTTTTTGCCCTCTACTAAGCATCTACATATCACAAGGTATTATGGGAAAAGGAGCTGGGAAGCTTCCCAGCTCCTTTTCCCATAATGCCTTGAACTAGCACCTGACAGAGTCTGCTACTGTATGCCAACCAAGCTGGTGAGAACAACCTGATTTATTTTGGACATTTTGCCTGAATTAAGGAATTTTTGTTGCCACATGACTGCTTGCTGAATGAAGCTGCTTATGTTTGTCTACTGTTTCCTTTTGGATGAAAAAATTGAGGCCTTTACTTGTTAAGAAACCTGGGCCTGTGTTTCTGTCTACAAAGCACCTGTACTACCACTGCGCTAAATCACCCACAATAAATATATATATATATATATATATATATATATATATATATATACTGTATATATATATGCCAGAAATGCTGTTTTTTGGTCACCTTGCCTCAAAAAAAAAAAAAAAAAAAAAATATTAAAAGCTATCAAAGAATTGCACGTACCACAAAATGGTACCGATAAAAACCCCTCTTACCACAAAAGAGGGGTTTTTATCGGATTAGGGCCGAGGAGCTTCAAGTTATGCCTCTGCTGTTTATCACTTTTTTGAAAGATGCAATGTTATTTTACTTGAGGCATGGCATAACCTGTTGCAAGTATACACCACAATTATAAAATACAAGTCGTGTTTTCTACAAAAATAAATTTTTCATGAAATTGTTGCCGATACAGCATTTTATTTTGTGAAAAAAGGGTAGTGTAAAGCAAGCAAATTGGTGATTTTCCATTTGATAAATGTTCTTAGGTGTGTTTTTTGTTTTTTTGCTTTTTTTTTCCTCATGTGGGGGCTTTGTAAATATTTTGTATACGTTCTTCTATTTGTCATGCAGCCTTATCTTGTGTTGAGTGTTCCTTAACGGAACTAGTTCATTATTCAATTGATCAACAATTCTATAACTTCTCTGCATTCTTGGATTAACATGTTTTGACTATACAGAACTTTTTGAATGACAAAAAAAGAATCTTTTGAGTAGTGGATATAACTAATATCTTACTGTAAGTCCTTACAGTTACTAATACAGCTAGAAACAGAATTGAATGATCTACACACACTCCCTACCCCAATTCACAGCAATCAGATACTTCACCTGTAGTGCTACATATTAATTTACACATTGATATAGTTATCAGGGGCTACTCAGCAGGAGACCTACAGTATATTATCATATAGAAAGGTTATAGATGAAGATAAAGAAGTCTGAGTAATATCTGTAATATTGATGAATCTAACAGAATACCTGATCCTTAGTGATCAATAAACTGCTCTACACCTATTTATTTTTAGTGTGCTATTTTATAAGATTGCTCGATATACAAGTGAATTTAGCACTTTGTTGCGCATGTTAGATCATCATTATTTTAACATCCCCTTATATATATATATATATATATATATATATATATATATATTTTTTTTTTTTTTTTTTTTTTTAAGCAGGGAGTTACATGAATCAAATATTTCCTCTCTTCCTCCCAATCGGCGCCCACACTTCCGAGACATTAGCCTCCCTCCTGATATGCTAATGAGCTGTCTGATGCAATAAGGCCCCACCATTGCTCCCACCCTACCAAAGACCTATGTTTTCCAGTACCCTGTCCCCCCCCCTCCCTTCTACCCTGCTATGATTGACATGTACACTGCCTGGCATTCTTTCGTATAATGGTGTGAACCCCCTATTGGACCAAACAGCCCATCAGGGGAAAAAATCATATCTTCGAAACGGAGTATCCTATAATTTTTTATTTCAGAATTCCAGTTGTTTTTGGACTGCTTTATACAGTGCTGGCCAAAAGTATTGGCACCCCTGCAATTCTGTCAGATAATACTCAATTTCTTCCAAAAAATGATTGCATGGAGAAAAGAAAGAAGACCAAAGAACTGTCTGAGGACTTGAGAAGCAAAATTGCGAGGAAGCATGAGCAATCTCAAGGCTACAAGTCCATCTCCAAAGACCTGAATGTTCCTGTGTCTACCGTGCGCAGTGTCATCAAGAAGTTTAAAGCCCATGGCACTGTGGCTAACCTCACTAGATGTGGACGGAAAAGAAAAATTGAGGAGAGATTTCAACGAAAGATTGTGTGGATGGTGGCTAAAGAACCTCGACTAACATCCAAACAAGTTCTAGCTGCCCTGAAGTCCGAGGGTACAACAGTGTCTTTTTTTTTGTTTTTTATCTGTCTTTTTGTTCTGCTTGAAAATGGGATCTTTTGTGTATGCAGACAATTCCTTTGTCTATACAAGAGAGGAAATTCTGCAGCTCAGAGGCACAGCAGGGCGGCATACCATCTGGTCACACATCCCCCGCGAGCTTTGGAGAAAGAAAAAGCGGGTGAGGGGAAGCAGAGCTGGTACTCTTCAGAGGATTAAAAAGAGGCGTTACCGACCAACTGTTCCCTCCATCATCATGGGCAATGTGAGATCTCTTGCAAACAAGATGGATGAACTAACAGCGCTCACCAGGCATCATCAGGAGTTTCGGGCGTGCAGCATGATGCTACTTACAGAGACTTGGCTCACTGAAGTTACTCCTGACCCTCTGGTCTCCTTGGATGGTTTTAAACTCCTTCGGGCAGACAGGACAAGGGAGAGCGGTAAGAGGAAAGGAGGAGGGCTGGCAATGTTTGTGAATAATAGATGGTGTAATCCTAGGCACATTGTGATTAAGGAGCAAACTTGCTGTAAGGACATTGAACTATTAGCTGTGAGCATGAGACCTTTCTACCTACCAAGGGAACTATCACATGTCATCGTGATAGCTGCATATGTCCCCCCCTCTGCGAAAGCTGACACTGCCTGCGAGGTCCTACAAGCCACACTGAGCCAGTTACAGTTAAAACATCCCCAGGCCCTCTTTCTTCTGTCGGGTGATTTCAACCATGCCTCTCCATCATCCACACTGCCCAGTTTCACACAGTATGTAACCTGCCACACAAGAGACAACAAAACACTGGACTTGTTCTTTGCCAACGTGAGGGAGGCATATAACTCATCAGCCCTACCGCCCCTGGGGAGATCGGATCACAACCTAGTACATCTCCGACCTGTGTACAAGCCACTTGTACGTAGAGAACCAGCTGTCACCCGCACAGTGAGGATATGGTCCGAGGAGAGTGATGAGGCTCTGAGGGATTGTTTTGACACAACCGCATGGGAAGTTCTGCAGGATTCTTATGGAGAAGATATAGAAGGACTCACACACTGCATAACAGACTACATTAATTTTTGTGTGGACAACACAGTACCCACAAAAGTGGTGAGGTGCTTCTCCAATAACAAACCATGGATTAACTCTGATATAAAAACACTACTTAAGGAGAAAAAGATGGCATTCAGGACAAGAGATAAGGAGGGGTTGAGGGAAGTACAAAAGGAGCTGAGGCATCAAATCAGGCAGGGAAAAGCCAGTTATAAAGAAAAAATGGAAAAGCAAATGGAAAGAAAAGACATAAAGGGGGTCTGGGAGGGGCTTAAGTCAATTTCGGGTCATAAACAGTCTGTCTGCCAGATTGAGGCAGATGTTAATTGGCTTAATGAACTAAACCTATTCTTCAACAGATTTGATCACACACCAGCTCCTCCCACCCCAGTATGTCCTTCAGCTTCCCCCACCACAATGACTTCTCCCCATGCAGCCACTTCCCAACAGACCAGTAAATCCAGAAATCCGTCTTTATCTGGGCACAGTCTGACCTTCACACGGGCCCAGGTGAGGAAGGAGATGAAAAAGATCAAGGCGAGGAAAGCCGCAGGGCCAGATGACATCAGTGCACGGCTAATTAAGACTTGCGGGGACCAGCTGTGTGGTATGATTACATATATGTATAATATGAGCCTGAGGCAGGAAATAGTCCCTGAATTATGGAAATCTTCTTGTGTGGTACCAGTTCCAAAGAAACCCCACCCTATGGACCTCAACGACTACAGACCTGTAGCACTGACATCCCACCTGATGAAGATCTTGGAGAGATTGGTTCTCACACATCTCCGCCCTCTAGTGAGCCCCGCTATGGACCCCCTCCAGTTTGCTTATCGGCCGGGCATTGGGGTAGATGATGCCATCATCCATCTTCTGCACAGGGCTCTGTCTCACCTGGAGAAACCAGGGAACACAGTGAGAATAATGTTCTTTGACTTCTCCAGTGCTTTTAACACCATACAGCCCAGGTTATTGAGGGACAAGCTGGGCCTTGCTGGAGTGGACCACCACCTCTCCAACTGGATCCTAGACTACCTCACAAATCGACCTCAATATGTGAGAGCCCAAGACTGTGTGTCAGGTACCGTGATCTGTAATACGGGGGCACCTCAGGGTACGGTTCTCGCCCCTTTCCTCTTCACACTGTACACTGCAGATTTTAGGTGCAACTCATCCAGCTGCTACCTGCAGAAGTATTCTGACGACTCTGCAATAGTGGGTCTCATCACAGATGATGATGACAGGGAGTACAGAGAACTGAACCAGGATTTTGTGGACTGGTGCCACCGGAACCACCTGAAGATTAACGCGGGGAAGACCAAGGAGATGGTGGTGGACTTCCGCAAAGGCAAAAGCCCTGCTAAACCAGTGGACATCCTGGGGACGGGCATCGAGATTGTGAACTCCTATAAGTACCTGGGTTTGCTCCCTAATAATAAGCTGGACTGGGCAGATCATATGGAGGCCCTGTACAGGAAGGGCCACAGCAGGCTCTACCTGCTTAGGAAACTGAGAGCCTTTGGAATCCGGGGGGCACTTCTTAGAACTTTCTTCAACTCGGTAGTGGCATCAGCCATCTTCTTTGGAGTGGCCTGCTGGGGGAGCAGTATATCAACCAGGGACAGAAATAAACTTGACAAGCTGATTAGAAAGGCCAGCTCTGTCCTGGGGAGCCCACTGGACCCAGTGCAGGTGGTGGGTGACAGAAGGATACTGTCCGTGGTGAGCTCCATGCAGAAGAAATCCCATCCCATGCATGAGACTGTGATCGCGCTGAGCAGTACTGTCAGTGACCGACTGCTCCACCCTAGGTGTGAGAAGGAGCGCTATCGGAAGTCTTTCCTCCCCACCGCGGTTAGGCTGTACAACCAACACCGACCTAAGCGGAGATCATTACACACAGAGAACTGAAATATTTCTCTGCCTGTTAAATCCCCCCCCCCCCCCCCGCTACTTCCTATATGTCTGTCTGCTATTAATGTAATGCCTCTCACCTTGGAACATTCCTGTACATGTTGTATTTGTATTTGTATCTGCTTATCTTTGCTGCTGTAACACACTGAATTTCCCCATTGTGGGACTATTAAAGGACTATTATTATTATTATTATTGTGTCAACCCGTACTATCCGTCGGCGTCTGAATGAAAAGGGACTCTATGGTAGGATACCCAGGAAGACCCCACTTCTGACCAAGAGACATAAAAAAGCCAGGCTGGAGTTTGCCAAAACTTACCTGAGAAAGCCAAAAACTTTTTGGAAGAATGTTCTCTGGTCAGATGAGACAAAAGTAGAGCTTTTTGGGAAAAGGCATCAACATAGAGTTTACAGGAAAAAAAAAAGAGGCCTTCAAAGAAAAGAACACGGTCCCTACAGTCAAACATGGCGGAGGTTCCCTGATGTTTTGGGGTTGCTTTGCTGCCTCTGGCACTGAACTGCTTGACCGTGTGCATGGCATTATGAAGTCTGAAGACTACCAACAAATTTTGCAGCATAAGGTAGGGCCCAGTGTGAAAAAGCTGGGTCTCCCTCAGAGGTCATGGGTCTTCCAGCAGGACAATGACCCAAAACACACTTCAAAAAGCACTAGAAAATGGTTTGAGAGAAAGCACTGGAAACTTCTAAAGTGGCCAGCAATGAGTCCAAACCTGAATCCCATAGAACACCTGTGGAGAGATCTCAAAATGGCAGTTTGGAGAAGGCACCCTTCAAATCTCAGGGACCTGGAGAAATTTGCCAAAGAAGAATAGTCTAAAATTCCAGCAGAGCATTGTAAGAAACTAATTGATGGTTACCGGAAGCGGTTGTTCGCAGTTATTTTGTCTAAAGGTTGTGCTATCAAGTATTAGGCTGAGGGTGCCAATACTTTTGTCCGGCCCATTTCTGGAGTTTTGTGTAAAATGATCAATGATTTGACTTTTTTTTCATTCTCTTTTGTGTTTTTTCATTGCAAGCAAAATAAATGAAGATATTATTACCAAAGCATTTGTGATTGCAATCATTTTCTGGAAGAAATTGAGTATTATCTGACAGAATTGCAGGGGTGCCAATACTTTTGGCCAGCACTGTATGCCTATTTGTATGCTATTCATTACTTGCAGCACACATACAGTATGTATTCAATGATTTATCTGTTGCAGCATTACTTTGTTATAGAACCACCTTCTTAAGTACAAGAAGAAAAGGTTTTGAGACTAAGAGATCACAGTTGTTTGGAAAACTGTAGATTAATTTAAAAAGCCTTCAAAGGGGTTGTCTGAGTAACAGAAAGTAAAGTACTTGCTGTAAATGTTATAAGATAATAAAAGAAATAGATATCTCACCTGATAATTCCCCTGTCTCTCTAGTACCTATGCTCCTGTGGAATTTGCTTAAGCTATGATGTGCTCTACATCCATGTGACCATTGCAGCCAATTTCTGGCATCAGTGGTGATGTTATCTTGTACTGTATGTGTGTGTTGATTTCAGTGATTGGCTGTAGTGGTCAAGGGGATGTACAGCATGTTACCACTTCAGGAAAATAAATAAAGGAAATAAAAATAGCACAATATATGTTTGGACTACAGAGTCAGGCTAAGGCCCCACATAGCAGGCCGCAGCAAAAAAGCGCTGCGGGAAAAACTGCGGCTGCAACGCATCATGGTTTTTCCTGCAGTGCTTTTCACAGAAAGTTCACAGAAGTTTCTGCCTCGGGCAAACCTTGGTGTTTACACCACATGGGGCCCCGGCCTCAAGCTGATTTTCATAATCACTGGAGGTTTACCAACTTCAAAATTAAACCAGTTAAAACGTATCTTTTAAAGAGGACCTTTTAACACGGTTACCAGTATCATTCGTGATGTTTTGATGAAGTCAAAGGTCAGTTCCCAGTGAGTGCCACGAATGTTGATGGTTGAACCAAAAACATGTCGCCAGCAATTTGGCCAAGAGAATTTAGACATGCTTAGAGTAAATCCAGGAGACTTCTATTCTCGGGTTGTTACGGGTGAAAAAACATGGGTCCCCTACCATGATCCTTGAGACCAAACAAGTGTCCATGCAATGGAAGCACAAGGTCACCAACTCCAAAGACATTTCATGTGCAGCAATCAGCTGGTAAGGTCATGGCAACAGTTTTTTGGGATACAGAAAGTGTTTTATTACTAGAATTCATGCCACACAAGACAACAACTACTGGAGATGCCTATGATTCCAAAATGAAAGCATTATGTGAGGCTATCAAAGAGAAATACCTTGACAAGTTGTCGGCAGGTGTGTTGCTGCTTCATGACAATGCGATAGATCACAAATCACAAGCTGCTATCAGGGAATGTGGCTTCATGGAGCTTAACCATCCACCCAACGTCCCAGACCTGGTTCCCAGTCATTACTTTCACTTTCATAACCTGAAGAAACGTCTGCATGGGAAACAATTTCCTGATAATGCAAAGAGGTGGTAACAGGGTTCATGCAGCAGCAAGTAGCCTCCTTCTATTCTGAGGGCATTCAATCACTGGAGTTGAAGTGGAATAAGTGTGTTGAAGTCAAGGGGGATTACATTGAAAAATAGAAAGTTTAATATTCTCAGAAAATTTTGTTTTTATATTCAGGTAGATAACTCTTTGAACACCTCTCATAGGCCTCTAAAGTCTAAAAAAAATGTAAACAATTGATATAGGTATATCAAGATGACCACTATGGCACAAACAGTACCTAAAGCCTCCTTGTGAATGGAGTGACAGTGTGCTTGCATGATACACCACATGGGGCCCCGGCCTCAAGCTGATTTTCACAATCACTGGAGGTTCACCAACTTCAAAATTAAACCAGTTAAAACGTACCCTGGTCAACAGGAAATTCACCAACACTATAAATATTATTGGATATTCAAAAAATCAACAACTCACATAGTTCATCAAACGTTGAGAAGAGGGAATGGTATTACCAACATCCAAATAGTCGTCAGGTATTCATTTTCAAACCTGGGTTCTCCAAGGGTGAGGAGTGGAAAACTGTTCCTCAAAACTGACCTTAGATCCCATCAAAAAATAGCTTCCACCGTTACAAAGATGGTCCCCGATTCTCAGATTCAAATATCTGCTTAATCTCTCTATTCCAAACGCCTTTTGTTCCAGGTGTCCTCAGGGTATCTAAAAAGCAAAGTGCATAGATAGTGCAGTAAGGTGATAGTTGCTATTTACAGTCTAATCAGTGTCCAATTGCTGGCGGTCCAAACACCTGTGATAAGGAGCACAGATGCCTGTAAGTCCCCCTAAAACTGCCTTGTGAATGGAGCGCCAATGTACTTGCATGACTGGAGCTCCGTTCAATTCAATGAGGCTGCTACAAGTGTAATCTCTGGCAGCACCTGCAGCTGCATAAAAGTAAATGCAGCGCCGATCACAAAAGTGCATTGGGGCTCCATTCACAAGGAGGCTTTAGGGGACTTTCGGGGGCCCTCCATTCCTGCTCATCACTAGGGAACCTGGCGTTTGGGACCCCAGTGATTGAACACTTATCCCATGTCCTATGGATATGGGATAAATGTCCAAAATGGCAAAACCCCTTTAAGTAGTGCTTTTTTCACCAACAAAGTGGGTGTGCAGAGAGAAAAAACTCCAACCCAAAGCATGGGGATATTCAGCTCTACCCCACAGTGGTGGCGGAGCTAAAGCAACTTCACAGTGGAGAGGTTAAAGTCTGTATATTTGCGCTGTTCTGTCCATTCCCTGGGGTGTGTCATCATAGCAGCAGGCATATGATCATAGTGTTTCATCATAGCAGCATGTCATAGCAGCAGGCACTCCTTATAGGGCCAGAGAATTGACCTAGCATAGCAGAGAAATTATTCAAGGTGGTAGCTCTAGGTCTTCTGAACAACTAATATGATGTATTTGTAAGCCCTTTCCTCCTTCCTCTTCTTACAGAGGAAGTGGGGGGAAGATGGACAGCAGTGGTCTGTAGAAAGGGAGGTCTATATGTCTTACTCCCAGAGGGAGCAGTTGTGCAAAATGCCACAGCGCAGAATGCCACTAGAATTAAATTTTGACAAGTGTGCGTAAAGTTCAAGTGAATCACAATAGCTATTCAATATTGTTCAGGGGCCAGAATAGGAGAGAGCTCTGCCACAATGTGTAAAAATGACAAGAAGCTGCAAAACATCTAAAGTGTAGTTGTAGTTAAGGTGCCCCTTTTTGATATCTGTATTCACAAAGTACACTGATCAATAAAAACACATAGGAATTAAGATTTCATGCAATATGGCTGACTACTTGGGAGTTAAATATCTCCACTATTTAAGAGAATTAGAAAAATCTGTCCAGTTGGTGGCACCTCTTGACCTCGATTGGTGCAATAGTTGAAATAACAGGGTACACCTTCACATGTTTCAGATTTTATTGTAGAATTTCTGTGGCTGAAACTGTTACATTCACTTGAACAGGTCTTGTAAATGTACAGGTGCTTGCTGTTAAAGGGATTGTCCAAATCCAAATCAATTTTTTTTTTTTATACTGATGACCTACCCACATGGTAGGTTATCACTCGGTGTCCAGCAGCCTGGAGGCTGCCGTAAGCTGCTAGTGGGCAGGAAGTATGCGAGGCACCACTCTGATTCAAGTACTATTGTAGAAGCAGCGGCTTTGCATGCACTCCCTCTCCAATAGCAGTTTCTGGTACAGCTGATTTGTTCAGGGTCCAGGTGTCTTTCTCTGGCTTCTGTATTGAGAGCTGTCTCTGCCTCTCACTGAATGATATGCTTGGTCCACACTAGCATTTGTCTCTCCATTGTTCAGGTCCACATGGGACCCAAAAGATGGAGAGTCCGTAAAAAAAAAAGCGATTGCCTGCGGACACCCGCAGACCCCATGCACTATAATGAAGTCCACCAGGTTTCTGCCGATTTTCTACTGAAATCGCAGGAGAGAAAAGTCCTCCATGCAGGACTTATCTGTCCAAAGATTGTAGCCAGAATCTGCAATGGAGCCTCTTAAGGAGACTCCAATATGGATGTGAACGTAGCCTGACTGTGTATGGAGCAGGGACTTGGAGTATAGGCTGTGTAAATTGTACAGAAAATGAGGGTGGAGGAGAGTCATTTCAAACAGTGATATCTCGGACATAATATAACGTGCAATCTTGCTTTTGGTATCAGTCGGGATTGGGATATTTATATGTAACTGCATAATATACATGGCATATCCCAATCCCGACTGTATACAGCAGCCTGTAATACAAATAAATGAGACAAGCCTGGGAGCCTTCAATAGGCTCCTGGCTGTCATAGAAAATGATTGCCAGCCACGGATCTCGTTCCGGGCGCCAGTGATCTACAGAAAAATGGCAGTGCCCATGCGCCTCCACAAAAATTGCATCAGGTTTGATCGAGGTGCCATAGGTTTTAATGCCCGCTATCAGTGCAGCCACTGATTGCAGGCATTAGCATTGGATCTTTGCCGTATAATACCCATAATAGTACGTAGGATGTCAGGAAGGGGTTAACTAAACTAAGAGTTTGTATAAGGAACTGATACCGATATAATCATACAAAAATTGGTCGGTATATTCCTTCAGTTTTTGTTTTTTTTAATATAACCACCTGTATACATAGACCTATAGAATGTGTGAACTCACATCTTAAATTTTTTGTGAATTACATTTTGTTTGTATAAGGGGTATACTTGTCTGTGCAATTTTAATTGCAAAGTTGAATTTTTATACAATGCTTGTTCCTAATCATGGTTCATGCAAAGCTGCATTAAGATCACTGTGTCTCATTTAATAGAGAAGGTGATTCTGAATCACCTTCTCATTAGGGGCAACGTACTATACTATATGTAGTATAGTAGGGGCCAAGTCAGCCGCCCTAGATCACGCTCAGTTGTCCTGGACGACATGTCCCAATTTCAATTCTATCTGCATCCTCAGATGGGGAGGAGGGATGGCTGTTCTCGGGACAGATATAATATCACAGTCAGCTCTGCTATTCTATATAGTTATACAAAGGAGAAATAAACTTTCTGATTAAATATATCAACATCAGCAAATTTACCCCAAGGTCAGACTGTGCAATGCTCACAGTGCAAAAAATCCTACAGTTGGTCATAGCTGTAATTTTTTAAACAGTCTGCTTTCTTTTAACCCTTATATATGGCTAGCTTAAGTTCATATTGAAAGCTTAATATTTTCCTCCCTCACTTCTGCCTTACACGTCTGTTTTGTTACATTTCTACTACTGGCTATCTGGCTCAGTTCATAAACTAAGCTAGCACCCTTCACTATTAAAGCTGATTCAAAGGCAGAAAAGAAGGCTGCATTAGCTATTGAACTGAGCCAAATGCTAGACCCCTTCATCTCGTCATTGACACACTAGGAGTGGGAGGAAGCCCCCTGCTGAGTTGGAACGCACAGCTAC
Source organism: Leptodactylus fallax (assembly GCA_947044405.1). Lineage (NCBI taxonomy): Eukaryota > Metazoa > Chordata > Amphibia > Anura > Leptodactylidae > Leptodactylus > Leptodactylus fallax. The sequence continues at coordinate 2,144,107 of CAMRHE010000166.1, forward strand.
AGTGGAGGTAGAGAAAATCTAGGGTATCTGATGGCAAATGAAATCTGTTTATCTATGCAAAGTTGAAACTCAAAATAATGAAAGTATATTAGGCTGGGTTTGCAAAGTGTTTTTTACTTGAGGCTGCACATGGTGCCTTTTTACTGAAGAACTGCAAGCAGTTTTTAATTGCAGTTAAGAACGCATTCACATGACCGAGTTTCAGCCGTGACACTCGGTCCCTGTGTTGGCTGGATTTACGGGCCTGCATGTTATGCCAGGAGAAGGACTCCTGGCAGTATAGTTAACTATGCGGCTAGGAATCCCTGTCTCCCAGCGACATATATAGTGTCCCATTCTATAATCACTACAGGACAGTATGTCGCAGAGAGGCAGGGACTCCTATTCGCATAGATAACTATACTGCTAGGAGTTCCTCTCCCGGCATAAGGTGTAGGCTGGTAAATTCGGCTAACATGTGGACTGAGTTTCATGGTTGAAACTTGGTCATGTGAATGAGCCCTAAGAGTAGCACCTATCTAGCCAGTACACCAGAGGTTTTCAATTTAATGGCCTTTAGCATTCAGATAACATGTGTTACTCATTACGGCAATTAAACACTACATAAAGTTCTTCAGGAAAAATGTGCTGTGTAAACCCAGCCTAAGGCTAAACCCCCACATAGTGAAACGCAGCAAAAAAAAAAAACACTACTGGTAACAAACATAGTGAAAACATGTTGTTTTTCTCCACAGCAGTGAATAATAGCCATTTTTTTAACAGACGTCACACAGGAGCATTAAATTTTATATCAATGAATTAGGGCTATTCACGTGATCATTATTTTGACGGTCATATCCTATTTTTGTCGGGTGCAAAATGGCCATGAAAAATGGACGTTTTTCACAGCCATTTTGTACCTGCGCCATTTAAACGTAGCTTTAGTGTAAGAATTCGGAGAAGAGTTCCACTGTATTTTGCCTTTATTGGGCAAGCACAAATTCCAAATTCCGCTAGCGGATTTTGACAAATGCCGCGTCAAGTTCCACACTGATGGAAAAGGTATATTTTCCACCTCCCATTCATTTCAAAGGGATTTCTCAGATGGAAGCCGCCAGAAGAACGAACAGGATGCATATTTTTCCGCTAGCTGAAAAAATCAGCTAGCATTACAAATCTGCTACTGCCTCCCATTGAAACGAATGGGAGGCAGATTCCGCATCAAAATCAGTGTCAAGTTCCTACATGGGAACTTACAGCTGCAGTTTTTAATTGAAGTAATGAGTAGCTTGTGTAACCATGTATTTCACCTCTATGCTAATGGCCATTAAATTGAAAACCTCTGGTTTACTGGTATAGTAGAGATGTACTACTCATAATGGTAGTTAAAAATTGCAATTCTTAAGTAAAGAAAAAAAGCACTGTATAAACCCTGCCTTATTAAGTTTATTTTATTTGCCAAACAATAGAGTTTTTCTTTTGTTGAACAACCCCTTTCATGCCTTTTATATTAAATATTTGCACTGAAATTTGCCAATTTTGCTTCTAGTTCACTGCAACTGATGCAGTATACTTACATCTAAGTAGCTAAATCCTGCATGTCAGATAACCATTTGGCTCAGTGTATTTATTAATCGCTCTGTACACTGCTTTACCTTCCTATGGCTTATAAAACCACAATTTAATTAAATGCCTGTCAAGCTGATCCTGCCTGCAGTTCACAGTGTGTGCAGCATCACTAAGCAGTATTTTTTTCACTATCTTCAATGATTTAAAGACAGATTAAATGCAAGGATTATGGTTATGTCTATTTCAGGCAAGACAAGATCTGACATTATGTACAATATATGTGCTTTTATCTCATGCAAATATAGACCAGTTGTGAATAATATTCATGGAACTATTTTATTATAGTTCTTATAGAATAGCTTTAAGAACTTTACACCGATATTCACTGCAGTATGATAAAACGGCCATACTCAGTTTTTCTAAGATACTTACACAGAGGTAGCCGTAGATTATATAGTATTATAAATGACATTCGATCAGTGGTGAACTACCTGAAAAATAAAAATGCTTTGCAGAATGCATTTTAACCGTTCTATGACACAGGATCTTTTTGTTTTGTTTTTTTTAATCTTTTAATGCTGGCTATTTTTTGAAGGACAATTTTTATTTTTTGTATGTACCAGCTTTACATTTTGATGGATTTAATTTTGGTTGGACATAATAAAATTGATATTGACTTAATGTACGTTATTTTGTGATACATCTTTTGTTAGCATTATGGTCTTACCAGATATAGGACCCGTGACCATGGTTGCAAACTTGCATGCTTTGGCCAAAATATCTAATAATACCTCATGGCTATGACTCATTTTCTGCAGGATGCAGCCAGGCTGTGTTGTGCTGGTTTAGGGGAAATGGGTGCTGGCGGCTGTGGGGTGTACAAAGTACTGCACAGCCTGCATGACTGAACAGTATGGGTGAAACTACAAGCCTTATCTGTGCACATTAGAAATACAAGCATTCAAAATTTTATAATATAATTTGTGATGTTTAGCACAAGATGTGGCTTTTATAAATATATTGAGAGCTGATAGCCATAAATCTATATTTGGGTCTTTACTCCATTTTTGTAAGTCTATTAGAGACTCCTTAGAGGGGGGTTGAGAGCCAGATAAAAGGTGCTTATGCCCTTTAAAGATTTAAGGTGGTTATTTACAAATAGAGATAGTTTTCTAAGGGTGGAGCACACTTGAGAAATGTATAGAATTCCTGTTTTCCAATATCGAACTTCAAAGTAAGGTCCGAGAAGCAGCATAGGACATCATTGTCATATAGATAATTGATATAGTTAATATTGAAAGTTCTCCTGTGTGTAATGTGAAGGTCATGGTTAATATACTCAAGTATGGCCAAGGGTATTTTTTTCTGTTTTGTTACAGGCACCTTGAATTGGAATTTGTAAAAGGATATAGTGAATATTTTGCTTGAGGACTCGAAGAGAGAAAACATCTTTTGACTTTTTGCTATTTAGTGCTGCTTTCTTTATTTCTATCCATCTGTAGATGGTATTATACTTCATACGTTCTATCCAAAATATATATCTCAATATCTCTGCGATGCTGCAGAGGTTGTGGCTTCACAGGCACTATATTACATCTCTTTTGGCAATGTCCCTTGCTCCTACCACTTTGGAAATCGATAAACCTTTTAACAGTTCAGTTACAAATACTTTCTCGCCCAATCCCTCCTGAACTGGGTATATTAGGTCTAGATATTGATCAAGTCTCCAATTCACATAGAACAGTGTTGTCATCTGATCCTTTCAACTTTATCATTTATTACATACAACTGGAAATTAGATATTATTCCCACTCTGACCTCTATAATCGAAAAAACCTAATACGAATTATGTATATGAATATATACTGTATATATACATGCTCGCAACCAGTTTAAACTTCATAAATTCTTCAAGGATTGGCACTGCTGGACATCATCCAACCTAGCTTCATCTCTCACATACTAAATCCACAAAATCTGCTGTGATGACACCAATTTCAACGTTTAGAGTTTAGATGATCTCTCCTCCTTCCCCGAAATTTATGTCAGGACTGGACATGCTGTTAAAATGTCTAGAAAATTCACCTGTCTTGACAATGGCAATTCTTTTCTCATATATAAAATACTGTATACTTTCAATTCTACAATTGACTTTACCTTCTGATAAAGTCATATGTTCAGACAAGACCTATAATGCTAATCTCTTGTATGAATATGACGCCAGCATTTTCCCCCATATGTCCCTGTTTTCCTTTCTGTACCCATATACACTATATGGCAATAATAATAATTGTAAGAAGAAATGCAAGCATTCACCCCCTCATGGATTGTAGGTAAGTGTGGATGTATCGGCGTCATTCATCTATGCAGTCAGCCCTCTGTCATTTACCACTTAGGCCTTTTGATATACTCTAGTGAACTATTTATTCATCTAACATCAGGTAAATCTGGCCTTTCCTTCAGTGATATGATTAATAATGTCTCATTAAGTGAACTGTGTGCTAGGACTAGTGTATGGGGACTAGCCTCACTGAAACTCTTCCCTCTACTTCCCCTTCTAATTGTTACCAAGTCAGCTGTTTAATTTTCCTGCTCCTCCAGGCTGCCATCCTCTTTCATCTGCCCTAGTGATTTATAGTAAGGGATTTCAGTGTTGAAATTCCAATCCATATGTAGTTAGCACCCCCTAGTGGGGGCTGCAAGTCGTCAGAAATTTCTCATATATGAAGTCAAAAACATAGGTTCCCTATACAGAGTTTTGTGAGCACTTTATGATCATTCCTAAAATGGAATGATTGACTGTGGAAACTGGGCTCATTATTATTAATTCCTATGATTTTTGGATTTGTATATGTCCCTACATGCAAAAGTGCACCAAATCCGCACTATATTGACATCACTTAATTTAATTTTGAGCCCATAAACATTCACAAAAAAATGCATTTTAAAAATCTAAGCTTTTGCCTCTTTTTTTTTTTTCTTTCTTTTTTTTTCTTATCCTAAATGACAGGCATTTATTGAATGTAGTGGGTGACAACATCTGTGTTCGGCTTTTACTATAATTATTTAAAACAATTATCTGACTGTTAAGTATTGAATAATAGTTATAAAACTGTCTGAATAGTAAAGCATTTGTGAGATTGTGCTTTTTAATAAAAATAGTTTCAATATTTTTCTATAATTATACTTAGAGATAATATGTAGTTACAACAAAGCTCTATTCATCTAAAAATTACACGATTAATGCCGAAATGGATTACATTGTTAGCAGTGGCGTAACTAAATTCTTGTGTGCCCCGATGCAAACTTTTGTTCGGGGCCCCCTACCTCATCCCTACAACGAACTCTTGATAGTGATGGATACGGCTGCTAGGGAGTTTAATCAACCTTAGTGTGGTTAGGGTAATCTGTGCATCTCCTTGGCTTATGGGCCAGATGGAAGCTGCAATCTCAAAACTGATGACAGTGCTTAAGGGCCCCCTAAGGCTTCTGGGACCCCGGTGCGACTGCAACCTCTGCACCCCCTTAAGTTACACCCATGGTTGTTAGGCATTGCTTGGCTTGCTGGAACACAGTCCCAACTAGTGTGAGGTCCATCTCAAGCCTTTGCTTCATGGAGGATAACCAGCATCCATATGGGAAAAACAGGCACAAAAAAGGCACCAAAGCATTTACAAAAGACTGCAACACCAGACATAGCCATCTCCAGCTTCTTCCAGCTCCTCTAAGATATCCAGCAATCTACAGACAGTGTTTTAACACTTGTGCAGTGTTAAAGTGGGCCCTCTCTCCTTCATATCTTCCTGTAGACAGAATGTCAACATCTTCTGATTTACCTGCTCCCTGTACTGGAGATCCATGCTGCAGTGATTCTCAGGAGGTGTCCTCCTTTTCTCCCATCACCCCATTGCAAACTTTCAGGGGGATCCTGATGGCTGGACAGATGCCATATTCAAAAGTACCGTCCATCCTGTGTGAACATGTTTTAGCAGTTTGCGGGGTGCTTGAGCATCATGTACTACAACTATGTTAATATATGGATTCAAGATGGGGGAAACACAGACTGGGGTGTTAGTCCTCATCATTCATGAATATCTGATTCATTCTTGGGCAAGGACGGTGACCCCACATCAAACCGATTACTCAACTGGAAGCACTAACTACACTTCAAGAAGTCTCTTGAACATGTTCCGTACTTCTTAGTAAGTGCTTTGCAGTTATTTGCACCGAAAGCACAGACAACCTATTGATTGGAATGACCTACTGTATATTTGATAACCTACGTATATCAGATCAGTGGGAGTTTAACATCTGAAACCCCCACCGATCAGCTGATTGATGGGACTGCAATTCTCAGATGAGAGCTGTGATCTGTTCTTCATGACACTGGCATCAAGTCCATCAGTCAAATCATTAAGACAGCTCAGCCTTAAACAGCCGCATTGTATGAGAGATCCGTGAAAATGGGAGCCTCTTGGGTACAAAATGACCATGAAAAATGGATGCTTTTCACCCAAAGGTCATCTGAATGTAGGTTTATTCAAGTGAATGAAACTGACTATTACTGCTATACACCATGCAATGTAGCATTCACACAATGGCCCCCAACCCCTTCAACCAGCTAAATGGAGGTCCCAGTAGTTGAACTTTTACCAATCTGATAAATATAACACAGACCATCAATATCTAAATCTTACAAGTAAAATCCCTTTGACCTGTTTGTTCTCTTCAGGATTTCTTCTTTTTCAGAAACATGCAGAAAATCCTGCAGACAAGCATAGATACAGTGTGGATTACCTGTATATCCTGTTTATCATTCAGTTCTAGATTTAGTGTTCCTTTAAAGATGGAGAAATACTATAAAGAGTAGGTCTAATATTTCTTTAAAAAGGAACAAAAACAGAACTTGTCAAATATCCTATCACTTTGTCTACAGCTCTAATAGCTACAGAATAAAAAATAGACCACTATAACATGCAATTTAACATATTTCTTAAAAACAAATCATTTTCTAAAATCAACCTAAAGTTATGCAGAACCAAAATAAGGTGCAAATGTAAGTCTATTGTACTACTGTATTCTTCCAATTTCATAAGGGAGCATTGAGAGATTTTTTTTTCCTGATGGATGAATACATAATCTAACAGTGACATGTTGAACTGGATAACGAATTTTGGAGGTATACTCCTATTAAAGCATTGCACCATACACCAAAAATAAAGCACCAGTATACGGTATTAGCAAAATTTTCTTCTGCAATTTCAATCTATGAAGTGAATCTGGAATAGCTCTTAATGTAGTTATTCCATTCATTGCCTGTAGTCAACAGAAAAGGAATCCAACCATGAAAATGAGTCAGGGCATAGCATATCTGTCCCTGAAAATAAACGAGAAGGGTATTGGAAAGACTGAGATTCCATTCTGTATTGTTTTCTCTTCTGTGCCATCTTATGTGCATTTTATTCACTTTGCATAGTGATTAGTCAATGAACCTAAACAGATAGCATTTGTAGTTGTTAGAATTTACAGATTTTGTTAAAAAATTATTAAAAATTTATTTTTTTATTATTATATTGTAAACATTGATGATGTTATACTATTATTATATTGACATAAATGGTTTAACCTAAAAGATTAACATTATTTTGACAAATAACAAATTGAAATTATTATTATTAATAATAAATAATGATTTTATTCTGACATTGAGTGAACAACATTCTTAGTCAATATTTCTGTTATCATGATCAATATACAAATCTCATATATAAAAACACTAATACTAATTCAGATAGTATAGCCTTCTTCAATTGACGATTGTGGTAAAATGCTTTCTTAGAAATGCAGTCATGAAGGCAGAGGAAACAATTGCTCATACGAGGCACAAAGTAACAGCAATAGATTGCAGACATAGGTCTCTATTGGTCGCTAGAGGTGCACGTCACTCCCATTTTACTATATAATAGAGGAGCAAGCTTCAGTGTTGAACATGACACTTGTGAAGGATGCATAGAAGGAGGGGAGAGGAGGGATTCAGCCTGCAATCCCGGCTTTCTTCTTCTGCAATGTTTTATCACTGACTTTGCTGAGACAAAGTTGTGATTTATTGTGAGTAGCAAGTTAGGAACTTAACATCCAGTTAATTTACCTGAAGACAGCAAGGAGGGCACTGCTTCTGCACTGTGACGTTGGATAGGATCTATACACAGTGGGATGAGCTCAGGCATCCAGAAGACATCTACCCAAGCTTTCTACATGGTATCTTGTACTCCCTATTGTGGGTCCCACTTGATGGACTATCACACCACCTAAGTGACCAAGTGAGTTGGTGTGCTATCATGACCAGACACATGTGGTTCTCTTTACCATATGCTTCTAAGCCGTTTAGGAGAACTGATTTGGTGAACTCTTCAGATCTTTTCTCCGCATTTTATGGGTTTCCTAACATCTCATCGCTTTTTAAAGGGGGTCTAAATATTGATGACATCGGAGACTTTGAGAACAACACCAAGTATGAAGCAGAGTCCCAGAGCTCGACTGTGAAAGCCCTGCTGATAGTCGCCTACTCTGTCATCTTTATCATCTCTTTATTTGGGAATATTCTGGTCTGCCATGTCGTCATTAAGAACAAGAGGATACAATCGGCCACCAGCTTGTTCATAGTTAACCTGGCAGTAGCTGACATAATGATAACCCTCCTCAACACTCCCTTCACCCTGGTGAGATATTGCATTGCAAAGTCGTCCATCCTTTTCTGTATAATAGTGGGTTTTTTTGTGTGCACCACTGCAAAAACATTGTAACTGTGCACAAAACAACAAAGAGGATAACTGTAAATTTGTCTTTACTAGTCTGTATAAAGGTATACTGTGCACAAAACTAAAGAGGATAACACTGCATGCTCGTATTTACTAGTCTGTATAAAGGTATACTGTGCACAAAACTAAAAAAAGAGGATAACACTGCATGCACGTCTTTACCAGTCTGTATAAAGGTATACTGTGCACAAAACTAAAGAGGATAACACTGCATGCACGTCTTTACCAGTCTGTATAAAGGTATACTGTGCACAAAACTAAAGAGGATAACACTGCATGCACGTCTTTACCAGTCTGTATAAAGGTATACTGTGCACAAAACTAAAGAGGATAACACTGCATGCTTATCTTTACTAGTTTGTATAAAGTTATACAGTGCACAAAACTAAAAAAAAGAGGATAACACTGCTTGCACGTCTTTACCAGTCTGTATAAAGGTATATTGTGCACAAAACTAAAAAAAGAAGATAACACTGCTTGCACGTCTTTACCAGTCTGTATAAAAGTATTCTCTGTGTAAAACTAAAAAAAGAGGATAACACTGCATGCTCATCTGTATAAAGGTATACTGTGCACAAAACTAAAAAAAAAGAGGATAACACTGCATGCTCATCTGTATAAAGGTATACTGTGCACAAAACTAAAAAAAAAGAGGATAACACTGCATGCTCATTTTTACTACTCTGTATAAGGAAGATATTGTTCATAAAACTTGAAAAGGGAATACCATTGTAGGCTATAAAGGTGTACTGTGTGCAAACCTGACAAAGGGGATAACATTGTAAGCTCGTCTTTACTAGTCTCTGTATAGAGGTGTACTGTGTGCAAAAGTACTGCAGCCATAGGTTCTTAGTCAATATGTGACTCATGCAGTTATGATTCACATAGCTTGCAGATAAGGCTTATGGGAATTATATTGTTATAAACTGTGTTGTTATTAAAGTAATATCTTGTTAGTTATTACATGCAGTAACAGAGTAGAGAAGCTGCTGATGTAGGAAGTACTGTCATGGACAGCAGACTGTTGTACAGTATATAGAATGTAGCACCATAAACCACACACTGTTCTACCATATATATAGCACCACAAACAGAACACTGTTCTACCATATATAGAATGAAGTGCCATGGGCAGCACTCTGCTGTATAGTATATAGAATGTAGCACCATGCACAGCGCTCTGCTGTACAGTATATAGGATGTAGCACCATGTACAGCACTCTGTACTACCATATATAGAATATAGCACCATGCACAGTGCTCTGTTGTACAGTATATAGAATGTAGCACCATAAACAGTTCATTGTTCTACCATATATAGAATGTTGTGCCATGGACAGCGCTCTGCTGTACAGTATATAGAATGTAGCACCATAAAAAGTGCATTGTTCTACCATATATAGAATGTAGTGCCATGGACAGTGCTCTGCTGTACAGTATATAGGATGTAGCACCATAAACAGTGCATTGTTCTACCATATATAGAATGTAGTGCCATGGACAGCGCTCTGCTGTACAGTATATAGAAGGTAGCACCATAAACAGTGCATTGTTGTACCATATATAGATGTAGTGCCATGGACAGCGCTCTGCTGTACAGTATATAGAATGTAGCACCATAAACAGTGCATTGTTCTACCATATATAGAATGTAGTGCCATGGACAGTGCTCTGCTGTACAGTATATAGGATGTAGCACCATAAACAGTGCTCTGTTCTACCACATATAGAATGTAGTACCATGGACAACGCACTGTTCTGTTCATAAAATATACTCAGCCTCTAAAAGGTATCTGTTTTCTTCACTCTTCCACTGTTTATAAATAGTAGTACCATGGACAGCACAAAAATATTGTTTGCGGTTTTGATGTGGTTTTCTTAGTGCAGCTTTTGAATTTACAGCTGAAATATGTTAAATAAATTTGTTTCACTTGCAAATTTGAAAACTTTACCAAAACCACTTCAAAACTGCATGCATTTTTTCCAATGCAGTTTTCATACAGGTTTCAACTACTTCACAACTGAACAAAGCTACAGAATCCTTTAATTCCTACCCAGTATGTATAAACAGTCACATTTTACCATCACCATGCTCCTTTATTGACCCCCACATAGCATCATACTTCGCAGTGGCTCTCCAGTGGCTCAGCAAAGTATTATTCTCCCTTAGTGTCTCCCACACAGAATGTTCCCCATTCGGCCCCCATACACCTAATAATGCTCCCCAGTGGTCCCCAGCCACATAATAATGCTCTTCATTGCCCTCCAAACACTTAATACTGCTACCTAGTGTCCCCCAGGCACCCAATATTGCTCATCAGTGGCCACAGACGCCTACTAATGCTCCTCAGTGGCCTCAGAGACTTAATAATGCTCAGTAGTGACTCACAGACAATTAAAGGGGTTGTCCAAATTAATTTTTCATACTGTTGACCTATCCACCCAAACCTCACACAAATCCGCTGTTTTGGCAGTATCTGGGCTCTGGAAGCTATAACAGTGGATGGGGAATGCATACAGGCTCTCTTATTCAAGTAATAGGAGTGGCACTATACTTTCCTGGAACCATCACTATGCAGTGGATGGGGTGAATTACGATAGGAGAGCCTATATGTGCTCGTCATTGACTGGGCACCAGGAGCTATACCAGACCCTGTCGGAATAGCTGATCTGTGCAGGGTTCAGGTGTTAGAATTTCACAGATCATATGATCAGGTCACATCTGAAGGTAAGTCATTAGTATGAAAAATCGCTTTGGAGCCAGATAACTTCCAGATGCTTAACAATGCTTTCCAGTGGCCTTACATACATTAGTTGTGCCATACAAATAAAAAAAACAAGCAACATTTACCCATCCTCATTCCCACAGAACTCCTTGCTGCTCTCCTCCTCTAGTTTGCCTGAATGGTGGAGCAGGAAGCTAAAGGCTTCTTATTTGACCATTCTATTCAACTATGGTTAAATGAAAACATGAGCCATTTTCCCCTCTGGATTGTTGCGGCACCTCTGGCGGGTCTCCACTGCACTCTGGTTGGGATGCACTGATATAGAATATAGTACCATGGACCGCACACTGTTCCATATAGAGTACTGCGTGCAATGAGTGAAATGAAAGTTTTGTGTCACAGTAAACTGAAGGACATTCATGTCTGTGAGAAGACTGTTTTACACTGAACAGTCTCTTAATAATGTGAAATCTAAGGGCAGATGTCATTTTTTATTTTTTATAACTGAATTTCAGTGCATGTTTAAATAATGCATTTATATTAATTGTTTCTTACTTAGTGAGTATACACAAATTAAAGTGTCCTTGTACATAAATTGACATGTTTATGGATGTGCTTGTTACATTGAAATATAAATGTGAGTATCGCATTACACAGTTCCTAAATAAAACTGTAATATATTGTGACAATTGGGGGTAGTTTAGCTTCAAAGGTGGCAGCTTCCTGGACTTTACAGAGGTGTTTGTGGCACTGGGTGCCAATTAAACCGCAGAGCAGGTAGCAGCAATCCAAAAGAAATGGCTTTATTCAGCTTGTAAAAGTACACCGGAACAAAAATAACAAAACAGCCGGTCCCACACACAGGGCAATACCTCACTTCTTGAGCCCTAACTTCTGGGGGCAAGAAGCTTTGCTGAGGTTTCTCCTCAGCAGTCTCTCACACTGAGCTTAACCAAGTCCATTGTGGAATCCAGTCCTCTTGGGACAGACCACCTGTCTGTCTCCAACTGGTCCACCATCTACCTGCTCCCTGCAGGTTACCAGCAGCACTCTCCTGCTGTGTGCACTCTCTTTGGTGTGAAGCCCCAGGTATGGGTGTGGCCAAGGTCCTTTTCAACCCTGTTTTTGGGTTGCTCACCAGCGCCCTCTAGGTTCACACCCTCACAATATCTATATGATAATAATATAACTTTGCTATATCAGTAGTATAACTTTTTCTCATAATACCACCATACTTTGTCTATAATATATTTCTATATTGCCTACAATATAGTTCTGTCTAATTTTTATACAGTCATATGGTACTCAAATAACAATGATGTTTAGTACACAAATAATACCAGTACTCCCAATTATTTTGCCCATGCATTGCCATACAAATCTCATATATTATAGATGTGTCTACTTTTCCTCTTGACTGGACATGTTCAGATATGCGTTTTACAAAATGAACAGCCTTTTGCGATATGCTCTCATAAAGTGATAGACAACATATTACTTTGTGATATCATTATCTTTTGTGCGTCTGTGTGTGGTCACCCAGTTATTGTTTGTTGTTTGCTGCATGCCACCATGTTTTGACACTGTATTAAATTTGGGATAATGAGAAATTGCAGTCTCTATCCAAATTAGAGATAAGTTAAAGGTGATCTTTCACCACAATTCCTTAATAGGTATTGCTCCACTGATTCTGATGTCTTTTTTTCTCTAGCCCTCACTGTTCCTGAGCAATCATTTGTTAATTTCAGCAGCCAATATGCTAATTTGGCTCACTACTGTGAGGTGGGTGGTCACGGGCTGTCAAATCCAGCCACATACCGCCCACCTGACATTAGAGAATCTAATTATCCTATTGGGTGCTGAAAATAACAGAAATAATTACTTAGATTGGGGACTAGAGAAAAAAAATTCCAACTGTGCTGGAGTCAATGGAGTGGAAGAAGAGGATGAACACAGAGACTTCCAGCACGTTCTCTGTGCTCTGAAAATCTAATATTCTGGACATTATGGGACCCTCATCTATATGAGTAAGAATCTTATGCAGTGAAGTGAATGCACTGTAAAAACTTTACTCTCCCCACATAACCCCTTTAACAGCAATAGTTCTGATGAAATATTACAGGAATATTAAAATATGCAGCAATTAAGGTGATTCTTGATTTTAATTTACATTTTCTTCTTTCTTCTTAAAGAAAGTTTAGTACAGTGAGAATGAGTCAGATATATTTGCAGTCTTCCGCATCTTACCATTTAGCAATTGGCTACAGTGAAGAAACTGTTGGTCATAGTTTGCAGCAGGAGGAGAAAGTCTTCATGGAATGTATCAGGCTGCAAAGTGGGGTTAACATTGATTTCATGAGTCAGATGAAAATCAGAATAATGCTTCTTTAAATAGTGAATTAATTTATTTCATTTGATTAAATGCCCAGTCCTAACTGCAATACAGTTGTATTGCACTATATTGTATATGCAATCAGAGCCCCTAGGCTCTAAAAATAAAAATAAAACAAAAAAAAGTTTAAAGAAACTATAAAATGAGTAAAAATTTAAATCGCCCCCTTTCCCTAGATTACATAAAAAATAAGCAAAGAAAATAGACATAAACATAGTAGGCATAGCTGTGTCTGAAAATATCCAAACTGTAGTTGGGAAAAAGTTAATTTGAATATCTTTTTTGTGACTTCATCTCACCCAAACAATTAAAAAAAAGAGTAAAACTTGACCAAAACATCATACATTCCCCAAAATGGCATCAATAAAAACTATAACTTGCCCTTAAAAAAAGATACCTTACATATAATCGGATATGATATAAGAATATAAAAAAGTTACTGGTGTCAAAATATGGTGTCAGATTTTTTTTTTTCAGAATTTTTAATTTTTTTCATGGTGATTGTATTGACCTACAAAATATAACTAGTATTTTTACTGCACGATGAATGCCATAAAAATTAAACCTATAAATTCCACCCTATTATGTTTTTTCCAAGTTTCCAGTACATTGTATGGAACATTAAGTGGTGCCATTATAAAGCAAAATTTGCCCTCTCAAAAATATGCCCTAATACAACTCTATGAATGGAAAAATAAAAAGTTATGGCTTTTGAAAAGGCAGGAAGGAAAAAAACCTGAAAATTGCCATGTCCATCGCCAAGGGGTAAAAATTTGTCCTGTTTTTAGTTATTCCTGTTACATACTTTTTATGGTGCCCCCTAGTGTTCTTATAAGTTCCCATTTAAACAGCCACTTCAAGGGACACTAAACACTGAAAACTAATTAAAAAAATTATAAAATATACATCATCTATAGATTTGACTGTTTGATCAACTGCTAAGCTGCAGCTCTGAGCAGTGTAGCAGAAATCTTGCAGACGAAAGTTGCTTGATACATCATAGATTGTAAGCTCTTGGGAGCAGGGTCCTCAATCCTATTGTGTGAATTGACTATTTCTCTGTAATGTATCTTTTTGTTTGTACATGAACCCTACATTTTTTAAAGTGCTGCAGAATATGTTGGCGCTATATAAATAAAATGTATTATTATTATTATTATTATTATTATTATTATGCAGACACTGCTTACTTCCTGCAGCTCCATATGCGGCTAAAGAATGGCTAGGAACATGAGCATGACATCACAGGAATTTTGGAAGGGGGCAGTACTTGTCATTAAGGGGGCAGGTCTTAGCACCCACTAACTAAAATGCTGTAATCGAGCATTAATCAAAACAGTTCAGCTCCAGGACAAGAATTACATCAGAGAGAGATAAGTATTGCTTGCTTGTTGTTTTCATGTATAGTGTGCAAGTTACCCAGCTTTCCCAGAATACTGATAGGCAAAACTAGCTGGCTGTATCAGTTTGGAAACAGAGTTGAGTTTATGTATGTAGATTTACCTTCAGCAGTCCCTATTACAGCACTGTTATGCTACCCAGCTTTCCTGGGACCCCAAAAGGCATATCTCTTGCGTGAAGAGATTACAGAGCTTGAAGGGGAATTTAGTTAGGTATATTTAGAAATCTGCAGTCCCTGTTACAGCAGTACTACATATATTACCCAGCTTTCCTGGAACTCTGAAAGGAAAATCTGACATGGCATGACACAGTTATAGCACATGGAGGGATTTTTACTTAGGTAGATTTTTATTGGACATTCTCTATTAAAGCTTACCATGACATGTTACCCAGATTTCGTAGGAACATGAGAGGCATATCTGGAAAGTTATTGAATAGTTATGGAGCTAAGAAGGATCAAGCTACAATGTTACACTTAAGGGGATGTTTTACATTATATGCAGTTATGCTACTCATCTTTCCCAGAACCCTGAAAGGCAAATCTGGGTGATTCTAGATTGATTTGGAAGCAAGTAGTACACTTGCTAATTATCCTGTTTTCCTAGAGCCAAGAAAGGCAAATCCTGGCAAGCTATGTTATGATTAAAGAACAAGTACGTACATTTACTTAGCATGTGAACTGTAATATGGAATACTGAATACTATATTTAGCTATGTTACCCAACTTTCTCAGGAGTCTAAAAGGCAAATCTGGCAAGCTTTGGAGCATGGAGGGACATTTATTTTACATTATTTTTATATTAGGTTATTTATTATTCAGCAGTTCCACTTACAGCATCATTTGGTTTGCTTTCACAGGATAAGTAAATGTGGCATGGTATGCCTGAAAAGCAAATCTGGCATGGTATGCCATATTTTTTAGTACATATACATATAGTATCAGAGCAATACCAGTCTGGTATTTAGAATACCTATCCATTAGTTGTTACCCAGATTTCCAAAGCTCCTGAAAGAAAAATATGTGTATGTGTGTGTATATATATATATATATATATATATATATATATATATTGCAGGGATATAGACAAAATTGGGGTTACCTGGAAATTTACTTTCATTGAGTCCGAAGGCAGCACAGAAGGGTCTTTATCCCCGCCTTTAATTCCTCCTAGGACTGTCACACCTTGGTAGCAATGAGACAGTTAATTAGCATAATTAATGGTATAAGAACCCCTTCTCCACTATCTGTGTGTTTTAATGGACTAGTTTTTTTTACTTGATTTTAATTTGGGAGGGTATACTTTGCTGCCTTCGGACTGAAAGAAAGGTAAACCCAATGTTGTCTTTCTTATTCATCCTGCAGCAACACAGAAGGGACCTAGCTAGCTACCTAAGTGGGGAATTTCATCATTTGGAAACCGTATTAAGTACTGCTGTGCCCAAGACTGAACCCTCAGAGTGGATGTCCAGGTGATGCTTGATGATGCAGCATTACAAATATCCAGAATAGATACTTGTGCATTTTCAGCCCATGAAGTTGCTGTGGAACGTGTAAAATGCACCCTTGGTGTAGTTGGTAAAGAGAGATTTGCTAATCTGTAAGTCTCCAGAATAGTAGACTTGATCCACCTGGCCAATGTGTCTTTAGAGGATTTCATTCCCTTTCTAGCGCCTGAAACGAGTACAAATATATTTTCCATTTTTCTGAAACCTTTGGTTCTATCCAGGTGAGTCAGAATAGCTCTTTTAACATCTAAGGTATGGAAACATATCTGTTCTTCTGTCTCAGGATGAGGATAGAAAACTGGTGAGAAGGATTCTTTATTATTTTGAAAAGAATCGACTTTACGTATGAAACTTGGCAGAGTTCTCAGGAGGACTCCATTGGGTAAGAACACATCCACTGTGTATGGGTGATCTTGTGGATTCAGGGAACAAAACATTTGAAGTTTTGCATTGTTTCTGGTTGCCATCAAGTCTATCTGTGGGATTTCACATCTGTCTGTTAGGAGATGGAAATATTTGGGATTTAGTTCCCACTCCGATGGTCTGAGTGTCGTCCGGCTCAAAAGCTCTGCATAACAAAGGATCTCTGAATACCAGAGCTGATATTATAAGCCCAGCAGGGCAGATTCTGCCAATTGGAAAATCTTCTTGCATTTTGTCATCAGTAGCTTGCTTCCTGTTCCACCCTGCTAGTTCAAATAATAAGCCACCACTTGGTTGTCTGTTTGAATTAGGACAGATTTGTCTTGGATCAATGGCTTGAAATCCAGAAGTGCCAAACTGACAGCTTTCATTTCTCGAAAATTTTGAAAAGCGGAACCTGTCCAATTTGTCCCATAGACCTTTTGCTCAAGAAGTTTGCAGATGAGCACTTTGAGGAAGAAAAAGGACTTGTGTTTATCATGTAGATTGTGAGCCCTATATGGGACAGTGACTGACAACGTCTATAAAGCACTGCGGAATATGATGGCGCTATACAAGTAAGCCAAATAAATAAATAAATTATTATGAAGCCTAGAAAGGATTTTGAAGTTTCAGGAAGTTTCCCAGTTTATCTAGAATCCAGGTTCTCTGAGAAGAGTGATGATTACTTGAAGGTGATTTTGCAGAAGGGATGCAGATGGAGCGGCTATCAGCCAATCATTGAGATACAGAAATACTTGAATTGCTTTCAATCACAGAGCTGCTACTACGACTACTGCCACTTTGGAGGAAAACCCTTGGAGAAGAAGTTAGGCCAAAAGTAAGTTCTTCGAATTGGTATTGAATTATGAATCCTAAATGACTGACCGCTATTCTCAAGAATTTTCTTGAAACTGGATGGATGGGAACATGCAGATACACATCTTTCAGGTCCAAGGATGATAGGACTTGGCCTTTTTGTAAGGCTGCAGTGACTGTCCTTATTGTTTCCATCTTGAAGTGAATCTTCTTCGCATATCGATTCAGGGATCTGAGCTCTATGATCAATATCCAGGAACAGCCAACCTTTGGAACTGAAAAAATTATTGAATAAATCCCATAACATTCTTCCTCTTTTGAGACTACTTCTAAGGGTGGGATCACACCTGCGTTTGAGTCCATCCGCTGCCAATCCGAGTGAAAATCTCGGGGAACAGGTTCGGCATCGGATACCGACAGGTTAGCAAAACATTGGTTAAAAACCCATTCTTTTGAATGGGTTTTTAAAGCAATACGTGGGTGTCCGATTGCACCCTCTGCGAGTCCTTTTTTTTTCGTCGGAAACAAAGTCGGACATGCAGGACTTCGTGTCCGACGAAAAAAAACAGCTTTGCAGCGCAGAGGGTGCAATCGGACACCCGTGCATTGCTTTAAAAACCCATTCAAATGAACGTTTTTTTAACCAATGCGTCGCTAACCTGTCGATATCCAATGCTGATCCCGTTCCCCGAGATTTTCACTCAGATTGGCAGCGGACGGACTCAAACGCAGGTGTGAACCCATCCTAAGGCATTCATTGCCAGAAAGTCTTGTATAAAAGGAAACACATGAGGAATCTGTTGCTTGTTTAGAAGAAAATGATCCTTTGGTTTGTGGAGAATTTCTATTACATAACCATTCTTTGAGATCCAGAACCCATTTGTCTGAAATAATACTGTACAAGCCTGGGAAAAAAATTTGCAAACAACCTCCAACTTGACAACTTCTGATGTCAGAAACCCTGTTTGCCAGCCCCTGCATCTTCATGTTTTTTCCTTAATTTTTCAGAATTTTTGACAGGGTCTACCATGATAATTTCATCTGTTATTTCCTCTCTTCAGGAACAATTCGTATCTTCTCTGATAACGGAGATGAAACTTAAATCTTCTATTGGTTTGTGGAAAGACCAGGGCACTTGCCTTCTTATTAGCTTCCAAAAGCTGATCCAGTTTTTCTCCAAAAAGTCTCCCATGATCAAAAGGGATTGAACATAGATTGTACTTTGAAGTAGCTTCTTCTTTCCAAGGCTTTAGCCATATGGCTTGTCTCGCCACATTGGTGATTGCTAGATTTTTTTGCAGAAATTCTTAGTGTATCTAAGGGAAAGTCAGAGGCAAAGTCTGCAGCTAGTTTAAGGGAATAAAGTTGCTTCATTAATTCTTCCCTTGGAACACCATTTTGGATGTCTCTTCCCAACTGACTTGGCCATAATCTTAATGCTCTAGACACAGGAACTGCTGCCATGGTGACTTTAGATGAAGCTGCCAATTTCCGAAAAATATCAGCTCTACGATCCATTGGATCCTTAAGAAAATATGAATCTGCTGGAAAAAGGACTTTATAGATAGGTTCGCCACTGCTGGATCAACTGTGGCTGGCTCTGGTAGGAGAGGCTTGACTCTGAGTACAAATTATACATACGTCAGGCACATGGTCATCAGGTAACAACTGCTGACACTCAATAAAAGTTCCATACTTCCTTTTAGAGAGCTTTTTACCACTGGATATCTAAATACTCTGAGGGTCCGGCTTGCAGGACCATAGCTAGACTTACAGCAGCTCACTCCTGCACAGGAGGAGCCTCTAGGCTTGTTTTTAAACAGCTATCTGAAAGCCTCTCAGACATAGCCTGGGAATGTGTGACAAGAAAACCAAAAACCTGTGTAAAAGAAAAAAACCCTCTGTGGGCCTTTTAGGAAAAAAATGACGACAAATAAAAACACAAACAGCTAGTGTAGGGGAGGGGGTTCTTATACCATTAATCATGCTAATTAACTGTCTCATTGCTAAGTTGGTGGGCTGGTCCTAGGAGGAATTAAAGGCATAACTATGCATATTATAGAAAAACTTGGCACACCACGGATTTCAAGTGTAATCGCCTGAAACATTTATTGTGGAATACAATCTAAAACATAAAGGTGACATTTAGAGTGACAAAAGAAGCAGCCACAATAATGACTCAGATGTTCCATATATATATATATATATATATATATATATATCAAGGGCAAGGGCTATGAGGGGAAATAATGTGTACAATTCTGATGTACAAATCATGCAACAGACAATCCAGGTGACTGGTAACTCTGTAGGTAGTTGGGGTGGTCTAGTATGGGGTTAAGGAATAACAACTGAGCAGTGCTAGATAATTTTGTACAAATGGGGGTATAAAGTAGTATGTAATAAAAACTAAACAAAAACACAAGCATAAACAAAATCATAAGTGTATTAGATAATAAAAGATAGGCAGGTTGTGCGGTAGGTACAAGATGGTAGGGCTAGGGAGAAAGATTGAAATAACTCACAAAGCAACATACTGGATTCTAAAGGATATAGCTGTTCAGATACAATGCCAAAGAATAAAGAAAGTTGGCTGGTGAAAGGCATTCTGATGTAACGGGATCCCTGCTCTTTAAATATGGTGTGGGCATGACTCAAGAAACCCCTGTTATATCAGAATGCCTTTTACCAGCCAAACTGCTTTATCATTTGGCATTACATCTGAATAGCTATATCCTCCAACAATTATGTTGCATTATGCATATCTGTAATTCAACATTTTGAGAAATTGGACAACTTTCCCTTTGGAGCTCTACCATGTTGTCCTATTGTAACACTAAGTTGGTAAGGTACAGCCAGCTGTTGTCATTGTGTGTGCACTACTTCTGGTACTATTGGTATAACTGTTGGTACCAGTACTATCTATTTCATACTGTCAGTTGCTTGGAGGATTCCTTCCAACAAAATGGGATCTCTCACTGTATAGACACTGTATACTGTATACTGTATAAGTATGCATCCTAAACCCTGCCCTGTCCTCCTAAACTTCCTGGCTCACGTGCATTAGCATTAGAGGGGAAGAGAGATGGGGGACAAAACATGCCTGCTGCTTGTAGGACTTTTCTTTCCGCATTTTTAAAGCAGAATTGGGAACGGAATCCCCCATTGGAGAGCCAGTGCAAGTGTGAACCTAGCCTTAGCATGTTGTGATATTTTGTGAAAAAACTGTTCTTGCATTAGCACTTTTATCCCAGCCAGAAATTTACCATCAGAAAGAACCCTGAACCAAACTGGAGATCACTCAAGTGTTGACACATCTATATGAGTATATGTGTGTGTGTGTGTGTATAATATATGTTTTATGTACCCAATGGAGTGCAATCAATAAATAAAGTACACCATGTACTTTTTACCGCTATGGGACATTATACTGTGTGGAGGGGCCACTATGGGACATTATACTGTGTGAAGGGGACACTCTGTGATATTATACTGTCTAGAGGCCACTTTGGGAACATTATTGTGTGTCTAAATGGGGTGTTATACAGTGTGGGGGCCAGGAAAGGGGGCGCTATGTCATGTGGGGGAGGCCCAAGTCAAAAGTTTGCTATGGGGCCCAGTCTTTGCTACTTACTCCCCTGGGCATATTTATTTATTTTGCTTACTTACAGTATATAGCGCCATTGTGTTCTGCAGCGCTTTACAAACGTTTGTCAATCACTGTGCCATAAAGGGCTTACAATATACATTCCCTATTTGTATGTTTTTGGAATGTGGGAGGAAACCGGTTACCCATGCAAACACAGTGAGAACATACAAACTCCTTGCAGATGTTGTCTTTGGTTGGATTTGAACCTAGGACTTCCAAACTCTAAGACTGCAGTTCTAACCACAGGAAAGGGGATGCTATGTTGTCAGGGCCATGTAAACCCATTGGTGGGCCCAGTGCAAAGGTTTCATAAGTGGGCCCCCCCCCCGTCACCACCAATTAAACATACCTGACCCACCCAAATTAAAATGGACCCCACATAGTATAATTCCTTCTTACTGGCCCCATACAATATACGTGGCCATGCCCTTGCACTTATAAATAATAGTCCCCCCTTATAAATAATAGTTCCTGTTCACAGGTAACTACCCCTTATCAATAATATTTATAATGCGGTCAATATTTATAAGAAGGGACTATTATTTAAAAGGGGGATAAGATTCCTTGCTTATAAATAATAATGCCCCCTTATAAATAATAATGCCCCATATAAATAAGGGTACCTGCTTATAAATAGTGCCCCTTATCAGCAATTGTCTCTCCTTATAAATAATAGTTACTTATTACTAATAGTTCTCCCTTCTAAATAGTTCCCTCTTATAAATAATAGTCCCCATTATCAATAATAGCCCCCTTTATAAATAATAGTACTACCTTATACTTCCCCCTTTTAAATAACAGTCCACATTTATAACTAATAGCCCCCTCCCCGCTATAAATAATAGTTCCCCTTTATTTATAAAGAAGGGAACTATTATTTATAAGGGAGA
Source organism: Leptodactylus fallax (assembly GCA_947044405.1). NCBI lineage: Eukaryota > Metazoa > Chordata > Amphibia > Anura > Leptodactylidae > Leptodactylus > Leptodactylus fallax. The sequence continues at coordinate 2,166,258 of CAMRHE010000166.1, forward strand.
ACTATTATTTATAAGCAGGGGAACTATTATTTATAAGGGAGAACTATTATGAGGGGGAAACTTATTTTTAAGGAGGGCTTTTGTAAGAGGGAACTATTGTTTATAAGGGGAAAACTTTTATTTTTAAATGGGCTATTATTTATAATATTTCCCCATTATAATATTCCCCCCTTATAAATAATAGTTCCTCCCTTAATAATAACCTTCGTTAAAAATAATAGATCCAGCACTATAGACAATACCCCTTATAAATAATGTGTCCAGGTTCAGAAGGAAGTGACGCGGCAAATTTAGCTCCACCCACTCCTACATTGACTCCACACATTCTTATCTATTTTTCCATGTAACCCCACACAGTATAATGCTCCTACAGTCACCATAACATTATATGCCCCCCCACATTATAATGTTCCCCTCCAATTGCCCCACAGTATGAAGTCCCTCTCCTCGTGCCCCAGTTTAAACTAGAGGGGGATATCAAACTGGAGCAGCTGGAGGGGGACATTAAACAGTGGGGGTAGATAGAGGGGGACAATAAATTAATGGCAGCTACAGCGGGACATTAAACTTTGGGCAACTGAAGGGGGACATTAAATCATCGGGGTAGCTGGAGGGTGACCTTAAACTGGGGGCAACTAAAGGCGGACATGTCCCCCCTCCAGCTACTCCCATGGTTTAATGTCCTCCTCCAGTTGCCCCCAGTTTAATGTCTCCATCCAGTGACCCCCATTGTTTAATGTCCCCCTCCATCTGCTCTTCCAGTTTATTATCCCTCTTCATCTCCCCCAGTTTAATGTCCACCCTTCATCTGCCCCCATTTTAATGTCCACCTCTTCATCTGCCCCCAGTTTAATGCCCCCCTTCATCTTCCCCCAGTTTAATGCTCCCCTTCAAATGCCCCAGTTTAATGTTCCCCCGTCATCTGCCACCAGGTTAATGTTTCCCTTCAATTTTCCCCCAAAGTTTAACATACAAAACACTGATACTCACCCTCTCTCAGTCACAGAGTCTTCAGGGAGCTGCAGGCGCGATGAGAGTGATGTCATGACGTCGCTCCTACAGCTCCCAGAGCCGGAGGACACAGGGAGCACAGTGGTGAAGTGGGAGCTGTCTGTGGGCGGCTCCTGCTTCATTCACCTTTATATACAACTCATTGAGACTGGGACATACCTCCCACTGCACAGTTCTGCACAGTCATTACTGTAAGTCTTCTATTGTAGAGCAAGGACTTTCCAGTTTCCTGCTCTGTCATAGGCTTTAACTGTATTGATGTGCACAGCATAGCACGCCAATACAGTTGTGAGTGGAGCTCTCCCGGGCAGAAAGTCTTGTGCCCGGATCAGGGGGCCCCCGCAACCATAGGGCCTGGTGCAAGTGCACCGTTTGCCCTATGGTTAAAGCAGCCCTGTACAGTATGTTTTGTGTGTGTGTGTTTTTGTGGGGCGAGGGGGGAGTCAAAAGTTTGCTATGGGCCCAGGCTTTGCTATTTATGCTCCTGGGCATATTTATTTATCTTGCTTACTTATATAGCACCATCATATTCTGCAGCACTTTACAAAGGTACCTGGAGGAAACCCACAAACAAACAGGGAGAACATACAAACTCCTTGCAGATGTCCTTGGTTGGATTTGAACCTAGGACTCCAGTGCTGCAAGGTTGCAGTGCATAGATTGTAAGCAGGGCCCTCAGTCCCATTGTGTGAATTGACTTATTACACAGTAATGTCTCTTTTTCACTGTACTTGAACCCTACAATTTGTAAAGTGCTGAGGAATATGTTGGCACTATATAAATAAAAAGTATTATTATTTTATTTTTACCTCAACTACTGTCTGGCTGTAGACTATTATACCAAAATTATATTTAGTTTGCAGAATATATTTGTGTGTACAATGCCACCTTCTAGTAACCTTACTTGGTGATGTTCAGAGGTCAACTGCACTATTTGGATATTTTTTCACTATTTGGTTTCACTTCAAATATTACTGTTATCTGGAAACCTGCACCTGAAGTCTGACACTCCTGCACCCACGCAATTTTAAACATGTGCAACTATACTAATATGTATAGCAACAGTATTAGCTAACAGGATTGTCATCCCCTGGCATAGATGGGCACTTCAAGCACACCAAAAACACAGTCCACAGATGGCTGCAACTGGTTTAATTTGATTCTCATGCAGTTAAATTACAAAACAATAAATATAGAAGACATTTCTAGACCTTCCAGGCACCAAGTACACATAAAGCTGCTAACTTAAAAGAACTGAGCCTAGTGTCAAGGATCTAAACAGTCTTTAAATGTTGCTGTTTAGGTCGTCTTTGCCACAGTTTTTGATTCAGTTGCTGTTTTTATAGATCTTTTCCACTCCATGTGGTTTTAATCTCTATGTATAAATTTAAATCTTGCTACAATAGCTTTATCCAGAAGCAAAGAGCCATGTGCTGGTGAACTCTCAGCACCAACTTTACAGGTAATTAATCATACCAAATGCCTGCAGTGGATAAATGGAGAAGTTAGACCCTTTTACTACAATTTTGTAAGAGAAAAAAAAAAAAACATGACCTGCATAATATTACATCTCTGCCCTGCTAGTCCATAACTCTTTTATAAAATTGTTCTGTTGGCCTTGGAAACAACTGTTTGATATAGTATTCCGTTATTTAGTCTGTGATCTTCAAGTACACCCTACAGATTTTTTTACATGATCAAGTTATATACAGGACTATAACTATAACAATAGGGCATCCTCTATGTCTGAAAGAAAAAAAGGTCTTCTACACCAACATAAAAGGGGGTTCTTTATTGTAAGCAGTGATATTATGGAACTCTCAGAGGAAGATGCTCTAGTGATACAATTGAAAGAGTTTAAAAGGGGGTTTGAGTGCCTTCCTTGCATGTAATATTACAATTACAAAAAATGTAAGCAATGCTGGAGGAAAGGCTGGGTGGAAAGAGTGTGAATATGTGGTTTAGAAATAGGGTGACAAAGAAAATAAACTGAAAGGTGGGTGGAAAGAGTCTACTGTAGGTGTAAGTGTGAAATATAATAGCATAAATTATGCTGTTTATTGCTATGACTGCATATGAATGTCAGGACAAGGATAATTACTGTTAATTGATATGAGGTTGCATGTGGGAAGGAGGTAGAAGGGTATGGGAGAGATGATGATAAGGATGACTAATCTGTATTGAGGTACTAAAAGAATGACTGTAATGATGCCAGCTGGATGCCAGTCCTCCAACTGGACAATAAACATGAGTACCGGACATTCACTATAGCAGTCACCTTTTCTGTGTACTAACAGTGTCTCCTGGTACGAAGATATCCAGATGACTTACTGCAGTACTGAATGGTGTAACAGCTGAACAGTCACAAGAAATATGAAGGTGTAACACCAGATACTACTGACCCTTACTGTCCCCATTTACACCCAGTCAGACTGAGAAACAGGACAAACCCCTATTCCTAGCAGCAATCTGCAGGGCCGACTCCAGGTTTGTGTGGGCCCTTGGTCGACAGAGTCTTATGCATGCCGCAGCAAAAAAAAAAAAAACAAAACAACAGAAATTGGGTATTTTTTACTGAGGCAGACCTACTGGAGTGGACTGTAATACAGTCCAATCCTTACAAGTAGATAGAACCTGTTCAGACATCAGAATATAAAGAGGAATTTGAGGCAGACATCTGCCTTGGATTCCTCTTTATTTTCTGTCCCCCGGCTTACGGTGGTGGATTTGAGTATCAGTATTCCACTGCAGCTCTCCACCTAATTAGGCCTCCGCTGAAGAGTAATAAGCAATTCTTGGTCATTTTCGGATCCACATATATTGTGGAACTTGCATAAAGCATATATTAGAGAGGTCCTCATTAAAGAGGTTGTCCAGGCTATTTATTTATTTATTTTTTATATTAGGCCAGGGATGGTGAAAAATTAAAAAAAAAAAAAACACTCCCCTGTACCCAATGCTCTGGCGCGGTCTGTTCCTGCTGCTCCGCTGTCTTGTTTTGCTAGAACCGTGACGTCCCACACTGTGATGTCCTATGTTCCCTTCCTTAGGCCGTTGATTGGCCCTTTGACTTTGATTTGACTGCACCATGGAGGCTATGACTCATAAGAGACTACATCTCCCACTGAGACATTTGGCGCAGATTCACTCGTAGGGTTCCTCGTCCTTGTACACCAGATATGAGCATAATGGCCAATTTCATATCACTTACATGTTGCACATTACTCGGTACCATGATAGGGATTTGTTTGATTTGCTTTGTTTGCTTCCCTTTGTGTTGTATTATCTTATTGTTTTATCATCAAATTTCTTTTGATGTTACAATATGTATATACTTACATGCTGTTTGGACATCGAAATCATACTGATCAGTGTTCTCATTTATTGCATTGCTTGTCCTATGCCTGTACTGTTTTATAAACTCTGAATAAAAAATTTAAATTAAAAAAATAAAGAATGCAGTGTCTTTTTGTTGCAGATTTTGCTGCTTTTTGTTTTGTTAATTTTTTATTTTTATTCCACAACATGGGGCCTTAGCCTTACACAGTTTTTGAGGAAACTTGGCAAGGAGGTTGTTCCAAACATCTTGGAGAACTAACCACTTATCTACTGGATATAGTCTTGGTTAAAGAGGACCTTTTAATGTCCTCGGAGATTGTATTGTACTATCTGTGTTATATACCTCTAGAAAGCTGAAAGTGCACTTAATTCAGCTTTGCACCCGGGTGCCAGAAATATTGGCGCCATTTGTTTCAGCATCGATATCCCTCCACTGTCAGAAGGGCAGGCCTTACAGTTCTTCTATAATGCTGAGCAGTAAGGCCTGCCCTTCTGACCGTGGAGGGATATAGTTGCTGAAACTAACGGCACTGATATCTCACTGGCACTGGCATCGGGACGCATGCTGGTGAATTCTGCACACTGTCAGCTTTCTAGCGGTATATAATACTGTTGATCTTCGAGGACATGAAAGGTTCTCTTTAAATCCTTTTGTCTCTTCAGGCAAACCCAGATACCTTCGATGTTGAGATTAGGGTTCTGTGAGGGCCATAACATCACTTCCAGGACTTTGCTAACCTCTCCTTCCAGGCTGGTCACACCAAATATTGATTTGATTTAGAATTGTCTTTTGTTCATCCACTTTACATTTTGTTAATTGACAAAAATAAACTATTACCACTTCTGTTTTCAAAAGCATTCTTACTATACAGCAATTTTTCCTGTTGCAGCTGTTGAATTGCATAATGTTACACAATAGTTGCAACAGTTCAATTAGTAATAAAGTGACAATAAATGTAATAGCCTTAACAATAGGCATAATATAACCTGGCAATAGTATGTAGTATATAGTATGCAGCTGAAATATCTTGAAAAAACTATATCTGGCATAGCATGTGCAATCACACAGTAAGGTTCCATGTGCAAGAACGTGCATTGAACGTGCATTGAACCATTATTTTCTTATGGCCTCATACACACACCCCTGTATTATCATGTAGGGGGCTGTAAGTTAGAATATTCCAACTGCGCTGGAATCAGTGGAGTTACACCTACTAACTTTCTAAAAACTTGAATTGGTTGAGGTAGTGATAGGTTCTCAAAGTTATAAATGTATGTGTGGTAGTATATGGCTTACCTATACAGTATCTAAACTTGGAGATAGCTGGAACTTCAAAATTTGTAATTCATTTATAAGCACATAGTGCTTAGCAAGATTTAAATAGATAGATGCGGCTATTTTGGTAAAGTCTGAATTATGCTTCATTTAAGAACAGCTATGATCTTCTTGCCATGAAAAAGGACTAGAGAAATATGTAATTACAGGCTGTAAGGGTGTTCTTCTGACATGAGTACCATACATTTATTCATAACCACTTATAGATGAAAGAAGAATAGATTCCCGCATCAGACAGCAGCTGTACATAACTCAAATATAACTCTTTATAAAATAAAGAGTTGGTAATGTTTTTAAATGTGTGGGGGTAGACCACAGCTTTTGTTAGAAAGGTCTATCAGTCATGTACCATACCTGGCATTTACAACCAGACTATTATGTTGCATTCAGCTCTGTTGGAGTCATCAACTAGAGATGGGCGAACCTCTCAAGATTTGTTTCGTGTTCAGTGGCTTGAGTTCCTGATTTGTTTTGGAGTGAACAAGTTTGGTATGAACCACACTTTAAGTTGGCTTATGGCATCTTATGGATTGCAGCCCCTCTCAGATTGCACATCTAGGTCCTACTTACTCCAACCTTTGCTGGAGGGGATGTGGGGGTGTGGATGATCTCATGCACATGTGGTGGGACTGCCTTTCATGTTTATGTTCTCTATTACCAAGACTGCCATCCCTATGTCCCCTGGCCTGGCACTATGCTTGTTAGACACAGATAGCCTTCCGAATAATATAATGGTGGTGGCTGCGCGATTGGTGAATGCTCTCCAGTGGAGATTGGCGAAGTGTCTGACTGTTGCTGAACTCATCCAACACGTACATTTAGCCAATACTAAGGAGAGGATGCTAGCTGAAAGGGGCAAATACTTTGCTAAATTTAACTGTCGCTGGGCGTTGTAGAAGACCTACCAAGGTTTGCCTTAGCCAGGATCTTCATTCCGAGACTGGGAACCCTTTACTACTTTCCTTACTATAAGTCGGACTCTTCTCATTTATTATTCTGGCACCCAATGTTTTGCTTTGTTTTTAGCAACTTCACATCATGAGCTTACACTTCTATTTTCTCCTTTTTTATGTTGACTTATGTTTCTTGTTCGATTTGTTTCCCCTACCCCCAATATATTTAGAGTGACCCTTGTCTTATGATCATCTGACATTCTTGAATTGTGCTTTCTCACGATTTAAAGGTACTCTCACACTTGTATACTATCATACAATAAGCTTTTACTAGCTGTAATTTCGTCTGGACATATATCCTTTGTATGGTTTATTTTATCCAATGTTTTGTTTATGCACAAAAATGTAATAAAAAGTTAATTTTTTTTTTGTAAAAAGGTGGCCTAATGTACAAATGGGGAAAAGGCTCTACAGCATTGTGATTAGAGATTTAGGTACATTTACATATCAGCTGTACATTATATTGTTATTCATATTAATGCATGGAATCTTTCATTTGTCCTTAGGTTCGATTTGTGAGCAGTACCTGGGTTTTTGGGAAGCTCATGTGCCATGTGAGCCGTTTTGTACAATACTGTTCAGTCCACGTCTCTGTTCTTACCCTCACAGCTATTGCTCTGGACAGACACCAGGTAAATTATAATATTTAAGTATTCAGATTGGTAAAAGAGCCTATATTAACCCCTCTCTACTGTGGCAAATATTGGATTCTTCATTTTTAGTTTTTGCTTCCCGCCTTCCAAAAGTCATTGCTTTTATATTTTACTTTTTACATGGCCATATGGCTTGTTTTCTGAAGAATAAATAGTACTTCCTTTTGGCAATCTTTACATTTCCATATGATGTGCCAGGAAGCCAGACAAAAAAACTTTAAATTTTAAAGTGAAAAAAAAAAACCTTTGTTTGCATTACTTTCTTATGAGATTTATTTTTACAATGTTCATCCTGCGATGAAAAAGTGTGGATACCCTTATTCTGCAGAACAGTTGATTTACAGTGATAGAAAATTAGCAAATTAGTGTAGCTTTTATGTTTTAATACCTTTGCATTGACATTTTATATATTTCAATTTTCAGAGCTGTGTTACGCTGAGGCCTCATTTTGCGGAAACGCAGTTGTTTTTGTTGCAGATTTTGCTACATTTTTTTTGAGCCAAAGTCAGAAGTGGATTGAGCAGAAGGCAGAAGTATAAGTACATCTTTTATATTTCTCATTTTTTTGTAGCCTCTCCTGACTTTGATCATCACATAATATCATAAATTACTTCTGTATTGTATAGTATATTGTCTACATACTACAGTTTTACACTCTGCCTGTGGGAGGGTATAACTGAAGATTTGTAATGACAGGTGTGATAGCTCTCAACTGTCATGACAACCAATCGCCTCCTCCCTCTAACATTACAGGGGGTGGTGATCAAAGATGGTGGTGGCCCACCCGATATTATTACATACTGGACATACATTCATATTCACTTTTCTTCATGTCTCAGTACTATGTTATGTTATCTACTACCGCTTCACATTGTTTGCAGAGGTTAACCTGTTCTATGCTAACAATTTTAAAAGTCATTATCTTCCTATTTTTTCCCTCATATGTTTGATTAAACAAGGGCAACCGTTCTAGTACTAACATGTTTTACCTATACAGAAAAAGCTCCAAAGTCAAAATATCACATATACCACATACAGTATGTTGTTTTACATGTTATCAGGTCACCCCTATATAGAGGCATTTGGATTTTAACAAATACTGACAGTGTGAACACTGTCTACATTTAAAATTACATTTTGGGATGCATTGTTGCAACCATATGTACATTGGATCAATGGGCCCATGAGGTTTGTACACCTCCTCAAGGACAATGGGTCTAAAATCACTGACTGTCATTCTTAAAAGGGCCCGTTTTTTTCTATACTTGATTTTATAGCTTTTGGCATGGGGCTGAATTTAAATGTCAAGATGTGCCAGGATTGTGATTCCATCTGGGGTCCAAAAAGGAGGGAAGAGGACCTAAGTGCTGGACATAAACAGGATTAGGGCGACTGTATCCTGACGCTCTCAATAACCCTGATAAAGGGCATTTGTAGCCCAAAACGCTGCTCAAGCTGTAGGATTATGTAAAATTGATTATGCGGCTTTATACTGTGTATGGATTCTAATAATACTATAACTGTAATAAAATAAGCAAGCTCAGCAAATTCGATTTTCTCTAGATTCAGTGTTCAGATGGGACCAGGGTTAGTTTGGTATGGAAGCCATGCTAGCATACTATTTCCGATTATGTTTATTTATGGCTGTAGGAAACTTGTTAGTTGGAATATTAGAGGAATGGACCACCTAAGGAAAAAGGTAGCAATTTTTGCCTTCTGCATCATCCACCTTCTTCTCCAAACATAGTGCTTGTACCATATTGTAGTGAGCCACTGTGTGTATTGCGAACATATAGGAAGAAACGTCAGTTCCCATCTGCAGGTGCTCTGGTCTACGCCTATGTTCCAATAAACTATGCAAAAATGACACAAGTAGAGCTAAAGGCTATTAAATTCCTAGTAACAACTCTTCCTGGCAAATGGTTCCCAATTTACACTCAACTCAACAAATATTGTATATGTGAAGCGTGTGCAATTAATTGACCTACAGGCAATGAGGTGCATCTGTTGCTGCAGAGTATTGGCACCTAGAATCTGTCTATTACCGATTCACCACCAGCTGTTATAGAGAAAAGCCTGCAATGCCAGTCTTTAATAATTGCCAGAGACACGCTCCTACTTATAGATTAAAATTCTCTAAGACAAAACCCCTCTCAAAGGCATCCTCAGTGGTATTGAGACCATGCCATTTATACTAATATCACACAGAATGAATTCACCTCATTGCCTGAGATATTACAATTTGAACTTTGTGCAGAGAGAGTAAATGTTCCATTTTAACAGCTCAATTATTGCACACTATAAATGTATGTGCTTTTTATGCACTTAAGTGCAATTTGGGCATTATTTGCCATTGACAATTGTTGAATTTGTATCTGTGTACAAGGCACAGAAAATAGATGGAGATCAACACCTACAGGGAAAGGAACTAAAGCTTACGTCCTCATTAGGGAATTTCCAATGCTCATGCACTGGTTCAGTACAGAACATAATAATAATAATAGTCCTTTAATAGTCCCACAATGGGGAAATTCAGTGTGTTACAGCAGCAAAGATAAGCAGATACAAATACAAATACAACATGTACAGGAATGTTCCAAGGTGAGAGGCATTACATTAATAGCAGACAGACAGATAGGACGTAGCAGAGGAGGGGGGGGGGGATTTAACAGGCAGAGAGATATTTCAGTTCTCTGTGTGTAATGATCTCTGCTTAGGTCGGTGTTGGTTGTACAGCCTAACCGCGGTGGGGAGGAAAGACTTCCGATAGCGCTCCTTCTCACACCTAGGGTGGAGCAGTCGGTCACTGACAGTACTGCTCAGCGCGATCACAGTCTCATGCATGGGATGGGACTTCTTCTTCTGCATGGAGCTCACCACAGACAGTATCCTTCTGTCACCCACCACCTGCACTGGGTCCAGTGGGCTCCCCAGGACAGAGCTGGCCCTTCTAATCAGCTTGTCAAGTTTATTTCTGTCCCTGGTTGATATACTGCTCCCCCAGCAGGCCACTCCAAAGAAGATGGCTGATGCCACTACCGAGTTGAAGAAAGTTCTAAGAAGTGCCCCCCGGATTCCAAAGGCTCTCAGTTTCCTAAGCAGGTAGAGCCTGCTGTGGCCCTTCCTGTACAGGGCCTCCATATGATCTGCCCAGTCCAGCTTATTATTAAGGAGCAAACCCAGGTACTTATAGGTGTTCACAATCTCGATGCCCGTCCCCAGGATGTCCACTGGATTTGGAGGGCATCTGCCTTTGCGGAAGTCCACCACCATCTCCTTGGTCTTCCCCGCGTTAATCTTCAGGTGGTTCCGGTGGCACCAGTCCACAAAATCCTGGTTCAGTTCTCTGTACTCCCTGTCATCATCATCTGTGATGAGACCCACTATTGCAGAGTCGTCAGAATACTTCTGTAGGTAGCAGCTGGATGAGTTGCACCTAAAATCTGCAGTGTACAGTGTGAAGAGGAAAGGGGCGAGAACCGTACCCTGAGGTGCCCCCGTATTACAGATCACGGTACCTGACACACAGTCTCGGGCTCTCACGTATTGAGGTCGATTTGTGAGGTAGTCTAGGATCCAGTTGGAGAGGTGGTGGTCCACTCCAGCAAGGCCCAGCTTGTCCCTCAATAACCTGGGCTGTATGGTGTTAAAAGCACTGGAGAAGTCAAAGAACATTATTCTCACTGTGTTCCCTGGTTTCTCCAGGTGAGACAGAGCCCTGTGCAGAAGATGGATGATGGCATCATCTACCCCAATGCCCGGCCGATAAGCAAACTGGAGGGGTCCATAGCGGGGCTCACTAGAGGGCGGAGGTGTGTGAGAACCAATCTCTCCAAGATCTTCAGCAGGTGGGATGTCAGTGCTACAGGTCTGTAGTCGTTGAGGTCCATAGGGTGGGGTTTCTTTGGAACTGGTACCACACAAGATTTCCATAATTCAGGGACTATTTCCTGCCTCAGGCTCATATTATACATATATGTAATTATACCACACAGCTGGTCCCCGCAAGTCTTAATTAGCCTTGCACTGATGTCATCTGGCCCTGCGGCTTTCCTCGCTTTGATCTTTTTCATCTCCTTCCTCACCTGGGCCCGTGTGAAGGTCAGACTGTGGCCAGATAAAGACGGATTTCTGGATTTACTGGTCTGTTGGGAAGTGGCCGCATGGGGAGAAGTCATTGTGGTGGGGGAAGCTGAAGGACATACTGGGGTGGGAGGAGCTGGTGTGTGATCAAATCTGTTGAAGAATAGGTTTAGTTCATTAAGCCAATTAACATCTGCCTCAATCTGGCAGACAGACTGTTTATGACCCGAAATTGACTTAAGCCCCTCCCAGACCCCCCTTATGTCTTTTCTTTCCATTTGCTTTTCCATTTTTTCTTTATAACTGGCTTTTCCCTGCCTGATTTGATGCCTCAGCTCCTTTTGTACTTCCCTCAACCCCTCCTTATCTCTTGTCCTGAATGCCATCTTTTTCTCCTTAAGTAGTGTTTTTATATCAGAGTTAATCCATGGTTTGTTATTGGAGAAGCACCTCACCACTGCAATGGTTATATTTAGAGAAGATAAAATCAAGGAAATAGGGGATGGTGTGGGAAAATCTTGGACACTTATAAGCCGATTTTTTGTCATTTGGACACTTCAGGTTTTTTTTACATTTGGTGCAAAAATTTTTAAAACCCGGCCCCCCCGGGGGGAAAAATGGTGGGTTTGCGTCGGCGGCAAAACCCCCACAAAAAAAACCCCCTTTTTTTCCATTTTTAAAAAAAAAAAAGATTTTTTACCCACCCCAAAACAAAAAAAAAAAAAAAAAAAAAATTATACCCCCCCCCTTTTTCCAACCCTTTTTTTTCCCCCTTTTTTTTTTTCCCCTCCTTTTTTTTTTCTTTGTTTTGTTTTCTCCTCTTCTCTTTTTCTTTTTCTTTTCTTTATAAATAATATTTTTTTATTTTTTTTTTTTTTTTTTTTTTTTTTGTTTTTATTTTGAAGGTGTTAAAAATAAAATTTGTAAAATGAGAAAAGAGGATAGGAGTTTTTTTTTTCCCACCAAAAAAAAAAAAAAAACCCAAAATTTAAAAAAAAGGGAAAAAATATATTTACTATAAGTTAATAAAGGCTAGTTAAAGGTAAAATGACAGGGCTAAAGACAAGCAAAATATACAATATAGCATGAACAATTTCAAGGCAAATTCTGCAATGGTTTCTACTTTTACTCTGTCCACTTCTGCAGTATGGACACTGAATGAACAATATACTCAAAACTATCCCTAACTGACCCTGACTTCACATTTGGGTGCACCCCCTTTTCCCCAGTGGTCCAGGTGGACCGCTTACAGTCTGTAGAAGCGCGCGGTGGGGCCCAAAGTCGTTCCTTTCTTTTATAGCGAAACGTCCTCTCCTCACGGTTATCAGGATCTTGGGAGAAATGAAGTCCTCTTTAACAGGGAAACCCAATGAATGCAATGTAATCCAACAGCAGATTCCACTCAGCACACTGACAGTCCTGCCGAATCCATACACTGAGCTGGGATGTAAGCCGGGGTTTAGCAGGTGCTGTCCAGTACATCAACAGCACTGCGAGTCTCTATCTGTGGTATCCATATACACAGTCACAATGTCAGTCTCACTGATCAGCCACTGAGCACAGTTCCTTTCACGTGGACTCACTAGTCCTGTTGTCTCTTTACACTCTGTTTGTCTCTGGACCAAGATACAGCTTAGCTGTACAGAAAAATCTCCACACCAGTTCAATACAACACTTGCTAAGATGGCTGCTGCTCTCTGTCTCGTCACTTCCTGCTTCTCTGCTCACATTCTGTCTGCAGAACAGGCAAGCTGACATAAAAGGGGGGGGAAGTCACTCCAGCATCATGTCACAATTACAATGGCTGCTGTCTTAAAGGAACAGAATCACAGAAATACATTCAACATTAACAGTTTATACAGACAAATGAAGCTTAGGACAACATTGGCTGTCTCTTACATATTCCCCCCCACTTTAAGATTGGCAGTCCCTGCCTATGACTGTATATCCAGAGGGTTGTACTTTTATGCACAGGGTGGTAGTATACCGATGTATGGCAGGCCAAACAAACTCATCCTGCGCATACCGAACAGGGGGAATACCAGCATTTGGCCTAGTGGTCCGTCTGAGGACCGGTGGTATATTATGGGGTGCTGCAGCTATGGGCTGAGAAGGACCAGCGGATTCCGCACCAGAGGGGGCACAGGCCGGAGATACAGTAGTCACAGGTGGAACATCCCCAGGAGCAGGGATCGGCCAACAATCATCCTCCTCGTCGGAGGCCCATTCCGCACCTCCATTCTCTGACTGTGGGAGCTCATTCACATTGGCAAGCCCATCATGATTTGTCCCTTCAGAATGACACAGGCGCAACATATTTCGGTGAAGTACTCGAACACAATCAGTTCCTTCTTTCTGGACCTGGTACACTGGCCCATTCGCATACTTGCGGCCAACAACACGATACGGCAAAGCCTCCCATCGGCTTTCCAATTTCCCTTGGGGTTTCTTGACACGAACTAGCACCAGGTCGCCTGGTTGCAATGGTGCTTCTTGCACTGGGGTCTTATCAGGATGGGGATGTTCTTGCAGGCGCTGCCGCACCAATCGATGGATCGTCTCAAGTCTCTGCCGGTGCGCCCGCACCCAAGAGGTTGGATCCCTCGGAGGGAACCCATCCACATCATTCAACTGTAATTCTCCTATACTTCGCCCAGACCGCCCAAAGAGAAGTGTATAAGGAGAGTACCCCGTTGTAGAATGGACCTGATTGTTATAGGCCCACACCATTTCAGACAAGAACTGAGGCCACTGTAACTTCTTGTCTTCCTCCAGAGTCCGCAGCATCTGTAGCAGAGTTCTGTTGAATCTTTCACAGGCCCCATTTCCCTGAGGGTGGTATGGAGTCGTGTGCGACTTCTTTATCCCGTAGATACGTTGAACTTCTTTCATTACGTGTCCCTCAAAGCAGGCACCCTGGTCGGAGTGGATGCGTTTAGGGCACCCATATACTCGAATGAAATCTTGGCACAGAGCACGAGCTGCTGACTCAGCTGTCTGGTCCTTGGTGGCGGTTACCACCGCAAATTTGGTGAAGTGATCCACCATTACGAGGCAATACTGGTGTCCGCTATTGGATGGGCCCACCATTAGATAGTCTATCATGACGATTTCTAAAGGTTCCTGGGTCACGATGGTTTGCAGGGGAGCTCTCTGTTCTATTGCCTTATGGATCTCACAAGTTCGACAGCTGCGGCATACTTCTTCGACCATTTGACGAAGACCAGGGCAGTAAATCAGTCGCTGTAACCAACGAAAGGTCTTCTCATGACCAAAATGTCCATTCTTATTATGAGCCTCAACTGCCAAGGAGCGAGCCAGTTCACTAGGCACCACAATTTGGTATCGAATGTCGATCTCAGAAGGTAAATAGACCTTTCGGCATAGCACTCCATTTTTCATCTCCAACTTTTCCCACTGACTCAGAACAGATAATATCTCACGTGTCAGTCGTTCTCTTTCCTCTCTACAGGGCTTCTGGCCTTTCTCAACACACTTGATCATCTGTGCCAGCCCCTCATGGGTCTGTTGTATCTGTGCCCATTCCTGTCGTGAGGGACCAAAGAAAGGAGCCATTTCAGTCCCCTCCATCTCAAACTGATTAGTGGCGGTCAAGGCCTGTGAAAATCTGCTGAAATCGGGCACCTCCACATGCTCCAACTCATGATCCACATCTTCTGTGGGGGTCTGGGCGGTTACCCTAGAAAGCCCGTCAGCATTCTGGTTCTCTGTCTCGGACCGATACTTAATGCGGTAATTGAACTTAGTCATTCGGGCTATCCACCTCTGCTCTAACGCCCCGAGCTTGGCATTTTCCAGGTGAGCTAGTGGGTTGTTGTCAGTCAGTACTAAAACTTCAGCACCGGTCAAATATTCAGAGAATTTCTCGGTCATGGCCCATACCAGTGCCAACAGCTCCAACTTAAATGAACTATAATTCTCGGGGTTTCTTTCAGAATCTCTCAAAGACCGGCTGCCGTACGCTATGACCCTCTCCTGGCCATCCTGAAGCTGGGAAAGCACTGCTCCAAGACCATACAGGCTTGCATCCGTATACAGCTGGAACGGCAAGTGGTAATCAGCATATGCCAAGATTGGGGCTGTTGTCAGTGCATCCTTTAATGCCTGGAAGGCTTGTTCCTGTTCAGGTCCCCACTTCACGGACCGGTTCTTTGGACCACCGGATGTGCCTCGTAGGAGAGCATTAAGTGGTGCTGCTACCTTGGCGAAATCCTTAATAAACCGTCGATAGTAACCGGCTACTCCAAGGAACGCCCTCACTTCTCGCAGGGTAGTCGGTATTGGCCAATCTTGAACAGCCGCTATCTTGTCTCTTGATGGTCTCACCCCTTCTCCTGATACGCGGTGACCCAAGTAATCAATTTCAGATTGGAACAACCGACATTTACTGGGTTTCAATTTGAGCCCATGTTCCCGCAATCTTCGAAATACTTGCCCCAACTGGTGGAGATGGTCTTCAAAGGTCGCAGAATACACTATAATGTCATCCAAGTAGATGAGAGTGAACTCAAAGTTGAAGTCACCGAGACATTTCTCCATCAACCGCTGAAACGTTCCGGGTGCGTTTGTCAACCCGAAGGGCATCCGGTTAAATTCGTATAGTCCCATGGGCAAGATGAATGCCGTCTTCTCCTTGTCTTTTGTGGCCATCGGCACCTGCCAATACCCACTAGCCAGATCTAGTGAGGAGAAGTACCGGGCTCTCCCTAGCGCTGAGAGGGACTCCTCAATCCGTGGCAAGGGGTAGGAATCTCGTACGGTGCAAGCGTTTAACTTCCGATAGTCTACGCAAAATCGGATGGACCCATCTTTTTTTCTTACTAACACCACAGGAGCCGCCCAGGGACTCTGGCTTTCTTGGATGATCCCACCCTGTAGCATCTTAGCTAACAGTTCTTTCACTTCCTGATACAACTGTGGAGGAATTTGTCGGTAGCGCTCTCTAATTGGAGGGGTGTCTCCTGTGGGAATCTCATGGTAGATCCCTGTGGTACATCCAAAATCTTCAGCATACCGTGCAAAGGTGGCTTGGTTCTCCCACAACAGCTCATCTACCTTCTGCACACATTCCAGAGAACATGAACTTGCATCCATCTTCATCTGTTCTCGAATTGCACGGCCATTCCATTCAGAGGTGGGTTCCTCATCTTCTCCCATGGACACAGTTACGGTCCACTCATCCCTTTCAGTCGGCTTCAGCTGCATTGGAGTTACTTTCCTTACTTCCTCCGGAGTCACATAGATGTTAGCCAGCAGCCTGCCTGGGGTCAGGTCCACACTCTGGTCCTGAGTGTTTACACATCGAAGTGGTACTCTTCCATTGCGAACTATTGCCAAGGAACGGGCCACTAGCGGATCAACACCTCCTTCGGCTGCCTGCAGTGGTTCTACCAACACAGCTATGCCCTCTAGTTTCCGACAGGTGCCTACGGGCATAGACACTATTGTCTCCCGACTGGGTGGCAGTGTAACTTTTGTATGCAAAGGAACTGAAATTCGAGCCAGAGGACGCTGCGCATCCGAACTTTTCTGTAAGCCACATGTCCGGATCAGCCGCTGGAAAGCTGTTTGAGTAGGCCGATGGGTGGTGGTTTCTTTCCAATAACCGTGACCTTTCTTTTCAAAGAGGATTTGATCTAATTCTTTTAACACATTCATCCCCAAAATGACAGGGACCTTTACTTCATGTGACTCCTGTACCACCACAATGCCTTTCCTACCTAGATCTTGGCCACATACCCGGACATTCATCCAGGCCACTCCCACGACCGGAACTGGTAACTGGTTAGCTGCGACCACTCGTACGAATGTATGGGGATCATATTTCACATGTTGCCGGAAGTACCGTTCATAACAGTCTCTACTCAAGGTCGTTACTTGGGAACCCGTGTCAATCATCCCGGTAACCGGAATACCCTCCATTTCCACCTGTATGACAGGACTTGCAGCGATCAGGTCATCATCAGGGCATTCTCCCCACATAGTCTCCTTGTCAGTCGCCCCTACTACACGCCCTTCAGCAGCAGGGGACTTCAGTTTAACGGCGGTCTCTCATAAGTTTGTCGCTGCTCTGGACATCTAGCAGCAACGTGGCCCATCCGTCCACACTCCCAGCAGCGTATCTCCCGTCGTTCTGGCCATCTGTTTGGGCCCCTTCGGTAAGCCCCTTCGATTTCTCCTGAGCACTGCACTAAATGATTTGGACCCCTTCGGTAGGTCCTATCCTCACCCCTCCAGCGGGGTGGTGGGTGATTCTTATTTTCTGGGTATGGACGGCTCACCCTTTCACCTCCAGTTTTCTGGAAGTCTGCAATTTTCATAGAATGTTCATCACAACGGGTGTGCAAGTGTTCCATTTGCTCTTGCAGTTTCTGCATTACTGTGAGAATTTCTTTAACCGTCCCCTTTTCTACTGTCTCTGAGCCAGAACTAGCCCCCTGTGACAAAGTAACTCCAACTGCGGTCTGCGGCCTCGGGACCATACTATTGGCACAGGAGATGGCCTCTACCTGTACATCATGGAATTTAGCATCAGTCTCTCGTCGTATAAAATCCTGCATAGTCACAGTTAAACTGCCGTCACGTATCCCCAGGACAAACTGGTCACGGAGAGTCCGATCAGGGTTACAGAAGGCTGGCGAGCCCCCTCTTTCCTTCCTTTGAATATCTCGGAGCAGTTCTTGTAGGGCATTTGCATATTGGGGAAGGCTTTCATTCTCCTGTTGTACCCTCTGGAAGAACCGAGCCTGCAGAGACCCCAGCAATGCAGTTTCTCCATAAATGGTTTCTAGAATCTGGACTACTTGCTCAAATGTCTGCCTTTGTTCAAATGGCCTCAGTATCACCGTGGTCTTAGCATCCCCTTGTAATGTCAATATTGCTAGCTCTACTAGTACTTCTGGTGCGGTCTGGTACATTCGCTGTATCATTCGTATCTGTTCCACCCACATACTCACTGACATATTATTGCCATCAAATTTAGCTAACTGACTCATTATAGCCCCTGCTGGCATTCTTCCTCCAGCACCATTCTCCCGAACGGGTGCGTCACCGTCCATTCTGGTAAGCGGATCCTGCCGACTACGCCAATTTGTGAACCGAGAGCAAGGCAGGTGGTTTGGACTCCGCAACCAGAAATGAACGCACACGCGGTAGTTCAAGAAAAAAAAATATATTTACTATAAGTTAATAAAGGCTAGTTAAAGGTAAAATGACAGGGCTAAAGACAAGCAAAATATACAATATAGCATGAACAATTTCAAGGCAAATTCTGCAATGGTTTCTACTTTTACTCTGTCCACTTCTGCAGTATGGACACTGAATGAACAATATACTCAAAACTATCCCTAACTGACCCTGACTTCACATTTGGGTGCACCCCCTTTTCCCCAGTGGTCCAGGTGGACCGCTTACAGTCTGTAGAAGCGCGCGGTGGGGCCCAAAGTCGTTCCTTTCTTTTATAGCGAAACGTCCTGGCTCCTCACGGTTATCAGGATCTTGGGAGAAATGAGGCCCCTTTTTACGGGGGAACCCAAGGGGGGTTGTGTTTCCCAACGGGGGTTTCCCCCGGGGGCGGGTGGGCGGGGGGCGGGCCCTTTCCTGGGGGGGGGGGTTGGGGGGGGGGTGGGTGGGGGGGGTCTTTTCTTTATCCGCCGCTGTGTTTTTTTTTTTTTTTTTTCTTTTTTCATGTTTTTTTGTTTTTTTTTTTGTTCCTCCGGTGTGGTTTTTTTTTTTTTTTTTGTTTTCTTTGTTTTTTTTTTTTTTTTTTTTTTTTTTTTTTTTTGTGTGTGGTGTTTTTTTTTTGTTGGGTTGGTTCTTCCTCTTTTTTTTTTATTTCTCTTTTTTTGTTTGGTGTTTTTTTTTTTTTTTTTTCTTTTTTTTTTTTTTTTTTTTTTTTTTTTGTGGGGGGGGGGGGTGGTGGTGGGGGGGGGGGGGGTGAAGTTTGTTTTGTTTTTTTTTTTAGTTTTTTTTTTTTTTGTAGAAAAGGAAAAGAATAAAAAAAAAAATTAAAATTTATAAAGAAAGGGAATGAAGCTTAGGACAACATTGGCTGTCTCTTACAACTGGTTTCCTGCAAGGAGATAAAAGTTGGGAGTTAAAAACCTGTCGTTTCAATTGACTTTCCAGGAAAAGCTGTTGTGTGTGTACATGAGGAATAACACTGTTTTTGGTCATTATATGACTTATATTCTGCAATTTTAGCAGTTTTCCTAGCTGCATATAGGGATTGTAATTTTGTCTGAGTATGTACAGGAGAATCTGCCATATGTAGAATCTGCTATGACCCCAGAAATTTGCAGGACTTATAAAGAAAAGTACTGACTGGTACTGATATGAATAAAGTGTCTTTCTTCTCTTATCTCCTGTAATACCTGCTCAGTTCTCCTTCCCTCTCCATAGATTTCTGTAGATGAGTCATGTGACATGCAGAACACCTTGAGATGGATATAGCAGGGGTTTTCAAAGTGAAAGTCATTTTAGCAAGGAAAGGGGAGCAAGGTAAACAACCTGCTAAAAGCAGAAAGGGGCCTTTCTTTCATATAAGATATGTAACTAAGTTTCTTATCACCTGTAATATTTATGCATAGTTTGTTGAAACAACAGTGCCTATTAAATACTATACTAGATGTTAAATCTGCATTTGGTAGCTGTACATGGGTAAAATACAATATTTTTATTAAACCACTTGATGCTAGGTTCACACTGCGTCACCGCAGCAGGAGACTCGAACATTGGAGAGGTGAACCGCTAAAACAGTGGTTACACACGGAGCCCAGAAGACTCTATTAACTATAATAGGGTCCGTCGGGTGTCTGTCATTTTTAAACTGAAACCAGCAGGAAAAAAAAAGTTCTCCATGCAGGACTTTTTCCTCTGCCGGTTTTCGGTGGACATTGTGACATAGCCTGAGTTAAAGATAAAAGTCTATTAAATCACATTTTGATTTCTTTGTTGTGATTGTGTACAGGGGCTAAATTATGAATATACTTATGGACCTGACTGAAATACCACTGTAATATTATTACTAATGTTCATTCATTTTCATATAAAATTTCTAAATTTAACAGGAGAACAAGTCCTTAATTCACTCTGGTTTCCCAGCAACAATATTGCTTGTATAGAAATAAAATTCACTTAAAAATATGTTCCTGCCTTGACCAGGAGCTTTTGGTTTTATATTACTTATCTTTATGAAAAAACAACAATAATCAGCAGCTAAAGTGCTTCCAAAATACATCAGGCATTTTATGTTCCAAGAGGCTTGCTAGGCAGTGCAAATGCATACAAAGTAACAAAACATGTACAAGCCTCATGTTACATTGATCTCATTAAAACAAAGATATGTATTATTTCCTTTCCATATTCAGTTATCTTTTCATACAACTAATTAATTGAATAATACACAGAGAGAACAGTTTATTGAATATAAAAAAAAAATAATTATGCTCTTTCCCAAACCATTCTTTGTCTTCAAAAAGCAGTCATCTCTTATCAAAGTTACATAGGTAATATGGTTGAAAAAAAATACATCAACCTATAATAACAAATACCTCATATAAAAGACAAAACTCCTACCCAATTTCAAATTTAGCATAATAAATCCCTGAATCAACCATTCAGCGCCAAAAATCTAGTACATAATTTGTAATTCTAACATGAGTTATAACCCTTTCATTAGTAATTAGATAAGTTACTTGCCCTTTTCTAAATTCTGACATAGTATCTGCCATTACTACCTCCTGGGGTAGGGCATTCCATAATTTGGTTACTCTAACTGTGAAGAACCCTTTCCTATGTATATGCCTAAGCCACCTTTCATTACCTATGAGGAATGCGCCTTGGACCTTTTAACACTTTTGGGAGACAATAAATTGTGTGACAGTTCTTACTGTCCAAGTATATATTTGTACATATAAATCAGATGACCTCTGAGGAATCTCTTTTTCCAAGCTGAACAAGCTCAATTTTTCTAGCATTTCATTATAAGTGGTCCCATTCATTTCATGGTGTATTCAAGAACTACAAATTATGAAGAGTATCCCATTTTTTGGCCGCATTTGTGGTGGAGACCATTGAAGGGAATTATACAGGATGCGTGATTGCGGACAACATACTGATGAAATGTGGACATGTTTTTGTGCAGAGTGCAGATCAGAATTTGCGGACCGTAAATCCACTACGGTAGTGTGTAGGAGGCCAAAGAGAGCTGTCTACTGAATAAGCATTTGGCCAAAAGCTAGTTGAGGCATTCAACTCACTTCATACATGTGCCACTTGCCCCAGTATGGGTTCTCAGTTTTTCTTCCTTAGGGATAGGGATCCAACTGACAACGACAAACTCCTTTTCCAAAACACCTTTATAAATATCAAGTTGTCAGTGGCCCCTTTCAAAGTCAGTTTAGTACTCATAAGACATCAGCTTTATCTTGGCAATAACTAATTCTTTGTCATTGCTGGACAGTGAAATTTGTCTCTTTTCCTTTTTTACATATTATATCTAGTTCTTTATTCCAATTATTATTATTCTTTATACCAATTAAGCCCTTCCTGATACTTGTCTTTACTGAGGAAGATGGAAAAGAAAACATGCCCTTCTCAGCGTCTAATCCTGTACCCTATGTGGGTGATGCTGAAATCATTTTCTTAAACTCAACATAATCATATGTTCACATCATTTTTGCTCCACAGTGCACAACATATAAGTGAAATCCCAAAAAAGTGTCAGAATTGCATTTTATTCCCATTCTACCACACATTTTTTTTTACAGTTTCTCAGTACATTATATGATCATTAAAATGTAACTTGTCCTTCACAAATTAATCCCTCATATGCCTATGTTGATGGAATAATGAAAGTTATGGATCTTGGAAGACAGGGAATAAAAAACAAGGGGCTAATAATTATTAAGTATTATTGTTCTAGAATGTGATTCTTCTCCACCTCCAATTTACTAGCCAAACTGCATGCAAAAACATAGTCCCATAATAATGAAACTCATTTTTATAATAAGATGTGGTTTATAAATAATACCAAACATACACATTAATACTTATTTTTCCTGACTTGTTTAAATAGTTTCCCCGACTGGATCAAACAAATTAATTATCTAAAACATACCATGTGTTATATATTCCTTTATCACAATAGGATTCATGATTTTTCTTTGACTCCTTAAGTACACAGCCAATTTTAAGTACACAGCTGTCAAGAGCAGCTATTGTGGACACACTGTGCCACTTAGCCGGTTTGACCTAGTGCCACTTCCAAGAGTGTTGTCTAAGTAGTCACCCTGGTATTCATTCTTTAAGCCCCATAGATGTATCTGGACTTTGCTGCAGGAAAACCACAAGGTTGCTACCTCTTGGAGTATCCTAATATAGGTGGCAGCTGGCCAAGGGCCAGAAAGCAGCCAATCCAAAGCTGCAGGGGTCAGGCAACAGATTGGTCAAGTAAAAGCTGAGGCCAAGAGCTGGCAGAATACTTTCAGAGTTGTAAACATGCAGAAGGTCAGGACAGGCAACACAGGTTCAAAGGTGAGGCTTGGGAGGTCAACAAAATCAGGTCAGGATCAAAGACAAATTGGAACCTACAGTGGGGGAAAAAAAGTATTGTCCAAGTTCTCCCACTTGAAAATATGAGAGAGGCCTGTAATTGACATCATAGGTAGATCTCAACTATGAGAGACAAAATGAGAAAACATATCTAGAAAATCACATTGTCTGATTTTTTAAGAATTTATTTGCAAATTATGGTGGAAAATAAGTATTTGGTCACCTACAAACAAGCAAGATTTCTGGCTCTCACAGACCTGTAACTTCTTCTTTAAGAGGCTCCTCTGTCCTCCACTCATTACCTGTAGTAATGACACCTGTTTGACATTGTTATCAGTATAAAAGACACCTGTCCACAACCTCAAACAGTCACACTCCAAACTCCACTATGGTGAAGACCAAAGAGCTGTGGAAGGACACCAGAAACAAAATTATAGACCTGCACCAGGCTGGGAAGACTGAATCTGCAATAGGCAAGCAAACTGGTGTGAAGAAATCAACTGTGGGTGCAATAATTAGAAAATGGAAGACATACAAGACCACTGATAATCAGGGGCTCCACACAAGATCTCAGCCCGTGGGGTCAAAATGATCACAAGAACGGTGAGCAAAAATCCCAGAACCACACGGGGGGACCTAGTGAATGACCTGCAGAAAGCTGGGACTAACGTAACAAAGGCTACCGTCAGTAACACACTACGCCGCCAGGGACTCAGATCCTGCAGTGCCAGACGTGTCCCGCTGCTTAAGCCAGTACATATCCGGGCCCGTCTGAAGTTTGCTAGAGAGCATTTCGATGTTCCAGAAGAGTATTGGGAGAATGTCATATGGTCAGATGAAACCAAAGTAGAACTGTTTGGTAAACACAACTCGTGTTTGGAGGAGAGTGAATGCTGAGTTGCATCCAAAGAACACCATACCTACTGTGAAGCTTGGGGGTGGCAACATCATGCTTTGGGGCTGTTTCTCTGCAAAGGGACCAGGACGACTGATCCATGTACATGAAATAATGAATGGGGCCATGTATCGTGAGATTTTGAGTGCAAACCTCCTTCCATCAACAAGGGCATTGAAGATGAAATGTGGCTGGGTCTTTCAGCATGACAATGGTCCCAAGCACACCGCCAGGGCAACGAAGGAGTAGCTTCGTAAGAAGCATTTCAAGGTCCTGGAGTGGCCTAGCCAGTCTCCATATCTCAACCCTATAGAAAACCTTTGAAGGGAGTTGAAAGTCCGTGTTGCCCAGCGACAGCCGCAAAACATCACTGCTCTAGAAGAGATCTGCATGGAGGAATGGGCCAACATACTAGCAACAGTGTGTGCCAACCTTGTGAAGACTTACAGAAAACGTTTGACCTCTGTCATTGCCAACAAAGGATATATAACAAAGTATTGAGATGAACTTTTGTTATTGACCAAATACTTATTTTCCACTATAATTTGCAAATAAATTCTTTAAAAATCAGACAATGTGATTTTCTGGATTTGTTTTACACACAGGTGGATTATATTTATCATCATCGGTCATTTAGGACAACATTGGATCATTCAGAGATCCTCACTGAACTTCTGGAGTGAGTTTGCTGCACTGAAAGTAAAGGGGCCGAATAATATTGCACGCCCCACTTTTCAGTTTTTTATTTTTTACAAAAGTTTAAATGAACCAATAAATTTCGTTCCACTTCACAATTGTGTCCCACTTGTTGTTGATCCTTCACCAAATAATTAAAATTTTATATCCTTATGTTTTAAGCCTGAAATGTGGCAAAAGGTTGAAAAGTTCAAGGTGGCCTAATACTTTCACAAGGCACTGTATATATAATATATATATATATATATATATATATATATATTATTTTTTTTACATAATAAACATCCCTTGAGGAAGCCACCACAATAGTGGTGATATATGTGGGATTCTCACATTTTGTTTGGTTATACAACCCATCACCCCCCAGGTCTTCCATGCAGTGGCGTAACTAGGAATGGCTGGGCCCCAAGGCAAACATTTGACCCCCCCCCCCCCCGAACCGCTGCCCCCAATTGCCCCCCCAGACTGCCCCCTCCAACCCCCCCCCCAAAAAAAAACGCATTCCTGCGCACACTATTATGTGCCATAGTGGCTCCTGCACACAGTATTATGCCCCATAGTGGACCCTTCACACAGTATTATGCCCCATAGTGGCCCCTGCACACAGTATCATGCCCCATAGTGGCCCCTGCACACAGTATCATGTCCCATAGTGGCCCCTGCACACAGTATCATGTCCCATAGTGGCCCCTGCACACAGTATAATGTCCGATAGTGGCCCCTGCACACAGTGTCATGTCCCATAGTGGCCCCTGCACACAGTATCATGCCCCATAGTGCCCCCTGCACACAGTATTATGTCCCATAGCGGTCCCTGCACACAGTATCATGTCCCATAGTGGCCCCTGCACACAGTATCATGTCCCATAGTGGCCCCTACACACAGTATCATGTCCCATAGTGGCCCCTGCACACAGTATCATGTCCCATAGTGGCCCCTGCGCACAGTATAATGTCCGATAGTGTCCCCTGCACACAGTATCATGTCCCATAGTGGCCCCTGCACACAGTATCATGTCCCATAGTGGCCCCTACACACAGTATCATGTCCCATAGTGGCCCCTGCACACAGTATCATGTCCCATAGTGGCCCCTGCGCACAGTATAATGTCCGATAGTGTCCCCTGCACACAGTATCATGTCCCATAGTGGCCCCTGCACACAGTATCATGTCCCATAGTGGCCCCTGCACACAGTATCATGCCCCATAGTGGCCCCTGCACAAAGTATCATTCCCCATAGTGAAATGGGGAAAAAACAACGTTGCTTACCTGTTCCTCGCTCCGGTTTACTCCCTGCTGCTTCGGCCTTCTTCAATGTTGGACCAGGCCGGCATCACGTGATGCGGGCAAGGCGTCGCGACGCAAAATGACGTCGGGGGACGTCACCAAACAGGCCCAAAGCCTGGAGAAGCGCAGGAGAGGTAAGTACATTGTTTTTTATGTTCCCTCACCTCCCCTGGGCCTCTGATTATTATACTCCGGGGTCTGAAAAGACCCCGGAGTATAATGATAGCAGAGATTGTGGTGTTCGGCCCGCGGCCTCACATACCGATCCCCACTCCTGCTCACAGCCACCTCCGCAGAATCGGAAGCGCAGGCGGCCGTGAGCGGGACCCCAGGGTACGGTAAGTATATAGGGCCCGTTACCTGCTGGGGTTACTCCAGCAGGTAATGGCCTATTTAAAAAAAAAAAAAAAAAAAAGCATCGGGGGGCCCGCGGGGCCCCGTAATGTCCCGGGCCCTGTGGCAGCCGCTACCACTGCTAGCCAGGTAGTTACGCCCCTGCTTCCATGTTTATATATCTATTAAGCTCCGTCATAAGCCTACTAAAATGCTTGTCAGCGTTATACTAACAGGGATACTATACTGCAGTACTTTTTTATTGGTATGTATTATACTAGTTACCAAGCACCCACAATGATATTTTTTGTAATTAAAAAGTGCTTTATTATTTAAATAATAAAACAATAACAATAATAAAAGGATTTATAATTGATATTGTGGACGAGTACTATGCACTAATGCAATATTTATTCCTCATGGTGAATGTCATTAAAATGTTAGAACTGTTTTGTGTCACCTAATTTATTCCAAGAATGGAAAAAATTTATCAAAAAGTCTTAAGTACCCCAAAATGGTACCAATAATAGCTAAAGCTCTTCAGTGTCAGCCGCCTAAACCCCACTGGTAGTAGTAGATCACATAAACAATGCCTGTTGCAATAAATTACAACTGTCTTTTAAATTTATATCAATGTAGCATTACCTACTGTAATTCAGATTTTCAACCCTTTAAAATATCTTTAGACAACAACCTACTAAATATTTGCTACCTCTCATTTTGTTTTAAGCGTCTCCTGCTATAATAACACATTTAATTGAAAAAGTCAATCAATTTAGCAGCTTAGAGGGGCTGAACAGCTGTCAACAACATGATCCTAAATTTTTTTGTTTTAGAAATTTCAAGCCTGTAGATAAATCAAACCAGAGTTTAAGAGAAACTCACTATGGTTGTTTTCTTTATGGATCACAAAGTAATAAGCTGTGAATGTGTAGTCTGAAGGTTCAGAAATACACTTTGATGGTGTAGTTATCCTCACTACAACTTGATAAATATCTACTTTTAACTACTCATATGCTTTCTTCACCTCCCCAAACCTTTAGGCTAGGGCCACACAAGACTTTGGCAACTACTCCGGTCACATG
Organism: Leptodactylus fallax; assembly: GCA_947044405.1. Classification (NCBI taxonomy): domain Eukaryota; kingdom Metazoa; phylum Chordata; class Amphibia; order Anura; family Leptodactylidae; genus Leptodactylus; species Leptodactylus fallax. Next base: position 2,193,505 of record CAMRHE010000166.1, read on the forward strand.
ACCAAAAGATCGCCATGTTACCCTGCGATCAAACAATGTTAAACAATGTTTAACTCCTGTGCAACTAGAAATTGTGTTTGTATCACCCTCTGAGTCTTTTTTTGTATTATTTATTATTATTATTATTATTATTATTATTATTATTATTGGGACAGCCATCTCAACATCAAAAGGGCTATTCCCCTATACTATATGTATTTTGTATATGCCTTGTTTCTAATTTTATTATTAATCACATTTATGGTGTATACTGGTGGCACACATTGTTTTTTTTTCTGTTTATTGCATGAAAGTAATAAATCTACTTAGATTTGGCTGCATTCAACTCTCCATCAGTCTTTCTCCTTTTTTTTTTCTGTTCCATTATAAGTTCTGGTGATCATGTGATTGGTCATATGATCACCGGAATACCAGTGGTAAGAATTTGCTTCAAGGTCTTACTTACACAGCCTAACAGTTATAATTATTACTTCAACAAGTCAGATTTCCCTGTCACTTTGTTAGCTGTATAGCCATATTTACAGTGGTCCCCAGCCAGTAGCTCAGGAACCACATGTGGCTTACAATCCCCATCTGTGTGGCTCACCTTTAAGGTCCTCATTGATGGCCATAAGCACCAGTAACAATATGACATAAATACTTGCAATATCCGAAACCTATTAGCAAAACCATGAGATGGTATAATATGATACCACTAGTGCAAATGTTTGTGATTTCATAATTTATTTCTCCAAATATATTTTTTTAATTGAATGTGGCTCTCAACCACAAGTCAAAATTAATTGTAGCTCAATAGTTATTTCTGACCTTTGATAGAGACCATAAAATAGAAAGGGAAAACTAAAATCAATTTAAAAAGAAATCATTGTTGTTGTTGTTGAAAATGTAAAACATCAAAATGTATGGTAGCCAGTGAAGAACACTAGTAAAAAGTCTATTGTCTTCACCCAAAATCTTTTTTAAAAAACATATTGTTTTCAAACTATATGTCTAAAAATGTTTAAATTGCATAAACAATGTGTTTATAAATGCTATAAAAGTAAAGAAACTTGCATTGTTCACAGGAAAAATGCTGAAAAAAATCCCATTAGTAGTCCAATGAATAAAAAAAGCTATAGATATTAATGTTTAAAATGAAAAAAATGGAGAAACAGTATTTATCACTACTGTCGAGTCTTAAACTGTGAATCCCCTTTGTAATTTTAGACATATATATCAATCTGTCGTACGGAACTTCATAAATATGGAGTGTTTCCAGAAGTTCCAAAATTCTGACTCGACTATCATGCGACTAAAGGTGTCAAGCTTCACTATGAGACAAATATTAGGTGCAAAACACATAGACAAAATATGTAGTCAAAATAAAATCGCAGACTGTAAGGAACAGATATTTGACACACACATCAAAAACCCTGCAATTTTTGCGGCAAAATAAGTAGACATCTCTCGCTTATCGAGGAGACAAATATGTGGCGCACAGCGGTAATTTATGGCGTACCAGGTAAATTGTTATTTTCTGTTTCATAAATGTGTCGTAAAGTTAGATACTAAACCATACCCATTCTGGTGCACATTTTTCAAGTGTTGAGCTAGTCATATTTATTTGTTCTTTCTGGTGCACACCATTCGTAAATGCTTCGCACCATAAATTTTTGTCATGAAGGTACACAGAAAAATGTCAGATTCTATTGATAAATATGCTGAAACCTCCTTGGTCCTGATTGACTTAATACTAATGAAATTAAATGGGTTTGGCCACAAACCTAAAGAAAGCCTAAAAATGTTTTATTATTTAGGCCAATAGGAACTAATATTAAGAAATCCTTCCTTTCTTTCTATGTAATACTACTGTCATCCTGGAAGAACTGTGGTGGCCTTTTTATTTAATTTATTTATTTAACTTAATGGTAAAGATGACGACCATATATTCTTTCTATAGATGGACTCATCTCTAATGAACATTCTTTGTCTGTGCATTCCAACATTCCAACAAGCACAGTAGACGAGATCAGAGATTTAGATGGATTCACAGAATACCAGTTTTGACTGATTTGGCTGGTCAATCAAACTGAAAAATCATATAGACCAATAAATACTGCTGGAGTCAGAATATACAGTGCCTTGCGAAAGTATTCGGCCCCCTTGAACTTTTTAACCTTTTGCCACATTTCAGGCTTCAAACATAAGGATATAAAATTTAAATTTTTTGGTGAAGAATCAGCAACAAGTGAGACACAATTGTGAAGTGGAACGAAATTTATTGGATATTTTAAACTTTTGTAAAAAATAAAAAACTGAAAAGTGGGGCGTGCCAAATTATTCGGCCCCCTTAAGTTAATACTTTGTAGTGCCACCTTTTGCTGCGATTACAGCTGCAAGTCGTTTGGGGTATGTCTCTATCAGTTTTGCACATCGAGAGACTGAAATTCTTGCCCATTCTTCCTTGGAAAACAGCTCGAGCTCAGTGAGGTTGGATGGAGAGTGTTTGTGAACAGCAGTTTTCAGCTCTTTCCACAGATTCTTGATTGGATTCAGGTCTGGACTTTGACTTGGCCATTCTAACACCTGGATATGTTTATTTGTGAACCATTCCATTGTAGATTTTGCTTTATGTTTGGGATCATTGTCTTGTTGGAAGATAAATCTCCGTCCCAGTCTCAGGTCTTTTGCAGACTCCAACAGGTTTTCTTCCAGAATGGTCCTGTATTTGGCTCTATCCATCTTCCCATCAATTTTAACCATCTTCCCTGTTCCTGCTGAAGAAAAGCAGGCCCAAACCATGATGCTGCCACCACCATGTTTGACAGTGGGGATGGTGTGTTTAGGGTGATGAGCTGTATTGCTTTTACGCCAAACATATCGTTTTGCATTGTGGCTAAAAAGTTCGATTTTGGTTTCATCTGACCAGAGCATCTTCTTCCACATGTTTGGTGTGTCTCCCAGGTGGCTTGTGGCAAAATTAAAACGAGACTTTTTATGGATATCTTTGAGAAATGGCTTTCTTCTTGCCACTCTTCCATAAAGGCCAGATTTGTGCAGTGTACGACTGATTGTTGTCCTATGGACAGACTCTCCCACCTCAGATGTAGATCTCTGCAGTTCATCCAGAGTAATCATGGGCCTCTTGGCTGCATCTCTGATCAGTCTTCTCCTTGTTTGAGATGAAAGTTTAGAGGGACATCCGGGTCTTGGTAGATTTGCAGTGGTCTGATACTCCTTTCATTTCAATATGATCGCTTGCACAGTGCTCCTTGGGATGTTTAAAGTTTGGGAAATCTTTTTGTATCCAAACCCGGCTTTAAACTTCTCCACAACAGTATTACGGACCTGCCTGGTGTGTTCCTTGGTCTTCATGATGCTCTCTGCGCTTTAAACAGAACCCTGAGACTATCACAGAGCAGGTGCATTTATACGGAGACTTGATTACACACAGGTGGATTATATTTATCATCATCAGTCATTTAGGACAACATTGTATCATTCAGAGATCCTCACTGAACTTCTGGAGTGCGTTTGCTGCACTGAAAGTAAAGGGGCCGAATAATATTGCACACTCCACTTTTCAGTTTTTTATTTTTTACAAAAGTTTAAAATAACCAATAAATTTCATTCCACTTCACAATTGTGTCCCACTTGTTGTTGATTCTTCACCAAAAAAATTTAAATTTTATATCCTTATGTTTGAAGCCTGAAATGTGACAAAAGGTTGAAAAGTTCAAGGGGGCCGAATACTTTCGCAAGGCACTGTATAAGTTTCCCTCCAAAAGTGTGAGCACGCCATTAGACTTCTATGGGCAGCAAGGGCTCCATAAAAAGAAGCTAATTTTATTTCTAAGATGTATGCCACATGTCAAAAAAACAAACAATTAAATGACTTTGTTTTTGACTTATTTCAATAAAAATAATAAGCAGAATGGATATATAAATAAAAATTTAAATACCATGTCTTTCTTAGGGAGGAAGTCAGTCCACTGGACCAATCAGGGTACAAGGTAAACTCAATTTCAGGAGGGAATTGATAGAGTAGAAAATAATAAAACTTCACTTTTATTTCTTATATAAATAAAAATAAATATAAAATCGTATTAGAAAGACGAGACTCACTAGTGCTCCCAAGTGCTACCATATGATTAGTGAAAGAGAAAGGATGAGATCACATAAATTGCATATATAGTGTGCACTAATATTTATAGATGCCCAAAGCAGATATTAGCCCTGCTATTTATAGCATTAGTGTCATTTAAAGGGATTGTATGAAGGGTAGCTAAAACAAACAAACAGGGAGGGGTTAAACAAACAAACAGGGAGCTAAGACAAACAGACAGGGAGGGGTTCGTTTAGTTTCAGCAAAAGTCTGCATATTGCTTCTCATAACAGCTGAGACAGCGTCTACTCTGCCTGAGGTATAAGTATAGTCTGGTGCCTCAAATAAAGCCTCAAATGTATATGGACACACAGTCAGTCAGAACTGTGTGTCACCTGGCACTGAGGATTCACCAGATACACTCCACTAGCAGGTTATAGCGGAATACACCCTCAATAGGGTAATTTTGTCAGCACCCCACAGCCTCCCAGCACCCTTTCCACATACACCTCTATCTGACACCTATAGTACACATTTAAAAGTCTCTCCCTAAGTGCTAAAGAGTTAAAATAAAAAATCCCTATGCGTTTCACCAGCCATTGCTGGATCATCAGGGGACTAAATTAGTATAACCTCTCAGTCTGAGAGTGAAATAGCTGATGATACTGAGATTTTGACTGCAGTAAATAGCTCAAAAACTGGCTTTGATGCGCAAGATGTCACACAGGTGAGAGTCACTTAGTCTTGTCCTCACACGGTTCTTGTTAATGTGCTATCTTCTCGCACAAGTATGTCGAGCCAAACAAGCTCAGCATTTTCTTAACAAATGTTTGAATTTCTTGGAACCTGTCTTTATCCAGCTGGTGGTAAACGTTGACAAGAGGGAGCTGTTGGTGCTGACTGTGATACTCTGCATCACACTGCAGCTCAATGAGCTCCAGTTGCAGGTTGTCTGGAGTATCATCAGGGTCCACAAATAGAGGACAGGATGAAAAGTAATCTCCTTCCAATAGCTGCAAAATCGTGAAAGCGCTGTTGAAACTCCTCGGCCAGAGATGAGATGTCTGCTGCATACCTCCTCATTTCCGCACTGATATCATTCTGTGGAAAACAGGTCATTATTTCCTATAGCAATGGGAAATGTGTGGTATTGGGCTGAGTTTGTGACAGGTGCCTTTGGAAAATAGCAGCTTGGTCCCAAAGACTTTGATGTGTGAATACAGTTGGCTTACCACTGTATTTTGCCCCTGAAGGCTCATTTTCATCATGTTCAGATGTCGGGTTATGTCAACCAAAAAACCTAAATAAGCCAGCCAAGCAAGATCACATAGTTCTGGCAATGGTTGTCCATTTTTTGACAAAAATTGTCCAATTTTCTCCCTAAGAGAGTAGAAGCACTGATGTACAGCCCCCTGACTGAGCCATCTTACTTCATTGTGATACACATCTCCATATTCAGCCTGGATGTCAATTACAAACTGTTGAAATTGGCGGTGGCACAGGGCTTTGTAGTGAATCTAATTAATAGCCTTTATTACCGGCTTTATAACATCATCATATTTCAGATGTTTGGCACAGAGAACTTGTTAGTGAATAATACAGTCGAATTTTAAAGCTTTGTCTCCTTCTTCGCTGACTTTGTTACTAGGGTTGATAATCCACTTCACTCGCCAGCAATGGCAGGTGCACCATCTGTAATAATCTCAGCGACTTTATTCCACAGTAGTTTCATTGTCCACTCCACTCAAAAAAATCAGTAACTAGGCAGTGTTAGATGCATCTGTGCTTTCGTCGCAGGCTAATAAAATAAAGGCAAAGTCCACTCCTTTTGCCACTAGCTGCTACAGTCTATTAATATCAGATGAAACATCTTCAATTCTCCGTGCCACAGTGTTATGTGCCAGACAAACATTGGCAAGCTCTTGGTTTTTCTCAGGACAAATTTTCTCCACTATTTTAATCACACAGTCTGTAATAAATTCACCCTCAGTAATGGGTTTACAGTGCTTGGCAATCAGTGTTTCCACCTCGTAGCTTGCCTTTGTGGCATTTTAATTTGACTCACGGGCTCTTATGAAAAAGTGCTGCTGTGCTGTTAAAACAGCTTCCAGTTACTTCAATTTTTCTCCGCGTTCATTCACAGTTAGTTTGTCGTAGTTATGTTTCGTCTGGTAGTGCCTCTTGATATAGAATTCCTTGAAAACAGCCACAGTCTCTTGGCAAATTAGGCAGAAACGGTTGTTTCGTATTTCAGTGAAAAAATAATCCACTTTCCACTTGTCCTGGAAGTGGCGGCCCTCGATCTCAACTTTCGTTTTATTAGTTACAGTTGCCATTTTAGAAATGGGTTGGAAAGGACCAAACAAGGGTTATGCAGCGAGAATGTGGAGCCAGGATGGAACAGATATTAAGATGTTGCCGGAGTATTACCGCGGACTGCTATATGGTGAACACGACCAGCAGGGTAGACAGCCAACCAGGGTCAAGTTACTGGCTTGTAGAACCGTAGTAGCAGCTTGAGTAGCAGTAGTGTAGAAATGCCAGAGGAGTATTACTGTGGGCGGAAAGATGCATCCACCGACCCACAGGCAACCAGGCTCAATACCAACCAAGGTCAGTACCAGACCCGAAGTTACAACAGATGCCAGCCAGGTAGCGAGGCACTGTATGGAGGCTTGCTGAGTATCACACTGGTAATCTACTGCTGACTAAGGTCTGTAGCACAAGCGTCAGGAGAGCGTCTGAGCATCTGTACATCTAGTGATAATGAGATATCAGAAAGTGGACATGTCTGATCTAAGTACTTCCTTTATATTTTCAATTCTTTTCAAGCTACTCCTGACATTGGCTCAAAAAACGCAGCAAAATCTGCAACAAAAAAACACAGTGTTTCGCAGCAAGGTGGGGCCTTGGCCTGAAAGTGCTAACAATGAAATCATTTCTATTTTCTCAACTTTCTTGGTGCTGTTGATCATGTTATAGTTGGGTTCAATCTGACATTTTGCTAAGGGACTCTCTGATTACTTATTACACCTATTCTGTAATTCTACATGTGTGTCTGTAATGTTCTATCCTACACAAGTCTGGTAAATCTGAACTGATTTAGATTTATTTCAAAATAGAGGCGATGCTAATATAACAAATGCCTGACCCAATATCTCTATAAACTAACTGCTAATAAGCCACAATATTTGTGTTTGGCTGATTCCCTATTGCATCTAATACAACTGTTTTGTTGTAGGTTATAATGCATCCTCTGAAGCCCAGGATGTCCACGGTGAAAGGAATTATTTGTATCATTGTCATTTGGTTTATGGCCAGTGGATTCTCATTACCCCATGCTGTATACCAGAAGTTAGAACAGTTTTATATTGGGTAAGACTACTCTACCATTTTTCTTTCATTGAGCAGGTCACATTTCAATTCAGCACCGGCTGAGCAGTTGCTGGCTTGGGTCCTTTTATAGTCCTCTAATAGGAGCCATCATACTTTGGAGTTCTACAGTATTTCTAAAGACCATACACAAACATTATTCTCAAGTATAATTTCAGCTATAAATAAAGCTAAAAGGAATGTGTTTCTATAGAGTAATAACAATGTCGAAATTAACAGAAACATTTATTCTAAAAGGAATGTGGGTAGAACTTTGAAGTTCTGTCAAGTGTTATGCAAAATAAAAGATTTCCATTTTCAGATTAAGAACCTGGGCTCTTAGTTATTTCCAGGGGGCATTTCTAACTGCAAATGAATTTCATGTTATGTACAGTACATGACAGCTACAATATGAGGACAAAAAGAACTTGGTGACAAGTAATAATTTCAGTTAAGTCAGATCAGAACGGACACATTTTTATTAGATGTTAAGGTTGGATTTTAATGTAAAATGTACATTTTTTCATTTGATTTTGAGGCTTTGCAAAGATAAAATCATTAGTTTCCTATAAGCAGTAGCACAGTATAGAACAACACTAATAGTGCACTAAAAGTGTCCTTACATTAAATATTATGCCTCAAAAGGTTTTACTTTGTTTGTATAATGGAATGTTATATGATTTTCTAATATACACTTCTCAGAAAATGAAGGGAACACTTAAACTGCACATTAGATCTCGATAAACAAACAATTAAAGTTGAAAATCTTTACAGTAAAAAACTAAAATAACAGATGGATCCAATTTGTGAAAATTCCATCACAACAGCTCATAAGGGGAACTGGAATTTATAGTGTGCATGGTCCCCATGTGCCTGTATGCACCTCCAACAATATCTGGGCATGCTCCTGATGAAACAGCAGATGGTGTCCTCAGGAACTGCCTACAGACATGGGCCACATGAGGCTTTCTTCTGTGCCAGCAGGATTTCAGGGCCTCCTTGTGTAATGGCCTATGTCCTGGTACAGTATCTGCTCTGTGCTCCTGAGACTGTGCTGGGAGACACAACTAAACATCTTGCAAATGTAAGTGTAGATAAGCCATCCTGGAAGAGCTGGACTCTACATGAGCATCTTAACCATTGTCTTGCTTTTGCCTCTCCTGTTGATTCTTTCCTTTGTATCAATGCAGTTGAAATTGATTCACAGTTGCATACTCTTCCTCACTGCACAGACTGATATCCCTCATTGGCTTGTTGTTATACTGTAATGCTTAAACATTTCCTTAGTTTTTGTGCAGTGTACTTTGTGTACCAATACTTCATAGTTTTAAAGATTTCAACTTGCTGTAATTCAATAGAAAACTGCATTACTTTACTGCACTGTTTACCTTCAATTGGTAAAAAATCTGTCCTGTTCTTGTGATGATCAAACAGGTGGGTGGTTTGTTACAGTACAGTCATCAGAGCTGTCTCTGTATGTGTGATTTCCTATAGAGGTTCCTATAGAATTTCTGAGAAAATCCTCAAAATCTATGAGAAAATTATGTTCAAAGTACACTAGAAAGTTGTTTTATTACCCAATGAATATGTTTTATGTTCTGATACTTTGTTCTATAGTATTGTAGTGTGGCTTCTCATTACAGCTGCCAGATGGAATGTACTGGAGCATTACATCCATCTATGATATATACTCTGTATACTCTAACAGTATCCTAGTATAGAATGTTAAGAAGGTTGTCGAAAAGGAAACCTTTATTATACTATGAATTATAGGGTAATTGTTGCAGAGAGTAGATGGTTGAACATGGTCACTGATCTGCCAGCAGCATATTATAGAGCAGGGTGAGATGAGCAGATTGATACAGTTTTGTGGGAATATATTCTGTATAAATTGTAAGTATTTTATTAAAATATCAGTTTTTTCTGTGCTTAGTAAGAGCACCCACTGGATTTCTAAGCATAGAAAGAGCAGGGATTTCAATAAGAAAATTACAAGTTCTACTGAGTATTTTCCCACAAAGCTATACATCAATCTGCTCAGCTTTTTGTGCTGTGTTACATGCTACTGGTAGTTTGAATATCAGTTTTGTGATAAATACATTTATATAAGTGACACTAGCAATGTATCAATGTCATCTATTGGTCAAAGGTACAGTGAGAAATGGAGATACTGTCCATATCAACCGTTGAAGTTACCAATGATATTGACGTATGATTGTAATACATATGCAGATTTATTAATGTATGTGGAAACGTCATTGTCCAGTGTAAGATTAAGGGAAAAAACAGAAATGGTTCTAAATGTAGATTTATTTTATTTTCCTGGTTTTTAAAATGTGTAATTTCCCTTATTAATCTTTTAATTTATTCTTTTCCAGAAACACAGTAAGAATGGTCTGTCTTCCTAGTTTTCCATATCCAGCTGATGTCTTCTGGAAGTATTTGGACTTGGCCACATTTGGTCTTTTGTATGTCCTGCCTTTGATTGTAATATCGATCACCTATACCATGGTGGCAAAGAAACTATGGCTTAGAAATGCCATAGGTGACATTACAATGGAACAGTATTATGCACATCGACGAAAGAAAAAGATGACTCTCAAGATGTTGATGCTGGTTGTTGTGGTCTTTGCAGTATGTTGGTTTCCACTGAACTGCTACCTTGTTCTGATGTCCAGCAAAGTCATCAGCAGCAACAATGCTTTATACTTTGCTTTTCACTGGTTTGCTATGAGCAGTACCTGCTACAATCCATTTATCTACTGCTGGCTGAATGAGAGCTTCCGCTCAGAACTTAAGGCATTGCTTTGTGTGTGCAGGAAGAGAAGTGCTGGCCAGAACCATGCCCTACAGTCCATCTCGCCCCACTTTCGCCATGCCTGGACTGAAAATTGTAACTTTAAACAAGGTAACAGCTCTCAGACTGCTGAATCTGCTACAAATGTTACCTCAGGGAGAACCGACATCTCTAGTGTGGAGCCCATTGTTACAGTCAGCTGAAGACATATTTAGTTGATGTCTTGATCAGAAGGAGCAGAAGGATTGGGCCATTCTCATTTCTTGTCTTAAATTTCCTAATTACAGATGTGTCCATCCTTATCTTTCCACTTGGCTGGAATTGTCCTGATATGTGTGTTACATGATGACCAGCTTTTTAAAACCACATTATATTGTGTTATGAAATTACTATCCTGTACATGTATATTGTGTTGTGAATTTCAGCCTATCAAGGGTTTTGCTAGAATGTTGCAATATTGTATTGAATTGGTTTAATGATAAATTGGAGTTCTTAAGCAAATTTGAGCTAAGGTAAGGGTGGACATATCTGTATGTATAAAAATACATATAAAGCACATACAGATGTAGCAAAGTTTAAAATTACACTTAAATGGGTTATGCTAGGAAAAATATTTATTCTCTATCCATAGGATAGAGGATAAATTGCTGAATGTTGAGGGTTCAACTGCTTAGACTTCCACCTATTCTAAGAATGGCGGTGGAAGCAGGTGCATCCCATTCCATTAATTTCAATAGGAGTGCCAAGTGCTGTACTTTGGCTTTATTTGGTGCATTGACTGAAATTAATGGAGCAGGAATTCGTCCACCAATGCTAGATTAAACGGGGGTAAAATCCCCTGTCAAAATCTTTATCAGGACTGGTGAGGGTCTCAGAGATGAGCGATGTTTTCAAAAATTCGATTCGGCAACTTTGCCGAATTTTCCGATACAATTCTATTCGATCCAAATTAAATTGTGGCGAATAAACAGCTATTTCCTGTCTGCTGAGAGCCGGGGTGTGCAGCAAAATGGCGGAACCCCATGGATGCCGCGGTCATGTTTCACCGCAGCATCCAAAGTGTTAAAACCCCCGATCGGTTATGGAGCAGGGTGTTAGCTGTCAGTTACAGCTAACACCCTGCTCCATAACCGATCGGGGGTTTTAACATCTTGGATGCAGCGGTGAAACATTCCGTAGGCGCTCGCGAAGAGGTTAAAGAGCTGTGACATCACACCACTGGCTGCTGATTGGCTGCACAATTGTGGGTGATCCTGTGTTCCCAGAGTTCCTTGCCCCATGTCCTAACATGTGCAGCAGCCATTTTGAACAAAATGCAATTTGTTACCATGAAGCGTGAGGAAATCTGGATTCGATGAGAATCCAATATTTCCTGAAATTCAGATCGAATTCCACTTCGTCAGCTTCAATTCGCTCATCTATAGTCTCAGTGGAACAACCCCCACCAATCAGCAATGTATTTGTTTATTTTTCATTCTATAACTCCTTTAATAAGTTAAAATCATTGTGGCACACAGTGTTAACACAATTTTTTCAAAGACTTTCAGCAAATATTACTCTGCAGAAAGTCAAGTTAACGCTGCTACATCTGTAGGCCTTTTTATTGTTTCCACTATTTATCTAGCGTAGTGCTTCTCAAACTGTTAGGCAGGCCTCACTGGTGAGGTGCCTCCAACATGTTGATGTAACAAATCTGGGAAGACAATTTTGACAAAATTATTATATGCTGCACAGGCCTGTAATAGTTGTGCCAACTCTGGTTTAGAGACATAAACAATATATAAATATAAAAGTGCTAATGTGCATTTCAATGTTCCACATGGTTCAGTGTTGAGCTGTGTGAGTACTTTCATCATAAATAATCTTCACTCAGGCTTTGGCAAACATTGTTCATATGCATGTCAAATGCAAAACACAATAAAATAATAACAATAGCCAGGGAAATTAAAGGTTAAGTAGCAATTACTGTACAGCATCAAATGGCACTCCACTATTAGCACATACATTCTAAATAAAGTTCTTCAACTCCCATCAAAGATACCTTTATATGCACAATATTCTAGTACCACAGTCTTAAAAGGACAATCATTTGGGTTCAAATTTCAAAACCAAAATATTACAGATAAAGCATACTACCTATCTCAGTAAAAAAACAGATTACAATCTTTATTCATATTGTAAAAATAACCAAATGACACATGCACATCATTATAGAGATAAAAGAACAGTAAATGCCAATGCCAAAACCTCATTGAAGCATGGTGGAGGGAATCTCATGGTTTGGGGCTGATTTGGAGCTGCTTCAGGGCTTGTGATCATTAAAGGAACAGTGATTTCAATAGTAGAAGTAAATCAAATAAAGAATAGTTGAAAAAAAAAATGGAATGGCTGGCCCTTTTAAGTTGCTGTGGTAGGACCTGAAGACTGATGTGTACACAAGACATACTAGAAATATTGATGAACTGTCAACAAATTTTCAAGGAGTAATTATCTAAACCTCCAAATCAATGTTGTGCAAATCTACAGAAAAAGTTTTGTGAAAGTGATTGCTGCTAAATAGTTATAAAATGCTCTAAATAGATTGAAGAGTAATAACACACGGTAGAAAAGATGTTCCAGAATTATTATTTAGGAAATACATTAATTACAAAAGTAGACAAGTCAGACAAACTGACAGGTCCTCTTTAAAGATACTGAATGACCTCACCAACATACAACCTAAATTTACTTTAGTAAAATAAATGCATAATGTTGTATATTGGAATGTTGATGTGTATTAGTAACAGCAAGACATCATTCCCTTCATTGATTATATAACCAACAGTGATAGGAATTTATTTCTACATAAGGATGGATAACTGGGCAGTAGCTAACTACATGTTGATTGTCATGAGATGCTTGTCAGAGAACTTGCCTTTGGTATCAGTTTTGGAATTAGATAATACCCTAGGGTTGATGTACCCAGCCATATTATACCTATGATGAATTAAATATTAAATCTCTGATTTGTACAGAACTGTAGCAGCAAGTATCTACTGTACCTCTCTTTGTCTATTGATTTCATATAAGACCCAACAGGAAAAAAAATGTTGCATCTCGATTGGATGTCTTACTATGGAGACATTCTTCCCTAGAAGTAACACCATTTGATATGTTGCAGATATAGCAGTCATTAACTTGACAGTTCCCAAGGCTATAAATATAGTGTGCAGTTGTAATAGTAACTGTATTAGAATAGATCATCATGTTACCCTTTCTCAGTATGTGACTTACATGTACATCATAATGTTGAGTGGAGGATATGGAGAGGGCCCAGGAGTTAAGTCCTCTCCACAACCAGGGGTACCGAGTATATTATACAGCAGGCACCTGCCATTAACAGCCATGAATGGTATCCGCACCAATCGCAGATGTTAACCGTTTAGATAATACTGTTGCAATTAACTGTGGGCATCTAAGAGGTTGCAATATTCAATACCATTGCCACCCTCTGCGTACAAGTTTGATCCAGGGGCATAACTAGAAAAGAGGGGGCCCTATAGCAAGCTTTTGACTGGGGCCTCTCTACTCCCCACATGATATAACGCCCCTTTACTGTCCCCCACACAGTATAATGCCCTCTTTACTGATCCTTTCATACAGTATATTGCCCCTTAAGTAAGGGTCTTACTGTATGGCGGCCTGTAATAGGGGCCGTTACTGTGTGGGAGACTGTAACAGCGGCCCTTACTGTATGTGGGGCCTGCAATAGGGGCTATTATGGTATGGGGGCCTGCCAGGCCTATCACCTGCAGATGCTCAGCGTTACGACGTGAACGTAATATGCGGCACCCGCTCGAGGCTTAAGATAAAGTGGCAGTGGATGGGAACAGGGGATAAGTAAGTCAAATTCAGCGGGTAACTATCTAGTTAAGAAAAAAAAAAGCAGTGGGAGAACCACTAACTTCACAGGCCCCATAGCAGCCACTCTGGCTGCTATGACGGTAGTTATGCCCCTGGTTTGATCCCAGCTCTGTCATCACAGACCTTCTATTACAATTTATAATTATAATAGTATAATAGAAGTGTAGTATATACACAATATACAGCAATACAAAAGTATTGCAGAATATTGTATAAGTACTTAAATCCCCTAGGGTTTAAACAAATATAATAATGTTATAATATAATAATTTTGAAAATGTTTTAAACATTTGAAAAAAGCAAAAATAATAAAACTCACCCTATTTCTCCATATTAAAAGCATATTCGTAAGCATCACATTTGAAAATGCCTGAAAAATAAAAATATAAAACTATACGGTGAATGCCATAGTGTAAACAAAAAGTGAAAATGCACAAATCAATATTTTCTGGTTACTTCTCCCCTAGTAAAAAGATTAATAAAAAATTATCAAGATTTCATATCTACCCCATGATCATAAAAATAAATACATCTAGCGTGTACCATAAAAAACAAGTCATCACACAGCTCTGTAAATGGAGTTAAGAAGGGCGGAATATGGCGATTTTGTTTTCAAAACACTTTTTAATTTTTAAAAATATTTTATATTTAAAATGTAACAAAAACTAAATTAATTTGGTATTGCTGTGATATAACATGTCATTTTATAGCACAGTAACCTCCATAACTTCCAAACAAAAATTGCACAAATGAGGATTTTTTTTTTCCAATTCCTATAGAATTTTTTTATGGCTTCCCAGTACATCATATGGAATATTTAATTGTGCCAATAAGTATTACAATTTGTACCACAAACATAACCAAACATCATGAGGCGATCTGAATGGAAAATTATAAAGTAAAAAATTGCAAATACACTGTGTCAGGAGAGCATGTGTGCTCTGTCAAGTTAACATTTAGCATATAAATGTATTACAGTGCTATGTGTACCTGGCACTGCAATGTTCTTGATGCTTTAGATTATGGTCTTTGAAATACTTGACACCCCCTCTTATTGTTAGTCACTTGAAGGTTTCTATCATGTACTTCTATGATTTGCTTGCTTGTACAAGGGAGCAGAGTTCATTTGAATTGACTAAACACTAATTTTCTTCCTTTGCTTTGCAGAATTAATGCCAATCGGATCATTTTTATTCCGGTCCAGATAAGGTTCCCAGTCAAGCAAAAAATTTGCATTTTTACACTTGTAAAAAGCAAAACAAAAGCAGCAAAAATCTCGAAGGATTCTTCAAGATGTAAAATATGTTTAGAAGAAGATTTCAGAGCACTTGTTACACATGGATATGCAACTGAACCAAAAAACTATTAATACCTGGTATAGCTTCATGTTCAGTAGATCAATAGTGTCATTCTCAGGGAAATTGGGGTATGGACAATTCATTAAACCATACCTATAATTCTAAGTGAATTTTCAGAATAAGCTTTGTGTGTGTAGTTCGGTAATAATGTTTCTCACCATTACAATACTTGTATCCATGCATTTTTTCAGAGGTTAGCCCACTCTATATGTTCCATTGCTAACTGTCAGTGTTTCAAGCACTCAGCTTTAGATGGGATATGCACTACCTGCTATCAAGATCTCCCACACTCAGGAACACTGCACCCTGCCAGCAATTCCCATTTTCTCCCAGTCTTAGAATAATGATCAATAATCTACTCTGTCATGTGACGGTTTCCTTATACCCCAGACAGCAACAGCAGAATGCTTAGGACACTGAAAAGAATGATCAGTACTGATCAAGATTGTGTGTGATATATTTTATACTATGTTTAACAGAAGTATCCATATGAGCTCATGTTTAGACAGCCTCTCTATGGTTCTCTCACACAGTCTCTCTGCAGCTGGGCTCTCTGTAATATCAGTGAGACTAAAAATTCAGACAGCTTTCATAGTTGAGTTTTTTTTTCAGTGAGTGCAGAGTTTCTGAACAATTGCAGACAGTGCAGTGTCCAGGTAATGGAGAAAAGCTGGATAAATATTTCATGTATTTTACAATGTTTATTATTGTTATATACACTAAACAATAGGGTAAGAACATTTATGGTGAAAATTCGGAATCTCTATTTTTGTAATTGATGGAATATGCTTTACAGTTAATGTGTATGAAAATTATTTTCATCCACTTTTTGTTCATGAAGAAAGTTAAAATTAATTGTTTAATGACTGAATGTATCATACAATGTAGTAAATGGTTATAAAATTGATATATTAATGTACTTTAACGTTTTTAGTAAAAATGACGTTCTTCTGTTCAAATGTTTTTGTTTTTATTGGCTTCTTGTTTACAGTTTGAAATTTTGTATATGATTTAATACTTAAAAAAAAAAAAAAAAAAAAAAATATATATATATATATATATATATATATATATATATATATATCCGTAATGATGCCAGGCTGTGACATCGGTATTAATAAAGATGATTCTTTATATGCTATGATGGGGATCTTTTCATACACGTCAATAAGGTATAGTAAATAATTTGGCATGCAGGTCCCACTTGAACTCTTTTAGTGAGAGTTCCATAATCTCACTTTTCTTACAGTAAAAATATACTTCCAGTGTATAAACTCCTTTCTTACAAACATAGAGGTTGTCCTACTTTTACACGTTTAATCCTGGGCATAAATAGATCATTGGAAAGATCTCTGAATTGGTGATTGCTCGTCTCTTTAAACCTGCTTAAACTCTGTGTTTCTTGTGTACTGGTGCCCAGAAATGTAATACACACATATATTTCCACTTTGACAAGGATCCCAAAGACCAGCGTACTGTATTGTCAGCCACACAATCAGAGAAATGTTTGCTCTCAGCTATTAGTATTCTCACAAACATTTCTATTCTCTGTCCATTTAGAAAGGTACATGATGATATTGTAGTGATGGTATTCTTCTCACCAGTAGCTATATTTGTGTATTTGGGTAATTATCTACTCCCTTCTGGTCTTCAGCTGTGTCATGTAACCATCAATCAAAAGTCTTCAACTGACGCAGCCTTGAAACTGGGTCTGTGTGTTGGCCGGATTTACTGTCCTGAACAGTAAACCTTGAAGTCCCTGCCTCCCAGCGACATACTGACCCATACCAATTATACAATTTATAGTTTAGATTTTTATACAGATAATATGGAATATTATGGGAGTGATAATTTAAGACTCCTAAACACTATTGATCAATGTTTTAGGCTCTTAAACACTATTGATCCTGACTGATCGTGGTAGAAAAGTTTCAACCCTCTTATAACCTTAGACGTCTCTTCAGGGAAAAACACTAAACTGCTTTCACCATCAGTGTCCCTACAATAGTCAGCATGAGTTGTAGAACACATTTGTTTGTGGCCTGTACTGAATGATTATGAGTTACATTTACCTGGTTCTCATACAGTGGGTCTATATTGGAGCTGTATGCATCTAAAAAACTAGAAGACATACAGTACAGTATTTCTACACTCCAAATCACAAAATAAATTATTAGAGTTCTAAATAAAATTATAAGTCACATGATTACCTGATATCTAGTGCTGCTAACCAACTCACAGAAAAAAATATCTGACACTCAAATGATTTTTTTTTAGTTAAAGGGATTCTATCATTGGGGAAACATGTTTTTAACTGAAGCAATGTTGGAATAGCCTTTATAAAGGGTATTCTAATCCTACCTTTACTTTTTTTATCCTTGCCACTACTTGTCCAAAAAAACATTTTATTCTCATATGTAAATATGAGGCGTTCTCCCTGTGCTCCAAGCACACCCACGTCATCGCCGAAACCCGCCTCCAGCACTGCTTTTTCACACCCCCTGCATCATCTTCTGGTCATCTTGCATCTGCTTTCTCCATCGGCCATTTTTCTGAAGTACACTGGTGTAAGAAACTAAACAAAAATGGCCGACAGAGCACGCTCAGTCGGCTCTGCCTGAACTCAAAGTGGCTCTGGCGGCCGTTTTTATTTAGTTTCTTACACCAGCGTACTCCAAAAAATGGTCTACAGAGCAAGAAGCAGATGCAAGATGAACAGAAGAAGATGCAGGGGGCGTGAAAAGGCAGTGTTGGGGGCGGGTTGCAGCGATGACGCGGGTGTGCTTGGTGCACAGGGGGAATGCCCCCAGTGCTCCCTGAGCATAATTTACATATGAGAATAAAATATTTTTTTGGACAAACAGCGGCAAGGAGAAGAAAAGTAAAGGTAGGAGTAGAATAGCCTTTATAAAGGCTATTCCAACATTGCTTCAGTTAAAAACACGTTTTCCCAATGATAGAATCCCTTTAAAACTAACAACAGCATAGTCATGCCTCCAATCTTTGAAATGGTGTATAGATTAACCCCACACATATAAACACATATGGCTTTGAAGGAACCTTGCTCGGGGTTTGAGCAAAGTACATTATCCCGAGCAGGATACATTCAGCGAGACTGCAGAAATAGCAGTCACTTTAAACGTCTCTATCTTAAGAGCCACAGGGGCTAGAGCCCTGATCTTGGTCTTATTTTAAAGCCAAAAATCTTGACTGTAGCCAGCCTAAATTTTGAGATATCGCTGGTTAAACCAGATATCACTTTAACCAGTGTGCAGGGGAACATGTGCAGCTGACAAGTGTGCAGGGAGGGGAAAAAGATTTTATTATTCTCCTGTCACTTCAGATAACCCTAGGGAAGGGGGTACCATGGACTTTTGTTCATGATATCACCTCCCATTATCAATCAGAAAGCATACTTGCCATTTAATCCTTTGTATGATGCGATCAATGCTGATCTCAGCACCTAAGTTGTTTTACAGAAAACGACTTCATTTGTTAATACAAGAAAAAAAAAATGCACATTTATCTGTAACAACACCTAAAATATAATTAGCACATTATTTATTCTACATGATAAAGGCCAAAAACCTTAAAATTCAAATGGCAGAATTGATGTGGTCTCGGCTGTGACCAAGCCCAGAAGTTTCTTAGATCTCCTTTCTGATTACCTTTGTTGGCTGTCAGTCTGTGCATCATAAATGTTTGACCCCTGCCCTCTGGTGAGCTGATGTGATAACCTTCCTTATAAATATACTCAGTTAGCCTCTAAAAGATATCGCCTGATTTCTTCACTCTTCCACTACTTTCAATGGCTAACACGGTACAACATTATACTAGTATAACCTTCCACTGGCACAGAAATGTAACTCTTTGATAGCAACTGGTAAGTAACATATAGTCAAGTAGGGATTCTGTGAAGGAAGTTGTAGTTTAAAAGTGGGCATGACAACTATATAGGAGCACCAACAGTGGATGGGAATCATAGGAAGCGTATGAGCACAGACGTGTTATGAACAAGTTTTATGGATGGGACCCAGCTGACAATTGTAAGGAGAAGTTTTGCAAAGGTGCCCAAGCTGAGCTTTTGCCTCAGGGCCCATGAGCCTTAAAGGGGTTGTCCAGTTTCAGACCAATATTGAGAGACAAATATTATTGTTTGTATTATGAAAATACAATTTTCCAATATACTTTGTGCGTCAATTCCTTACAGTTTTCCCTGCTTGCTGATAATTAATCTGTTTACTTCCAGTCAATAAAAGTCAGTCCATGGTCATGTGATATACAGTCTAGGGTCATGTGATGGACACACTGGTGCACAGCTCATTATAGTCACAGCACAGTAATCAGACATCTGACTGGTAATGATCTGTGCACCTGTATGTTCATCACATGACCATGGAACATACATCACATGACCATGGACAGATTTTTTCCACTGGAAGTAAGCCGAATGAATTGCAGCAAGTAGAGATCTTGAAAACTGTGAAGAATTGATACAGAAACTTTTCATTATACAAACAATAACAGGTCATGTCCATGGTTATGTGATGTATGGCCCATGGTCATATGATCAACATACAGGTTCACAGCTCGTAACCAGTCAGATGACAACCCCTTTTAGTTATACCCCTGCCCATTAGTGTTCTGCTCTTCCAAGGCTAACTCTGGGCTCCATTGTGCCACTCTTCGCCCTCCACACTGACACTGGTGCCATCCTGCGCTCTCTGCATGCTATGCCCCTAGAGAACTTGCTCTTTCTTAAAGGTCCATTATGCATGCACTAATTCTTTCCCTGCAATCCCTGAGCAACACTGACTATTTTAGACTTCTTCACACACCTGTAACTACCTGAGCAATATAGATTCCTAGCTTGCTAGTTTTACAACATAGAAAATAATGACCCTCATGAAATGGTGGGTAATTATAATCAAATATACTATTTGCTTATTGGCAACAAGACAACCCAATATTTCAATTTATGATAATAATCTAATAAGAATTAACTAATTAAGCAAAAATAAAAATTAAATAAGTCATTTAACTGAATTAAAATTATCAGTCTATTCTGTCTCCTAGTATGTATCCAAGGCAAGTTATAATGTAGTGTTACTTCTCTGATTGATACAATAATAAGATATATATGTAACCCTATGCACCGAATTATCTATTTGGAGGATTTCTGAGGTTTACATACCAAAAGGTCAGAATGCATTGTATTTTTTGCCCTCTTGAAAGCCATATAAAGGACTTTTTTTTGGATAGTTGTGGACCCTAAACTTCTTGTAGAGCAAATCTCATTCTTTTAATGAATAAAACATGTTGCAACGTGCCCACAAATATTGCCCTACTGGTACGCCTTTTTGTCAAAGCTGGTGAATGAAAACTATTCCAGTTTAAAAGGGCATTAGTCGATATTGGTTTTCTATAGTTATCTGTAGAGATACTACCTCCAGGCTCCAGGGTTATCCTCATATCCAAAAAAGTAATAGTTGTTTTGTGAATTTCAGACGTGAATTTCATGTCGATGTCATTTTCATTTAATATATATACAAAATCATGGAAGATGTTTTTTTTCTCCTTCTCATGAGATGATGATATGTACATATCTTCCCCAAAAGGAGATATGGCTTGTGTAAAATGATAAGTCATTGGAAAAAATGTAAAAGTGCTCCCCCCACCCTAAAAAAAACAATAGCATAAGTTGGTACACAAACCGTGCCCATAGTGGTACCATTTATTTGATGATAAAAAACACCGTTAAGCATAAAAAAATTGTGAGTTAGTAGAAAATATAATAAACTAAGGACAAATTGACTGTGCCTATTAAATGAATTACTTTTTGTGTTTAGATAATGTGATGCTGCCTGGATCCCTATCTCACGGTGATATTCGTGCATAGGGACTTTACGTCCAGGCTAGCAATCAACATGGTTAGTGAGATGTGGATGCCACAGACTATAGGTCAACCAGGTATCAGGTGGTGATTTTTATGAACTTTAGGCAAAGCATAAAATGTTGCTACAGTTGAAGTTTCATTGTGCAATACTTTAAACTTCCACAATGAGTAAGTCCATAACTCCCCTTCTGAGTATCTGTGTCAGAATCCTGGTGTATTTTTCTAATTTACCACCAGTGGCTGCTGTTTCTCTCACTCTGAACTATCGAGTTGCAATTCCACTCCTCACCACTGGAGGCTGCTGTGTTATCCTAGGATTTGCCCTTAACCATGATGACCGATGTGTGCCAACTTGAAGCCATCTTGTTTCCTGTTTGGGCCTATTTATACCCATGAGGCAATTCAACCATTTCTCGAGTATTGTGACTTGTTTCCAGACTCCAGCTCCTCTGAACTGTCTTTCCCAGACTGTTCCTACTCCTCGCTGTATTACCCTTGCGATCTACACCTTAAGTCACACCCCGGATTACTACTCTACAACATCTAACTACGTCTGGCTTTCTTTCATCTGGCCACTGGATTCCAGCCGTGAGTACCAGTATCGTAACAATCTGTTTCAGTTCATCATGGAAAGTTTTAGTGGGATTAGAATCAAGTACTTTGTAAGTAGTATTGTCATCTAACAATCTCATCACCATATGTCAACATGTGATTCCTTATCCATAATAATATTTCCTCCCTTTTCAGCAGGTTTGCATATAACATCTTTATTATTTCCCAGTTCCACCAGAGCCTTTCTCTGCTGGTGAGACAGATTTAGATGTTGACTGTCTCTATGGGGAAGGGACTTGATACATATATTTTTTACAAAAACCTCAATATTATGATATTGAGAAAAATGTGGAGTAGAATATGACCTAGGTTTTAAGTTTGAAAATGGTGCTATTAGATTGCCTCTCCCTGTTTCACTTTCATTAAGAAGATGTTTGTTGTATGTTGTAAAGCACTGACTTCTTTTGCATGGTCTGCCTTTAAAGCTCTATATGTAGCTGAATGATATTTATGTAATGCTAATTTTCGGGCAAAAAGATTGACATCCTTTAGCCAAGTGAAATGGTTGAATATTGGGGTTGATGTAAAAGAGAAACCCTTTGAAGGGACTTCCAATTGTGATGGGCTTAGCCTCAACTTGGATAGATTGATAATTTGTAATTTATTATCATCGTCCTCATCCACTTGTGTACATACGTCTTTATTTTTAATTTTCCAATTTTTACTCAAAAGTATTTTTATTTGGCTATACTTCCCTTTTCCCTGCTTCTTAGTATCCCTTGTCCTAAAATAGACGGAGCTGGGACTGGTGTAGACATATGGGACTGTGAGAGGATTCTATTGGAGCCAATATTGGTGTCCAAGGGATGTATTGTTGTAATTTTTTGCATCTCTCATGCCATTCTGAGATGGCAGTGAAGATATTCCCAATTGTGAAATAGATGAGGGGCAGGTAATATATCTTCCAAAATTTGATTGTCAGCTACTTGAGATTGATTTGGCGTCCACCAACCCTTTATTGTATTTAAATGGCCTCTATTATTCGGGTTTGGTGTCAAGGGCCTTCTATTGTTGTTTCTGCTGTTAAATCTCCGCTTAGACTAGTGTTGACGTGCAGAACCAGTGGTTATTGAAGATTCGTCTGTCCCTGAAATGTCAGATTCAGATGGATCTGAGAGGGGAGGACGATTCCGTGGATTATAGGGGTTCACACTCTGTTTGATCTTATAAATGTTCCCGGTTTCAAAATCACACTTTTCTCTATTATATATTTGTGTTTGCATTCCTTGATCTCCGACTGAAAAAATTTAAGATTTTTTTTGCAAATTATTCTCTAATTGTGTATACTCAGACGAAGAGTTTAAAACCTCTCACTTCTGCGATCTATTCTCAAGTTGTTGAGATATTTTTGTTAGATGACCCTTTTCATATGTCAAAAGGTAGTCAAGGAGTCACAGCGAGTTTTCTGTAAGAAGTTGCTGTCAACCCTTGATAAACTCAATATCCTCCTGATTGGGGGTCAAGTTGATATGCAGACACCTATATACTATATGTTCCTTTCAGTAGGTCTCTACACACCATATACTCACAAAAGCGAGAGCAACCTTAAAGTAATAATCACTTAGTCCTACAAGGAAGCAGAAGCAGAACATAATACCCTCCACTGCTAATAATGAAATTGAATGGGATGAGTCTATGGACGGTCACTCACTGGGATCTTAATAATGCACTTTTGTTTGTCCAGTTTTTTATTATTATATTTTTAATAAAAGTTATATTTTATGAGGATGGAAATTGAACCTTAGTCCCTCTTTAGGGGGCTTATATTTTATTGCAGATTCAAGAGTGAAACTTCTGTAGCTTCTTTCTGGAATAAATAATAACTGGGCTGATCGCAAGTTAACATTTTTTTTATTTGTCTGCAGTGAATTGAAAAAAATCAACAACCAGATGTATGTAACACATCATATATTTACAGATAAGAGAAGACTGTGTGAGAAGTCATGTGTGCCACACACAATATCATTGCTGTTTCATATGTGCATTATCATACTATTGTCAGAGGAACATAGGAGTCACAAAAAGTACATAGGAACATAGGAGTCATCTATTTAGTCACAAAAAGAAAAGCCAAGTTCCTTTTTCTTTTTAGGTTTCAAACTCTTGTGTTATCACAGCTTCAGTAACACACTAGCCCTGCTTCATCTCTTGCAGCTTCTGGATCACCTCTTCCTGCTGCAATATGGGCATCTATTTTGTCTCAGCAAAACATTTTCAAACATTTAACATATTTTCTTTTTTTTTTTTTAATAATATTTTTTTATTTTATTGTTGATTCTCGTATAACAAATGAGAATACACGAAAACATTTTGAAGTAGTGCACAAAGTCATATAAAGTACATCTAACCTAGTACATTTGTAATAGCGAAGACTGTTTAATATCAAAAAACTCAATTTGCGGAATAATCAATCCTGAGTAGTACTGAGCCATATGGGGCGCAGCATAGGCTTGTAATACAGAAAAGAAGAACATTTAAGAAAAAAGTGGTGATAGGTAAAGGGCAGAGAGGACGGACATAGATAAGAAGGGAAGAGAGAGATCAGCGAGGAGATGGGAGGGGGGGGTGAGAGGTGGGGTAGGTAGCGAGGGAGGAATAATTAGGGGATACATTAATGACTTCAAGTAGGGCAGCGGGATGATATAGAGTAGATAGTATAGACCCATGAGTGGAGGGAGGTGGAGATGGAGGAGGGGATAGGTGGGAAGAGGGGAAGGGAGGTCAGAAGGGAGGGAGGAGGGAGGGAGGGGGGAAGGGGAGGGGGGTGGGGGAGGACTCACAGTCTCAGCTCCTTCCACTTTGCCCAGGTCTTAAGGAAACGGGCATGTGTCCTGGATTTCCAGCTTGACAATTCTTCGAAGCGTGAGATCTGATTAATTTTTTCCACCCATTCCATTTTAGATGGGGGATCAATACTTAGCCATTTGCGAGGAATGAGTGAGTTGGCAGCTGATAAAAGGAGTGAGATAAGGTTATTTCTCGATGGAGTATAGTTAGTCGATTGTAGTGAGACCAAGACCATAGTTGGGCTAAGCTTAAAGGTCGGAGAGGAGAGTTGTCTCATCACTGATTGGACATCATTCCAAAACGGCCTAATTCCCGGGCACTGCCACCATATGTGCAGCAAGGATCCACTCTGAGTCTTACATCTCCAGCATAGGTCAGAACTGATAGATTCATTTTATGGAGCCATTGCGGAGTATGATACCATCTGGTTAGCAACTTATAGTGAGTCTCCTGTAGGCGCACACAGGTGGAAAAGCCATGAGAATTTTGTAATACTTGTTTGACCTGTTCCTCTGAGAGGGCCACACCCAACTCCATTTCCCAAGAAGTTAGGAAGGCCGGTTTGTGTATCCGAACTGGACTGACATAAGTGGACAGGACATATGATGTCTTGGACAAAAGTTTGTGTCGAGCTATGAGGCTGCGTTCAAAGGGAGTGAGGTCAACGCGTATTGTGTTAGTTGTCAGCCAGTCCCGCATATATTTGTGCAGGTGGTGTTTATGTAGAAAGGACAGTGGTTTGTCAGAGACCAGCGATTCCAGTTTTGCGAAATTCACCTCTGCTTCCTCACCAACAGCCTCCAGCAGTCGGTGTGAAGTCAGGCAATGCCACATGTCTGAACAGGATACCTTCGACCGTCCTAGCCAATCCGGTACAATGCCTATAGGGATTAGGGGGCGAAGGGGAGGGTGCCAGTGTTTCTTTCAACTCCTGCCATGTTTCACAGGCGCCTAACAGGATTTGATCAATTGATTTGGAGCAGTGGCTTGGGGAGCCATACAGCCATAGGTCTACTTGGCAGGCCGGCCCAAATGTGCAGACAGAAAGTTTATGGAACAATGAGGATGGTTCTGGTGAAGTGAGCTCAATCCAACGCTTCAATTGTACTGCTTTGTAATAACCTAAGACATCTGGCATGCCTATGCCACCGGCCCCCTTCTTCTTCATCAAGAGACTTATAGAGAGCCGTGGACGTTTGCCACGCCAGAGGAAAGTGGAGAAAAGACTTCTTATTGACTTGAAAAAAAACGGGGGGAGGCGTATGGGTAACATATGGAGTCGGTATAGGATCTTGGGAAGCACATAAGTCTGCAACAGATTTTGTCTACCAAACCAAGAAAACGGCAATCCTTGATAAGAAGCTAACATGGTGCGAATTTCCATCAGTAGTGGCTGAAAGTTCTCTGTGTAGATGTGAGATGGATCTGCTGTTAGTTGGACACCTAAATATTTAATGGATTTTGAGGTCCACTTAAAGGGCGTGGAGGTGGATATTTGTAGTGACTGTTTAGGGGGGAGAGTAACATTTAATACCTCCGATTTGTCTAGATTGGCTTTATATCCGGAGACTGAGCCATAGCGGGAGAGGAGCTCTACAATGGCAGGGAGCCCTTTCTCGGGATTGGACACCATGAACAGAACATCATCTGCAAAGGCGGCGGAATGCATAGTTTGTGTTCCTATCTTAAATTCTGATATGTCTGGATGGGCACGAACCGCCTGTAATAGGGATTCCGATACCAAAATGAACAGGGAGGGGGAAAGAGGGCAACCCTGTCTGGTCCCATTCGTAATATTGAAACTGGGGGAAAGTGTGTCATTAATCTTTAAGCGAGCGTAAGGGGAACCATAAAGAGTGAAGACCGCTT
This sequence comes from Leptodactylus fallax, assembly GCA_947044405.1. NCBI lineage: Eukaryota > Metazoa > Chordata > Amphibia > Anura > Leptodactylidae > Leptodactylus > Leptodactylus fallax. The sequence goes on from CAMRHE010000166.1 coordinate 2,220,183, forward strand.
CTATATATTGAGGGGGGAAGTTAAATTTTTTTAGCGTAGCTTTCATAAATAACCAGTCCACTCTATCAAACGCTTTTTCAGCGTCGACTCCCAGCAAAACCAGGCTCGAGCGTGTTTTTCTAGCGTGAGTGATAACGTGAAGTAAGAGATGGGCGTTATCCTTTCCCTCCCTGCCCAGAACAAACCCAGCTTGATCAGGGTGTAATAAAGAGGGTAGAAAATGTTTCAATCTGGTGGCCAGTATTTTCGCCCACAATTTAAGATCGAGATTAAGGAGGGAGATAGGCCTATAGCTACCACAGGAGAGGGGGTCTTTCCCGTCTTTAGGAAGCAACGTAATATGTGCTTCTTGGGCTTGGTGGGGGAGTTTTTTCCCAGAGAGCAGGGCTTTACAGGATCGAGAGAGATGCGGTAGTAATTCAGATTGGAATACTTTATAGTATTGTAAAGGGAGGCCATCCGGACCTGGGCTTTTCCCTTTAGGGAAGCTATTTAAGACACGTTTAATTTCTTCCAAAGAGATTGAGGAGGTGAGTGTCGCAGCGTCTTCCGCCGACAGGGATGGCAGAGAGAGGGAGCTGAGGAATTCTTCTATCCTATTTACTTTGCTTGTTGTAGCGGTCTCAGGATCATTAGTGTTTAAATTGTATAATCCAGTATAGAACGAGAGGAAGGCTGAGGTTATCTCTTTGGTGGATTTGCGTGTGTTGCCTGCTTGGTCTTTTATAACCGAAATGAAGCACTTGGCCTTTCGCTTCTTAATCAGCGAAGTCATAAGCTTGCCCCCCTTGTCCCCATGTGCATAGAGCCTATGTTGGTAGTGAAGAAAGTGTTTAGCCGTTCGGACGTTAATGGCATCTTTTAGCTTTTCGCGCAAAGTTTGGAGTTCAGTGCTCCTATTCAACTGTCTTGCCTTGCGTGTGCGTTCAATTGCCGCTATGTCTGAGAGAATTTTGTCTAGTTCCGCCTGAGTTTCCCTCTTGACTCTAGAGGCCAGGGAAATGAAAATTCCCCTAATTACCGACTTATGTTCCTCCCAAGTAATGGTGGGACAATTGTCTGCATTAGCATTTATGGCAAAGTACGACTCCATCTGCTGCTTGACAGTCCCAACCAGATCTGAACGATCCATCAAAGCTTCGTTTAATCTCCAGCACCAATCCTTTTGAGGCAGTTGGTGCAGTATTAACCTAGCCCATACTGGTGCATGATCGGACACCGATATAGAGTCAATGCGGGATTGCAAAGAATACGGGGCTAAATCTCTAGTGACAAAGATATAATCCAATCTCTGATAGGATTGCCGTGGATTGGAAAAAAAGGAGTAGTCCTTCACGGATGGGTTGTGCAGGCGCCAAAGATCAACCAAACGGAGGTCATTTAGGTCTTGCAGGAGTCTACCCAGTGCCTTCTGGGGAATAGAAGATGTCCCTCTAGGGGCATCAAGAGCAGGGTTGAGAGTGAGGTTAAAATCGCCAGCTAGGATTATAGAACCTTCTGCGAAGAGTTCCAGTGTGCGCAGAGCCTCAACAAGCCAAGCCACTTGGCCTTGATAGGGAGCGTAGAAATTGGCAAAGGTGTATTTATAAGTAGCGATAGTGTCTTTGAGCAGCAGAATTCTGCCCTCGGAGTCCTCATAGGTTTGAGAACACTGGAAGGGCACTGAGGAATGAAATAGAATGGAAACACCCCTAGAGGAAGCAGAGGGATTCGTGGAGTGGAAACAAGTGGGGGACATTTTTGCGGGGAGGCGAGGGATTTTCCCTGTTTTGAAGTGAGTTTCTTGAAGGAACGCCACATTTGTGTGCAGTTTACGGAGTATGGTAAAAATTTGAGATCTCTTATTTGGGGAATTTAGACCATGTGTGTTAAAGGAGGTGAAGACTAATTCGGACATGGTGATTCTGAGACAATATGAGTCCAATGGGTAAGGAGGGTGAGGGAGATAGGAGAGGCCCAAGGGGAGGAAAGGGGGGGTTATCTAAAACAAAAACAGAGGTTAGGTGGGAAGAATTGGGTATAAGGACAACAAGACGGGAAAGGGGGGGGTAGAAAGGGAGAAAGGAGAAGAAAGCGTAGAGAGAGATATAGGAGGGGGAGAGTACAAGAGCTAAGGTGAGCCTAAGATGATGCGCCCGTCAATAGATCAGATATTTAGCGGCAACGCCTGACAGCCGCTAAGTTTTGAACACTTACTCTGTCGATAGACAGAATATAAAAAGGATAGGGAAAACGGAGATGGTCCCAATCGTGACAGCCGATTACCATACCTTACAGGAGTAGATACATATAGAAACGTGTAACAATGGGGACTATATACAGGCAACAGTGTATAAAAGATGTAGAGATACACAAGAGATGTGAAAGTTGGAGACATCATATGGACATGTCTGGGCGGGCAGGAGGCGGACAGTATGAGAGTGCAAGGAGGCTCAGGGACAGGTGCCATAAGTGCGCCAAAATGAGCTCATATCATATAATACAACATTAACAGCATAATCAATACAATCCGAGATAACATAAGCATCTACAATGTGGTTATACCTAAATCCCTTATGAGGTTCCATCTCAGCAATATGGTTAGGGCGGTGCACACCCCCCTATATACTAGGGCGGCATAACTACCCGGGTCTTCGGGAATCCCTGCGCGACACCTTGCAATCCAGAGGGCCCAAAGCCCATGTGAGAGTCCCACCCCCCCACCCCCGCCCCACCACCAAGCAACACGCCACCCCCCGATATTCTGTTAGTGGTAGTTAGTAGTTAGTAATAGTTAGCCGTTAGTAAAGGTTTTTGTGCTAGCCTCTGATAGTTAGCGATATATACTAGTTAGTAATAGTTAGTAATTGGCAGTTAGTAGTTAGTAACAGGTAGGCGTAATTAGCAGGTTCCCTGACATGCATAGTGTACACAGTGCAACGTAAAAACTTTGGTTCACTGAATGAACATACTCCAGGCTAACGTAATGAACCTCATCCCCAACCTGGGTTCCCCCGCCATCCGAGACCATGGGGCCCACACGTGCCGGCGCCCTTCCTCTCCAAAGCACCACAAACTCACCCCCCAGCCCCGAAGTCCCGGACGGGGGGAGGAAGGCCCCACAAATACAATTGTTAGTCCAAAAACCCACCCACCATTTAACATATTTTCAACATCTACATACAATATATAAAGTGTACAAAGCTACATCTATCTATCTAATTGTCCAAAGCAAACTTTACAAAAGGGACATTGATAATATGTAAGGGTTTTTTTTAACCCATATTAACCCTTGTGGTTGAACTCATGAGTTAAAACATTTTACCATACAACCTATGCAAAGAGGAGGTAGGAAGGCCAACTATCCCTTTAAAGCAATTGTCCAAGATTAATAAAAAAAAATCATAAAAACTGTACTACAATATAAAAAGTTGGCCTGCAGTGATGATTTGTTGAACGTATACATGCCAACTACAACCAATTACTAGCCTCACCAATGATGCCTATATGTAGGGCATGAATCTGCTGAGGAAAGTAATTGTAGCCGTCACATATATGCTGTGCAGCACTGGGGTCCTGGGTTTAAATCCACCTAAATATTACATTTGCATGCATTCTGTATGCTCTCCTTGTCTCTGCAGTGATGTAAGGTTAGTAATGGATTCTCTAGCTGTAGCATCTCACTTAGCAATGTTTAGATTCACTGCTGTAAATTACTGATACATAAACAAAGTGTCTCTTTTCTTCTGCTCTATGCACATGGAATAAGAATAACCTAAAACAGGAGTATAACCACATTGTAATCGACACTATCTAATTAGCTGCATGTACAAATAATGACTGAGACAGATGTCACAACCTATGCCCACACAACGTCATGTTACCAAGGTTCTTAGCTAGACTTAGATAGGCCACATCTATCCTAGACTAGGTTTACAACTCAGCAGTTTTCAAGCAGCTGATCTGGGGGGTCCCAGGTATCGGACCCCTTCTTATCACATATTGATGACCTACAAAACCGGTACATTCTTTATACTTGGTCTCACCAACCATTCAAGCTGTGTCTGGAGAAACTGGCTTTCTTAATGAGCATGTACTTTATTGCAATATTACCCACAAAAAATCTATATATAATTGCTTTGCATTAACTGCATAGTTTCAAGATGTTTCTGAAATTCCAGAGGTTTGAGTATCTGTATTCACCACCCTCATAATCCCTCTCACCAACCACTTCCCCACTTTTCATCCCTCTTCTTCCACTTTCCTCCTAAAAAAGGATTTCCATCCCTTGAAGAACTGTTATAAAAAGCTTACATCACTACCCAAGGATATAAGAACTTTTGTCATCATGTATGGACTTACACCAAATCATAACAATACTGTTCTTGTGTATTATCCCCTATATTCATGGCTGTAAATGGGATCAGTATCTCCCATTAATCATTTCCTTCATTCTCTTCCTCTGTTTTCTTAAAAGAAAAAGCATTGAAGTATAAAATGTATTCTGCTCTGCACATGAAAACAACCTGGAAATATGACTTTACATACATTTTTGATGTAATGCTTAGAAAAATTAGTACAAAAGCAGATGTAGTTTCAATGGGCACTTGAAGCATGTGCTTCACAGTAAGCAGCAATTACAACAAGTAAGTCAGGAATAATGTTCGCTATGTGTGTTGTAAAGGTTCTGCAGAACATAATCCCAAAATATATGCAACTATATGCTTGTAAAGGTGTAAATGTCTGCTATCAAATCTCATTGTAGATGAAAAATATATGTATTACATTGTACATCAGGGATCTGAACAACCCCCTGCCACACAATTGCATGTAACCTTAAAAGGGCAACTCCACTTCCACACCCACCTATCACACTAGGCTAGAAAAGAGAAAAGCACCCCAAAGATCTACACTTCCCCACAAATAGCTTCCACCTCCTGCCACTTATAGTAAACGAGATACCAATTTACCAAGACCACTCACGCCTGCATCCCCTAGTACCACACAGTGACCATCTTGCACACTAGCATACAAAAGGTAAAAAAAAATCTAAGCTGTATTTTTCCTCTTCAGATTCTGGGAATGTCTAGAACCAAGGACAATCTTATTAAATTTAGAGACTTAATATACACAAAAAAGTACAGTGCTTACAGTTACAAAAGAAAAAGTTGAAAAAAAAAATACATACACAGAAGGGTAATACAAAATAAAAGGGAGTAACATAAAGAAACAAACAAGCTTTGTTGTATCTTCAGGTATCTCACAAAATGTCCATTATCAATTTTTGTAGGAAACTTTACCCTTTTTGGTATCTTCCCACCTGTGACCAGGGCTGGTTATTTACATAGTGATCTCTTATTCTTGGAATATACCATAACTCTGTAGGGCCACCTCATATAGGAATGATATGCCTAGAAAGTTATTCAGAATGTTTTTACCAGTCCAGGCATATCAAACATGAAGATGAAATCACGATCTTTACAGCAGATACAGAATTTAGGATGGTTCCCAGGATCCCAGACCATGATGTACTATTACGCCAGTGGCGGTAAACTGTTCCATGAAAATAGCACCTGCTCAGGAGCTGAGCTGGGATCATCTGGAGAGGAGGTCAGCTGTGACACATCAATAATTAGTGATTAACCCCCCTCATCACCACTGCTATAAAGCGATCACTGGGTTCTAATGTATTGGTGAACAATACTGAAGACCCTCACATCATAAGTATTTCTTCTGCTTTAACACATACAGTACATTTCCATACTTTGTTATTTGCACCTTTTTTTTTCACATTTACACTATGTCCCATACTGGACTTGATCACTGGGTGGCGCGACTGCTAATATAGCACATTGCAGAAGCATTGCAATGTGCTATAGTAGAAATTGCTATTACATTTTATAAAATATGGCATGACATAAAAAACAAAATAAACAGCTATTTTCCCAATAAAAAAACAAAAAAAAACACACATCCTTAAGTATTAAACTAGGTGGCGTCCTTAACGGTTAACACTGCCGGTGCTTGGGTTTAGTGACTGTGGCATAACTAAAGTCTTGTGGGCTCCAGTGCTATCTTTTGTCCAGAGCCCCCTCCCTACAGTGAATTCTTGATAGTGATGGTTATGGGTGTAAACAATACTGGTAGCTGCGGGCTGTCGGAAACAGCTGATCTGAAATGTCTGAACAGTCTTAGAGATGTAAGAGATCAGTGGGAGTCCAACACCCATGGCCCCTGCTGATCAACTGTTTGAAGGTACTGTGGTGCTTTTGTCAGCATTGTGACTCCTACGCTATTTACATTGCACAGTATCTGTTTTATAATCACCATGCAATGTTATTACAGCCTGTAATAATAGTGCACGGCTGCTATAAAACAGATGGCGTGTGATGTGAATAGTGAAGGGGCCCGACACAGTATAATATGCTCAATAATAGCCCCAAGCAGTATAATATGCTCCACAGTGTCCCCCACGCAGTATAATATGCTCCACAGTGGCCCCACACAGTATAATATGCTCTACAGTGGCCCCCACACAGTATTATATGCTCCACAGTGCCCTCACACAGTATTATATGCTCCACAGTGGCCCCCACACAGTATAAAATGCTCCCAACAGCCCCCCTAGAGCCGCTTAAGGTGACCTCCACGAAATTCGACAAATATTTGTGAGGTTCGGCCCTACACATTGGTGCTATTATTATACTCTGGGATCTCCTCAGACTCCAGAGTATAATAAGTGGAGGGGCAGGGGAAGTGATTAAAAATAACTGACACTTATACTCACCTTGCCCACCTCTCCTGGGCATCCTTGTTCCATCTGGCTTTCTTCAGCATCTTCTTTTGTCCTCTTCCGGCATGTGACTGAGGTCACATAATGACGTCAGCACGCCCCATGTGCCCACTGGGGCACAATCACCAATACGAGACCTTAGTCACAGGACGGAAGAGCCCCAGAGAGGATGCCGAGAATCATCAGAAGCCCGGAGAAGTGAGTATAAGTATTTTTTATTTTTAGTCACCTCCCTTGGGCTGGCACTTATTGGAAAGGGGCGATATAGTAGTGTGGTGTCTCTCCTGAAACCTCACACAAAGGCATTTTGGGCCTTTAAATTAACCTTTTATTATCGACAATTGACCTAAGTAGTTACCTGCATCCTGAAATGTGAATTCCCATATACAGAAAACACAACTAAAACCAGACATAACTTCTGACAATTAACAAAATTTCTATTTAAACATAGGTTATATACATAACTTATAACATTGTACATATGTTATTTTAAGCAAATGAAAGTGGTCTAGCTAGAGGCAGGGGTGTGTGATGAAGGTGCCACAGGGAAGAGGAATAGCACGGTCGTGCTCACTTTGCTTGACACTGTCAATTCTATTATACCACATGAGCTGGTGATGTCAACTAATGTATGGAGAGATGTAGTACCTACATTTGTACCTGCATCGCCATGGCTTATTTTCTGCTTGCAGATCTTGCACACTGTTCACCACATTCTTATTGTTACTTGCAGTGGTGCAAGGTGTGGTCAGGGCCGGCATTAGAGGGGGGGCAAACTGGGCAATTGCCCAGGGCCCCAACACCCATAGGGGCCCCATACTTTCCCTACTATTAGGACTCTTAATCGGCAGTAGATGAAAGCATTGGCAGATGCAGATTCTGCTGGTCGCTGCTTCTACAGTTTGCCGGCACTTAGTTACTAGCTTCCCCCTTCCCCCCATCCAGCACATCGCAGTGTGCAGGGGGGAGTCTGCTGCGATGCTTTCACTATTGCCAGACAGAGCTGCACATGAGCTTCCTCCATTTCCAGTGCACCCAGCAATTCAGCCAAGTGTAAGTGTTTGTTTTGTGTAAAATATGTATATAATATGTATATATCTGTATATTTGTTTATAGTATGTGTGTTAGCTACTGTGTGAGTACTGTATGATTGTAGACAGGTATGTGTGTGTATATTGTATATGAATGTATGTGTGTAAATATATGGTATATATGTAGGTATATACAGCATATTATTGTCTGTGTTTTCTTCTGTACATGTTACCATTATACATACTAGAATTGTATTTTACAGTGTGATGCTCAGTATATTGAGATGTTAAACAGGTTGTCCAGGAATTACTGTTTTCTGCAAGGAGGCCAGGGAAGGTGAAAAATAAGAAAACCCACACTCACCTGTCCACGGGGTCTCCCACCGCTGTCTGGTCCTGTGGCGCCCGGGGGCTTGTTCTGGCAGAATGTCCTCGCCGCACGTAACTGCTGAGGCCAATCAGCGGCGTAAGGAAAGGACACGGGACATCACAGGTGACTTATGTGAGTGACATCCAGGTTCCTTTCCTTAGGCTGCTGAGGCGGATGATAGGCCTCAGCGGTTACGTGTGGCGAGAACTGCCGCTGGAACAAGCCCCGAGGCTCCGCTGGACTGGACAGGGGTGGGAGGACCAGGAACAGGTGTGTGTGGGTTTTATTTTTCACCTTCCCCGGCCTCCTTGCAGAAACCTGTAATTCCTGGACAACCCCTTTAAGGATTAGGCCCAACACAGCAAAACGCAGCTAAAAAGCACAGGAGATAAAAAGCAGCAAAAACACATTGTTTTTTTCCCACAGCGTTTTTCTTTGAGCTTTTGATGCATTTTTCTCTGCACTTTCTTCCCCTATTACGGTAAATATATGTGGAAATTCCCGCGACTCCACAGCTGAAATTAACCTGCTGTGGATGAGATTAAATGATGACATTTTATTCACTTTGCTCACACATTTCTGCAGCCGCCATAATCGTGTGTTTCACATTATAGAAAAGCGGATTTTTTTGATGCAGATTTTGTTGCTGTTTTTTGAGCCAAAGCCAGGAGAGGATTGAGCAGGGAGTGTAAGAAGCTCCCTAGATATTTCACAATCCTTTTGTAGCCCTGCTTGGCTTTGGCTCAAAAAACTGAAGCAAAATCTGCAACAAAAAAAAGCTGCTTTTCCACAAAGTGGGGCCTCAGTCTTAAGGCCAGGGCCTGACGTGGCATAAACATCATTTGTCAGTCTCTGCAAAGTGTAGTCCTAGGAACAAACAGTGACATGACAGTATTTAGTCCTGGTATAGCGGTCAGCGGATCACGTGAAAGTATTTAATTCTGGCATAGCGGTCAGTGGGTGACGTGACAGTATTTAGTCCTGGTATAGCGGTCAGCGGATGACGTGACAGTATTTAGTTCTGGTATAGTGGTCAGCGGGTGAAGTGACAGTATTTAGCCCTGGTATAGCGGTAAGCGGGTGACGTGACAGTATTTAGTCCTGGTATAGTGGTCCTATTTGATAATTGTGTATGTATGTACATTTTTTTTATTGTGTGTAGGAAAAGACATATGCCTTGTTACTTGTGCACCTGATTTATAAAGGGTCACAAGCAACTAGTTTGGCTATGCAAAAAAATTTACATACAAATTAAACAACCCCTTTAGGCTAAGGGCCCATGCTGCGGAAAAGACTGCGGTGGAAATGCATTGCGTTTTTTTCAGCAGCGTTTTTCATTGCGATCTCAGAGTTTTCCTCTATGGACTTTCTGTACATATTATACCTTTACGGAAAAAACACCAGCATTTATGAAGGTATAATTGACATGCTGTGAAAACGCAGCTTTTCCGCTGCAGATTTTTTTTTCTGCAATGTGTGTATGGGATTAGTCAGAATCCCCTCCACTTTGCAGGTACTGTAAAACGTTGCGTTTTCACAATGTGGGGGGCCCCGGCCTTAAAGACCTTAGAAACACCCCTGTAAGCACTGCAGCACATCAAATTAACAGAATGCGACTATGTAGTAGGTACAATATTACAACATTTGGGGCCCCACTTTTAATTTTGCCCGGGGCCCCACTTTGTCTAAAACCGGCCCTGGGTGTGGTAGTTCATGTTTCCTTCTCCTATACTATACCCTCCTATTTTGCCCTGTCTTTTCTCCAGAATTGTTACTTCTTCATTTATTCTGAATTGCATGGCAAATTTGGTAATGAATGCAGTTTAGAACTAAGCTGGCCTGCTAATAGCTTTATTATTATTATTATTATTATTATTATTTATTATTAGTTTATTTATATAGCACCATTAATTCCATGGTGCTTTACATTTGAGGATTTACATACGGTTCACAAGATGTACAAAACAGATAATACTAACACTGACCAACTGGCACAGTGGGATAGAGGGCCCTGCCCGCAAGGGCTTACAATCTATGAAATAATTAAATAATTAAATGGACTGCTGCTGTTTGATATATTTGGTAATGAATATGGTTTAGAAATTAGAAAGCAAAAGCACAAAAGATAATTAAAAGCACAAATGTATGTGGTAAATTTGGTAATTTTGAAATGTGGCTTCCAAATGGAGGTGTTAATACCGTAGGAAATAATGTAAAAAATGGTGAAAAAAATAATGCTTTGGCACAGAAAGGATGGCACTGTGACAGACTATGTTAAAATCCAGTATTGTGCGATTTTACAGAATATGTCACTACTTTTACATAAACACTGACATCACCTCATTTGTGCAGGCTTAGTTTCAATACCAATACCTATTTCTCCTCACTAGGCCACTTCCAGCTGCAAACATCATCAGTATTTCCACACCTCCTCCCTTGCTTCATTGGTGTATGCAGTGTTATAGCTAATGAGCATGGATCACAGAAGCCACACAGTGGAGGAGCTATTTCTCTGCAGCCAGCAGCAAGTATCCTGCTGTATGTTTCCCTGCCAGCTAAAACTGGTGCAAGCAACAATTAACTATTTATCACTGGTCTAATCATGATACTGCAGCAATATATGTGTCTATCATGTTCCATTTACTGTACTGCAAATGCTGCTACCCCTAAGCAGCTAGGGATCATTTCCTGTGGCCTGGTCCTTCATGTTCTATTCCATAGTGTACTACCACTGATGGTGCCACTGCTACTACCACCACCATCACTCAGCCATACATTTCCCGTTCACCTGCAGCCTAGTATATCATCTTCTATTACATGCTGTTAGTGCCAATGTTGGCATAATAAAAAAATATGAAAATAAGAACCTCCCCCCACAAAAAAAAAAAAGCCCACCAAAAAAAACCAAAAAAAATAAACTAAAAAACATTGTTCCTTCCAACACCAGTTTATGTAGAATCTGCTCCCATAAATGGATAATTTTTGGCATTTTTTTTAAAGCCACTTCTGGAGGCATGGTGTGCTTGCCAAGCAGGATGGCTAAATGAAAGCCTAGCTCTGGCATCTAGCTCACTGTATATTAGAAAATGATATCCTCACAATCATTGAGCTCCTTCTGTTCCTTAAACTGAATATAGCTCCAAAACAGACACCAATAGAAGGCTGGTATCAGGCGCCAAGAACGCATTGGGCCTCATAGTGCCTCTACCTCAGCTCCTCCATCCAGAGTCATTTTAACACATTAGTAGGCCCAGTTCAAAGGTTTCATAAGGGGCCCCACCACTACTGTACTTACGTACAGATCTGACTTTTAGAGGATACAAAGAGTGACTAATCTAACAATGTTTTGTGTTAAACCAAACCCTTAAACCCATATGTGCACCCTTTGACCTTACTCATCCCTACCCAGTAATAATGCTCTTCTTTGTGTAACATAGTGATGATACCCCCACATAGTATAATGCACCTTTTAGTGTGCCATCTCATCCCATATAAAATCCTCTTAGGTCTCCCCACAGAATAATGTTTACCCCGACTACATTTATGTGAGGTTCTTAGCACACAGTTTTGTGCAAGCCCAACTGCCACATCAGATGGGTCCCTACAATAAGACTTTATTTATATAAGAAATCCTATACTCCCCCTATAGACATGACTCCAGAGATCAAGTTTTTAGAGACAGCACTGTAACACTGATTATATAAGAAAGTTATCTCCTGTCCTATATGTAAAGTGGTAGTTTAGGGACCCATCATGATACAACCACTAAGTGGTTGATGGGCTCTGTATACACATACTATATAGAGAGATTCTGATTATTATGATATATATAGTGCATTAACTTTTGAGTGAATGTTTGCTACATCTGAAGATATATATATAGTGGGGAAAAGAAGTATTTAGTCAGCCACCAATTGTGCAAGTTCTCCCACTTAAAAAGATTAGAGGCCTGTAATTGACATCATAGGTAGACCTCAACTATGAGAGACAAAATGAGAAAACAAATCCAGAAAATCACATTGTCTGATTTTTATTTGCAAATTATGGTGGAAAATAAGTATTTGGTCAATAACAAAAAGTTCATCTCAATACTTTGTTATATATCCTTTGTTGGCAATGACAGAGGTCAAACATTTTCTGTAAGTCTTCACAAGGTTGGCACACACTGTTGCTGGTATGTTGGCCCATTCCTCCATGCAGATCTCCTCTAGAACAGTGCTGTTTTGGGGCTGTCGCTGGGCAACACGGACTTTCAACTCCCTCCAAAGGTTTTCTATGGGGTTGAGATCTGGAGACTGGCTAGGCCACTCCAGGACCTTGAATTGCTTCTTACGAAGCCATTCCTTCATTGCCCTGGGGGTATGCTTGGGATCATTGTCATGCTGAAAGACCCAGCCACGTTTCATCTTCAATACCCTTGCTGATGGAAGGAGGTTTGCACTCAAAATCTCACGATACATGGCCCCATTCATTCTTTCATGTACACGGATCAGTCGTCCTGGTCCCTTTGCAGAGAAACAGCCCCAAAGCATGATGTTGCCACCCCCATGCTTCACAGTAGGTATGGTGTTCTTTGGATGCAACTCAGCATTCACTCTCCTCCAAACACGACGAGTTGTGTTTCTACCAAACAGTTCTACTTTGGTTTCTTCTGACCACATGACATTCTCCCAATACTCTTCTCCAAATGCTCTCTAGCAGACTTCAGACAGGACCAGATATGTACTGGCTTAAGCAGGGGGACATGTGTGACAATGCAGGATCTGAGTCCCTGGCAGCGTAGTGTGTTACTGACGCTAGCCTTTATTACGTTAGTCCCAGCTTTCTGCAGGTCATTCACTAGGTCCCCCCGTGTGGTTCTGGGATTTTTGCTCACTGTTCTTGTGATCATTTTGACCCCACAGGGTGAGATCTTGTGTGGAGCCCCTGATCGAGGGAGATTATCAGTGGTCTTGTATGTTTTCCATTTTCTAATTATTGCTCCCACAGTTGATTTCTTCACACCAAGCTGTTTGCCTATTGCAGATTCAGTCTTCCCAGCCTGGTGCAGGACTACAATTTTGTTTCTGGTGTCCTTCCACAGCTCTTTGGTCTTCACCATAGTAGAGTTTGGAGTGTGACTGTTTGAGGTTGTGGACAGGTGTCTTTTATACTGATAACAATGTCAAACAGGTGCCATTACTACAGGTAATGAGTGGAGGACAGAGGAGCCTCTAAAAGAAGAAGTTACAGGTCTGTGAGAGCCAGAAATCTTGCTTGTTTGTAGGTGACCAAATACTTATTTTCCACCATAATTTGCAAATAAATTCTTTAAAAATCAGACAATGTGATTTTCTAGATATGTTTTCTCATTTTGTCTCTCATAGTTGAGGTCTACCTATGATGTCAATTACAGGCCTCTCTCATCTTTTTAAGTGGGAGAACTTGCACAATTGGTGGCTGACTAAATACTTTTTTTTCCCACTTTATGTAACTCAGGACCCGGTGATTTCCTGTTAGGGAGATCTTTTATCAATTGTTCTACCTTGTCGGGCTCAATTGGTTTATTAAGGAGAGTAAAGGCTGTAGGACTAAGGGAGGGAAAATGACACGACTAAAAAAAAAGCAGATAAAGCTGAGCAGAATACAACTTTGCATAATATGCATGAAACATGCGGGCAATCTCTTTGGGATCATAAATTACCGTAAATTAATTTGATTCCTAAATCTATACAAGGAAACCTCATGATCACCTTATGGGCCTCACACAATGTCACTTCCAAGGTAACTAATTCTGCATTAATTTAAAAAAATGCTTTGAGGTGGGACCGGAGCTGCTGCAGGGCCTGCACCCGCGCATAAGCAGGAATGCAATCCGAATTTCAGGAAATCTTCGATTCACCTCGATTCCGGATTTCCTCATGCTTCGATGCATCGAATCGCATTTTTTTATAAAATGGCCACTGCACATGTTAGGACAAGGGGCAAGGGACTCTGGGAACGCGGGATCACCTACAATGCCAAGCGTGCAGCTAATCAGCAGCCAGCCGAGGTCAAAGCCCTATAAAAACCCTCGGCCATTTTAGGTACAGTCATTTCACATCGCTCTTACTGTAGGGACAGACGTCAGCAGGAGCTAGGGAAAGACTTAGAAAACAGAAGTTCAGGAAAAGAGCCTTAGAACTGTAGGGAAAGGATAGGGAGGAATTGAAAGAAGAATTTGAGGTGCTTGCAGGGTGATTTACAGCAAGACTTTGCAGCATAATTCACATTGCAGCACTCACTGCCGTTATACTGCTGCTCATTACTCATATCTGTGTCTTCAAGGTGGAAAACAACAAGCCTTTTGCAGTGCAGTACAGCAAAAAACAGTGAATTATCATCCACTAATATCTGCACATATCTGTAAAAAAACGCCTTTTTAAAGGTGTTTATTATAAGGGGCTTATTCACTGTTCTTCCAAAGCATAACATTGCAGGACATTTGTCAGTACTACTGTGCCAAAGAAAACTTAATTATTATAAACTAATATCTGCACATCTGTAATAAACGCCTTTAACGTGGGGAAAGACATAATGACCATATTCACCATTTTGTTCCCAGTATAAAGTTACTGGCCATTTATCAATACAATATTGTCGATAATAAATTCAATAATTATTAGTGTTATCACTTATTTAAAGGTGTTTATTAGTGTCAAAACCCATTAAAAGGACAATATTCACCATCAGTATAAAGTTGCTGGCCATTTATCAATAGTATTGTCAATAATTCAATAATTCTGAGCCACAAATCTCTGCCTTTATCACGCTTTTTTTTTATTGGTGTTCATTAGTGGGGAAAGAAATAAGGGGCATATTTGCCGTTCTCTTCAAAATAGAAAATAACAGGCCTTTTTGCCCTTTGCAATTACGTTTTTTCATCGAACAGTATGTCAGACAGAGAAGTGAGAGGCCACGCACAGGGGAGGGCCACAGGCCTAAATGTTTCCGCCGCAGACACAGGTCGCAGCAGAGTAAGGGGGCGTGGCAGCAGGGGTCAGTTACAGAGGCCTGAGCTCCGAGTGTCAAGTAGTGGTTGTGTCTTGACCATCAACCCAACGGTTGTAGATTGGTTGACTCGGTCATCCAATTCATCCCAAGTCACATCAGACACCCCCAGCCAAGAATCGGTGTGTTCGACACAACCCTTAGTTGGCATGGCTCGGCAACAGGCCCTGTGCCCTCACCTGTCCTCAACCTGCCTCTGTCCTTTTCTGTTCCCTCAGCTAGAGAACTACTCTATGCTGTGGACTCAGATCCACTGTACAGTGTTGAGGAGGTACTAGAGGACAGTCAGCAGCTACTGCTCAGCCAAGATCTGGAGGAGACATCCGCCGCTTCCTCCAGTAGACAGGCAAGTAGTGATGAGGAGAGTGGCGTGGGAGCTGGTGTTGAGGAGGACATCAGTGACGTGCAGACAGTAATGGATGACGAAGTAGCCAATCGTAATTGGGAGCCGGGTGACGAAGGGGCCTCATCGACATCAGGAGAAGAGGGTTGCATTTTGCGCATGAGGCAGCGGGGGAGTCAGCAGGGTGGCAGCAGTGTGAGGTTGGAGCTAAACGTGCCTGGGGTAGACCACCTGCTTCACAGCAGCCTACCTGCCCAGAAAGCAGTGGTGCAGGGGTTCACGGAGGCAGTGGTGGTAGCAGTCAGTTATTGCGGAGTGTTGGGGGTAAAATCATTTACTCGGCGGTGTGGCAGTTTTTTTGTAAAGCTGCCGGGGGAGGTGAACATGGCCATATGTTCAATCTATGGGCAGAAGGTGAAGCGTGGCCAGGTTGCCAATATTGTGGCCTGGGAGAGCTATGGCTCCAATGTGGTGGTCCAGCCTGCCGCAGCAACCGCTGCAGCACCCAGTGGCATGCACCCCATTTTAGGCAGTCAAGGCTCCACCACCTCAGCCGAAGGAAACTATGTGTCCTTCCCATAATCTGCTGGTCGTGATGCTCCTGCTCCTCCTCTTCCTCCTAGTCAGTTATTGCATCAGCAATTGATCACAGAATCTATATTTAAGAGACAACAGTATGTGCGCACTCATCCAACAGTGTGGAAGCTGAACGTGCTCCTGTCCACGTTGCTGGTGCTACAGTAACTCCCTTTCTACTTGGTGGACTCTGTACCTTTCAGAGAACTGATGGCTTGTGCCAAGCTGAGGTGGAGAATCCCAAGCCGTCATTTCTTTGCCAAGAAGGCAGTACAAGCCTGCACAAATATGTAGAAAAGAAGGTGGGCCAGTCCTTGAGCCTGTCAGTGTCTACCAAAGTGCACGGCAGCGCCGATGTGTGGAACTGTAACTACGGTCAAGGACAATATATGTCATTTACGGCCCACTGGGTTAAAGTGGTGCCTGCCCAGACACACCAGCAACTTGGACACGTGACGAAGCTTCTGCCTCCACGTTCTCATGCCGTTGCTATGTAGCAAGTTGGCCGTTGCCTATCTGCGTCATCGTCCATCCTCTTGCATGTCCGAATGGGGGAGCCCTGAGCGTTCAACTTGCACTGGCATGGCAGCTGTGGGAGGTGGTGGGGGTGGCAGGAGCAGTATCGGCTCCATCAGCAGCAGCCTGAGCCTAAAGTCGCTGATGAGCAGCTTTCTTCAGCTGCATAGTAAAGAAGCTGCTCATCAGCAGCTAGACACAGAGAAGAAGTTGAAACAGCAGGTGGTGGCATACTTAGAGTGTACCCTGCCATCCGTCATTGAAGATCCGCTGGACTACTGAGCAGCCAAACTGGATTTGTGGCCGCCTGGTCAATTTTGCCCTGGAAAAGCTGTCCTGCCCGGCCAGTAGTGTGGCATCAGAGTGGGTGTTTAGTGTGGCAGGGGCCATAGTTACCCCAAGGAGAACTCACCTGTCCACCCAAAATTTGGAGAGACTGACCTTTGTGAAGATGAATCAGGCGTGGATCAGCCAGGATTTCCACCCACCAATGCCTGATGCATCAGATTAAATGATCCATGCTGCCTCACCACACTCTGCCACTGGTTCACTGTATGGCCTCCTAAGGCTGTTGCTACCTACACATTATATCACCGTGCCACTCTGTGGCCTACTCACTCTGCTGCCACCTCCACACTCTGCCACTGGGTGACTGTATGGCCTCCTCACGCTGCTGCCACTTCCTCACTCTGCCACTGGGTAACTGTATTGCCTCCTAAGGCTGTTGCCACCTCCACTTCTTCCACTGGGTCACAGTATGGTCTACTAAGACTGCTGACATCTCCACAATGTCACTGGGTCACTGTATGGCTTCCTCATGCTGTTTCCACTGAGTCACTCTGCGTCCTCCTCATGCTGCTGCCACCAGGTCACTGCATGGCCTCATGCCACTTCCACTGGGTCACTGTATGTCCTCCTCACGGTGCTGCCACCTCCTCACTCTGCCACTGGGTCACTGTATGGCCTACTAAGGCTGCTGACACCTCCACAATGTCACTGGGTCACTGTATTGACTCCTCATGCCGCTGCCACTGGGTCACTGTATGGCTTCCTCATGTAGTTTTCACTGGGTCACTCTGCGTCCTCCTCATGCCACTTCCACTGGGTCACTGTATGCCCTTCTCATGCTGCTGCCACTGGGTCACTGTATGCCCTCCTCATGTTGCTGCCACCAGGTCACTGTATGGCCTCCTCATTCTGCTGCCAACTCCACATTGTCGCCTTGTCACCAGCAACTTGGCCAGGTGACACCGCTTCCACCTTCACGTTCTCACGCCATTGGTCCTGCAACAATGTCCACCTCAGCCTTCACTGCAAGGACAATTCACAGTGCTCCTCCAGCATACCACATGTGCAGGGCACAGCGGTGTCAAGCTGTTCTACACCTCGTTTACCTGGGCGAACAAAGTCACACAGGGGAGGAACTGGGTCACTGTATGCCCTCCTCATGCCGCTGCTACCGGGTCACTGTATGCCCTCCTGATGTCGCTTCTACTGGATCACTCTGCATCCTCCTCATGCTGCTGCCACTGGGTCACTGTATGGCCTCCTCATACAGCTGCCACTGGGTCACTGTATGGCCTCCTCATGCCATTTCCACTGGGTCACACTGCGTCCTCCCTCATGCTGCTGCCACCGGGTCACTGTATGGCCTCCTCATGCCGCTGCCACCGGGTCACTGTATGGCCTCCTCATGCAGCTGCCACTGGGTCATTGTATGGCCTCCTCATGCCGCTGCCACTGGGTCACTGTGTGCCCTCATGCCGCAGCCCTTGGTTCACTGTATGGCCTCCTCATGCTGCTACCACTGGGTCACTGTATGGCCTCCTCATGCTGCTGACACCTCCACATTATGTCGCTTTCCAACTCTGTAGACATTTATGTGGAATCAGCAGACGATGGTGTAAAAGGAGTGCGCTCTTTCATGCTAAAGTAGGATGTTGGGCCTCTGCACGATTCTTTCTACCTGGCACTAACATGGACCTGTAAGGCTGAGTTCACACTTGAGTGAGTTGGTCAGTTTTGGCCCCGTGACTGTCCAAATAAAGTGAAGTGTGCAGTTGTTCTAAGAGCGACGACTGTCATGTTCGTGCCATACTGACTCACTTTATTGTTTCACTACCACAGTAGGCTCCCTATGCATGTTACTTTAAGGCACAGTGTTCTACACCACTATACAGGCTCTCTAAAGCCAGGAAATAGGTATTTTTTAGCGATGTTCACCGCAAATTAATTCGGATCGAAGTAAAGTTTTTGGAACTTTCAATCAAACTGCAGAATCGAACTTTTGAGAAATTCACTCATCTCTAATCATAATAGTGGCATGATCAAACCAGGTGATAGAGCCCATAGAGGTGAAAAAGGCGCAGAGCAGGAGTATTCCCAAAAAAATAGTCTATACGAGTCTGAACCTTATAGGGAGGGGAGTGAAAAGGTGTGGGGAACTGTTAGTAGGATGGTCTATATGCCAAAGGTCATATAGGGAGTACCGTCAAATAAGATGGCGAAAGTGGGCCGACAAGCATCTATACGCAGGCTTTAACTGCACACCTGGAAAAGTCTGACAGTCCATTTTGTCCGAGAAAGACATGTTAAAGTCACCGCTCACAATGACAGCTGTAGGCGGAAGTTTAGACACCTTATTTAGGACCTAGGTAAGCAAGTCAGGCTAGGAGGTGTTAGGAGCGTACATATTACATAAAGTGATGGGCTTTCCCTCCAATTTACCATGGAGTTTGACATATCTACCATCAGGGACCAGAATAAAGGTAGTGACTACTAGGGGGCAGGAGAAGGAAACAAGAATAGCCGTTCATGCTCTTTTCCTTGAATGAGTAGCTGAATAAACAACAAGGAAGTACTGAAATGCTAAGGTAAAGGAGCAGGAGGTATCAAAATGGGCCTCCTGCAGAAAAGCAATATCAGCTTTTAGGGAGCGCAGTTCTGTGAGAGCCACCTTGCATTTTATATTAGAGTCCATGCCCTTCACATTCAGAGATATTATTTTAGCCATGGGGAAGAAGAAAATGAGGAGAGTAGAAGGTAATTAGCTCACCCCATGGGTTATTGCAAGGAGGAAATATATTCAGAATCCCTGGGACATCTGGGTGGATCTCGGAGGCTGGAAAAGACTGAAGGCAGTATTGGGAGGCAGGCACATAGAGGAGAGAACAAGAGTGGGGAAGAAACAATATAGCAAAAATAAAGCATCAGTAAAACAATTATTAAATCCAGGAAGGAAATATCCCAGCAAGGGCCAATACAATAAACATGGCAGTAGAGAAAAACATAAATAGACTGAACAAGAGCACCGAAGCAAAATATATAAGAATATATAAGAGCATGGTAAATCATGTTCGAATAGTGGGGTACGATGCTGTGGGAGCCTGGCAAAGAGGAGTCAGAACCAACCAGCTCCTGCAAAGACACACTTCCAGCGGTCTCCACGGCTTATGGCAAATAGCTGAGGTGCAAAGAGGAGAACAGAACAAATATGTAAGAGAAAAAAAACACAGGGAAAAAGTAAACAGTCAACCAATTGCAGCAACATCAGGAGGTATGCAGCATGTTCCCCCTCAGATGAAGAGAGATAATAACTGTGTTAACTTCTCAGAG
This sequence comes from Leptodactylus fallax, assembly GCA_947044405.1. Lineage (NCBI taxonomy): Eukaryota > Metazoa > Chordata > Amphibia > Anura > Leptodactylidae > Leptodactylus > Leptodactylus fallax. The sequence goes on from CAMRHE010000166.1 coordinate 2,240,435, forward strand.
AATCCGGGACACATCAGCGAGGAGAGTCACAATGGGGAAGATGGGAAGGCCTGGGAGAGGAAACAGAGTCCTTTGAGGGAAGTCGACACTTCTGGGCAACTGGTTTTCAAACAGGTCCAAAGTTGTGGTTAGTGCTAGGTCTAAGGGGGTGATGCATGACAAATGGGTTATATTTTGGATGTTTGTATTGAAATGGATGCTTGTAAACCATATTCTCTCAATTTGAATATATTGACGTATTCATATTAATCTTTAATCCCTTAATGATGCAGCCCAAAAGTGCGTTAAGAACATGGCCTCATTTTTCAAAGCTGACATGTCACTTTATATGGCAATAACTTTGAGATTCTTTAACTTTAGATTGCTTTTTCGTGACACATTGTACTTCATGATAGTGGTAAACATTGATCAATATTTTAGTATTTATTTATAAAAAAAAATATAGGAAATTTGATTGAAATTTGGGGAGAAAAAATTGCAATTTTCAAAATGTGAAATGCTCTGCTTTTCAGACAGATAGTCATACCACACAAATACATTAATTAATATTATCTACCATATCTCTGCTTTATATTGGCATCATCTTTTACTCATCCTTTAATTTATTTTGGATATTAGAAGGCTTACAAGTGTAACAGCGATTTTTCAGATTTACAAGAAAATTTCCTAAACTAATTTCTGAGGGTCCACTTCAATTCTGAGGTGGATTATAAAGGCCTATATATTAGAAACCCCCACAAATTACACCCCCCCCCCAAATTACCATAAATTTTCTAAATTGCACTCTTCAAATTATTCAAAACAGCACTTCGGATGTTTGTTAACCCTTTTAGCATTTCACACGATTAAAACAATATGGATGTGAAATTTAGACATTTCATTTTTTTTAATACATTCATTTAGCCCTAAAATTAACACATTCACAAAGGGTTAAAGGAGAAAATGCATCTCAGTTTGTTATGCAATTTCTCCCAAGCACAGAAATAACCCACATGTGGTTTAAACTGATGTTTGGGCGAACGGCAGCGCAAAGAAGGGAAGGTGCAACACTTGGCATTTGGAAAGATTTTGCTGGAATAGTTTTCAGGTGCCATGACTCATTTGCTGAGCCCCTAGAGTACCAATACAATGAAAACCCCCAAAAGTGACCCCGTTTTGGAAACTACACCCCTGACAGAACATATTAAGGGGTATGGTGAGTATTTTGACATCAGAGCTGTTTCACAGATTTGATTAGCATTGGGGCGTAAAAAATGAAAAATTATTTTTTTCCAATAAACCGTCCATTTAGTCCCAAATTTTTCATTTTTACAAGGGGTTAATGAAGAAAAAACACACCAAAGTTTGTTACACAATTTCTCCTGAACACAAGAATACCCCATATGTGGTCGTAAACTGCGGTATGGGTACATGGTGGGGCTCAGAATGTAAATATTGCGATTTGGCTTTTGAAAGACAGATTTTGCTTGAACAGTTTTCAGGTACCATGTCGCATTTGCAGATGCTTCCCAAAAACTAATGTACAAAGTAAAAATTTGAATTTTTTTTTTTTAATAGAAATATGCCATTTCAATGACCAATATGTTGAACCCACTCTGTGTCATCTGAGTCACACACTTCTAAAATTAAGTGGGCTATCTTGAAAGTTATATATGTGGGTGTAAACTGCTGCTTGGGCACACAGCAGGGCTCAGAAGGAAGGAGCACTGCACTTTTTAGCTTTTGGAGTATAGATGCCATGTTTTTGCAGATTACTGGAGGTCCCAGTAAACTGGAATTCCCCAAGAAGTTTTTGTAGGGGCAATTTTAGGGTCTCTGGAAATGTGACATGGCATTCAAAAACCAAGAATCTAAATCTGCGCTCCAAAAGCACATAGCGCTACTTCACACCTGCGCCCTGCTGTGTGCCCAAACGGTAGTTTATGCCCAGATGTATGACACTGTTGTACCCAGGATAATGTACTTAACAGTGCCCTATGTGGGTATAAACTGCTGTTTGGGCACAGCCGGGCACAAAAGGAAAGGAACGCTATTTTGGTTTTTGGACATCATGCCACTTTTGCAGAGCTGCTGAATTGCCAGTAAAGTGGAATCCACAGACATGTGACCCCACTTTGGAAACTACATCCCTCAAGGGATTTGTCAAGTGGGGTAGCGAACATTTTTAACCCTTGAGCGTTGCATTAATTTAATTTCCAGAATGTGCAGCTGATAATGAAAAGTGAAAATTGCAATTTTTCCAGAGATACTCCATTTCAGTGCTTGATATAACAGCTTTTGGAGTGTTCATCTCTGATACAAGCCAGGCACAACATATTACGCACTGAAATGATATATTCCTGGAAAAATTTTCTCCTATCACCATCATCTACATATTCATTTCTGGAAAATAAATTATAGAAACACTTGAGGGTTAAAAATGTTCACTGTAACCCTGGATAAATTCCTTCAGAGGTGTTTCCAGAATGGGTTCACATGTCAGAGGATTCCACTTTACTGGGAGCTCTGCAAAAGTGTCATGACTTCCAAAAACCAATTCGTCTAAATCTGCGCTCCAAAAACCAAAATAGCGCTCCTTCCCTTCTGCGCCTGGAGTTGTGCCCAAACAGCAGTTTATACCCACATATGACATTAACTACGTTATCCCGGGGATACCAGTGTCATACATGTGGGAATAACCTGCAGTTTGGGAACACAATAGGGAACAGAAGAGAAGAATCACTACAGTGCTGGCCAAAAGTATTGGCACCCCTGCAATTCTGTCAGATAATACTCAATTTCTTCCAGAAAATGATTGCAATCACAAATGCTTTGGTAATAATATCTTCATTTATTTTGCTTGCAATGAAAAAACACAAAAGAGAATGAAAAAAAAGTCAAATCATTGATCATTTTACACAAAACTCCAAAAATGGGCCGGACAAAAGTATTGGCACCCTCAGCCTAATACTTGGTAGCACAACCTTTAGACAAAATAACTGCGAACAACCGCTTCCGGTAACCATCAATGAGTTTCTTACAATGCTCTGCTGGAATTTTAGACCATTCTTCTTTGGCAAATTTCTCCAGGTCCCTGAGATTTGAAGGGTGCCTTCTCCAAACTGCCATTTTGAGATCTCTCCACAGGTGTTCTATGGGATTCAGGTCTGGACTCATTGCTGGCCACTTTAGAAGTCTCCAGTGCTTTCTCTCAAACCATTTTCTAGTGCTTTTTGAAGTGTGTTTTGGGTCATTGTCCTGCTGGAAGACCCATGACCTCTGAGGGAGACCCAGCTTTCTCACACTGGGCCTTACATTATGCTGCAAAATTTGTTGGTAGTCTTCAGACTTCATAATGCCATGCACACGGTCAAGCAGTCCAGTGCCAGAGGCAGCAAAGCAACCCCAAAACATCAGGGAACCTCCGCCATGTTTGACTGTAGGGACCGTGTTCTTTTCTTTGAAGGCCTCTTTTTTTTTCCTGTAAACTCTATGTTGATGCCTTTTCCCAAAAAGCTCTACTTTTGTCTCATCTGACCAGAGAACATTCTTCCAAAAAGTTTTTGGCTTTCTCAGGTAAGTTTTGGCAAACTCCAGCCTGGCTTTTTTATGTCTCTGGGTCAGAAGTGGGGTCTCCCTGGGTATCCTACCATAGAGTCCCTTTTCATTCAGACGCCGACGGATAGTACGGGTTGACACTGTTGTACCCTTGGACTGCAGGGCAGCTAGAACTTGTTTGGATGTTAGTTGAGGTTCTTTAGCCACCATCCGCACAATCTTTCGTTGAAATCTCTTGTCAATTTTTCTTTTCCGTCCACATCTAGGGAGGTTAGCCACAGTGCCATGGGCTTTAAACTTCTTGATGATACTGCGCACGGTAGACACAGGAACATTCAGGTCTTTGGAGATGGACTTGTAGCCTTGAGATTGCTCATGCTTCCTCACAATTTTGCTTCTCAAGTCCTCAGACAGTTCTTTGGTCTTCTTTCTTTTCTCCATGCTCAATGTGGTACACACAAGGACACAGGTTGAGTCAACTTTAATCCATTTCAACTGGCTGCAAGTGTGATTTAGTTATTGCCACCACCTGTTATGTGCCACAGGTAAGTAACAGTTGCTGTTAATTACACAAATTAGAGAAGCATCACATGATTTTTCAAAGGGTGCCAATACTTTTGTCCACCCCCTTTTTTATGTTTGGTGTGGAATTATATCCAATTTGGCCTTTTGACAATTCTTTTTGTGGTTTTCCATTGACGACAAATTAAATGAAGATATTATTACCAAAGCATTTGTGATTGCAATAATTTTCTGGAAGAAATTGAGTATTATCTGACAGAATTGCAGGGGTGCCAATACTTTTGGCCAGCACTGTATGTAGCTTTTGGAGTGCAGAACTTCTAAGGTGCCAGAAATGTGGAATACCCAAGGGATTAAACCCATTTTAAAAACTGCACCCCTCAAAGAATTTATCAAGGGAAGGACCACTTTTGGTGGGCCCAGTGCAAAGACCTCAAGAGTGGGCCCCCATCCACTTATTAACCCATTAATAGGACTAACAGACCTTTTTTAAAAAAAAAAGATTTTTTTTTTTGCCCAGAAAACCCCTTTAAGCTTTGTAATCTCAGAAGGGTGGTGTCAGGCGGGGTGGGGGTGGGGGGGTGTGATTCAGGGCAGTGCTCAGAATCACATGCCCTGGCCTTCTCCTTCCTGACCCCGCCCTCCTGACAGTACAGAACTTAAATAGTAGCGTTGGATTCTTAGGTTCAAATCCAGCCAAGGACAACATCTGCAAAGAGTTTGTATGTTCTCCCTATGTTTGTCTGGGTTTCCTCCCACACTCCAGACATACTGATAGGTAATGTAGATTGTGAGCCCTACTTGGAACAATATCTCTGTAAAGCGCTGTGGAATATCACATGACTGCTGAGGCCAATCAGTGAAGGGCCTGAATGTCACTACCTGTAACATCACGGGTCCTCTTCTGAGGCCGCTGATGGGCCACAGTGATCACATGACTTCATCCAAACGTCGGAAGAGACCCGCTGCAGCAGGTGAACCGGGAAGCGTGGGACGACACCGGAACAACGGGGACAGGTGAGTATACATTTTTTTAATATTTTTTCACTGCCCCCAGGTTATTTAAGCTTTAAAAGGGTTGTCCATTTTTGCCTGGACAACCCCTTTAATCACTATTGATATTGTCATACTGTAGTAGAATAAACATCTTAAAAGGGGTATGTAACAAGTAGATTGCATTTCCAGGACTAAAGATGGGTTCACATTACCAATATTATAGTCCATTTTTATCAGGAAAAGAGCAACACACTAATAGTGAGAGTGACTGATGCAGATGGAGCCCCCCCTATATCTTTCCCTTTACTCTAAGGTAAAAAGAAGAAGATGAAAGTTTTATGTTTGTTTAGTTTTCGAAAGGAAGAAAAAGTCCTGCAGGTACAACTTTCTCTGCTGCTAGAAAAATAAACAAACATGACGGAAGGCAGTCAACTTTATTGCCATTAAAGACCGTTGCTCTCGTGCTACAATGGATTATAGACTATAATAACTAATCTTAAATAATAAATTGTTGACTACAATTACTAGAAATTGTGAATTTAAAGATTGATACGTATACAATTTTACCTGCTCCTTACCATTTGCATCTCCTCACCAAGCTCAAAGTTCTCACAATCTGTAGTAGTATGTCACATTCTGTGCTTTCAATAGTAACTCCATCTAATGTAATCAAAGTTTCTGCAAAGGTAGGATGAAAGTGTCACTTGTGTGTTTTCTTATATTTTAACCCTTTCCCACCACAGACATTTTTTGATTTTCATTTTTGACTTCCCGCCTTCCAAATCCGCCTTTTATTATTCCATTCACAGAGCCATTGGAGGGCTTAATGATTGTGGGACAAATTCTACTTCATGATGCTACCATTTATTATTCTGTACAATGTACTGGGAAGCTGCAAAAAAAAAAATTCAAAATGGGGAATAGGAGAAAAACTGTTTGTGCAACTTTCTTACAGGCTTTGACTTTATGGCGTTCACTGTGCAGCCAAAATGACATGTCGCCTATATTCTTTGGGTCGGTACAATTCCAGTGATACCAAATTTATAGTTTTATGTTCTAACCCCCTTAGATATTTGAAGAAGCTAAAGTGCTTGCAATCACTGCAGCCTCTTCCCTGTATTAATGATGTCAAGTTTACTAAATTGATGGAGTCTCTGAAGTTGTGAATACCACCTAAGGCTAAGGCCCCATGTAGCAAGCCACAGCAAAAAAGAACTGCAGGAAAAACCGCGGTGGCAACGCATCACAGTTTTTCCCATAGTGCTTTTCACAGTCCGCAGAGGTTTCCTCTGCAGACTTTGTGCTTCCATTATACCTATAGGGCAACCGCCAGCATTTACGTAGGTATAATTGAGATGCTGTGATTTCCAAAACCTCAACGTGTAGGTGGGATTCGCTACAATCCAATTCACTTTGCAGGGATTGTAAAACACAGCAGCATTTAAGCCACGTGAGGCCCCAGCCTTAGGCTTTATTGTTGCAAATTTTAATGTGATTTTTTAAACCATAGCTTATTTCCTATTCCTTTTGTAGACATTCTAGACTTTGGCAAAAAAAAAAAGCAACAAAATCTGCGTTTCAGCAAAGTGGTGTCTCAGCCTCAGGGTGCAAGAGGTAGCCACATGCAGGCCTCAGTGATTACACAATTATACTGTATAATTGTGCAACCATTGGCAGTCATGTATGGGAAGTGTTTCGGCCCATGCACCCTCAGGCTAAGTTCGCATCTGTGCTGAAACCGCCAGAAACCGACACCGAAAAAGTCCTGCATAGAGGACTGACACCTGGCAGACCCCATTATAGTCTATGGGGTCCACGGGTAACCAATGTTTTGACGGTCTGGTTCTCAGTGATTCTGGTCTCCCAGCGGTCCCAAAAGATGGAGAGCCCAGCACAGATGTGAACCTAGCCTTTGCCAACCAAGTACTCTTGTCTGCTGAAAATCAACAAACATTTTAACTGGAAATGAACTTGACAACCCTTTGCAATCAGAGGAATCAGCGGCAGCTTGGTCTGCAACTTGGAGCAGTTTTAAAAGCTAAGTATAAAGCGAGTGTGTGAGCTGGCGAGTGTGGTTTGATTCCAAGTGTGTTTGATCTAAGTGTGACTTAAGATTAAGTGACTTTAGATTCAGGGACTTTACAAAAAAAAAAACATCCCCATCAGGTAAGATGTGCTCCATGCTTGCCAATGCGGTCCAGTGTACACCTTGCAGCATGTATTCTCTGCTTGAGCAGCCGCTTGAGGGGGCATACTGCTGTTCAAGATGTAAGCACGTTGCACATTTGGAAGCCCAGATCATGGATCTAAATGAGCAAATTGCAAGACTGAGATCCATTGATAACTTTGAAAGGAGTTTGTTGCTCACAGAGCAGGAACTCGGGGTAAGTGCAGAGGGGGATGGTAGCATGGAGGTGCAGGAACATGAGGCAGCTAGCTGGGTGAAAGCAGCGGGGTAGAGGGAAGAGTGCCAGGGAGGTTAGTCCTGAACTGGCACACCCCAACAAATTTGCTAAATTGGCAGATGAGGGGGATGTTAGTACAGGGGTAACAGTGCTGCAGCAAGACACTTCCTCTGACCGCCAGGGGACTGTCTGCTCCAGTAAGAAGGGGGATAGGAGTGTAGAGAAGCCTAGACAGGTGCTGGTAGTGGGGGGATTCAATTATTAGGGGAACAGACAGGGCAATCTGTCACAAAGACCGGGATCGTCGTACGGTGTGTTGCCTTCCTGGCGCTGGAGTTCGACACATCGCGGATCGGGTTGATAGATTACTGGGTGGGGCTGGTGTGGATCCAGCGGTCATGGTGCACGTTGGCACAAATGACAAAGCTAGCGGTAGGTGGAAGGTCCTTAAAAATGATTTCAGGGATCTAGGGAGAAAGCTGAAGGCAAGGACCTCCAAGGTAGTATTTTCAGAAATACTACCTGTACCTCGAGCCACACAGGAAAGGCAGTGGGAGATTAGGGAGGTAAACAAGTGGCTCAAAAGCTGGTGTAGGAAGGAGGGGTTTGGGTTCCTGGAGAACTGGGCCGACTTTGCTGTGGGCTACAGATTCTATGGTAGGGATGGGCTGCATCTCAGTGAGGAGGGTGCAGCTGTGCTGGGGGAGAAGATGGCTAGACGGTTGGAGGAGTGTTTAAACTAGGGACTGGGGGGGAGGGTAACAGATGTAGAGGACAAGATAGTGTAGAAATGGAAAGCGGGCTAAATAATGTAACTGGGGGTGGAGCAGGGGGTGAGGTTAGAACAGTCAGTAGGCAGTGGAAGAGTAGGGATAATGATAAATCCTTGAAATGTATGTATACTAACGCCAGAAGTCTTACTAACAAGATGGAGGAACTGGAAGTGATAATGTTGGAAGAGAAATATGACATGGTGGGGATAAGTGAGACATGGCTGGATTCTAGCTATGACTGGGCTGTAAATATACAGGGATACAGTATGTTTAGAAAGGAGAGTACCAATAGGAAAGGAGGAGGGGTTTGCTTATACGTAAAATCCTGCCTTAAGCCACTTCTGCGTAAGGACATCTGGGAGGAAAATGAATATGTGGAGTCCTTATGGGTGGAAATTAAGGGACGAACAAATAATAAAATACTGATAGGGGTTTGTTATAAATCTCCAAATATAATGCAAGAAGCTGAAAATGTACTAATAAAACAAATAGATGAGGCCACAAAGCACAATAAAGTCATTATTATGGGGGATTTCAACTATCCAGATATCAACTGGGAGGCAGAAACCTGCAGGTCCAACAAAGGGAACAGGTTTTTGTCAGTAATAAAAGACAATTACCTATTGCAACTAGTGCAGGACCCAACAAGAGGTGAGGCACTTTTAGACCTAATTTTAACAAATGAACCTGATACATTGTCAAAAGTGGAGGTTGGGGGTCATCTTGGTAATAGTGACCATAACATAATAAGTTTTCTTGTACACACTAAAAAAATGTTCAGTAGAGGGGGGAACAAAAACACTAAACTTCAGGAAGGCCAATTTTAACCAGCTGAGAGAGGAGATTAGCAGCATAAACTGGGACAATGTCCTCAAAGTGACCGGAACACAAACAAAATGGGACATTTTCAAAAGCCTTCTAAATAGGACCATTAAAAAACATATCCCTTATGGGAATAAGCGGGCCAGAAATCATAGAAAACCAATATGGCTAACTAAAACGGTAAGGAGTGCAATGAGGGATAAAAAGGAAGCATTTAAAGTGCTAAAAAAAGAAAGTAGTGACACAGCATTAAAAAACTATAAAGAGAAAAACAAATTGTGTAAAAGACAAATAAAGGAGGCAAAGATTGAGACTGAGAGAAAAATTGTCAAGGAAAGTAAAAATAATCCAAAATTATTCTTCAATTACATAAATAACAAGAGAATAAAAACTGACAATGTGGGCCCTCTCAAAAATAATCTGGGTGTAATGGTGGAGGAGGATGAGAAAAAAGCACAACTATTAAATGCCTTCTTCTCTACAGTGTTTACACAAGAAAATTCAATGGCCAGCAACATGATTAGGGGTAATGTTAACTCTCCATTAAATGTCACCTGTTTAACCCAGGAGGAAGTGTGGTGCCGCCTTCAAAACACTAAAATAGATAAATCACCGGGTCCAGATGGCATACACCCCCGAGTTCTGAGGGAATTATGCACAGTGATAGACAGACCCTTATATCTAGTATTTAATGATTCAGTAATGACTGGGTCTGTTCCACTTTATTGGTGCATAGCAAATGTGGTGCCAATTTTCAAAAAGGGGTCTAAAAGTGAGCTTGGAAACTATAGGCCAGTAAGTTTAACTTCTGTGGTGGGTAAGATATTTGAGGGCTTTCTAAGAGATGCTATGCTGGAGTACCTCAATGTAAATAATCTTATAACACCCAATCAGCATGGTTTTATGAGGAATCGGTCCTGTCAGACTAATCTGATCAGCTTCTATGAAGAGGTAAGTTCAAGACTAGACATGGGTAACGCAGTGGACTTTGTGTATCTGGATTTTTCAAAGGCTTTCGATACTGTACCACATAAAAGGTTGGTATGCAAAATGAGAATGTTGGGACTGGGGGAAAACATATGCATTTGGTTTCGCAACTGGCTCACTGATGGGAAACAGACAGAGCATATTAATGGTAAATATTCAGACTGGGTAACAGTCACCAGTGGGGTGCCACAGGGGTCAGTATTGGGTCCTCTCCTGTTTAATATCTTTATTAATGACCTGCTAGACGGTTTGCAAAGCAGGGTGTCCATATTTGCAGATGATACTAAACTTTGTAAGGTAATCAAAAATGAGGAGGATAATAGAATATTACAAGGGGATCTAAGGAAGCTGGAAGCATGGGCAGAGACTTGGCAAATGAAGTTTAATATTGACAAATGTAAGGTTATGCATTTTGGACGACGAAATAAAATATATGATTCTGTACTTAATATTAAACTACTGGGTAAAACTGCCAATGAAAAAGACTTGGGGATTGTGGTGGACAATAAGCTTATCTTTAGTGACCAGTGCCAGGCAGCGGCTGCCAAGGCAAATAAAATTATGGGATGCATCAAAAGAGGTATAGATTCTCATGACAAGAACATAGTTATGCCTCTATACAAATCACTGGTACGGCCACACTTAGACTATTGTGCACAATTCTGGGCCCCAGTATACAAGAAAGACAAAATCGAACTAGAAAGAGTGCAAAGAAGGGCAACCAAAATTATTAGGGGAATGGGTGGATTGGAGTACAACGATAGATTAACAAACTTGGGGTTATTCAGTTTAGAGAAAAGACGTCTACGGGGAGATCTAATAACAATGTACAAATACATGAACAGCACAAAGAACTTTCTAACAATCTTTTTACCCCTAGGCCAGTGACAGTGACAAGGGGACATCCTCTACGACTGGAGGAGAGAAAGTTTCACCAGCAACATAGAAGAGGATTCTTTACAGTAAGAACAACAAGGCTATGGAACTCTCTGCCCCAGGAAGTGGTGATGGTGGATTCATTGAACAAGTTCAAAGAGGGCCTGGATGCCTTTCTCGAACAGAACAACATTATGGGTTATGGGTTTTAGATTTTAAGGGCACATTGATCCAGGGTTTTATACTGATTGCCAGATTGGAGTCGGGAAGGAATTTTTTTCCCATGAAATGGGGCAATTGGCATAAGCCTCATGTTTTTTTTTTTGCCTTCCTCTGGATCAACACTGTAGGGGACTGTAGGGTTATAGGTTGGACTTGATGGACTGATGTCTTCATCCAACCTCATCTACTATGTAACTATATGTAACTATGTAACCATTTAATGCCAACAGTATATACAGTGAAGGAAATAAGTATTTGATCCCTTGCTGATTTTTTAAGTTTGCCCACTGACAAAGATATGAACAGTCTATAATTTTAAGGGTAGGTTAATTTTAACAGTGAATGATGAAACCATAGACATCCTGGACAAGCAGCCCTGCTGCAGGTAACTGAACTGTCTGTGGTAGCAAGCAGTGGCACAGAACACACAGGCTTAGTAAGGGTTAGAGGCGCTGAACCAAAGCAGCAGCAGCACTAGACACTGTATGCCCATCTCACATTACGCTGAATGTTGCTGCCTGTGCTATTGATAAACTATCACAAGCAGAACACAGAGCCCAAGCCCCTTCCACCAGTTTGCCTTTGCGCCGCCTTTTCTTCTACTGGCTTGTTTTTTTCCGAGGGCACTCACTAGGGCACACTGTCAGTTCACAGAGTCACATGATGGCTTATTGTTTGCAAAACAAATTGTACTTTGTAATGTCACTATTCAATATTCTGTGCAATGTACTGGGAAGCTGGAAAAAAATTCAGAATGAGGTGCAATTGGAGAAAAACTGCATTTGCGCCAAATTCATATGGGTTTAATTTTTACATCATTCACTGTGTGGTAAAAATGACATGTTACCTGTATTCTGTGGGTCAGTACGAACACGGCGATACCAAATTTATATAGTATTTGCAATCTTTTGATACCTTTTAAAAAATTAAAAACTTTGCTAAATAGAAAAAAATTTTTGCATCGCCATATTGTGTCACCTGTAACTTTTTCATATTTACATGTATGGAGCTGGGTAAGGCGTCTTTTTATGCGGGACAACATGACGTTTTTATTGATACCACTTGGGGAAAGATCTGATGGTTTGCTCACTTTTTATTCAATTTTTTATAGGAGACAAAGTGTTGAAAAAAACGCTATTTGGCCATTTTGATTTTTTTTCCCCGCTACGCCGTTCACCGTATGGGATAAATATTTTAATATTTTAATAGTTCGGGCATTTTGGAGGGCGGGGATACCTAATGTGTTTATGTTTACTTTTGTTTATTTACTTTTATATCTGATCTAGGGAAAGGGGGGGTGATTTGAACTTTTGTGTTTTTTTTAATTTTTACATACTTTTAAAAACTTTTTTTTTTATACTTTTACTTGTATGATCAGACTCCCTAGGGACCTTGAAACCTAGGGAGTCTGATCGATCATACTATTCACTGCGATACTACTGTATCGCAGTGAATAGCAAAATGCCTTCACTGCTATTAGACGATGCCTCTGGCATCGTGTAATAGCTATACTGAAACGACAGGCCTGGGAGCCTTCAATAGGCTCCCGGCTGTCATGGCAACCAAGCGCCGCCCTCCGATGACGTTCCGGAGGGCGGCGATGAGGTAAAAATGGCGGCGCCCTTGTCGGCTCCGCAATTTAGGGACGCCGCGGTCACGTTTGACCGCGGCATCTAAAAGGTTAACAGCCGCGATCGGTGCAGGCACCGATTGCTGCTGTTAGCTGCGGGTCCTGGCTGTATTATACAGGCGTCACCCGCGGTGTATGGAGAGTGCTCAGCTCCTGAGAGCTCTCCATACATCGTCATGCGACGCAGGACGTACTATTACGCCCTGCGTCGTTAAGGGGTTAAAGCAGCGCTGATCAAGGGGTATAGTGAGCATTTGTATTCCATGCAGGAATGTACAGCGGATGGTGAAGAGTGAATATGTAAGCTGTGCGGAGTACATTGGGAGGACCAAATTCCCTACTATATCCCCAGTAGCTCCTATGATCACTCTGGGGGTCACTCCTGGTGTCCTTTTCCTTGTAAGCTCTAAATCTGGGGTGTATCCTAATACAGGGGTCCCCAACCACCGTTCCGTGGACCAGGACTGGGCCATTGGGGTTTCTTTGCCGGTCCGCGGGGCGGTGGGCTGACCTCAGTCTTAGCTGGATACTTTGTGCTAAGCCATGTTGCTATGGTAACATGGAAACTATTGGGTACCCGATAGTTTACATGTTACCATAGCAACGTGGTCTACTGCGAAGTATCCAGCTTCGATGTCGCTTACCATAGCATTCCAATGGAGAGCCTTCCCGTCCACACGGTGCAGCCCGCCTATAACCACGCCCCATATGACCAAAGCCCCGTCCCTGCCCCACCCCCGCCCTAATATACACTCACATAGCTTATATATTCCCTTCCTCCTGCAGCCAGTTGTGTTCTAATGATTTGTCGATTTTTGGGGTTTTTGTCTTCACATTGTAAGCTATATATTTTTTTTTTTCTGGTGTTGTAGTCATATGAGGGCTTTTTTTTTTTTTTTTTTTTGCAGTATGAGATGCATTTAGTAATGACACCATTTTTGGGTGCCTATAACTTAGAGACTAAATTTTATTAACTCTTTTTTTGGTGGAGTAAAAAAAAAATCAATTCTGGCATTGCGTTTTACCTTTTAAATGTTTTGCCATGCAGCATAGAGCATAAGTAACATGTTACCTTTATTCTGCGGGTCGGTACAATTGCAGCAATACCCAATTTATATTGTTTTTTTAATGCGTCACTAATTTTGCAAAAATCCATTTGGGAACATAAATCAACTATTTTTGCATCTTCTGAGATGCGTAACATTTTTATTTTTCGGTTGACAGTTGGTTGAGGGCTTATTTTTTGCAGGATATGTGCTTTTTATTGGCATTGTTTTGGGGTACATGTGACTTTTTGATCACCTTTTATAGAATATTTTGTAAGGTGAGATGGCGAAAAATCATTACTTCTGGTGTGTTTTTTTCCATTTTTTTTTTCGATGTTCACCGTGTAAGTGAAATAATATTTCAGTTTTATTGTACAGGTTGTCACGGACATGGCAATACCAGATAAGTATTGTGTGTCTGGTGTTTTTTTTTTTATTATATATATAATTCATAATTTGTTTTCTTTGAACTTTTTTTTTACATTTATTTGATGCCCCACTAGGACACCTGAACCAGCAATCCTCTGATCACTGGTTCAGTACTATACATCGCAATACACGTTGTGAGAAGGTGACAGGCAGAGTGCTGGAGTCCCGTTATATCAGCCTCAGGTTTCTGACATACGTGTGGTCCAGGGCAGGTCTGGAATAGGCTTCAGCCCAAGGTGTGGGTCCTAGGCTCATTACTGGGCCATAGAAGCCTACAGAGCATGCACTTCAGGGCAGATCCTGGGAGTGAGAGAAAGCGTCTGGGTCTGTCCTGACACTGAGTTTACTGAGACGGTATTGTGCTAAGTTGCTTGTTCGTGTGGCTGGAAGCAAGCCCCACATACAGTTAGTACAGTATTTACTGTTTACTGTTTAGTTAGTGCTTGGATGAGCAGGGTTTTGTTTTACGTTTTGCCTGAAGTTAAGGCTGTATTTTATTTTGCTTATTCTGTGCCTGACGTAAGGTTTATTTATTTTCGCTGTTTTTTCAAATAAATCTGTTTTGCACCAGACTTCGTGTCCCTGTCTGTCTGGTTGGGTCCATACCATTGCTGCTACCGAGCTACCTTCCCCACAACGTGTATATCTGGGGGATGCAGGGGAAGGGTGGGGGTTGGCAACATGGCGAAACCCCTTGGATGCCGCCATCAGCTCCGACCGGGGACTATGTAGCAGGGTGTTATCTATCAGTAACAGCTAACACCCACCCCTGATACAACCCACTCAGAGAGTGAGTGGGTGGCCATCACAGAGCATACTATTACGCCCACTTGCGCCAAGTACCTGGCACCAGGGACATAATACGTCCTTTGTCGTTAAGGGGTTAAAAAAAAACTATTATAAAAATTACAGTTACAAAACTGTCTTGTTCTTGTGATAGACCTGTAGATATTTACAGTACTAGAGCTGTGCCTTGTCACGGTGTCTACAGTTATCTATAGATGCGTACCTTTGTGATCAAGATAGTCTTCAAAAAACGGTGAAAACAAAAGCTTAAAATATTTCTTATCCCACGATTCCCATTTATATCCTTTCAGATTGGATATAAAAATGTGTAAGGAATGTAAAAATCATTTCAAGATATTCTATGACTTCAGTTCCTTTTGTACTTTGGTTCACTAGGTATACAGTAACCACCAACCAAAGACTATAATAATTCAGCACTATTTTCTCAAAAGCATCATTTGAGAAGCTAACGCAACACGATGAAAATCACTATACATAACGCAATCTAGTGACTGGTATCAAACACAGTGGGTGAATTTATCAACCCATCTACACTGTGTTCCCAAATTACCTACAGTCATGGCCAAAAGTTTTGAGAATGACACAAATATTATATTTTCACATGATCTGCTGCCCTCTGGTTTTTATGTGTGTTTGTCAGATGTTTTTATCACATACAGAAATATAATTGCATTCATATTATGAGTAACAGAAGCTTATATTGACAGTTAGAATGAGTTAATGCAGCAAGTCAATATTTGCAGTGTTGACCCTTCTTCTTCAGGACCTCTGCAATTCTCCCTGGCATGCTCTCAATCAACTTCTGGACCAAATCCTGACTGATAGCAGTCCATTCTTGCAGAATCAATGCTTTAATTTTGTCTGAATTTGTTGGTTTTTGTTTGTCCACCCGTCTCTTGATGATTGACCACAAGTTCTCAATGGGATTAAGATCTGGGGAGTTTCCAGGCCATGGACCCAAAATCTCTATGTTTTGTTCCCTGAGCCATTTAGTTGTCACCTTTGCTTTATGGCAAGGTGCTCCATCATGCTGGAAAAGGCATTGTTGAGCGCCAAACTGCTCTTGGACGGTTGGGAGAAGTTGCTCTTGGAGGACATTCTGGTACCATTCTTTATTCATGGCTGTGTTTTTAGGCAAGACTGTGAGAGAGCCGATTCCCTTGGCTGAGAAGCAACCCCACACATGAATGGTTTCAGAATGCTTTACAGTTGGCATGAGACAAGACTGGTGGTAGCACTCACCTCTTCTTCTCCGAATAAGCTGTTTTCCAGATGTTCCAAACAATCGAAAAGGGGATTCATCAGAGAAAATGACTTTACCCCAGTCCTCAGCAGTCCACTCCCTGTACCTTTTTCAGAATATCAGTCTGTCCCTGATGTTTTTTCTGGAGAGAAGTGGCTTCTTTGCTGCCCTCCTTGAGACCAGGCCTTGCTCCAAGAGTCTCCGCCTCACAGTGCGTGCAGATGCACTCACACCTGCCTGCTGCCATTCCTCAGCAAGCTCTGCACTGCTGGTAGCCCGATCCCGCAGCTGAAACACTTTTAAGAGACGGTCCTGCCGCTTGCTGGTCTTTCTTGGGCGCCCTGGAACCTTTTTGGCACCAATGGAACCTCTCTCCTTGAAGTTCTTGATAATGCGATAGATTGTTGACTGAGGTGCAATCTTTCTAGCTGCAATACTCTTCCCAGTTAGGCCATTTTTGTGCAGTGCAATGATGACTGCACGTGTTTCTTTAGAGATAACCATGGTTAACAGAAGAGAAACAATGATGGCAAGCACCAGCCTCCTTTTAAAGTGTCCAGTGGTGTCATTCTTACTTAATCATGACAGATTGATCTCCAGCCCTGTCTTCATCAACACCCACACCTGTGTTAATGGAGCAATCACTGAAACGATGTTAGGTGGTCCTTTTAAGGCAGGGCTGCAATGATGTTGAAATGTGTTTTGCGGGATAAAGTTCATTTTCTAGGCAAATATTGACTTTGCAAGTAATTGCTGTTAAGCTGATCACTCTTTATAACATTCTGGAGTATATGCAAATTTCCATTAGAAAAACTGAAGCAGTAGACTTTGTAAAAATTAATATTTGTATCATTCTCAAAACTTTTGGCCATGACTGTATATGAATTGCAGTCATTGTAATTTTCCAGTCATCAACTATTCGAGTATAATTGAAAGGTTTTTGAACAAACTGCCTATGATAACAGTATATTTTTTAAAAAAATAAACACTCAAAATGCATGTTTTAAATTATTATGCACAGCAGAATTTGCAACCTTTTCATTTTTATTAAGAACAAAAAAATGGTCATTGTGAAATTATAAGCATTAGCAGGTTATTACAAACTGAAATCAAACAGTTTTCAAGCCAAAACTTTATTCGAGGTGATGTTACATTTGCACATAGGACCCCTTGTTCGAAAGAAGCTTCTGAACTCTCTCGTCCATTGAATTTGTCAGTTTTTGGATGGTTTCTGCTTCAATTGTTTTGCATGAGGACAGAATACCCTCCCACAGCTGTTGCTTAGATGTGAACTGCCTCCCGCCATCATAGACACTCCTTTTGATGATGCTCCAGAGGTTCTCAATGGGGTTGAGGTCAGGGGAGCATGGGGGCCACACCATAAGTTTGTCCCTTTTTATGCCCATAGCAGCCAGAGATGCAGATGTGTTATTTGCAGCATGAGACGGTGCATTATCATGCATGAAAATGATCTTTCTGCGGAATGCATGGTTCTTCTTCTTGAACCATGGCAGGAAGTGCTGTTTGAGAAACTCCACATACATTATGGAGTTCATCTTTACCCCTTCAGGGATCCTAAAGGGGCCGACAATCTCTCTCCCCATGATTCCAGCCCAAAACATTACTCCACCTCCTCCTTGTTGGTGCCGTAGCCGTGTTTGCATGGGGTGTCTATCAACAAGCCATCCTCCACTCCATCCATCTGGACCATCGAGCGTTGCACGGCACTCATCGGTGAACAAAACAGTTTTGAAATCAGTCTTCATGTATTGTTTGGCCCAATGGAGCCGTTTCTGCTTGTGTGCAGTGGATAGAGGAGGTCGACAGGATGGCTTACGCACAGCTGCAAACCTCTGAAGGACCCTGCTTCTTGTTGTTCGGGGGGATGTTGGAGGCACCAGCAGCTTCAAAAACTTGTCTGCTGCTATGACAAGGCATTTTTGAAGCTGCTCTTTTAACCTGACGTAATTGCCTGTTGGAAAGAGTCCTCAATGTTCCCTTATCAGCACGCACACGTGTGTGCTGTGAATCAGCTACATACTTCTTGATTGTGCGATGATCACGATGAAGTCTCTTGGCAATGTTGATTGTAGTCATGCCTTGACCTAAACACTCCACAATTTGTTGCTTCTCAGCAGCCAACACATCCTTTTTCTTTCCCATTTTGGCTGAAAATGTAGACTGCTTAATAATGTGGGACAGCCTTCTTAAGTAGTCTTGCCTTTAATTGGACACACCTGACAAACTAATTAGCACAGGTGTCTGCAATTGCTTTCAGTGATATAAAGAGCCCTGACACACATCACCATCAATGAGTTTAACTGACAGACAAAAAAAATTCTTACCTTATCACTCCTAAACACTTTTTACATAATAATTTGGAACACGGTGTATGCCAGTTTTCTGGGCAGGTAGGGTCACATTCATGCTAGAAAACTCGCATAGATTTCCATTCTGGTACACGGCATGTGTCTAATTTATTAAGATCTTCTGGATATTTTAAGTACTCCTTGAGCCAGTTGGGAACTTCATTAAAACTGGCATAGAAATAAATAGAATAAATCCCCCCAGTGTCTTCCATAACATTGGCACCTGAGGCAGACTTAGTTTCATATTAAAAAGACACAAAAATTCCCACTCAACTGATGAGCACACAGTTTCAATACCCTTGGTCTGATGCAATCTGGAACAGGAGCCTTCCTCCAATTCAGTCTAATAAACTGACCTTTCATCTCCTAAGGTTGCGGTCACACCTGTGTTATGTGTCCATTCGGGGACTCTGTCCTCCATTCTGCAAGCAGGACTTTTCTCTCCACCAATTTCAGAAACCTGGCGGACCCCATTATGGTCAGACCCCATTATAGCGGACCTGAAAAACGGAAGCCCGAACGCTAGTGTGAACCTAGTGTTAGTTGTTGTTTGCAGAAAACTCAATTTAACTTCACCATTTGGAATTTAGTGGATTAGAATGATCAGTACACCCATCTTCCTCATTTACAGAACACATACTAGGAAAGCTCTTGAAATACTTGTTCAATTTATTTGCTATTGCTAAAACTCCATATCACATAACATAAGCATGAACAACTTTATACTTGGAAAAGACTTGTGAAAATACTTTGGATGGTCGGCAAAACAAACAAATGTGTACTTTATCAATTTAATCCTAAACTTCCCCTTTGAAGTTCAATTATATTTAATAAAATGTTTTTTTTTATTCTATAACAAATAAAAGGAAATGAAGAAGAACTTACAAAGGAGTAATAGTAACTAAAATCAGTGGCACAACGCTAATGAGGCGAAGTGAGGCGGCCGCCTCAGGTGGCATTATCGTCACTGCGTGGAGGATAACTTTTTTTTTAATACCTGCTGGGGTTACTCCGGCAGGTAACGGCCTTACCTATCCCCGCTCCTGCTCATGGCCACCCCGCTTCCCCTTCTGCTATAGGACGCAGAAGGGGAAGTAGAAGCGGCTGAGAGGAGGAGTGGGGATCGGTAAGTGAGGCTAAATACTACTATTATACTCTGGGGTTTTTTGAGACCCCGGAGTATAATAATCGGAGACCCAGGGAAGGTGAAGGAACATAAAACCAGTGTTACTCACCTCTCCTGTGATCCAGTGTTACTCCCATCAGGCTTCGGGCCTTTATGATGATGTCCCAGACATCACGCGATGCTGACCTGGCCCAATTGAAGTCTGTGCCGGTGCTGAAGAAGCTGCAGAGAGAGGTAAGTAACAATGGTTTTTATGTTTGTCACCTCCACGAATCTCCAATCATTATACTCTGGGGTCTGAAAAGACCCCAGAGTATAATAATTGTTCATGGGCATAATACTGTGTGCAGGGGCCTCTATGGGGCATAATACTGTGTGAAGGGGGCCACTATGGGGCATAATACTGAGTGCAGGGGACACTATGGAGCATAATACCACATGCAGGGTCCGCTATGGGGCATAATACCATGTGCAGGGGGCCGCTGTGGCCCATAATACCGCACGCAGGGGCGGTGTGGGCCATAATACTGCGCAAAGGAGCCACTGAGGGCCATAATACCGCGTGTAGGGGCCGCTGTGGATCATAATACCATGTACAGGGGGCGCTGTGGAACATTACAGTGTGTGTAAATGGGGTGTTATACTGTGTGGGGGCCAGGAAAGGGGGTGCTATGCTGTGGGGGGGGGGCCCAATCTTAGCTAGTTACGCCCCTGATAAGGGACTTTATGATCTTAAGAGGTGTTATTTATATAAGGGCATTATTAATTCAAGGGAGGTTATTTATATAAGGGGTCATTAGGGAGCATTATATATGTAAGGGGGTGGTAATTTATAAAAGCGTTCATTAGGGGACATCAATTATATAAGGGGGCATTAGGGGACATTATGAATAGAAGGGGCATTATATTACATATTATATATTACATTATATATTAGTGGAGAAAAAAAAGTATTTAGTCAGCCACTAATTGTGCAAGTTCTCCCACTTAAAAAGATGAGAGACGCCTGTAATTGACATCATAGGTAACCCTCAGCTATGAGAGACAAAATTAGAAAACAAGTCTAGAAAATCACATTTTCTGATTTTATTTGCAAATTAAGGTGGAAAATAAGTATTTGGTCACCTACAAACAAGCAAGATTTCTGGCTCTCACAGACCTGTAACTTCTTCTTTAAGAGGTTCCTGTGTCCTCCACTCATTACCTGTAGTAATGGCACCTGTTTGAAATTGTTATCAGTATAAAAGACGCCTGTCCACAACCTCAGTCACACTCCAAACTCCACTATGGTGAAGACCAAAGAGCTGTGGAAGGACACGAGAAACAAAATTGTAGACCTGCACCAGGCTGGGAAGACTGAATCTGCAATAGGCAAGCAGCTTGGTGTGAAGAAAGCATCTGTGGGAGCAATAATTAGAAAATGGAAGACATACAAGACCACTGATAATCTCCCTCGATCAGGGGCTCCTTGCAAGATCTCACCCCGTGGGGTCAAAATGATCACAAGAACGGTGAGCAAAAATCCCAGAACCACACGGGGGGACCTAGTGAATGACCTGCAGAAAGCTGGGACTAATGTAACAAAGGCTACCGTCAGTAACACACTATGTCGCCAGGGACTCATATCCGGGCACATCTGAAATTTGCTAGAGTGCATTTGGATGTTCCAGAAGAGTATTCGGAGAATATCATATGGTCAGATGAAACCAAAGTAGAACTGTTTGGTAGAAACACAACTCGTGTTTGGAGGAGAGTGAATGCTGAGTTGCATCCAAAGATCACCATACCTACTGTGAAGCATGGGGGTGGCAACATCATGCTTTGGGGCTGTTTCTCTGCAAAGGGACTAGGACGACTGATTCGTGTACATGAAAGAATGAATGGGGCCATGTATCGTGAGATTTTGAGTTCAAACCTCCTTCCATCAGCAAGGGCATTGAAGATGAAACGTGGCTGGGTGTTTCAGCATGACAATGATCCCAAGCACACACCGCCAGGGCAACGAAGGAGTGGCTTGGTAAGAAGTATTTCAAGGTCCTGGAGTGGCCTAGCCAGTCTCCAGATCTCAACCCCATAGAAAACCTTTGGAGGGAGTTGAAAGTCCATGTTGCCCAGCGACAGCCCCAAAACATCACTGCTCTAGAGGAGATCTGCATGGAGGAATGGGCCAACATACCAGCAACAGTGTGTGCCAACCTTGTGAAGACTTACAATATATATATATTTTTTTTATATTTATATAAAGGGTCATTAGGGGGAATCAGGGGCATAATAAAAGGGGGAAATTCATTAAAGGGCTTGTCCAAGATAACCACTTTTTTAATATGAGACTGGGGAAAGTGATTAAAAAAAAAAAAGCCCTACTCACCTGTCCCTTGTGCTCTGATGTCTCCCACTGATGTCTCCCACTTGTTCTGCTGCTCCAGAGTTTTCTTCTGGCAGAAGTCCCTACTGCACATGACCGCTGAAGTCACTGACATGGAACGTCACAGTGCTGTGGGGAAGAAAACACCAGAGCAGCAGGATTGGAACGCACTGGAAGTCACTGGAGAACCTTCCCCAGCCTCATATTAAAAAAGTGGTTATCCTGGACAACCCCTTTAAGGTGGCACTTGGTCTTTAATAAAGGGACTTTTCAGCTCATTTTTATTGATGATATATCCTTAGGACAGATTATCAATAAGAGATCAGTGGACCTCCCCCCTGGAATAGCAGTTTGAAGGAGCCATGGAGCCTGTTTATATCACACTCAGTCTGTTTATAGTGACCGTGTGATGTAATCACAGCCTTGTCACATAGACGTGTATAGGACGAGGTTGTAGTTACATTACAAAGCCACTATGAGATGAATGACACTATATAAACAGAGAAGCGGTCACGGCGCTTACACAGATACCAGGGTTCGTTCAAACAACTGATGAGTGGGGGTCCTGAGCCCCACTGATTATTTTATTAATGACCTGGAAAACCTTTTAATTAGGAAACCTATCCGGCATTGGTAAAGGGCACTATTTATACAGGGTACACACTAACATTATTAATATAAAAATGCACTTGGGAGTATTATTCATTATGGGGGGTTATATCATATACAGTATTTTTATAAGTGAGGAGCCAAAGATGTCTGTGTTGTAAACTTTACAGTCATGGCCAAAAGTTTTGAGAATGATACAAATATTAATTTTTAAAAAGTCTACTGCTTCAGTTTTTCTAATGGCAATTTGCATATACTCCAGAATGTTATAAAGAGTGATCAGCTTAACAGCAATTACTTGCAAAGTCAATATTTGCCTAGAAAATGAACTTTATCCCCCAAAACACATTTCAACATCATTGCAGCCCTGCCTTAAAAGGACCACCTAACATCGTTTCAGTGATTGCTCCATTAACACAGGTGTGGGTGTTGATGAGGACAGGGCTGGAGATCAATCTGTCATGATTAAGTAAGAATGACACCACTGGACACTTTAAAAGGAGGCTGGTGCTTGCCATCATTGTTTCTCTTCTGTTAACCATGGTTATCTCTAAAGAAACACGTGCAGTCATCATTGCACTGCACAAAAATGGCCTAACTGGGAAGAGTATTGCAGCTAGAAAGATTGCACTTCAGTCAACAATCTATCGCATCATCAAGAACTTCAAGGAGAGAGGTTCCATTGGTGCCAAAAAGGCTCCAGGGCGCCCAAGAAAGACCAGCAAGCGGCAGGACCGTCTCTTAAAAGTGTTTCAGCTGCGGGATCGGGCTACTAGCAGTGCAGAGCTTGCTGAGAAATGGCAGCAGGCAGGTGTGAGTGCATCTGCACGCACTGTGAGGCGGAGACTTTTGGAGCAAGGCCTGGTCTCAAGGAGGGCAGCAAAGAAGCCACTTCTCTCCAGAAAAAACATCAGGGACAGACTGATATTCTGAAAAAGGTACAGGGAGTGGACTGCTGAGGACTGGGGTAAAGTCATTTTCTCTGATGAATCCCCTTTTCGATTGTTTGGAACATCTGGAAAACAGCTTATTCGGAGAAGAAGAGGTGAGTGCTACCACCAGTCTTGTCTCATGCCAACTGTAAAGCATCCTGAAACCATTCATGTGTGGGGTTGCTTCTCCGCCAAGAAAATGGGGGCTCTCTCACAGTCTTGCCTAAAAACACAGCCATGAATAAAGAATGGTACCAGAATGTCCTCCAAGAGCAACTTCTCCCAACCGTCCAAGAGCAGTTTGGCGCTCAACAATGCCTTTTCCAGCATGATGGAGCACCTTGCCATAAAGCAAAGGTGATAACTAAATGGCTCAGGGAACAAAACATAGAGATTTTGGGTCCATGGCCTGGAAACTCCCCAGATCTTAATCCAATTGAGAACTTGTGGTCAATCATCAAGAGACGGGTGGACAAACAAAAACCAACAAATTCAGACAAAATTAAAGCATTGATTCTGCAAGAATGGACTGCTATCAGTCTGGATTTGGTCCAGAAGTTGATTGAGAGCATGCCAGGGAGAATTGCAGAGGTCCTGAAGAAGAAGGGTCAACACTGCAAATATTGACTTGCTGCATTAACTCATTCTAACTGTCAATATAAGCTTCTGTTACTCATAATATGAATGCAATTATATTTCTGTATGTGATAAAAACATCTGACAAACACACATAAAAACCAGAGGGCAGCAGATCATGTGAAAATAGAATATTTGTGTCATTCTCAAAACTTTTGGCTATGACTGTACATAGGCAAGTCACAGCTGGAAGAAGTGGTCATGGTGGCCCAAAGGGAAGAGAAAGAAAATGCGAAGGATTAGTCAGAGACATCACCTATAAGTCACAAAATGTTACTGCCCTGTATTCACCTAAATGATAGAGGATAAATACCTGATTGATGGGGGCTGTCTGCTGAGATCCCCACTGAGCCTGAGAATTGTGGGTGTAAATTCAGCCTGACCGCAGCCAGGCTGGATATAGGCATGTTGCTTGGTGGATGGAAAAACCCACGCTTTCATTCACTTTGATGGGAGTGCAAAACAACAGTACTCAGCTATCTGCAGCACTCCTATTTTAGAGAATGGGGACGATGCAGGGTCGTCCATCCACCAAGCAGAAGATGTGTGAAATTATTTTCATTGTTAATGCCGTGTTGTTGATCTGATACTGAAGTAATATAGGAAGAAGAATTCTTAAAAACTGCTTTATAACTTTGTGTATTGTGTATATTGTGTGATGATAGCAGCGTGTGAAGCTTGTAGCATGTAAACACAATTTTTTTTTTTTTTTTGGGGGGGGGGGCGTCTTTCTATAGTCCTCCTCAGGCAGCAAAGAGGCTAGGTTCACTACTGACTAAAATGATTAATTAAAAGATGGCAAATGCATTCTGAAGGCTTTTTTCATATGGATACCAGGAATCAGATAAGTGGGAAATTATATTCATCATTATTTGATAAGTAGATGCTAAGTAAAGTCACAGAGGACCTATGACATGTATAAATGCTATGCTGGTTAAACCTGCCCAGCACTGCTTTCTAAAGGTGCTCAAAACAATAGGCAGTTCTCTTGTATGCAATTACAGGTTGCTTCTATTTTATGATAACCTGTAAATTAGACCTATTGGAGTAAATGTATCAATATTGGTATGTTGTGTTTGAGGGTCATCAGTATTTCTAATTTGTTCTAGAGTTATGAATATCTTTTCATTCTCAGCTGTGGCTTTGGTCCTGGTCCTTCCCTATGGCTTTGTTTGTGATCTTTATTTTAAACCTGACTCCTAGGTACAGTCATGAGAAAAATAAAGTGCACCCTTTTTAATTCTATGGCTGTATGTATCAGGACACAATAAAAACAAATCTGGTCCTTAAGTTCTTAAAATTAGGTAAATAATACATCAGATGAGAAAATGACACATTATTTATTTAACAAAAATGAGGCAAAAAGCAGAAGAAATGTGTGAAAAATTAATTACCCCTTATCTGAAGAAACTAAGATAGTAATCATCAGTCAGGTGCTGATATCAAATAGCTTTGATTAACTGTAAGTGTGACCAACTATTTAAAACTGAGGTTTTGGCAGTTTGCTGGTCTGAAGAATTCACACAATGCCAAAGAGGTGATGTTAGAAAATGATGTTAGAAAAGCAATTGCTGATGCCCATCCTTCTAGGAAGGGTTGTAAGTCAATTTCCAAACAATTTGCAATCCATCATTCTACAGTGATAAATATTAACAAGATAATCTTCTCAGTAGTTGACTTCCCAGCAAATTCACCCCAGACAGTTCAATGCTCAGGGAAATTGCAAAAAAGCCAAGAAATGCGTCTAAAACTCTACAGGCCTTAGAGCCTACAGTCTGTTAAATGTTTAAGTTCATGACCGTGGAAGAGTGAAGAAATCAGGCGATACCTTTTAGAGACTAACTGAGTATATTTGATAGTAAGCTTTCGAGAGTGCTAGCTCTCTTCTTCAGACATGGTGTAATACTAGAAACTGAAAATTCACACTATTTATACACACAAGACAAGGATCTTCAAAAGGATCTTGGAATAACAATGCGATATATGTAGAGAAGTTATTTACAACAGGTCAGGAAATAAACAGTCTGGAAATTTTGTGGTGTGTGACAGAGGGATCTGTTATCTGTTTGTATGAACTGTGAGGGTCACAAATCACCACCTGATTGCATAGTGTGATATGAAACTGGCATGAATTTTAAGTCCAAATTGCAGAGTTTGATATTTTTGCATTAACTTGTATTCCCATTCCTTTCTCTCTCTCTGTGTCTTAAAATGTCCCATTAAAACCACAACCTGCAAATCTTCAATAGTGTGGTCTTCTCCAGAGAAATGTGCAGCCACTGGGAGATCTGTTCTGCTGTTGTTAATGGTGGATCTGTGTGAGTTCATGGGCTGACTAAGCCTGTTTCCCCCACATAGAGGCCTGTGGTGGGACATTGCACACACATTATGAGATATACCACATTGGAAGACCTGCAGGAAAATGTCCCCCTATTTCTGTGCACCTGTTGTGACTGTGGGATAGGTACACTGTCAGCGGTGTGGATGTGCTTACAGGTCATGCACCTGTTTTGCAGGCAAGGTGCACATTTCTCTGGAGAAGACCACTCTATTGAAGATTTGCGCTTGTTTTGTAGCCACAGGATGTGGGCACTTAGCAATCATTGAGTTGATCATGAACGCTGTATACTAAAGCATTTTAGAGTCAAATTTGAGGCCATCGATACAACAGCTACAGCTTGGCCAAAACTGGATCATTTAACAGGACAATAATCCCAAGTACACCAGCAAATCTACAACAAAATGGCTGAAAAAGATAAGAATCAATGTATTTTAATAATCCATTAAAAGTCCAGACCTCAACTGAATTGAAATGCTGTAGCAGAATATTAACATAGCTGTGAATAAATGAATGCCCACAAACCTCAAAGAACTAAAGCAATGTTGTACAGAAGAGTGGGCCAAAATTCCTCCAAAACGATAAGAGAAACTGATAAAGTCTAATAGAAAATGATTATTTCAAGTTATTGCTGATAAAGTTCGTTCTACAAGCTGTTGATTCATGGGGTGCACTTAGTTTTGCACATATGGCTTTTCTAGTTTGGCTTCATTATTGTTAAACAAATAAGGAACCAATGGCACCTGTTCTGTGGTATTCAAATGTGTTTTTTTATTATTATTATATCCTGATAAGTAAAACCATAAAATTCAAAGAGGGTGTACCTTGCATTTTTCATGACTGTACACTCTTGATGCTCTAAATATACCTATTTGCTTAATATTTTTCATTCTGAGCAGTCTCTGGTCTGAGACTACCTCAAGGACCATGTCCAGGATTGCAGCCTAGTTCATAAATCATTGTAGGGAATATAGATTAACATGTAGAATCCCTTAGACAGACTCTAAGTATTGTGTGCTAATTTATCAAACTTTTGTAAGAAGACTTACTATTGTTAAATTCCAAAACAATTTTATTGTTCAATAAAAAACCTAAAGGATAGAAGTGCCGTTGTCATTTAGCCCATTGGTTCAAAATAAGTCCTAAATCTGGATGGATGCTCATACAGTGGCATGCAAAAGTTTGGACACCCCTGGTCAAAATGACTGTTATTGTGAACATTTAAGCATGTTGAAGATTAAATGATCTTTAAAAGGCATAAAGCTATTAAACACACTTATCTATAATTTTAAGCAATATCAGTGTATTATTATGTTTGAGTACAATTTTATAGGGAAAAAGTGAAAGCAGTACCTTGCAAAAGTTTTTTAACCCTTGTATATTTGAGTGCTTAGGTAACTTTGACCAAGTCCTCAGACCTTAATTTGCCAGTTAGGGTTATGACTTGTTCACTATCATCATTAGGAAAGGCTAAGTGATGCAAATGTTACAGCTTTATAAATACTCGGCCTCCTCTAACATTGTGCCAAAAAAGACAGCAGCCATGGGTTCTTCTAAGCAGCTGCATAGCATTCTGAAAATGAAAATGGTGGAGGCCCACAAAGCAGGAGAAGGCTATAAGAAGATAGCAAAGCATTTTCAAGTTGCCTTTTCCTCAGTTTGAAATGTAATTAAGAAATGGCAGTTACCAGGAACAGTGGAGGTCAAGATAAGGTCTGGAAGATCAAATAAAATTTCAAGGATAGCTGCCAGAGTGGCAAATCAGAACCTCCATTTGATTGCAAAAGACCTTCAGGAAGATCTAGCAGATTCTGGAGTTGTGGTACATTGTTCTAATGTTCAGCGATACCTGCACAAATATGGCCTTCACAGAAGAATTATCAGTAGAAAACGTCTCCTCACTATAGTGTCCTCACTAGAAATTCAGCACTAGAAGTTTGCAAAAGAGCATCTAAACAAGTCTGATGCATTTTGGAAACAAGTCCTGTGGACCGATTTAGAACTCCTGTCCTGTGGACCGGTTAAAATAGAACTCTTTGGCCACAAAGGTTTGGAGAAAAAAGGACACAGAATTTCAGGAAAAGAACATCCCTCCAACCATTAAGCATGGGGGTGGATCAATCATGCTTTGGGGTTGTGTTGCAACCAATGGCACTGGGAACATTTCACAGGTAGAGGGAAGAATGGATTCCATGTAATGTCAGAAAATTCTTGAAGCAAACATAACACCATCTGTAAAAAAGCTGACATTGAAAAGATGATGGCTTCTACAAATGGATAATGATCCTAAACACACGTCAAAATCCACCATAGACTACATAAAAAGTCGTAAGCTGAAGGTTTTACCATGGCCCTCACAGTCCCCTGATCTGAACATCATTGAAAATTTGTGGCTAGACCTCAAAAGAGCAGTGAATGCAAGACCCAGGAATCTCACAGAACTGGAAGACTTTTCCAAGGAAGAATGGATGAAAATCTCTCAAACAAGAATTGAAAGACTCTTGGCTGGCTACAAAAAGCATTTACAAGCTGTGATACTTGCCAAAAGGGGTACTACTAGGTACTAACCATGCAGGGGGCCCAAACTTTTGCATGCCACTGTTCTTGTAGGTTTTGTTGATGCAGTTTTTTAAAGCCAAAACAAGGCATGAGTAATAAAGGGATAGCACCTCTAGCACTTCTGGTTTTGGTTCATAACTCCATCAACAAAATGTACTAGAGTGGCAGCATCCTCAAGGACTAAAATTAATATGAGGCAGGCATGACTAAGATAATGACTAACAAGAAACAGATGTATGCTTTCTGACACATCTAAGCTCATAATGGTTTAGTAAGATCTTGTCCTTCTTGACACGGAATGGATCGAAAATTCATAGAATAGATTACAAAGCATAATTACTGGATAGATACAGTATATTTAATATCAAGCAAGAATACAGTGTCAGAAAGGTAATTATTAGTTGTTCACAATGAAACAGCTCTGACTTCCCTAATGTGTTGTTGTGTTACCTAAGTGATGTTGCAAATGCATTAGCTAGAGTTTTGTTGTAGTTTAAAGATAATTGGAGTTTTTGTACTCTCCGTAACAATCTTTTCTCTTTGAAATCATTGGGGGACTTAGCACTATGGACTGACACAAGGTACAAAAATAAAAAGGTTATATTTGTAGATAATTAAAAGTGAAACGATTTTGCAAATATAAGTATTTAAAAAATGTGCAGAGTTTTAAAGATTTTCTATAACTATCTTAGTGGTGACAGTCTCTTGTCTTGATCAGTTGCCAATGGATATGACCATGAATGCAGAAACTTTCTATGGTGTAAGGGAATTGCCACTTGAGCAATTCCCCAGTGTTGCTGCTGAAACCTGGGAGGAAGGGAATGACAGAGACAGTGAGTCCTAAGCTGAACCCACCCCCTGTCAATGCCTACTTGCCTCACTGCCCTAGGTGACAGCGGACAACTGGGTGCCAGTCTCTTCTTATGATAAGTGTGACACAGAACAGGGCAAGACAAAACAACACAGAAGAGGAGTCAGCAAGCCAAGATCAAACCAGAGAGACAAACAGTACCAAATCACAATCCAAAAGAGTAGTAACAAGAAAAGCCAAAGGTCAGAAGTCAGTAAGTACAATACAATAAAGAGCAAGTAGAATGCTTAGCCAGGACAGAGTCAATAGCCAGTGTGGGATGATGGGCTGTAAATAGGAATTACAGAACCCGCCCCAGGATTGATTGGCAGATAGGCCGTCAATCACAAGGCAAGGCTGAGATTAACTATTAGAGGAGCAGAGGGAAACAAAGGTGTAAGAGATGGGTGTGGTGGAAAATCAATTACAGAGGTGAGGGAATGGGACATTGTTCAGACAGGGTACACAAGAATCTAAAGCCAGGAATCATAGCTGGACACATCTCCTGTGCCGTAGCATGCGGCCGGAGGATGGCGTCGAAGTCCGAACAGGCTCGGACGTTACATACGGTCTGGGACTTGTCAGAAACCCAGAAAATCTATTGATACTGATGAAAGAAAAAAATGTGGATAGAAGTGAAATAGAGTACTATATAATCTTTTTGTTTCTTCAAAATCAATTAGGTTACCAGTAGGAGATTACTTCTCTTGTTCTCTAGGTGCGCCACAATCCACTTCTATAGAAGGCTAGGAGGGTATGATGTTGTTTGAGGTGTTTATTGTATTGGAATCAATATTAGAAATAGTGGGTTTATCTAAATGGACCAAATGAGGTGTTTGGTTATGATTAAAAATTTGTACATTAAGAGTGGATTTGTTATAGGACTTGGCAACCCAATAAGCATCTGAATGGATAATGAACAAAGCAGAAGGCAGGGCAGTAGCCTGTCTGGTTTTCTTACAACTTAGGAAAGTGAAACAAATGTGGTGGCCCAAATCTGTGAACGACATACTTTAATGTTTACATTACTACCTAAAGGAAAAGAAAATAAAGAAATTAATCTGAAATAAAAAAATGCAACCCACTGCCTCCTACTGACACAAAAATTGATTACAATTGCTAAAATTGTATGCAGGAGGGGTATTTCAACCTGCGAGTGGAAGGGCCATTTACCCATGATAGAGAACTAGAGAGTGAGAGAGCATAAGCTAGGTGTTAAACACACAAGCAATACATCAGGACAACTCCAAAGTTAGTTTTAAGTGGCGGATATTTTGAGCAGCAGTATTACCAAGAATCCTTCAGCAAAGCTACAAAAAGGCAGGTATAACCCTAAACACAAAAATGACTAAACATCCCCTAAAGCACAGGTTCAAAAGTTTTTGCCCTTGCACATCAGTGACTTGTCACACATAGGCCAATATCTGCACTCCAAGCTTTTGCATCTTGCCTATTTTATCACTCTCCATTTCCACCACTCACATGTAATTTCTGGTCTGTTCTTCACCATAAATTCATAGAAATGCAATTGCAAGAAGCAGCTGGATACCCTAGAATTGCTTCTTTAATTCTGACTCATTCAGCTCAATTAAGCATGGTATCCTTATAACTTCCCCAGAAAGTAAGAAATTCACTCATCCATTAACTATGTAAGACATAAGTGCCCTTAGAAAAACATCTAAATCATCTGCCTGGAAAATGTCTCTTAGAGAAATCTGAGGCTATCAGCGCTAGTTGGCAGCACAATATACTGTTCAGTAATTGTGTAGTCTTTCAGTGCTTTAAAGCCTCTGCAGCTCAGTGAACCATTTCATATTGTTTTACCTATTTTAAGATTAGTCATAGTAGACAATACTTGAAAATTTGACAATTTGAGTGGCAAGTCATTGACACTGTATGTGACCAAGGAAAACAGATCTCACTGGATTTCTCCATGAATTCTGACATGATTTAAGGCCAATTCATGCAGCTGTGTTCGGTCTATGAAATAATCTATGTGACAGCCACTTTTCACGGTCCAACTGAACTCACATCACATTGATTTATGATGCTGTGAGTCCATACTAAAAGTGGTTGTATTGTCCTCTTCACTAGAGTCGCAGTCCTTATTAAGTTCACTGCATCATAAATCACGAAGATCTTTTCATTTCAGTTTAGATGAGATGTTGTCAGAGCGCAAAATGCGAATGTCACACAGACCATGTTTCCTGACTTGTACATTAGCACTAAGGCCACTTTCACAAAGTATTCGGTCAGTAATTTGCATTAGTCTGCAACCCAATCCAAGGTTGCCTCCACCGGATTGGTTGAGAGAAGAAAATCAAATTCACTGTTTGAGACCGAGCTTATTGTTTTTCCTCCACTATTAGCTTAAACTATACTTCAATTATAATTCAATTCGCAGTGGTTCGCGGCTTCCTAGGCAATCATAAAGATGAAAACTATGTACAACTGGTTCAGACTCTGATAAAGAACTATGCTGCAATGGGCTGCAGGATGTCACTCAAATCCATATCCTTGATGCTCATCTTGATAAGTTCAAAGAGAACATGGGAGCTAATTCAGAGGAGCAAGGCGAGCGCTTTCACCAGGACATTATGAACTTTGAACGCCGTTACCAAGGACAATATAATGAAAACATGATGGGCGACTATATTTGGGGATTGATTCGTGAAACTGATTTGCAGTATAGTCGTAAATCTCGGAAAACCGCACACTTCTGAACAGTTTTTGGTAATCTGTGTAAATTTGCAATACATATAGTGTTCTTAGTCTGACTGTATAAATGAGAAGATGCTAAATCGTCTGTTTCTATAGTAAAAATGCATAATTTTCGTTGCCGTGGTCACAAAAGCGAAGTTTATGATGAATGTAAGCAATTTTTAATTTGTTTTAGACATAAGCAATTGGAATATAACATTTAAAAGCTGGGAACAAAATTTGTGTTACATAGTGTTATTAGTGGAGGTAAAAACAATAACTTTGGTCTCAAACAGTGAATTTGATTCTCTTCTGCCAAACAATCCACTGGAGGCAACCTTCTACTTTTACCTCCCCAGAATACATAAAAGGAACTGTCCTCTAAAAAGGAAGACCGATAGTGCCAGGCGTAGACAGCCTCTGCCAATATGTTGAGATTTATTTAGACAGAATTTTATATTTGGTCTGTCCATTTATTCATTTTTAGCTGATGTTGAGTAAAAGTTAAGTTTTTTGTTTGTATCATTGCTGATATATAATTGATATTGTGTTTATACAAGTGGTATTGGAAAAACAGGGTCGCCTATATAGTTGCTGAAGTTTGTTGTACTAATCAACCTTACCCTGATATCTCCATTTCCAATTATGGTTTTACTATTACACTGAGGAAGTATGCCCACTGTCTCAAGGTTGTAGTTGACTCAGATCTCACCTTCACCCCACATATTCAGACACTTGCATGCTCTTGTCACCTGAACCTCAAAAATATCTCCAGAATCCGCCCTTTTCTCACTGTGGAAACATCAATTTTTGCAATTCTCTACTAATTCGTCTTCCTCTTACTAAACTCTCCTCTTTACAATCTGTCCTGGATGCAGCCCAGACTAATATTTCAGTCAACTCCACGTGTGAAAAGAATGGTGCCCAGCAGCCAGTTCAGCCAGGTATGAATAAAACATAACTCCCCTTAGTCATGCTATGACTAAGGGGAGTTCATCCTTGAAACGCGTAAGCAAACTCTTTGCTTCTGTCTAGCACAGAGAATTTCTCTGTGCTTTTTAAATGATCCTTTTGTTATGTTGATGAATTAAAAGTTTCGTTTTATTTATACCTCGCTGAATTGGCTGCTAGACACCATTCTTTTCACACGTGGAGTTACTTCTTTGCCTTAAACTGAGGAGGCTTTTGTCCGTGCATCAGGAATCCCAGGAGGACGGTGTCTACATTCAAACACTATTTCGTGAGTTGGGCTGTGTGCTTATATTTTTTTTTTCGTTTTTAAAATTTCAGTCAAACCAGAACACAGATGCATCTACCTCTATATAAGACTCCTCCCTCCTGACACTTTGTCGACTAATTGTTCTGCTTCCTAATTTGGCTCTGCATCTTGTTTGTTTTCACATTTGCATCATTCTGACCCTTGGCTTTCTTTTTGGATACTTTATTGCATGCTGATTTTGCCTTTGATGTACCCGTTTGGATTTGACCCTTGGCTTGCTACTGGATATCGCTTTTGTCTCCTGATTTTGCCTCTGACGTTCCTCTCCGTGCCTAATCTCCTGTTCCAGTTTTGGTTTAAGTTTGCAGTACATTTATTTGTGCAGTTACTGTTTGGTGACAAATCAGATTCCCAGATACAACAAAGTCCAACTGACCTCACGGTCAGCGCTGGTGAAGGTATCTGGGGTTTTGTCTTTGCTCGCAGTGCTGTGCTGATATTAAATAGCTGATTCTACTGCTTGCCGTTATCAGCCAGCTCCTGCTTTTGCTTTTGTTTTAACTTGCATATAAACCATAACAGATTAGTCGGCCCATAATAGTCATTTTCCATAATGGAACAAATTCAAACACTTGTGGACCAGATGCAAGGAATAACCCAGCTGGTTCAAGATTTAGCAGAGAGCATTCAACAGCAGGATAAATCTCTGTCCAAAGTTCCTGTTGCTTCTGCTGTTCTCATGGAACCTAAAATAAATCTACAAGGCTGATTTTCTGGAGTATATTTCTTGCTATTTTTCGTGAAAGCTGCAAGATGTATTTTCGCCTCCAACCTTACTCTTCAGGTAATGAGCAGCCATGGGTCGCCATTATTATATCACTTCTGCAAGATGACCCTCAAGCATGGGCCTTTTCACTAAATCCCCAAGCTTCAGAATTGCATTCTGTGGACCGTTTTTTTGCTGCGCTAGATCTACTCTATGATGAACCTCACATTACATATGTCGTGGAATCTAATCTGATTGCCCTTCGCCATGGTTGCCGTCCTGTGGAAGATTATTGTTCTAAGTTCCAAAGGTGGTCAGTTCACTCTCATTTGAATGATCCTGCTCTCTTTTGCCAGTACCGTCAGGGCTTGTCCTGCCTGTCTGTCTGTCTGTCTATTAAAGACTTGTTGGTAAACTACCTGCAACCTGCATCTCTGGATGAAACCATAACTCTCTCGCCATTCTTTTGGACTGGCGTTTACATGAAAGCAAAAGGGAACGATCGTTTGACTCCACTCCTCTACCTCCATGTATTGCAAAATAGCAGCCCTTGACAAAATGGCTGCTTATGATAAAATGTTTATGATAGCCAGGCCATAAGTAACCTTAATTTGAACCCGGTATAAAGTAATGTCTATATACTCTGTTTAAGGACATATCTATACCAACCAGATCAACAGGTTATATTTGTATGTCCATACTAATTAGATACAGATTAGATCAACGACACTGTTTAAGGACATATTTATACCAACCAGATCAAGAGGTTATATTTGTATGTCCATACTAATTAGATACAGATTAGATCAACGACGCTGTTTAAAGACATATCTATACCAACCAGATCAACAGGTTATATTTGTATGTCCATACTGATAAGATCAAAAGAGCAACTCTGTTTAAAATGTATATGTCACAATACATATTCTAGTGAAAACTGGCCCCTTTCACATGAATATGATCTTGGAGATAAGTGAGGCCTTACAGAGGTGTATCACTTCTGTAGACGCCCACTTTATGACACACACAAAGGGTATAAGTTTGGAAGACATCCCAGCATTATGTTGCATTTTTTGAGAGCAGATCATTGGGGACGCCTGTTGATGCTGCATGCTGACACATGGCTGAGTGATGCTTCCTACAGATACCCTTATCTATGAAGCTTAGCAGTGTTGTAAGTATTTGATTTGATTACCGTGCTATTTGGGGATAGTCTAGTGTTTTATTCTATAACTTTATTCTATTACATGGAATCCAAAGAATCTGTTTTCATTTGGCAATACATTTTTGGCGTAGTCGTCAGGATTCCATTTTAATAGAATAAAATGTTTAAGCGTAAAACACAAGCTAGTTCTAATATGTCTCCTGATGTTATTCAGGCTCTTTACTTGATTCCAGCTAGGGAATGTGCTAAATTCACGGGGCTGGGGGAGGATTGGAAAGATCAATTAGCTGGCAGCCAGGCAGATACAGTGAAATGTTTAAAAAGGGGGTTGGTAAACAATGCATATGTTGTTGTGTGTAGGAGGAGGGGCGGGATTTTGCTATCAGCTTACAGACAGCTGAATAAGGAACAGATGTTGTCACAGCAATTGTTAACCCTCCAGTCTCAGGACTCTATGAATAGATGTCAAAAGCAGATTTTAGCTGATAAAGTGGATCAATACAAGTGTTGTGATGAACGAGCAGTGGTTAGGATTGCTCAATATAAATATAGGAAGAGGAGATGGAAAATGGATAAGAAACAAATTGATGCCTCAGTGTTCTCCTCCACTGATGAAGACCCCCCAGGTGATTTTGAGGGGGATGGTGATTGGGCAGATTCCCTTGAGCAGACAGCCCCTCCCTCTGCAGAATTCACAGATTTATTCAAAGAGGTGAAGGCATTGTTATTAGAACACAAAGCACAGGAGAGAGAAGGAATGTTCCAGGGAGATTCTTCCCGGGAACAATATGATTAACAGATTAGCCAAGCTCATTGTGTAGATGCCCGACCCCATGTAAATTTGAGGATTGATTGGAAACACAAAAATGAACAAAATGTAATTGCATTAGTAGATACGGGGGTGGAGGCTACACTCATTTATGGGAACCCAAATAAGCAAATTTGGCTAACAATAGGAGACCTTCCTGTTAGGCAGTACAGTGTAATTGTAGTTCCAGTGCCTGAGGACATTTTGAAGGGAATGCAGTTACACTTGCCTGATGGTAAGTATTCTTTTGGAGTAAAATCTGTGCAAATTAATCCTGTTTTAATGGGGAAATTGAAAGTGAAACCTGTTAAGATTCCCAGAGCCACAAAAACACTGATTCATAGTCTGTGGCAAATGGGTTGGTAAACTGGATGCCCACCTGGCATTCTCATGATTGGAAAATAGAGACCAAAGAAATATAGGGAATATGTCATAAAACGAATGTAACCGTTTTTCATGTGGATGCTCATACTAATATCAATTCTCTTGACAGACTTTACAACAGCATAGCTGATGAACAATCAAAGATTGCCAAAAAGCCACCTTCCAGTGGGAACAGACCAGAGGTGTTCCCCTCAGGTTAGAGGTTATAAAAACAATAATACAACAGTGTCCTGTGTGTCAACATTCACACACAGGGTAGTGCCCAGGGTGGTAAAGAGATATATCTTGCTAGGCACATTGCCTGGCCAGATTTGGCAGATAGATTTCATCAGACCATTAACTGAGTCCAAAGGATGTAAATCTGCCTGCACAGCAGTGGATACATACTCAGGTGTACTGATGGTACACCCCTGTAAGTTTGCCAATGCTAATTCAACCATCCGCCTGCTAGAAAATATAGTGCTGTATTATGGCATACCTTTGCAAATGCAATGAGATAATGGTAGCCATTTTAAAAAAAACAATAGAGTGCAGCAATTTGCCCAGGAGCACAATGTGGAGTGGATCTTTCATGTCCCCTATTGCCCATGGGCTTCAGGCTTAATTGAGCGGATGAATGGGATGTTTAAACAACAGTTGCAATAGCTAACTGATGAGGTAATTAATTCTGATTACCAAGGAGAAATTAAAGTGATTTTACACAATGCTGGAGCAGAAGCATTGGGAATACAGGAGGGAGAAAAACTAGCACAATTGTTAGTCCTGTTATATTTACTAATCACATTAGCTAAAGGAGAGGCTCCTACCCAGCTGACTGTACAAGGCGCTGGTGGTTTTTGGACACTCAGATGGAGCCAAGGTGTGGGTAAAACAGCCACAAGGTCCTCCCACACCAGCTGAAGTGATTGCAAAGGGTACTGACAATGTGCTAGTTACTATGACTCCTGGTACAACTTGATATCAGTACACTCCAGTCAATAATGTGTATTTACGTGAGTAATTTGTGTTCCTCTCAGGTGTGGATTTTGTTAGCCCTCAGTGGATGCCTTCTGGTAGTGTTCTTATGGATTTGACACGAGCATTATCAAGACCACCGCGGGTCAGAGGACAATCCAAATCGGGAGTGAGGAGAACAAAAGAGAATATGTGGCTGTACCTAGCTCGAGTACTGAATATGACAGACTTTTGCCTGAAAAATGCATATTCCAGCAATGTCCTGGAAACTTGTTTGGTCGCTGTACCAACTTCTGTTGCAGTATGGACTAAATTGTTACAAATTCAGTTAAATGATACTGACTTACAGGAAGCCGATCTACATTTTCATGTGGATTGGATAAGTCCTTATTATGCTTGTCTGAACTGCCCTACTTATAAAAATATGATCAAAATATCAACTGGGGCAGAGATAGAGTCTAACAAACTGTGTACAGTCTGGGATAAGGACCAGTTGCACCTGAGAAAATCTCAGTCTGTTTATAGGAGGAAAACTAATTCTATAGGTAAAATCTGCTAGAACAAAATTCGGAGATCTTTTTTGAGAACTAAGAGTCCGGTGGCTTTTCACATGACCTGATCACATTGTTCTACATTTCCTCAACCTGAGCTATCCTTTCTACAATATTCCTCAGAACCTGACCCCTCCATCTAAAAGTTACCCTGCACTCCATGCACTTGAGTTATATGACCTTATTTATTACAAGATGGCTGGACCATTGTACCAAACAAGCCCTCTTTCCTCTTGTGTCCCCCTATTTCCTCATAGATTTTAAGCTCTTGGGAGCATGTGCCCTCACTCCAAGTGCTGTGGAATATGTAGGCGCTAGATAAATAAATTATTATCATTATTATTATTATTATTACTGCCTGTCCTCCCATAGAGAAGGCAGGGTTGGTCTATTACTGTTCTTGCCTTTCCAATCGCTGTGTACACAGCACCATGATCACCATCCCCTCTAATTCAGTGATCACATGATCCATGATGTGATATACAGTCCATGGTCTGAACACACAGGTGCATAGCTCGTTACCAGGCAGATGTCTGATTACTGTGATGTGACTATAACGGGATGTGCAACATGATAGACATGACCATGGACCGTATATCACATGGCCATGGACTGATTTTTATCTACTTGGACTAAGCAGAATGAATGAAAGCAAGCAGAGATCTAATAAACAATGAGTACAGGTGCATCTCAATAAATTAGGATATTTTTGAAACGTTCATTCATTTCAGTAATTCAGTAATACAATTTAATCAGCAGTCTTCCATGATTGTGTGTCCTACTGAACCAGACTGAGGGACCATTTAAAGGCTTAGGAAACCTTTACAGGTGACACACTGAATTTACAATATTCAAATTTTCTTAGATTTTGGTTTTCATTACCTGTAATCCATAATCAACATTTACAGAAATAAAACACTTGAAATAGAACACTCTGTATGTAAAGAATCTAGAAAATATAGGAGGTCACTTTTTTAATTTAATTACTGAAAGAAATAAACGTTTCAAAGATATTCTAATTTGTTGAGATGCACCTGTATATGATTGTGAAAGTATATTAGAAAATTGTACAACCTTTTATTATACAAACAGTAAGATTTGTCTTTCAATATTAGTCTGAAGGTGGCCAGTCCTTTTAACTATGCCGCAACCCAGATGGAGGGAACCGGAGGATGGGAGTAGTAGTGGCAGATGATGTGCTACCTCCAAGGCCAAGCGCACTCAACCACGTACCCCAGCCCCGCACCTGGGTCAGACACTGCTGAGGGGGGTCTTGCAACACTAACTGGATGGTGGTGGTAGTAGTTTCCCCTGGGGGACTTCCATTTGGAGAGGGGACCTCTCCTCTCTGAGTCAGTGTGATGGTGTTTGGAAGGGCCCTGATGGTAAGGCAGGCACAACTCAGGCAGCCAGCAGATTCAGTTGAACAGGATAACAGTTTTATTCAGCAACTGGAGAAAAGGTACAACAACAGCTTCCAAGATTGGCGGTAGTAGTACCTCAGTGTCCAATTTCCCCAGCCTTGGTCTTAGGAGGGTGGCCAAGGGTGATGATACAGGTTCTATGGCAGACTTCTCTTCCAACTACCACTCCTCTCGTGCCACTCCCAGCTAGGGATACTGGGGACAGTAGTGCAGGGAGTCCTGACAGGGATCTGGTTACCTTTTCTTAGGCCCAAGTCAACTCCTCCTGTCAGTGTCCTCAACTGCTCCTCCTGGCACGGAATCCAACAGTCCAGATAGCTGAACTCCCTTCTCAGGGCTGTCTCTGGATGAGCCTGGGGCAAATCTTTATCTTCCTAGAGGCTGCATGGATGACTGTTGAGACACAGTCACAGCGCTGATGTTCTCCTCTCTGCACAGTCCAGCATGGACTGCACAGGCACTCTACTACTACTGAACTGAGCTCTCAACAGTCACCGTGGAGACCTACGTCTCCTACAACCCCACCCAGTGGCCTGTGATTGGCCAGGGCTGAACCAAGGGGAAGGTTTGAACACAGAGGGGGGAAAAATAACAATGGAAAGCTGCAAAACAGTGACACAGAACATAGAACACAGAGGACGGGACATACCAACACAACCCAGAGGCACAAAAGACAAACACTTTAATCAGTAGCACCCTGGGATGCTGCAACTGTATGCTTAGGGCAACATAATAGCATGGCACTGATTGGGAAGAGAGTAAGCCACTTCCTCACGGGCAGTATTTGGTCAGTTTTTACATCAGTACAGTAGTTGCAAACCAAGACCAGAAGTGGAACATATATAGAGAAAATGTATAATGGAAAGATTTCTAAATCGTCTCTGTGTTGGACTCATTCCTGATTTTGACTCACAAACACCAGTGCAAATTACTGAACAAATTAGTTCTTGTGAAACTAACCTATTAGAGGATGACCCTGCCCCTCTCTCCCCGTAAACTCCAGAAACACATCAGCAAATTGGATGGCTTTCCTCTGGTCGCAGCCAGGTCCATCATACCCAGGGTTTGGAAATCACCGTCACCACTGACCCTCTCTGCCTGGCTCCGAGAAATCCTCTAATCCTGGTCACTGAACTTAAGCCTGACGATAACACTTATGAAAAAGTGTGGTTCCTATGGAACACTTTTTACTATTCCACTAGCTTCCAATTGTAGCCCTATTTGGGGGGGGGGTATGA
Source organism: Leptodactylus fallax (assembly GCA_947044405.1). Taxonomy (NCBI): domain Eukaryota; kingdom Metazoa; phylum Chordata; class Amphibia; order Anura; family Leptodactylidae; genus Leptodactylus; species Leptodactylus fallax. Next base: position 2,281,723 of record CAMRHE010000166.1, read on the forward strand.
GTATTATCCCTCCTGCAACAGACTCTGGCGCTGACCTGTGTGTATAATGGGACCTGAAGCCTTCGCTGAAGGGAAGAGTAGGAACATATATGAAATATATCAGTGCCTCCACCCAGGATAGAGCCTCTGTATTACAGGGAGGATCTCTTCCTGGGACTTACCCATGAAGTACAGTTAGTAGCCTTAACAAGGATCACTGTACTAATCTCACAGTCTGAAGAATACATACAGATAGCACATAAGGTTATAACAGTAGCTTTATAAGAATCAACAGGGTAATAGTCAGTGTCGGACTGGGATGTCTAGGGCCCACCAGTGGAATTGCTTCTAGGGGCCCACCATCAGGACCCCTGCAGATCAGTGGTACCGAGACAGGGCGGCTAAAGGTAATAACATGTTGGGAGCCATGTTGCTCACCCGCCATACCATGTGCACCACTGCACTACCTAAACCTACTGCTACACCTTGTATGGCAAGTGAACAGCGTGGCTCCAAGAATTGTTACCTGTAGCCGCACTGTCCTGGAAAAGCTGATCTGCAGAGGTCCTGGCTGTTGTATCATCACAGATGTAATATTGCTGGCCTATCCTAAGGACAGGCCATCAATATTAGAAAGATGGATAAATCCTTTGAAGAGGTTGTCCAGGAATTGGTGCAACCTATGTCCCTTGCGGGAGGTGTAAAATAAAAAATAAATAAATAAAAAAGCATACTCGCCTGTCCCTGGCGCTCCGTTGTCTGCTGCCAGTGTCCATTCAGTCTCATGCCGGCGACTCCTTGCTGGGAGTCCTGCACCTCATGTGACCGCTAAGACCAATTAGGTACAGGATTTCCAGAAATGAGGGGCCACCATGAGACCGAACAGACACAGGCAGGGGACAACGGTGTGCTGGGGACAGGTGAGTATGCTTTTTTGAAATTTTTTTTATTCTTATACCTGCCTGGCAGCCGCCACAGTGGTCGCTCTAGTTTATGGACAACCTCTTTTAAGGGGTTGTCTGGGCCAAATTTTTTTATAGCCAATTCACTGGTCCCCCCATACAGTGACCTCTTCACTGGTCCTCCATACTGTATGGGGAACAGTGATGGAGCCATTATATTGTGTGGGAGCAGTGATGGGGGCTAACATCCTGTGGGGTGGACATTAATCTGTGTGGGGCATATTAAAGGGGTTGTCCAGGGTTAATCTTTTTTATGGCCTATGGTCAGGATAGGCCATAAATACCTGATCAGTATGGGGCTGACACACGGCCCCATCAGCTGTTTGGAGCCACTTCCGGCGCCCGTTCTGTACACAACACAGGGCTGGAAGCAGAAAGCTCCATCCGCTGTATAGCAGCCCGGCGCCTGCAATGCAGCTCAGCTCCTACTGTCTTCAATAAGTGCTGAGATGCAGTGAAGGCACCCGGCTAATACACAGTGGACAGAGCTTTCTGCTTCTGGCCCTGTATTGTGTACAGGACGGGTGCCAGAAGTGGCTCTGTACAGCTGATCGGTCCGGGGTCAGCCCCGTACAGATCAGGTATCTATGGCCTATCCTGAGGATAAACCATAACAAATTATGCCTGAACAACCCCTTTAATATACCCCCTAATGCGCCACACTTTAAAGAGGTTGTCCAGTATAATTTTTGTCTTTTTTCTAATAGTCCAGGAGAAGTTAAACCCCCCCCCCAAAAAAAAAACCCCCAAAAAAACAAAAACATACTAACCTATCCCTGGTCCTCCGGTGTCAGCAGGTCCCAGCACGGTCCGGTCCTGCAGCTCCGCTGTCTTCTTTTGACGGAAGTTCTCACTGGCTGTGACGTCCCAGGTCCCTTCCTTTAGGCCGCTGATTGGCTTCAGGGGTCATGTGACGTCACGTGCAGGGAGAACTTGCGCTGGAAGAAAACAGAGCTGCAGGCCGAACCGCGCTGGGAGACACTGGTTTTTTTTTTTTTTTTTTTACCTATCCCAGTGTAATTAAAAAAAAAATGTTATCCTGCACAACCCCTTTAATGTCCCCCAGGCTATTGGCCTCCATCACTGCCCCTCCCATGACTCCATCAATGGTCCCCATACAGTATAGGGGACCAGTGAAGAGGCCACTGTACGGGGGGGGGGATATTGAAGGGGCCACTGTATGCTCATACAGTGACCCCTTCACTGGTCTTCCCTATAGCAGTATTGGAGTTTCTGCGACTTAGGTATTGTTATGCTGGAGCCCTAGAGCAGGCACCAGCATAACAATACGGTGGGAAATTAGCTGGGGTGGGAGGGGGGGAATTACAACTCTCAACAGACCCAGAGCATCTGGAGTTGTTAGGGGTTGTAGTTATCAGAGTGGTCAGTGAAGTTGAAGAACATGGTGAATGTGCAGCGCAGCACCCGGCATGTAAACAATACTGGGACAGTATAATATGCTCCACAGTGGCCCCCACACAGCACACAGCATTATATGCTCCGCATTGGCCCCAAAGCAGCATTATATGCTCCGCAATGGCCCCCAAGCAGCATTATATGCTCCGCAGTGGCCCCCAAGCAGCATTATATGCTCTGCAGTGGCCCCCAAGCAGCATCATATGCTCCACAGTGGCCCCCCCACAGCATTATATGCTCCGCATTGGCCCCAAAGCAGCATTATATGCTCCGCAGTGGCCCCCAAGCAGCATTATATGCTCCGCAGTGGCCCCCAAGCAGCATTATATGTTCTGCAGTGGCCCCCCCACAGCATTATATGCTCCGCAGTGGCCCCAACACAGCATAATATGCTCCTCAGTGGCCCCCACACAGCATTATAAGCTCCACAGTGGCCCCACACAGTATTATATGCCCACAGTGGCCCCCACACAGTAATATATGCCCACAGTGGCCCCCACACACTATTATATGCCCACACTGGCCCCCACACAGTATTATATGCCCACAGTGGCCCCCACACACTATTATATGCTCCACAGTGCCCCCCACCCCCCAGTGCTATTATTATACTCAGGGGTCTCCTCAGACCCCAGAATATAATAAGTAGAGGCCCAAAAGAAGTGATTAAAAATAACAACCACTTATACTCACCTTGTCTTACCTCTCCGGGGCATCCTTGCTCTGTCCAACTGTCTTTCCCATCTTCCTTGGTCCCCTGGTCTTCACGTCCTGTGCCCCAGACGTCACCGCTGGGGCCTGTGATTGCACCTCAACGGTCACGTGGGGCGCGATGACGTCATTACGCTGGAGCGCTCCATGTCACCGCTGCGGCCTAATCACAGGCCCCTGCAGTGAGGCCGGAAAGGTGCCGGAAGCGATTCTGAGCCCAGGACAGCCAGATGAGTATTTTTTTTGTCACTTCCCCTGGGCTGGCATCTAATGGAAAGGGGCCCGGCCCCTCTCCATTAACAATAGGTATAGCGGTCGGGGAACCAGGCCTTCCCCGACCGCTATCATGGTAGTCCGGGGCCCTCGGCCATTTCCAGCTGGCCGCAGGCCCCGCACCCCTCCGGTCGCAGTCGCAGCCCTTGCGACCATGATCGTTACGCCACTGTCCACTGGTCAGGGGCCCGATCGGGATGGTCAGGAGCCGGATCGGGCCACTGCCCATCCCGATCAGACCCTTGACCTATGCATTGGCAAAATGAGTACTAATAGTCGGGGCTCGAGGCCCACCGGGGGATTCACCGGTTCCCCGGTGGGCCAGTCCAACCCTGGTAATAGTACATACATACAATATACTCAGAACACAACAGTACTACAACAACCAGCAAGTCCACAACAGTCTTAGCTTATATACCCGGGTATATATACAGTACAGACCAAAAGTTTGGACACACCTTCTCATTGCAAGAGTTTTCTGTATTTTCATGAGTATAAAATTGTAGATTCACACTGAAGGCATCAAAACTATGAATTAACACATGTGGAATTATATAATTAACAAAAAAGTGTGAAACAACTGAAAATATGTCTTATATTCTAGGTTCTTCAAAGTAGCCACCTTTTGATTTGATTACTGATTTGCACACTCTTGGCATTATCTTGATGAGCTTCAAGAGGTAGTCACCTGAAATGGTTTTCACTTCACAGGTGTGCCCTGTCAGGTTTAATAAGTGGGATTTCTTGCCTTATAAATGGTGTTGGGACCATCGGTTGTGTTGTTCAGAAGTCAGGTGGATACACAGCTGATAGTCCTACTGAATGGAGTGTTAGAAATTGTATTATGGCAAGAAAAAAGCAGCTAAGTAAAGAAAAACGAGTGGCCATCATTACTTTAACAAATGAAGGTCAGTCAGTCCGAAAAATTGGGAAAACTTTGAAAGTGTCCCCAAGTGCAATGGCCAAAACCATCAAGCGCTACAAAGAAACTGGCTCACATGAGGACCGCCCCAGGAAAGGAAGACCAAGAGTCACCTCTGCTGCGGAGGATAAGTTCATCCGAGTCACCAGCCTCAGAAATTGCAGGTTAACAGCAGCTCAGATTAGAGACCAGGTCAATGCCACACAGAGTTCTAGCAGCAGACACATCTCTACAACAACTGTTAAGAGGAGACTGTGTGCAGCAGGCCTTCATGGTAAAATAGCTGCTAGGAAACCACTACTAAGGACAGGCAACAAGCAGAAGAGACTTGTTTGGGCTAAAGAACACAAGGAATGGACATTAGACCTGTGGAAATCTGTGCTTTGGTCTGATGAGTCCAAATTTGAGATCTTTGGTTCCAACCACCGTGTCTTTGTGCGACGCAGAAAAGGTGAACGAATGGACTCTACATGCCTGGTTCCCACCGTGAAGTATGGAGGAGGAGGTGTGATGGTGTGGGGGTGCTTTGCTGGTGACACTGTTGGGGATTTATTCAAAATTGAAGGAATACTGAACCAGCATGGTTACCACAGCATCTTGCAGCGGCATGCTATTCCATCCGGTTTTCATTTAGTTGGACCATCATTTATTTTTCAACAGGACAATGACCCCAAACACACCTCCAGACTGTGTATGGGCTATTTGACCAAGAAGGAGAGTGATGGGGTGCTACGCCAGATGACCTGGCTTCCATAGTCACCAGACCTGAACCCAATCGAGATGGTTTGGGGTGAGCTGGACCGCAGAGTGAAGGCAAAAGGGCCAACAAGTGCTAAGCATCTCTGGGAACTCCTTCAAGACTGTTGGAAGACCATTTCAGGTGACTACCTCTTGAAGCTTATCAAGAGAATGCCAAGAGTGTGCAAAGCAGTAATCAAAGCAAAAGGTAGCTACTTTGAAGAACCTAGAATATAAGACATATTTTCAGTTGTTTCACACTTTTTTGTTAAGTATATAATTCCACATGTGTTAATTCATAGTTTTGATGCCTTCAGTGTGAATCTACAATTTTTATAGTCTTGAAAATACAGAAAACTCTTGGAATGAGAAGGTGTGTCCAAACTTTTGGTCTGTACTGTATATAGATATATAGCAAGAGTCCGGTGCACAATACCTCCAGGCAACAGAAGAGATGCAGGGGCCCCTGTGGATGACTGTGGATCCTCGGATTCTTCCAGGAGATGACAGACAGCCGATCAGGAGATGATGATGATGAGATTCTTCACAGGCAGCAAACAGGGCGACGGTGACGGCAGTAGATGCAGGCCTGACTACCCTAACACTGAGTCCTTAACCTGCCAGCTAAACTACTAGTGCAACCGGGCCTCTAACTAGCTAGTTGACCGTCGGAAGCCTAACCTATCACTGCCCTGAACTATATATATATATATCTATGGATCCCTAACTACAGTTACTAGCTAGGTCCTGTGAGTATATAGGGGGTAACACATACCTAACTATATACTCTGAAGTAAAGTGGAACAGGTGGTTCTGAAATAAGGTAGAACAGCTTCACTAGCTGATCTCAAGGATATAGATTCTTAAATATCTACTTATCTACTCCTTTGAATTACACCTACCACCTGCCTTAGACTCCCCAGACATAACATGTCTGTCTCACAGCAGCTCTGCTCACCTCTCTCCCCCCAGCAGCTCTGCCTCACATGTGTCTGACTCACTGTATTTACAAAACAAAACTTGCACTGAATGCCTGGGGTCTCTGAAGCCAAACTACAGGGGCAAAGAAGCTAGATACATTATATACTAGTAGAAATGGCAGTCCCCTACACTACACAATCTTACTTTCACACCTACTCCACCTGACTCACCACTACCCTCCCCTCCTAACCTCAACCCTTTCTTTCCCATCTAGGCCTTGTCCTTTTTCCCCCCACCTTGAGACGCTTCTGCCGCAGCCCAGTTGGAGGGAACCGGAGGATGGGAGTAGTAGTGGCGGATGACGTGCCACCAGCTAGGCCGAACACACTCAGCCACTCTCTCCAGCTCTGCTCCTAGGCCTGACACCAATGAGGGGGGTCCTGCAGCACTACCTGAGGGTGGTGGTAGTAGTGTCCCTACTTCCAGTTGGAGAGGGGACCTCTCTATTCTGAGCCGGTGTGATGGAAGTCAGAAGGGCCCTGATGGTAAGGCAGGAACAAGAGTGTGCAGTTAAACCAGGATGATACTTTACTCAGCAACTGATCAGCAATATAACAAGCAGCTTCCAAATGGGTGTTGTAATTCTCCAGTGTCCAACTCCCCCAGCCTTGGTCTTAGGAGGGTGCCCAGGGATATTAAGGCTCTAGGGTTAAACTCCACTCCAACTCCAACTATAACTCCTCTTATCTGCCTCTTCCAGCAGCAGATACTGGGGGCTGTAGTGCAGGGTAGTCCTGACAGGGATCTGGTTACCTCCTCCTGTCAAGGGACACAACTGCTCCTCCTGGCACAAAGTCCAATCTGTAGATAGCTGAATTCCCTAGCTCAGGGCTGTCTATAGTAGAGCCTTGGGCTGAATCTTTCTCCTTGGGGCTGTGTAGAAAGCTGTTGAAGCTCATTTCACATTGCTGGCTTGCACCGACTCCTCTGCAAACTGCTATACTCTAGACTACGCTCTAATGGTTCTTCAAGAGACAAAAGTCTCCTCAGACCTGTGATAGGCCAGGGCTGTTCCAAGGGACAAGGTTTGAAACACAGGAGGGAACTACAGGGAAATAGTGTAGGGCAGGTCACTGGAAAGGGTACTTGCTGTCCTTAGATCAGGCAAAAGCATTTGATCAGGTTAACCACAAGTATCTTTGGTCTGTCCTTCTGAGATATGGCCTGCCAGGGGGAGGTTTGTTGATGGGCTTAAGAACTAGTATGTGTTGGTATATACTATATATATATATGCAACAGATAGACTTATTTGTGTGCAGGAGGAGTTTACATCTATCTGACAGTAGATGGCGATGTTATTAGTGTTATATGCTGGGTGATTGGGACCGATACATTTTATTCTTAGTTAGCCTAGTGGTTAGGTACCACACGTGAAATGCATGGTGCCTAGTATCGACGCAGCGGAAAATCCTCCTGATGGATGAGGTGGTTAGGAACATTCTTGGTGACCAGGTGAAGGTTCACTCAATGGAGTATGAGAGGTTGGGGACAGGGAGGACCTCTCTTCTTTGGAGGGGGTTCTCCTTTACTGTACCTTAGCCTGTCATCTATGTTCCTGGTGATGGGTTGGTGTTAACATTGTAGATTTTTGTTTTGGTCAGTATAGTAGAACGTAGGGCTTGCAGGTGTTGAACTTGGGCTTTGTGTCTGTTGTGTTGGTGTGCTATGATGAGGGATATGGGTATAGTAGTTAGATGGGAGGTGGTTTAATGGGGGAGGGGGATTTGGATTTCTTGGTCTGGGTTGTGTGAGGGCATGGGTTCTAGCTTAGGAAAAAAAAATGTTTGTGTTTTGCATGGCGTGTAGTCTTTTTAAAGGTTGTATATAGTGAACATATGGGGATAGCAGTTAGGTGGGGAGGGGGATAAGGAGGGGGTTTCTGGATTCTTGGCCTGGTGTAATATTGTATAAATTTATGTTTATAATCTAATTTTTGTCATTAATGTGTTTTGTTTCTTGGTCTCGTGGGCAGTTGGATCAGCCGGTGAGTTTGTGTATTACTGGGATTACTGCAGTTGAGGAGTGTTTGTTGTGAATGAGGCTGGACCAGTCAATACAGTACTGTATACTAACCTGTATATAGGGTATTATAGAATAGCCACTTGTTATGTTATTTTGTTGTGTTTGTCCTTTGATTATTCTTGTTATGTTTAATGTTTATTAATATTCTTATGTTTTATAATGTTATTAACCCCTTAGCGACCCAGGGCGTAATAGTATGCCCTGCGTCGCATGAGGATATATGGAGATGTATGGAGGAGCTGAGCTCTCTCCATACAGGGAGGATGCCAGCCGTATAATACAGCCAGGACCCGCCGCTAACAGCAGCGATCGGTACCTGCACTGATCGCGGCTGTTAACCCTTTAGATGTCACGATCAAATGGGACCGTGGCGTCTAAATTGCACAGGCACCACAGGCGCCATCATTTCTCACCAATCACTGCCCTCAAGAACGTCACCGGAGGGTTGCGATCGGTTGCCATGACAGCCGGGAGCCTATTGAAAGCTTCCAGGCTTGTCATTGCATTAGCTCTATTGCACGCTGCCAGAGGCAGCGTCTAATAGAAGTGAAGGCATTTTGCTATTCACTGCAATACAGTAGCAATAATAGCAGGTGTACTCTGGGATGCTGGGATGCCTTTTCCACCCAGATGTACAGTATCTGGTACCTTGATTGGCTTGTCGGTGGATGAGTTTTTGTTCTCTGGTTTGATATGCTTTACTATACTGCTCTGTATTTTTCACCTGCTCCATGTCTCTTGTGCTTCATCCCTCATTCCCATCGGATCCCTCTCCCTCTCCCATATCCGTTCTGATGTTCTTCCCATGTGTTTTGTCTTTTTGTACCTCTTTTCATTGAAACTGAAAACTTTAATAAAAATTTATCATGGAAAAACATATGAAAATATTTAAAGATTTCAGCTGTATATCTCATGTGGCAGATCAAAATGTTGCCTATAACTCTTCGAAATTTGGCAATTTTAAGCTGAATCAAGTTCTGTCATACTAAACACTCCTATCATGAGTAGAGAAATCTGTGTCTTTGACTAATAATGTTAATGCACTTTTGTGAGGTTAAGTTGACCATAATCTTTAATTTTTTTTTTTATCCACCATAGGCAATACCCTAAGGCATAGCATAGGCATACCCTAATTTGCATGAACGCTAAAAAGGCTTATATCTTTGTAATAGCTGAGTACCAAAATGCTCTGGGTCAGAGCAGCTATCAAATGATGGATGTCAATGCTCTTGTAACGTCTCTGCCTGTTCGGGTCTCTGCTGGGCCCAGACTTTCTATATACAGGATGTCACTTTCTCAGCAAGTCGCCGGTTATTGCACTGTCTTTGCCTGCTCTCCTTGTTATATCCCTTACTACTTTGTTACTTGATTCTCTGACCCTTTGGCTTGCCTTTTGACTATTCTCTTGGATTTTGACTTTGTACTGCATTGCTCGTTTGTTACCGACCCCTTGGCTTCCTGACCTCTCTTTTGTCGTTTGTTTTGTCTTGTCCTGTTCTGTGTGTCACTTACCCAGTATAGGGCGTGTCTTCTAGTTGTCCTTTTACTGTTTAGGGTAACTGAGGCAGTAGGAAGGGACAGTGGCTGGGGTGAGATTAGGGCTCACTTGTCTCTGTCCTTCCTCCCAGACCCCTGCAGTAGTGTCAGGGTATTGTTACAGGTCCTCTTTAACAGTGATACCTCTGCTGGCAGGCTTTCTTTAATATACATTTAGCTTTATTGACCTTGTCATTTAATCATATTTCCTAGCTACCTTCCTACAGAAAAAGTAGCAGTAACAGATAATAGAAATGAGAGAGAAATGTCTGATGCTGCCTCCTCACATATAATGATGTTGCCCACACATTTTGTTCAACACTAAGAAACAGCTAAATAAATCTAGAAAATGTTTACTTGTTCACACTGTGTGAACAGATGATTTCTTCACTTGCTTAAGTTACTTTCCATTTATTCTACTATCTGGTTGTCTATCTCTATCAAAGAGAAGTGAAAGAAGTATGCTAATAGACACAATTGCAGCAGTATGTGTGCATATCTATTGGCACTGTAAAATCATACAGTACAAGATCAAAGGGCTCCTCAAGCTTGCTTTAGTATAGAATGCCAATTACCACATTATTCCCTACAAAGATCACTTGAGGTGTACGACAAAAAATTATCACCCTCTATACAGTTTCCACAGCTATTGAATTGGTTGCTGTAAGAGTCCATGATTCTTTTCTATGTTCATCAAGATGTTATAAATAATTTCTTACAGAACATTCTAGTATATGTCATGCTTTTTAAGTCAATATAGAAACCTAGTAAATTGTCTTCTACCATTAATTATAATTAGTTGGCTATGCATGTTTTTAAATTTACAAGTGAATATAAGAGACTTCGGCCTTCTTCAGCCTCCCTACTAATCTTTTAACTCACTCTGAATTCTCTGCCAAATCAGTCTTGATCTCCAAAGCCAGACTGACAGCTCACTGAATTATCTGATCACATAAACCCATAGAAGTCAATGAAGAGGGGAGGGGAGAGGAGGAGAAACTAAGTAAGAGAATGGCAGAGACAAAAACACAGCCCTGCTACAGGAGCTAATAGTAAGTTTTGTATTCTCACCATAAGTTCTTTATTCATATCAATACTGTTCAGTGAATGAATGGAAAAGACAAAGCAGAATCTTCTGTTTTCTCAATGAGTTGTCTGTAGCAAACATCATAGAAGCTAATTTCCACCCACTAGCTTAGGGACAGCAGAGAAATTACATATAGAACCTGAAGGAAGACATGTCAACCCATTTACACACCATGACACATTAGTACAGCATAGCAAATAGCTATGGCGCCATTAGCAGCACGTGTCGGCTGTAGCATACAGCTGCTGCCTTGCTACAATATCTACAAATGAATTTTAAAAAAATCTAATATTTTAAAAGATGAAAAAAATAAAGATAAACAACAATATTCATTGTTCTATTTAAAATGCTTAATTATACTACACTGTAGTGTATGGAAGGCTCAGTGAAAACGGACAAAAATAGAGCATGACCTATATTTTGATGGTCCATGACAACAGACCATAAACCATGTGAACACCCATTCACAGACATTAATGCAATGTAATGCAGCTGTGTGACGATCATTAAAAAAAGTCTGTTGTATGGCTGTTTAAGACGTTTGTGTCAATGTAGGCTAATAGTGGCAAAACATGAAAAACTATATACAGTAATTTGGCCATTGCTATAATTGTAGTAACTCAGAGAATAAAGGTAACATGATATTTATGCTTTATGGTGAATGCTGCAAAATTCATGAATCCCTCTACACCAGTTTTCTGGCTTAGAGGGATGACATTGTAGTCAAACAAAATATACAGCTCACCACCCGTAGATATATTCAGCAGTCCATGTTAGTAATAGAAATGGTGCACGAAGACAGAAGGTCCTGGACGTCTGGACCCAATGATAATAAACTGCATAGGTAAAAAATTGTATTCAGCACCAAATTCAAGGCATATTAATATAAAAAATAACTTTTATTTTTCCAATAAAAAAAATCACTCCATAGGTTCAGTGGTTAGTAACAGCCTACGCGTTTCGGAACGATGTCCCTTACTCATGCCATGAACCTATGGAGTGATTTTTTTATTGGAAAAATAAAAGTTATTTTTTATATTAATATACTTTGGATTTGGTGCTGAATACAATTTTTTACCTATGCAGTTTAGGACATTGTAGTGCTTAGTTCTTGAGCCAAATGTGCGCCACAAACCCCAATCTGAGCTTTGCCTACCACACTATGCGAATGTGGGTGAGTGTGGCGGGGATTGGGACTGGCCGCTCCACCCACATCTGTCAACCTGACAGATTAATTATAACTCACACCAGTGTTCTGGAATGAGTTATAATGGAAATTTATGCAAGTTCCATTCTGGCGCAGGGACTCATTTAAGAAGAATCTGCAGCTCTGAATAATAAGATATCCCTGACCACAGCAGCTCTGTAGCACAAATACTACTCCAAGATGGTCACAAGTAATTTGAATTACTTATATAAATGCATTTTAAGAACCTCACTTTCAGGGGATGATCCTCCTCAGAGGTTGCTGAGAATGAAAATACAAGAGAATTAGTTTATAATGTGATTTAAGTGAACTTAACTTGTTTATATCTCTACCATAACCACAAAAAGCGACTGTCAACAACATTCTCAAAGGCAGTGAGTATAGGCGAATAGAGGATTGATATTGTATTCCATTTACATTCATGAGCTAAATGGAATGGAAACCTATGCCGATGCCCTCTGACATCATTGGGGCCACTTAAAAGACCATTTACCTGCAAATATTGACCTCATCTTGGGGTCTTCTTTTTATGGAGTTGTGTGATTTACAGCTCCACCCTTAAAAATAACTCCTGTCCTTTTCCCCAACCCACCCTTGAGCATCAGATCACTTAATCATTAGACCCATCTAAATAATCTCATTTCTAATGGGGTTATATAGAATTTCCTCTAATATCCTATCGTCCTCTTTATACAGAATTTTGACTAATATACTCTCCCATCATAGAGTCAGCAAAGAATAAATCCCTATCTCAATTCTTATTACTCTCTTCAGTTCCTGTTACCTCATAACATATAGAAGCATGGGTTTTGGTTACAATTCTTGATCCCCAGTCATACAATAAATACTGTACATGGCTTTTACCCAATTTCCTTTTACTTTTCTATGTTGCTAAAAGCAATGCATAACATATGCTCGATGTATTTTGACTTACAAATCTGATATATCTTCCCTAATCATTTAAACAAATGGCTGTTCCATCTGAATGAAGTTCTGTGCAAAATGTTGCAAAGTAAGAATGCTTCCAAAAATATTAATAACTTGTCTTTGTTAAGTAACAAAAGAAATCTCCATTAAACCAATATTTGGTGTGATCTCCTTTTGCCTTCACAACAGCATCAATTCTTCTAGGTGCGCTTGTACAGTTTTTGAAGGATCTTGTCAGGGAGGTTGATTCAAACAGATTGGCGAACTAACCACAGATCTTTTATGGGTGTAGGCTTGCTCAAATCCTTCAGTCTCTTCATGTAACCTCTTCATGTAATCCCAGAGAGAATCGATTATGTTGAGACCATTGGCTGGTGACAGCAAATATTGATTTGATTTAGATATCTCTTTTGTTCATTGACTTAATTTTGTTAGCTGAGAAAAATAAACTATTTTTAGTTTTGAAAATATTCTTGCTTTGCAGAATTTCTTCAGACCTGCCTAAAACTGTTGCATGGTGCTGTATATTGACCCCTTTCTCCTCTGAATTTTGTATCACTCCTAGAATGCTGTACCCTCAAGATATTGTCAACGCTCTCTGTTTCACCATCTCAACAAACAGAGTTCCGTAGCATCTCTGCCTGTACTTTTTTAAAAGCTCTACAAAATTTTTCAGCTGGAAATATGGATAGATATGAGAGTATTGGTGTATTTGTGTTCTTCAAATGCTTTTTACTATTCCCTCTCATATCCCAAATAGTTATACTATCCTCCATTTAACCATTGATCTAGAACATCTGAACTGCTTCCTTACCATCCACCAGACTTTCCTAATATCTCTAGCTATCATCCTAGATGATGTCACTAGTAATTCCCTTTGCCTAGCACGTAACAATTCTCTCATTGAATACCACATCTAACACCTCTTTTTCTAATAATACATCTGCAAATGTCACTTCATTTTCAGCCAATCCCATAGGTATTAAAAACTCCATAAAATTACCATAACATCTCTGGGGAACAGCAAGAACAACAAAGTTTGTAAAGGATATAGGATCCTTTCCCTATTATAGATACCAGCTGTTTCTTCAACTTCCCCAATTACTTCTTCATTCTCTATATAACTTTAGGGTAAGTTGTAAATTTCCTTTATATTCTGTGCTAACTCTATGACCAAATAGAAAAAAAATAGCTTTTTTCAATCCTCCTTATGTCACTTTCTCTGGGTGCTCATTACTAAATACTCACTGTTCCCTTGTGCAGCCTTTGACTGACTTTATTTTATTTGTTGCTACTTGTATCACTATTATTTGTATGCGGTGAATCTTTGGACAAACTACATGAATAATGGGAAATGTAGTTTGTCCACAGATTTACTGCATGTAAATAAAAGTGATACAAGGAGAACAAGTAAAATAAAGCCAAGCAAAGGCTGCAAAACGGAAAAAGGCAACTGGGACAACAGTCACCAAGAAAACCATTGGTAACACATTACGCCGTAATGGATTAAAATCCTGTAGTGCCAGCAAGGTCCCCCTGCTCAAAAAGGCCCATGTGCAGGCCCATCAAAGTTTGCCAATGAACACCTGGATGATTCTGTGAGTGAAAGGCAGAAGGTGCTGTGGTCAGATGAGACAAAAATTAACTCAACTCGCCGTGTTTGGAGGAAGAGAAATGCTGTCTATGACCCAAAGAACACCGTCCCCACTGTCAAGCATGGAGGTGGAAACATTATGTTTTGGGGGTGTTTCTCTGCTAAGGGCACAGGACTACTTCACTGAATCAATGGGAGAATGGATGGATCCATGTACCGTAAAATCCTGAGTGACATCCTCCTTCCCTCCACAAGGACATAAAAAATGGGTCATGGCTGGGTTTTCCAGAAAGACCATGACCCAAAATATACAGCCAAGGCAACAAAGGAGTGGCTCAAAAAGAAGCACATTAAGGTCATGGAGTGGCCTAGTCAGTCTCCAGACCTTTATCCCATAGAAAACTTATGGAGGGAGCTGAAGCACTGAGTTGCCAAGCGACAATCTCAAAATCTTAATGATTTAGAGATGATCTGAAAAGAGGAGTGGACTAAAATTCCTCCTGACATGTGCGCAAACCTCATCATCAACTACAAAAAACGTCTGACTGCTGTGCTTGCCAACAAGGGTTTTGCTACCAAGTATTAAGTCTTGTTTGCCAGAGGGATCAAATACTTATTTCTCTCTGCAAAATGCAAAGAAATTTATAAAACTTATACAATGTGATTTCCTGGATTTTATTTTTGATATTCTATCTCTCACTGTTAAAATTAACCTACCCTTAAAATTATAGACTGTTTATGTCTTTGTCAGTGGGCAAACTTACAAAATCAGCAAGGGATCAAATACTTATTTCCTTCACTGTACCTATTGAATACCCTTGATATCTTTAGAATCCCTATTCTATCTAGAAAGAGGTTCTATTGAAAATGTAAGTAATAAAGGAGACAATGTGCACTCCTGTCTAATATCACTGTGAAAAGCCATGAGCAGGTGATGTTATCATAGGACTTTTCTACATCTACCATAACCAAAACTTTGCCTCTTGCCAGTTCCAAGTTCCTGTTCTCCTTTTAAATAATACTGTCTACTAACTAAGAGTCTATCACATTTGGCATTATTTTAGCCATCCTATTTGTCAATATGTTTGAGAGATATTTAACATCTTAACTTTAGGATAACACTATATTTTCCACTGTCCAGTGGGCACAGGCATAATATTTCCTCCTGGAAGCTTATTTAGGGTCTTCTGTTAATAAAATATATTATTCCTATATAACAGATGTGATAGATATGCTGTCCTAGTATGTATTCAAAAGAAGTAGTATTGTAACTATAGTAATTTCATGCTACAGTGGATTTCAGGCTGCTAAACAAGTCAAAGCATTTATTCTTATGATAAACTCACCGTGTACAGAACTTAATGAATCATATTATCTTATGGTCATTGTACGCAGTGATGTATTAGCATCCATGAACAGTTTTGCTTTCCAAGCGCCATAATTTATATGATATAATGAATTTAAAACAAAAATAACGACACTGTTGTAAATAAGATATTATTTATTAGCACTCTTACTGGGTGTCTTGGAGAACGTGTTCTATTCTACATATTTGTCATTTTCAATATTATTAAATTCAGTATTTTGTATTCTTTGGTTTTATTCTCTTGTAAATTTAAAGGTAAATGATATTTCAGTTGTTCTGATTCTATCAGTCAGGGTAACTATGGCTGCTCTGAATCCCCAGTGGCACATCGCTTGATATAACATAATATGAGATGTACCTCAAAGAGGGTATAATTCTGGAGGACATCTGTAGCAGACATTTTCAGGGTATTTGTGACAATGTATGAATCATTACATGGTATGTGTTGAGATATATATGGACTAAATTTACTCGGTTTGTGATATACAGTGGGGATTGATGCATATTATGTTTAATATTTCATAATCATGTGTATATTTTTGATGCAATTATGATTGAATGTTCCTGTGTACCACACTGCTCTAGATTGACTTTTTAAATTGTTTTTAATTGTCTGCAACGGTATCAAATTTAATAATGGTTATTGATTTAATAATTTAATTTTGGATTAAATTTCTTGAAATGGTCTCAGTCATCACATCAAAACAATGAGATGATTGCATTTCATTTCACAGCCGTTACTTTTCCTGTAAACATAAGCGTGCTTAAGTTTGTAGACAATTACAAAGTTAAACATTTTTGCAAATACAAGTAATTAAAAATATTGCAGAAACACAGTGTGATGAACCGACCCTCAGTTATATATTGTTCTTGGAAATGTATTTTTAGTCCTCCACATATCTTTGGGAATGTTGTGCTTAAGTTGTGTTTACATTGGTGGACGATACGCTTCAGTCGTTTTATGTGTATACCATGGGAGAGGACCTTTCTAGCCAGCAGTTTATTGCCCCAGAAGGCCAGTGACCCTAAGTTCACTCACAGACACACATCTCTCCCAGCACCTAGGAAGGCATCCCTCTCTCTCAGGGTTCTGCAAAGGGGGGAAGAAGGGAGGAGGTGTGGGTGGAGCACTAGCCATATGCTGAAAGGAGACCTAGATTCTTGGTCACTCAGCAAAGAGGCAGCAAGAAGGTCTTATCTTGGAGAAGATGTGAGAGCTTGTCCTGCTGTGGACTGAGCATGGGTCTAGCATTGAGGCCTGAAGCCTTTTTGTCTTCTAAGACTGGCTAGCCTGTAGGAGAGACATGCTTTTGTAACTTGCTGAAGAAAGGACCCTGAGGCCTACCACTTGGGCTCAGAGAAACTGACTACAAGCCTGTGCCGGTATTTTTTCTATCTATTTCCCTTTTTATTTGATGTGCTGTATTTTACTTTTATCCTTTATTTTGCTTGGTAATTTATATATATTTCTGTATATGTTAATGCTCAGTACCGACCCACTTGGGTTAATAAATATATAAAATTTAAAAAGCTCGGTTCGTATTATCCTATGACCCAGTCCGCTCACGGTGTGTGAGTGGGAGGTAAAGAAGGTTGGTCGCAGGTGTGCCAAGCGGCTTGGCAAGGCGAGATCCTTCCCACGCATTCATGAATTATTTATTGTTGGCAAGGTATCAGGCCCCTGCCTGATAACTACATCTATGATATATATTTTGGTTAGGTTTCTGACAAGAGCTAGACCATAAAAAGATCCTGCAGTCATGGTCAGATTCATTGGCAACCGTTCAAGGCAAATGATTGTCACCACTAAGATGAAAAGAGAAAATCTTTAATGTTTAGGCCACACATTGCGAAAAGCTGCTTTTTAATTTCAGATTTGGCTGAGGTTTCTTGAGCTAAAGTCAAGAATGGCTTAAGTATGGTTGGGAAATATAAAGTAATCATTTATATTTATCCCCTTACTAAATCCAGTCCTGGCCTTGCCTCAAAACACATGGCAAAATCTACAACAAAAAAAGAAGCTTTCCTGCAATGTGTGGCCTCGACCTGAAACTATGCAAATGTCTAGGGTATATTTGCAAAAATGTTTAAAGGGTATCTGAGTTTTTGAAGGAACTTTCAAATCATGCAGAGTCATGCTGTTGATGTCTGACCCTTTAAAAGTGTTGATTTATTCTTTTTTTTTCTGTGGATAATTACCCTATTTTTCTTGCACCTTGATCTGCAGAGTGTGGCACATACTGTGAACCCCTGCCATTAGTTTACTGTGCAACACTTTTTATGAGGTTCAGGAGTTTGCACAAAGCTTCATCTAATTGTCTATGGATTATATTTTATGCTTGTTATGGTACTATCCAGCAGTTTTGGTTCGGATCCAACAAATATTCTTGCTGTAGGGTTCCTGCCCATGGCTGCCTCCCCACTTCCCCTTTAGCCCTGTGTACCCCATATCACGTCGCTGACGCTAAAGTCTGATAACAATATGGAATGCATGGCACCCCCTGGATAGCTAAAGGAGAAGCTGAGGCAGTTGTGGGCAGGAGCGAAGATTGGTAAGTAAATAGGGCCCGTTACCTGCATAACGACCTATTAAAAAAAAAAAATATTCGCCCAACAAATACTCTTGCTGTGAGCCCACGGTCTTACTTTTCCAGGCCTTTTACCGATTCCCAGTCTTCTCCACTTCCCCTCAACCCTCCAGACCCTAGTGTATAATGAACAGATGCCCTGGAGAGGTGATCAAACATAAAAAACAATACTCACCTATCCTGGGCTGCAGCGCGACTCCCTGCTGTCTTCGGGCCATTTTTGAGACATAATACTTAGTCAAGGGGCCACTATGGGACATTATAGTTTGTATAAATGGGGCGTTATACAGTGTGGGTGCCCAGAAAGGGGGCGCTTTGCCTCATGGAGGTGGGGGCCCAAGTCAAAGTGGAGGAATTGTTAAGGACTTTCTGGACCAGCTCAAATACTTCCTCTGCTGCTAAGGACGTAACTTAGTAACAGTTAGTGGACAGAAGATATAAAAGATAGACGCTCCCTAGTGGCAGGACTTTTAAAACTTTTTTTTAGGGTGGAAAACATCAGATTTTTTAATGAAAGTGATTTGTAGTTATGTTAAGGGTGGGATACTCTATGAACTGAGCATACGTTGTGTAAAATAGCAACCATTTAACTTTCATTTGTCTACAAATTTAAATATGTTTATGTTTGTGGGACAACCAGTTCGCTTCAGTTTATCTTTTCTTGCATACAATGTACCACCATTAATTGATGTTTCTATATTTTCTATGGCAAGCCACTATAAGATTTTTTTTATACCACCATTAAACAGGACCTTTCACATCCTCATAGATGTGCGGTATTATATACCGCTAGAAAACCGTGCGCTGAATTCACTCTTCCATAGCTTTGTACTGTCAGGGGAGGGTGTTCCTTACTGCCCACCAATGATGCTGAGGCCTGCCTTTCTGACAGTGAGGAGATATCAGTGCCAAAACTAATGGCACCGATATCTCCAGCACAGGGGCTCATACCGGGAAAACCTTCTTGCAGTATATAATACCACACATCTACGAGGACGTGAAAGGTCCTCTTTAACTGCGCTTCAGTTTACCCCAATAATTAGGGTTGAGAACTTCAGTTCATCTTTTGTTGCATATTGTGGACCACCATAATTGCTATTACCATAATTACTACATTTTATACCTTCCTTCATACCTAAAATTGGTAAAAGACACATTGTTCTGAGTCAGCTTGCACTTGTACAGAGCTGTTCACTTCAACCTTTGTCCAAGTGACATTTTTTAAAGTTTTAGTTTAAAAGTTTTTAAACTGTGCTGACATCATGCCACACTCCTGAGTCCCTGCTGACTAAATGACGTCTTTCACTACCTGAGTAACAATTTTATTTCAAATAAATCCTGATGCTGATAGAGTACCACATTACGATGAAATGACATCTTTCACAGGCATCACCCAAGTGACAATTTTTTCAATTAAATCTTAGCTTTTAATGAAATTAGTGATGGGAAATCTAGTTTATTTTGGACATTAGTTCCTTATGATCTAGTTCATTCAAAAGATTAGTTCGCTTACTTCGTTTAGTTCAATATTTCTCTGGCTCTGGGATACTGCTGAGAACATAGATCTATCCTGTTATACAAAGTCACTGCTAGCTCCTTGGATGAGTTATAGTTCTGTTAATATGATCAGATAGCTTTAATATGTCTGATCATTATTAATGTTTTCTAAGGACACTCACTTATACCACACACTAGTAGCACTATGTAGAACTCTGCAAAGTTAACAACATTTTCATTGTTAACCTTATAACCTGGAATTGTTGTTTAGCAGTTTGGTGAGACAGTATAGTAAACTATGAGATTTTAATGACCAAGGAGATACTTATTAGAGTAAACAAATCTACAGTACAGCTTATAGCATGGCATGCAGCACTCAGCTGTGTGTCCTGAGGAGACTAATAAGTAATATATTATGTAACTTGTGAACTAATTGAATTGAATGAACTGCTGAACTAGAAGAATATCACAAAGGTCTAGTTCAGTCAGATGTATATGGCTGATAATAGCAGTGGTAGTTTAGTGGTACTAACTCATGATGTCAGCAGCACAATGGTAGTTTAATGGTACTAACTTATGGTGAGTGCATATGAGACAGCTAAAAAGCAGGCCAGCTACACCTAGCTTATTTAGCGCCAAACAGACTGTACCTCTGGACTAACCAGATGGTGACTTTATAACAAAACAGAGCAGTTGCATGAAGCTAAACAAAGATTGTCTTTCACTCACACGTGAGTTTTTCCAATTTGCTTTTCCAGCATTAGAAACTAAAAGACAAGTCTGTACTGTATCACTTCCTTCCACTAGCTTTAGTTCATTGTGAACTTATCTCTGACATGTCAATTCAACCAACTTTCCTGGGAGTCTCCCGGTTTTCAGATCACCAGATCCCCAATGAGTGTTAACTTTCACCTAGCTGCCAGCTCATTAGTATTCACAGGATCATACCTAATTATGGGGTCACTCTACTGCTTGAACCACTGTCTTCTTTTACTAAACTTCACCTTTGTATGCCTACTATTACTAATAGAAAAACCTTAGTAATGGAAGCTGTGACTGCTTTACATGTAGATGTGATCCAGGATCAGTCAGGAGAGACTCATTCAGTCGCCAGGTGGGGTGTGGAATAGTGGATGGCTGAAATGCAATGTCAATCATAACCAAGTCATGGTCTGACCAGACACAAGTGACATGGCGAGCATAGGTGAGAGCTAGGTGGTAAGGTAAATCCTATCAATTCTGGTGTAGAAATATGTGTATCCTCTCCTATTTCCATTGAAGTCACGCCAGGCATCTGCAATGTTCAGGGTCTGCAAGGCAGAAGTATCTCACCCTCAGCCTTGGAAGATAGTTTATCAGCTGACTGGAAGGATCAGTCAAGGAAGGCATTGACAGTAAAATTAAAGTCTCCACACCAGATCAGTGGAGTGGAGAATATTATAGCGGCCCTGGGGGTCCTTTATCGTGTCAACAATTTGTAGGGGAACAGAAGTCCTAAGCAGGATCGCTACACCTCTGCTTTTGGACTGGTTCGGGGTTTGGCCTAAAAGGATCATAGTGACAATGAAAATATTTGTGAAAGGAGGTTGGGGTGAAGAGGGATACCTCTATACACAAAATGTCAGTTTTCAGTTTCATATTGGAGGAAGGCCTTTCGGCATTTCTGAGAGAAGTTAAATGATAAATGAGAAAGATAGAGCTAAACATTATATTCAAATAAAGGACTGCACAGGTTAAGCAATGAAAAAGGGTATCAAGCGGCAACCTAGAGCACTGGGGAGTGCAATAGACACAAGTGTAGCGCTGCAGGGAAAAAAGAACATGAACTTGAGACAATCAATTATTTTATTTGATTCTTACTTATATAGTGCCATCATACTCCGCAGCGCTTTACAGACATTGACTGTCACTGTCCCATATAGGACTCACAATCTACATTCCCTAACAGTATGCCTTTGGAGTGTGGGAGGAAACTAGAGTACCCAGAGGAAACCCATGCGAACACAGGGAGAACATACAAACTTCTTGCAGATGTTGTCCTTGGCAGGATCTGAACCCAGGACTCCAGCGCTGCAAGGCCACTGTGCCGCCCACAATAAACACAGATGCATAGTGCACACTCTGGGGCGAGGTGGAGTGCAGCAAACCCTGGAGCACCTAAGACGCTGGGGGGACATGGGGCCGCCGCAACTGTCAACCCCCAAATAGTGGCAAAAAGAACATCTGAGGTCAGGAACCTGAAAAGGAGAAAATAAGTAAATCCAGGGGCCGCCCTGGAGCATAGGCAAAAAGGCAATATCAAGAACACCTACAACATGCACAAAGTAAATGCAGTGAGTGAGCTAGGGTCAGTAAGATAAGAGGCTGCTGTAGGAGGTAGTATGTAAAAGGTAAAGTCTATACCCAATGTAACAGGCCAGAGTATACCCTCAGTCCAGACTATACCTGGGGTTAAAGTGGCCTAGGCCCCAATAAAATGTTGAAAAATTAAGTGATAAAGCTGACTTAAATGTTAAAACTCTAAACACATAGACTTTTATTACTTGAACCAGAAAAACTTGACTGTTAATAATATAATACAAGTCATAATGTCTTGAAACTTCAACTTATAAAGGTGGCGTTACATGGGGCGATTATCAGCTGACGTGTCATACACTGATCAGGTGACCCAGAGGATCCACGGGGATAAGAGACAGCGCGAAATTCAAATGCTGCAGCCAGAGCAGCAAGAAATGGCTGCTGGCGGAGACAGGAGGAGGGACAGAGGAGGGTCAAGTCATGCTGGGCGTGAGTATGTAATTTATTTTTTCTCATTGATTTCTCGTTAGCTAGAAGTCACTTATCGCACAATGCAAGGGACAACAAATCGCCTAATACTCGTCCCGTGTATCGGGACCTTTACACTAGCAAGTCCTTGCTACAATATAAACGTTTAAAGGGAAACACTGATAGCATTAAAATGATGATGCTTGTGTTCAAGATAAAGTGCATGTTCTGTTTTTGACTGCAGACTGGAGCTTGCAGGATATGTCAACCAATCCATGGAGTCACCGACATTCGTGTAGATGATGATTTGCTGTGGCCATGATCTCTGCATCAGTTGCCCAGACTCCATCATGAGACATACCAGAGATGTTCACATATTCATTCACATTTTGGTTCTAGTCCTGTAGTTTTTTTGTCAAGTCAGTTTTCATGTGGTGGATGACTTTATCTCCGAGAAGGGAGTGGTTGTCTTCTGTTCCTGTCAGGATGTAGCTGATGGCCCGGAAGTAGCAGTTGCCATTACCTTTGGTTTTATACAGTATGTATGTTGTGGTTGTCCAAGGTCCCTTGTGCATCCAAAGTATACAACCCTACCAAACGTAGGCCAAAAGTGGTGCTAAGATACTTCCTTACTGAACTTAGTAGTGGGTTGAAAGTCTTAGTTTGCTTGTGTTTCTGTGTGGCAGAGTCACTGGGACAATCATCATGAGACTGGGGTAGTGAAGAAGTCTCTTCATCCTGGTAAATCTTAAGGTTGCTGGCGTGGTAGGTGTTGCTCAATATCTTGCCAGTGTTTTTGTTGTTAAGTTTTACTCGTCCCTTGGTCAAGGATTCCACAACTAAGTAGGGTCCAATCCAGCGTAGTTCCATCTTTGAACCCATGCGATGAATACGGTCATGATTCTTGATATAAACGATGGTGCCAGCAGTGATTTCTTTGTCACTGATGTGTCGGCAATCAAAGGCGTGCTTCTGGTGTTCCTGGGCAGAGTGGATGTTGGTACTGACAGTTGAGCGTAGCTTTTTAAGAATTGTCAGTGTATGTAGCACATCAAGGTTGGCATCATCTGAAATGGGCATGGGGTCCACAGTGTCATTTTCTGAGGGATTGAGGTCCATAGGAAGCTTGTCCTTCAATCCATACATGATCTCAAATGGAGTGCACTTGGTTGAGGCATGCACTGATGTGTGATAGGCAAACAGAACACCAGGGATGAACTGATCCCATTTGTTACCTTGGTCATTGACAAGCTTACTAAGAGATTCTTTGAGTGTTCGATTGTCACGTTCCTGCTGGCCATTTGTTTGTGGGTGGTAGGCAGATGAAATGTGGTGACCTGTTTGAAAATGCTCCACAAGGTTGTCGATGATCGAGTTCACAAATTCTCGTCCCTGGTCGCTAATAAGAGTGTCCATACAGTCAAGGCGGCAAATAACAGTACAAAAAAAAGAGTACAAAAAAATTGCTACTGACTTGGCACTCTTATCTGGAACAGCTTTTACTTCAGTCCACTTGGAGAAATGATCAGTGGCATGTTTCCTGAAGAGGACCAATCATATCAATCCTGACTAAGCTCCATACTTTTCCTGGCACTGGTATACTGTTGAGTGGTGGAGCTTCCTTGCTGATTTTGGGATTTACTACAAAACATTTTTGACAGGTTTTGACATGTTGGTGAATGTTGTTCTTCATTGCCTTCCAGTAATAACGGTCAGAGATTTTGGCAAACATTTTATCTCTGCCAAAATGGCCACCAGAAATTGGGGAGTCATTACAGGCCTTCTGGATATTTGGCAGTCAGCTTTTAGTGATAACCTCCTTTTCCCCATGGTAAAGAATCCTTCCATCTGCTCAATATGGCTTAGCTGTTTGAACTGGGACTTGGCATTTACACGTTTCTCTGGAGGTAGATCGTAGATCCATTGGGGGTACTTTTGTTGTGTTGCAGTGCAGAATCTCAAAAGCTGGTCATACAGTTGGTCTTCCATGGTTGTCAAAAGTTTGGTGTCATAGAGAGCAGAGAGAAACATATATAAAAAGTTACTATGCACTGTTGGGACAGCGCCATCTAAAGTCAGTTCATTGTAAGCACTGTACTGTATTTTCCAACAAGAGAAAGCAGCTATGTGTATGAGTATGTTTAAAAAAAAAAAAATCTGCACACTTTTCAACAAATTAGAGACAGGGTGAGAAAACCAATGAAGTGATAACATTATGGCCTGGAGGGATATATTCCTGGTGTAGGCTATTTTACATCCCCAGGTCTAAAGTTTATCCTCAGGGGTATACTGTGGCCTGGGCCAGACTATACCCGGGTTCCACGTTAGAGGGATATATTCTGGCCTGGAGGGGTATAGTTTGGCCTAGGCTATTTTACACCCGGGGTATAGTTTGGCCTAGGATATTTTACACCTCGGGCAGGGTCGGACTGGCCCACCGGTGAACCGGTGAATCCACCGGTGGGCCCCGAGCCCCGACTATTAGTCCTCATGTTGCCAATGCTGATGCATTGGTCAGGGGCCCGATCAGGATCCTGACCATCCCGATCGAGCCCCTGACCAGTGGCGTAACGATCGCGTCACAGGGGGTGCGACCACGACCGGGCTCGGCAGGGTACGGGGCCCGCGGCCAGCTGGAGATGGCCGGGCCCCGGACCACTATGATAGCGGTCGGAGAAAGCCTGGTTCCCCGACCGCTATACATACTCTCATTGGAAAGGGGCCCTGGCATATTGCTAGGCCCCTTTTCCAATAGATGGCAGGGCAGGGCCAGGGGAGGTGACTGAAAATAATAAACACATATTCCCACCTCTCCTGGGTACAGTGTTCTCTCCGGCGCTCCTCCGTCATGTGACTGAGGCCTGTGATTAGGCCCCAGCGGTCACATGGGGCGTGGGCGCGTAATGACGTCAGTGCGCCCCCACGTGACCGCTAAGGCCCAATCACAGGCCTCAGCAGCGACGTCAGAAGAGGGCCTGAATACGCTGAAGACGGCAGGATGGAGCGAGGATGCCAAGGAAAGGTAAGGCAAGGTGAGTGTGATTGTTTGTTTTTTTTAATCACCTTCCCTGGGCCTCCGATTATTATACTCTGGGGTCTGAGGAGACCCCAAAGTATAATAATGGCACCGAAGCGGAGGGGGCTGTTGGGCGTATATAATGCTAGGTGGGGGCCACTGTAGAGCATATACTCCATACAGTGGCTCCTTCACTGGTCCCCTATACTGTATGGGGACCATTGATGGGGCCATTATATTGTTGGGGGGGCAGTGATTAGAGGCCAATATCCTGGGGGACATTAAAGGGGGTGTGCAGGATAACATTTTTTTTTTTATATTACGCCGGGGCAGGCGAAAAAAACCAAAACAAATAAAACCCCCAAACTTTCTCTCCTGTCCCCAGTGTCTCCCAGCGCGGTTCGGTCCTGAAGTTCTGTTGTTTTCTTCCAGCTGAAGTTCCCTCTGCACGTGACTACCTGTGACATCACGTGACCCCTGAGGCCAATCAGCGGCCTAAGGGAAGGGCCCTGGGACGTCACAGCCAGTGAGGACTTCCGGCAAAAAGAAGACAGCGGAGCTGCAGGACCGGATCGTGCTGGGAGGACACCGGAGCATCGGGGACTGGTGAGTATGTTTAGTATGTTTTTTTTTTTTTTTTTTTTTTTTTTGGGGGGGGGGTAGGGGGGGATTCACCTCCCCCGGACTAATTATAAAAAAAGAAAAAAATTAAAGTGGTTGCCAATGCATAATTTGTTATGGTTTATCCTCAGGATAGGCCATAGATACCTGATCTGTGCGTGGCTGACCCCGGACCGATCAGCTGTACGGAGCCACTTCTACAGGGCCAGAAGCAGAAAGCTCTGTCCACTGTGTATTAGCCGGGCACGTTCACTGCATCGCAGCACTTATTGAAGTCAGTAGGAGCTGAGCTGCAGTGAATGCACCGGGTGACTATACAGTGGATGGAGCTTTCTGTTTCTGGTCCTTTGTTGTGTACAGAACGGATGCTGGAAGTGGCTCCCAACAGCTGATGGGGCCGTGTGTCAGACCCCTACCGATCAGGTATTTATGGCCTATCCTAAGCTTAGGCCATAAAAAAGATTAACCTTGGACAACTCCTTTAATATGCATCACACAGTTTAATGTCCCTCCCCCCAGGATGTTAGCCACCATCACTGCTCTCACACAATATAATGGCTCCATCACTGTTCCCCATACAGTATGGGGGACCAGTGAAGAGGCCACTGTATGGGGGGACCAGTGAAGTGACCATAGAAAAATTTGGCCCAGACAACCTCTTAAAAGTGGTTGTCCATAAACTGGAGCAACCACTGTGGCGGCCGCCAGGGAGGTGTAAAAATAAGAAAAATTTTTAAAAAAGCATACTCACCTGTCCCCAGCACCCCTTTGTCCCCTGCCTGTGTCTGTTTGGTCTCATGGCGGCGCCTCATTTCTAGAAATCCTGTACCTAATTGGTCTTAGCGGTCACATGAGGTGCAGGACTCCCAGCAAGGAGGCGTCGGCACGAGACTGAATAGACACTGGCAGCGGACAATGGAGTGTCGGGGACAGGCGAGTATGCTTTTTAATTTGTTTATTTTTTACTTTACACCTCCCGCCAGCCACATGGGTTGCTCCAATTCCTTCGGGGCAACCGTGGGAGTCAGACTTGTCTGTTTGAGCTCCTGAGTCCAGAGGCTTAAGAGGCTTTTTTGGATACTTGGAGACCGATTATTGGGTGTGGTTTTCGGTCTTTTGTGTGATACATACCGTAGCTCCGACTCCCTTCCCCGTGCGGAGGGGAGCCTTATCATGGAGCGTGGAGCTCCTGCCCCCCGGACCTTACAGGCGGGGGGCAGGAGAATGTCTGCCGACACAGCACCAGCAGAGCAGGGCAGGCGGAGGTCGCTGAGGCAGCAAGCCTCAATGAGAATGGCGACCGGGACAACAGCATTGGGAGCAGCATCAGGAGCAGCAGCAGCGACATTGGCGGCTGCAGCATCAGGAACAGCATCGGGAGCAGCAACGTCCGTAGAGCGGGCGACGCCGGCAGGAGTAGCGGTGGCGACAGGGGTGTCAGCAGTCCCGGCAGGTGGATCCGTGAAAACGGCGACATCAGCCACGGCAGTAACATCAGCGGCAGTGGCGGGTGAAGCCGGTCCGAAGGGGGCTACGGCCGCAGGATATGCGGTTCCCTCTGGAAGGGTCCCTGCAAGCAGGAGAAATGACACAAGCATACCGTCATCGCTGCCGCAATCACCCGCAGGATGGGGCATCAGGAAGGCTGGAGAGGAAGTCGCCATTTACAGCCGGAGGATCGAGGCGGTCCTGGAGGAGTATGACCGGGCCCGGAGGTCCCTGTTCGCAATGAGTGGGGAGCTTCAGAGCGCTCGCGCCCGTAGCGACAGGGCCTCAAGGAAGGACCGCCCGGTTTTCAGTAAGCAGGTAAGGAGCCTGAAAAAACAAATAAAGGCCCTGGAAGCCAGGTGCACGGAGATTCTGGAGGGCGCGGGGCCGTTCAGAGAGAAGCTGCTGAACGATGACCGCTTCTTCCGCAAACAGCAGGAGCGGTTGTTGAAGGATGGCCCCGCGTCCTCAGACAGCTCGGGAGAGGACGACTATTGTGAGTCAGACCTGGAGTCAGATGACAGCATGGCGGTACAGTATAGTCGAGTAGCCATCCCTAGTAGCAGCAGCCTGATACCCACATATACACAGGCATCAGCGCCGGCAGTGAAACTGGAAGTCAGAATGACAGGACAGGAAGTGACACAATCTCCCACACTCCCAGAGAACCAACCACTGCCCGAGACGGAGGAGGAGGAGGGTGGAGCCTCGGGAGAAGGCGGGGAAGCTGATGAGGCAAATCTGCCAATTGGAGTCCCCGTCCAGAATGGACCAATTAGCATTCAGCTTGTCAGATTTGGACGGGGAGGAGGAGGGAAAAGGAAACAAGACCAGGAAGAAGGCAAGGAAGGAAAAAAAAAGAGTAATAGAGACATTTAAATTTGTCAGGTCGTTGCCTGGGGAGCATCGTGCCGGGACCTCAGCCCAGGTTGCGATGCCTCCAGGAGAGAAAAGGGAGGCGCAGGCACCTCGGGTCACGCCAAGTGGCGGGGGTGCCCGGGGTGCCAGCAGTCAAAATGGCGCCTGATAGTACCTTTCAGGTGGTGGCGGACAAGGAGCTCATGGTGGCAGACAAGGCGCTCATAGTTGCGGACAAGGGCAAAGGCAAAGAAGCCCCCCCTGTGGAGGGGAGTGGCGTAGGGAAACCTCCCTCCCTGGTAGGAGGTTTTAAAATATCGATGGCTTCCCCCAGAGTAAGGTGTAGGAAAGGGGGAGTGGCAGGTGGGCGTGGCTCATCCTCCTCCAGTGCTGATGAAGCCGGTGATGCGGAGGTCACTTCCGGGGCTAAGGGGGCGTGTCCTCCTACAACATCAGGTGCCGGGGTGACTGTGGATGCGGAGGCCGAGGTAAAAGCGGGGAAGCCATCAGCGAGTGGTGCAGCCGGCCCCGCTGTAAGAAGGAAGACTGCAGGTGTGAATGATGGACGAGTGGAGAAGCTAGTTAAGCAGACAGGTAAGGTAAAGGGGAAAGCGGGTGGGACAAAAGGGGTAATTAGTAGTATTCCTGAAGAAGGTGGTGTAGTATGCATGGGGGTCCAAGAGCCTGTAGTCGGGGAGGCTGCGGGTGGAGGGGCTATTACCATTGCTGCTAAAAAAAGTGTTTCTACTGCTGGTAATATTTCTGTTGTGGCCCCTGTTGTTTCTGGTATTTCTGCTGTTGTCCCTGCTGTTGTCCCTGCTGTTGTTTCTGCTGCTGTTCCTGATGCTGTTCCTGATGCTGTCGTTGCTCCTGTTGTTACTCCTGTCACTGCTCCTGATATTGTTGCTCCTGTTGTCCTCTCTGCCGCTGTTCCTTCTGCTGCAGTTGGAGTGACCCGGTCCGCGGCGGCTATGCCAGGGCGGACTGTTGCCGCCTCTGGTGCTCTGGTTGCCGTGGCTGGGCTAAGTAGTTCTGCGGGGGTCCCTGGGAGTGGCGCTGGTACTCCGGCAGCGGAGGTTGCTGCGGCCTCCGGGCCCCCACGCTCCTATGCCAGCGTCGCTTCTGGGGCCCCTGGGGGTGCATCATGTCTTCCACCCGGCTCCAGGGACGGCGATTTGCAACGGCAGCTCCTGGAGGCTTTACGGGCGGGCCAGTCCACAATGACCATAGATGGGCAGTCGAGAGACCTTAGGTTCTGGATCGAGCGTTTTGGCCTAGGGAAGTTCCGAGAGGAAGGAGGTGAGACCAGATGGACTCTCCCTACACCCGGGCGTAGGGGGCCGACACGGAGGAACGTGGCCCGTCTCGTGTGGGGGGGGAGCCGGCCCTTGTCCCCAGAGGAGGGGGGTCGTGGAACTCCTACTCGGGATGGGTTTCAGGGCAAGCGACATCTTTGCCCTGATTCATCCTGTCGGCTCCTCGGAGTTTGACATCAGCTTTGTTACCCCGGAGGGCTTAGAAACCTTCTGGGGAAACTATAGGCTGGTGAAGGACGAGCCCGCCTGGCGTGACTTTATGGTGTGGGCGGTGTCACGCCAGGATAACATTAAGAAAGTGACCGTTTTAACTCGTAACGAGTCACTTTCTTATATGGACATCATGACCTGGCTGAACAGGTTTGGGGAGGTCAAGGACTTCCCAAAGAAAAATCTCGACGAGTTCGGGATATGGTCGGGGGCCTGGACCTTCATGGTCAAATTGCGACACGAGGATAACTCGGTGATGCATATCCCGTCCTCAACCTTCCTTGGGAAAGACAGGATCCTTGTCTTCTACCAGGGGCAGCCAAAACTCTGTCACAGGTGCGGTGACCCCTCACACTTGAGCGCCTCCTGCCGTGTGCAGAAGTGCGCCATGTGTGGGGAGGTGGGTCATCTCGCGGCGACCTGTGGCAGGGTGCGTTGCCACCTGTGTGGTGTCCTTGGGCACCCGATCGGGGCATGTCCACGGTCTTTCGCCAACACCACCCTTCGGCAAGCGGGAGCAGTTGAGGAGGCTGTCCCTGCTGCGGAGGGGGTGAGTGGGGGAGGAGAGACTAGTCTGCCAAGGCAAAGGGAGAAGGCCCAGCCACCATCAAGGGCAAGGAGGCGCGAGAGGAGGAGGGAGCAGAGGGAGGGAGTTATGTGCCTTCCTTCTGCCCCTGGCTCTGCTGGGCCGGATCCTGATGCCGAGGCAGCAGTGGGCACGACCCTGGTTGAGGAGATGAGGAGACTGCAGAGGGAGGAAGAGGCTGACCAGTCGTCTTCTTCTCAGTACGTCAGTGCTGGGGAGGGAGAGACGGTCAAGCGGAGAAAGTCACCGAGTAAAGTGAGGGCAAAAACATCCCCCCCCCCCCCAACGAAGGAACGCAGACTCGACGGCCCTCTAGTGGTAGGTCCCAACCGGTACCAATCCCTCTGTGAGGATGCGTCGGCCTCAAGGGAGGCTTCAGAGGGAGAGGTGGAGCCGTCAGGGGCTGCTGAGTCTCCCTCCGGGAGGGGCCCCCCTGCCCTCTGGGGGGGAGGCTGGCTTGGAGGCTGGAGGAGGAGATGATGCACCCAGGGCCGAAGTTGCTACTGTCTCTGCGACCACTGTAACTCCTCAGGGAGAAGTTGCGGGGGAGGTCCATCCCTCCTCTGGCCAAACCGCACCGGGGGAGGTGATGGACCAATCCCAATGTAAGAAGAGGACCCGCAAGACGAGGAGAAGTCGCGGGTCCTCTTCAGACTCATCTAGGGGTGGTGGTGATAGGAGGAAAGGGGGTGGGAAGCTGAAGGTCATTGAGCTCAATCGGTCTTAATGGCAGTCCCCTCTCCACTGACGCTGGCCACCATTAATGTGGAAGCCTACGAGGGTGAGTTCAGGTATTCCGACCTATACGCCCCCAGAGAAATTGGCAAGTTTACCCAAGCTACCGGAGAATTTACCACCATTACCGGCAACATCAGAAGACGATATGGGTTCTGCTGCGGGGAGGCTAATCCACGAAATATGCATGCTAGAATCCCCGGCAAGAATGGAGAAGATGGCTTTTTCCGTAGACGACCTTGGAAACGAGGAGGAATCAAAAAAAAGGAAAAAGAAGAAGGCTAAGCCGCAAGAAGTCGGCACCCTGAAATATGTGAGTGTCGCAGCAGGTATAACTGTTCCCGCAGGGCAACCCCCATTGACTCTAGCACAGGCTGAATCTGGGGTGTTGCCCGCGGGTGAGATAAGGGGGGCGCAGACTCCCCAGACCCCGCTTTCTCTAAGTAGCGGTGTGGCTGGGAAGCTGGGTGCAGTATTGAAAATGGCGCCCGAAACTGCAGCGGACAAGGTCGGAAAAGCACCTCCCACGAAGGGAGGCAGAGAATCGGTGAAGCCTGCCCCTGTGGGCAGGGTCAAAGTAGCCACGGCCCCTCCCCAGGTCCATCGTAAGGGGGAGGGGCGTGCGGCTTGTCCCTCCCTTCCGGTTTCAGGTGCTGAGGAAGCCAATGAGACCGGTGATGCGGAGGCTGCCGTCAGCGCTAGGAGCAAGTCCGCTCCTAAAGCATTGAGCGCTGCGACAGCTGACGATGCGGAGGTCGAGGCAGAGGCACAAGTCGCCCCAGCTAAGCGGGAGGAGAGTGAAGCGGAGGCCCGGAATAGGCCAATCCCGCTCGTGGAGCCGCCCAAGGCCGCAAGCCCCGGTGTGAATGAGGTAATGGTGAGCGTGGGTAAGAAAGCAGTGAGTAAGAGCAGACTGGGGAGTAGGAAAAGCAGGTGTCAGGAGAGGAGGGCGGAGGAGGGGGAAAAAACTGTGGTTCCAGAGAGTGACTTAGATGTTCCTTGTGAGGGAAAGGGGAGGGGGGCTATGGAGGCTGTCACCCCTTGTGTTGCTGCTGCTGCTGCTGCTACTGCTGTCCCTTTTGTTAAAGATGCGGTAGTGGAGGTTCCTAGGACTTTGGAAAATGTAGGCATGGCTGCTGCAGAAGTAGCTTTGCCAAATGTGTTTGCCCGGTCCACGCCTGCGACGCTGGGAACGACCGCTCCTGTCTCTGGTGTCCCGGTGGTGGCCGGGCCGAGCGGGCTTCAGGGGGCGCCCGAAGGTGGCACTGGAGTTGCGGGGGGCTGGGACTGCGGCCTCAAGCTTGGTACGTTCCTATGCCAGTGTCGCCTCGGGGGTCCCAAGGGGTGCCTCGTGTCCATCACTGGGGGCCAGGGATGGTGACTTACAACAGCAGCTCCTGGCGGCCTTACGAGCAGGGCAGAGAACGATGATAGTGGATGGTCAATCGAGGGACCTTAGGTTTTGGATTGAACGTTTTGGCCTAGGGAAGTTCCGAGATGAGGGGGGTGAGACCAGGTGGACTCTCCCGACACCCGGGCAGCGGCCGGTCCGGAGGAATGTAGTCCGTCTCGGGTGGGGGGGAGAAGGCCCTTGTCCTCAGAGGAGGAGGGTCGTCGAACTTCTGCTCGGGATGGGCTTTAGGGCAAGTGACATCTTTGCCCTCATTCACCCGGTCGGCTCCTCAGAGTTTGATGTCAGCTTTGTTACCCCGAGGGGCTTAGAAACCTTCTGGGGTAATTATGAGTTGGCAAAGAACGAGCCCGGCTGGCGCGACTTCAATGTGTGGGCGGTGTCGCCCCAGGATGCAATTAAGAAAGTGACCGTTTTGACTCGTAACGAGTCACTTTCTTACATGGACATTATGACCTGGCTCAACAGGTATGGGGAAGTGAAAGACTTCCCCCGGAAGAACCTTGATGAGTTTGGCATTTGGTCGGGGGCCTGGACATTTATGGTCAAATTGAAGCATGAGGATAACTCGGTGATGCATATCCCGTCCTCAACCTTCCTCGGGAAAGACAGGATTCTTGTCTTCTACCAGGGGCAGCCGAAGCTCTGTCACAGGTGTGGTGATCCCTCGCACTTGAGTGCCTCCTGCAGGGTGCAGAAGTGTGCCATGTGTGGGGGATTAGGTCATCTAGCTGCAACCTGTGATAGGATTCGGTGCCACCTGTGTGGTGACCTTGGTCACCCAATCGGGGCGTGCCCGAGGTCGTTCGCTAATGTCACCCTCCGACGGGCAGCGGTGTGAACTGAGAGCAAGGCAGGTGGTTTGGACTCCGCAACCAGAAATGAACACACACGCGGTAGTTCAAGAAAAAAATATATATTTACTATAAGTTAATAAAGGCTATTTGAAGGTAAAATGACAGGGATAAAGACAAGCAAAATATACAATATAGCATGAACAATTTCAAGGCAAATTCTGCAATGGTTTCTACTTTTACTCTGTCCACTTCTGCAGTATGGACACTGAATGAACAATATACTCAAAACTATCCCTAACTGACCCTGACATCACATTTGGGTGCACCCCCTTTTCCCCAGTGGTCCAGGTGGACCGCTTACAGTCCGTAGAAGCGCGCGGTGGGGCCCAAAGTCGTTCCTTTCTTTTATAGTGAAGCGTTCTCTCCTCACTGTTATCAGGATCTTGGGAGAAATGAAGTCCTCTTTAACAGGGAAACCCAATGAATGCAATGTAATCCAACAGCAGGTTCCACTCAGCACACTGACAGTCCTGCCGAATCCATACACTGAGCTGGGATGTGAGCCGGGATTTAGCAGGTGCTGTCCAGTACGTCAACAGCACTGCGAGTCTCTATCTGTGGTATCCATATACACAGTCACAATGTCAGTCTCACTGATCAGCCACTGAGCACAGTTCCTTTCACGTGGACTCACTAGTCCTGTTGTCTCTTTACACTCTGTTTGTCTCTGGACCAAGATACAGCTTAGCTGTACAGAAAAATATCCACACCAGTTCAACACAGCACAGAAACCTGTCTTCTCTCTTGCCAAGATGGCTGCTGCTCTCTGTCTCGTCACTTCCTGCTTCTCTGCTCACACTCTGTCTGCAGAACAGGCAGGCTGACATAAAAGGGGGGGGTCTCACTCCAGCATCATGTCACAATTATAATGGCTGCTGTCTTAAAGGAACAGAATCACAGAAATACATTCAACATTAACAATTTATACAGACAAATAAAGCTTAGGACAACATTGGCTGTCTCTTACAGGTGCAGGTGAGGAGACTGTCCCTGTCACCTAGGAGGGGGTCGGAGGTGGAGAGACCAGGTTGCCGACGCGGAGGGAGAAAACCCAGCCACCATTCAGGGCGAGAAGGAGAGATAGGAGAAGGGAGCAGAGGGAAGGTATTATGTGTCTCCCCTCTGCCCCTGATCCCGCTGGGTTGGATTCTAATGCTGAAGTAGCGACGAACACGGCCCTGATTGAGGAGATGAGAAGACTGCAGAGGGAGGAAGAGGCTGACCTGTCTTCATCTTCCCAGTACGTTAGTGCTGGGGAGGAACAGACGGTCAGGAGGAGAAAGTCACCGAGTAAAGCGAGGGTAAAAACATCTGCCCCCCCCCCGGCAAAGGAACGGAGACTCGAGGACCTTTCAATGATCAGCCCTAACCGGTACCAAACCCTCTGCGAGGACGCATCAGCCTCAGGGGAGGCTTCAGAGGGGGAGGTGGGACCGTCGGGGGCTGCTGAGTCTCCCTCAGGGAAGGGCCCCCTGCCTTCAGTGGAGGAGGCTGGCCTGGTACCCAGAGATGGAGACGATGCACCTCAAGCTGTTTTGGAAACCGTTGTAAAAAATGTTACCAATACTCCCCAGGGAGAAACTACGGGGGAAGTCCATCCCTTGCCTGGCTAAACCGCACGAGGTGAGGTGATGGACCAATCCCAATGTAAAAAGAGGACCCGTAAGACGAGGAAAAGTCGCGGGTCCTCTTCTGACTCATCAAGGGGTGGAGGTGGTAGGAGGAAAGGGGGTGGGAAACTGAAGGTCATTGAGCTCAATTGGTCTTAATGGCAGTCCCCTCTCCACTGACGCTGGCCACCATTAATGTGGCCAGCATTAAGTCTGATACGGCTAGGTTTGCAGCCTTTGATTTTCTTTCCCGAGTTGAAGCTGACATTTTGTTTTTGCAGGAGACCAGGCTCTGTACTCTATCAGAGATAAACAGAGCAAGGAGGGAGTGGCGCAGGGGGCCCTCCTACTGGTCTCTTGCGGCTGAGCCGTATAGTGGAGTGGCGGTGCTTTTTACCGCAGAGGTGAAATGCCAGCGGCTGATCGAACTCGAAATGGGAAGGTGCCTAGTCTTAGACGTCCTCATGAAGGGGCAAAGCCTGCGCCTCATTAACATCTACGGTCCCCAGTCAAAGTGGGACCGTAAAAGCCTCTTTATGAAGATTAAGCCTTTTCTTTTTACGGGCAAACAAGTCATCTTTGGTGGGGATTTTAATACCATAACTAGACCCCAAGACCGAGGAGGTACCAGAGATAGACTGCCCTATGATGGCGCCGCGTTAAATAGAATAGTGAGTGAAGCTTGCCTGGAGGATATCCACATCAGGCATTCCCCAGGTCACCGTGGGTTCACCTTTCAGAGAGGTAGTGTTAGGTCTAGGATAGATAGGTTTTTTTTGAAGGAGAATTCCGTCACCACCCCTGTGTCCGTGGTGGAGGTGGAGTTCTCCGATCACTGCCTAATTTTGTTTTCTTTGAATATTTCAGAGACCCTCCGGAGAGGAAGAGGTTTGTGGAGGCTGAATTCGTCACTCCTTGAGGAGGCAGCTGTAAGACAAGCCTTTGAGGAGTTTCTTCAGGATCAGGTACTATTACTGGGTCTTGAGGGTACTAGGTCAGAGTGGTGGGAGATATTCAAAAAAAGGGTGGCGGGATTTTTCCGCCGGCTCTCAAGCCTCAGGTCACTGGACATGTACCGCATGTACAGTGCACTGAGGAAGAGACTTGAACATCTGGTCTCGACCGGAGGTAGCCAGGAGGATATCTCCGGTGTGAAGGCTTTGCTTAAAGGGTGTCAGTATGATAGGCACGCATCCTTGGTTCTTGAGAGGGATTTCGGGAAATACCGCTCGCCCGACCCCTACAGGAACTGTAAGATGTCAGTGACTTGTAAGACAGTAACAGGCCTGATTGACAGTACAGGATCCCTGACAAGATCCAGGTCAGGGATCTTGGAGGTCGTCAGGTCTTTCTAGTCGAACCTTTTGGCAAAGAAGGAACTGAATCGCGATCGGATTTCAGGTTTCTTGGCTGAAGCCATTCCTGAGTCAGCAGAAGACCCTTCTTTTGGTGTTTTGATAGAACCTATAAGGGAAGAGGAAGTCGTCAGGGCTATTGAGGGTCTTGCCCTCAAGAAGTCACCTGGCCCAGATGGCTTAACATCTGAGTTCTATCGGATCTTTAAAGGAGCGTTGGCTCCCCTCTTGACTGACGTGCTTAATGAGTGTCTATCCTCGGGCACTGTGCCAAAGTCAATGAGGAGGTCCGCCCTTATAGTTCTGTCAAAGGGTAAGGATCCAAGCCGTATTGAGAACTGGCGGCCCATAGCACTTCTCAATACAGACCGAAAGATTCTGGCGAAGGTACTTTTCAACCGGCTGGTACAGTTTGCGCCCCGGCTCCTCTCGCCGGCTCAGCACTGCTCTGTTCCCGGTCGTAGCACCTTAAGTGCGGTCCTGAGTGTCAGGGAGGCTGTGGAGCAGAGTAGGGCAGGTCGGTGGAAGGGGTACTTGCTGTCCCTAGATCAGGCTAAGGCTTTTGACAGGGTGAATCATGAGTATTTGTGGTCAACTCTCTCGAGGTATGGCCTACCTGGGGGGTTCATTCAGTGGCTGCAGACCTTATACGCTGGGGCTGAGTCTTTCCCACTTGTGAATGGTTGGGTTGGTCGTCCTTTTGAGGTGGGGTCGGGCGTCCGACAGGGATGTCCCTTGAGCCCACTACTGTATGTGTTCGCCATTGATCCCCTGATTAGACGGATTAATGGTGGGTCGGTGGCGGGAGTCAGGATGGACCCTTTGAGGACAGTAGCCTACGCGGATGATGTCACCGCTCTTGTCTCGTCGCGGGAGGAGATTGAATGGGTGATGTCTGAAGTGGACAGTTACTCGGAGGCTTCCGGATCAGCTGTAAACAGGAATAAGTGTGGAAGCCTCTGGCTGGGAGAGGGGAGAGCCTGGTTTTTCTCTCCCGGACACCCTCCCAGAACCCCAGGGGTCTGTAAAGATCTTAGGCATCCATTTTGGCCAGGGTGATTACCCACTCCAAAATTGGGAAGGTAGGCTTAAGGATGTCGCCCAGAGAATTGATTGCTGGAAGGGTTAGTCCTTGACCCTGAGAGAAAGGGTTCACCTTGCCAAAGCCTTCCTGCTCCCGTTGGTGATCTATCTAGGTAGCGTCTGTGCCTTGCCAGAGTCTTGTTGGAGTAGGATCTGTTGCCTGTTCTTCCAATTGTTATGGGGGAACAGGCTCAACCTAATCAAGAGGGAGGTTACATACCGCAGAAGGAGGCTAGGGGGGTTAAATATGGTTAACCCCGTGGTGTTCTTAATGAACACCTTTCTTAAGATCAATTTACCAAACCTCTCCGCCAAGGGGGCTCCTTCGTGGGTAGCCTCCTGCCAGGGGTGGTTTCGGCCCTTCTTCCAGAAATGGGAGGCAGGAGGGCAAGTGAAAGATCTTCGTGCACCCCATGGATATCTCCCGGCCTATGCTTCCCTGGTCTTGAAAGTGATTCGTCGGTGGGGTCTGGGGGCGTGGGAGATCAGGACTCAGTCAAGACGTTTTCTTGATGACAAAGTCCTGCTGACCCGCTTCCAGAAGCCTCTGGCGCTCAAAGATTGCCCAGGAGAAACCTTAGAGGGAGGGTTGCGTTTTCTTAACTCCAAAAGGTTTCCTCGGAAGTTTTGGGATCTGACCTGGCGCTGCCTCCTAGGTAAGTTATATGTGAGGGGGAACTTGAAGTACCGGAACTCCGACGAGCGAGGCTGCCCTCGGGAGGAGTGTGGAGACATGCTGGAAAGCATGGAGCACTTCCTGCTTCAGTGCCCCTTCAATATAAGGGTTTGCAAATTGGTGGGGACCTCCACGGGTTGGCTGTGGCTGGCTGGCCTTTCCTATGCCGAGTGGGCCTATGGGGCATTCAAACACCCGGAGGGCAGGGACTGCCAGACACTTTTTATAGTTAGCGCAGTGGTTAGGTTCCACTTGTGGTCATCCCGGTGTCTAGTATCGACGCGAGGCAAAATCCTCCCGGAGGTGGAGGTGGTTAAAAACATCATGGTGGACCTGGTGAGGATGCGCTCTCGGGAGTATGAGGGGTTGGGCGCAAAAAGGGCTGGTACCCTCTGGAGGGGTTTCACCTTTTCTGTTCCCTGAGGGATAGAATAAGGGATTAAAAGGTAGTTAGGTTAGGGCCAGATAGGGAAAGGGAGGGCAAGGTTTTGCACAAGAGGTGGGGTTTGTTTTTTTTTTGGTAGGGAGGGACAGGTAGGGATAGGGTAGGGATAGATTGATAGATAGGGACATAGTGGTAGGGCAAGTAGGCAGGGACGGGCCTCTTGTGCTCTCTTCCTGGTGGAGGGCTGGTGTGTCACCACATAGGCATTTTGTTTTGGAAATAGGATGAAAGGGTAAGAGGCTTGAGGATAACCGACCCTAGGCCTGTGGGAGGTTTATGGGAGGGAAGGGGGTGTCAATGGTTTATATAAGATTGTGGGTTTTGTTATTGTATTTTGTCTGGTTTTCTTGTCTGGTATTTTGTTATTTGCTTTTGCCACTTAACATATTTTTTTTGTTCATTTCCATTTTCATATTCCCATTGTATGTAGTTAAAAGGGTTTTTTTTTTTCTTTAGGGGGGTAGGTTGTTTGGGAGGGGGGTTTCTTTTGGGGGTGGAGGGTTTGATATATAGGTTTCGTGTGTCCGGCCTGGCTCTGGACTATGCGGACATGGGAGGACATGAGGCGGAGAGCCAGGTCGGTTTTCAGGGGCTTGATGGCGGGTGGTGCCAGCACCAGGACTATGCGGACATGAGAGGACATGGGGCGTGGTGCTGGCCGGGTGTGGTGAAGGGAAAAATAAATAAATAAATAAAATAAAATTATAATAATAATAATTAAAAAAAAAAAAAATAAAAAATTCTAATAAGTTTCAGTTGGGGTTTTTGTTAGTTTTCTGTTAGTGTTATATGTTTTCCATTGTATATTACTTATTTGGATTTTCTTTTGTTTCCAAGATAGGTAGAGTTTTGACTGGCGGATGACTGAAGAAAGACTGGAGAGTGAAAGGCGGAGTGAAAGGCAGAATGGATGGGGGCTGATTTGCGGCTGGATTTTCTTTTTTGGTCTTTAATTTTTGTCCCGGTTTCTTGTATCTTATTTATTGATGTTGTTTATGCTATGTTTTGGATTTATGTATTGTTTCTGTTTATGGGTTTTATATTGTATTTTCGTATGTGACACTGTTTGTGAATTTTTACTTTTCTAATAAAAATAGTTCCAATTCCTTCGGGGCAACCGTGGGAGTCAGACGTACTTGTTTGAGCTCCTAGCTTCAGAGGCTTACGTGCCTTTTGATATTTGGAGACCGTTTATTGTGTGTGGTTTTCGGTCTTTGTTTGTTACAGACCGTAGCTCCGACTCCCTTCCCCGTGCGGAGGGGAGCCTTATCATGGAGCGTGGAGCTCCTGTCCCCCGGACCTTACAGGCGGGGGGGCAGGAGAATGTCTGCCGACACAGCACCAGCAGAGCAGGGCAGGCGGAGGTCGCTGAGGCAGCAAGCCTCAATGAGACTGGCGACCAGGACAACAGCATCGGGAGCAGCAGCAGCGACACTGGCGGCTGCAGCATCAGGAACAGCATCGGGAGCAGCGACGTCCGTAGAGCGGGCGACACCGGCAGGAGTAGCGGTGGCGACAGGGGTGTCAGCAGTCCCGGCAGGTGGATCCGTGAAAACGGCAACATCAGCCACGGCGGTAACATCAGCGGCAGTGGCGGGTGAAGCCGGTTCGAAGGGGGCTACGGCCGCAGGATATGCGGTTCCCTCTGGAAGGGTCCCTGCAAGCAGGAGAAATGACACAAGCTTACCGTCATCGCTGCCGCAATCACCCGCAGGATGGGGCATCCGGAAAGCTGGAGAAGAGGTTGCCATCTACAGCCGGAGGATCGAGGTGGTCCTGGAGGAGTATGACCGGGCCCGGAGGTCCCTGTTCGCAATGAGTGGGGAGCTTCAGAGCGCTCGCGCCCGTAGCGACAGGGCCTCAAGGAAGGACCGCCCAGTTTTCAGTAAGCAGGTAAGGAGCCTGAAAAAACAAATAAAGGCCCTGGAAGCCAGGTGCACGGAGATTCTGGAGGGCGCGGGGCTGTTCAGAGAGAAGCTACTGAACGATGACCGCTTCTTCCGCAAACAGCAGGAGCGGTTGTTGAAGGATGGCACCGCGTCCTCAGACAGCTCAGGAGAGGACGACTATTGCGAGTCAGACCTGGAATCAGATGACAGCATGGCGGTACAGTATAGTCGGGCAGCCGTCCCTAGTAGCGGCAGCCTGATACCCACGTATACGCAGGCATCAGTGCCGGCAGTGAAGCAGGAAGTCAGAATGACAAGACAGGAAGTCAGAATGACAGGACAGGAAGTGACGCAATCTCCCACACTCCCAGAGAACCAACCACTGCCCGAGATGGAGGAGGAGGAGGGCGGAGCCTCGGGAGAAGGCGGGAAGCTGATGAGGCAAATCTACCAATTAGAGTCCCCGTCCAGAATGGACCAATTAGCATTCAGCATGTCAGATCTGGACTGGGAGGAGGCGGGAAAAGGAGCCAAGACCAGGAAGAAGGCAAGGAAGGAAAAAAAAGAGAAATAGAGATATTTAAATTTGTCAGGTCGTTGCCTGGGGAGCATCGTGCCGGGACCTCAGCCCAGGTTGCGATGCCTCCAGGAGAGAAAAGGGAGGCGCAGGCACCTCGGGTCACGCCAAGTGGCGGGGTGCCCGGGGTGCCAGCAGTCAAAATGGCGCCTGATAGTACCTTTAAGGTGGTGGCGGACAAGGAGCTCATGGTTGCGGACAAGGCGCTCATAGTTGCGGACAAGGGCAAAGGCAAAGAAGCCCCCCCTGCGGAGGGGAGTGGCGTAGGGAAACCTCCCTCCCTGGTAGGAGGTTTTAAAATATCGATGGCTTCCCCCAGAGTAAGGTGTAGGAAAGGGGGAGTGGCAGGTGGGCGTGGCTCATCCTCCTCCAGTGCTGATGAAGCCGGTGATGCAGAGGTCACTTCCGGGGCTAAGGGGGCGTGTCCTCCTACAACATCAGGTGCCGGGGTGACTGTGGATGCGGAGGCCGAGGTAAAAGTGGGGAAGCCATCAGCGAGTGGTGCAGCTGGCCCCGCTGTAAGAAGGAAGACTGCAGGTGTGAATGATGGACGAGTGGAGAAGCTAGTTAAGCAGACAGGTAAGGTAAAGGGGAAAACGGGTGGGACAAAAGGGGTAATTAGTAGTATTCCTGAAGAAGGTGGTGTAGTATGCATGGGGGTCCAAGAGCCTGTAGTCGGGGAGGCTGCGGGTGGAGGGGCTATTACCATTGCTGCTAAAAAAAGTATTTCTACTGCTAGTAATATTTCTGTTGTGGCCCCTGTTGTTTCTGGTATTTCTGCTGTTGTTTCTGATGCTGTTCCTGATGCTGTTCCTGATGCTGTTCCTGATGCTGTTCCTGATGCTGTCGTTGCTCCTGTTGTTACTCCTGTCATTGCTCCTGATATTGTTTCTCCTGTTGTCCTCTCTGCCGCTGTTCCTTCTGCTGCAGTTGGAGTGA
Source organism: Leptodactylus fallax (assembly GCA_947044405.1). Lineage (NCBI taxonomy): Eukaryota > Metazoa > Chordata > Amphibia > Anura > Leptodactylidae > Leptodactylus > Leptodactylus fallax. Next base: position 2,323,967 of record CAMRHE010000166.1, read on the forward strand.
CCCGCTCCGCGGCGGCAATGCCAGGGCAGACTGTTGCCGCCTCTGGTGCTCCGGTTGCCGTGGCTGGGCTAAGTAGTTCTGTGGGGGTCCCTGGGAGTGGCGCTGGTACTCCGGCAGCGGAGGTTTCTGCGGCCTCCGGACCCCCACGCTCCTATGCCAGCGTCGCTTCTGGGGCCCCTGGGGGTGCATCATGTCTTCCGCCGGGCTCCAGGGACGGCGATTTGCAACGGCAGCTCCTGGAGGCTTTACGGGCGGGCCAGTCCACAATGACCATAGATGGGCAGTCGAGAGACCTTAGGTTCTGCATCGAGCGTTTTGGCCTAGGGAAGTTCCGAGAGGAAGGAGGTGAGACCAGATGGACTCTCCCTACACCCGGGCGTAGGGGGCCGACACGGAGGAACGTGGCCCGTCTCGTGTGGGGGGGAGCCGGCCCTTGTCCCCAGAGGAGGGGGGTCGTGGAACTCCTACTCGGGATGGGTTTCAGGACAAGCGACATCTTTGCCCTGATTCATCCTGTCGGCTCCTCGGAGTTTGACATCAGCTTTGTTACCCCGGAGGGCTTAGAAACCTTCTGGGGAAACTATAGGCTGGTGAAGGACGAGTCCGCCTGGCGTGACTTTATGGTGTGGGCGGTGTCACGCCAGGATAACATTAAGAAAGTGACCGTTTTAACTCGTAACGAGTCACTTTCTTATATGGACATCATGACCTGGCTGAACAGGTTTGGGGAGGTCAAGGACTTCCCAAAGAAAAATCTCGACGAGTTCGGGATATGGTCGGGGGCCTGGACCTTCATGGTCAAATTGCGACACGAGGATAACTCGGTGATGCATATCCCGTCCTCAACCTTCCTTGGGAAAGACAGGATCCTTGTCTTCTACCAGGGGCAGCCAAAACTCTGTCACAGGTGCGGTGACCCCTCACACTTGAGCGCCTCCTGCCGTGTGCAGAAGTGCGCCATGTGTGGGGAGGTTGGCCATCTCGCGGCGACCTGTGGCAGGGTGCGTTGCCACCTGTGTGGTGTCCTTGGGCACCGTATCGGGGCGTGTCCACAGTCTTTCGCCAACACCACCCTTCGGCAAGCGGGAGCAGTTGAGGAGGCTGTCACTGCTGCGGAGGGGGTGAGTGGGGGAGGAGAGACTAGTCTGCCAAGGCAAAGGGAGAAGGCCCAGCCACCATCAAGGGCAAGGAGGCGCGAGAGGAGGAGGGAGCAGAGGGAGGGAGTTATGTGCTTTCCTTCTGCCCCTGGCTCTGCTGGGCCGGATCCTGATGCCGAGGCAGCAGTGGGCACGACCCTGGTTGAGGAGATGAGGAGACTGCAGAGGGAGGAAGAGGCTGACCAGTCGTCTTCTTCTCAGTACGTCAGTGCTGGGGAGGGAGAGACAGTCAAGCGGAGAAAGTCACCGAGTAAAGTGAGGGCAAAAACATCTGCCCCCCCCCCCCCGACGAAGGAACGCAGACTCGACGGCCCTCTAGTGGTAGGTCCCAACCTGTACCAATCCCTCTGTGAGGATGCGTCGGCCTCAGGGGAGGCTTCAGAGGGAGAGGTGGAGCTGTCAGGGGCTGCTGAGTCTCCCTCCGGGAGGGGCCCCCTGCCCTCTGGGAGGGAGGCTGGCCTGGAGCCTGGAGGAGGAGATGATGCACCCAGGGCCGAAGTTGCTACTGTCTCTGCGACCACTGTAACTCCTCAGGGAGAAGTTGCGGGGGAGGTCCATCCCTCCTCTGGCCAAACCGCACCGGGGGAGGTGATGGACCAATCCCAATGTAAGAAGAGGACCCGCAAGACGAGGAGAAGTCGCGGGTCCTCTTCAGACTCATCTAGGGGTGGTGGTGATAGGAGGAAAGGGGGTGGGAAGCTGAAGGTCATTGAGCTCAATCGGTCTTAATGGCAGTCCCCTCTCCACTGACGCTGGCCACCATTAATGTGGCCAGCATTAAGTCTGATACGGCTAGGTTTGCAGCCTTTGATTTTCTTGGCCGGGTTGAAGCTGACATTTTGTTTTTGCAGGAGACCAGGCTCTGTACTCTATCAGAGATAAACAGAGCAAGGAGGGAGTGGCGCAGGCGTCCTCCTACTGGTCTCTTGCGGCTGAGCCGTATAGTGGAGTGGCGGTGCTTTTTACCGCAGAGGTGAAATGCCAGCGACTGATCGAGCTCGAAATGGGAAGGTGCCTAGTCTTAGACGTCTTCATGAAGGGGCAAAGCCTGCGCCTCATTAACATCTACGGTCCCCAGACCAAGTGGGACCGTAAAAGCCTCTTTATGAAGATTAATCCTTTTCTTTTTACGGGCAAACAAGTCATCTTTGGTGGGGATTTTAATACCATAACTAGACCCCAAGACCGAGGAGGTACCAGAGATAGACTGCCCTATGATGGCGCCGCGTTAAATAGCATAGTGAGTGAAGCTCGCCTGGAGGATATCCACATCAGGCATTCCCCAGGCCACCGTGGGTTCACCTTTCAGAGAGGTAGTGTTAGGTCTAGGATAGATAGGTTTTTTTTGAAGGAGAATTCCGTCACCACCCCTGTGTCCGTGGTGGAGGTGGAGTTCTCCGATCACTGTCTAATTTTGTTTTCTTTGAATATTTCAGAGACCCTCCGGAGAGGAAGAGGTTTGTGGAGGCTGAATTCGTCACTCCTTGAGGAGGCAGCTGTAAGACAAGCCTTTGAGGAGTTTCTTCAGGATCAGGTACTATTACTGGGTCTTGAAGGTACTAGGTCAGAGTGGTGGGAGATATTCAAAAAAAAGGGTGGCGGGATTTTTCCGCCGGCTCTCAAGCCTCAGGTCACTGGACATGTACCGCATGTACAGTGCACTGAGGAAGAGACTTAAACATCTGGTCTCGACCGGAGGTAGCCAGGAGGATATCTCCGGTTTGAAGGCTTTGCTTAGAAGGTGTCAGTATGATAGGCACGCATCCTTGGTTCTTGAGAGGGATTTCGGGAAATACCGCTCGCCCGACCCCTACAGGAACTGTAAGATGTCAGTGACTTGTAAGACAGTAACAGGCCTGATTGACAGTACAGGATCCCTGACAAGATCCAGGTCAGGGATCTTGGAGGTCGTCAGGTCCTTCTACTCGAACCTTTTGGCAAAGAAGGAACTGAATCGGGATCGGATTTCAGGTTTCTTGGCTGAAGCCATTCCTGAGTCAGCAGAAGACCCTTCTCTTGGTGTTTTGATAGAACCTATAAGGGAAGAGGAAGTCGTCAGGGCTATTGAGGGTCTTGCCCTCAAGAAGTCACCTGGCCCAGATGGCTTAACATCTGAGTTCTATCGGACCTTTAAAGGAGCTTTGGCTCCCCTCTTGACTGACGTGCTTAATGAGTGTCTATCCTCGGGCACTCTGCCGAAGTCAATGAGGAGGTCCGCCCTTATAGTTCTGTCAAAGGGTAAGGATCCGAGCCATATTGAGAACTGGCGGCCCATAGCACTTCTCAATACGGACCGAAAGATTCTGGCGAAGGTACTTTTCAACCGGCTGGTACAGTTTGCGCCCCGGCTCCTCTCGCCGGCTCAGCACTGCTCTGTTCCCGGTCGTAGCACCTTAAGTGCGGTCCTGAGTGTCAGGGAGGCTGTGGAGCAGAGTAGGGCAGGTCGGTGGAAGGGGTACTTGCTGTCCCTAGATCAGGCTAAGGCTTTTGACAGGGTGAATCATGAGTATTTGTGGTCAACTCTCTCGAGGTATGGCCTGCCTGGGGGGTTCATTCAGTGGCTGCAGACCTTATACGCTGGGGCTGAGTCTTTCCCGCTTGTGAATGGTTGGGTTGGTCGTCCTTTTGAGGTGGGGTCGGGCGTCCGACAGGGATGTCCCTTGAGCCCGCTACTGTATGTGTTCGCCATTGATCCCCTGATTAGACGGATTAATGGTGGGCCGGTGGCGGGAGTCAGGATGGACCTGGAGGGCACTGGTTCCCCTTTGAGGACAGTAGCCTACACGGATGATGTCACCGTTCTTGTCTCGTCACGGGAGGAGCTTGAATGGGTGATGTCTGAAGTGGACAGTTACTTGGAGGCTTCCGGATCAGCTGTAAACAGGAATAAATGTGGAAGCCTCTGGCTGGGAGGGGGAGAGCCTGTTTTTTCTCTCCCGAACACCCTCCCAGAACCCCAGGGGTCTGTAAAGATCTTAGGCATCCATTTTGGCCAGGGTGATTACCCACTCCAAAATTGGGAAGGTAGGCTTAAGGATGTCGCCCAGAGAGTTGATTGCTGGAAGGGTTGGTCTTTGACCCTGAGAGAAAGGGTTCATCTTGCCAAAGCCTTCCTGCTCCCGTTGGTGATCTATCTAGGTAGCGTCTGTGCCTTGCCAGAGTCTTGTTGGAGTAGGATCTGTTGCCTGTTCTTCCAACTGTTATGGGGGAACAGGCTCAACCTAATCAGGAGGGAGGTTACATACCGCACAAGGAGGCTAGGGGGGTTAAATATGGTTAACCCCGTGGTGTTCTTAATGAACACCTTTCTTAAGATCAATTTACCAAACCTCTCCTCCGAGGGGGCTCCTTCGTGGGTAGCCTCCTGCCAGGGGTGGTTTCGGCCCTTCTTCCAGAAATGGGAGTCAGGAGGGCAAGTGAAAGATCTTCGTGCACCCCATGGATATCTCCCGGCCTATGCTTCCCTGGTCCTCAAAGTGATTCGTCGGTGGGGTCTGGGGGCGTGGGAGATCAGGACTCAGTCAAGACGTTTTCTTGACGACAAGGTCCTGTTGACCCGCTTCTAGAAGCCTCTGGCGCTCAAAGATTGCCCAGTTGAAACCTTAGAGGGAGGGTTGCGTTTTCTTAACTCCAAAAGGTTTCCTCGGAAGTTTTGGGATCTGACCTGGCTCTGCCTCCTAGGTAAGTTATATGTGAGGGGGAACTTGAAGTACCGGAACTCCGACGAGCGAGGCTGCCCTCGGGAGGAGTGTGGCGACATGCTGGAAAGCATGGAGCACTTCCTGCTTCAGTGCCCCTTCAATATAAGGGTTTGCAAATTGGTGGGGACCTCCACGGGTTGGCTGCGGCTGGCTGGCCTTTCCTATGCCGAGTGGGCCTATGGGGCATTCAAACACCCGGAGGGCAGGGACTGACAAACACTTTTTGTAGTTAGTGCAGTGGTCAGGTTTCACCTATGGTCAGCACGGTGTTTAGTATCGACGAGAGGCAAATCCTCCCGGAGGTGGAGGTGGTTAAAAACATCATGGTGGACCTGGTGAGGGTGCGCTCTCGGGAGTACGAGGGGCTGGGCGCAGAAAGGGCTGGTACCCTCTGGAGGGGGTTCACTTTTTCTGTTCCCTGAGGGTTAGATAAGGGATTTAAAGTAGGTTAGTTAGGTTAGGGCCAGATAGGGATAGGTAGGGCAAGGTTTGCACGAGGGGTGGGGTTTATTATTTTCTGATAGGGAGGGACAGGTAGGGACAGGGTAGGGACAGAATGATAGATAGGGATATAGCGGTAGGGCGAGTAGACAGGGACAGGCCTCCTGTGCTCTCTTCCTGGTGGAGGGCTGGCGTGTCACCACATAGGCATTTTTGTTTTGGAAATCAGATGGAAGGGTAAGAGGCTTGAGGATAACCGACCCTAGGCCCATGGGAGGTTCATGGGAGGGAGGGTAATCTTAACAGGTTATGTAGGATGGTGGGTTATGTAGGATGGTGGGTTTTGTTGCTTGTCTGGTATTGATTTGTCTGGTACTTGTTGTTTGTTGTTGTTGTCGTTTGTCATGTGTTGTGCCCGTTTTCCCATTTTTCCATATCCCATATTCATTTCCCATTTCCATTTCCATTTTTTTTTCCATATCCCATTTTCATTTTCCATATTCCATTTCATAATTCCATTTTAGTAGTTAAGGGTTTTTTTAGGGGGGTAGGTTGTTTGGGAGGGGGGTTTCTTTTTGGGGGTGGAGGGTTTGGTTTATAGGTTTTCGTGTGCCCGGCCTGGCTCTGGACTATGCGGACATGAGAGGACATGAGGCGGCGAGCCAGGTCGGGGTTTCAGGGGCTCGGTGGTGGGTGGTGCCAGCACCAGGACTATGCGGACATGGGAGGACATGGGGCGTGGTGCTGGCCGGGTGTGGTGAAGGGAAAAAAATAAATAAATAAAAAATTTCATAGTAAGTTTCAGTTGGGGTTTATTAGTGTTATATGTTTCATTGTACATCCCTCATTTTGGTTTTTTTTTTTTCTTTGTTTTTAGGATAGCTAGAGTTTTGACTGACGGATGGCTGAAGAAGAATGAAAGGCGGAGTGAAAGGCAGAATGAAAGGCGGAGTGAAAGGCGGAATGAAAGACAGAATGGATGGGGGCTGGTTTGCGCATGTTTTTGGGTTTTTAATTTTGTCTTGACGTTTCTTGTATTTGATGTTATTTATGCTATGTTTTGGATTTATGTATTGTCTCTGTTTTTGGTTTTTGTATGGTATTTTTCATATGTGACAGTGTTTGTGAACTTTTTCTACTTTTATAATAAAATAGTTCCAATTCCTTCGGGGCAACCGTGGGAGTCAGACGTGTCTGTTTGAGCTCCTGAGTTCAGAGGCTTACGTGGTTTTTGGACACTTGGAGACCGTTTATTGTGTGTGATCTTCGGTCTTTCGTTTGTTACAGACCGTAGCTCCGACTCCCTTCCCCGTGCGGAGGGGAGCCTTATCATGGAGCGTGGAGCTCCTGTCCCCCGGACCTTACAGGCGGGGGGCAGGAGAATGTCTTCTGACACAGCACCAGCAGAGCAGGGCAGGCGGAGGTCGCTGAGGCAGCAAGCCTCAATGAGACTGGCGACCAGGACAACAGCATCGGGAGCAGCAGCAGCGACACTGGCGGCTGCAGCATCAGGAACAGCATCGGGAGCAGCGACGTCCATAGAGCGGGCGACGCCGGCAGGAGTAGCGGTGGCGACAGGGGTGTCAGCAGTCCCGGCAGGTGGATCCGTGAAAACGGCGACATCAGCCACGGCGGTAACATCAGCGGCAGTGGCGGGTGAAGCCGGTCCGAAGGGGGCTACGGCCGCAGGATATGCGGCTCCCTCTGGAAGGGTCCCTGCAAGCAGGAGAAAAGACACAAGCTTACCGTCATCGCTGCCGCAATCACCCGCAGGATGGGGCATCAGGAAGGCTGGAGAGGAAGTCGCCATTTACAGCCGGAGGATCGAGGCGGTCCCGGAAGAATATGACCGAGCCCGGAGGTCCCTGTTCGCAATGAGTGGGGGAGCTTCAGAGCGCTCGCGCCCGTAGCGACAGGGCCTCAAGGAAGGACCGCCCGGTTTTCAGTAAGCAGGTAAGGAGCCTGAAAAAACAAATAAAGGCCCTGGAAGCCAGGTGCACGGAGATTCTGGAGGGCGCGGGGCCGTTCAGAGAGAAGCTGCTGAACGATGACCGCTTCTTCCGCAAACAGCAGGAGCGGTTGTTGAAGGAGGGCCCCGCGTCCTCAGACAGCTCGGGAGAGGACGACTATTGTGAGTCAGACCTGGAGTCGGATGACAGCATGGCGGTACAGTATAGTCGAGTAGCCATCCCTAGTAGCAGCAGCCTGATACCCACGTATACACAGGTATCAGCGCCGGCAGTGAAGCTGGAAGTCAGAATGACAAGACAGGAAGTCAGAATGACAGGACAGGAAGTGACGCAATCTCCCACACTCCCAGAGAACCAACCACTGCCCGAGACGGAGGAGGAGGAGGGTGGAGCCTCGGGAGAAGGCGGGAAGCTGATGAGGCAAATCTGCCAATTGGAGTCCCCGTCCAGAATGGACCAATTAGCATTCAGCATGTCAGATTTGGACGGGGAGGAGGAGGGAAAAGGAACCAAGACCAGGAAGAAGGTGAAAAGAGAAAAAAAAAAGAGAAATAGAGACATTTAAATTTGTCAGATCGTTGCCAGGGGAGCACCGCGCCGGGACTTCGGCCCAGGTTGCGATGCCTCCAGGAGAGAAAAGGGAGGCGCAGGCACCTCGGGTTACGCCAAGTGGCGGGGTGCCCGGGGTGCCAGCAGTCAAAATGGCGCCTGATAGTATCTTTCAGGTGGCGGCGGACAAGGCACTCATGGTTGCGGACAAGGCGCTCATAGCTGCGGACAAGGGCAAAGGAAGGAAATTGGAAGCCCCCCTGCGGAGGGGAGTGGCGTGGGAAAACCCCCCTCCCTGGTAGGAGTTCTCAAAATGACGATGGCTTCCCCCAGAGTGAGACGTAGGAAAGGGGGAGTGGCAGGTGGGCGTGGCTCATACTCCTCCAGTGCCGATGAAGCCAGTGATGCGGAGGTAATTTCCGGCGCTAAGGGGGCGCGTCCCCCAAAAACATCCGGCGCCGGGGTGACTGTGGATGTGGAGGCCGAGGTGTGCGGCCGGCCCCGCTGTGAGAAGAAAGACCGCAGGTGTAAGTGATGGACGAATGGAAAAGCCAGCTAAGCAGACGGGTAAGGTAAAGGGGAAAGCGGGAGGGACAAAAGGGGTAATTAGTAATCTTCCTGAAGAAGGTGGTGTAGTATGCAAGGGGGTCCAAGAGCCTGTAGTCGGGGAGGCTGTGGGTGGAGGGGCTATTACCATTGCTGCTAAAAACTCTACTGCTAGCAATATTTCAGTTGTGGTCCCTGTTTCTGGTATTTCTGCTGTTGTCCCTGCTATTGTTCCTGCTGTTGTTCCCGATGCTGTTCCTGATGCTGTTGTTGCTCCTGATGTTGTTGCTCCTGTTGTCCTCTCTGCTGTTGTCCCTTCTGCTGCAGTTGGAGTGACCCGGTCCGCGGCAACTATGCCAGGGCGGACTGTTGCCGCCTCTGGTGCTCCGGTTGCCGTGGCTGGGCAAAGTAGTTCTGCGCTGGTCCCTGGGAGTGGCTCTGGCACTCCGGCAGCAGAGGTTGTTGCGGCCTCCGGGCCCCCACGCTCCTATGCCAGTGTCGCTTCTGGGGTCCCTGGGGGTGCATCATGTCTTCCGTCGGGCTCCAGGGATGGCGATTTGCAACGGCAGCTCCTGGAGGCTTTACGGGCGGGCCAGTCCACAATGACCATAGATGGGCAGTCGAGAGACCTTAGGTTCTGGATCGAGCGTTTTGGCCTAGGGAAGTTCCGAGAGGAAGGAGGTGAGACCAGATGGACTCTCCCTACACCCGGGCGTAGGGGGCCGACACGGAGGAACGTGGCCCGTCTCGTGTGGGGGGGGAGCCGGCCCTTGTCCCCAGAGGAGGGGGGTCGTGGAACTCCTACTCGGGATGGGTTTCAGGGCAAGCGACATCTTTGCCCTGATTCATCCTGTCGGCTCCTCGGAGTTTGACATCAGCTTTGTTACCCCGGAGGGCTTAGAAACCTTCTGGGGAAACTATAGGCTGGTGAAGGATGAGCCCGCCTGGCGTGACTTTATGGTGTGGGCGGTGTCACGCCAGGATAACATTAAGAAAGTGACCGTTTTAACTCGTAACGAGTCACTTTCTTATATGGACATCATGACCTGGCTGAACAGGTTTGGGGAGGTCAAGGACTTCCCAAAGAAAAATCTCGACGAGTTCGGGATATGGTCGGGGGCCTGGACCTTCATGGTCAAATTGCGACACGAGGATAACTCGGTGATGCATATCCCGACCTCAACCTTCCTTGGGAAAGACAGGATCCTTGTCTTCTACCAGGGGCAGCCAAAACTCTGTCACAGGTGCAGTGACCCCTCACACTTGAGCGCCTCCTGCCGTGTGCAGAAGTGCGCCATGTGTGGGGAGGTGGGCCATCTCGCGGCGACCTGTGGCAGGGTGCGTTGCCACCTGTGTGGTGTCCTTGGGCACCCGATCGGGGCGTGTCCACGGTCTTTCGCAAACACCACCCGTCGGCAAGCGGGGGCAGTTGAGGAGGCTGTCCCTGCTGCGGAGGGGGTGAGTGGGGGAGGAGAGACTAGTCTTCCAAGGCAAAGGGAGAAGGCCCAGCCACCATCAAGGGCAAGGAGGCGCGAGAGGAGGAGGGAGCAGAAGGAGGGAGTTATGTGCCTTCCTTCTGCCCCTGGCTCTGCTGGGCCGGATCCTGATGCCGAGGCAGCAGTGGGCACGACCCTGGTTGAGGAGATGAGGAGACTGCAGAGGGAGGAAGAGGCTGACCAGTCGTCTTCTTCTCAGTACGTCAGTGCTGGGGAGGGAGAGACGGTCAAGCGGAGAAAGTCACCAAGTAAAGTGAGGGAAAAAACATCTGCCCCCCCCCCCCCCCGACGAAGGAACGCAGACTCGACGGCCCTCTAGTGGTAGGTCCCAACCGGTACCAATCCCTCTGTGAGGACGCGTCGGCCTCAGGGGAGGCTTCAGAGGGAGAGGTGGAGCCGTCAGGGGCTGCTGAGTCTCCCTCCGGGAGGGGCCCCCCTGCCCTCTGGGGGGGAGGCTGGCCTGGAGCCTGGAGGAGGAGATGATGCACCCAGGGCCAAAGTTGCTACTGTCTCTGCGACCGCTGTAACTCCTCAGGGAGAAGTTGCGGGGGAGGTCCATCCCTCCTCTGGCCAAACCGCACTGAGGGAGGTGATGGACCAATCCCAATGTAAGAAGAGGACCCGCAAGACGAGGAGAAGTCGCGGGTCCTCTTCAGACTCATCTAGGGGTGGTGGTGATAGGAGGAAAGGGGGTGGGAAGCTGAAGGTCATTGAGCTCAATCGGTCTTAATGGCAGTCCCCTCTCCACTGACGCTGGCCACCATTAATGTGGCCAGCATTAAGTCTGATACGGCTAGGTTTGCAGCCTTTGATTTTCTTGACCGGGTTGAAGCTGACATTTTGTTTTTGCAGGAGACCAGGCTCTGTACTCTATCAGAGATAAACAGAGCAAGGAGGGAGTGGCGCAGGGGGCCCTCCTACTGGTCTCTTGCGGCTGAGCTGTATAGTGGAGTGGCGGTGCTTTTTACTGCAGAGGTGAAATGCCAGCGACTGATCGAGCTCGAAATGGGAAGGTGCCTAGTCTTAGACGTCTTCATGAAGGGGCAAAGCCTGCACCTCATTAACATCTACGGTCCCCAGACAAAGTGGGACCGTAAAAGCCTCTTTATGAAGATCAAGCCTTTTCTTTTTACGGGCAAACAAGTCATCTTTGGTGGGGATTTTAATACCATAATTAGACCCTAAGACCGAGGAGGTACCAGAGATAGACTGCCCTATGATGGCGTCGCGTTAAATAGCATAGTGAGTAAAGCTCGCCTGGAGGATATCCACATCAGGCATTCCCCAGGTCACCGTGGGTTCACCTTTCAGAGAGGTAGTGTTAGGTCTAGGATAGATAGGTTTTTTTTGAAGGAGAATTCCGTCACCACCCCTGTGTCCGTGGTGGAGGTGGAGTTCTCCGATCACTGTCTAATTTTGTTTTCTTTGAATATTTCAGAGACCCTCCTGAGAGGAAGAGGTTTGTGGAGGCTGAATTCGTCACTCCTTGAGGAGGCAGCTGTAAGACAAGCCTTTGAGGAGTTTCTTCAGGATCAGCTATTATTACTGGGTCTTGAAGGCACTAGGTCAGAGTGGTGGGAGATATTCAAAAAAAAGGGTGGCGGGATTTTTCCGCCGGCTCTCAAGCCTCAGGTCACTGGATATGTACCGCATGTACACTGCACTGAGGAAGAGACTTGGACATCTGGTCTCGACCGGAGGTAGCAGGAGGATATCTCCGGTGTGAAGGCTTTGCTCAAAAGGTGTCAGTATGATAGGCACGCATCTCTGGTTCTTGAGAGGGACTTTGGGAAATACCGCTCGCCCGACCCCTACAGGAACTGTAAGATGTCAGTGGCTTGTAAGACAGTAACGGGCCTGATTGACAGTACAGGATCCCTGACAAGATCGAGGTCAGGGATCTTGGAGGTCGTCAGATCTTTCTACTCGACCCTTTTGGCAAAGAAAGAACTGAATCGGGATCGGATTTCAGGTTTCTTGGCTGAAGCCATTCCTGAGTCAGCAGAAGACCCTTCTCTTGGTGTTTTGATAGAACCTATAAGGGAAGAGGAAGTCGTCAGGGCTATTGGGGGTCTTGCCCTCAAGAAGTCACCTGGCCCAGATGGCTTAACATCTGAGTTCTATCGGACCTTTCAAGGAGCTTTGGCTCCCCTCTTGACTGACGTGCTTAATGAGTGTCTATCCTCGGGCACTCTGCCGAAGTCAATGAGGAGGTCCGCCCTTATAGTTCTGTCAAAGGGTAAGGATCCGAGCCATATTGGGAATTGGCGGCCCATAGCACTTCTCAATATGGACCGGAAGATTTTGGCGAAGGTACTTTTCAACCGGCTGGTACAGTTTGCGCCCCGGCTCCTCTCGCCGGCTCAGCACTGCTCTGTTCCCGGTCGTAGCACCTTAAGTGCGGTCCTGAGTGTCAGGGAGGCTGTGGAGCAGAGTAGGGCAGGTCGGTGGAAGGGGTACTTGCTGTCCCTAGATCAGGCTAAGGCCTTTGACAGGGTGAATCATGAGTATTTGTGGTCAACTCTCTTGAGGTACGGCCTGCCCGCGGGGTTCATTTAGTGGTTGCAGACCGTATACGCTGGGGCTGAGTCTTTCCCGCTTGTGAATGGTTGGGTTGGTTGTCCTTTTGAGGTAGGGTCGGGCGTCCGACAGGGATGTCCCTTGAGCCCGCTACTGTATGTGTTCGCCATTGATCCCCTGATTAGACGGATTAATGGTGGGCCGGTGGCGGGAGTCAGGATGGACCTGGAGGGCACTGGCTCCCCTTTGAGGACAGTAGCCTACGCGGATGATGTCACCGTTCTTGTCTCGTCACGGGAGGAGCTTGAATGGGTGATGTCTGAAGTGGACAGTTACTCGGAGGCTTCCGGATCAGCTGTAAACAGGAATAAGTGTGGAAGCCTCTGGCTGGGAGGGGGAGAGCCTGGTTTTTCTCTCCCGGACACCCTCCCAGAACCCCAGGGGTCTGTAAAGATCTTAGGCATCCATTTTGGCCAGGGTGATTACCCACTCCAAAATTGGGAAGGTAGGCTTAAGGATGTCGCCCAGAGAGTTGATTGCTGGAAGGGTTGGTCTTTGACCCTGAGAGAAAGGGTTCACCTTGCCAAAGCCTTCCTGCTCCCGTTGGTGATCTATCTAGGTAGCGTCTGTGCCTTGCCAGAGTCTTGTTGGAGTAGGATCTGTTGCCTGTTCTTCCAACTGTTATGGGGGAACAGGCTCAACCTAATCAGGAGGGAGGTTACATACCGCACAAGGAGGCTAGGGGGTTAAATATGGTTAACCCCGTGGTGTTCTTAATGAACACCTTTCTTAAGATCAATTTACCAAACCTCTCCTCCGAGGGGGCTCCTTCGTGGGTAGCCTCCTGCCAGGGGTGGTTTCGGCCCTTCTTCCAGAAATGGGAGTCAGGAGGGCAAGTGAAAGATCTTCGTGCACCCCATGGATATCTCCCGGCCTATGCTTCCCTGGTCCTGAAAGTGATTCGTCGGTGGGGTCTGGGGGCGTGGGAGATCAGGACTCAGTCAAGACGTTTTCTTGACGACAAGGTCCTGTTGACCCGCTTCCAGAAGCCTCTGGCGCTCAAAGATTGCCCAGGAGAAACCTTAGAGGGAGGGTTGCGTTTTCTTAACTCCAAAAGGTTTCCTCGGAAGTTTTGGGATCTGACCTGGCGCTGCCTCCTAGGTAAGTTATATGTGAGGGGGAACTTGAAGTACCGGAACTCCGACGAGCGAGGCTGCCCTCGGGAGGAGTGTGGCGACATGCTGGAAAGCATGGAGCACTTCCTGCTTCAGTGCCCCTTCAATATAAGGGTTGCAAATTGGTGGGGACCTCCACCGGTTGGCTGCGGCTGGCTGGCCTTTCCTATGCCGAGTGGGCCTATGGGGCATTCAAACACCCGGAGGGCAGGGACTGACAAACACTTTTTGTAGTTAGTGCAGTGGTCAGGTTTCACCTATGGTCAGCACGGTGTTTAGTATCGACGAGAGGCAAAATCCTCCTGGAGGTGGAGGTGGTTAAAAACATCATGGTGGACCTGGTGAGGGTGCGCTCTCGGGAGTACGAGGGGCTGGGCGCAGAAAGGGCTGGTACCCTCTGGAGGGGGTTCACTTTTTCTGTTCCCTGAGGGTTAGATAAGGGATTTAAAGTAGGTTAGTTAGGTTAGGGCCAGATAGGGATAGGTAGGGCAAGGTTTGCACGAGGGGTGGGGTTTATTATTTTCTGATAGGGAGGGACAGGTAGGGACAGGGTAGGGACAAAATGATAGATAGGGACATAGTGGTAGGGCGAGTAGACAGGGATGGGCCTCCTGTGCTCTCTTCCTGGTGGAGGGCTGGCGTGTCACCACATAGGCATTTTTGTTTTGGAAATCAGATGGAAGGGTAAGAGGCTTGAGGATAACCGACCCTAGGCCTATGGGAGTTTCATGGGAGGGAAGGTAATTTAACAGGTTATGTAGGATGGTGGGTTTTTGTTTCTTGTCTGGTATTTATTTGTTATTGTTGTCGTTCATATGTTGTGTCCATTTTCCCTTTTTCCATTTTTCCATTTTTCCATATCCCATATTTCATTTTCCACATTCCATAATTCTATTTGTTTGTTAGTAGTTAAGGGGTTTTTCAGGGGGGTAGGTTGTTTGGGAGGGGGGTTTCTTTTTGGGGGTGGAGGGTTTGGTTTATAAGTTTTCGTGTGCCCGGCCTGGCTCTGGACTTCGCGGACATGGGAGGACATGAGGCGGAGAGCCAGGTTGGGTTTCAGGGGCTTGGTGGTGGGTGGTGCCAGCACCAGGACTATGCGGACATGGGATGACATGGGGCGTGGTGCTGGCCGGGTGTGGTGAGGGAAAAAAAAAAATATATATTTTTTTTAGTAAGTTTCAGTTGGGGATTTTGTTAGTGTTATAAGTTTCCGTTATAAGTTTCCGTTATATGTTTCCATTGTATATTGCTCATTTAGATTTTCTTTTGTTAGAGTTTTTGACTGACGGATGACTGGAGAAAGACGGGAGAAGAGTGAAAGGTGGCGTGAAAGGCGGAGTGAAAGGCAGAATGGATGAGGCTGGTTCGCGATTGTTTTTTTTTTTTTGTCCCGGTGTTTTCTTGTATTTTATTTGTTGATGGTTTTATGCTATGTTTTAGATTTATGTATTGTCTCTGTTTATAGTTTTTATATTGTATTTTCGTATGTGACAGTGTTTGTGAACTTTTTTCTAATTTTCTAATAAAATAGTTCCAATTCCTGGAAAACCTCTTTAAAGGATTTATCCATCTTTCTAATATTGATGGCCTGTCCTTAGTATAGGCCATCAATATTACATCTGCGATGATACAACAGCCAGGACCTCTGCAGATCAGCTTTTCCAGGACAGTGCGGCTACAGGTAAAGGTAACAATTCTAGGAGCCACGCTGTTCACTTGCCATACAGGGTGTAGCAGTAGGTTTAGGTAGTGCAGTGGTGCACATGGTATAGTGAGTGAGCAGCATGGCTCCCGACATGTTATTACTTTTAGCCACCCTGTCTCGTACCGCTGATCTGCAGGGGTCCTGATGGTGGGCCCCTAGAAACAATTCCTCTGGTGGGCCCTAGACATCCCAGTCCGACACTGACCTCGGGGTATAGTTTGGCCTAGGACAGTTTATCCCTGGGGTACACTTTGGCCTGGGCCAAACTATACCCGGGCTTAATCTGGGCGGGGGTTAATTTGGCCTGTTACACCGGAACAAACAGATACCAAAGTCTTAATGTAAAATAGCATCCATAACGCTATATGTAACAAAAGCAGAATTAGCAAGTCAGATACTCATCAGGTAGAAGCTGAACTGGCAGCCACTTGAGGGGCAGGAGTTGTTGGTCTCTTGCACTTTGTTGGTCTTTGTGGCTTCAGGTCAGCTGGGTCGGGGTCTTCCACCAGCAATCCTTCACTCCACAGGACTTGAAGTCCTTCAGTCAAGGAGCAGATGAGGAATTCCTTGCCATTGAGACGAAAGGTGATGTAGAAAGGAAAGCCCCAGTGGTAGCGTATCTGGGCCTTTTGTAGTGCCAGAGTGACAGTGCGCATGGTCCTATGCCTGTCCAGGGTAGCTGAGGCCAAGTCTGCAGTTGAACCAATTGAGCCATATAAGGCAAAGGTTGTACATTTCTGGCCACTGAGAGGATCTGGTCACGGGGTTCAGAGTAGTGGAGCTTGAGAATCACATCTCTAGCGATATTCAGGGTTTTGGGATGCGCCAAGGCACAATGAATGCAGGCCATACGTAGTAGTGAGGAATCAACCTGCGGGAGCAGTTTAGAGAACAGGGCAGTGACGGTTTCACATAGCGTAGCCAGGGGAGTAAATACCGGGGTAGCAGCCCGCAGCCCTGTGGCAGCCTGTGAAGAATATCGCCTCTCCCAGCCGCCTGGCACGCCTGCGATCAAACTTCTTTCTTAACCTCCCACTCACACACCGTGAGTAGACCGGGTCATAGGATAAAAACGAAACGAGCGATATAAATTTTATATGTTTAATAACCCAAGTGGGTCGGTATGAATTAATAGCATATACAGAAATATACAATATTAATATGATCAAGCATAAACATACAAGCAAAAGGGCAATGATACAATACTCCAAAATAAAAGGAAATAAAGATTAGAAAAAATACCTGAGCACACGGCTTTGTCCTAGCTGTCTCTCTTCCATGCTCAACACAATAGACTCGTAGTCCGTTTCACTAGGCCACAGCACAGTTTTGGGCCTAGGGCGCAAGCTTAAGCAAGTTGCATAAAACAATTCTTCTACATGCTGTCCAGAACTAGGCCCTCAAAGCATTCCTCAGTAGGGCAGGCCCTCTCATCTTCTCCCAGATCAGAGCTCCTTACTGCCTCTTTGCTGAATGACCCCAGAATCCAGGTCTGCCCCCAGCATATAGCTAGTGCTCCACCCACCCCTTGCACCCAGGCAGCCCCCCTTCTCCCACCTTTGCAGAACCCTCGGAGAGATGGGTGAAGTTAAGGCTTGCTATCCCCCATCCCATCTGGCCAGGGATAATAAAAGTGCCTGGCTATAGCAAGCCATCTCCAATGAACACACATAAAACCAGTGAAGCCTATCGTTCAGCAATGTGGACTCAACTAAAGCACCGCATTCCAAGTGGGGGAAGGACTGACCTAAGCAAGTAAAACACACTTCCAAGAAAGATATAAAACTGAGGGTCGGTTCATCACACAGCCGCTACCACAAACCCCACAAACACTGCTATTGCGGTGACCAGATGGAAGGTAACGCTGCAGTTGGGATTGCGGGGTGCAAACAGCGCAGACTTGTCACGGTCTCTGGGCACGAGGGCGCAGCGCTGGTGCTGTCCCACGTTACCACCACTGGTACCGGTGATGAGGGGGCTGCACAAATGTTGGTGGTGATTGTTCCCCCGGGGCGCTTCCCCTATACTGTGCCGACTGGTGGTGTTTGGGGCGCCCTGATGTTGTCGGTGCAGAGTCAGACACAGAAACGGTTGTAAAGTTGAACTTTTACTTCCATGGGTGTGGAGGCACAAATGCTTAAACAGTTTACTCAATACAAAACAACGGGGTACGCCTGGTGACACAGCAAAGTCCTGGGGTGCAGGATAGACTTGATGAAAGGTGTTCCTAGCCCCTTATACTTCAGTGTTACAGCCCTAAGGTGCGTCTGGGCTCCTATTTGGCTCATAGGAGGATGCCCACCATGATACTAGTACATAATATTCCCCACTCACGTTATGTGGTCCTGATAGCTCAGAGTTTCGGGGTGCAATAGTCAGGGTGGCAGGATATTCCACAGGTCTGGCCTTGGCCCCTGGATCCTGTGATACTTGCTATGGAGCACGTGTTCCAGAATGTTCTCTCCACAGTCTCATGCTGACAAGATAATGATGCTTGACTTCCTTCAGGGCGATGGCTAGGCAGACAGGGGACAGGATCTTCTGAATAGCTGGAGTATGTCAGCTCTCCAACCTTCCTGGGCCTGTCTAGGACTTGAGATTCCTGCACTATACTCACAGGACATCACACTTATCTCCTCACCTCCTCCTCCTAACACTCCACACTTCTAACTCCTCACACGCAGGACCTTCCTGCAGGGGTGTTACCATGGGGACCCAGTGATCAGCTGACTCCTCCCCTTTTCCCAGGCGATGTCCTCCCATTGGACATTTGGTTACTATTCAATCCTATGGGAGGTGTAATGCATGTGTGAGGCTCACTAGGTGGTGCTGTGTTGTGTGAGACTCAGGACCCCCTGCTATGTCACACAGGCTATGAAGCAACAGGAAATAATACAATGCACAGAGATCACCCTCAGCCCAGCCATAGCCAGCTCTGGGATGCCACATACTCCCCCTCTTTCACTGAGCCGACCTCGGCGACGGGCTGGCGTGAAGGTGAGAAATGTAACATAACGTTAATAAATACGAATAAAGTGCAAATGTCACTAACAGTTTAGAAAAATATAATACCTAGAAACTTGAGGTAAGACCTCCCGGCATAGTCCTGGAATGTCCATGAGAAGTCTGAAGGGTAACGGAGAGATAATTAAACTCAGACTTATGGAACCTTTTGGCGGTACCATCAGACAGTCCATATAGAAACAACAGTAGTGCAAATGGGTCCAGAGGCTCTCTGGCACAAATTTCGTGAGTGTCCATTATCATGAGAGTCTCTCTGAGAAACAATAAACAGTCCTTTCTGTAAGGAAGAGTAGGCACTCTAGCACGAATGTCCATACCGCAATGGGGTAACAGAACTTCCTTGGCTCGGTGAGCCAGGCACTATGGCTTGGATTGTTGCATATAAATGTAAATACTATATTACATGGCAAGATATTATATATATACTGTATATACACACAGGAAAAACATTAATGTAATCAGAGCAGGAATAACATATATACAGAAGCAGAGACAGTTAACCTCTTTTACCCGAGGACAGCCATGGCATCACTATAGCGTGTTGGAGGTATGCCTTTTGTGGTACGCTCAGAACGCCTAAGTGGAACAAGATTTGAATCAGGAACAGAGTCACTGAAATCAATTAAATCATCTGTCGAAGGGTTCTCTTGCACTAGAGCAATTGGTGGATAACAGCTAAATGGTAGTAGTTTAGGCGCCCACATAAGCTCAGTTAACGTTGGGGGTCTCTCTTTCGCTTCAGACGGTGACAAGATCTCTGTACTCGTTGTCTCAGCTGGGGGCACCTCTGTGGGTAGTCCTTCTTTAAGGCACAGCTTCAGACGGTTTCGGTGTACTACTTGGGGCTGTCTCCCAGGTTTAGAGATCTCATACACGTCGGATTCAGGATATGGTATGGAGATGACACTGTATGGTTCTTTCTCCCAGAATGGATCCAATTTCCCATTCCGATGGTTATTCCTTAACCATACACGGTCGCCAACTTTCAGGGGCGCTGCATGGGCGTGATGGTTGTAATCCTCCTGTTGTCTCCTACGAACCTCATCCATGCGCGTTTCAACTATCTCTTTAGCTTCCTCCATACGTCGGCGGTGTTCAACAACCCAGTCTGTTATGGGTAGTGGATTGATGGTGTCAGGGACCTTCACACCAAGGGTTAAGTCTGAAGGAAGTTGACCTTGTCTTCCAAACATTAGATAAAATGGTGCGTATCCCGTAGATGTTTGGGGTGTGTTGTTGTAAATATAGGCCAAGTCCTTGATACGCTCAGGCCACTCAACACCAGGTGTAACTGCGGCTGTTCTTAGCATGCCGATGATCACTTGATTTGCCTTCTCGCACATACCATTCCCTTGAGGGTGATATGCTGTGGTTCGCAACTTCTTGCAGTCTTGGAACTGACACAGCTCACGGAACAATTGGGATTCAAACGCCGATCCACGGTCGGTGAGGATATGCTCAGGACAACCGTAATGGTGGACAAACTCTGCGTAGAAGGTCTCAGCCGTAGTTCTTGCTGTAAGATCTCTGACAGGCACGATGACAAGGAACTTGGAGTAATGATCCACCATTGTCAGAGCGTAGCTGTAGCCGGAACGTGTGGGACCCAACTTCACATGGTCCAGAGCAACAATTTCACACGGCTTTTGAGTCTTAATTGGATGTAGAGGGGCCTTCTGATCTCTTCGACCTTCCTTGGTGATACTACAGGCGGGACACTCTCGGCACCAACTCTCAATGTCACTCCTCATCCCAACCCAATAGAAGCGACGACGGATGGTAGCTTCGGTCTTTTGTACCCCGAAGTGACCGGATCTGTCATGATACGCCTCAAGTATCATCTGTGCGTCTCTTCTTGGTACGAGGATCTGATGAAGCCTTTCACCTGTGACAGGATCAAGAGTGTTTCTAAGTAGAAGGCCTCGTTGGACAAACAGGCGCTTCCTCTGTCGCCAAAGGCGTTTTAATTCCACGTCATGAAGACCTCTCTTTACACGGGTTGGTATTCTTCCTGTAAGCAGGAAATCTGACAATTCTCCTAAAACTCTGCTCTCTTCTTGGAACGTTTTCCACAGAGATGGCTCCTGGAGGGATTCGGCAGCTGTTTTCGCCAGAGATTCTCCTTCTACAGGGACACCAATAGCAACCTGTTGGGCAAACTTGTTGTAGAATGGTGGCATCTCCACCTCTTCCCAGATGTCTTCTCGGGGTGGTTCTTCTCCCACAGGCAACCTTGAGAGTGCATCAGCGTTAGCGTTGGACTTGCCACTGCGATACTTGACAGAGAACTTGTAATTCGCGAGTCTTGAGGCCCACCGTTGTTCAAGGGCTCCCAGTCGAGCAGTGTCCAGATGCGCCAACGGATTGTTATCTGTGTACACGGTAAAGGGTGTGGCAGCCAGGTAGTCTTTAAACTTCTCTGTCACGGCCCAGACAAGCGCCAGAAGTTCGAGTTTGAAAGAACTATAGTTCTGGTCGTTCTTCTCCGCGCCTCTCAGACTCCTGCTGGCGTAGGCGATGACTCGCTCTTTGTTGTCCTGAACCTGGGACAACACTGCACCCAAACCTTGGTGACTTGCATCTGTGTACAAGCGGAATGGCTGACTGTAGTCGGGATAGGCTAGAATTGGTGGTTGCGTCAGAAGTGCTTTAAGCGCTTGAAAGGCTTCCTCTTGACGCGCTGTCCAGTCTACCAGAAGCTTTCAGTTGTAGTTTTCTCTGGGACAACCGCGCAACAACTCGTTCAGAGGCTCGGCTACTTGGGCGAAGTGTGGTATGAAACGCCGGTAGTAACCTGCGAATCCAAGGAAGCTTCGGACTTCTTTGACGGTAGTTGGTCTTCGCCAGTTCTGGACTGCAGTGATCTTTTCAGGATCAGGTTGGACGCCTTGTGCGCTCACGACATGCCCAAGGTAGTGAACTTGGGGTTTCAACAGGTAGCACTTGGAGGGCTTCAACTTTAGGCCGTGCTGTATAAGTACCTTGAATACCTCGGACAGGTGACGAAGGTGTTCTTGGTATGTCCGGGAGAATACAATAACATCGTCCAGGTACAGTAGCACACTCTGGAAATTCTCATGGCCAAGGCACCTCTCCATAAGCCGTTGGAATGTGGCTGGGGCATTACATAGCCCAAATGGCATACTATTGAATTCAAAGAGTCCCATCGGGGTCGTAAACGCAGTCTTTTCATGATCTTCAGGCGCCATAGGGACTTGCCAGTATCCACTGGTTAAGTCCAGGGTTGAGAAACAGGTAGCTGATCCCAAAGCCGTTAGAGATTCCTCAATCCGCGGCAATGGGTATGCGTCCTTGTGCGTGACGTTGTTGAGTTTACGATAGTCCACACAAAATCGTAGGGTTCCGTCTTTCTTCTTGACAAGGACTAGCGGGGCTGCCCAGGGGCTGTTACTCTCCCGGATGACATCAGCATCTCGCATCCCTTGGATCAACTTTTTCACCGGTTGGTACATCGCTGGTGGTATTGGACGGTGACGCTCCTTGATTGGATGGTGGTCGCCAGTCAGAATGCGATGTTGTATGGTCGTGGTCTTACCAAAGTCCAATGGGTGTTTGCTGAATGCCTGTTGGTAACGCTTGGCCACATTGCGAACCCCATTGATGTGCTCTATAGGGGTATTGGCGTCTCCCACGTTCAATTCATCCCACCAGGACTTCGTGGCTCCATTCTGAATGTTTTCAGCAGCTTGGGTGGAACGCTGTGTGGCGGTAGAATCACCAGAGAGAATGTCTTCTGGTGCTAACCGGTGTAGCAGGGCCACAGAGTGGAACTTGTGGAGGTTCACGGGAGCATCGCCCAAGTTGACTAAGCGGACAGGAACACGTCCATTGGAAACTGTGACAAGGCTGCGGGCAGCCATGACAAGTGGTTGGCCATCTACCTGTATGGGTTGTAGCAAGGCCTCGTAGTCCTGATTTTCTATGCCCGGACGGGCACGGCACCACACCATAGTTTCTGTTCCAGGCTGTAGGGTTACTGGACGGGTATCTTGGATCCGGACTCGACCAATTTCACCTTGTTTGTTGGCGAACTTGTGCTGGGCATTGAGTACACGAATGGCCCGCTGAATGGTCTGCTGGTCACTGGGAGAAGCTGTAAGGAGAGAGGCATGCAAGGCATCCAACACTTCTGCAAAGCAATGGCGTAAAACATTCATGCCTAATATTACAACTGCAAACCTATCATCCTCTACATCAGTGACAATTACACCCTGTCTAGGCAGTTTCAAGTCCCCAATCTGGATAGTGGGTTCCCAATAACCCTGCTGTGGTATGGGCTGTCCATTGCTGGCACACAGATTTATCCATGTGTCAGGTGTTCCATTCAACACACCTAAGTCCCAATGTTCAAGGAACACCTGCTTGCGCAGGGTTGTTACCTGAGATCCAGTGTCCACCAACGCTGTCAGAGGGACGCCGTTCACCCGGATTGTGATGTGTGGGCAGGCTGAGACGAAGCGTGACAATGGCACTGAAGATTCACCTGGGCCCTTCTTCTTTCCTCCCGAGGGGCGGCCCGCTGCCTCGGGGGTGGCCCGTTTAACTGAAAACACTGAGGCCTGGTGTGTCCATATCTATGGCAATAGGTACAGTATGGCCTCTCACTCTGCGGAGGTTTCACTGAAGACGGACGTCTGGGTGGCGACTCAGGTGAGATGTTGAGACTTCGCAAAGGATCACTGGACGATGAAGACGGCTGGGTCAGACGATCTAGACGGACGGTGATCTGTTCCATGGCACGGGTCAGATGATCCACTCGGGCCAGAAGGTCATCTCTGGAGTCTGCTGGTGTAGTCTGCGCAGTTTGGGCAGCAGGTGAGGTACCCAGAGGTAGTGGCAGGACAACTGGAGCAATGCTTGTTGAGGGTCCAGGTGAGGGAGCACAGATGACTGGGCTCGGCTGGGGCTGCTCCTGTCCCAAGACCTGGATGGCAAGGGCCTTGAAGTCAGCAAACGTGATGCTGGGATGTTGTGCAGCAAGCATTCGCAACTGACTCTGGAGCAATGTGGTACCCGCCCCTTCTATGAAGCGGTCAAGCAAGATTTTATCAGAGTCCACATTTTCACGTGGATCCACTTGCACCACAGCTCTGAACGCCTCTTGGAGGGATAAAGCATAGTCCCGCAGGGTCTCACCAGGTAGTTGTCGTCTGGAAAAGAAGCGCATCTTTACCTCGGAGACAGATCGCACGTCAAAGTTCACCTGGAGTTTGTCCAGAATTTGCCCAGGGGTTCTTTTGTCAGAGGCAGGCCAGGATTTGACCTCCCTAGCTGCAGCACCCTCAAGCTGGCCCAGCAGGATCTGTATCTGCTGTTCTGTATTCAGAGGATAGAACTGGAAGAGAGACAGCATCTTCTCACGAAAGTCCCTGAGGGTATGCGCCTCCCCTTTGTAGCGCGGCAGCCATGGTGCGCCAGGGTAAAATGGCATGGAGAATGGTAGGCTGCTCGCCATGGGCACTGCTGGATCACTAGAAACAGATGGCACAATGTCACTTTGCTCAGTCATGTTGTTTGCAGGTATGACTGAAATTAGGTCGCCGTCTCTTTAAGAAACTCAACTGCTTGCTGGCAGGGAATGGAGACTACAACTTGGAATGCTGTCCCTTTAAGAATGCTGTAGCTATTAACAGAGTCACTGTGATGCAGGCTGACGGTGTGCTCCCCCTCTTTAATGGTGGCACTCCCCACGGACACTGTACTGTACACGGAAAACACTCGCTGGGGCCGTGGGAGGACTGAAGACAAGGACAGGGAGGCACAGTACTCACTGACAGCAACTGCAGCGTGGACCAGAGATCAGCGGTGCACAGCAGGGATGGTGATGCGGCACCGGAGAGTCAGAAATGGCGCTGGCACGTTCGCCTTTCACTTTCTTGTATGGGTGCGCTGGAGCATTGCGCTCAGCATTCTGGGCTCTCCTAAGATGGCGGCAGATGGGTCTCCCGGCCTCATGGGCAGTGCTAAAAATCTCCCGCACTTTTGCAAGATACAGTTAACCCTTTGTGGGCGTTCTTACACAGCGATGTGGCGCAGCAAACAAGTCCTGGGCGTTTTAACTCTTCCAGGGCTGTAACACACTGAGAGGACAGTCTTTAGGGCTTACTTCAGGGGTATAGGGCTCCCCCCTCTTTGTGGCAAGCACTCTCAGGGAATAAACTTGATCTTAGCAAAGTCCACAATAAAGACCGATGCTCTGGAGACAATTTGGCGCACTTTTCGTGATGATTTTCTCAAAATGGCACACACCCGTATCCTGTTCGTGACGCCAGTTTTTCTTGCGGTGACCAGATGGAAGGTAACGCTGCAGTTGGGATTGCGGGGTGCAAACAGCGCAGACTTGTCACGGTCTCTGGGCACGAGGGCGCAGCGCTGGTGCTGTCCCACGTTACCACCACTGGTACCGGTGATGAGGGGGCTGCACAAATGTTGGTGGTGATTGTTCCCCCGGGGCGCTTCCCCTATACTGTGCCGACTGGTGGTGTTTGGGGCGCCCTGATGTTGTCGGTGCAGAGTCACACACAGAAACGGTTGTAAAGTTGAACTTTTACTTCCATGGGTGTGGAGGCACAAATGCTTAAACAGTTTACTCAATACAAAACAACGGGGTATGCCTGGTGACACAGCAAAGTCCTGGGGTGCAGGGTAGACTTGATGAAAGGTGTTCCTAGCCCCTTATACTTCAGTGTTACAGCCCTAAGGTGCGTCTGGGCTCCTATTTGGCTCATAGGAGGATGCCCACCATGATACTAGTACATAATATTCCCCACTCACGTTATGTGGTCCTGATAGCTCAGAGTTTCGGGGTGCAATAGTCAGGGTGGCAGGATATTCCACAGGTCTGGCCTTGGCCCCTGGATCCTGTGATACTTGCTATGGAGCACGTGTTCCAGAATGTTCTCTCCACAGTCTCATGCTGACAAGATAATGATGCTTGACTTCCTTCAGGGCGATGGCTAGGCAGACAGGGGACAGGATCTTCTGAATAGCTGGAGTATGTCAGCTCTCCAACCTTCCTGGGCCTGTCTAGGACTTGAGATTCCTGCACTATACTCACAGGACATCACACTTATCTCCTCACCTCCTCCTCCTAACACTCCACACTTCTAACTCCTCACACGCAGGACCTTCCTGCAGGGGTGTTACCATGGGGACCCAGTGATCAGCTGACTCCTCCCCTTTTCCCAGGCGATGTCCTCCCATTGGACATTTGGTTACTATTCAATCCTATGGGAGGTGTAATGCATGTGTGAGGCTCACTAGGTGGCGCTGTGTTGTGTGAGACTCAGGACCCCCTGCTATGTCACACAGGCTATGAAGCAACAGGAAATAATACAATGCACAGAGATCACCCTCAGCCCAGCCATAGCCAGCTCTGGGATGCCACACTATCATTATACTCTGGGGTCTTTTTAGACCCCTGAGTATAACGATCAGGGGCTCAGGGGAGGTGAGCGAACATAAAAAACACTGTAACTCACCTCTCCTGCGCTCCGACAGGCTTTGGGCCTGTTTGGTGACGTATGCTTCACGACGTCGGCCTGGCTCACGCGAGATCTGGTCCAACATTGAAGATGGCCGAAGTAGCACACGGGAGTGCACCGGAGCGAGGACAAGGTAAGTTGCATTGTTTTTTTATGTTTGTATGCTCCCCTGGGTCTCCGATCATTATACTCCGGGGTCTGAAAAGACCCCGGAGTATAATAATCGTTCATGGGTGGCCCACTATGGGGCATAATACTATGTGAAGGGGCCTCTAAGCTGCATAATACTGTGTGCAGGGGCCACTATGGGGCATAATACTGTGTGCAGGGGCCACTATGGGGCATAACACTGTGTGCAGGGGCCACTATGGGGCATAATACTGTGTGCAGGGGGAACTATGTTGCATACTAGTGTGCGAAGGAATCCGGTTTGTGCGGGGGAGAGGTGTTGGAGGGGGCGGTCCGGGGGGGATGGGGGCGGCGGTTCATGGCGGCCCCATGTTAAATGTTTGCCTTGGGGCCCAGCCATTCCTAGTTACGCCACTGAGCATAGCTATTCAGATAGACCTCTAATACGAATGTTGGGCCTCCTCTACCTATTCTCCAAGTCCTCAACATTTAGTTCAAATGCTTCAAGGTTGGTTGCCTGATCATCAAAGTGAGCTTTATCCTCCTCCAGGGCATTGGCAATGTTATCCATTTTATCCTCTACCTCAGCAACTCTGGAGCTGAGGTACTGAATTTGTTTAGAAATCTCAGTGGAGAAAAGCTGTTGGATTCTGGTAAATAGAGCAGAGGGGTCCAGGTCGGCAGCCCTGGCACCCACCATAGGTTCAGTGCAGAGGCTGCAAGGGCAGTAATACTACCGAGCTGAGATCCTCCTTCAGCAGAGCCAGAGAGGTCAGGAGTCCGGAAAAGTTCAGGCAAAGTATGCCAGGCTGACACGTCGTCCCATACTTTGCAAGATTTTGACTTCTGAGATCAAGTGGGCATCGTAGCCAGGTAGCAGGTGTGGAGGCGGCCCAGTCGGAGGTGTCAGACCAAAAGTGCTAGAGGAGGTGCTGTGGCACAGAGTGTTCGATTTTTGTCTCATCACTTCAAATTACCTTGTTCCAGAAGTTTTGAGGCTTGTCTCTGTGTTTGGCGTATCGAAGGCGAGATTCTTTGTGACATTTATGCAGTAATGGCTTTCTTCTGGCAAATCGACCATGCAGCCCATTTTTCTTCAAGTGCCTCCTTATTGTGTATCTTGAAACAGCCACACCGATAGTTTTCAGAGAGTCCTGTATTTCAGCTGATGTTATGTGTGGGTTTTTCTTTACATCCCAAACAATTTTCCGGGCAGTTGTGGCCGAAATTTTGGTTGGTCTACCTTGGTTTCTGGGCATGTTATCAGGCCAAAATCACCAGAGTATTTGAACAGGGTCATTTTGATGTTTTTGGTTGTCATTATGTTTTAAAAAGAGAAAACACAGAAGTTTGACAATAAATGACTTCAACCAACCACTAACCATGAGTGGAGAGAAAGTTTTTGTGTTATCATCCATATTCTTTGAAAAAAAGGCCA
Source organism: Leptodactylus fallax (assembly GCA_947044405.1). Taxonomy (NCBI): domain Eukaryota; kingdom Metazoa; phylum Chordata; class Amphibia; order Anura; family Leptodactylidae; genus Leptodactylus; species Leptodactylus fallax. The sequence continues at coordinate 2,351,323 of CAMRHE010000166.1, forward strand.
AAAAAACAAAACATCTGCCAGGGTATGTAAACTTTTTAGCACAACTGTATATAGTATGTGGCCTTACTTACACAGCAACAGTAGTATATACAGTAACCAAAGTATGCACCCATCCCTACTTTTCTCAAACCTCAAGAAAGTAGAATAGCAGACACCATAAGTCTTAAAAAACACAGAGTTTTTATTCAAATATTTTTCAATTCACTTGTCCAATACTTGATTTGTATGGCTGGGAGGAAAATGGTTGCCTCTTGTAAATGCCTTTTAGTGCTAACAGATGCCTTTTCATATTTCACTGCACATGGACCAATATGCCAATATTATTAATAAAATAGAGTCAAAGTTTGAAGTATCTATTTGCAGAAAAGCTTTAGGAACATGTTAAAAGGACAAATTCTGAGATATGAAGTCAAAATCTTTAGTCAAATAATCTCATGGCAGTTCATGGAATATAATATATCTCTGCAATATACCCACAATGTGCCGCCACATGATGTGTAGGAACAAAACATCTAAGGATGAATAACTATGCTGGAGCATGCACAATTATATTTTGTTATAGACTGTCGTGATGAAAAAAACCCTTTGTGTATGCAAAATCACAGGAAATGTTTGGAGATGGAACCGTGAGGAGGCCTAACATGGTGGCTGATCTCCCCCTTTCCTGGCTTTGGCATGAAATCCTCTTGAATGCCCTAAGCATAAGACGAGGAGGTGCACCTGAGTGATAGATGGTGGAAGTTTTCATTGGGGCTCTTCTTGCCTTCTTGCTTGTGTTTCGGGGGAAATATGAAAAAAGTCGCCGAGCATTAAAATACAAAATACCCTTCTTCTTTAAGGGGTTAATACCAAGTCACCATACTGACCACTGCTTTCTCTTTTCCACAATATGCATGGACATAGTAATAATATAGGTTTTGAATGTGTCTACTTATGAGAGAAGTATCCAATTAATAGCTCATAGAAATGCATCCACTAACAGAAAATGATTATCTTAATTATATTTTTTTCCTACCATCTCAGATAACATTTTGGAAAGACTACAGGTGCAGATTTAATAATGCAGGTGAAAGAATCTCCCTTGTACTGGACATATTAATAAGTCCTGCAATAACAAAGATTACAATTCTCAATTCCTAAATTAATTTCCGAGGAAGAGTGTGAACGCTTTTATCACATTTCATGTCATGAACTGAACTAACAAAGCCAAAGGAAAATAACAGCTAAAATTACATTCAGTTGTGGAAACTCATACTGATATACAGAGTCAAAGAAAAGTATTTAAGTCCAGTTGCCATGGCACAAAGTTTTCGTGTTCATTAAATGGGTAGAATCATTTGTTCTCTCTACTACATAAAAAATGGATTTTTTTATATTGCTCTAACAATCTTTCAGAAAGTGAGTCTTTTAGGTCCATTCCAGTTAAAACAAATATAGGTGTACAAGTTTTCAAGGAATCTGCTTGCTGACTTTCTATAGGAACTACCTTTGTGTAACGTCTCTGCCTGTTGGGGTCTTTGCACCACCCTCCGCCCGCACACGGCGGCGCAGGAGGCGTGCTCAGTTTGACTCCTTGTTTAAGATTCTTGTTGCTCAGTCTGAACACTGTCCTAGACTATGTAATTGATTTTCTGCCACACCTGTCTACTTCCTTGGTATTCCTCTGCTCCACTATAATAGTTAATTTTGCCTTGCCTGTGTGATTGACAGCCTTTCCTCCTATCAAGTCTGGGGCGGGTTTTGTCTTCCTATTTATTCTTTGCTCACATTCATATTGGCGCTGGTTATTGCTTCTTGCATTCTGGCTGTTATTCCTTGCTGTTTTGTTACTTGTATTTGTATTCCTTACCTCTGGCCTTGACTTTTGACTATTCTCTTGGATTTTGATTCTATACTGCATTGCTCGTCTGTTACCGAACCATTGGCTTTCTGACCTCCCTTTTTGTCGTTTGTTCTATCTGTGTTCTGTGTTGTCACTTTACTCAGTATAGGGTTTGTCTTCAGGTTGTCCTTTTACCGTTTAGGGTAAACTGAGGCAATAGGAAGGGACAGTGGCTGGGGTGAGATTAGGGCTCACTTGTCTCTGTCCTTCCTCCCAGTCCCCTGCAGTAGTGTGAGGGTATTGCTACGTCTGGCAAGACCCAAACACTTTGTTTATGTGATTGAGCTTGGCTCTTTTAACCCCTTAATAACCGGGCCATTTTTTGTTTTTGCATTTTCGTTTTTCCCTCCCCACATTCCAAGAGCCATAACTTCATTTTTCAGTTGACAGAGTCACATGATGGCTTATTGTTTGCAAAACAAATTGTACTTTGTAATGGCACCATTCAATATGCTGTGCAATGTACTGGGAAGCTGGAAAAAAAATCAGAATGAGGTGCAATTGGAGAAAAACTGCATTTACGCCAAATTCATATGGGTTTAATTTTTACAGCATTCACTGTGTGGTAAAAATGACATGGTACCTGCATTCTGCGGGTCAGTACGAACACGGTGATACCAAATTTATATAGTATTTGTAATGTTTTGATACCTTTTAAAAAATGTAAATCTTTGCTAAATAGAAAAAAAAAATTTGCGTCGCCATATTGTGTCACCTGTAACTTTTTCATATTTATGTATGGAGCTGGGTAAGGCGTCTTTTTATGCGGGACAACATGACGTTTTTATTGATACCATTTGGGGAAAGATCTAATGGTTTGATCACTTTTTATTCAATTTTTTATAGGAGGTAAAGTGTTGAAAAAAACGCTATTTGGCCATTTTGATTTTTTTTCCCCGCTACGCCATTCACCGTATGGGATAAATATTTTAATATTTTAATAGTTCGGGCATTTTGGAGCGCAGGGATACCTAAAGTGTTTATGTTTACTTTTGTTTATTTACTTTTATATCTGATCTAGGGAAAGGGTGGTGATTTTTTTTTGTTTTTTTTTATTTTTTTCATACTTTTAAAAACTTTTTTTTCTACTTTTACTTGTATGATCAGACTCCTTATAGGGACCTTGAAACCTAGGGAGTCTGATCGATCATACTATTCACTGCGATACTACTGTATCGCAGTGAATAGCAAAATGCCTTCACTGCTATTAGACTATGCCTCTGGCATCGTGTATTAGCTCTAATGTAATGACAGCCTGGGAGCCTTCAATAGGCTCCCGGCTGTCATGGCAACCAATCGCTGCCCTCCGATGACGTTCTGGAGGGTGGCGATTGGGGAAAATGGCGACGCCTGTGGCGGCTGCGAGATTTAGACGCCGCGGTCCTGTTTGACCACGACATCTAAAGGGTTAACAGCCGCGATCGGTGCAGGCACCGATCGCTGCTGTTAGCGGTGGGTCCTGGCTGTATTATACAGCCGGCACCCACCGTGTATGGAGAGCGCTCAGCTCCCGAGCGCTCTCCATACATCGTCATGCGACTCAGGACGTACTATTACGCCCTGGGTCGTTAAGGGGTTAAAGACACAGCTCTGTAAGGCCCGTTGCAGATGACCATGGGCGAGATCCATGTACTATCCTTGTTTTTCACGGATTGCACACTGACCCAGAGGCATAGCTAGCGGGGGGGCAGAGGGGGCGGCTGCCCCGGGCCCACTAACTTTTTGGGGCCCACCCCGGGGCCACCATTAATACATCCTTTATTTCTAACTAGATCGGTGTCTGCAGACACCGATCTAGTTACAATGCTTCCTGGTGCTTAACTGTCTTGTAAACCACAAGCCACTTCAGGCCTGCGGTTTACAAGACCCCCGAGACCACAGACCGACGTCTTCTTTTAAGCACAGGCGGCGCGATGACGTCACAACATCGCGCCGCCCGCGCTCAGACACAGACGTCAAGCGCGTGGACTGGGAGGAAGCAGCGGCTCCGTTCATCAGCATCGCAGGTAGGTGAGTATGACTTTTTTTTTGTGGGTATATTAATAGTATAAGGGGTGGTTAGGAGGGGGAAATCTAACTATAAGGGAGGATTCATTAGGGGGCATTATGACGATGGGGGGGTCATTTATATAAGGATTATTACAGGGTATTATAAATACAAGGGGGGAGGTTATTTATATAAGGGGCCATTAGGGGGCATTATTTATATTAGGAGGCATTATGAACATAAGGGGGTGGTCATTGATATAAGGGGTCATTAGAGGTGCAGTATTTATGTCAGGGGGAATCAGGGGCATAATATGAGGGTCAATTAATTTAATTAAAGTTGCACTTGCACCTTATTAAGACTAAGGCCCCACGTAGCAGGCTGCAGCAAAAAAAGCGCTGCAGGAAAAACCGCGGCGGTAACGTTGTGGTTTTTCCCGCAGTGCTTTTCACAGAAGATCCGCAGAGGTTTCCCCTGTGGACTTTCTGTTTTCAATACACCTATATGGAAATCGCCAGTGTTTCCATAGGTATAATTGACATGCTGCAATTTCCAAAACCGCAACGGTTTTGGAAATCGCAATGTGTCTGCTGCACGTATTTTTCCGCAGTGTGTGGATGGGATTTGCTAGAATGTTGCGATTTTTTTCAGTGGGTTTTCACCACATGGAGCCCCCATCCTTACTTTGCAGTATAATATGCACAGCGGATAATCTGCGATTTCCAAAACAGTCGGTGTTTTGGAAATCGCAGAATGTCAATTATACCTACGGAAATGCTGGTGGTTTATCTATAGATATAATTGAAGCAGAAAGTCTGCAGAGGAAACCTCTGCGAACTTTCTGTGCAAAGTGCTGCTGGAAGAACCGCGATGCATCGCCGCCGCGGTTTTTCCCACAGCTGTTTTTTGCTGCAGGACGCCACATGGGGCCTTAGCCTTAAGGCGTTTTCGAGCTCATTTTTATTGATGATCTATCCTCAGAATAAAACATCAATAAGAGATAAGTGATTCCCCACTGATCAGCTGTATGAAGGTACCCGGCGCCTGTTTATATCACACGCTGTCTGTTTATAGTGACCGTGTGATGTAATTCCAGCCTTGTCACATAGACATGTATAGGACGTAGTTACATTACATGGCCACTATGAAATGACACTATGTAAACAGAGAAGGGGTCACGGTGCTTACACAGATACCACGGTTCATTCAAACAGTTGTTCCTTGGGGGTCCCGGGTATTGGAACCCCAAATTTTTTTTTTTCCCTTTTTTTTCCTTTTTAATTAGGAAACACCTGGGGCATTATTAATAAGGGGCAAATTATTTAAAGAGGACCTTTCACATCCTCATGTATATGCAGTTTTACATACCACTAGAAAGCCGACAGCGTGCTGAATTCAGCACACTGCCGGCTTTCCCGTTATATGCCCCGGGGCTGGAGATATCGGGGGTCTAAATTTCACCGTTCACTGTCAGAAGGGCGTTCCTGACTGTCTAGCTGCGCTGTGAGGAACGCCCTCCCTGACTGTGCTCGTCCATAGACTTGTACTGGGGGGGCGTTCCTCACAGCTCGGCGTCATCACTGGGCTGAGTACACCCCAGTACAATTCTATGGACGGGTACTGTAAGGGAGGGCATTCCTCACAGTGCAACTAGACTGTCAGGAACGCCCTTCTGACTGGGCTGTAAGGAATGCCCCCTCTGATAGTACTCGGCTCAGAGAGAGGGGGCGTTCCTTACCGCCCAGTGATGACGCTGAGCTGTAAGGAACGCCCCCCCTTCCCAGTACAAGTCTATGGACGAGCACAGTCAGGGAGTGCGTTCCTCACAGCGCAGCTAGCCTGTCAGGAACGCCTTTCTGACAGTGAACGGTGAAATTTAGACCCCCGATATCTCCAGCCCCGGGGCATATAACGGGAAAGCCGGCAGTGCACTCAATTCAGCACGCTGTCAGCTTTCTAGCAGTATGTAAAACCGCATATACATGAGGACGTGAAAGGTCCTCTTTAAGTGTTGAATGTCATTGTTATGCAGCTTTTCCCTTGTTTTTCCCCCCCTCAGTGTTCAAACTCTAGACTTGGTTTAGCCCTGGCCAATCACAGGCCACTGGGCGGGGTTGTAGGGAGACCTAGTCTCCACGGCGACCGTTGAGCCCAGGCAGTTCAGTAGTAGCAGTGATTCTGTATGGTCCATGCTGGACTGTGCAGGAAGAACACCAGCACTGGAGCTCAACGGCCGTCCATACAGCCCCTAGGAGAAATGTTTGCTGCCCCAGACTCATCCAGAGACAGCCCTGAGTAAGGGAGTTCAGCTGTCAGTACTTTTGGACAATTTTGGTGGCGTGCCGGGAGTAGCATGAGAGGACCCTGACAGGAGGAACACGTACGGGCCTAGTACTCAGATAACCAGATCTCTGTCAGGACTCCTGTAACTCCATCCTCATCATCCCTAGCTGGGAGAGACACGAGAGGCGGCGTAGTTGGAGGAGAAACCTTGTGTAGAGCCTGTAACAACTCTGGGCACCCTCCTAGAACCAAGGCTGGGGGATTGGACACTGACTTACTACTACCCCCATTGGGAAACTGCTGTTTTCTTCTGTCCCAGTTGATGCAATAAAAGCTGCTCCTGTTCAACTGCACTGCTGTCTCCTGAGTCGTGCCTGCCATAACATCAGGGCCCTTCCGACCAACACCACACCGACTCAGAGAGGAGAGGTCCCCTCTCAAACTGGAAGCGCCCCGGGGAAAACAACTACTACCACCACCACCATCCACTAGTGCTGCAGGACCCCCCTTGACTGTGTCCGGCCCCGGAGTGGGGCTGGAGTGCTTGGTGAATGTGCTACTCCCATCTACTACTCCCATCCTCCAGTCTCCTCCATCTGGGTTCGGGCACGGGCTACACACGGGGGACACGGGGATGTTCCCGTGTGCCGCCCCTGCACAGGCCGTGGTTGCCCGGTTCCTTTCATTAAATGAATAGGAGCCACGGAAGCACGGGCTGAAAAATAGGACAGGAATAGGCCATGTCCTATCTGATGTGGGCTGGACTGTAGGCCCGCACGCAGGACTAGATCAAATGCTGATGTATTATGCATACAAGAATTCCACTTTAATAAACAATATCCCCCTAAATTCACGAACACCAGAAAGAGCTGGTGTAATTTTTGCGGTCAGGAATACTGTTACGTTTCATTTGATGAATTCTGTTGTAGACCACAAAGGAAGGTTTGTTGCCCTGATTTGCTCCATTAATAATGTAACTTTTAACCTATAAGTAGCTTACTATATAATATAATGTAAGTTAACTTATATTGCCCCAATTCCTCTCAGGTTGCTTTTTTAAATTCCATTTAGTAAAAAGCTTAGAGGTAAAATCCAGGGTGAGGCCAGTTGAAGACGACCGTTCTGCAACCGGCCTGCTGCGATTTAAAAGCATGATCTGCACACGGGAGACATGCAAAATAGGACAGGAATAGGACATGTCCTATCTGATGCGGCCTGGACTGTCGGCCCGCAAACAGGATCATGAAAATCACGGTCAAGTGTACGGGCCCATAGAAAAGAATGAAATACACGGATAGCACACTGACCCACAGCACTGTCATCTGCAACTAGCCTAAGACTGTTACTATAATCAGTCTTGTGCCTGTGTATCCAGAACATGACCAGGGCAGATTTGGATCCACTGAAAGTAAACAATGAAAATTCCCATTGAGTAACAGCAAGCATGTCTCGTATACTTGTCATGAGCAGAAGCCAATTGTGGCATCATGACAAGCATACCGTACTTGCCGTAATAATGAAATGATACTAAGCCTATATGATCAAGAGCAAAGATCAAGGTGCAATAGCTATAAAACACAGCAAACATCCCTCTGATCTCTGCTGTTAGATCCGTTTAATGCTGAGATAAACATTGATCACAGCATACAAAGAGAGAGTCTGACTGGGAATCCATTTTTGTTCCCATCGCTAAGAATCTCTGGGATATCTCTGAGGGGATCATGCCTAATATAAGCATTTAAGTAGCTAATGGATCTTCAAAAAATACAGCATTCTGATCACAATCTTCATTTGTGGAAAAATTGTTATTTTTGTTGGAGATTTTGCTGCTTTTTTTTGTGCCAAACCCAGGAGTGGCTAACAAAAGGAATGGCAAATATAAAGGAAGCTCAATATATTCTTGGCTTTGACTCAAAAAACTGCAGCAAAATCTGCACATAGTACTTGCTTGAGGCAGAGTTTTACTTTTTCAGCAAGGAGATTTGCTTCTTTTTCACAAAATTCCCAGGGTAGTATGCACAGCCTTTAAAGGGATTTTCAGAGCTAAAATTATTGACAATCTATCCTAAGGATAGATCATCTATTTCAGATGGGTGGGGGTAGATACCAGACATCCCTACCAGACAGCTAATCTCAGCAAATGATGCACAGAGAATGGAGCAGGACAAATCTGTGTAGTGGCCATACCAGGTTACTGCAAGCTTGGCTCCCATTCAAGTGAATCGCAGATTAAACTGCATTAACCTGGTTTGGCCACTGTAACGTAAACAGAACTGGCTGCTTCCTGCTCCATTCTCTGTGCACCAGCTGAAAGTCTCCATGGCAAAAACCACCCAAAAAAATCAGTTGATTTGTGCTACAGCACACCTGCAGGAATCCCTGCTGTTCTCCAACAGCTTTTAGCTGTAGCCAGAAATCTCATCCACTCTGCTACTATCTTACTAGCATATTCACACGACCTAGTTTCACCCTTGAAACTTTGTCTGTGTGTGTGTTGGTTTTATTGGCCAATTGTGTCATGTTTTTTTAAGCCATTTAGTGATCACTTTAAATATATACTGAAAAAAAAAAAAAAAAAAAAAAAATATATATATATATATATATATATATATATATACATATACATAGTACAGACCAAAAGTTTGGACACACTTTCTCATTCCAAGAGTTTTCTGTATTTTCATGACTATAAAAATTGTAGATTCACACTGAAGGCATCAAAACTATGAATTAACACATGTGGAATTATATACTTAACAAAAAAGTGTGAAACAACTGAAAATATGTCTTATATTCTAGGTTCTTCAAAGTAGCCACCTTTTGCTTTGATTACTGTCAGGTTTAATAAGTGGGATTTCTTGCCTTATAAATGGGGTTGGGACCATCGGTTGTGTTGTTCAGAAGTCAGGTGGATACACAGCTGATAGTCCTACTGAATGGAGTGTTAGAATTTGTATTATGGCAAGAAAAAAGCAGCTAAGTAAAGAAAAACGAGTGGCCATCATTACTTTAAGAAATGAAGGTCAGTCAGTCCGAAAAATTGGGAAAACTTTGAAAGTGTCCCCAAGTGCAGTACAAAGAAACTGGCTCACATGAGGACCGCCCCAGGAAAGGAAGACCAAGAGTCACCTCTGCTGCGGAGGATAAGTTCATCCGAGTCAGTAGCCTCAGAAATCGCAGGTTAACAGCAGCTCAGATTAGAGACCAGGTCAATGCCACACAGAGTTCTAGCAGCAGACACATCTCTACAACAACTGTTAAGAGGAGACTGTCTGCAGCAGGCCTTCATGGTAAAATAGCTGCTAGGAAACTACTGCTAAGGACAGGCAACAAGCAGCTTGTTTGGGCTAAAGAACACAAGGAATGGACATTAGACCTGTGGAAATCTGTGCTTTGGTCTGATGAGTCCAAATTTGAGATCTTTGGTTCCAACCACCGTGTCTTTGTGCGACGCAGAAAAGGTGAACGAATGGACTCTACATGCCTGGTTCCCACCGTGAAGCATGGAGGAGGAGGTGTGATGGTGTGGGGGTGCTTTGCTGGTGACACTGTTGGGGATTTATTTAAAATTGAAGGAATACTGAACCAGCATGGTTACCACAGCATTTTGCAGCGGCATGCTATTCCATCCAGTTTGCGTTTAGTTGGACCATCATTTATTTTTCAACAGGACAATGACCCCAAACACACCTCCAGACTGTGTAAGGGCTATTTGACCAAGGAGAGTGATGGGGTGCTACGCCAGATGACCTGGCCTCCACAGTCACCAGACCTGAACCCAATCGAGATGGTTTGGGGTGAACTGGACCGCAGAGTGAAGGCAAAAGGGCCAACAAGTGCTAAGCATCTCTGGGAACTCCTTCAAGACTGTTGGAAGACCATTTCAGGTGACTACCTCTTGAAGCTCATCAAGAGAATGCCAAGAGTGTGCAAAGCAGTAATCAAAGCAAAAGGTGGCTACTTTGAAGAACCTATAAAAATATATAAAATCATTTAATAATAAAAAATTGCTAGAGCCTTATTTTAATAATTTTCTTTATTAGGCATGTTTTTTTTCTCACCTCTCAGTTGGTGCTGTGAAGGAAAAAAAATTCTGGTTAATCATGTTCCAGATATTGTAATGACTGTTGTTGGTGTTACGATTTTCCTATTTTCCTTCTTCTGCTTGTAATCATGACACTGGCAGATGTGGTTTAGCGCTGTTTAAGGGAGGAAGAGGACTGGAAACAGGCAGAGACTTGCTGGGAAGACATTTGCTCCCCATTGGGAGACAGGAAAAAATGTGCCTGCTATGAAGTTCCAGTGAGGGTTTAAAAGCATGGTAATCCGCTATTCATTTATTTGCAGCATACCAATAACATGCTTGTCACTATGTAGGCAATGAAGCATGCTTCCAAGTATGTGCTTGGACCCGGCGACCTGCAATAATTTGTCTTAGCCAATGATGATGGGCGCTATCATCATCACCATCCACACAAATAAGGGTCAGCCTTGACTCCTGACTGTAAAATATCAACACCCCCTATACATCCACAAGAAAGTCTTCTTCCTTCTCCTCTTCAATTCTCCAGTTCCTTTCTAACATAAGACTGTGCTTGTGTTTGTGTCTGTGTTTCCTACAAGTTGTACAGTGATGCGGAATATGTTGGCGCTATATAAATAAAATGTATTATTATTATTATGTTTGTGGATCCCTAACATTCACAGAGTGGTGACAGTGACCAAAAGGTAGAAGTTGCTTTTTCTCAATCATACCTCATTGCATGAGTCTGTTTTCTGTAATATGTATGACATTACTGATGCTGCAGAGGTCCTTACTGACAAATTTGGTGGGCTCCTCAAAGGGCTTCAGAAGGCAACACATTTCCCTCATGAGCTTCCAAAGAAGAATTTAAAAATAATTCATTTACCCTGTTTCCAGCTGTATGGGGCAATAATTTACCACCTTCTTCAGCCTATGTTGATTTGCAAGTGCTACAGGCTTGCTATTATTTGGGAGACAAATTTGTGGCTGTGGGACATTTGAAAAGTGATGAAGAATTGGCTTTAAAAAAAAAAAAAAAGCCACCAAAGATTGTCCCTTTGAGCATATGTGAAAACAAAATGGTTTTGGCTTTTTTGATGCCACTGTGGCATCAGTGTGCTATATTGAAATGTGATGGAACAGGCCGCAGGACATGTCTGATTGGTGGCAGTGGTGGTAGCTGTGGAAACATTTGTGGCAGTGTAGCAGGGTATAATATAATGGACCAGGCCGCAGGACATGTCTAGCTGAGTGGTGGCAGTGTGTGAGTAGCTATTTAAAAGTAGGAGATAGCATCTGCAGTACAATAAATAGAGCATGATGCTAAAGGAAGATGGTGGCACCACTAGTCGTAGGCATCAGCTGAAAATGTGGGAAAATCCTCACAGATTCATGCCCGATTCATTTTGACAAAAGTGTTTTTTCCACACTAGTGCTAACGCTTCTTTTAGGTGTTACAACACCACCAGCATCACTGAACACCCTCTCAGCTATTACATTAGTAGTCAAGATAAAACTCCTATGGCAAACTGGCCCAGGTCCTTCCACTGCTCTAACCTCTTGGCCCAGAATTTCATGGGGTCACAGTTATCTCCTGGAATATATGTGCACTCTAGGTACGACTGTACCTGTTGGTGCAGCCGGTGGGTGTCAGTTGCCTGTTGTGACTCTGGTTGGTGCTATGAGCTGAAAAATTTCTGGTTCCTCATGTTCCAGGTACTGTATTGGGCCTGGCTGCTAATACTGCTGCTTTTACTCCTCCTGACACTTGGAGCTGCGGCACTGGCAGAGGAAGTGTAGTGAGGTGGACTGGGAGCGGGGGCAGAGTACACCTGGGTACGCGTGTGACTGGCAGTTGCAGTGGTCTTCCTAAACACTATGGTAAGCTTGTATACAGCCTCTGCTGCTGATAATCCAATTTTTTTTTCTCTTTTGGAAGAATTCCCCATCATGTATTCATTCCTCTGCTTGATGTTAATAATAGGGTTGTCACTGTGTATACAGCCTGCAAAGCTTGCCAGTGCGTGTGTGGACCCAGAAGCCTGCAATAGTTGGTGTTCTTGGCCAGCATGGTCGTCATCATCATAGGCATCTTGACTGTACCTGGCTGTGTGTGTGACATAAAAAGGGCTCCCTCTACATCCAAGGGAGAGTCTAAGGCCCCTTGCAGACGAACATGGCTGTGGTCAGTGTGCTATCCGTGTATTTCATGGATAGCACACTGACCCATTCTTTTCTATGGCCCCGTACACACGACCGTGAATTTCACGGTCCCATGTACGGGCCAAAAGTCCGGGCCACAAAATATAGAACAGGTCCTATTCCTGTCCTATTCTGCGGCCCTTGCTTCCGTGGCTCCTATTCATTGATTGAAAGGAGCCGCGAAAGCCACAGCCCGTGCACAGGCGGCACACGGGGGACATCCAGGTGTCCACCGTGTTCCGCCTGTGCTTTTAATTCACGGCCGGCCGGTTGCAGCACTGTCGTCTGCAACCAGCCTTGCTCCTCCTCCTCCTCTTCCTCTTCCAGTCTAGTAGTCCTAGTTCCTCCACAATAATGATCCTGACCCTAACAACCCTGACCCTACACAAATGGGGTGGAACTAGTACCTGGCTTTATTGTGTTTTGAAACTGTGGCTGCTGTCACTGAAAACATTGTCCCAGTGGGCCATGAAAGCAATGTATTGTCCTTGTCTAAAACTGCTGCTCCACATGTCGACGGTGATGTGCACCTTTCCCCAGACTGACATATCCAAGGAACGGGCCACATTCCCCGATACTTAACGCTATAAAGCAGGGACAGCTTTCCTAGAGAAATAATGGTGTTTACGTATTCTCTATTGATTGCTGTTACCTGGACAGACATTTTCTTATGGATGCCTGACATTGGAGTGGAGAAGGAGAAAGAGGAGAAGCAGATAGTGATGATGATAATAACGGAGCATGATTTTTTCCACTGTGTTTTGATATGCTTTTAAGTACACCTCATCTGCAACATCTGAACATGGAATATTTCAGATGCTGCTTTGTTTTTGTGATGCAATTTTTGGCTGTGCACTTTTCAAAGGTAATGCTTTTGTTTTACTTGTCTCACCTGTAAAGAATGAAAAGCTCTCACACCACTGTGTTGTCACTCAGGATAAATACATACGAGAGAGTCGCTGGTCACTTTCTAGTCATATCAGTGGAAAGGGCAGAGAGAACATCTACAGAAAGTACTAGGCAGAGACTATTATACAGACTAGGCTCTTACAAACATTTTAACTGCAGCCAGTCACGACAGAACTGACAGAGAGAAGTGAACTTTCCTGACCTTGCTTTCTGCTTGATGCTGCTCTTGATTCTGACTGTGTGCATAAACAGTTGCAAGACACTGTGTGAGACCTTAGGGTATGCATATCCCTTGTGCCTACAGGGGATAATAAGAGGAGATCAACCCACTAACACTGACCCCTCAGCCAATTGCCATAATTGCCGGATGGGCATTCCAGCCCTGCATGTTTATGTTTGAGACTGCTGATGTTCTTTATAAGATATTATCTGCACAGCTAATAAGATATTAGGTCACAGGTTCACTGTCAGTGTGCACTTAATGTAGAAAATGTTAAACGTATGAAGAAAAAAAAGCATCAAACAGAAAGGAATACATTATATACAGTACAGTTTCTTAGTAACATGTTTTCTTAATCCGTACATGGTCCATTTTGAAGATCCCCTGTATCTGTTTTGTAGAGTTGGAGAAATTCATGTACAAAGTCTTTTGTCTACCCTACCATTTGCATTTTCTCCCATCTAGTTTGTTCCCTCTCCCAAGCTGTAACTTCTCATTTATTTTTACAAAATAAGAAAAGTCAATAACTTAAAGGGAGTCTATCATTGTTTTTTTTTTTTAGATTTTTAACTAATCCCACCACTATATAGCCTTTAGAAAGGCTATTCTAGGCATACCTGTGGTGAAGAAATTAATTCTGCGGTTTCGCAAAAAAAAAAACGTTGGCGTCCTCACCATCCCTTCTTCCACTGTGGACACCTCCTCCTCTTCACTGCTGTCATCAGCAGCCTTTCTCATCGGCGTGAATTAAATCTCGCGCATACGCTGTATGCTGATGACAGCAGTGAAGAGGAGGAGGAGGCTATATAGTAGTGGGATTAGTTAAAAATCGAAAAGACCAAGGATAGATTCCCTTTAAATGATATTGTAGTGTTCCGCAAAATTTGGAAAAATATTATTTATTCAGACTAAAGTTCTGTGTGTTTCATACTGGTGTATAATTTTAGGCTAAAACCCCAACGTAGCGAAACGCAGCAAAAAAAAAAAAAGCTGCAGAAAAAAAGGCAGTGGAAAAGCATCGCGTTTTTTTCCACAGCATTTTTTGTTGCATTTTCGCAGAGTTTTCCTTTAATACTGCATGGCGAACACTATAAAAATACATCCCAAAGACCATTAGCCAGATTGCTGTTTTAGGCTAAGGCCCCATGTAGTGCCCCGCAGCAAAAAAGCACTGCTGGAAAAAACGGGGTAGCAACGTACTGTGGTTTTTCCCGCAGTACTTTTCACAGAAAGTCGTTTTTTCTTGTAGCGCTTTTTCACTGCAGCCCGCTATGTGGGGCTTTAGCCTTAGGAGTGTTTTAACATGGAGTGTTTCTGCAGAAAAAATGCATGCATTTTTTGAGCAAAAACACACTGGGACACATTTATTAAGCTGCTTGTGCCTTTTTTTGGCGTAAATTGCTATTTTGTGAGGTCTTTTTCTGTGCTACGCTTCATTTATGAAGTCTTCGCGCCTTTTTTTTCACACTGTAACGCTGCTCTTGCCACTCTCCTCTTTTAAAAGGTGCAAAATAGGCGCAATTGCACTCCAGTCCGTGAGCGGCATAAAAGAGCCCGTCAGGTTAGAATGCATTAGAAAGGGGCAATTGCTCCTTTTTGCACAAAAAAGACACAAAATGGGGGGGGGGGGGGCGTGGCTAGCCGGTGACGTTAATGGCCGCATTTCTGTGAGCTCCTGCCAGCATCTCCGTGATCCAACGGATTATACCAGCATCCTAGCCTCAATATCGGGCCCCTGCCTCCAGGCTTTCCCCTACACCTTGGGGTACACTCCGGTGGCAGTTTGGAGGACACCTTTACGGGGAGAAAGTAGCACGGGGATTTGGGGCCTACCTTACCGCCGGGCTCCTGACTCGCCATCTGCTCCACACCTCGACCGACATACCGGCCGGCCCGGACACCGCCCTCTTCCCTGCTTCTTCTGCCGCTGCCGACGTTGCTTCTCTGCAGGATCGGAGGGCAGCGGCGGCGATACCTCCGTGTGGTGCGGGTCGCCGCGCGGAGCGGCGACTCGCTTGGAGCGGCAGACACCGCGCTGAGGCCTGCAGCAGGAAGCATCAGACCCAGACACTCAGCGGAGGCGGCCTACATCCCTGGATGACATCGCCTGTCCCAGGTCTGTGACTCGGCTCCCAGGTAGGAGATCTACTGCGGACAGCAAGGGGAGGGGGAGTGCTGAGGCTTTCCATAGGCATTAAGGAGACTCCCGACCTGGTCCTCTGCCTTCCCTTCCATCTAGCCATAACTAGGCCCTGAACGGACCCTCACTGGCACTCCTACTCTGCAGGATCCTTGCCCTCTACAGGCCTACACCGCCACTTCAGCTCTGTGATCATCAGTTGGCTTCCACACCTCAATCTCTGGCTGCAATATCAGCGAGCCGTAGCTCGCATCCTCCTCACATAATTCTCACTGGTTCCTACCTTCTGGGTGATGGCGACCTAGTTTTGGGGATTTAGTGCACCTTCTAGCAACCATTAGCGACAAATAGCCTGTTCTGGTATATCATACCTCTAAACGTTGAATTTATTGGAGACAACTACCTGCCAATATGGTGAAGGGTAGGAAACCCGCCAAAAAACCGGACAATAACCTGACTAATTATTTTGAGTGGGACCGTGGCGTAGATGGAGAACCGGGCCTCTCACCCACTGACCAAATAGAGCTTGTACCCTCAATGCCCACGACTGCTGCAGGAATTACTGCGACAATCATAGAGGGGGCAGGCTTTAACCACGCCGAAGAATTGATGGATCTTCATCTACCTCCCACCCCTGACGATATCCGATATGCAACACAGCAAAACCACTCTACATCAGCTCAATCCACCAAGGAGCCGATCTCGCTTCTGCGACAGTCACTGTCTCCGAATACTAGCCCACTTAAACAAAAGCCTCGGATGGAACTTCCTGGAGACCTAGATTATTCCAAAGACCAACCTTCCTTTGAGGCCCCTACATCCGTCCCACCGATTGGCCTAGACGGCTTCCCAACCACTAGCAGACCCGCCTCTGAACATACTCTGAGAGACATGCTCTTGGCCCTCTGCAGCTCCCTTCAAGCGGACTTTACACAGCTGCTCCAGCCTCTCCAGTCCTCGGTCAGTGCACTGGATAAGCGAGTAATGCATATTGAGACTAAGATGGGCGACCTAGCTACGTCACACAACAAAATCATTGATGCACACAATGACCTTGAAGACGACGTTGAAAACCTCAAGGCGAAGATGGCCGATATGGAAGACCGTTCCCATAGAAACAACATCAAATTCAGAGGCATTTCAGAACAGGTTCAAACAGCTGATCTGTTTCCATACCTACAGGAATATATCAAATTTTTACTGCCCGACTCCTCAAACACGGATATCATTATTGACAGAGCGCATAGGCTTCCTCGCCCCAGACACCTAGGAGATGAGATCCCAAGAGACGTATTGGCTAGATTTCACTTCTTTCATGTAAAAGAAAAATTATTAGAAGCAGCTCGCAAGCAGAAATCTTGGCCTCCCAAATTCAGGGATGTACAGCTCTACACGGACCTCTACGCTACAACCCTACGCCTCCGCAGGGAATTGCTCCTGGTCACGACAACGCTCCGAAAAAATAAAATTCAATATAGATGGGGGTTTCCTGTGAAGTTGATCATCCTGAAAGAAGGGACCACCTTCATCATCCATAACCTGAATCAGGGTAAAGCATTGCTATCGACCTGGAGGATACCAATATCATCTCAAGATACGGCAAGTGCCTCCCATCCCTCAACTGCAGGACGAGGATCTCCTACAAATCATAAATGATTTTCCAGGATGGCTACACCTCTATACTTAGGTGCATAACCTCCCTTTGCTCTAGTGGCTTAACCGGCAAGCCTCTAATAGATACCCCCAAACATACAGTCAACCTGTATTCATCTTTGAACCGTTTGTTCACTCATTTTGTTTATTGATCTTCTCACTTGCGACACTGCCTACCCTTCTCCTGTGGATCCAACACACTCAGGACGTTCTCACTTTACAGTGACAATATGGTGCTTAAGTTGGCCTCTCTCAATGTCCGAGGCCTCAATAGCCCACAGAAGCGTATGTACATCTGGAAGAAGGCTCTCTCACTTTCTGCGGACGTGTTTTGTGCACAAGAAACTCACCTTCTACAAAAGGACGCCTTCAGGCTAAAACATCCCTCCTTCCCTATAATCTGCCATGCACACCACCGATCGAAAAAACGTGGAGTCCTTGTCGCCTTCAGAGACTTCGTGGCATTCTCCTTGACAGCACAAAGAGCAGACCCCCAAGGCAGATTCCTCATCATTGTTTGCCTCCTCAACAATGCCCCCTTTACAATAGTCAATGTATACGCTCCACACCGAAAGACCCTGGCATTTCTGCATAAAGTCCGACGACAAATTCAAGACATCCAACAAGGTGCATTAATAATTTGTGGAGACTTTAACAACATAATGGACCCTTCTCTGGATTCGACTAACACCAGTAGGGAGAGCACCTCCTGCCTGCACCAATTTCCGCATAATGAAAATCTACATGATATATGGCGCGCACATCATGAGGGCGAAAGGGACTATACCTATTTCTCAGCAGTCCATGGCTCCTATTCCCGCATCGACATGTTCTTGGTAGACCTTCCGACCCTGATGAGTTCCATAAAATCTACAATTGAATCAATCACTTGGTCTGACCACGCAGCTATTACTCTCACTATAGAAGAAAAGACACCACCTTCCTCTACTAGACTCTGGAGAAATAACACTTACCTCATGAGTCATCCTAATTATTGCCCGATAATAGAAAAAGACCTCCAGGATTATTTCCAGACAAACTCCACCTCTACCGATGACCCCTATACTCTCTGGAATGCTCATAAAGCGTACATCCGTGGCACACTTATAAAAATAGCGCATGGGAATAAAAAAGAACGCCAGAAAGCAATTAAGGAGGCAATGTCTACACTTCGTACTGTGGAAGCTGCAAACAAAAGTAACCCTAATCCGATTACTTCGGAACAACTTAACCAGGTTAGACAGCATCTACGTCTGCTTCTGCTACAAGACTACGAAAAAGCTCTGAAAAAAATCTAAAGCTCGATTTTACTCCCAAAGCAACAAAGCCGGCAGATTGTTGGCTAGACAACTACGAGCAAGAGCAGCTAAATCAAGGATCCCATACATCAAGCATCCTATAACCAAAGTACAATTAACAGACCCGAGAGACATCGCCAATTCCTTTAAAGATTACTACGCACAGCTTTATAATCTACAAGAACATACTCCTCTCCCGCCAGATCATTCCACTTTGGTGTCCGGCTTCTTGGGCAACCTAAAATTACCAGGCCTGACAGATGACCATCTCTCGGTCCTAAACGCCCCTATTACTCTCCCAGAAGTACTGAAAACCATACAGTCCTTACCTAAGAGCAAATCCCCAGGGCCAGATGGTTTCTCTAATGAGTATCTAATTTACTTTCAACAAATACTCGCCCCATATCTCATGAACTTCTTCAACCACGCTATGTCAGGTGCACTGCTTCCACGCGAATTCCTGGCGGCATTAATTATCACCCTTCCTAAATCAGGCAAACCAGCTGATGTACCGCAGAATTTCAGGCCAATCTCGCTGCTAAACTCGGACCTCAAGCTCTATGCGAAGATCTTAGCAGCTCGGCTGGCTCCCATTCTCCCAGATTTAGTTGGTGCGGATCAAGTGGGCTTCGTCAAGGGCCGCCAGGCTCCAGATAACACCAGACGTGTCCTTCATCTGATAGATCTGCTGGAACGCAGGAGGACTCCAGCCCTGATGGTCGCCTTGGATGCCGAAAAGGCGTTTGATCGGATTAACTGGTCCTTCGCCTTTTCTGTCCTGCAGAGAATGCAATTCTCTGGCCCTATCCTCACTGCTATATCCAATCTGTATTCCTCTCCATCGGCCAGAGTGTTTACCAACAGTACACTGTCGGATAGCTTTACTATAAGGAATGGAACGAGACAGGGATGCCCCCTTTCTCCCTTGATTTTTATACTCACCATTGAGCCATTGGCGCAGACCCTGAGGCAAAGCGACAGAGTTCAAGGAGTGAAAATCTTGGATTCATCTTATCTCATCTCCCTCTACGCGGATGATATCATATTGTCCCTGACTCACCCAGAATCCTCTCTGTCAGCTGCTATCGGAATTCTCAAAGAATATGGAGCCCTCTCCTTTTATAAAATTAATGAGTCTAAAACACAAATTCTCCCGTTGGGCGTCCCCAAGCCACTTCTGGAACGGCTTAAGGAGGAATTTCCTTATGATTGGAGGTCGACAGACTTGGATTACCTGGGAATAAAGATCACTCCCTCTATTACACAAGTAGCCAAAGCCAATTACATGTATCGACTGATAGATCTAGAGAGAGAGTTCCAATCTTACTCAAAACATACCCTGTCATGGCTAGGCAGGATATCTGCCTTTCAAATGATGCTGCTTCCAAAAATCTTATACCTATTCAGAACTATTCCTGTAGCTCCCCCTCTTATATTCCTCCAGAAAACTAACGCTATGCTCAACAAGCTTATCTGGAATTCCAAGAAATCAAGACTCCCATCTTCTATTATGCACAGGAAACGGGGAGTAGGAGGTTTGGGAGTACCAAACATATATGATTACTATATGGCCTCACACCTTTCTACTCTAAAGGACTGGTGGCACAACAACGCTCACAAATCCTGGTTACGTATCGAGTCTTATATGATACCACAACACAATCTCCAATCTTGGCTTCTCTACTCCCTCTGGACTGAGGTGGTACCTTCACTTACGTCTCCAATTCTAAAACACCTTATAGACAGCTGGCGACATATCCACCACTCTACAGGAAAGAAACAGTCACTAAACGTTAAGAGGGCCCCGATTGAATTCTTGGAGTTAGCAATTCTAGATCTCAATTTATCCGTCTGGAAATCGTCGGGTATCACCTCTATCTCACAGATGTGGAGTGAAGAATCATTGATCCCATTCCAGTCTCTGCAATCCACCTTCTCCCTACCCTCCACTTGCTTCTTTACATACCTGAGAATCAAGCACTTCCTAACCTCCAACCACAACAAACAAATTCTGTATAACAAATCTCTGTTGGACCTCCTCAAAATTCCCAATCCAGCCACCAAGACCCTCAGCTCCATCTACAACACTATAGGCTCTAAAGTCCGTCTGGTCAAATCTACTCCATTACTCAGCTGGGAAACGCAACTTCATCAACAATTCTCGGTCATACAATGGCAGAAAGCACTGGCCTTCGCGAAAAAGACCTTCCGGTGTACAACTCACTATGAAACCACTGTCAAAATTCTCCTCCACTGGTACTATACCCCAGAGCGACTGCACCGAATATTTCCGCAGACTTCGAACTCCTGTTGGAGGGGATGTAGTGAGAAAGGAACTCTACTCCATTTATTGTGGACATGTCCCCAAGTGGTGCCATATTGGCAAGACGTCTTCCGGTGGATCTGTTCTCTGGTGGGATACTCCATACCCCCCCTCACCAGCTTTGGCACTCCTATTTCTGCAGATCGACTCTTTCTCAGTGGTACATAGAGTGTTGATTGGCCATGCCTTACTGTCAGCGTCATTGGCTCTTCTACGCAACTGGAAGTCTGCTAACATCCCATCTAGAGGAGACCTAGTGACCATGGTGGAACTGACCTACCAACATGAAAGAATTCTTTCCCATGGAGTCCTTGGGGACAGCCAATTCCAATTAAAGGCCCATCTGCATCGGCCGTAAATCCGGTTGTGCCGCCCTCAGAAGATCATAACTAATATTACTGTCACTTCTTGTTGTTTTATACCCGTATAAACCTCCTTATTCTATCCTAATAACCCAACAACTCTTAGAAAACTAACATATCTCCTTGCATATTAGTACCCTGTTTATTCTATGTTTATTTTGACTTATAGCTACTTCAGTAGCGTATCCGAAAATGCTTTCTTGAATGTTGTAATCTGACCTTATAAAAATCTTAATAAAACTGATTGAAAGAGAAAAAAAGACACAAAATGCACATGGCCAAAAAAGGCGCATTTAAACTAACACATGCACAACATGTAATAAGGAGGTGCAGCCGACATCATAAATAGGCACTATAGTAAAACTAGTCTAAAAAAAAAAGCGAAAAGTATGACCAAAAAGGAGCAGATGATAAATAAACTGTGTAAACCCAGCCTTAGGAGGCACAGTAAATACCCTAAGGGTCAGAGGTGTAGCTAGCGGGGAAGGGGGGGGGGCAAGGGGGGCGGCTGTCATCGCAGGTTACCCTCACACATCAACTACATCGGCGTCTTCAAGACACAGATACAATTGAAATACATAGTAGAGAAGGAAGACTCTGGCTGGTAAGTAGCTCCTAAGCCACAAGCTACTTCAGGTCTGTGGCCTACGAGCTGCCTTAAGACGTCTGAGTCCTGGCACAGACGTCTGCGCGATGACGTCACTGTCCTGAGCCGTCTGCGCCAGGACACAGAAGTCCTGCTGCTTCAGTAAGCATATCTCACAGAAAATAAATGGTTTCAAATGATAAAACTTAACTTTTAATATTTTAAAATAAAAATTACACAAAGGACGTCCACTAATCTACTAAAAGACAGATCAATGTGGTCTGTGCCTGCCTATTCAAAGTTTATTCAGGATTTAAATGTTAGACAGTATTCTCACTCTCCAACTTTCCACTGGACCTAGGGTGTAATTAGATACTTTCACCACCCTTAGACTAAGGTTATAGTATCACGGCTGCATCATACAACAGGTCAGTATTTTGTCAGTTGCTCTTAGTGCTAGGAAAACCCAAACACCTGGTCCCCACACACAATTTGTAAAGCCTCACTGACTAGACTCCTGCACAGCCATGATATACCTCCACAACCCTAGTCTGTAGTATGTACATATGCCAGTAATCTAGGTACAGGTCACAGTAACTTCATTTCCTGTCATTAAAATGTTATAACCATAAGGGAAACTATGATATTCTGACCCTTATACTCAAACACTTATATTGCAGCCATTACTGATATCCCCTATGTTGACTCCAGGGATATACAGCTACCATTTCCATTAGTGACTCAAATTCCACCAACTAATCTCCAGGCTACTCAGACTGCCCCAGTCTTCTGTCAGTCCTTCATGCCCCCAAGTGGTATGGCTTGTGGTCAACTAACTCTAAACTTATCAGTTGGTCTAAGCTGCTATAAATATTTTTCAAAAATGCAGTTACAACTGCAGTTCCTGGAGCATTGATGGTGTGCTCCAGTGTATAGAGTAGCTGACTACGCTATACACTGGAGCACACCATCAGTGCTCCAGGAACTGCAGCTTAGACCAACTGATAAGTTTAGAGTTAGTTGACCACAAGCCATACCACTTGGGGGCATGAAGGACTGACAGAAGACTGGGGCAGTCTGAGTAGCCTGGAGATTAGTTGGTGGAATTTGAGTCACTAATGGAAATGGTAGCTGTATATCCCTGGAGTCAACATAGGGGATATCAGTAATGGCTGCAATATAAGTGTTTGAGTATAAGGGTCAGAATATCATAGTTTCCCTTATGGTTATAACATTTTAATGACAGGAAATGAAGTTACTGTGACCTGTACCTAGATTACTGGCATATGTACTTACTGCAGACTAGGGTTGTGGAGGTATAGCATGGCTGTGCGGGAGTCTAGTCAGTGATGCTTTACAAATTGTGTATGGGGACCAGGTGTTTGGGTTTTCCTAGCACTAAGAGCAACTGACAAAATACTGACCTGTTGTATGATGCAGCCGTGATACTATAACCTTAGTCTAAGGGTGGTGAAAGTATCTAATTACACCCTAGGTCCAGTGGAAAGTTGGAGAGTGTGAATACTGTCTAACATTTAAATCCTGAATAAACTTTGAATAGGCAGGCACAGACCACATTGATCTGTCTTTTAGTAGATTAGTGGACGTCCTTTGTGTAATTTTTATTTTAAAATATTAAAAGTTAAGTTTTATCGTTTGAAACCATTTATTTTCTGTGAGATATGAAGTAATAGGGAATGGTGTAGAACCCGCTGTGAGACTGCTTCAGTAAGCAGCGGCAGTGCCGGCGGCGGAGGCTCCTCCTCGGGAGATTGGAGGTAGGTGAATAGCATCAGCTTTTTTTTTTTTTTTTTTACTCACTTTGGGCCTTTTAATTGGGGGTGGGGGGAGTGGGGGTTGTAATACATATAAGAGGTCATTTGGGAGCATTGGGAATTTAGCAAGATAAGAGGCCATAACTAATATAAGGGGTATTAGGGGGCTTTAATATGAGGATATAAATTATAGTGAAAGGTCAGTGGGGTCTGTATGAATGTAAGGGGAGATAATATTAGGGGGCATTGGGGCAGTATTAAAGGGGTTTTCTAGGGAATAATAAAGTTTACTGGTAAGGATTGTATTGGGCAAATTGGAAAGGAGGCGGGGAAGGTGAAACAAAAAAATACTCACTTGTCCCCGGGCTACCGATGTCCTCAGCCCTCTGCTGCTGTCTGTCCAGGCCGAAAGTCCTGCACTGCACGTGATTGGCCTCAGCAGTGGCTGGAAAGGATTCTGTGATGTCACTCATATACATGACTGGGTCCTTTACTGCCAACGCTGGGGCCACTGATGGCCTCAGCAGTCACGTATGGCACGTGTCTGAACAGACAGTGGCAGCAGACACCAGAGCACTGGGGACAGGTAAGGCTGGGTTCACACTAGCGCTCGGTTTCTGGTTTTCGTGTCCACTTGGAAACCCAATCCACTTAAAAAGTGGACCCCATAGACTATAATGGGGTCTGCTGGATTTCTGCCTGACTTGCAGGACTTTTCTTTCTGCATTATTCAAATGGAATGGGGGACTGAATCCCCCAACAGAGTTCAAGCGCTAGTGTGGACCCAGCCTCCACTGTGATTTGTCCACTTCCTGGACAACCCCTTTAAAGAGGACCTTTCATGTCCTCATGAACCTGACAGTCGGCTTTCCCATAATGTGCCCCGGGGCTGGAGATATTGGTGCCATTAGTTTCGGCACCGATTTCTCTCCACTGTCAGAAGGGCGTTCCTGACAGTCTAGGCCCCCTGACAGTACTCTATCATAGCCTTGTACTGTCAGAGGGGGCGATGATGCTGAGCTATGAGGAAGGCCCCCCTCCCCCAGTACAAGTCTATGGATGAGTACTGTCGGGGTGGGGGGCGTTCCTCACAGCCCAGCGATGACGCTAGACTGTCAGGAACGCTCTTCTGATGGTGGGGAGAGATTTGTGCCAAAACTAACGGCACCGATATCTCCTCCACCGGGGCACATAATGGGAAAGCCGATGTGTTTTGGGAGCGTGGAAAAGTGAGGAGCCAAAGATGTCTGTGTTACAAACTTTACAGTCACAACTGGAAGAAGTGGTCATGGTGGTCCAGATGTAAGAGACGATATGTGTAAACAGTCAGACGTCACCTGTAAGTCACAACATTGTTTCTGTACTGTATTTACCTAACTGGTCTTCACAGAACCACTAACTACCATTATATGGTCTCCGTTTAGTGATAGTGTTGGTATACCTGAGTTGGGGGCCCACTTGGACATGTTCGCCTTCCCTGTGCTGAACCCCTAGCTATGCCTCTGGTAAGGGTGCTGTCATATGTGTGGCTAAGCCACAGTAACTTTGGGCTTTTCACAGCTTTTCAATTGCCCTGATGTACCTGTATTTGCAACTTCAAACCAGAGCATGGTTTCATTTAGGCCTCTGTTACATGACTGTGTTCAGTGTATGGGTCAGTGAAAATGGCATGGATGACAAATGGATTATTATCTGTGTGTCATCCGTCCTTTCCACCAACCAATACCATACCTCCCAACTTTCAAATGACAGAAAGAGGGACAAAATGTGTTGCACGCTGTGCATACCACGGCTAATTTAGCTCCACCCTCTTCTACTTTGACTCTGCCCATTCTCACCTATTTTTATTTGTACCCTCACACAGTATAATGCTCCTACAGTCACCCTAACATTATAGTATTCCCCTCCGATTGCCCCACAGTATGAAGTCCCTGTCCTCGTGCCCCTATTTAAACTGGGGGCAGCTAAAGGGGGACATTAAACTGGGGCAACCGGTGGGGGATATTAAACTGTGGGGGTAGCTGGAGGGGAACAATAAACTGGGGGCAACTAGAGGCAGACATGTCCTCCTCCAGCTACCCCCATGGTTTAATGTCTTCCTCCAGTTGCCCCCAGTTTAATGTCCACTGCCCCATCTGCCACCAATTTAATGTCCTCCCTTCATCTGCCACCAGCTTAATGCCCCTTTCATCTGCCCCCAGTTTAACTGCCCCCCTTCATCTGTCACAAATTTAATGCCCCCCCTCCATCTGCCCCCAGTTTCATGTCCCCCTTCATCTGCCCCAGTTTAATTGCCCCCTTTATCTACCCCCACTGTATAATTGTCCCCCTTCAACTGCCACCAGTTAATTACCCCCTACATCTGCCCCCAGTTTAATGTCCCCCTTTATTTTCCACCAGGCTTAATGTCCCCCTTCATCTGCTCCCAATTTAATTGCCCCCTTCATCTGCCCCCAGTTTAATTGCCCCCTTCATCTGCCTTCAGTTTAATTGCCCCCTTCATCTGCCTTCAGTTTAATTGCCCCTACATCTGCCACCAGTTTAATGTCCCCCTTTATCTGCCTCCAGTTTAATGTCCCCCTTTATCTGCCACCAGTTTAATTGTCCCCCTTTATCTGCCCCCGGTTTAATTGCCCCCTTTATCTGCCCCCAGTTTAATGCCCCCCTTATCTCTCCCCAGTATAATGTCCCCCGAAAGTTTAACATAAAATCACTGATACTCACCTCTCCTCGCTTTCCTCCTAGAGTGTTCAGGCATCTGCAGGCACGATGTAAGTGACGTCATCACATCACATCTACAGCTCCCGGGTCTGGAGCATGCATAGGGGAACAGTGGAGAAGCAAGAGCTGTCCATGGACGGCTCTTGTTTCACCATTGTATTCAACTCATCTATGTCCTCTCCGGACGCAGATGAGTTAAATCCGGGACATACCTCCCGCCGACCAGGACAGTGGGACAGGACTCACAATCTGGGACTGTCCCGCAGAATCTGGGATGGTTAGCAGGTATGCAATACATTGAATGGAATGAATCACAAATACGGACAGGCATAGGACCTACTTCATATTTTGCAGCTCTTCACTACGGCCAGGACAAAAAGCCGGAAAGATTATGGCTGTGTGTATGGGCCCATAGAAATGCATACCGTCCAACTTTCAAAGGACAGAAAGAGGGTCAAAATGTGTGGCAAATTTAGGTCATTGACTCTACATTGACTCCGCCCATTCTCATCCACTTTTCCATGTGCCTCCACATGGTATAATGCTCCTACAGTCACCCTAACATTATATACCCCCACATTATAATGTTCCCCTCCAATTGCCCCACAGTATTAAGTCATTTTCCTCGTGCCCCAGTTTAAACTAAAGGGGGCCATTAAATTGGGGCAGCTGGATGGGGACATTATACAGTGGGGGTAGTTGGAGGGGGACATTAAACTGGGAGCAATTAGAGGCAGACATGTCCCCCTCCAGCTACCAACTACAGTTTAATGCCCCTTCATCTACCCCAGTTTAATTTCCCCCTTACATATGCCCCCGATTTAATGTCCCCCCTCCATCTGCCACCAGTTTAATGTCCCCCTTTTTCTGTCCACAGTTTAATTGACCCCTTCATCTGCCTTCAGTTTAATTGCCCCTTCATCTGCCCCATCTTAATGTCTACCTTCATCTGCCCCCAGTTTAATTGCCCCCCTACATCTCCCCCAGTTCCCCCCTCTTGCTCACACATGCTGTCGCTTCTCTCCTCACCTTCCATCAGTCTCCGTTTCCAGCAGCTTCCTCTTTCTGTGTAATGCCACACTGTCCTGTAGTATCCAGAATAGCTCCACCCACACAAGAGTCTGATCACATGGTCATGTCATCAGAGGTCCTTTAGTCCTCTAGGATTTAGCATCTATCATTTAGCTGGAGATAAGAGCTGGTGGATCGGTGCAAAGTTTGTTAACAGCAAAACACTTCAGGGGCATAGCGGGACTTCAGGGGCATAGCGGGACAAACCGTAAGCTATCTTGGACGGAGGGACAGAAGTGTAAAATCGGGACTGTCCCGCCGGATGTGGGACGGTTGGGAGCTATGGAAATGCTTGTGTCCATACTTTGATCTGCAATTGCAAATCAAAAGTCACCTAAAGGAGGCCTTAGCCTGGATTTACATGGTGCTTTTTTTTTTTATTGCAGTAATGAGCTGCACATGCTAACAGCCAGTACACCAGAGGTTTTCAGTTTAATGGTCGCTGTCATACATATGAAATGTATAGTAACATCTTCTACCAGTGTTGGACTGGAATGTCTAGGGCCCACCAGTGGAATTGCTTCTAAGGGCCCACCATCAGGACCCCTGCAGATCAGTGGTACCGAGACAGGGCGGCTAAAGGTAATAACATGTTGGGAGCCATGCTGCTCACCCGCCATACAATGTGCACCACTGCACTACCTAAACCCACTGCTACACCCTGTATGGCAAGTGAACAGCGTGGCTCCTAGAATTGTTACCTGTAGCCACACTGTCCTGGAAAAGCTGATCTGCAGAAGTCATCGCAGATGTAATATTGCTGGCCTATCCTAAGGACAGGCCATCAATATTAGAAAGATGGATAAATCCTTTGAAGAGGTTGTCCAGGAATTGGCGCAACCCATGGCCCATGCGGGAGGTGTAAAATAAAAAATAATTTTAAAAAAAGCATGCTCACCTGTCCCCGGCGCTCCGTTGTCTGCTGCCGGTGTCCATTCAGTCTCGTGCCGGCGACTCCTTGCTGGGAGTCCTGCACCTCATGTGACCGTGAAGAGCAATTAGGTACAGGATTTCCAGAAATGAGGTGCCGCCATGAGACAGAACAGATACAGGCAGGGGACAACGGGGTGCTGGGGACAGGTGAGTATACTTTTTTTGAAATTTTTTTTATTGTTACACCTCCTTGGTGGCCATCACAGTGGTCGCTCCAGTTTATGGACAACCTCTTTTAAGCAGTTGTCTGGGCCCAATTTTTTTATGGCCGCTTCACTGGTCCCCCATACTGTATGGGGAACAGTGATGGAGCCATTATATTGTGTGGGTGAAGTGATGGGGCTAACATCCTGTGGGGGGGACATTAAACTGTGTGGGGCATATTAAAGGGGTTGTCCAGGGTTAATCTTTTTTATGGCCTATGCTCATTATAGTCCATAAATACCTGATCAGTAGGGGGCTGACACACAGCACCATCAGCAGTTCGGAGCCACTTCCAGCGCCCGTTCTGTACACAACATAGGGCCGGAAGCAGAAAGCTCCATCCGCTGTTTAGTCGCCCGGCGCCTTAACTGCGGCTCAGCTCCCACTGACTTCAATAAGTGCTGAGATGCAGTGAAGGTGCCCGGCTAATATACAGTGGACAGAGCTTTCTGCTTCTGGCCCTGTATTGTGTACAGGACGGGCGCCAGAAGTGGCTCCGTACAGCTGATCGGTCCGGGGTCGGCCCCGTACAGATCAGGTATCTATGGCCTATCCTGAGGATAAACCATAACAAATTATGCCCGACAACCCCTTTAATATCCCCCCCCTAATGCGCCACACTTTAAAGAGGTTGTCCAGTATAATTTTTGTCTTTTTTCTAATTAGTCTGGGGGAGGTGAATCCCCCCCCCCCCCCAAAAAAACAAAAAAAATAAAAACATACTAAACATACTCACCTGTCCCAGGTGCTCCGATGTCAGCAGGTCCCAGCACGGTCCGGTCCTGCAGCTCCGCTGTTGTCTTTTGCCGTAAGTCCTCACTGGCTGTAACGTCCCAGGTCCCTTCCTTTAGGTCGCTGATTGGCCTCAGGGGTCACGTGATGTCACAGGTAGTCACGTGCATGGGGTACTTGCCCTGGAAGAAAATAGAGCTGCAGGCCGAACCACGCTGGGACACACTGGGGAAAGGAGAGAAAGTGTTTTTTTTTTGTTTGTTTTGTTTTTTTAACCTGCCCTGGTGTAATTAAAAAAAAAAAAAAAGTTATCCTGCATAACCCCTTTAATGTCCCCCAGGCTATTGGCCTCCATCGATGCCCCCCCCTGCCAATGACCCCATCAATGGTCCCCATACAGTATAGGGGACCAGTGAAGGGGACACTGTACGGGGGGGAATATTGAATGGGCCACTGTATGCCCATACATTGGCCCCTTCACTGGTCTTCCCTATAGCAGTATTGGAGTTTCTGCGACTTAGGTATTGTTATGTTGGAGCCCTAGAGCAGGCACCAACATAACAATACAGTGAGAAATTAGCTGGGGTGGGAGGGGGGGATTACAGCTCTCAACAGACCCAGAGCATCTGGAGATGCTGGGGGTTGTAGTTATCAGAGTGGTCAGTGAAGTTAAAAGATTTGGGGGCAAAATAGGGGGAAAAGTAGTTTTTTTGTTTGCGTGGGTAAGTTGTACTTACCTTTCACATTGCTGGTCTGGGCTCCTATGCAGAAACCTGCCGCTGCGCACAGCATCAGTACGTCAGTGACGCTTGCAGCAACAAGCTGCAACTGGATTGGTTCCAATGGCTGCCCATCAGGATCCCCCCTACCCCCTCCCTAGAGTGAATTCTTGATAGTGACGGTTATGGGTGCTGCAGCGATATCTCAAATACTTGAAAGAGATACAGCTTTAGTACCCACAACCACAGTCATCAAGAACATGGTGAATGAGCAGTGCAGCACCCAGCATGTAAACAATACTGGGACAGTATAATATGTTCCACAATGGCCCCCACACAACATTATATGCTTCGCAGTGGCCCCCACACAGCATTATATGCACTGCAGTGGCCCCCACACAGCATTATATTCTCCGCAGTGGCCCCCACACAGCATTATATGCACTGCAGTGGCCCCCCACACAGCATTATATGCTCCGCAGTGGCCCCCACACAGCATTATATGCACCCCAGTGGCCCCAACACAGCATTATATGCTCTTCAGTGGCCCCAACACATTATTATATGCTCACAGTGGCCCCCATACAGTATTATATGCCCACAGTGGCCCCCACACAGTATTATATGCCCACAGTGGCCCCCACACGCTATTAGGTGCTTCACAGTGATCCCCCAGAGCCGGTGCTATTATTATACTTTGGGGTCTCCTCAGACCCCAGAATATAATAAGTAGTGGCCCAGGTGAAGTGATTAAAATAGCAAACACTTATACTCACCTTGTTTTACTTCTCCGGGGCATCCTTGCTCCGTCCTGCTGTCTTTCCCATCTTCCTTGGTCCTCTGGTCTCCACGTCCCGTGCCACAGACGTCACCGTGCGATGACGTCATTATGCTGGCGCGCCTCATGTCACCGCTGGGGCCTACTCACAGGCCACTGCAGTGAGGCCGGAAAAGTTCCGGAGACGATGCTGAGCCCAGGACAGCCAGGTGAGTGTTTTTTGTTTTTTTGTTTTTTTTGTCACTTTCCCTGGGCCCGGCCCCTTTGCATTAACAATAGGTATAGCGGTCGGGGAACCAGGCTTTCCCCAACCACTATCATGGTAGTCCGGGGCCCCGGCCATTTCCAGCTGGCCGCGGGCCCCATACCCCTATGGTCGCAGTTGCAGCCCTTGCGACCACGATCGTTACGCCACTGTCCATTGGTCAGGGGCCGGATTGGGCCCCTGACCGTCCCGATCCGACCCTTGACTTTTGCATTGGCAAAATGAGTACTAATAGTAGGGGCCCACTGGGGGATTACCGGTTCCCCGGTGGGCCAGTCCGACCCTGTCTTCTACTCAGTACTGCAAATAGAATCCACATGCAGTTCTTTCGCAAAAAAACGCCATGTAAACCCACTGTTAGTCCTCCTTCACACGACCGTAGTGGTCTTTACTGTCCGCAAATACTGATCCACAATTTGTAAAAAGGTTTTTGCAAAAGCTTACAATCTAAGAAAAAATCTAAAACCCATAACCTATATTGTTTTTCCATTCAAAAAAGGCATTGAAGCCCTTTTTGAACCTGCACAATGAATTCACCATCACAACATCTTGCGGCAGTAAGTTCCACAGTAAATAATCCCAGTATATGATGCTGATGAAATTTTCTCTTCTCTAGACGTAGAGGATGTCTCCTTGTCACTGTCACAGACCTTGGTGTAAAAAGATCATTAGAAAGTTCTTGGTGCTGTCCTTTCATATATATATATGTAATGCCCCAGTACTAGGTACTGCATTCCCTTAACCACTTCAGTACCGGGCCAATTTCTGGTTCAGTACCAGACACATTTTTTTTTTTTTTGTATGTGCAGTTTTGAGGGCGATAACATTTTTATCATATGCGTTATTCAATTCATTTGTGTTTTTTTTCGGTGACACTTATGGCTTTATTTATATTTATGTTTTTATTTTTGAATTTTTTTTACATTTTTTTTATCCAGGAATATATAAACAAAAGAGGGAAAACGTGTCTGTTTTTCACTTTTCATTTTTTTTTTATTTAATAGCACAAAGTGCTACTAAAAAACTAAATAAAACTGTTTTTCCTCTCCGTTACGGTAATTTTTATTTTCTATGGTGTCATTGGGGGTGGGGCTAGAATCTGTAATAAGGGCGTGTTATTGACGTATTGTTTTATGTGTTTTTTTTAATTATTTTACTCTAAATTCTATACTTTTCTACTTTTTTCTTTCTTTCTTTATATTTATTTTTTTACATTATTATCCCCCTTCATGATCTGCCACCAATTTAATGCCCCCTTCATCTGCCACCAGTTCCCCCCTCTTGTTCCCACAAGCTGTCTCTTCTTTCCTCACCTTTCAGTAATCATTCCTTCCCAGAAGCTTCCTCTACTGTGTAAGACCACACTGTCCTGTACGATCCAGACTAACTCTGCCCACCCGAGTCTGATCACATGGTCATGACATCATTAAAGGTCCTTTAGCCCACCAATAAAGTTTGTTAGCAGCAAATCACTTCAGGGGCATAGTGGGACTTCAGAGGCATAGCGGGACAAACAGCAAGCTATGCTAGACACCAGTGTCAAAGCGGGACAGTCCCACCAGATGCGGGATGGTTGGGAGGTATGCTCCTCAGTCCTCACAGTGCCTCCTGCTGCTGGTGCACCCTCTCCCCTTTCTCAGCTCCCCAGGTAGGTGCCCCCCCCAGTGGTGTACCACTCCCCACTTAGTTCCCCATGTTATCCTCACCCCTGCCAGTGCACCCTCTTAGTATCCTCCTGATAGTAGTGACCACCTGTCCCTACCCCTCCATGTTTCCCCAGAGTCTTGTTCTGGGTACTTAGAGGGGTTATCCGTAACCAGCCCCATAGTGATTTATTTTTCATACTGATGATGACCTATCCTGTTCATCAGTATATGAATTGTCCAACACCTGGACCCCGCACACATCAGTTATTATGACAGCCTCTGGGGCCTGGTAGTTACAACAGTGGACAGGGAGGGCATGCAGCTGCTCCTATTCATGTACTAGGAGCGGCACAGAAGCCCCATCCATTGCTGTAGCTTCCAGGGCTTGGAGGTAGCGAGAATGACCGATGTGTGCGGGCTCTGGGTGGCAGACTACCACAGATTGTATACTGATGACCTATGCTGTGGATAGGTCAGTATGAAAAATCATTATGGGTCTGGACAACCCCTTTTAAAGGTGGGTTCACATTACTGTTATTTAATTTGTATTGCTCTTTTCCATCATAGGATGAGAGTAACGGACATTAGCAACTGATGCAGGCAGTGCCCCTCCATCTGGTGCTGTGTACATTCACCCTCTTAGAAAAAAAACATAACAAAAGCTTTCTTCTGTCCTTTCTTCTGTCATGATTTTTACTTTTCGGATGCATGAAGGGCTTTTCCTTCTGTTACAAAAGTAAAGAAACATGAAAGAAGAGAGGACAGAAGAAAGCTTCCGTCATGCTTTTAAAATGAGGGTGAATGCTGTGAGCTACAGTATTTATGAAGGAGTTGGGCTGTAGAAATAGAGGAGTCAGGATTGGTGTTTGACCTCCCGACTCAACAGTCCTGGGCTACAGGGGATCATTCATGGTTTCAACCCAGTTAGGAAGAATAAAAAGACCAGCACAAGTTCAGGTGTCCAGAGCAGCAAGAAGCCATGAGGGGAGTACCGACTGTGCAGGGTGTATACTTATATAGCGGTAGCCACATGTGGCGACCAATAATCACACAAAGCATGATTGTAGTATAATTTTGGGATCACTGGCTGCAGAATCCAGGCAGATTTTTGGCTGTATGTGGCTGCCACTATGTGAGCAATGCACCCTTAGGGTATGTTCACACTAAGTTTTTTGCAGGTGGATTTTGAGGCAGAATCCGACTCAAAAGTCATCTAAAAATTGCCTCACAACTTTTCCTTTCATTTCATTGAGAGTCAGTAGCAGATTTTTTCCTCTGATTTTTCAGCTACAGGAAAAAAAGAAGCATCATGATCTATTTTCAGGCTAATTCTGCCTGTCGAATCCCATTAAAATGAATGGGAGGCAGAAAACATCCTAGCATTCTTTTGGAGCATTTTTTTCTACCTCCCATTCATTTCAATGGGCTTTTAAAGGCAAAATCTGCCAGATATAGATCATGATGCTTTTTTTCCACAGGCTGAAAAAATCAGAGGAAAAAGTCTGCCACTGAATGAGTTGTGAGGCATCTTTTGAGGCAAATTCCACCTAAAAAAAACTGCCTGTAAGAAAACTGTGTGAACTAAACCTAATATTTACACACTACAACAGACAAGCAGCAGCCTCTGTACTGTATACACAGAGATCACAAGTGGGCAGCTTCATTACATGTCACAGGTCAACAGACAACTAATAAAGGACTGTTTCTGTGTGACCTGTAATGTCTTCTGGGTGCAAATATATTATATATATATATTTATATGTGTGTGTGTGTGTGCGCAATGAAAGTAATGTAATGAATACTTTTAGCACCAGACTAATTGTGTCTATCTATCTATATTTGGCGTCTGTAGCTTCTGCCATTCTCTTCGCCCTATGAGTTCCAACGCAAAGGGGCCCACTGACAGTCTGTCTCCCAGGGGCCCACATGACCCTGTAGCTGACCCTGATGGATGGGATGTGTTCATGTTGTAGTACAGGGTACTGTTACATTTACTGTATATGTAATGTGTATATAATATGTGATGTCTTTAAGAAGTATTGCATCAGCCATTGCATCTGTGCCAGCACTGGTAAGGGTAATGCACAGCACCTCACACCACATGTGCCCAACACTTAGCCCTCATTGGACAAATGGGGTGGGTACAGATGGGTGTAGTTTAGGCTCACTAAGGAAGTCTAGTTAGTTCTGCTGTGGCAATAGTGAGTTGGAGTATAGTCTAAGTAGGAAGATAGTTGCCACACTGTTGGCCACTGCTGGACAAACAGGACCATACCACGGAGTTCAGAGTGGAGTACCACAAGTCTCAGGAGTTCAGGTACAGTCTGTTAAAAGAGCAGGAGGATTTAGACTGCTACAGTGCACAAGGCCACATTAAGGCCTACCTATTGGTACTCCAAGGTACATCTGAGGAGTATCTTTCACTACCTTGCTGTGCACCTCCATATTGAGGGTGAGAGTTATCTGCTTGAATTGTGAACCTGATGTTGGCTGTTTGGAAGCTATTTGCACTAAGTAAAGTCTGGCACTACTTTCACCATCCATCTTGCCTCGGTATGGGTGTCTGAAGCTAATTTGCACCAACCACCATCTTGGGTACATCCCGGGGTGAGGCCACACTACTGCAGCCATCATTCACCAGAGGGAACCCTGGGGAACCTATCCTGTACTGCGACCACCCAGGTGCGTTCCCCCACCACTGTGCTGTACCTGAGGGAGAGAGCCTGGGGATTCCTGCACCAGAACTACCACTCCCCACTTGCAATCTCCCTTGGGACTCCACATGTCCATTGTAATTACTTTTCCCCATAGTCTTTTTTTTTTTTTTTTATATATTTGTCATTGTATTCCAATCCACTCATTCCTCTAGTTACCTTGGTTGCCATTCTCTACACTCTTTCTAGTTCAGTTATGTCCTTCTAGTACACTGGGACCCAAAATATCACGCAATAGTCTATGTGTGGCTGTACTACGGATTTGTATAGAGGCATAACTATGTTCTTGTCATGTCATCTATGCCTCTTTTGATGGATCCCATAATTTTAATTTGCCATGGTAGCAGCTGCTTGGCTCTGGTCACTCAAGGTAAGCTTACTGTCCACCAAAATCTCCAAGTATTTTTCAGTGGCAGTCTTACCCAGAAATTTACCATTAAGTACATAATCATACATTTTATTTCTTCATCCAAAATAAATAACCTTACATTTGTCGACATTGGGCCGAAGCCCCACGTTGTGAAAATGCAGCGTTTTGCAGTACCTGCAAAGTGATTGGGATTCTGACTAATCCCATCAACACACTGCAGAAAAAAAATCTGCAGAGGAAAAGCTGCATTTTCAAAAACGCCTGCGTTTTTGAAAATCGCAGCATGTCAATTATACATGCCCTATTACAGTATGGACAAAAAGTCCAGAGAGAAAAGCTTAGCAAAAACGCAATGAAAAACGCTACAGAAAAAAAACAATTTGGTTCCCATTTTTTTTCTTGCATTTCGCTACATGGGGCCTAAGTTTTAAACTTAATTTGTCTATGCTTCCAGCTTCCGTAAATCCCCTTGTAATGTCTTACTATCCTCCTCCAAGTGGTGTTTTTTTTTTTTTGTTTTTAAGAATTTTTATTGAAAGTTTTCATAAAAACATATACAGAAAAAAACAGGCTAGTTAAGTCCAAGTGACAATAAACATATAAGTAAAATATAGACGCCTCTAGTACAAAACATATGTGAAATAATGACAAAGAGGGGTGGAAGGATTGGGGACCAACCCAGGCTCTACCAATTGAAGGGGTTCCAAAATGGAGACTAGAGTAATATATCTTAGTAAAGAAATGGGGCTTGTTGTGTGACATTAAAATAAGTATAGTGGTGTCGTATTGTTAGGAGGGAGAGGAAAGCAGGTTAACCAAGGAGACCATTGAGAGCAGAAAGTCTTAAGTGTGCCTTTCTGAAAGGCTAACATCTGTTTGTGCAGACAGTTTGTAGAGATTATAGATATCAACTAAGCGAGGGATGGTATATTTGAGGATTTCCACTTTCGAGCGATGAGTAGCTGGGCTTCATGGAGGATATGGCAAGTCAGTGCTCTATAATGAGAAGGTATGCCATGGATTCCAATTAGGAGAAGGGCAGAAGGTGGAATATTTGATTGTATAGACAAATGGAGTAAACGAAAGGCAGTTTGCCGAAATGGAACAATGTATGGGCAACTCCATAAAATATGTAGGAGAAAACCGGTTTGGCCACAACCTCTCCAACAATGTGAAGATAATGTTGGGTACATTTTTGAGAGTCTCACTGGGGTATAATACCATCGTAAAAGAAGTTTATGATACTGTTTCCAGTGAGAAGCACATGAGATAGATTTGCAAGCCCATATCAGAGCGTTGATCCAGTCTGACATGCCAAAACTCCCTCCCCCCCCCGCCATTTGGGGATTCACAGTAAAAGAGTGATCGTTGGCCACTAAAAAGTATATTGGTTTGATTTCCTTTAATTTAAAGGCAATCGGTGGTTGTAAGTGATTCCATAGGATGACAGGAATGGAGGTGGTGATAGAAGGTTTAGAAGCCAGAAAATCTCTAATGTGGATATATTTAAAAGCATCTTGCAAGGGAATTAAGAGTTTAGTTTGTAATTGTATGAAAGATAAAATGGTGGTGTCTTGGAACAAATCAAATATGTGACGCACTCCCCTCGAGATCCATTCTGATAATGATAGATTAGGAATATGATACACCAAAGCTTGAATTGGTATAGCTAGGGTAGTCCTAGGGAGAGAGGAATGACGAATGGAACAGCCTATGGGCCAGGCATGAAGAGATACCTGGATTGATGGGGGTGCGTCAGGAGAAAATAAGTCTAGATTTGGAAGATGGAGGAAAAGGGCTTTCCAGTCTGAGATATGAGTAATATGAGCCTCCAATACTGGCCAGAGTTTATCATGGGAGTCGTCCCACCAGTATTTCAATTGGTCTAGTATTAATGCTAGATGATAATGATAAATGTTAGGGAGGCCCATACCACCATGAGAGGAAAGCCTTGTCATTGTAGAAAACGAAATATGTGGTTTTGCCTGTTGCCAAATGAACATATTCATTTGTTGTTGAAGAATGGTAAAGGTGGGTGTAGGAATGGGAACAGTGAATGTTCTAAGATAATGTAGAATGCATGGCAATATAAGCATTTTCTAAAAAATAATTCTGTCAATCCAGGAGTGTTCAAATTTAGCTAATCTATTCAATTTAATTTGTAGAGTGGAAATTCAAGTGGGAAATTAGCTGCAACTAGTGAATTTACGGAAGAGGTTAAGTTGATTCCTAAGTATGGGATAGACTTAGGACTCCAGTGAAAAGGGAATTCTTTAATCAAAGTTTTCTGAGCTTGAATGGAAATATGGATTCCAAGTAATTGCGATTTAGATTCATTGATCCGATAATAAGAAATCCGGCCAAAGGAGCTCAGATATTCTAGGACTGCTCGAAGAGGACGTGTTATGGTAAGAATTACGTCATCTGCAAATAAATATGGTTGTGTGAATCTTCACGAAAAACACAAGGCTGGACCCAATTCTCCTGTGCTCCCTCTTAAGCACGGCTGTGGCCGTGATTCCTCCAGATTACATGGAATTGACTCCAAATACGGTTGTCCAAAGATGGATATTTTATTTGGAGTATACAGATAGCAATAAATGCAACCAAATGACAAAATAAAAAAACAGGTAGTAGTGCGTTTCGGAGCCTACTGCCCCTTTCTCAGACTCCACTGGTATACTGATTGTTTAGTACAGTCTTATATAGCAGAAAGTAATGACATGTAACCAATTAGGTTACTACAAAAAAAAAAAAAAAAAACGCTTTAGAACAATCATGCACAATAATTTCAAAAGAATAATACTTTGTCTGGTATTTGCACATATTGATCGATATGTTAGTATCTAGAGATGAGCGAATCAAAGCTACAGAAGTGGAATTCAATCTGAATTTCTAGAATTATTTGATTTGCATCGAATCAGAATTTCCTCACGCTTTGTGGTAACGATTCGCATTTAGTTCAAAATGACTGCTGTACATGGGGCAAGGAACTCTGGGAACACGGGATCACCCACAAAGCCATGTCACATTAGGGATGTAAATACAGTATATATTCACTTTCAACCATATGATCACACTATTGTTTATCTAAAGAGCACATGTTGTGGGACAATATTGACATCTAGCAGCCAATTGGCTTCCTGGAGGTGTGTTTATCCTGAATCAGCTAGATGTCAGGGCCAAGTTCAAGTCTCTGGCTCGCACCACTAGTCTGCTGCACAGATTATGCTAATAGCCGGCTGATTAGGATCGTAATTAGTTGTGTATAACAAAATAAAAAAACGTGTAGTGAGGTTATGAAATATACAAGCTGAGCTCTAGGCGAATATATCTCAAATTACACCGCTACAAAGTTATCAGGCACGTATCCTGCGCTCTAGAATACCGCAACTGGGTTTATAGTCAGTCATATATAACCATGTCAGAGATTATTCTAAAATAAATAAATTAAATAAAAAATAATAATTAGAGTTGAGCGAATCGAAGCTGCAGAAGTGGAATTCGATCCAAATTTCAGGAAATATTTGATTTGCATCGAATCCGAATTTCCTCACGCTTCGTGGTAACGGTTCGCATTTAGTTCAAAATGGCTTCTCTACATGGGGCAAGGAACTCTGGGAATGCAGGATCACCCACAATGCCATGCGTGCAGCCACTCAGCAGCCAGCCCTGTAATGTCACATCCCTTTAACCCCTTCACGAGCGCACACGGCATGTTTGACCGCTGCATCCAAGGTGTTAAATCCCCCCGATCGGTTATGGAGCAGGGTGTTAGCTGCAACTGACAGCTCACACCCTGCTCCATAACCAATCCAGGGTTTTAACAACTTGGATGCAGCAGTCAAACATGACCGTGGCATCAAAGGGGTTCCGCCATTTTGCCGCCTACCCCGGCTCTCTGCAGCTAATAAATAGCAGTTTCTTTAACGCGATTCGCCATGATTTAATATCGGATCAAATAGAATCATATTGCGAAATTCGGCGAAGTTGCCAAATCGAATTTTTGAATACTTTGCTCATCTCTAAAAATAATAATAATAATAAAATAAAAATAAATTGTTATATACACACACATACATACATTGGGGAAAAAAAGTATTTAGTCAGGCACCAATTGTGCAAGATGAAAGAGGAATGTAATTAACATCATAGGTAGACCTCAACTATGAGAGACAAAATGAGAAAACAAATCCAGAAAATCACATTGTCTGATTTTTTTAGAATTTATTTGCAAATTATGGTGGAAAATAAGTATTTGGTCACCTACAAACAAGCAAGATTTCTGGCTCTCACAGACCTGTAACTTCTTCTTTAAGAGGCTCCTCTGTCCTCCACTCATTACCTGTAGTAATGGCACCTGTTTGACATTGTTATCAGTATAAAAGACGCCTGTCCACAACCTCAAACAGTCACACTCCAAACTCCACTATGGTGAAGACCAAAGAGTTGTGGAAGGACACCAGAAACAAAACTGTAGACCTGCACCAGGCTGGGAAGACTGAATCTGCAATAGGCAAACAGCTTGGTGTGAAGAAATCAACTGTGGGAGCAATAATTAGAAAATGGAAGACATACAAGACCACTGATAATCTCCCTCGATTAGGGGCTCCACGTAAGATCTCACCCTGTGGGGTCAAAATGATCACAAGAACGGTGAGCAAAAATCCCAGAACCACACAGGAGGACCTAGTGAATGACCTGCAGAAAGCTGGGACTAACGTAGCAAAGGCTACCGTCAGTAAGACACTACACCGCCAGGGACTCAGATTCTGCAGTGACAGATGTGTCCCCCTGCTTAAGCCAGTACATATCCGGGCCCGTCTGAAGTTTGCTAGAGAGCATTTGGATGTTCCAGAAGAGTATTGGGAGAATGTCATATGGTCAAATGAAACCAAAGTAGAACTGTTTGGTAGAAACACAACTCGTCGTGTTTAGAGGAGAGTGATTGCTGAGTTGCATCCAAAGAACACCATACATACTGTGAAGCATGGGGGTGGCAACATCATGCTTTGGGGCTGCTTCTCTGCAAAGGGACCAGGACGACTGATCCGTGTACATGAAAGAATGAATGGGGCCATGTATCCTGAGATTTTGAGTGCAAACCTCCTTCCATCAATAAGGGCATTGAAGATGAAATGTGGCTGGGTCTTTCAGCATGACAATGATCCCAAGCACACCGTCAGGGCAACGAAGGAGTGGCTTCGTAAGAAGCATTTCAAGGTCCTGGAATGGCCTAGCCAGTCTCCAGATCTCAACCCCATAGAAAACCTTTGGAGGGAGTTGAAAGTCAGTGTTGCCCAGTGACAGCCCCAAAACATCACTGCTCTAGAGGAGATCTGCATGGAGGAATGGGCCAACATACCAGCAACAGTGTGTGCCAACCTTGTGAAGACTTACAGAAAACGTTTGACCTTTGTCATTGCCAACAAAGGATATATAACAAAGTATTGAGATGAACTTTTGTTATTGACCAAATACTTATTTTCCACCATAATTTGCAAATAAATTATTTAAAAAATCAGACAATGTGATTTTATAGATTTTTTTTTCTCATTTTGTCTCTCATAGTTGAGGTCTACCTATGATGTCAATTACAGGCCGGCCTCATCTTTTTAAATGGGAGAACTTGCACAATTGGTGGCTGACTAAATACTTTTTTCCCCACTGTACATACATACATACATGCATACATGCATACACACAAACTACTCTGTAGTGCTATGTAGGCTAAATTGATTATATTAACTCTACATATCTGTATCGCATATGTAAATTGATAAAATAGTGATTAAATAAGTAAATTGTGCCTAATACATAAATATGTATGAAAAGATATGAAAAATATAAGCCAGTAGGCTTTGAAATGTGTTACTACCTAGTTTTTGTTTTGTTTTGTTTTATTTTGTCGTTATGTTGCATTTATTGCTCGTGAATTTCCCCATGGTGGGACTATTAAAGGATTATCTTGTCTTGTCTTGTTTTGTATACTGCAAATAAAAATTTTTTAGACAACTGTATTCGGAGTCAATTCCATTTAATGTGGAGGAATCACGGCCACAGCGGTGCCTAAGAGGGAGCACAGGAGAATTGGGTACAGCCTTGCGTTTTTTGTGAAGATTCACACACCCATATTTATCTTTTTCCTGGTCTCTCTATTTTGGAGCTCAGCACTGGGAAACCATCACTGTAGCGCCCGCACAAAGCTGCTATAATGAGACGCAAAAGTTGTATATCGCACAACACCTCAAGGTAATTTTCCACCTAAAAGGGGAGCCTGGGGTTATTTCACTTGTACATTTAAAGTTCCGCACAAGGGAACGCCCTGTTGTATTTTTTTCTTTTCAGAATCTGTCATCTGCAAATAAATTCAATTTGTGGGATTGATGACCGTTGTAGAGGCCATAAATATACTGGTTGGATCTAATACTCTCAGCCAGAGTCTCCATCACTATAGAAAAAATGAAGAGGGAGAGGGAACAGCCTTGGCATGTCCCATTCCATGGTTACTGATGGGACCTTGTAGAGAGCTGATATGGCCGAAAATGTGAATTTCCAGAGACCTTCAAAGGTATAGCCCCAATGAAACCGGTCGAATGCCTTCTCCATGTCCAGCGATAGGAGCAGAGCGTTCTCTAGTAGTCAGCAATGGCAATTAGATCTGTGTGTCTCTTTGTGCCATCAGGGGCTTGACGGCCCTTGGTAAAGCTCACTTGGTCCTACCAACAATACTAGGGAGAATTGAAAGAAGTCTATTACCCAATGTTTTTGCGTAGTTTTATGTCTGTGTTGAGAAGTGAAATGGGGCGAAAATTATTTGGTGTGGTGGGATCCTTACACGGCTTAGGCAGTGGGATTATAGTTGCCCAAAGCATTTCGGTAGAAAAATGACCTGTGGATATAGCTAAATTACACATGTTGACAGGGTGGGAGAGTAGTTGGGGTTTAAATAGATGTAGAAACTCATTTGAGAATCCATCTGGGCCAAGTTTAAGAAATGAGATGGTTTAAGCAATTTCTAAAGCAGTGAATGGTCTGTTTAAAACTTCTAATTGATCAGGGCAGAGGGTAGAGAGATTGAAAGAATGTAGGAAGTTTTTAATATGATTTATAGTAGGTTGAAGGGTGTTAGGGTTTAAGTTGTATAGAGTGAAGATACTGTTTTTTTAAACCTTGCAGAATGTTGTATGAGAAAACCTTGTATGTACGTGTAGGGAACTGCCATTTCTACTAGTATATAATGTATCTAGCTTCTTTGCCCCTGCAGTTTGGCTTCAGAGACCCCAGGCATTTAGTGCAAGTTTTGTTTTGTAAATACAGTGAGTCAGACACATGCGAGGCAGAGCTGCTGGGGGGAGAGATGTGAGCAGAGCTGCTGAGACAGACATGTTATGTCTGGGGGAGTCTAAGA
Source organism: Leptodactylus fallax (assembly GCA_947044405.1). NCBI lineage: Eukaryota > Metazoa > Chordata > Amphibia > Anura > Leptodactylidae > Leptodactylus > Leptodactylus fallax. The sequence continues at coordinate 2,394,531 of CAMRHE010000166.1, forward strand.
GCCACTTGTTCCTCTTTACTTCACAGTATATAGTTAGGTATGTGTTACCCCCTATATACTCACAGGACCTAGATAGTAACCGTAGTTAGGGATCCATATATATATACAGTTCAGGGCAGTGATAGGTTAGGCTTCCGAAGGCCAACTAGCTAGTTAGAGGCCCGGTGGCACTAGTAGTTTAGCTGGCAGGTTAAGGACTCAGTGTTAGGGTAGTCAGGCCTGCATCTACTGCCGTCACCGTCGCCATGTTTGCTGCCTGTGAAGAATCTCACCATCATCATCATCTCCTGATCGGCTGTCTGTCATCTCCTGGAAGAATCCGAGGATCCACAGTCATCCACAGGGGCCCCTGCATCTCTTCTGTTGCCTGGAGGTATTGTGCACCGGAATCTTGCTATATATCTATATATATATATACCCGGGTATATAACCTAAGACGGTTGAGGACTTGCTGGTTGTTGTAGTACTGCTGTGTTCTGAGTATATTGTATGTATGTATTATTACCCTGTTGATTCTTATAAAGCTACTGTTATAACCTTATGTGGTATCTGTATGTATTCTTCAGACTGTGAGATTAGTACAGTGATCCTTGTTAAGGCTACTAACTGTATTTCATGGGTAAGTCCCAGGAAGAGATCCTCCCTGTAATACAGAGGCTCTATCCTGGGTGGAGGCACTGATATATTTCATATATGTTCCCACTCTTCCCTTCAGCGAAGGCATCAGGTCCCATTATACACACAGGTCAGCGCCAGAGTCTGTTGCGGGAGGGATAATACTCATACCCCCCCCCCAAATAGGGCTACATTTGGAGGCACTGCTGAGATTTAGAAGTGGGAATAGTCATTGATATGGAGAAGCGATATAGCGCAGAGGGGAACCTCCCACTAGCTACTACATGGGATTACCGACCTCCTGTTCCTCCCCTGGTTCAGGTAAAGGAAGAACCCCGCTCAGCCAGTTACCCCCCCAGTATGGCCGTCGCTAGCAGTTCCTCTAGTGACAGTGCTATTAGCACTTTAGCCAGGCTGACTGAAATGTTAGCTCAGGGCCTGCAGGCCACTCACTACAAGAAACTAAAAGTATTCTCTGGTAATGTCCCAGTACCACAAGGGGAGGAAAACTTTGAGATATGGAAAGAACATACTCTCCAATGCCTGAAGGAATGGTCTTGCTCTGAAGAAGGCAAGCGGCAGCGTATCAGTGAAAGTTTGCGGTCTCCTGCTGCAGAATTGATCCGCTTGTACAGAGACTCTCATGAAGGAGTGAGTGCATTGGACTATATACAAGTACTGTCTGATCACTTTGAGCCATACTATGACCTTGCCCAGATGGTTGCTGATTACCGAATGGTTCGTCAAAAAGAAGGGGAAAATGTCTCTACTTTTATTAACCGTTTACAGCTACTTCTTTCACGTCTGGTGTACCACGCAGCTATATCTACTTCAGAGGTAGACGCTCTGAGAACCAGTCAGTTGGTGAGAGGGTTACAACCTCATCATCCTCTTGCTCAAGTACTCAAGGTCTTACTATCTGATAGAGTCCTTCCATTTCCTGACTTAATGAAGTTAGTGAAGAAACAAGAAGCTGACATTAGTTTTAGTACCCCTAAGAAAGCGAAAAGCATCTCTAAAGAAGATGTTGTTCCTAATTCAAACAAGGACAAACCAGCGGAGCGGTCAGAACTTAGACAGTCCGCCACTCCACCCACTGCCACTCAACGGAGGAAGGATGCTAGAACCTGTTATAAATGTGGTCAGACGGGCCATACTGCCAGACAGTGTACGGAGGACAGTGAGGGATTGAGACACAGTGCTGTCTTCTCTATTCAGAATCAAAGACACCGAAGGAAGGCGGGCTGAGTAAAGACCAGAGGCGCTATCGCGGGCTCCAGGTCCGTTGTCAAAGTCACTGTCAATGGTCATGCCGCTCCTGCCCTGTTTGATACAGGATCTCAAGTGACCCTGATTTATCGCTCGTTCTACCAAAAGTATCTGAGGGATATACCTCTTCAGTCTACAGGACAAATGAAATTGTGGGGGCTTAATTCAGGATCATATCCTGTAGATGGCAGCCTACAAGTAGTTATAGCTGTCCCTGAATTAGAAGATCAGAGTGTCGCTCCCATGAAGATTACGGCTCTTGTCTGTCCTGATACAGGGGATTCTTGTGCAGCTCCTGTGATACTTGGCACTAATTGTCCCGCAGTGCATTATGCTTTTCAGAAGTTTCTTGGAAGAGATTGGAACCCTGCAGCTCAGCCGGTGAATATATCTTCTGATCTTAGAGAACTCTGTGATGCCCTGTCTACTGGCTATCGACATGGAATGGTATATCATATCGGTGAGAGAACCGTGGAAGTTCCTGCCGGCGGGGAGAGAGTTCTGAGAGTAGCCTCCAGCATTGCTCCCGATTTGCTTGAAGGGGGGAGTTATGTCCTTATGGAAACCCCTGAAGAAATGATTAACCAGAATGGCTGGATGGTGATCCCAGAGAGAAAGGACTGGAGAAATAAAGTGGAGTTATCTACCTGTGTGACAGTGAGGAACTGTTCACCGCATCCGATCGTAATTGGACCATACCAGAATGTGGCCCACTGCTACCCTGTGCTTGGAGTAAATCCATACGCTGAAGTGTGCAGGATTCAAATCCGAGATGCAATCCCTAATCTCAATCTTGACTTGAGTGATCCACATTTACCAGAGGCCTGGAATCAGCGACTGACACAGAAGTTGTCTGAATTATCGGAAGTGTTCTCCATGGATGATATGGATGTAGGTTGTGCTAAAAGTGCTCAACACACTTTCCGATTGACCGATTCTACTCCCTTCCGGGAGCGACCACGGAGAGTTGCTCCAAAGGATGTTGATGAGTTAAGACAGACTCTACAGCAAATGAAAGGTCAGGGGATCATTGTGGACAGTAAGAGCCCCTATGCCTCACCTATTGTGGTGGTAAGAAAAAAATCTGGAGCAATTCGCCTATGTGTGGATTACAGAACTCTGAACCGGAGAACCTTACCTGATCAGTATACACTGCCAAGAATTGAAGAAGCTCTGGAAGCTCTGAATGGAAACTGTTGGTTCACAGTGCTGGACCTAAGATCGGGATACTATCAAGTCCCAATGGCACCTGAGGATCAGGAAAAGACAGCCTTCATATGCCCCTTGGGTTTCTTTCAGTTCACTCGTATGCCGCAAGGTACAAAAGGTGCGCCAGCAACGTTCCAAAGGTTGATGGAAAGAGTGTTAGGTGATTTAGTGCCCCGGGAATGCCTTGTATATCTTGACGACATTATTGTGTTTGGAAAGACGCTGGAAGAACATGAAGAACGACTCATGAGAGTACTCCAACGCTTAAAAGAAGAGGGGCTGAAGTTGTCGGCTGACAAATGCAAATTTTGTAGATCTTCGGTCACTTATGTAGGTCATATTGTTTCTGCTGAAGGAGTTGCTACCGATCCTGGTAAGATTGAAGCTGTGGTGAATTGGCCCCGACCGCAAAATATTACGGAGTTGCAATCTTTCTTGGGGTTTTGTGGATTCTATCGACGATTTGTGGAAGGATATTCAAAAATTGCTCGAGCCCTCCTCGACCTGTTGAAGAGTGATGCAGGAGATCCGGGAAAGAAGAAAGGGTCTTCCAAAAGCCTTTTTGGCGATAGGTGGACTGCGGATTGTGAAGAAGCATTTAAGTTGTTGAAGAAGAAATTGACAGAAGCTCCCGTTCTGGCTTATGCTGATGCACAGAAGCCATATGTGCTACATGTAGATGCCAGCTTTGAAGGATTAGGTGGCGTGCTGCACCAAGAATACCCGGCCGGGTTACGGCCCATAGCTTTCATAAGTCGAAGTCTTTCTCCCAGCGAGAAAAATTATCCAGTACATAAATTGGAGTTTTTGGCGCTCAAGTGGGCCATTGTTGATAAATTACATGACTATTTATACGGAGCCACGTTTGAAGTAAGAACAGACAACAATCCACTGACATACGTTTTGTCAACCGCTAAGCTCGATGCTACAGGACATCGCTGGTTGGCAGCTTTATCCAACTACCAATTCACACTCAAGTATAAATCGGGGCCTAAGAACATTGGGGCAGATGCTCTATCAAGACGGCCTGGATTACCTAGTCCGGAAGTAGTGGATGAATGGGAAGAAGTGCCAAGTCCTGGAGTAGGAGCTTTGTGTGCCATGGCTGCTGTAGTTGAAGACCGAGTAGCCTTTTCTGAAACTCGGCTTATTGACTCTATTGGGGGAGGTCCCGAAGCTGTACCAGACATGTTTGCCTACCCTGCCGCTTTAGGATCCTTTGAGAGTTGTTCTATATCTTCAAAGCGAATGATCTGGAGTCAAAAGACTGATCCTTTAATTGGACCTCTTTATCAAGCAGTGAGTTCTCAAGACAGAGAAATGTTAAAGACATCCCTACCCTCTGAATGCAGTCAACTTCTACGAGATTGGGAGAAGTTTGAAATAGACAATGGCCTACTTTATCGTGTGGTGCTGTATCATGATCACCCTGGAAGGCGCCAACTAGTTATTCCAAGCTGCTTTCAGAAGATGATTTTCCGAAGTCTGCATGATTATCATGGTCATTTGGGACCTGAGAAGACTTATGGCCTAATACAAGACCGATTCTACTGGCCCAAAATGAGAGATACCGTGACTCGTCTGTGTAGGTGCTGTCGCAGATGTTTGCAGAGGAAGACTGTCCCAGTTCGAGCGGCCTTCATGGGACACTTGAAGAGTTCGGGCCCCATGGATCTTGTCTGCATAGACTTCCTTTGTATTGACAACGACTCCAGAGGATTTGGAAATGTATTGGTGGTGACTGATCACTTCACACGATATGCTCAAGCCTTTCCGACTAAGGATCAAAAAGCAGTCACTGTTGCAAGAGTGCTTTGGGAAAAGTATTTTATCCATTATGGCTTACCACACCGGTTGCATTCTGATCAAGGCCGGGATTTTGAGAGTAACCTGATCAAAGAGTTACTTCAGTTGTTGAACATCCGCAAAAGTCGGACGACGCCTTACCATCCAGAGGGAGATGCCCTTCCTGAAAGATTTAACAGGACTTTACTTGATATGCTTGGTACCTTACGAATTGAGGATAAGCGATCCTGGAGTCGAAAAGTGGAGGCTATGGTGCATGCCTATAATAGTACAAGGCACGAGAGCACAGGATATTCACCATACTTTCTGATGTTTGGAAGAGAGCCTAGGCTACCTATTGACATCTTGTTGGGAGTCTCTACCGATGGTATCAGTCATCGAGATCATTACCGATACGTGGCACGTTTGAAAGAAACGCTTAAGAGTGCTTATCAGCTGGCTGAGGAAAATGCGGCCAAAGTGAATGAAGGAAATAAAAGGAGATTTGATCTTCGAGTAAGATACCGAGAATTGAACCCTGGGGACCATGTTCTGCTACGGAATTTGGGAGCATCTGCAAAACATAAGCTGGCTGATCGATGGCGGAGTGAACTCTTTACAGTGGTAGATCGGTTGCCTGGAATACCAGTCTACAAGATAAAAGGACGGGACGGGAGGATCAGGACTTGGCATAGAAATCATTTGTTGCATGTACCTCAGATTGATGGTATGGATATCTCCAATGATGGCTCGGCCTGCGATTCTCCACAGTCCTTAGCCGATATTCCACCTGACCTTCCTGAAACTCCTGAGAGTGATTGGACTGTGGCTCCTGAAGTTCCTAGATCACCAGTATCTTCTCCTTCAGGGAGACCTATGAACCCTCAAACTCCAGAATTCGTACCTAGATATGTGTCTACAGATGAGCAGGGATCTAGCTCTCCTACGCCACCAGCACCATCCCCTCCCATGGCAGACAACCCTAGTTTAGGGCCTGGACATGCTAGTTTACCTCAGAGAGAGGTATGGAGAGGAGAGAGAATTAGACACCCTCCACCTATGCTGACATATGATAGTTTGGGGGACCCCAGATTTACTACTCAGCCTCATTTATACCATGCTTGGGTGGGTGCAGTGTCCACTTTGGTCAATATGTTACCAATTTTCGCTCCTGCTGGCATGTATACCTATTAACCTGTTGTGACTCTGTAAATGCAAAAGCAACCATATTGATATTGTCAGTGGTAATGTTGACTGTATACTATGACTTTGTATGTCTTTGACGTGACGTAAAGATTTCACCAGAGGGAGAGTGTAGGGAACTGCCATTTCTACTAGTATATAATGTATCTAGCTTCTTTGCCCCTGCAGTTTGGCTTCAGAGACCCCAGGCATTTAGTGCAAGTTTTGTTTTGTAAATACAGTGAGTCAGACACATGTGAGGCAGAGCTGCTGGGGGGAGAGATGTGAGCAGAGCTGCTGAGACAGACATGTTATGTCTGGGGGAGTCTAAGAGCCACTTGTTCCTCTTTACTTCACAGTATATAGTTAGGTATGTGTTACCCCCTATATACTCACAGGACCTAGCTAGTAACCGTAGTTAGGGATCCATATATATATACAGTTCAGGGCAGTGATAGGTTAGGCTTCCGAAGGCCAACTAGCTAGTTAGAGGCCCGGTGGCACTAGTAGTTTAGCTGGCAGGTTAAGGACTCAGTGTTAGGGTAGTCAGGCCTGCATCTACTGCCGTCACCGTCGCCCTGTTTGCTGCCTGTGAAGAATCTCACCATCATCATCATCATCTCCTGATCGGCTGTCTGTCATCTCCTGGAAGAATCCGAGGATCCACAGTCATCCACAGGGGCCCCTGCATCTCTTCTGTTGCCTGGAGGTATTGTGCACCGGAATCTTGCTATATATCTATATATATATATACCCGGGTATATAACCTAAGACGGTTGAGGACTTGCTGGTTGTTGTAGTACTTGTTAAGGCTACTAACTGTATTTCATGGGTAAGTCCCAGGAAGAGATCCTCCCTGTAATACAGAGGCTCTATCCTGGGTGGAGGCACTGATATATTTCATATATGTTCCCACTCTTCCCTTCAGCGAAGGCTTCAGGTCCCATTATACACACAGGTCAGCGCCAGAGTCTGTTGCGGGAGGGATAATACTCATACCCCCCCCCCCAAATAGGGCTACATACGTATTCCATAATCATCACGTGTGGAAGGTGCATTAAGAGTGAAGAATTCATTAAGACTTGAAGAAATGGATTCCTGAACATGTTTTAAATATATTAAGAGAATGTTATTATGCCAACTGCAGGTGTTGCGGGGGGTGGGAATGAGTTTGAATGGTCATAGCAATAGGATCATGGTCTGACCATGTTATGTGACCTATGGTACATTGAGATACATCAAGAAGGAGCCATTTATCAGTTAGAAACATATCAATACATGTGTAAGTATGATGGTTGGAAGAATTGAATGTGAAATCCCTTTCTGATACATGTACGCATCGCCAAACATAATGTAAATTTTTCTGTATAACCCAGGCATTCAGTTGTGGAGGGGGGTCTATTATGTCTATAACTGGTATCAATTGACCTATCGTGAATGATATTGAAATCTCCACAGAAAATACACTTACCCTGGATTTTCCCTCTAAGCTTTTTAGTAAAAGGTATTTAAAAAAGCAACCTGAGAGGAATTGGGACAATATAAGTTAACTTACATTATATAGTACGCTACTTATAATATAGGTTAAAAGTTACATTATTAATGGAGCAAATCAGGGCAACAAACCTTCCTTTGTGGTCTACAACAGAATTCATCAAATGAAACGTAAGTGTTCCTGACCACAATAATAACAACAGCTTTTTCTGGTGTTGGTGAATTTAGGGGGAGATTGTTCATCAAAGTGGGATTCTTGTATGTATAATACATCAGCATTTGATCTAAACGCCTCCATCCATATTAAAGACCTTTTATAAAGCTGTTATGGCCTTTGACATTCATAGATAAAAGCTTAATAGCCATATATGGGCAAGTGAAAAAGCTTCTGTGATCTACTTGTTATACAGAGAAAGGATTTAGCACACAGCATTGTAGAGTAGCGAACATAACAGCCAGGGTTGGTCAAGCAGAAGGTTGAAGGTAATATAACAAAGCCATGAATCGGCAAAAACAAAAACAGTTCAAAAAGTAATAAACAAAGTAATACTATAGTGAGCAGTAAAGAATTCTGCACAAACTCGGGGGGCAGTTTGTATGGAAAGGACATAGAGTTGTCTGCTATACCGCATAACAGGATGATCCTCAGGTGACCTCAGAGACAGGATTCCAGAGTGGTGTTAATTTGGATGGTGAGATGGATTTTCGAGCAGATGCCTGTGGGGGAGGTGAGTCCTGGCCCCATTGCTGGAATATTTTTGCTCCTTGGTCCAGGGAGGTGAAAGAATGGGGAGTGCCATTTCTGAATACAATCATCTTGACAGTAAAGCACCATTTGCAGGGGAGAGTGTCGTGTCTCGTGGTTTGAATTAACGGGATTAACTTATTTCGGGCTGTGATAGTCACTTGAGATATGTCAGTGAATAATTTAATGTTCTGGAATGGTGCGAGAAGAGTAGCCAATTTCCTACAAGCCATCATGAGTTAATCCTTTAGATGGTAAAAGTGAATAAATGCTATGGCATCACAGGGGACGGAATCAGGCAAAGCAAAGTCTCCCATTTTAGTTTCAATTTGGTTTATACGTTCACAAAGGGATCCAATAGTAGAGGATACATTTCATATGGCTTTAGCAGTATCCTTTTGAATGATACTGTGTAAAACCAGCATAATATCTTTAAGAAAGGATTTAGATACTGCTTGATTGCCAACAGGAAAGGCTTTAAGAGTATCGGGGATGGGCCCCTGAGGGAGAGAGGAGGTTGTAGTTGTAAAATCAAATGTCGTGCCCCATCTCATGCGCTGTTTAGCTGGACTTTGAGCAAGAAGTCAAGGGAGGCCGTTTTACCCCTACCTGCACAACAAGAGGCTGAAGAGAAAGGTTGTCTGATGTGGGGGAGGTCCCTCCTTTTTTGTGACACCACCACTCGATGGTGACTATGAGGCTGAACTGAAAGATGTGCAGTCGGAGCTTGGCTGGGTGTCTTCAGATAAGATCTTAGCTTGGGAGGAGGAAGGTAGCATATTAGGTGCTGAAGCACTACCAGAGGTGTCTGACATGTGCAGTATGACTGCCAGGGAGGGGTCTCTGCGCTATCTTAGATCTGAGGCTGAGAAGAAAAGAAGCTGGTGAGCTTCTTAAGAGGGCCCTTTTTCCCTCTATGGACCATTGCAGTAGGATCACGATGTTCAGAGTTGCAAATAAAGTTGTAACTGAGGTAGAGAATTTCTGGGTGTTGCTTAAAGCAGGACACGGGGACAGAGTGGAGGTAAGCAACGACCATCGTTCTGCGAAGCCAGGTCATGCCTGGCCCAGTGGTGTCATTAAGCAGGTCAAGGTTGACAAAAAGAAGACTGACAGGCAGGGGCATAACTAGCAAAGACTGGGCCCCACAGCAAACTTTTAACTTGGGGGGGGCCACGATATAGCGCCCCCCTTCCTAGCCCCCACACAGTATAATGCCCCATTTACACACACTACAATGTCCCAAATTGGCCTTCACACAGTATAATGACCCATAGTGACCCCTCCTCACAATATAATGTCCCATAGAAGCCCCTTCACACAGTATAATGTTCCATAGCAGCCTCCATACAGTATAATGTCTCTGGGGGACCCACAAGGTAAAGAACATGCTTCACAAGGTGACTAGTGTAGCCTGCCTGTTGTGGGTAAACCATGCGGTAGAGGGTATTTTAATTAAGTATATAAACATGATACCTCAACTGTAGTGGGATGTGGGGTGTCTACAAAGTGAGGCCGAGCATTTTACAGTCACAGCAAGGCAGATCGGATAGGATTCCATCCATATCTTGCAAAAACATAGGCACTGCGGACATGCTGCGATTTCCAAAACCATTACAGTTTTGGAAGTCGCAGCATGCCAATTATACCTACGGAAACATGGCAGTTTCCGAATAGGTATAATTGAAACAGAAAAGCGCTGTGGGAAAAACCGCAATGTGTTGCCACCACGTTTTTTCCGGCAGTGCTTTTTTTGCTACGTCCAGCTACGAGTGGCCTTAGCCTAAAGGGGTTTTCTGGGACTTATTCATTGAAGACCTATCCTGAGGATACCACCAATTGAAGATCAGCAGGGAACCCAGGAACCCAGTGGATCAGCTGCTTGAAGCAGCTACAATACTTCACTGTTTCCTAGTCCATGTGATGTCACATACATTTAAGTGAGTGGGCTGAGATGTGATATGAAGCACAGCTGTTATACTAAAATATGGTGCTGCACTTGGTAAGTAGTGAAGGCCACAGTATCACCCAAATGCCATGTCCTGTTCAAATAGCTGATTGTCTGACCTCTGACAATCTTCAGTTAATGACTTATCCTAATAATAGGTCATCAATTATTAACCCTGGAAAATGTTTACTCTTTGCATTAAGTAATGGGAAGCTAAATGTAAGGTACAGTACTGATAACCTAAAAAAATGAAGAAAATAGGAAGATATTACCTAAAAAGACAAAAACAAAGATACCATAATTGTTAGGAACTCAGAATCAAATTCCAACTTTTCTGCACTTTTAATTCAAATCAAACAATTCAAGTTGTTTAACACAATGAGAAATACATTAGGTGTAAATGACTTGTCTAATGATTTCTTCCAGTGCCTTGTAAAATTACTCTGAAGAAATCTGGATAAGGATTTTGTAATTTTCACTGAAGTAGCCTGGAAGATAAAGCCAATCACTTTCATCCCAGTAGGAAAGAAATATTTGAGTATGGTGATAAAAATAGCTGCAAGCAGGCTAGGAAAATAGGAGTGTATGAATGTAGTGATTGCCTTGGTTGCAGCAATTTCTCAAGACAGACATTTTACAATTTTTTTTTCTACATAAAGATAAGTGGTTATTGGGAGTTTAGATGTCAACTGTTCTCAAAAATGACTCATAACAGGTTTAGCAACTAAGATTGTGATACATTATTCTGTAAATGAAAAACTTTTAGTCAATCTGAATACTATAGTTAAATGGGTATTCTCATCACATGTTATGGCATAATATTGTGGCAATGATATGCTTTAAAGGGAATCTTTCACCAGGTTTGGGGCCCATAAATCAGCAGCAGATCCTTAGGTTGAAAGGGTTTACGACTCCATGCCTTGTAAATCTAGTGGGTAAGTTTGACAATTTTTAAAGGTTTAATCGGCTGGAGGTGAATCCTGGTCTCATCCCCAGCAGCACCAAGACATCTTGCCTTAGTATGTATGTGCATTTATGACATACACATACAAAAGTAGTATAAAACCTGCCATATACTTTAGGTAGCTGTCATTTGGATGGTCATTTGGCCGACAGATGTCTCATTCAGTCCTCTTTGTCCCCAATCTCTTCACTCTCCTGCACCAATCTAGCCACCAGTCACTATAATGAAACTCTTAAGAGTGCATTGGATGAGGCGGCTCCCCCCTCCACTCGAAAGGTTAGACGCAGGAGGCCGCAATCCTGGCACACGCCACAGACACGTTTTCTTCAGCGGTGCTCTAGGTGTGCTGAACGTCTGTGGAGAAAATCACGTACACCTGCAGACTTACTCCACTTTAAATTTATGCTTAAAACCTATAATTCTGCCCTTCACCTAGCCAAACAAGCCTATTTCACTGCTCCCATCTCTTCTCTCTCCTGTAACCCTAAAAGACTATTTGAAACTTTTCACTCCTTACTCACTCCCAAGGTGCAGATGCCATTCACAGACCTTAGCGCAGATGACCTGGCCATGTATTTCCATGATAAAATTGATAAGATCCGTCAGAAAATAACTGCCCAATCCCCAGGTGTCACTGACCCCATCACCAGCCACACTTCAGACTGTTCATTCTCATCTTTTGAACCTGTTACAGAGGAGGAAGTATCTCAGCTACTTTCTTCTTCTCGCCCTCCAGTCTCTGTCGCCTGCCGTCACGACTTACCTTACTAAAATATTTAACCTCTCTCTCTCTTCTGGAATTTTCCCATCCTCTTTCAAACATGCTGTCATAACCCCACTACTGAAGAGATCCTCCCTTGACCTGCTAACTATCGACCTGTCTCTAACCTCCCCTTCATCTCCAAAATCTTGGAACGCTTAGTCTATTCTCATTTAATCCGCTATCTTTCTGCTAACTCTCTTCTTGACCCCTTACAATTTGGCTTCCGCATTCTGCACTCTACTGAAACGGCCTTCACAAAAGTCTCCAATGATCTCCTGACGGCTAAATCCAAAGGTGACTTCTCTCTTCTTATTCTTCTAGATCTCTCAGCAGCATTTGACACTGACCATCAACTCCTCACTATGCTCCGTTCTGTCGGCCTCACAGACACTGCTCTCTCCTGGTTCTCCTCTTATCTCTCTGACCACACTTTCTGTGTATCATTTGCGGGCTCTATTTCTTCCCCTTGCCGTTGGGGTTCCTCAGGGCTCGGTCCTAGGTCCCCTGCTCTTCTACCTCTACACAGCCCCCATTGGACAAACCATCACTAGATTTGGCTTCTGGTACCATCTTTATGCTGATGACACCCAATTATATACATCATCCCGTGACATCACCCCTGCACTAATACAGAACACCAGTGACTGTCTCTCTGATATCTCAAATATCATGTCTTCGCTCTATCTAAAACTGAATCTCTCAAAGACCAAACTACTGCTGTTTCCACCATCTAATGGATCTGTTCCTGATATCTCCATTGCAGTCTCCGGCCTTACCATAACTCCTAGGCAGTATGCCCGCTGCCTCGGGGTTTAGTTTGACTCAGACCTTTCCTTCATCCCCCATATCCAATCACTCACATGCTCATGTCATCTCCACCTCAAAAACATCTCCAGAATCCACCCTTACCTTACCACAAATACACTAAAGACACTTATTGTTGCCCTGATTCACTCTCGCCTTGACTACTGTAACTTCTTACTAATCGGTCTTCCCTTTACTAAACTCTCCCCTCTACAATATATTCTGGATGCGGCAGCCAGGCTCATCTATCAGTCTAGACGCTACAGCGATGCCTCCGGTCTGTGCCGGTCACTACATTGGCTGCCTATTCAATACAGAATACAATATAAACTTATGACCCTCATTCACAAGGCTCTCCATAATGCTGCACCTCCCTACATTTCCTCCCTCATCTCTGTCTATCGCCCAACCCGTACTCTCCGTTCACTCAATGACCTAAGACTAACATCCTCTATTATCAGAACCTCCCATGCTCGTATACAAGACTTCTCCCGAGTTGCACCACTTCTCTGGAATGCTCTATCCCGGACTATTAGATTAACCCCCAATTTCCACAGATTCAAGAGTAAACTAAAGACACATCTTTTCAGACAGGCCTATCACAACTCCTAATGTAAACCCTTCCGTAGTTAGAATCCCTAAAACATACTCTCCTCTGTTGATGCTCCAACACAGGATATGATGCCGTATCAGACTAACTTTATATGTCCAGGCACCATGTGCACGTTAAAGGACATGGCTGATGATGGCTCATACAGCTTTATATATGTGTAATGACACTAACCTTTATTACAAAATTGTCTGACCATTGTACAAGCAATACTACGTCTGTTGCCTCCCCTGCTACCTCGTGTCACCCCCTCTACCTCATAGATTGTAAGCTCTTGCGAGCAGGGCCCTCAGTCCCAGGGTGTGAATAGAATATTTATTTGCAATGTATCTTTTTTGTCAGTACTTAAACCCTACAAATTGTACAGTGCTGCGGAATATGTTGGCGCTATATAAATTTATTATTATTCAAATTCCCACACAAATGCATGCTTGGTCATAGAGTATGTGTATTGAACTGTAAGAAGGTAAAAAGTCTTTTCCCAACTCTTCTGACCGATATTATCCCGCTCACATCTGCCGTTGGGTGAGAATCGTTGATTATGATGTCAATCTGTTTTCCCTTAGTCCCACAGCAGCACAATATGGGGTATTTCTGCCCCTGTGTGTCAATAGGACAGGTGGAATTTTTAATTTGCATAATTTATGCATGACTATGGTACCCTATAAAAGGGCAAAAGAGACCTCTTCTCCCCCCCCCCCCACCTTGTGTTAGGATTATTTTCTTTATAACTAACACGGGGAGGGGGGGAGAAATCTCTTTTGCCCTCTTATAGGGTACCATAGTCATGCATTTTGCCGGGGATTGCCGACGTCCTGTTGCTATCACAGCTGGGAGCCTTGTGAAGGCTCCCAGGCCGGTCTTTCATTAATTTCTATTGCGGGCTAGTCTATGTAGCCTGCAATAGAAGTGCCGTTTTTTTGCAATGCATTAGCCTTGTAATGCATTGCATGAGTGATCAGACCCTCTGGGGTTCAAGTCCCATAGGGGGTCTAATAAATGCAAAATTTTAAAAAAAAGTACAAAAAAATAAAAAAAAAAAAAAAAAAAAAAAATTAAAAGTTCAAATCACCCCCCTTTGCCTAGAACACATATAAAAGTAGTTAAATACTGTGAAACACATACACATTAGATATCCCTGTGTCTGAAAATGCCCGGTCTACAAATCTATAAAAATATTTTTCCCGTACGGTAAACGCTGTAGCGGGAAAAAAAAAATCAAAAGTGCCAAACCGCTGTTTCACTGTTTTGCCTCTGATATAAATTTGAATAAAAAGTGATCAAAGCAATAGACATTCCCCAAAATGGCATAACTAAAAAGTACACCTGGCCCCACAAAAAAAGACGCCCTATGCATCCCAGTACATGGAAGTATAAAAAAGTTACGAATGTCAGAATATGGCGACTTTAAAAAAAAAAAAAAAAAAAATATATATATATATATATATATATATATATATATAATTTTTTGGGGGATTTTTAAGGGGTTAAAATGTAAATAAAACCATATAAATTTGGTATTCCCGGAACCATACCAAAAACAAAAAATACAGATGACATGTCATTTTGGCTATAGAGCGAACGCCATAAAAACGAAGCCCATAAAGTCACACAAATGCACTTTTTCTTCAAATCCACCCCATTCTGAATTTTTTTTCCAGCTTTTCAGTACATTGTACAGAATAATAAATGGCAGCATCATGAAGAAAAAAATTTGTCCCACAAACATTAAGACCTTGGGTTTGGAAGGGGGGGGGAGTGAGTCAAAAACGAAAATCGAAAAATGTCACCGGCGGGAAGGAGTTAATCATGTAAGACAATTTCCACCGTCTAAGTAAGGAGCCTTAAGAGCTAAGCCAGTTGAATACTTCTCTCCAGTATTGCGTCAAAGCAGGGAATGTCCACAAGATATGATACAAAGAGCCTGTCTCACCACATCCCCTCCAGCATAGTCCTGAGGTATGGGGGAACATTCTCCTTAATCTTTCAGGAGTATAGTACCAGTGCAGTGCAAGAGAACTTTGAGTGTAGATTCATAATGAGTCACACATCGGAATGTATGTTTAGCAAAATCCGTGGCTGTCTTCCATTGTGTAGGGGAGAAAGATTGGTGTAGGTTGATTTCCCAGGTGTGGATAGGAGCCGTTTTAGCGAAGGAGTTTTTATCACCTAAGGTATTGTAAAATTGTAAATAGAGCTCAGGATCTTAACACAGTGGTTTGGTAGTTTAAGTTCAATATGTCTTTATGATAAGTCCCTTTTACTGCATGGTGGAGAAGTAGAAAATGTTTAATTCTAAGGTATGTGAAAAGTGTTTTGAGGGGAGATTGTACTTTGTTCCTAAGGATTAAAACAGGACCATAGTACTATTCTCACACAGAAGAGATATTGTGCAAATGCCTTTAGATTTGCATTCCAACAGATCTATATGAGCACCTTCAAGGCTCAAAGTCTGGAATCGGCTTATTGTTTTGAATTTGTTTCCACAGTGTTATCTCATGGTTCAGAATGGGGGACAAGGGTAGCAACTGGTTGTTTGATCATTTCAAATTATGTTTAGGAACTAAATATGACTGTGTCCAAGTTTTGTTTAGTTATACACCACCAGTCTCTTATAGTTGAAAGGGATACCCAAACCCCCAAAGCTCTCTTTCACTTACTTAAAATGGATGATGGTAGTCTGAGTTTTTGTTTACTCATATAAATCTAATAGAGACAGAGTTCACTTTTTGGAAGAAAAGAGGAGGTGGGGGCAGCAAGGGGATTTCTTGGTATCACAGAAACGTGGCTAACACTCTCAGACACCACCTTCCCTGCTGCCCTCTCCTATGGAGGTCTGCAATTCTCGCACACTCCCCACCCCAACAATAAACCTGGTGGAGGCGTAGGCGTGCTCCTGTCTGAAAATTGCTCCTTTGCTCCAATCCAACCGCTACCTGTTCTCACCCTCCCCCTCTTTTGAAATGCACTCTGTTCGCATTTACTCACCCTCCAACTGGCCATCATATATCGACCACCAGGACCTACCGCTGCCTTTATCGACCACTTCACCACCTGGCTAATGCACTTCCTATCCACTGACACCCCCACCATCATCATGGGTGATTTCAACATCCCCATTAACACAAACCACCCCTCTGCTTCCAGTCTCCTGTCACTCACTACCTCCTTTGGTCTCTCTCAATGTTCCTCCTCTGCCGCCCACACAAAGGGACACATGCTGGACCTCATGTTCACCCACCTCTGCTCTCTAGTCAACCTCTCTAACTCTCAGTCCACGCTCTCTGACCACAACCTGCTGACATTCTCTGCCCTCTCCTCTGTAATAGACCCCCCCAACCCCTAAACCAACACCCCCCCGCAGAAACCTTAATTGCCTTGACATCCGCACGCTCTCAGACTCTCTCCTACCACTTGCTGATATAACCTTACTCCAGGATGTAGATACCGCCACTGACTTCTACAATACCATCACTACTTCAGCCCTTGACTCTGTAGCCCCCTTCACTAACACCAGAGCCTGACCGATCAATAGGCAACCCTTTCAAACTGACCTGACTAAAAAACTGAGACGTGCCTCATGGGTTGCAGGTCGCCTCTGGAAGAAAAGCCACTCCCAGGAGGACTTTCTTAGGTACAAAGAGGCAGTACTCACATTCAAGAATGCACTCACCTCTGCAAAGCAGATCTACTTCTCCACACTAATATCTGCCCTATCCTGCAACCCCAAACAGCTATTCACTACCTTCAACTCCCTTCTCCATCCTCCTGCACCCCCTCCGGCATCACTTATCACAGCTGATGAGTTTGCCTCTTATTTCAAAAGCAAAATTGACACCATCAGAGACAGTCTCACCCTACACCCCCGACAACCATTCTATCCAACTGCTCGGTGCTCTTCATCTTTAACCTGTTTCTCCACCGTCACTGATGAAAAGCTCTCCACCCTAATATCTAAATCCCACCTCACCTCCTGCGTGCTTGACCCCATCCAGTCACACCTCATCCCCAAACTCTCTGAAGTCATTACTCCTGCCCTAACCCATCTCTCTTCAACCTATCCCTAACCCTAACCTATCCCTTCCCTTCCGCTTTCAAACATGCTACTGTCACACCTATACTTAAGAAACCCTCCCTCGACCCATCCTCTCCAGCCAACTATTGCCCCATCTCACTGCTCCCATACGCCTCTAAACTGCTGGAGCAACACATCCACTACGAACCATCCTCCTATCTCTTGTCCAATGTGCTCTTTGACAGACTACAGTCAGGCTTCAGACCCCATCACTCCACAGAAACTGCCCTAACCAAGGTCACTAATGACCTTTTAACTGCCAAACCCAAACGTCACTACTCTGTCCTCCTCCTCCTCCTCGACCTCTCCTCTGCCTTTGACACAGTCGACCATTCCCTCCTGTTACATACGTTCTCATCCCTTGGCATCTCAGACCTGGCCCTTTCCTGGATCTCCTCATACCTCACCACCCGCATATTCAGCGTCTCCCACTCGCACACCACCTCCTCGCCACGCCCTCTTTCTTTAGGTATTCCCCAAGGCTCCGTCCTAGGACCCCTCTTGTTCTCCATCTACACCCTAGGCCTTGGCCAACTCATAGAATTCCATGGTCTCATCCCAGTCCCACAGGCCCGCTGCCTTGGGATAACCCTAGACTCTGACCTATCCTTCATGCCGCATATTGAAACCCTCAATACTTCCTGCCACCTCCAGCTCAAGAACATCCACCGAATATATCTCCGACCTAAGCTGCCGCTACCTGCCCGCACGTAACCTCTGATCCTCCAAAGACCTCCTACTCCGCTCTGCTCTTATCCGCTCTTCACACAAACGTCTCCAAGAGTTCTCCCGTGCATTCCCCATACTCTGGAACTCACTATCAAGACACATCAGACTGGTCCCCCCCCACCCTCACAAGCTTCAAGAAGGCCCTGAAGACTCACCTATTCAGGAAAGCCTACAACCTCCAATAACGCTACTGTCACCACACCACCACCTGTACAGTCTCTCCCTTCACCTTCTGTATCTATCCCTCTTCCCTCACAGATTGTAAGCCCTTGCGGGCAGGGCCCTCTATCCCACTGTGCCAGTTGGTCACTGTTAGTATTATCTGTTTTGTACATCTTGTGTACCGTATGTAAATCCGCAAATGTAAAGCGCCAGGGAATTAATGGTGCTATATATATAAATAAACAATAATAATAATAATTGTTCTTAATAAACAAAGCAATTTCAGAAGAACCAACATCTGAAAAGTAGCCACTCTGCCTAGCCACAAAATATTGTGTGCAGCGTAGCTATTTATATCCTTTAGATCCAGGATTTGAGGCTTAATGTTACCTTTTGAGATCTGAGACATTGGCTTTGTGATCTTAATCCCCAAGTAATCCAGGTTCTCCTGTCTCTAGTCAAATGGGAAGGCCTTCCACATCTCTAGCAGAGTAGAAACAGATATCCAAAATCAGGGTGTAGGCATATCCTATGTAGATAAATGCAGAAATCAGGCAACACTGCAAGGATTCAAGTGAAACAGTGAGGTTAGTTTGTCTCATACTACAGCATTTCAGCTCAAGGCTTGGTAAACCAGGCTTGAGAAAGGCTCATGACCCATAAGGTGAAATGCTGCAGCATGACGCAATAACCTCAGTTTCACTTGAATCCTTGCAGTGTTACCTGATTTCTGCATGAAGTAGAGATATACAGTGGGAGACTTTGACTTTTAGGCTCATTAATTTTATAGAAGGAGAGAGACCCATAACGTTTAATGATCTCCATGGCCCATGTCAGAGATTCATTTGGGTTAGTCAATGATAGAATAATGTTGTCCATATAGAGAAATCAAATGAGAAGAGTTCTCCATCTCAACATCTTTAACAGCATCTTGTTGTCTGAGTGCCTGCCCTAAGGCTTCAATTGTTAAAACGAAAATCAAAGGTGATAATGAACACCCCTGTGTAGTGCTATTGTTAATGTCAGAGCTTTCCATTGGTGTATACCCTAGTTGACGCGGATGAATATAAGCTTGACATTGCCTTTAATATACTCCCCTTAAAGTCCATTCTATTTAGTACCAAGAAGGCGAAGGACCAGCTGATGTGGTCAGATGCCTTCTCTGCGTCCAAGGTGACCAGAAGAGATGGAACTTGGTTTCTCTCCAGCACTTCTACCAAATGCAATATTCTCCTTGTGTTGTCTAGGGCTTGATAGCCCTTAACGAATCCCTCCTGATCTATACCAACTAGATCTGGTAAGATATCGGCCAAATGCCAATAGTTTAGAGCAGGGTTCGGCAACCCATGGCACGCGTGGCTTATTTCCCTGGCACGGCGACCCGAGTCCTCACCCAGCAGTTTCGATCGGACCAAACACTTAAAAACTTATTTATACTGTGGGGTCTTCTTCAGACCCCCGAGTATAATAAGCGGAGCCCCCGGGGAGATGAAACATAAAAAACACTGTTAATTCACCTTCCCTTCGAAGAGTACAAAGCGGCTGCGGATCCAGTGAAGGTGAGTTAACATTGTTTTTTATGTTTTTCATCTCTCTTGGCCCTCCACTTATTATACTCTGGGGTCTGAAGAGACCCCACAGTATAATTATAGCTAGTGAGTGGGGACAATTAGAATATTATAAAAGTTACAATATTATACCATGTGCAGGGGTCACTATGGGACATAATACTATGTGCTGTATGGGTACATGGCAGGGCTCAGAATGGAAAGAGCACTTTTTGGCTTTTGGAGGGCAGATTTTGCTGGAATAGTTTTCAGGTACCATGCCGCATTTGCAGAGCCCCCAAAGTACCAATACAGTAGAAACCCCCTAAAAGCGACCCCATTTTGGAAACTACACCCCTCACAGAACATATCTAGGGTTATAGTGAGCATTTTGACGCTACAACTGTTTCACAGATTTTATTAACATTGAGACATTAAAATGAAAAATTACTTTTTTTTCCAATAAACCGTCAATTTAGCCCCAAATTCCTCATTTTCACAAGAGGACAAAGGAGAAAAAGCTCCCCAAAGTTTGTTACACAATTTCTCCTGAACACAGAAATGCCCCATATGTGGTTGTAATCTGCTGCATGGGTACATGGCAGGGCTCAAAATTGAAAGAGCGCTATTTAGCTTTTGGAGGGCAGATTTTGCTGGAATAATTTTTGGGTGCCATATCGCATTTGCAGAGCCTCTAAAGTACCAATACAATACAAACCCCCAAAAGGTGACCCCATTTTGGAAACTACACCCCTCATAGAATTTATTTAGGTGTATAATGAGCGTTTTGACAGCTGTTTCACAGATTTTATTGACTTTGGGACGTAAAAATGAAAAATTACTTTTTTTCCAATAAACCGTCCATTTAGCAACATATTTTTTTATTTTTGCAAGTGGTTAAAGAGGAAAAAACACCCCACAGTTTGTTACACAATTTCTTCTGAACACAGCAATGCCCCATATGTGATTATAATCTGCTGTTTGGGTACATCGTGGGGCTCAGAATGGAAAGAGTGCTATTTGGCTTTTGGAGGGCAGATGTGGTTGGATTAGTTTTTGAGTGCCATGTCGCATTTGCAGAGCCCCTAAAGTACCAATACAATGGAAACCTCTCAAAAGTGACCCCATTTTAGAAACTACACCCCTCAAGGAATGTATCAAGGGGTATTATCATTTTGAGCCTAAAAATGCTTCCCAAAAATTAATATACAAAGTGAAAATTAAAGTTTTTAAAGAAATATCCAATTTCAGTGCCTAATACGTTGCGGCCACTTTGTGGCATCAGAGACATACACTCCTAAAACTATTAAGTGGGCTATCCTGGGGATTAAAAAAAAAATTAAATATGTGGGTGTAAACTGCTGCTTGGACACACAGCAGGGCTCAGAAGTGAAGGAGCACTGTGTTTTGTTTTGTTTTTTGTTTGTTTTTTTAAGCTTTTGGAGTATAGATTTATAGGGACTTTCTGGTCGCCATGTTATTTTTGCAGAGCCCTGGAGGTGCCAGTAAATTGGAATTCCCCAAGACGTGACCCCCATTTTGTAGGGGCAATTTTAGGGTCTCTGCAAATGTGACACGGCATCCAAAAACAACAATCTAAATATGCGCTCCAAAAGCACATAGCTCTCTTTCACATCTGCGCCCTGCTGTGTGCCCAAATGGCAGTTTATGCCCACATGTATGACAGTGTTGTACCCAGGATAATGTACTTAACAACGCCATATGTGAGTATTAACTACTGTTTGGGCACAGCCGGGCGCAGAAGGGAAAGAGCGCTATTTTGGTTTTTGGAGCAAATGTATGTATAATGAGGTATTGTTTGTATTATACTGTGTGGGGCCACTGTGGAGCACTATACTGGGGAGGGGGCCCTCTGGAGAACATGTTATATTCTGCGGGGCCTCTATGGAGTATTATAAAGTGGGGAGGCTCTGGAGAGCATGTTATATTCTGTGGGGCCACTTTGGAGCATTATACTGGGGGGCGCCTCTGGAGAGCATAATGCTCCAAAGTGGCCCCACAGAAAATAACATTATCTCCAGAGGCCCCCCCCCCCACACATTATAATTTTCCACAAAGGCCCCACAGAATATAATATGCTATCCAGAGGGGGCCCCCCAGTATAATATGCTATCCAGAGGGGGCCCCCAGTATAATGCTCCACAGGGGCCCTACAGTGCTATTATTATATTATATTCTGGGGTCTCTTCAGAGTATAATAATCGAAGGCCCGAGGTAAGTAAGGTAAAATAACAAACAGTTATACTCACCTTGTCTTACCTCTCCTGGACCTCCTCGCGCTGCTCCGCTATGCCCGCCGGTGACCGCTTCTTCTTCTCTGCAGCTGACGTCACGCATTGTGGACGTCACCTCTGAGGCCTGTGATTGGGCCTCAGCGCCTCAGCAGTGATGTCCGGAACGCCAGAAGATGACGTCGGACGCCAAGGACAGGTGAGTAAAAATGTTTGTTATTTTTACTCACCTCAGAAAGGGGCCCTGCGGTCCCTTTCTGTTATTGCTTTGGCCGGGCCTGACTCCGGGATCCGGAGTCATCAGGTTCCGGATCCCAGGGGCCCCTTTGGGGACGGGGCCTTGGGCAATTGCCCAGTTTGCCCCCCCCCCCCTAACGCCGGCCCTGGGTGTGAGAATGCTTGCACATGTGTATTAGATGAAAGACACTCGTATAAGCGCTGTAACGACAGCTAATGTATGATAATGTATGATGCAATTGGCACCCTGTAATCAGGCTATTGGATACCAATTGTTATAGACAATGAAAATGATGTGCTTTCTTATATTGTTATATTGTCAGAAATGACTATATTAGGGATGTCATTAAAAAATAGGAAAAATACATTTTGGTAACGTGTATTGAATATTTATATCAACCTAAGTGTGTTAAAAAATGTGTTTTTATATATTATGTGACAATTTGGGGGAGATTAGTCTCAAATGGCGGCAGACTCCTGGTCCCGACAGCAGTGGTTCGTGGCACTGGGCGCCGGAGAGACAGCGTTCAGACGGTGCCAATCCAAAACAAAATGGCTTTTTATTCAGCTTAAGTGCAACATAACAAAACAAAAAACAGCCTGGGCCACAGTTAGGGCACTAACTGACTCCTTGTCCCCTATCTAGCCTGACTAATGCTCAGTTCAAGCAAAAGTCCCCCGTGGATCTCAGCCCTCCTGGGACAGACCGCCTCTCTGTCCTTGGCTGGTTCCACGATTTCCTGCTTCCTGCAGGTTACTCCAGCCTATGTCGAAGTCCCTCTTCAACCATGTATGCCTGTCCAGTGTCTCTCCAGAAGTCCCAATCTGGCGGTCTCTTCTTCCAAATTCCACTCCGTCGAGTTTTCCGTTTTCTCATCACTTTAAACGCTACGCCAAGATCCTGGCCATTCTGTGCAAAGGCAAGTTTTACTTCATCACCTTCACAATTCGCCATACAGGAGATCACATCATTTTCATCATCATAGTCTTCAGCCATCCCATTGCATGACTTTGATCCCTTTAGTAAATAGCCGTTAGAATCTGCATCTTCACCTATCACGAATCCACAGGAGCTCAGAGACCAAATAACACGTACTTCATGCACATCCATGTCTTTAGAGTATAACTGTTTCACGGGTACTTTTTACGTAACCTTCATCTCAAAGCAAACTTTGCCATCACCATCAAGGCTTAGAAGTTTAGGAGACATAGACTGCTTGCTCTCCTCTTTGTTTGAGATACACAAGCTCTGTACTGCAATACCTTCTCCTTCTGCACGAGGACCATACAGTACACCCTCACAAAATAGATCACGCTGAACTACATTTTCTGGTATGTTTTTAACAACTGCCACATCATATATTGGAATGATTTCTGTATAATGCTTCCACACCTGTACGGCAGCAGGAGAACCACTTCCATACTCTAGTCTTACCTCCTCTTTCTCATATGCATAACTTCCTGGAGGCATGTTGCGGTACTGTGATAGATTGCAAGAATTTTCGTGCCAACCCCTTTCTGACAGTACAGGAGCTGGTGATATCATCATCTCAAAATTCTCCAAGTTATTTTCATTCCCTGTGCTAACACCGGAGTACTGGGATACCAAGTTTCCAGCATCACAGTTTTTACTGTCAGTACCCAGATGCTTTTTGGTTACATGTTCTGGCTGCCTCAATGGCTCTGCTTTCTCTGCTTCTATCCTGGCAGCTTTCTCCAATTCTAACGCCTTCTATAGCGCACAAATCTCTGATTCCAGCTCCAGAACTTTCTTCATCACCACATTTTTCTGCACAGCCTCCATCTCAGTTTTTACTATTGCAACTTGCAGATCTTCCTCAATCTTTCGCACCGCATCTTCTATGGCAGCAGATGTAGATGCCATCTCTTTATCCACCATGTCTCCTAATTCTAGGATATTCTGCAGTGTTCTTCTAACATTTGTCAGGTCAGCAGTTCTGCTCGAAACCTGTCCCCTTCTGTGACTTTTAGTTGCAGCTCTTGAAGTTGAGTCTCTACTTTTTTGTGACTCTCCTGTAAGGTTTGCACTTTCTGAGCATGGACAGATGACATCTCCATCAATTCTTTGTCTTTATTTTGCACGAAAACAGACAATTTCTCTTTATCTTCACAAGATCCTGACAGCGCCCTCTCCAGGCTACATATTCTAGCTTTGAGTTCCATTTCTCTTTGTTCCAGAACTCCAGCTCTGCCCTGCCATTCGTTGACTTCACTATTTAGGCGAACCTGCTTTAGTTCATGCAAGCTTTGCTCTGACTGCAATGTCTGCACCACAGATTCTAAATCACTCTCTCGGTCAGACACATGCTTCCTCAGCGCTGCAATTTCATTTTCTTTGTCAGTTAACGCAGCCGAAAGTTTTCCACACTTCCTGACTTGGTCATCCAGACATTCTGACACTGCAAAAATTCACTTCTCTCACGTTTAGTAGTTTCAAGGTTATCTCTTAATTTTTCAATGACACTCTCTTTGGCAATGGAGTCTTGAACATGCTGCTCCTTTAAATCCTGCAGTTGCTTCTCAAGCACTTGCTTTTGCTCTACACTCTGTATAACTTTATTAGATAGAGCACATTTCACTTCAGCAAACTCCTTCTTAGTGACACAGTCCATTCCAGGCAAACCCAGTACCACATTTTCACAATGACTAGGATATGAACTCTTTATAGTCTCAAGCTCTTTCTTTAACTTAAGGTTCTCTTTTTCTGATACCTCAAGTTGCCTTTTCCAATCAGATATTTCATCCTCATAAATGAACCTGATGGTTTTAATCTCATCTTGAAGCTGCTGCACCATAATATTTTCATCTTTGGCGCTTTGATGCACACCAGTATGAGACATACAGTCAGCAGGAACATATTCATAGAACAGAGGTGCTTCAGAAAAACTGAGTCACTGTCATGCAACCCATTTTCTTTACTTGCACTCCACATGCTCTGTTCCGGGTTTTGTGTCTCTCTGCATTCAGACACTAATAAACCTGTGCATAACTTCTCTGCTTTTTTACAAGCTGAAATTCTCTTTTTTTTTCCCATGGTTTACTAACAAGATTGCACAATATTCCACAGCAACCTTGGGTTCAACCGGCAGCAACTTTTTTTGCTATCTTCTGCAGTCACATGTATTCAAACAGTTAATTTATGTGGCACTACAACAATCAGCATTTTCTTCTGTCTTCCACAGAAAATACAAACATGGCACCATAGCCTTTTACATAGACTGTTTGCAATATCCAGCTTCTACACACATTGCTTACTTTCTTGCCATCAGCAAGCACTTTACAGACTTTTGCACACAATTTGCTATGTTGCAATTCCACTCACCCCTTCCTGGGTTTCTCCGTTGAAATCACAGATTTCTTCCAGCTGTAGGCCACAATGCACACTTAGCAGTACTGCAGTCACCAACCACTTGTCTTCCAGGACTTGCGTGGATCTCTTTATACCCGAATCCGTAGCACCATATGTGACAATTTGGGGAAGATTAGTCTCAAATGGCGGCAGACTCCTGGTCCCGACAGCAGTGGTTCGTGGCACTGGGCGCCGGAGAGACAGCATTCAGACGGTGCCAATCCAAAACAAAATGGCTTTTTATTCAGCTTAAGTGCAACATAACAAAACAAAAAACAGCCTGGGCCACAGTTAGGGCACTAACTGACTCCTTGTCCCCTATCTAGCCTGACTAATGCTCAGCTCAAGCAAAAGTCCCCCGTGGACCTCAGCCCTCCTGGGACAGACCGCCTCTCTGTCCTTGGCTGGTTCCACGATTTCCTGCTTCCTGCAGGTTACTCCAGCCTTTTGGCGTTACGTCCCCACCCAAAGGTGTGGCTGAGGGCCTTTTCAGGGCTGACCTTGGGTCACTCCCTAGCACCCTCTAGGTTCATACTCTCACAATATATATTACATAACCTTTTTCTATGAGATCCAGAACCCACTTGTCTGTGGAGATGTTGCAGGAAAAAAAATTTATAAACAACCTCCAACTTGACAACTTCTTCTAATGTCAAAAATCCGGTTTGCCAATACTAACATCTTGTTTTTTCTTCAATTCTCTTCCATTTAGGTAGTGGATCTAAATTTTTGATTGGGTCTACCACAATCAATTTGTTTATTTACTCTCTTCAGGAACAATTTGTATCTGCTCTGATAACGCAAGCAAGGCTTAAAGCTTCCATTGGTCTGAGGAAAGACCAGGACTCTTGCCTTCTTATTAACTTCCAAAAGCTGATCCAACTTCTCCCCAAAAAGTCTTCCAGGTTCAAAGGGTATAGAACACGTATATAGAACAAGCATATTTTGATATAGCTTCTTTAATGTAGCTTCTTCTGTCCAAGGTTTTAGCCATATGGCTCGTCTTGCTGCATTGGTAACTGCTAGATTATTTGTAGCTATTTTTAAAGTATCTAAGGGAAAGTCAGAAGAAAAGTCTGCAGCAAGTTTAAGTGAATAAAGTTGCTCCATTAGTACTTCTCTTGGAACGCCATCTTGAATGTCTCTTCCTGACTGGCTTAACCATAATCTCAGAGACCTGGACACAGGAACAGCTGCCATTGCAGCTTTAGATAAAGCTGCTAAGGATACATATACTTTCTTAAAGAGGACCTTTCACGTCCTCATGCACATGCGGTTTTATATAATGCGCACTGTCGGCTTTCCAGTTATGTGCCCCAGGGCTGGAGATATTGGTGCCGTTAGTTTAATATCTCCCCACTGTCAGAAGGGTGTTCCTGACAGTATAGCTGGGCTGTGAGGACCGCCCCCCTGGCAGTACTCGTCCATAGCCCTGTACTATCAGAGGGGTATGTTCCTTATCTGTCAGTGATGACGCTGAGCTGTGAGGAACGTCCCCCCAGTACAGAGCTATGGACGAGTACTGTCAGGGGGGGGCATTCCTTAAGCCCAGCTTGACTGTTAGGAACACCCTTCTGACAGTGGGCAGAGATCGGTGCTGAAACTAATAGCACAGATGACTCCAGCCTCGGAGCACATAACGTTAAAGCTGACAGTGCACTGAATTCAGCGCACTGTCAGCTTTCTAGAGGTATATAAAACTGCATGTGCATGAGGACGTGAAGGGTCCTCTTTAAGAAAAATCTCAGCTCTGCGATTGGATCTTTAAGAAGATATGAATCATCTGCAGGTAAAAAGTATTTTCTAGAGAGGTTTGCAACTGCTGGATCTACTCTGGCTGGCTCTTCCCAGGCTTCACATTCCCCAGGATCTAATTTGTACACGGTTTTAAACCTGGAACCAAGCTCACATTTTCTAGCAGGAAATTTCCATTCCATCTCCTTAATGGATTTCAAGACCGGATGCCCCGGAAGGACTGTAGCCTTTCTTTTGGGAAAATAAAACAAGCTTTCCCTGTCCAGAGAGGATGGACAGCTTATCCTGTTTCCATAATTTTTTTTAAACATTTTTAATTAACTTAACAGAATTTTCTTTTTTGAACAATTAACTAACTTCAGAAATCGCCATGTCTGAATCTGATTCTGATATCTGAAGTTCTCCCTTAGGGAAGTTAGAGGAATAAAACAATTCAGCAAAATACTGCTTGAATTTTTTGGACCACTGGACATCTGCAATATATAGAAAGAGGACTCTCTTAGTACACCATACAGAAGGAGACATAGAGCAGGAAAGCCCCGAGATGGCATTTTACCTTTAGATGTCTGAGGGTCCGGCTTGCCAGGCACAGCATGCTGGCTCTCAGTCATCAGCAAGTCTAAATGAGCAATCCCAGCCCGGGGGCTCCGCCCCCACAGTGATGCGACCTGCATCATCAGCGAGATCTTTAGCTACAACAGGTACTCTTCCAGCATCTCACAGAGCTTGCTCCTGCTTCCTGCTGCTCCTGCATCTTGAGTCATGCACACTAAGCGCTAGAAAACTCTGATCTGGCAGTCCTGAGCTGGAATGGATTTGTACCCACAGCATCTTCTTCTTCCAACAGCTAGATAGCCCATTCTAGTCTTACAGCAGCTCACACTGATTCAAAGGAGCCTCCTGGTGCGTAACTGCTATCTGAGAACCTCAGACCTACCCTGGGAATATCTTGATAAGAAAACAAAAAAGCCTGTATTAAAGAAAAAAAAAACGCTGTGGGCCACTTTAGGTAAAAGCGAGGACAAATAAAAACAAAAGGAAAATAGTGAAAATGGCTGGTTCTTATACCATCAATTATGCTAATTAACGGTTTCATTGCTACCTAGGTGGGCTGGTCCTAAAAGGAATTGAAGGCGGGGCTACAGAACCATCTGTGCTGCCGCAGTACGAATAAGAAGTATATAAACAATTCACTATGTAGTGTTTAACCCTTTAGTGAATAGCCTGTTTTAGACTTTGATGACCAAACCTTTTTTTGTGTTTTTCCATTGTAACACACCAAATCCTATAGCTTTTTTAAAAATTTTTCAATCAATATAACTGTATGAGTGTGTGTTTTTAGCATGACAAGTGGTAGTGTTTAATGAAAGGAATAGAAAAAAACTTAAATTTTGCAATTGCCTTTTTATGCTGTTTTATGCTGTATGGTGTTTTCACAGCTCATGTCAACTCACCTGGGATTCCCAGGAGTCTCCTGGTTTTCATTATTTATATATATATATATATATATATATATATACACATATACACAGTGGGGGGAAAAGTATTTAGTCAGCCACCAATTGTGCAAGTTCTCCCACTTAAAAAGATGAGAGAGGCCTGTAATTGACATCATAGGTAGACCTCAACTATGAGAGACAAAATGAGAAAACAAATCCAGAAAATCACATTGTCTGATTTTTAAATAATTTAATTGCAAATTATGGTGGAAAATAAGTATTTGGTCAATAACAACAAAAGTTCATCTCAATACTTTTATATATCCTTTGTTGGCAATGACAGAGGTCAAACGTTTTCTGTAAGTCAAAATCTCACAATACATAGCCCCATTCATTCTTTCATGTACACGGATCAGTCGTCCTGGTCCCTTTGCAGAGTAACAGCCCCAAAGCATGATGTTGCCACCCCCATGCTTCACAGTAGGTATGGTGTTCTTTGGATGCAACTCAGCATTCACTCTCCTCCAAACACGACGAGTTGTGTTTCTACCAAACAGTTCTACTTTGGTTTCATCTGACCATATGACATTCTCCCAATACTCTTCTGGAACATCCAAATGCTCTCTAGCAAACTTCAGACGGGCCCGGATATGTACTGGCTTAAGCAGGGGGACGTCTGGCACTTCAGGATCTGAGTCCCTGGCAGTGTAGTGTCTTACTGACGGTAGCCTTTGCTACGTTAGTCCCAGCTTTCTGCAGGTCATTCACTAGGTCCCCCCGTGTGGTTCTGGGATTTTTGCTCACCGTTCTTGTGATCATTTTGACCCCACAGGGTGAGATCTTGCATGGAGCCCCTGTTCGAGGGAGATTATCAGTGGTCTTGTATGTCTTCCATTTTCTAATTATTGCTCCCACAGTTGATTTCTTCACACCAAGCTGCTTGCCTATTGCAGATTCAGTCTTCCCAGCCTGATGCAGGTCTACAATTTTGTTTCTGGTGTCCTTCCACAGCTCTTTGGTCTTCACCATAGTGGAGTTTGGAGTGTGACTGTTTGATAACAATTAGGGGATGAAAAAAACTGAAAAACTCAATGAAAAATACTGCTATGTGGGGCCTTAGCCTAAAGGGTTTTCCAGAATTAGGTCAAAATACATCACAAATAATCTCACAGTAGGACAATTACTCATATTAAAATAGACTTCACTGTAGGAGTAATCTCATTAGAACATAACTTTTACTTAAATATTAATTTAAAATAGGAAGCTCCAAAATAATAATTCACATTGACCTGCGCCCACTATACACAAACACATTCACTAAATGTAAGGGCTTTGTTGTGTATCTAATTGATAATTACATCGATTCGAAGTCAAAATACATCACAGCATCCCCAGATTCCAGTGGGCAGAGATAGAAGGAGATGGCTAAAAATCTCATGATAAAGTATATTATCTATTTTTAAATAATAGTTATGATTTCATAATTAGCTGTCATGTGTTTTGAGAACTACGTGATTCTAACTAAGCCATAGCCATCTACAATAAAAGCAGGTGGCATCAATTATGTGATTCATTAACATTCTTTCTCAGGATGAACAATATGATTTAGACATAATGATGTGTTTTCATTGCTGAAAATGATACTAAATACCAAATATTTCAAGCTAAATTTACATTAGAATAATTAGAAGTAGTATTGCAATATATTAAACAGGGATATAACTAAAGGCCCCCACAGGCCCTGGTATAAAAGCTTAGCTAGAGCCCCCTGTACACACAAGTTTCCTATTAATCCCTTCCCTTGTGGGTGACCCCCCATAGTATTAATTTCCCCTTTTATGCCACAGCCTTCACCACAGAATTCCTTCTTGACTATATGCTTCTGACCAACTGCTATTTTTACCAAGGTAAATTTTCTCCTTTATGACAGTAGAAGGCTTTGTATCTTAAATCTTCTCACTCCAGTGCACCAGTATGTGAAGCAACAGGCGTCAGGGATTCTGGGGCAGTGGATTGGACAACTTCTATGAACTGGCCAAGTCTGTTGTGTCTACTGTCTAGTCCAGCATTTAATGTACTGTAATGTCAGAGTGGCAGGGGCGTAAATACCAGGGTAGCAGCGGTATCAGCTGCCACAAGGCCTGGGACATTAGGGGGCCCGGAGCCCTGTGGCAGCCACTACTGCGAACCCCACAAACACTGCTATCATTATAGTCTGGGGTCTTTTCAGATCCCGGAGTATAATGATCAGAGGCCCAGGGGAGGTGAGGGAACATAAAAAAACGTTACTTACTTCTCCTGTGCTCCAGCAGGCTTTGAGCCTGTTTGGTGACATCCCAGACGGCAGCCAACATCATTCTGTGTCGCACCGGAGCCAGGAAGAGGCATAATACTGCGTGCAGGGGCCACTATGCTGCATAATACTGTGTGCAGAGGCCACTATGGGGCATAATATTGTGTGAATGGGCCACTAAGGGGCATAATACTGTGTGCAGTGGCCACTATGGGGCATAATACTGTGTGTAGGGGCCACTATGGTGCATAATAGTGTGTGTAGTGGCCACTATGGCGCATAATAGTGTGTGTAGGGGCCACTATGGCGCATAATAGTGTGTGTGCAGGGAGGGTTGAAGGGGGGCATTCGGGGAGGGGGCCCATGTCAAATGTTCGCCTTGGGGCCCAGCCATTCCTAGTTACGCCACTGCAGAGTGGGTATTCAGTGTCACAGATAGAATTGTCACACCGACAGAAACAAAGTAGTTCACCAAAAGCATGGAAAATCTTACTATTGTGATAATAAATCAGCCATGGATCGAGAAAGATATTGGATACAGATATTTTACATACCTTTGGCTGATGTAATTGAATAGATCTGCTATTGCTGTCTGTGTGCAGCAACTACAAACGATTATGGGTGCTCCAACAAACGTCTCCATGGACTAGGCACGTTAAACAGTTCATTCTTACCCTGATTTCTTTTTTTTTTTTTTTTGCCTTTTAAATAGGAAATCGAAGTTTTAATATATATTTATTTCTTTATTTTTAATATTCTTAAAAACATTGGGGTGAAGTGATTAATCCTATGCCTTCTGATCTGTGCAGTGTCCAGGTGTTGTACCCTCACAGATCTCATGCTGATGACCTATCCTGTAGATGCCCATACAGTTGATTACAAGGTCAAATTATAATGGGGGCAAATGAGCAGATAAAAACTACGGTTGGGTGCATGAGGCCTTAGGCAACACATTTTGCCCTTATAATTCCCCCTATGTGTGGTGTACTGTAGCTGTCTGCTCTGCATTTGGTCAAGGTAACCTATTGATGTGCTGGTCAAGTACAGTAGGTGAAAGGGCTCTGTCAATTCTTTGATCAACACATGAGTAAGGTACGTGGCTAAATGCAGAACCTCATATCAGCAGCCCATAGAAAGCTCTTTGCTCAGTGAATTATTGGACTGCTCATGCTGCTTAGTGGTAACAGTATTGAAGTCTGTGCTCTCTCCCAACTGAGACTGCTAGTTAAAAAGAAAAAAAGCAGCAAAGTGGTACCCCCTGTATCCTGCCACCCTAAGCACTGCCCCATGGAGACTTTGTAAATATGGTTCTGATTGTTGCATGGTAAAATAGTAATAGTTAACCTCATTAAGTGATGTTAAGAATATTAAAAGTGATGAAATGTTACTGGTTTTACTTTTGCTAGAATTGAAATTTACTGCTGTTGAAGCAACAGTATCAGTTTTTTTCACCTTTATAGTAAAAACGCTAATGTCATGACTGATATATTCCATTGTGTATAACTATGGCACTAGCACTCTATATTAAACGTGTAGTGTATTTTTTAGTGCAAGTAACTTTATTTGCACATTACAGTAACTGAGAAAGAAAAATAGGTCAAAAATAATTTCCATTTAACAATATTCACAAATTGTTGTGTAAGTCAGTGAATTTAAATCATAGAGCCCTGTACTGCTATATTATTGCAAAATGTGTGAGCAGTGGCAACCTTATGTTATCATGGAAGGGTATTGAAATGCCCTTCACTGAATAAACCTGATGATTTATTTTATATTTCCAGTGTTTGTAAATGATATAAATTACGCATTTATCTTCCTCTCCTAACACAACCTGTTTTTCCTCCCAAAGCCATACCTCACAATAATAAATTTATAGAAGTATGTTGGAGGAAATACCGCCACCAAAAGGGTCAAATGCATTATCACTCATACTGTATGTATTACTCATTTTATTACTCATTCAAGGACTGCAGGTGCACAATATAATGTTATTTACTTAAAGTGACATGAAATCAGCAGGGATGTATTTAGTGATTTCCATTTAGAATATGGTATAAACGTTTTTTGTTATTATTACACTTGCAGAAACAAAAGGTCACGCATTTAGAAAAAAAAACTACTGTAGAATAATGCAAAATTAGTAATATTGTCTAAGAACATATTTTCAGTAAAATGCCACATACAGTAACATTCCATTATTCTACCACCTAGAACCACTAGGATGAAAAGGTTGGGATGAAAAACTCCTCAATAATAGATATACAGTTAGGTCCATAAATATTTGGACAGAGACAACATTTTTCTAATTTTGGTTCTGTACATTTCCACAATGAATTTTGAACAAAACAATTCAGATGCAGTTGAAGTTCAGACTTTCAGCTTTAATTCAGTGGATTGAACAAAATAATTGCATAAAAATGTGAGGAACTAAAGCATTTATTACACACAATCCCTTCATTTCAGGGGCTCAAAAGTAATTGGACAAATTAAATAATTGTAAATAAAATGTTAATATCTAATACTTGGTTGAAAACCCTTTGTTGTCAATCACTGCCTGAAGTCTTGAACTCATGGACATAAGCAGACGCCGCTGTGTTTCCTCCTTTTTAATGCTCTGTCAGGCCTTTACTGCAGCGGTTTTCAGTTGTTGTTTGTTTGTGGGCCTTTCTGTCTGAAGTTTAGTCTTTAACAAGTGAAATGCAGGCTCAATTGGGTTGAGATCAGGTGACTGACTTGGCCATTCAAGAATATTCCACTTCTTTGCTTTAATAAACTCCTGGATTGCTTTGGCTTTATGTTTTGGGTCATTGTCCATTTGTATTATGAAACGCTGACCAATCAGTTTTGCTGGATTTGAGCACACAGTATGTCTCTGAATACCTCAGAATTCATTCGGCTGCTTCTGTCCTGTGTCACCTCATCAATAAACACTAGTGACCCAGTGCCACTGGCAACCATGCCTGTCCAAGCCATCACACTGCCTCAGCCGTGTTTTACAGATGATGTGGTATGCTTTGGATCATGAGCTGTACCACGCCTTGACCATACTTTTTTCTTTCCATAATTCTGGTAGAGGTTGATCTTGGTTTCATCTGCCCAAATAATGTTCTTCCAGAACTGTGCTGGCTTTTTTAGATGTTTTTTTTAGCAAAGTCCAATCTAGCCTTCTTATTCTTGAGGCTTATGAGTGGCTTGCACCATGCAGTGAACCCTTTGTATTTACTTTAATGCAGTCTTCTCTTTATGGTAGATTTGGATATTGATACGCCTACATCCTGGAGAGTGTTGTTCGCTTGGTTGGTTGTTGGGAAGGTGTTTCTTTTCACCATGGAAATTATTCTGCGATCATCCACCACTGTTGTCTTCCGTGGGCGTCCAGGTCTTTTTGCATTGATGAGTTCACCAGTGCTTTCTTTCTCAGGATGTACCAAACTGTAGATTTTGCCACTCCTAATATTGTAGCAATTTCTCAGATGTTTTTTTCTGTTTTCGCAGCTTAAGAAAGGCCTGTTTCACCTGCATGGAGAGCTCCTTTGACATCATGTTTTCTTTACAGCAGGGGTCTCAAACTCGCGGCCCGCGGGCCAACTGCGGCCCTCGGGACAATAGTTTGCGGCCCCCACCTCAATATCAAAGTTTA
Source organism: Leptodactylus fallax (assembly GCA_947044405.1). Lineage (NCBI taxonomy): Eukaryota > Metazoa > Chordata > Amphibia > Anura > Leptodactylidae > Leptodactylus > Leptodactylus fallax. Next base: position 2,429,418 of record CAMRHE010000166.1, read on the forward strand.
ATGTTAGTGTGGCCCGAGTTTGATACGAATGGCACCAGGAGCGCACTGTCTGGGGGTGGCATTTTTTACTATCTAATGTAAACCAGCCCAGGACAGGCCGCTTTAAAAAAAACAACACTGAACGGGGCCTGTCCTGGGCTGGCTTACGAGACGTCCGCATCACAGCGCAGGCAGCAATATAATGACGTCATCGCGCCTCCTACGCTGAGACATAGACGTCTCGGACAAGAGGAGGAGGCGGCGTCTGCATCAAGGCATCGCAGGTAGGTGAGGATAAGTTTTTTTTATTTATATAAATAGGCCATTACCTGCTGGAGTATCCCCGGCAGGTCACGGCCTATTTATTTCCCTACCTGGCGTCTGCTCGTGGCCACCCCCACTTCCCCTTCTGCTATGGGACGCAGAAAGGGAAGTGGATGCCGCTGTGAGCAGCCGCAGGCATCGGTAAGTGAGGCCGCGGGCCTCAAATACTACTATTATTATACTCCGAGGCCTTTTTAGACCCCGGAGTATAATAATCGGAGACCCAGGGGAGGTGAAGGAACATAAAAACCAATGTTACTCACCTCTCCTGCGATCCGCTGTCACTCGGAGCAGGCTTCGGCGCTCTGGTGACGTCATCAGGTCGCGTCGCCGGTCTCATCACGTGACTTAATTAGACAGGGCCGAAAGCTGCTGGGAGTGCTTCGGTTTCCAGTATAGGTAAGTAACACTGGTTTTTATGTTTGTCACCTCCCCTGGGTCTCCGATCATTATACTCTGGATTCTGAAAAGAACCCAGAGTATAATAATAGTTCTTGGGTGGGCAACTATGGGGCAAAATACCGTGTGCAGGGGCCACAATGGAGCATAATACAAGTGCAGGGGCCACTAGGGAGCATAATACAAGTGCAGGGGCCACTATGGAGCATAATACCGTGTGCAGGGGACAATATGGAGCATATTACCGGTGTGGAAAACCTGATGCGGCCCAGCCTCACCCAGACTCTACCTCCAGCGACCCCCGGGTAAATTGAGTTTGAGACCCCTGCTTTACAGCAAAATCTTCCAAATGCAAGCACCACACCTCAAATCAACTCCAGGCCTTTTATCTGCTTAATTGAGAATGACATAATGAAGGCATTGTCCACACCTGCCCATGAAACAGCCTTTGACTCAATTGTCCAATTACATTTGGTCCCTTTAAAAACAGGGTGGCACATGTTAAGGAGCTGAAACTCCTAAACCCTTCATCCAATTTTAATGGAAGCTGAAAGTCTGAACTTTATGTCCATGTCCATTATATAACTATAACTTGAATATGTTTCAGTAAACAGGTAAAAAAAAAACAAAATTTGTGTCAGTGTCCAAATATATATGGACCTGACTGTATAATTAAAACCACATGCTTGGTATTGTGTAGATTCTCCATGTGCTACCAAAACAGCTCTTACTTAATAAGGCATAGACTCCATACAGACTTCTGAAGGTGCTCTAGTAGTGCATATGGCACAAATTTATTACCAGTAAATCCTTTAGAGGGGTTGTCTGGCACAAAAATGATTTTTTTATACTGGTGACCTGTTCCCAGGATAGGCATCACTATGTAGTCTGTGGGGGTCTGAATCCTTGACTCTTCACAGATCAGCTATTTTGGAAGGCACCAAAAGTTACAGCAATGGACAGGGAGCGCATGCAACTGCCCCTATTAAAGTAATAGAAGTGCTATTCATATTACGTAATGTGACTAGTTGCAGCTGCACATGCTTCCTTCCACTCCAGTAATAATAATAATAATAATAATAATAATAATAATAGTCCTTTAATAGTCCCACAATGGGGAAATTCAGTGTGTGTTACAGCAGCAAAGATAAGATAAGATAAGCAGATACAAATACAAATACAACATGTACAGGAATGTTCCAAGGTGAGAGGCATTACATTAATAGCAGACAGACAGAAAGGACGTAGCAGAGGGGGGGGGGTTTAACAGGCAGAGAGATATTTCAGTTCTCTGTATGTAATGATCTCCGCTTAGGTCGGTGTTGGTTGTACAGCCTAACCGCGGTGGGGAGGAAAGACTTCCGATAGCGCTCCTTCTCACACCTAGGGTGGAGCAGTCGGTCACTGACAGTACTGCCCAGCGCGATCACAGTCTCATGCATGGGATGGGAGTTATTCTCCTGCATGGAGCTCACCACGGACAGTATCCTTCTGTCACCCACCGCCTGCACTGGGTCCAGTGGGCTCCCCAGGACAGAGCTGGCCCTTCTAATCAGCTTGTCAAGTTTATTTCTGTCCCTGGTTGATATACTGCTCCCCCAGCAGGCCACTCCAAAGAAGATGGCTGATGCCACTACAGAGTTGAAGAAAGTCCTAAGAAGTGCCCCCCGGATTCCAAAGGCTCTCAGCTTCCTAAGCAGGTAGAGCCTGCTGTGGCCCTTCCTGTACAGGGCCTCCATATGATCTGCCCAGTCCAGCTTATTATTAAGGAGCAAACCCAGGAACTTATAGGTGTTCACAATCTCGATGCCCGTCCCCAGGATGTCCACTGGTTTTGGAGGGCATCTGCCTTTACGGAAGTCCACCACCATCTCCTTGGTCTTCCCCGCGTTAATCTTCAGGTGGTTCTGGTGGCACCAGTCCACAAAAACCAGTTCAGTTCTCTGTACTCCCTGTCATCATCGTTTATGATGAGGCCTACTATTGCAGAGTCGTCAGAATACTTCTGTAGGTAGCTGCTGGATGAGTTGCACCTAAAATCAGCAGTGTACAGTGTGAAGAGAAAAGGGGCGAGAACTGTACCCTGAGGTGCCCCCCGTATTACAGATTACGGTACCTGACACACAGTCTTGGGCTCTCACGTATTGAGGTCGATTTGTGAGGTAGTCTAGGATCCAGTTGGAGAGGTGGTGGTCCACTCCAGCGAGGCCCAGCTTGTCTCTCAGTAACCTGGGCTGTATGGTGTTAAAAGCACTGGAGAAATCAAAGAACATTATTCTCACCGTGTTCCCTGGTTTTTCCAGGTGAGACAGAGCACTGTGCAGAAGGTGGATGATGGCATCATCTACCCCAATGCCCGGTCGATAAGCAAACTGGAGAGGGTCCATAGCAGGGCTCACTAGAGGGCGAAGATGTGTGAGAACCAATCTCTCTAAGATCTTCATCAAGTGGGATGTCAGTGCTACAGGTCTGTAGTCGTTGAGGTCCATAGGGTGAGGTTTCTTTGGAACTGGTACCACACAAGAAGATTTCCATAATTCAGGGACTATTTCCTGCCTTAGGCTCATATTATACATATATGTAATTATAGCACACAGCTGGTCCCCACAAGTCTTAATTAGCCTTGCACTGATGTCATCTGGCCCTGCGGCTTTCCTCGCCTTGATCTTTTTCATCTCCTTCCTCACCTGGGCCCGTGTGAAGGTCAGACTGTGGTCAGACAAAGACAGATTTCTGGATTTACTGGTCTGTTGGGAAGTAGCCACATGGGGTGAATGGGGTGAAGTCATTGTGGTGAGGGGAGCTGAAGGACATGCTGGGGTGGGAGGAGCTGGTGTGTGATCAAATCTGTTGAAGAATAGGTTTAGTTCATTAAGCCAATTAACATCTGCCTCAATCTGGCAGACAGACTGTTTATGACCCGAAATTGACTTAAGCCCCTCCCAGTACCCCCTTATGTCTTTTCTTTCCATTTTCTTTTCCATTTTTTCCTTATAACTGGCTTTTCCTTGCCTGATTAGATGCCTCAGCTCCTTTTGTACTTCCCTCAACCCCTCCTTATCTCTTGTCCTAAATGCCATCTTTTTCTCCTTAAGTAGTGTTTTTATATCAGAGTTAATCCATGGTTTGTTATTGGAGAAGCACCTCACCACTTTTGTGGGTACTGTGTTGTCCACACAAAAATTAATGTAGTCCGTTATGCAGTGTGTGAGTCCTTCTATATCTTCTCCATACGAATCCTGCAAAACTTCCCATGCGGTTGTGTCAAAACAATCCCTCAGAGCCTCATCACTCTCCTTGGACCATATCCTCACTGTGCGGGTGACAGCTGGTTCTCTACGTACAAGTGGCTTGTACACAGGTCGGAGATGTACTAGGTTGTGATCTGATCTTCCCAGGGGCGGTAGGGCTGATGAGTTATATGCCTCCCTCACGTTGGCAAAGAACAAGTCCAGTGTTTTGTTGTCTCTTGTGTGGCAGGTTACATACTGTGTGAAACTGGGAAGTGTGGATGATGGAGAGGCGTGGTTGAAATCGCCAGACACAAGAAGGAGGGCCTGGGGGTGCTGAGACTGTAGGACCTCGCAGGCAGCGTCAGCTTTCGCAGAGGGGGGGACATATGCAGCTATCACGATGACATGTGATAGTTCCCTTGGTAGATAGAAAGGTCTCATGCTCACAGCTAATAGTTCAATGTCCTTACAGCAAGTTTGCTCCTTAATCACAATGTGCCTAGGATTGCACCATCTATTATTCACAAACATTGCCAGCCCCCCTCCTTTCCTCTTACCGCTCTCCCTTGTCCTGTCTGCCCGAAGGAGTTTAAAACCATCCAAGGAGACCAGAGAGTCAGGAGTAACTTCAGTGAGCCAAGTCTCTGTAAGTAGCATCATGCTGCACACCCGAAACGCCTGATGATGCCTGGTGAGCGCTGTTAGTTCATCCATCTTGTTTGCAAGAGATCTCACATTGCCCATAATGATGGAGGGAACAGTTGGTCGGTAACGACTCTTTTTAATCCTCTGAAGAGTTCCTGCTCTGCAGCCCCTCCCCCGCTTTTTCTTTCTCCAGAGTTCTTGGGGGATGGGTGGCCAAATGGTATGCAGCCCTGTTGTTGTGACTCTAAGCTGCAGTAATTTCTCTCTTGTGTAGACAAAAGAAATGCCTGCACACACAAGAGTTCCCATTTCAGCAGGACAAAAAGACAGATAAAAACAAAAAAAAGTATCACAAAGGTCCAATTCCAAGTAACAGTGTGCTGTAACATCTGGCACACAGAGGCTGCTGGAATACCTAATCTGTGTGGGGTCTCAGTCTCAGATATAAAATCTTGCACAAAAACATGCACTAATCTGACTCCCATTGTTTTTTTATTATGGGAAGAAGTGATTGAAGGGGATGAGGATAAAAAGTCAAGGTGAGGCATATACTGGAAATGTTGGCGTTTTGTGAGTCATGTTATACATCTGGAACTTGAAAACTGTATTACAAAATAGGTGCTGCTTAGACTCTGAATATGTGCTTGTGTTTGTTGCTTAAATGGAGTCTAAAACTGTTGATATTGATTTTTCACTAAACACATGTAGGAATAGCCTTTAGAAAGGCTATTCTAGCCCTACCTCTGTTTTTGCCCTGCTCACCTCCATTTTTGAAATAAATATTTTTTTTCATATATGTTAATGAAGCACAGGGACCACATTGTCATACCCCTGAATACCACCTTCTGGGCTGTTGCATCATGCCCCCTTCATGCAAATGAGCTGTCCGGATAACTATCTTCGCCGGCTAAGCAGCCGACACTGTCTTCAGTTGGATCCAAATCCCACGCATGTGCTGTAGGCTCGGACCGAACCTGAAGTTCGGCCTTCTTTATTCTATTCCTACACGAGCGTAGTGCGCAGGCGCGATACGCTCATGCAGTTCTAAGGAGTACTGAGCTACTAAACATGCTCAGTACTCCTTAGAATAAAGATGGCCGGAGGAGCATGAGACTGTAGGCTCGGCCCAAACCCGAAGTGCTCCCTGAGCTTCATTAACATATATGAAAAAGACGATTTACTTAAAAAACGGTGGCAGGCAGGACAAAAACAGAGGTAGGGCTAGAATAGCCTTTCTAATAATAATAATAATAATAATAATAGTCCTTTAATAGTCCCACAATGGGGAAATTCAGTGTGTTACAGCAGCAAAGATAAGATAAGATAAGCAGATACAAATACAAATACAACATGTACAGGAATGTTCCAAGGTGAGAGGCATTACATTAATAGCAGACAGACAGATAGGATGTAGCAGAGGAGGGGGGGGGATATAACAGGCAGAGAGATATTTCAGTTCTCTGTGTGTAATGATCTCCGCTTAGGTTGGTGTTGGTTGTACAGCCTAACCGCGGTGGGGAGGAAAGACTTCCGATAGCGCTCCTTCTCACACCTAGGGTGGAGCAGTCGGTCACTGACAGTACTGCTCAGCGCGATCACAGTCTCATGCATGGGATGGGACTTCTTCTTCTGCATGGAGCTCACCACAGACAGTATCCTTCTGTCACCCACCACCTGCATTGGGTCCAGTGGGCTCCCCAGGACAGAGCTGGCCCTTCTAATCAGCTTGTCAAGTTTATTTCTGTCCCTGGTTGATATACTGCTCCCCCAGCAGGCCACTCAAAAGAAGATGGCTGATGCCACTACCGAGTTGAAGAAAGTTCTAAGAAGTGCCCCCCGGATTCCAAAGGCTCTCAGTTTCCTAAGCAGGTAGAGCCTGCTGTGGCCCTTCCTGTACAGGGCCTCCATATGATCTGCCCAGTCCAGCTTATTATTAAGGAGCAAACCCAGGTACTTATAGGTGTTCACAATCTCGATGCCCGTCCCCAGGATGTCCACTGGATTTGGAGGGCATCTGCCTTTGCGGAAGTCCACCACCATCTCCTTGGTCTTCCCCGCGTTAATCTACAGGTGGTTCCGCTGGCACCAGTCCACAAAATCCCGGTTCAGTTCTCTGTACTCCCTGTCATCATCATCTGTGATGAGACCCACTATTGCAGAGTCGTCAGAATACTTCTGTAGGTAGCAGCTGGATGAGTTGCACCTAAAATCTGCAGTGTACAGTGTGAAGAGGAAAGGGGCGAGAACCGTACCCTGAGGTGCCCCCGTATTACAGATCACGGTACCTGACACACAGTCTTGGGCTCTCACGTATTGAGGTCGATTTGTGAGGTAGTCTAGGATCCAGTTGGAGAGGTGGTGGTCCACTCCAGCAAGACCCAGCTTGTCCCTCAATAACCTGGGCTGTATGGTGTTAAAAGCACTGGAGAAGTCAAAGAACATTATTCTCACTGTGTTCCCTGGTTTCTCCAGGTGAGACAGAGCCCTGTGCAGAAGATGGATGATGGCATCATCTACCCCAATGCCCGGCCGATAAGCAAACTGGAGGGGGTCCATAGCGGGGCTCACTAGAGGGCGGAGATGTGTGAGAACCAATCTCTCCAAGATCTTCATCAGGTGGGATGTCAGTGCTACAGGTCTGTAGTCGTTGAGGTCCATAGGGTGGGGTTTCTTTGGAACTGGTACCACACAAGAAGATTTCCATAATTCAGGGACTATTTCCTGCCTCAGGCTCATATTATACATATATGTAATTATACCATACAGCAGGTCCCCGCAAGTCTTAATTAGCCTTGCACTGATGTCATCTGGCCCTGCGGCTTTCCTCGCCTTGATCTTTTTCATCTCCTTCCTCACCTGGGCCCGTGTGAAGGTCAGACTGTGGCCAGATAAAGACGGATTTCTGGATTTACTGGTCTGTTGGGAAGTGGCCGCATGGGGAAAAGTCATTGTGGTGGGGGAAGCTGAAGGACATACTGGGGTGGGAGGAGCTGGTGTGTGATCAAATCTGTTGAAGAATAGGTTTAGTTCATTAAGCCAATTAACATCTGCCTCAATCTGGCAGACAGACTGTTTATGACCCGAAATTGACTTAAGCCCCTCCCAGACCCCCCTTATGTCTTTTCTTTCCATTTGCTTTTCCATTTTTTCTTTATAACTGGCTTTTCCCTGCCTGATTTGATTCCTCAGCTCCTTTTGTACTTCCCTCAACCCCTCCTTATCTCTTGTCCTGAATGCCATCTTTTTCTCCTTAAGTAGTGTTTTTATATCAGAGTTAATCCATGGTTTGTTATTGGAGAAGCACCTCACCACTTTTGTCGTTACTGTGTTGTCCACACAAAAATTAATGTAGTCTGTTATGCAGTGTGTGAGTCCTTCTATATCTTCCCCATAAGAATCCTGCAGAACTTCCCATGTGGTTGTGTCAAAACAATCCCTCAGAGCCTCATCACTCTCCTCGGACCATATCCTCACTGTGCGGGTGACAGCAGGTTCTCTATGTACAAATGGCTTGTACACAGGTTGGAGATGTACTAGGTTGTGATCCGATCTCCCCAGGGGCGGTAGGGCTGATGAGTTATATGCCTCCCTCACGTTGGCAAAGAACAAGTCCAGTGTTTTGTTGTCTCTTGTGTGGCAGGTTACATACTGTGTGAAACTGGGCAGTGTGGATGATGGAGAGGCATGGTTGAAATCACCCGACAGAAGAAAGAGGGCCTGGGGATGTTTTAACTGTAACTGGCTCAGCGTGGCTTGTAGGACCTCGCAGGCAGTGTCAGCTTTCGCAGAGGGGGGGACATATGCAGCTATCACGATGACATGTGATAGTTCCCTTGGTAGGTAGAAAGGTCTCATGCTCACAGCTAATAGTTCAATGTCCTTACAGCAAGTTTGCTCCTTAATCACAATGTGCCTAGGATTACACCATCTATTATTCACAAACATTGCCAGCCCTCCTCCTTTCCTCTTACCGCTCTCCCTTGTCCTGTCTGCCCGAAGGAGTTTAAAACCATCCAAGGAGACCAGAGGGTCAGGAGTAACTTCAGTGAGCCAAGTCTCTGTAAGTAGCATCATGCTGCATGCCCGAAACTCCTGATGATGCCTGGTGAGAGCTGTTAGTTCATCCATCTTGTTTGCAAGAGATCTCACATTGCCCATGATGATGGAGGGAACAGCTGGTCGGTAACGCCTCTTTTTAATCCTCTGAAGAGTTCCTGCTCTGCATCCCCTCACCCGCTTTTTCTTTCTCCAAATCTCACGGGGGATGTGTGACCAGATGGTATGCCATCCTGCTGTGTCTCTGAGCTGCAGAATTTCCTCTCTTGTATAGACAAAGGAATTGTCTGCATACACAAAAGATCCCATTTTCAAGCAGAACAAAAGACAGATAAAAAACAAAAAAAAGTATCACAAGGGTCCAAGTCTTTGTGTGTGTTTCTTCATAGTGCAAAAGTCCTTAAGTAGAGAGGTACAAAACGAGTCATAGAAAGAAAAATAAGATAGAGAGTCTCAGAGCTGCTGTAGCTGGCAGCCACTCCAGCGGCGCCATCTTGGGAAAAAAAAAAAAAAAAAAGGCTATTCTTACATGTGTTTAGTGAAAAATCAATATCACCAATGATAGACTCCCTTTAAGCATAATCATAGTCTGATATTAGGGAAAGGGGTAACTGGAGAGATAACTACAACATAAGGAAAAGTAATAACAACAAAAGATATAAGACAAGAAACTAAAAAAATAGTGCATACAAGGTGTCATCAGTGAAGATAATCTGAATGTATGTATAATATGATCGTCCTAATCAGAGTTATACCGATGGGCTAATAAATGGAGTGCCAAACAGACCATTAGGACTGATAATGGGATAATTTATCCTCAAGAATACGAACTATATGATCAAATTGTTGGGTTTCCCATATTTTTAATATACTTCCAGCTAATAGCTATCGTCCATTTGCTACCAATAGTATGTGCAAAATTAGTTTTCTGTATTTCTTTTGGAGGCCGGCAGGTCCACATTTAGTAGGGTCAAAGATGAAGTTTGGTGGCTTTAGAGATGTAGTTTTGAGGCGTTATGAGACATTCTACCTGATTCCAGTGTGCCATGGCAATGGGGCATGATTACCATATGTGGGTCATAGTTCCAATTACCCCACAGTTTCTGAAATAAGAGTCAGAGTATGTGGGGGAGAGTTTAGACAATTGGACTGGTGACAGCTATCTTGTGAGGAATAGAGATCCATTGCCATGAAATCCGGGAACCTATTGAAGTCTCCCAGGCTTGTCTGGCATTCATTTACATTAGAAGCTGCTCTATGCAGCCTGTAATACAAATGCCAGTATTTTGCAATGCATTAGCATTGTAATGCATTACATTAGTGATAGTACATCTGGCCCCGCAAAAAAAATGCCTTATGCATGGAAATATAAAAAAAATTCTAAGACATTTTTTTTTCTTTTGCAAAGTTTTGGATTTTTTTAAGGGGTTAAAATGTTTAAAAAAAAATAGTTAAATTTAGTATTATCAGAATCGTACTGGCCCATAGAATACAGGTGACATGTCATTTTGGCTGCACAGTGAACGCTGTAAAAACAAAGCCCGTAAATGCAGTTCTTCTCCAATTCCACTCCATTCTGAATTATTATCCAGCTTCCTTGTACATTGTACAGAATAATAAATGGTACCATTACAAAGTACAATTTATCCTGCAAACATTAAGCCCTCATATGGCTCTGTGAACTGAAAAATAAAAAAGTTATGGGGTTTAGAAGATAGGAAGGTCAAAAACGAAAATTAAAAATCAAAAAATGCCTGTGACGCGAAGGGGTTAAGAAGTTAATTATGTGTGCAAACCTGCACCAGAAATCTGAGATTTGGCTTTTTATGGCAGATTCCAGGGTTTGTGTAGCAAGGAAGACTGCCTTGGACTCTTGTATAATATTCTATAATGAACAGAAACCCAACTGAAACAGAAAATATTAGAATAGCCTGATATATGCACATGTACAATCAAATTAATGAGTGCATGAGCACTACTTACAGTATTTAATACAGCAAATGCTGTACTTATTATAAATACACAATAGTCAAGATATGTTGTGTTATGGTCAACAGGTATGTATATAGACCAGTGGTCTATAAAAAAGTCAGAGATTAAGTAGTCAGCATGACGTACAATAATTGTAAGGATTTTGAACCCTATATAATTCATATCATAACAACAACCAATAAACTGGTTGATTAAACTTCCATTTCAATGCAATCTTTGTCCATTACTTTTTTGTGCAAATATAATTCTTCTCTGGTGGATATGACTTTTGCCAGAACACAGTACTCTGAGTGATCTGATGAAAGCCAGCTCTGTGGGGGGCACTTAGCCAGGTCTTTTTGTTTTATAAACTCATATAAATCTTTCCAGCCTTGTTGAAATTAACAAACGCCTACTTTAGAGTGTTCAGCTGTAAAGTCATACTTTACTTTTACACTTGCTTCAAGGTAAAAGAAACTACTTGCACAGGCAATTGCAGCCTTCTAACTAGGCTAGATCACAGCCCAGATATTAGGAGGCCATGCCTCATGCTTTCTCCCCTTATTGCCTTCTCCCCTCCGACTGGACCAACAGCCTATTGTTTAATTGTTCTGCACTTGAAAAAGGGGCGTCAGACCCCGAAACGTGTCGTGCCTTCCAATACAGAGACTTGCTTTTCATCCATGTGACTAAGGAGCTTTATTCCTAAGAGTGCCTTTTTGTCCCTGGGTGACCCCACCCTTTGTTCTTAACATCTACCTAAGTTATGTCCTTCTTGTATACTAGGTCTCAAAATTGCGCACAATAGTTTGTGTGGCCATACTAGCTATTTGTATAGAGGCATAACTGGCTTGCGTTTTTGAAAATCTCAGCATGTCAATTATACCTGCAGTTAGGCTGGCGTTCTCGCTATAGGTATAATAAGGGCAGAAAATTTGCAGAGGAAAACTCTGTGAAAACGCAATGAAAAATGCTGTAGAAAAAAAACGCAAAGCGTTTCCGCCAATGTTTTTTACACAGCGGTTTTTTTTTTTTTTTTTGCTGTGTTTCGCTACATAGGGCCATAGCGTAATATGCTTTGAAAAATGTCCCTTTTAGCCTGTGTACTTTTGTTTTTAAGGGCACTGTCCCAGATTATGGACCTAAACTCATCCCTTAGCTGATTAATATTGGCCATTTGGAAGTCCAGATTATTTGTACACTCTCTACTAAACATCTTACTTGAAAATGTACTACTACTTGTAATACTACTTGTATTATATTGTGGTCACTATTACCCAGGGGAACTTTTGATATTCTGTCAGGTGTGTTGCTTAAAATGAGATCTAGAAGTGCCCCCTCTCATGTTAGGTCCAGCACTAGTTGGGAAAAGTAATCTTTATTGTCGAAAACCTGTTACATTTGATGGACCTGCAGGTATCTGTTTCCCAATTTATATTGGGGTAGTTGAAATCCCCCATAATAATTACCTCATTGTTTTTAGCTGAATCCTCTGTTTGTCCCATTAGTAAATGTTCCCCTTCCCCATGATATTTGGAGACTTATAACAGATCCCTATTAGTACTTTATTTTTATTTTTACCTCCCCTGACTTGCTTAGCAAAACATCAGCAACTAAAAGCTTGCTTCATTATACCAAACTTTCATCTGCAACATCGAAAAACCTGGAGTCCCTAAGGTCATTTTCTAAGATTACAAATGATCTGTATGGAAATCAATGATCTTAGTATGACCTCTCAGGATTTGACAAGAAAATAATTTCTACAGTTCATCAGCAGGCATACACTTATGAATAGATTATGCCTTGTCAGTATGTACGGGATTACCAGTTTAGAATTGTCATATAATGATCAATGGCCTTAACTATACACAAATATGCACGCCTATTGGCACATACTATTCCAACAGGTAGTGGCCGATATTTTACTCACCGATCCCCGCTTGTGTCCAATACAGCCTCTGTTTCTACCTCCTGAGGGCGATTGTAGCATTCTGCAGCGTCTGCAGCTTGGAGTCACAAGTGGTGGTCAGATGCAACAGTAGCAGAGATCTGTGAGTAAAACATTGGCCTTCACCCTTTGGAATAATTGAATAGGTAGCAGCCAAACTTGTGTGGCAACAGGGGAGGTGAGTTAAAAACATGCAGTTATACTCACCTCTCCTGGGCATCCAGTGGTGCCCCAGTATCCTCTCCAGGCCTCTTCTAGACTGCGTCTGATGTCATGCACCCTGGGGTAACCACTGAGGCCCCTGACTAAGCCTCAGTGGTCATGTGGGGCCCACCAAGCATCATGACATCCCACATGACTGCAGAGTATTACATGTGGGGGCCTAAAAAGGAACTATATGCTGTGTGTGGGCCAAAAAGAAGAGGTCAATATTATGTGTGGGGGCCTAAAAAGAGACAATATACTGTGTGTAATCCATTAAAGGGGGCAGTATACTGTGGGGGTCAGTAAAGGGGGTGTTATATTTTTTCGGGGGCCAGTAAATGGGGCATTATACTGTGTGGTGGCCAAATAAGGGGATTTTTGATTTGCAAATGGGAGGGTATGACCTGCAATTTTAATTACACGGTAGTGTAACAGACCACCGCAAAATGGCGGCTGGAACATACGCAGTCGGTGTATAGCGTATCTGCCTACGCAAGGCAGAAGATCAGGAGAAGATGCGGGGGATGTGAAGAGAACGAACTAAGGGGCGGCGAGAAGTGATGACGGGGGGAACACCCCCTGTGCTCCCTGAGCTTAATTTGCATATCACAAGAACTGGATTTTTACAGAAATGGCGGGGAGCAGAAGAGAATGGAAGGTAGGAGTAGAATAGCCTTTTTAAAGGCTATTCCAACGTACCATTACTTCAAAAGGTCATTTTCTAATGATAGAATCCCTTTAACATGTTTTCATCCCAACTAATATACATTTTTCACATTTTTTCACACATTTCTATTACAGTAAGTATTCTTTGTGACTATATAACTTTGCTTGTTGCAGTTTGTCATGTACAGTTTTTCACTTTGCATTTAATTTCACAGTATTTTTTTTTTTTTTTAAGATAATCTGCATATTTATTGAATTCATTTAATGAGTCCTCTCATAGTGCTTCATGTTAATGGAAGATGTTGTTTTTTTTTTTCTCCTTTTCCTGAGTTTCCACTATAACTTTGTACATATTTTTTCTTCTACTACGTGAATCCTTAGTTGTTATGGAGTATGTGTGCACTTGATACTTATCTACATGAGATACCATTGGGACCTGATCTTCAGAAATTGCTCTTATGGATTTGACATTCTGACAATTCAGATGTGAATGCTATAATATACTGTATTTCATTACATCTTCGTATTTTGTTTGTGATCAGGCTGGTGTGCATAATATTGGACCTTACTAATGCCACTAAACTCCTGACTTTCTACAGTACATTGATATAGTGCATTGAGGATAAGAAGGTCCATTGGCATTTCCAACGCAATTTTTTTTTTTTTGTTCTTATGTTGTCATACTATTTTTTTTATTGTGGACGTAGCCTATTTTGTATTTACATTTCTTATTTGTGTTCCTTAAATGTGACATTTTTGCACATTATCAATGCCATTTTTGAAGCTCACCACATCAGTTTTATGGCGTAAAAAAAAAAAAAAATTTGGCGAAAAAATTGGGTGGCAAATGGGCAGATGAAGAGGGGTTGGGCATACACAATATGATACATTTACTATTTACTAGCTCTTAGCTGATGTAGATTTCAGTTCTGGCTCATGGAAGTTCTGAAATGCAATATAGTTATTAAGAGACTTGTGCCAACCCAGGTATAGGGGTATAGCTATAGCGGGTGCAGCAGTAGACTGCACCCCTTTCAGAAGACTCCCAGCTGGCAAATGAACAGAATCTCCCGTGATTGAAAGTTAAAGTAAAAAAAAACTGTCAGATGCCCATGGCTGCATATGACTATATGCCCATGATCACAGAATCTCTGATCTATCTTCAGGTAGATTCCGCTTTTCAAACATCATTAAAATGAATGGGCAGTAGAAAAAAAATGCTAGAGATTTTTTTGAGCAGTTTTTGCTAAAACTGCTGCAAGAAAACCCCCCAAAAACATTTTTTTTCTGCCTCCCATTAAATTCAATGGGCTTTGCAAGAAGAAATCTGCCTGAAGATAGGTCATGATATTTCTTTTTTCCTCTTAGCTTCTTTGAGGCAGATTTTGAGATGGATTCCACCTCAAAAATCCACCTGCAAAAAACTTGATATACTTCTGCATAGATGATTTTTTCTATATTCTGTATGAGGAAATGCCTTACTCCTACTTTTCTTCATAAAGATGTGTATGACATTGCATTGACTATTTATGTCATTGCTATATTACAGAACATAAATGTATATTTATTTACTGTTTTCTTTTTCTTCTCTTTTTTTTCTTTAAAAAAAAAAAACTATTCTTGAATTAAAAAGATAAGCAACAACACAAATTTAATAGCCATATTTAAAATCTATGTCCTAGTCAACCTCTGTATTTTTTTTATTACAACTAGATATAGTGCACCTTAAATTGTTAAAGCATATGTCACTGTAAATGTCTGATAAATATAGAGATGTGTACCCACAGTTGATATAGTGTGTGCAAACATAAATCAACTGGAGTGTACAAACTACATCAAAGTCATGCTCTATCCTTAGAATTCTGTAGCTACAGTACTTGATATTGCTGAAGGTATTTTTACTTACTGAACAATGACATCTATCAGCTATAATACATCTTTCTATGCAACCATATTAATGGAAACTCACTCAACATGAGTTAAGAAGATGAAAGTAAACCTACTAGAAAAATGGCCTTAAAAACAAGAGAAGATGGAACAAGAAGATTACTATATAAGCAAATCATGAGTACTGTGAACAACAGATACTACATACAATATTAAGAAAAGGCCTCTCACCCAGCAAACCAGTACTTTAGTCTGTACTAATTAGGAAAAAGAACTCAAAAGATCTGTATGCAGAGATCGCAAGGTTCAGACATTGCCTTATAATAGGGGTAGGCAACCTTTTTTGTTTGGTGTGCTGATTTAAATTAAAAATATCAAAGATGAGGTCCTCGGAGGCCCGGTCAATAATTGTAAGGCTGACGACCCCTAAACTAAAGTCATAAACACAAACAAAAACATAGGGGTGTTGCCATACTGTGCTCCCAGCCATATGCGTTTACCGCTATTTTTTCTATTAGAAGTGATGTAAGTACATGTGTAACCTGCAATTAGTGGTAAATGTATATGACTGGGAGCAGAGTGAGGTAATACATGTAGGATGGTGACACACTATGTACCTGGATGCCGCCATTACCTTCTTTTTTTCTGTAAGTAAAACGCTGATTAATTTCATCCTTATTTAATTCCTTGCGGTGCAGTAACAGCAAAACCCCAGCCAGTAATGAATGGGTGTCAAACTTACCACAAACACAGGAGTTAATGTGAGGGGGATGATGGGGTTAATTGCTATTAATATGAGGCACATGGAGGTACTAAAACTAAATGAATAACCCCAAATGCCTGACATTAATAGAAATAGTAACCCCAGCATGTACCTGTTTTTTGGGGTTTTTTTTACTTTCATTGCATGGATGCACAGGCAGGAACACGTCACTGCAGCCTCCTCTTCTGTCTTCACCCCTCTCATTGGTGGGCAGAGAGGGCAGCAAGAGAAGAGGGAGTGTCGTATACCGATGTTGTAGCAGAGCACTAAAGGGATGCTCCCTCTTCTTTTAATACCTGCAGATTCCAGACAGTCAGTGTGCTCTCATGCCAGGGGTTGCCAACCCCTGCCTTATAGGACGGCTAATATGGTGCTATAGGCACAGTTTTCATTTTCTAACTATTCTAGCAATATGCTATTTATTATCAGTATGATGCAGTTTAAGGCCAAGGCCCCACGTAGTAGGCTGCAGCAAAAAAGTGCTGTGGGAAAAACCACAGCGCAACATGTTTTTCCCACCACGCTTTTCACAGAAAGTCCACAGAGGTTTCCTCTTCGGACTTTCTGCTTCAATTACACCTATTGGGAAATCTAGACAGTTTTAAAAATCGCTGCGCATAGTTTTATGCAGTGTGTGGAAAGGGAGTCGCTAGAATCCCATACAGTTTACAGGGACTGTAGTACGCCGCGTTTTTTGACGCGGCGTTTCTGCTGCAACCAAATTGCCACATTTACGCTACATGGGGCCCCGCTTAAGGTGTGTTTTTTAAACGGGTTGAACAGTATCATCAAATAAATGTTATTGTTTATATTATGAAAAGGGATGCAATTTTCTTGTTAGTGGCTGCCATACAAATGCTTATCTCCAACACTCTCAAGGGTCAGTTGTTTTACAGGAAGCCACTTTACCTATCAGTATATTTGTGGCATGTGGGAGGAAACCAAAGTACTCGTGGCAAACCCACGCAAATAATGGGAGAACATACAAACTCCATGTAGATGTTGCCTTTGATTGAATTTGAACCCAGGACCCCAGCACTGCTAGGCTAATCACCCTATTACATGACCATGGTCTGATTTTTGTCCAAGTGGAATGATTGACAGCAAGCAGAGATCTAGAAAACTGTGAGGAATTGATACAGAAATTATATTAGAAAATAGAACAACATTTCATTATAAAGACAATAACATTTATTTACTCAAACCAGACAACCCCTTTAACCCCCTAACAGTCACATTAAAATAGCAAAAACCCTCTTGAAATTGTCACTTTTTTTATTGTAGATTTTGAATTTATGGCTCAAACAAATATTACTAACACATAACTACAGTGCCTTATGTGCATTTTTACCTCTTAGCTATCTAACACATTTTAGCATTAAACTAGTAATCTTTTATTCCTCTCTGCATTCTCACATTCATAATTTTTTTACATTTTATTTCAATGTAGCTTTACGAGACCTTGTATTTTGTAGGTACATAAGACTTCTTGATTGGTTTTTATTACCTTTTGTTTTTGAAAGGTGAGATGATCACAAAACATCAATTCTGGCATCTCAATTTTAAGGTTTATGGCGTTTATCATGTAGAATAAATAAAGTAGTAATTTCCATTTAGGAGTTTTTACAGATGTCTTGCGATAGCAATTGTGTGTTTTTTATTATATTTTTCTTTAACCATGGTCTCCAGCTCTACCATGTACAGAAGCCTATTAAACATATACAATATAAAAGTACAGTATATTACTTTTTGAAAAAAAAAAAGATATAATCATATACATGTCATAATTTTCCCTCACATATAGGTTTATTATGTTAAAAAAAATAAAGAAAATAGCACATAACACGTCTGAGACAGCTCACACTAAAATGTTAAAGAGGACCTTTCATGTTCTCATGTATATGCTGTTTTACAAACCGCTAGAAAGCTGACAGTGCGCTGAATTCAGCACATTGCCGACTTTCCTGTTATGTGTCCCGGGGCTGCCGATATCGGCGGTCTTAGTTTCACGGTTCACCGTCAGAAGGGCGTTCCTGACAGTCTAGCTCAGGGGTAGGCAACCTTTTTTGTTCAGCGTGCCGATTTTAATTAAAAAATCAAAGATGAGGTACTCAGAGTACCGGTCAATAATTGTATGTCTGACGACCCCTAAATTAAAGTCATATACCACAAACCATGATACAGAAGTGCTGCCACCAGATGCTTTAGGACACATGCGTTTACTGCTATTTCCTGGGATGCTCCTGTACTTTACGATTAGAAGCAATGAAAGTACATGTGCAGCTGCCAATTACTGGTAAATGTATGTGTCCAGGAGCACAGTATGGCAGCAGTCTTATGGTGAAAACACACTATGTATCTGGATGGAGCTATATTCTTAGGCCACTGGAACTTTTAGCTTGATGTAAATCTGCGTTCACATTGTGCGGCCCCTGCACACCGTATTATGCCCCATAGCAGCCCCTGCACACCCTTTTATGTCCCATAGCGGCCCCTGCACACGGTATTATGTCCCATAGCGGCCCCTGCACACGGTATTATGTCCCATAGCAACCCCTGCACACCGTATTATGTCTCATAGCGGCCCCTGCACACGGTATAACATTCTAACTTTTATAATTTTCGCCACTCATTGTAACTTCTCTGCCTGTTCAGGTCTCTGCATCACCCTCCGCCCGCACGCAGTGGCGCAGGAATCGTGCTCAGTTTGATTCTTTGTTTAAGATTCTTGTTGCTCAGTCTGAACACTGTCCTAGACTATGTAATTGATTTTCTACCACATCCGTCTCCTTCACCTTGATTTTCCTCTGCTCCACTAATAGTTAATCTCAGCCTTGCCTGTGTGATTGACAGCCTGTCTACCAATCCAGTCTGGGGCGGGTCCTGACTTTCTAGAAACAGGTTGTCAGCCCTCACATGCTCGCTGGCTATTGATTCTGTTTTGTAACTTGTCCCTGCTAGCTCCTTTTCTGCTATTCCCTGAATTCCTATGTCTGACCTCTGGCTTTGTTTTTTGACTATTCTCTTGGATTGTGATTTTGTACTGCATTACTCGACTGTTACCCACCCCTTGGCTTGCTCACTTTGCTTCTGTGTTGTTTTGTCTTGTCCTGTTCTGTGTGACACTTATATTAGGTAAAGAAAGAATATGGGGTGGCACCGAGCTGCCCACACTGAGGTATAGTCCAATAAAGTCCGGAGGTATATAGATGGAATCCTCCTCACTTTGTTAGGCTGTGCAATGGTTGGCAACAGCTTCTATCCGTACAGTACCTTCTCAACCAAGTCGGAGAGGGTAGAAGCAGCTAGAGTCACAACCGCACGTCACCTAGGTGACATCCGAGATGAGATAGAGGGATACCAGTAGCGGACCTGTATCCGAACCCACAACAAGGGACAAGAAACAGGAAGGCTTGTAGAAAGACACAGCGCTTCACCACAGATGGTACGTCAAAATCACTCTTTAATCCAGACACGAATAAAAAACACACGACGCCGGGATTGGCGTTTCGGGGCAATACCCCTTTTTCAAGTGTATAACTAATAAAACAGAAAATACAAACACCACAAATCTCATTTAGGGAAATACACATTTAAAAATTATATACATAATATCCACATAAAAAATGTACACATGATGCCATTGTATGTATATAAGCTCATCCCAGTGTCATAAAGAATGCAGTTAGAATATATATTATTACTAAAAGGAAGGAGGGGAGAATAGCATCTCAAAAAAAGTCTCACAGATTCTCCAAAGTGCAAGAATCAATAGAGATCATCTAATAGCAACAGTAAGAGGACATGGATACATAAGAACGCTTATTAACTTCTAGAGAATGCTAGCACAATATCGGTGTGATTTCTAGAGAACGTTAGCACAGTATTGATACAACATAGGCTAAAAACATAGAATAGGGATTGCAAGAAAAGAACATAGGACTTACCAGTGTCAGTAGACAGAGAGACATGTGGTTGGGTCTAATTTGCTGGGTAATAAACCCTCTGAGTAGCGTCTAAAAATCTGCATTGCACATGTGCAAACAAAAAAAAAAAAAACATATACAAAGCTGTCCGTGGGGTACAGGATGCGCGTCTAGCACGAAGGCGAAAATGAAACTGCGCACAGGGGCACTAAAGTCAACACCAAACACGGTGGAGCTCGGCTGTCTCCGGATAGCTTCGTTGGACATGCGCAGTAAGAAGCGCACTAGAATTTACGTTATACTCAGTGGAACTCAGTTATTTACGGGTTATTTCTTTGAGTGTGCGCAGTAGGAGTTAATCGTATTAAAGGGATACTATGGGACAACTAAAGATAATTAAGAGATATCTGGAAGATTTGATGCTGTGAATAGATAATGTAGAGTTTTTAAGTACTGAAAACTGGGATATTTCTAAGTGTAAAGAGAGGACACATATATTCATAACTTATCCAATTACATTGTAATTATTATACAATGATAGTAGGAAGTAAACATATATATTAAAAAAAAAAAAAAATAGTATACATCAATAGAATTGTCCAATAAAATAAAACATATTAATAGACCATAATTACAATATCTAGGTGAGACAGGACATGACATATGACAATATGTAGATATAGGAACATATAAATATAAATTGGACATAAAAGAAAACTGGTATACATATGCCAAATACTCAAAATATAAAAACGTCAAGATAGATCAAAGCCAATCAATGTAGAGATCAAAAGAACATGTATATATGCTATCATTATGCAAAAAACGTCTGCAACATAAAATCAACAATACACCAATGTACTGGCCAATGGTGTATTGGCCAGTACACTGGTGGTACAATAATATATATCATGCAAATGAGATCGATATATACATGAAAATAAACAAACGATACTTTGACTGAAGACACGAACGTATCAGTTGGTTATGTCTTCCAATGCCTCATTGAGACCACCTGGAACTAAGGTACCCAATTTGTAGATCCAATAGATCTCCTTTTTTTTTTAGTTGGGGTTTAAGGAGTGATAATATTAACAATTGCTATTTCCTCCCTTTTGACTTGTTTCACCTTTAGGTATGAGAGATCTGGGTGTTACTACTAATTAATATTCACCGATTTCCCTCCTTTCTCCTTAGGTATATCTACTTATCTGTTTCCTTGACTGGTTTGCATGTACGATAATTTACCCCACAATATTAATCATAAAATACGTTTATTATTAATATGATGGAACTAGGTTATAGAATAATACAAAACAGTATTAACACAGTGCAATACAATAAGTACAGAACCCAATTAAAAACCTACAGATATCGCTACATACACACCCACATACAACCACACACACAACCCCTGGACAATTTACTAACTGACCCTTTCTGTAAGGAACACAGCAGTAGTAATACAGATTAATAAAGGGTGACTGATAGATAGATAGATAGATAGATAGATAGAGAGAGAGATAGATAGATAGAGAGAGAGAAAGGTATACTTAAGTCTTATTAAGCATGCTCTGGTGGTATATGGAGCTTGTCTAGGTGAAGCTGGTCAATCCATGGGGTCTGGTGAAGAGAGAAGATCAAGAGAGCGAGAAAGGGCTTTTGGCCCATTATATATATGGCCCACAACTCCGCCCACCTAGATGTTGTCACTCCAATCAGGCTCTTGGTATTGTAATATAAGTTTAGATGCAATACTTCTTATGAGTCTTGGGATGGCGCTCTAACACTTAAAATTGATCCGTGGCCTAGGGCTAATGACCTACCTCCCCCATCTGCTCTGGGTCTGATTTAACATCACTATGGTGACCTCATTAGCATATTCCATCTCATTATGTTAAACAAAAGACTTCCTGGCCCATGCGGGATGTCTGTTAGAAAACCGGTTTTGTAGCCTGCAGACAATAGCTCAGAAGTTCTGAATGGACAGCCAGATAAATATATATATATTAATGTCTGTGGTAAGCACTTCCCTTTACAATCCCCCTGTTGTCGGGAACACGACAATGTAATTTGAGGAAGTGTTTGTTTGGTCGTTATTGCCCCCTCAGCCCTATTCATTCCTGGCAATGGTTCAGGATGGAGTGAAGTATAATTTGGATTTAGGTACCAAGACATCGATCGTTTCCAGGGACACTTTCCCACCTATGACTGTCGCCCAATATCCTCTGCTCACAGAAAACGTCTTTTGCGCGTCCTGATTTACGGTGTCAGTGATACTTTCTACGGTCCACCCCAATATGTCACACTGACCTGGACGGGAACATTTTTATCCATCCCACAGATAGTCAGGTAAGACCTTTAAACCACAGTCCATTGTCACGGTACATGCAGCACCACCTTTTGGTCCGGACTGAAGCTCTCGCAGGGTTAGACCACCTTGCCACATGACACCAACTGTCCTATAGGACCGCTACCTGTACTTAAGCACAGGTCACCAGTGAAGTTGTCACCGGCCTCCATGAACAGAAAAACCTGGACTTTTATCAAGGCAGGTCTGTGAACCTGCATCTGAAATGATGTCTCAGAACCTAAAATCGAATTGTGGGGAGAGGCACTGCTTCCCATGTCCCCTGTACCTGACATTCAATCCATCCATTATGAACCATACCATTTTATATGGCCGAGGTGGCAATTACCTTACAGTGTAGGGGTACCTTACCTGTCCCTAAGGATCCTTACACCCCTTTACCTAACAGAAATTAATGTAACATATATATATATATCCCACTCATCCACCAAACACACAAATTCCCACCCCCCTATAGATCAAGGCGATAAAAATAAAAGGATGTGCTGGTATTGGTGCACATAGAGACTCCTGCCACAAGAGCACGTGTTTCCTACTCATCCATAAACACATGAATCTTCAGACCCAGGTGTAGATGGGAATTACACTAAAAGATGCAAATGCAAGTATGTCTATACACAAACACACTCAGTGTTCAGTGTGGGAGGCGTATGTTGTTGTACAGACCATAACAGGCACTTACACCTGAAGTGTCTATGTGCACACACAAAAATGCAAAATAATACAAGAATATGAAAATTACATTGAAAACATTATTTACAAGTTAAGGCTGGGACTGTATTGGTATCAAGTCCTTAGTCCCTGCTTTCGGGTAAGTTCGTGATGTACGGCCTGGCCCTGTTGAAGCTCACGGGCAAGGCCTTTTATCTTCCTATAGATGAAGATCATTCCTATATACATAATGGCCACTAGGACGAGGAGGACTATGACTGGGTGTACAAGCAGATTGAAGAATGATGTTGCTTTGGGGCTATATCCGAACAGACTCTCCCACCAAGATACGGCTGAGTCCTTCTCCAGGGCATGAACCATCTCTGTTATCTTTGACTGGTCATGTTTCAATAAGATGGTGGCCTGCTTTTCAGAGTCTTTGAGCTTCTCTATGACACTTTCCTCCTTAGTGAAGTCTAGTAGCAGGTGTCTCAGTTTTCTGCCAAAACCAAGAGGGATCCTCTGGAGCCTTACAGGAGTATCTGGACGGATATCCAACCTCTTCTTTGGGGTAATCGGTGTTCTCCCCTTCTGCTCTGCTACATCGACACCTAGAACGGGATAAAGGGTACAATATGCTCCTGGGAGGAGTTCACCTCTTTCGGTGCAGTTAGTTGTATAAATGGTATATGATACATTAACGGACTGGTACCAACACCAATAACCTTGACCCAAGTACTTCAAACTAGATGGAGGTATTGAGCTGCTTTTCATCTCACAGAACCCCTCATTATCCCAACACTGGTGTCTGAGCACCCGATCATGATCCCCTTGGCAGAGGATAGCATCCTCTTTCCTAAACCCATGGCAATCAAATCC
Source organism: Leptodactylus fallax (assembly GCA_947044405.1). Classification (NCBI taxonomy): domain Eukaryota; kingdom Metazoa; phylum Chordata; class Amphibia; order Anura; family Leptodactylidae; genus Leptodactylus; species Leptodactylus fallax. Next base: position 2,453,320 of record CAMRHE010000166.1, read on the forward strand.
CTTCTCCCCCTGTACTTCCTGTATCTGGTAGCATCCTTCCTTACTTCTTGTCCCATCTCTACCCATTCTTTTATCATATCGATCTGATTCCTCACAAACTCCTCACATCTATGGTCCCAGTGGTCTACTCTAAAATCATCAACCGAAATCCTCCAGGTATATAGGACGAATTTGGTTTTGGTGATGATTTTCCAGGGAGATGCTAACTGTGGAGCTATGGGATCAGCCATTTGATAGGTTGGGGCATTACAGGAATCCCTGTGGTGATTTACTGGCTGAAGAACTTCAGTTTCATAAGGGACCCTTACCACAGTCACACATACTTTACCTCTTCCTTTAAATGGATACCATTGGTCACCTTCTCCAGTCTCTAATACGAGATTCCGGATGGGTTTAGTTGTGGAAAGATAAACCCACTGTGTAAATGTCCAACACCCCTCATCGACTGCCTCACAAAATGGCTATTTAAATGAACCATCAATATTGATAGCAAAGTTAATATCTCTGCCTCTGGGATCCTTCCAATCAGAAGATACATATCTATTCCGGTATTCCTCAGTCATAGGGGTCCCATCCATCCATACATCAATTATTGGAGAATCCACTCCGTTACAGACTATATCCCATCTCCATGGGTTAGAGTCTAACATTACCATCTGAGTGTCTGGTTCCCAGTGTGCATAGGTGATGAAATAATGTCCTGTCACATCTGGTACACAAGCATCCCTCATAATGGTAATCATAAAAGATCGAATGGATGGAGATCCCTCCAGCTGAGTATACCTCTGATCCTTCGCATCAGTTCGTACCTTCAAAACTGTGGCTCTGTATAGGCCTTCAAGTTTTACTGGGCCGCTCTGATTGTTCCATAATACTTGTCCAGATTTACTGCAGTTTAACTTTAAAATCAATATGCTGGTCCTTAAATAGTCCGTGGACACATGTCCTTCGGCATATTTGGATTCCCTAGTTATTACCATATGAGAATCCCTTAGCATACAGTACGCCTTCAGGGTGCCCTTTACTGGTATGGGTCTATCAAAGTATGTCCTAACTCTTAAGCTATCCTGACTGGTATGTTTCAGAAAAGTGGCTTTTAGAATGTACCATCCACTGTATTCTGCCCCAGTGACATCTTCAGGACTCAGGACTCCTGCTTTGGTGCACAGCACCTTTGTTGTGTTTACTATCACTGGCCTATAAGGATGTAAGTGGGGATTTCTAGACACCCATCTTACTGATTTGATAGCTGTTGGTTCTGTGATCTGGTAAAAAATAATCATGATAATATGAAATGTTTTGATACACCTTTGACCTACTACTCCCCCCCCCCCTTCACCCAACTCTATACTCATGACCTTATTGAGTTGGGGAGGCACGGGTAGCCTTTGCTTGGTCAATGTGGATCCAAAACCCTGCCTTTCGTCTATGTGAGCGTTTTTTTGTTGAGATTGGCCTTTGTACTTTCAGCATAGTGCTACCCATTACTTCCAGGACCTGGTAGGGTCCTTCCCAGTTTGCATCCCAGGGCCCGGCCTTGCGGAATACTTTGACCATGACCATTTCCCCTACAGAGGGCATGGGAGTTTCCCCCTGTAGGTACGGTTTATTCATCTTTATTGCTGCATACGGTAGCAATTCCTTCAGGTTCTGCTGAACCTGTTGGAGAAACACATCTCTAGCAATAGCATCTTTCATGGGTGTAGAAATTTGGGGTTCATTTGGCCAACAGATAGACATCTTGCGCCCGGTCATAAGTTCAAATGGTGTTATGCCGGTTGTTGTTGCCTCTGTGGCCCGGATACCCATCAGTACTGCTGGAAGGGAAGTTACCCAAGTGGAACCCCTTTCCAACAGTGCTTTGGAGAGCCGAGTTTTGATAGTTCGGTTCATCCGCTCCACAATGCCTGCTGACTGTGGATGATAAGGTACATGAAATCTTTGCTTTATGTCCAGAAGTCCACAAAGTGCTTTCATAACCTTGCCTGTAAAATGGGTTCCCCGATCTGATTCAATCACTCGGGGGATTCCCCACCGTGATAGAATGTGCTCCCACAGAACCCGAGCAGTAGTAGTAGCGGAGTCATTTACTGTAGGGATGGCTTCTACCCATTTTGAGAAGACATCCACCACCACCAATGCATAGCGACAGTTACGGCTGTCTGCCGGTAATGGTCCTATGTAATCAATTTGTAAAGTAGACCATGGTCCCTCCGCTGGAGGAACCCGCTGCAACACTGGCTTCAGGGCGGATGCCCTTGGGTTTACCTGAGCACACACCAGGCATTGTTGTGTAACTTCCTCTACCGTCTTGGACATACCTGGCCAGTATAATTTGTCCTTGAGTAGGGTCAAAAGTTTGTCCCGACTCAGATGACCCAACAACTGATGATTGAGTCTTGTTAGTTCTGCTTGCAGATGCTGTGGGACCACCGGTAGAGGGAGTGGTTTGGTTCCAGTGTCATAACACAAGATGCCCTGTTGGACTGTCCAGGGATCTTGTGGGCTGGTAAGGTGTGCTGCCAGCAAAGGATCCTTTGACTGTTCCTCTTCAAATGACACTGGACCATCTTTGAGTTGTTTGTTTCTGATTTTAATCTGGTGTACGGGTATGGCTTCAGTGTCTGATTCCTGGAGGACTCCAGACACTGCAGCCAATTTGGCAGACTCATCTGCTTTGTTGTTACCCCGGATCAGAGGGTTATCACCCTTCTGGTGTGCTGGAATTTTTATGATTGAAGCATTCCCAGGATGTGCCATGCCCCATTCCCATAACTCTTTCAGGACTGAGGCATGAGCTAAAGGTTTATTTTGGCTGTCCACAAACCCTCGTCGTTTCCAAGTGTCCAGATGCAAAGTGAGAGATCGGACTACATATGAGCTGTCGCTATATATAGTACGATTCCCTGGAGGCTGAATGAGAAGGGCTTCTCTGACGGCCTCCAGTTCAGCCCGTTGTGCTGACATGTGACCAGGCAACTTTACCAGCTTCTGAGTACCCATGGTCTCATCCAAAACTGCAAATCCTGTCATGTAGGTGCCGTTCAAGCAGAATCGAGAGCCATCAACAAAGATGACTCTGTCATCGGGATTAGTGGTCATCCTGAATAGCTGGGGATCAGTGACCTGCGTTAGTTGACCACAATCATGTTCTATCCCTGTCATATTTAACAACTGGGAGAGAACATATTTTGCTTTGTGGTCCACTGTCAGATTTCGCCCACTCAGCTCCATGATCCACTTCCCAAATCTCTGTTGTGAGACTCCAGGGAGTGTATCTCGAAGCAAGAGTGCCAGCGGGGAATGTGGAGTCTGTACAGTGAGGGGCCTGAAACCCACAATATGCTCGGTAGCTTTAACCGCATAGTGTATGGCTGTCAGTTGTTTAGCACATTCATCAAAACCCCTTTCAACTGGTGAAAGGAGCCTGGAGAAGTACCCTAGAGGTCTATACTCAGATCCTATCTTTTGAAGAAGGACCGTAGAAATAGACTCTGCGCCAGCATGGGCTTGTATGGCCAGTTTTCCTTCTGGGTGGGGGGTGGCTAGGACTGGGGCGGATGAGAGATCTCTTTTCAGAGTTGAAAAGGCCTCTTCCTGTGTCTCTGACCAGTCCTTCAGAGAAGGCTGTTCCCCTCTAAGAAGTTCATAGAGTGGTTTTGCTTTGACAGCAAAATCCTCTATGAACTCCCTCATGAAGTTGGCTACTCCTAGGAACTTGCGTAAGTTCTGTAGAGAGTCTGGCCTGGGTATCTTCACCATGGCTTCCACACGGGCAGCCAGGATGCCCTTGGCTCCATATGAAATCTGGACACCAAGGAAGGTGACTTCTGTCCTAGCCAAGTTTGCCTTATGAGGGCTCAGCTTGAGTCCAGCTTGGGCCAGGAGTCCCAACAGTTCCTTCAACAGAACCAGATGGTCTTCCATGGTTTCTGTGTGAAGGAGAAGGTCGTCTACATATTGCAGCAGACATTCTGGCCGTGAGAACACACTTAATACAGCCGCTAATGCCTGGTGAAAATATGTAGGACTACTGTGAAACCCCTGGGGCAGTACACAGAACATATACTGCTTGTTACCCACTGTGAAGGCGAACTTGTACCTGCAGCTCTCTGTCAGTTCAATGGAAAAGAATCCATTGGCGACATCGATGGTTGAGAATATGCGACTTTTGCCGCTTACCCTTGCCATTATGTCGGGAGTCTGTGCGACCACAGGTGCAGACATGGGGGTGTACTTATTAAGGATGCGAAGGTCTATTGTAAGCCTCCATGTAGTTTCAACACCTGCACCCTTCTTTTTCACAGGCCATAAAGGATTATTGCACTTTGAATTACCCTCTATGACCACACCCCTTACTTCCAGGTCTTGGACTGTCTCTAGAATTGATTGTGTTGCCTCAGGCGGAAAGCGGTATTGACGCTGAGGTGGAGGGTCTGGCCCTTGTATGTCCACCTGAACGCCAACCATTCTTCCACAATCATTTTTGCTTTGAGCCCACAAGTCTGGATATTCGAACACAATAGGTTCAAGGTCTATGTTGTGTGAGACCTCTGGCCATTTGTGTTCCAGCACATTGGAAGAATTCTCAATTGCTGGTAGGGGTGGTCCCAGACATTGGTGCTGTATGACATACACCTTTGATCGTCTTGGACCCCTCCAAACAATACAGTTTGCCAAATCGATTATCCATCCATTTTGTGTCATTACATCGGTACCGATGATGTTATCAGTACCAGGGTAATACCACATTGGGATCTTCAAGGTCCTATTTCTGTCAAGCTCAACTAGAACTTCATCTATCCTGTGGGCTCTCACCCCCCCTTGTTGGTGATCAAATCCGATCACCATACACTGAGGGCTGTTGGGGTGTAGATCATGTTTGACATTGGTAATAGAAATTTCTGCTCCAGTGTCGAGCATGATCTTGGTATCGTGGTCTTTTATTCTGGCTTTAATGTGGGGTCTCCCTGAAGAATCCAGTATGATGTGACATATTGGAGCCAGATCTTTAGGGATCCCTGACCGTCAGTCAATCTGCATCAGATTCTCAGTAGATACCTCTGAGGTACGTACTGCCACTTGTGGTTGCTGAGTTTCAACATTCTGTGCAGACTTATGATGTTCTACACCTAATGTTCTATCCTCTGGTCTATCAGGGGCATTTACAAGTGCCACACGTTTCAGTGCCTGTTCTGGCAAATGTCCCTGATTGCTATCTGTCTGTTTCCCAGCTTGTTTGGCGTAATTAGGCTTCATCTTGAAACCATTATTATTGCCATTTTTCTCTGGGTTTGTACGATTGTGAATTACTTGAGGGCAGTTTCTTTTAATATGTCCAACCTGTAAACACAGAAAGCATCGTATGTCTCCCATCTTTTCTGCTGGAGGAGCTGTGGGGTAGACAGACATGTGTGGCTTAGTGTGGTGTCCACGTTCATCTTGTGATTTGACATGGACCTTTCCACGCTCCCTGATTTTCACAGACTTTTTATTGCGCAGTAGATCTTGTCTATACTGTTCAATAATCATGGCTGCATCAGTGAGCGTTGGCTCCCTTGCTGCACTTAGCCGAATTGCGGTGTCAAGGTATGGGAATTTGTACACAAACATGCGAACCATGCCTTGTGGGACTCCTATACCTTGATCCTTTGTGATCCTCCTGTACATTGCTTCAAACCGACCACAGAGGGACGAAGGTTCGTCTTGTAAGGTGGGTTTGAATTTTGTCAGGATTTCTGGAGTAACATCCCAATGTCCTGTTGCCAGTTTCATGAGTATTGAAAGGCGTTCTTCCTCATCATAAAATAGGCCATTTTTGGGACTTGTTCTCTCTGTTGCCTCATACCTTTGGTTGAGGTGTGTAGGCAACCACAATTTAAACAGGTCCATACGATATTCTGGAGGCACAGAATATTTCCTGCAATGTCCTTCAAACATATCACAGGCTGTAAATGGATCTGTATTAGGGTCATACTTAGGGATCTCTTTGCAGATCCGTAACAGGAAATTTATCTTTTCCATGTTGTTATGGCTAGGATAAAATTCCACTGACCTTCCAGGACGTGTAGGTAGGTTGGAAGCCGTATGTACAGTTTCCCATCCACTACTTAGTCCCCAATTTGAGTCCTGTCCATGGAGGCGTCCGCTGTCTCTCCTCTCCAAAGGTGTTGGAGAGAATTGTAGTGCACGCTCCACTGGACTCCTACTATCACAAAATGGACTAATGGATCTCTGATCCACAGGAGCCGTGGGTCTGATCGCCCCAGTCCCCTCCTGTGCCATTCCTGAGACACAAATCTGTTTAGTTGGCAAGGGTACCGTGCTGTTAGTACTAGGCCGTGACAAGTCAGAGATGATCTGCTGCAAATTCGCAATGATTTGCGACTTTGCCGCTTGATCCTCTCTTAGTGTCACTAACATTGCTTCTGTGGAAGTAATTTTACTTCTAAACTGATTGTTCTCAGTGTATAATCGAAGGAGTTCTTTGTCCATGTCAGAATAATAATTCTCTTTGTCAGAGAGTTTGGATTCCAACACACAAATCTCCTTTCCTCTCTCAATTATACAAAGTGCCTCATCTTTCAATTGAGTTTCTAACATGTGAATCTGCTTGACATTGTCTACACAACAATGACAGTGGGGGTTTGCATTGTTAGCTCGCTCCACTGTCCCTTTCATGTTTGCTAGGATCTCAGCATGCTCTGGCTTCCAGATTGTATCCTCAAAAGTATATACAAGTTTTGCTAACATTTGTAATCTTTTGGAAGTTTTGTTAAAAACTGTCCGTTTACTAATACAGTTTTTATCATGAGCATAGGCCTGATCCAGCAAAGCAGACCACAACATTTCTCCTGATTTATAGGTTGTGGGTGGTACTGGGTTGAATGTACTGTGTTTAGCTAGGTGTTTTAATGTTGAGAAATCCATACTTACTTTTCCTGCTGTAATCTTGGTCACCGTTGTCTTCCTACTTGTCTTTTGCTGCTTGAAAAAGTATCCTTTTCGTACCGGAAAGCCTTTTCCCGACCAGCTGGACTTCTCCTGAAGAACCTTGACTTTGATATTACAGAGGCACAAATGGATTTCTCATCTCCCAGCGAGTTGTTTGTGGAGGAAACAGACAATTGTTAATACCTTCAGATAAATACAAATAAACAATAGGTTCACTGTTATTAATTATTTTAAGTGAAGCTTTAAGCAAACTGGGTTAGCCGTGCAAACTTCAATCTGGGCATACAGTGTAACTCAACACTTCAGTGTGTACCAATATTACCTGTCCACGCCCCTCCACTTGATAGTTCACGGTATAACACAGTTTTGCCAGAAGACAACACGCAAAAATATTAAAACAGTACGGGCCGGCTCGCCATTATGTTAAAGATGAAAATTAATAATTAATATTCATCACTCCTGCCTGGCTCGCCATTATGTTAAAGATGAATATTAATAATTAATATTCATCACTCCTGGCTGACTCGCCAATATGTTAAGGAGTGATAATATTAACAATTGCTATTTCCTCCCTTTTGACTTGTTTCACCTTTAGGTATGAGAGATCTGGGTGTTACTACTAATTAATATTCACCGATTTCCCTCCTTTCTCCTTAGGTATATCTACTTATCTGTTTCCTTGACTGGTTTGCATGTACGATAATTTACCCCACAATATTAATCATAAAATACGTTTATTATTAATATGATGGAACTAGGTTATAGAATAATACAAAACAGTATTAACACAGTGCAATACAATAAGTACAGAACCCAATTAAAAACCTACAGATATCGCTACATACACACCCACATACAACCACACACACAACCCCTGGACAATTTACTAACTGACCCTTTCTGTAAGGAACACAGCAGTAGTAATACAGATTAATAAAGGGTGACTGATAGATAGATAGATAGATAGATAGAGAGAGAGATAGATAGATAGAGAGAGAGAAAGGTATACTTAAGTCTTATTAAGCATGCTCTGGTGGTATATGGAGCTTGTCTAGGTGAAGCTGGTCAATCCATGGGGTCTGGTGAAGAGAGAAGATCAAGAGAGCGAGAAAGGGCTTTTGGCCCATTATATATATGGCCCACAACTCCGCCCACCTAGATGTTGTCACTCCAATCAGGCTCTTGGTATTGTAATATAAGTTTAGATGCAATACTTCTTATGAGTCTTGGGATGGCGCTCTAACACTTAAAATTGATCCGTGGCCTAGGGCTAATGACCTACCTCCCCCATCTGCTCTGGGTCTGATTTAACATCACTATGGTGACCTCATTAGCATATTCCATCTCATTATGTTAAACAAAAGACTTCCTGGCCCATGCGGGATGTCTGTTAGAAAACCGGTTTTGTAGCCTGCAGACAATAGCTCAGAAGTTCTGAATGGACAGCCAGATAAATATATATATATTAATGTCTGTGGTAAGCACTTCCCTTTACAAGGTAAAATGGGGGCAGGGAACTGTTTTAAAGGTGACCGAAAACACTAAAGCACTATTGTGAACCGGGGGGGGGGAGGAGAAAGGGGGCTCCACAAGGCCATTGGAAGGGTGGGAGGGGGGTTATTGGGGTTTGTCGGGGGGGGGGGGGGGGGCGGGGGTCACAAAGGGGGGGGGGGGGGGACGGGGGAAAAGGAAGGGGGGGGGGGAGGAGGAAAAACAAGGGGGGGGATAAAGAAAAATTTTTTTGGGTGGGGGGGTTTATAAGGGGTTTGTGGGGGGGGGGGGGTCACAACCCTAACGGGGGGGGCCAAAGGTTTGGGGAAGGAAAAAAAAATAAATTAAACAAAGTCGCCGGGGTGGGTTTTGGAAGGGGAAGGAAAACCAGAATGTTATAAAGAGTGATCAGCTTAACAGCAATTACTTGCAAAGTCAATATTTGCCTAGAAAATGAACTTTATCCCCCAAAACACATTTCAACATCATTGCAGCCCTGCCTTAAAAGGACCACCTAACATCGTTTCAGTGATTGCTCCATTAACACAGGTGTGGGTGTTGATGAGGACAGGGCTGGAGATCAATCTGTCATGATTAAGTAAGAATGACACCACTGGACACTTTAAAAGGAGGCTGGTGCTTGCCATCATTGTTTCTCTTCTGTTAACCATGGTTATCTCTAAAGAAACACGTGCAGTCATCATTGCACTGCACAAAAATGGCCTAACTGGGAAGAGTAGTGCAGCTAGAAAGACTGCACCTCAGTCAACAATCTATCGCATCATCAAGAACTTCAAGGAGAGAGGTTCCATTGGTGCCAAAAAGGCTCCAGGGCGCCTAAGAAACACCAGCAAGCGGCAAGACTGTCTCTTAAAAGTGTTTCAGCTGCGGGATCGGGCTACCAGCAGTGCAGAGCTTGCTGAGGAATGGCAGCAGGCAGGTGTGAGTGCATCTGCACGCACTGTGAGGCGGAGACTCTTGGAGCAAGGCCTGGTCTCAAGGAGGGCAGCAAAGAAGCCACTTCTCTCCAGAAAAAACATCAGGGACAGACTGATATTCTGCAAAAGGTACAGGGAGTGGACTGCTGAGGACTGGGGTAAAGTCATTTTCTCTGATGAATCCCCTTTTCCATTGTTTGGAACATCTGGAAAACAGCTTATTCGGAGAAGAAGAGGTGAGCGCTACCACCAGTCTTGTCTAATGCCAACTGTAAAGCATCCTGAAACCATTCATGTGTGGGGTTGCTTCTCAGCCAAGGGAATCGGCTCTCTCACAGTCTTGCCTAAAAACACAGCCATGAATAAAGAATGGTACCAGAATGTCCTCCAAGAGCAACTTCTCCCAACCGTCCAAGAGCAGTTTGGCGCTCAACAATGCCTTTTCCAGCATGATGGAGCACCTTGCCATAAAGCAAAGGTGATAACTAAATGGCTCAGGGAACAAAACATAGAGATTTTGGGTCCATGGCCTGGAAACTTCCCAGATCTTAATCCCATTGAGAACTTGTGGTCAATCATCAAGAGACGGGTGGACAAACAAAAACCAACAAATTCAGACAAAATTAAAGCATTGATTCTGCAAGAATGGACTGCTATCAGTCAGGATTTGGTCCAGAAGTTGATTGAGAGCATGCCAGGGAGAATTGCAGAGGTCCTGAAGAAGAAGGGTCAACACTGCAAACATTGACTTGCTGCATTAACTCATTCTAACTGTCAATATAAGCTTCTGTTACTCATAATATGAATGCAATTATATTTCTGTATGTGATAAAAACATCTGACAAACACACATAAAAACCAGAGGGCAGCAGATCATGTGAAAATATAATATTTGTGTCATTCTCAAAACTTTTGGCCATGACTGTACATTTGTTGTGTCCACACCTAAAACTGCCTGGGGTTGAACATACTTGTTTAATTTTCCTAGTGACAGTTTTAAGACGACTTGGGGCGATCAGATTCTTTAGAGATCTAGCCCTGCTAAAAGTTATCCCAGGGTCCTTGGGTAATTCTGTTTTGAGATATTGGTCATTAAGCAAAATGTTCCAATTTTTTTCTAAAGATAGATCTAATATGTCCATGCAATCCATTATATGTTGTTATAAAGTTGTGATTGAAAGTGGGTATATTAGTTGTGTTTTTACAGCGGGGAAAGAGACATTCTGATTGGGTGAAGTTGTTAGCTTTTGTTTGTGCTGCTCTCACTATAGGTTTTGGATAATTTCTCTCATTAAATCTCTTTGATATGATTTTACTTTGATGAAGAAAATCTTCATCTCTTGTACAGTTCCTGCGTACCCTTTTAAATTGGCTGAAAGGGATATTCTCCTTCCATTTGCGGTGATGTAAGCTATTAAAATCCAGGAGACTATTACAGTCAACTTTCTTGAAAAATGTTTTCGTTTGTATGGTATTGTCAATGTTCATCAATAAGAGATCCAGATATTCAAGTTCAGAGGGATTAATTTTGCCAGTAAAATCAAGGCCCCAAGTATTTGAATTAAGGTACTGTGTAAAGTTGGAAAACGAATCAGATGTGCCATCCCAAATGAAAAAGAGGTCATCAATATATATTTTGTATAGAACTATTGCTTTTGTCCATTGGTGGGGACCAACTATAAATGATTTTTCAAAAACCCCCATAAATAAGTTCGCAAAACTAGGGGCAAATCTAGTCCCCATTGCGGTTCCCTTGGTTTGCAGATAAATCTGATTTTGAAATTCAAATGAATTATGAGTCAGAATATAACGTATGCTTTCCAGAATAAAAATCTTCTGATTGGCGGGCATTTGGGGATCTTCAGTTAGATAAGAGGATATAGCCTCTATACCCAGATCATGTTGTATGTTGCTATATAGAGCTTTAACATCTAAGGTGGCCCATTGATAGTTTGATTGCCATTCTAATTTCAGTAATATTTCAATTAAGCTAGGTGAATCCTTAAGATAAGAGGGTAAGGTGACCAGATATTTTTGCAAATGAATATCAACATAATGTGATAAATTCCGACTAATTGAGTTCAGACCAGATATAATGGGCCTTCCTGGAGGGTTAAGGGGGTCCTTGTGTATTTTTGGTAAGTGGTAGAAGAGGGCCAGACTGGGGTTCTTCACCAATAAATAATCTTTTTCTTTAGTAGTAAGGATTCCCTGTCGATGGGCATCCAAAATTAAAGTGGTGAATTCCTGAAGATGTTCGGTTGTGGGGTCTTTATGAAGGGGAATGTAGTAATTGTCATCCGAGAGTATGTTGAGAGCCTCGGTGACATATGCTGTTTTATTCATAATCACAATATCCCCCCCCCCTGTCCGCGTTTTTGATTACTATCACATTATTACCCTTTAGGGCAAGGAGGGCTCTTCTTTCATGTAGCGTGAGATTATGTGAACCCTGTGTATGTTGCGATATTTTCCTAAAATCTGAACTAACAAGGGCATAGAAGGTTTCTATGTGGTGACCTTTGTGGTAAGTTGGATTGAAAGTAGATTTAGGTTTAAGATTTGTATTAATGGGTTTGTTTTGGAGGGTGGACATTTGGGCATCTGACTGTGAATCCATAGTGGCAGCAGTCTCAGATCTAGTTTTATTAGTTATGGCAAAATGCCTTGTTAAAGTGAGCTTCCTCACAAATCTATTTAGATCCACAAATAATTGTAACTCATCGATCTTTTGAGAGGGGCAGAAGGAGAGTCCCTTAGACAGCAGACTTTCCTCTGCTGGAGTTAGTTGGTGGTCAGATAGATTAAAAATACAGGTTGTTAAGTTTTGTTTCTCTTGGAGCTGGGGCTCAGGGGGTCCAGGGTCCTTCCTGTGTTTCCTCCCTCCCCTGCAGACTCTGCGTCTCTTTCTTGGGTAGGTAAAGTTTGTGACTGGTCGTGTCTTTCCTTTCGTTTTAGGCTCAGGGGACTGTAATAATCGGATATTTTGGATATCCGAATCTGTAATGGAGTTTCTTTGGTGTGGTATATAGTAGTTGGGGTCAATAGAGGGGGAAGGCCTAAAAAAGACTCTTTCTCTTGAGTGTTAGATAAATTTAGGGCCTGTTTTATTTGTGTGAGGGAGAGCGGGGTATTGTAAAGGGAATCATCTAAAATGGATTCAAGTGAAATATTAGCAACTGAACTGGTATTGGAAGTAACCATGGAGGGAGAGTTAGGTGTTAATAGAGATACAGTTGTGTTAATCTTGGAGCTTTCTAGGGTATCCCCAAATGTGGTTGCTGGTAAGCATAGAGTTTGTGTTGATTCAACTAAAGGAATTGTAGATGAATTAGAAATGGATCCATGTGTTCGTTTGTTATTTAAAAGGGGATCCTTTATTTGAGATTCTATGTGAAGACTATTGAATGGTGTCTTGACTGTAGTTTGTGTTAAGTTTTGTCCGGATCCAGATGATCGGGCTACATTAAAATCTTCGCTGAAAGTGGTAACCTTAGGTTTGTTCTGGGTCTTAGTTTTAGGAATTAAGGGTGTTTGGGGGATAGCTCTAGAAGATTGGCCTGGTTCCCTCATAACACTATATTGTTGTATGGCTTTTTTCCTAAGGGATCCAGAATTGTTGGTAGCCTTTTTTGCATTTGGATCAGTATATGATCTCAAAGGGACCTGTTCGAACGTTTTACTGGAAGTGGTCCAGAACTGGATATTATTATTTTGAAAGTCGTGTCTGTCTCTGTTAAGTTTGTTACTTTTAGTTTTGAGCATATTTCTCACTATTTCCCTGAGTCATATACGGAGTACATTCCTCATTCTAGTAAAGTCAGGATGCTTACTATTATCCTCGATTTTTTTGGTTAGATCCAAGATTTTATTTTCTAGATCTTTAGCTAGGGTTATCCTTTTATGAGATAAACAGTCAACGAGACCAATTGTGCACTGGTGTAAAAATTCATCCCATTCATTAGAAAAGGTTATATCATTGGGGAAGGGTGATGAAATTCTAATTCTCAACCCTCTTGGAGTAATATTTTCTTTCAAATATATTAACAAAAATTTGTGGTCTAGACTGTGTCTAGTTTTATCATATAGTAGTCTTTCAAGGTCCCAAAACAGGGTACTCAATTGTTCATGACTAATTAAGGGTACAGCCAATGGTGAAATGTTAACATTAGGTGTAATAGTTGCCTCCTGGGTAAAGGGAGGGGGTCTAGTATAATAATCAAACAGATCCTCCCTTTCCCAGGATCTATTCCTAATAAAATCCATTATAATTAGGAGGATAATAATAAACACAAATTGGTACAGATTACAGTATTTTGAGTAAAAAAAAAAAGAATAAAATCACTTATTTAAATAAAATGCTGCTCGTAGGTGCCTGGATGTATGTGATGACACACCGGTCACCGTTGTCCACTAGCTAAGGGTCTCCTGGTCAAAAAACCCAGAGCTATAGTGATAAAGAAAGAATATGGGGGTGGCACCGAGCTGCCCACACTGAGGTATAGTCCAATAAAGTCCGGAGGTATATAGATGGAATCCTCCTCACTTTCTTACGCTGTGCAATGTTAGGTAGGGACTGATCGACCGGTTGCTGGCTGTCGCCTAGGACAGATCGGGCAAGTTAGCCAGGGACAGTGGGGGGTTCAGCTTTAAGGCTCTCTGTCTTGTTGTGCCCCTCCCCACAGGGTTCTGCAGCAGCACTAGGGAATTGCTCAACTGGCAATTCCCTTACACTCACTAGCTATAATTATACTGTGGGGTCTCTTCAGACCCCAGAGTAATAATAAGTGGAGGGCCAAGAGAGGTGACAAACTAAAAAAACAACATACTTACCTTTTCCTGCTCCGCAGCCGCTGTGTTCTCTTCGGGCGCTTCTGCCTGTAGTTAGCGACCTCTGATTGGTTCTCAGGGTTCACGTAGAGTTATTATGCGTAATGACGTCGGACATGACCCCAGAGGTCTCTTACGTCAGACAGAAGCGCCCGAAGAGCGGACAGCGGCTGCGGAGCAGGAAAAGGTAAGTACGTTTTTTTTATGTTTCATCACTTCTCCTGAGCGTCTGCTTAGTATACTCTGGGGTCTGAAGAAACCCCCCCCCCCCCCGAGTATAATAACAGCAGTTTCGTTTCGGCCATGTTTGGTCCGATCTACTGGGTGAGCACTCGGGTCGCCGTGCCAGGGAAATAAGCCTCACGTGCCACTCTTGGCATGCGTGCCGGGGGTTGCCGACCCCTGGTCTAGCTGCTCGTCCATAGACTTGTACTGGGGGGGCGTTCCTCACAGCTCAGCGTCATCACTGGGCTGTAAGGAACACCCCCTCTCTCTGTACTCGCCCATAGCACTGTACTGTCAGAGGGGGCGTTCCTTACATCCCAGCGGTGATGCTGAGCTGTGAGGAACGCCCCCCCCCAGTACAAGTCTATGGACGAGTACTGTCAGGGAGGGCATTCTTCACAAACCAGCTAGACTGTCAGGAACGCCCTTCTGATAGTGAACTGTGAAACTATGACCCCCGATATCTCCAGCCCCGGGGCACATACCAGGAAAGCCGGCAGTGTGCTGAATTCAGCGCGCTGTCGGCTTTCTAGCGGTATGTAAAACAACATATACATGAGGACGTGAAAGGTCCTCTTTAACATGTTATTTAACTCACACAATGATCACTATAAGAAAAACAAATAAAAAACTACACAAAAATTTGTATTCCCAAAAAATGGAACAAAAAATGATCAAAAAGCTAAATGCAAAAAATTTGCCCTAACATAGTTCGATCAATTAAAATTTAAAACATTATGGCTTAGAATAAGGCAATGCAAAAACAAAATATTTAATTTAAAAGGGGTCTTTTATTTAGTAAAATGTACAAGAAAACTATAAATTAGGCATCACTGTACAGTAATCATACTGACCCAGAATAAAGTTAACGTGTCATTTGTACCATATGTTGAAAGAGCAAAACGCAAAAAATAAGCTGAAAAAATTGAAGAATTGCTTTTTTTTTTTTTTGCTATCCCCCCCGAAAAAATAATAAAAGTTTTTTTTTGAATGCATAATATGTACTACAAAATGGGTCCATTTAAAAATACAGCTTGTCTATGAAAAATCAAGCCATCATATGGCTACATCAATGAAAAAATAAAAAAGTTATAGCTCTCAGAAGACAGGAAAGAAAAAAAGCACAAAAGTATGGCTCATCCTGAAGACCAAAATAGGCTGTGTCATAATATTGTACTCCAAAAGAAGACAAGAAAAGAAAAGGAATGGCACTACCATTTAGAGAGTGAAGGATAATCAGAGGTTTCCTAGATATAAAATAGGTGGTGGTCAGCAGATGAATGACACATGTCTAGACCAGGGGTAGGCAACCTTTTTTGTTCGGCGTGCCGATTTTGATTAAAAAAATCAAAGTTGAGGTACTTGGAGTGCCGGTCAATAATTGTAAGTCTGACGACCCCTGCACATGGTATTATGTCACATAGCGGCCCCTGTATTATGGTGATAATACTAGTGCTTATTGCTATTACTATTATTTTAGCGTGTAACAGATATCACTAGAGAGGCAGGCGGCGTATTTTACTCTATAAAGATCAGGTATGGACAGGACAGAGACAGTGAAAAAATGTAAACTTTATTGGTGACTTTGTGCATGTGTTGTGTAAGTGTTTGGTGCGACACTTCTGGCGCTGCGACCTGGAGGAAGGTAAATGTCTGGGTCACAGCGCCAATAACTTCCTGGTTATGTGATTAGGCTCAGAGGGGTATTACATTATCCCTCTATGTGACTATCAGAGAGCAAAAGTACAGTATGCTCTCTGATTGATAGGAGAGGGGATAAGGATGGAAGTCTCTGCTACCCCCCTGGGGTCATCTGCAGCTTATGCACAGACAATGAGGAGTTATCATTGTCTCTGCAGCTCCTCCTCCCCCTCCTTCCTTAGCTCTAAGATGCTGCCTGAAGCAGGAGGGGGGACACTTTTAGAGCCCCATTTCTAAGGATCTATTAGGGCCACAAACATGCAACTGGATTCATTTTAAAGATGAGAATCTCATATTTAAAACGATATCAAGATCTCCATGATTGACTTTACACAATCAGAGCGATTCACTGTTAAAACGATGTTTGAGATCTGCATTGGGATTTCAATGCCGAACATCATTTTCACCAGAGAATCGCTCAGGATGTGTAAGGACGATCATGGTGATCTTGGTATCATTTTAAAGAGGAGATTCTCATCTTTAAAATTAATCCAAGTGTTTCTTTATAGCTTGAACCAATCCTGAGCAATTCGCTCAGGTACAGTAGTGAAGCCGGCAGTTACCGGCTTTACTACTGTACACAGACTGTGCAGACGCCGGGTGATGCCGCATCCATCTTCACCCGGCACTAATGAAATTTTAAGGAAGCCGGATGGAAAAATGCTGCAGGTAACGTTTTTCCATCCGGCTGAGGCACAAATACAGCGCCAGAACTGATGCCTCTTGTGCCAGAACCGATCCCATAGAAAACTATGTGTGCTTGTGTGCACCACGCTGGAGGGAAACAGATAGCTGTGCCGGACATATGTGAACACACCGCTGCCGTGCCAGGGAAATAAGCCTGGCGTGCCACTCTTGGCACGCGTGCCGGGGGTTGCCGACCCCTGGTCTAGACAAACTGAAAAAAAAAAACTGCAGCACTCAACAGTTTGTAAAACAAATCTATTCTTTATTCTGTCTCTTTTAGGCCTGAGCCCCACATTGCAAAAATGTAGCGTTTTGGCTGTGGCGGAAACACAACGGCAAAAAACTCTGCGTTTTACAGTACCTGCAAAGTGGATGGGATTCTGGCTAATCTCATCCACACATTGCTGAAAACAATCTGCAGCGGGAAAGCTGCGATTTCAAAAACACAAGCATTTTTGCAAATTGCAGCATGTCAATTATACCTACGCTAATGCTGACGTTTTCCATATAGGTATAATAGAAGCAGAACGTCCACAGAGGAAACTCTGCAGACTTTCTGTGAAAAACGCTGTGGAAAAAAAACGAACAGAATTCCTTAGACTACACACCTCAATTTAGTCTAACTACAGTCTATTCCTTCTTATTACTTCCCATCCCAAAATCATAAATGTACAGCATGGCCAGCAAATTATGAAGATTTAATAATTAAAACATCTTAATAGGAGCAGGTTCTAGTCCACAACTGAGGAATCTTCTACTCTATCAGGGTAATGATATACCAAATTTACATTGGCAATGGAAATTGTCTATTATATGTCTGCAATAATATTCCAGTGAATGGAAACTTTTTAACATTTAAACAAAAAAGGAAAATATCAAGTAAAGAGATTATGTTCTTGTGTTGGCAGGCATGGAAAATATCAAGCTGTTTGTTCAGAAAAACAGAGAAATTAATTTCCTCTGCAAAACAAGTTTGATCATTATGAAGACATTAAAAGTTGTAGTTACCAACTCAAAGTTAAGCTCTGAAAACTATAAAAATACATTACATGTAAAAAAACATAATAAAATTGGGGGTGGGGAAGCATAACAGAATCCCAATACCAGAGGCTCCTTAAAAGAAAAAAAAAATAAAACATGACCCCAGGGATGGATAATTGATGGATGATTAAAAGATACTGACAAAGCCTACATCTACTTTACTCAGCATGGCCGATCATGTCAAACTAAACCCATTGGTTTCTCCTTATATTATATATATCTCTTATCTCAATTTCTGCCAAACCTTTTCAGGTTGCTGAAAATTGGACTTAAATCGGTTATCCAAGTTTTTATAATTAAGTCATCAATTATAGATTGTGGGAGTCCAATTCTCAGCACTCCCACCAAGTAACTGTTTGAAGGGACACTGAGTGAGCAGTCTCTTCATTGTTTAGGTAAAGGGCGCTGTAGTGCTCAGAATGCCATAAAGTTAATGCAATTCAGTTAATTTTAGATCAGTGGAGATTGTTACGAAGAGTAGCATCTACTCTGTATTGAAACCTTGTCCCTGAGACTTGGATCTCCAGTGATCTAATTAACTGAATATCTTACTGATAGGTCAGCATTTTAAAAACCCCTTTGGTTCAACTCAGTTCAACATTTTAAAGTGTAAAATAATGCACATAGTGAGTAGGAATTCTACCTGAGCATCATATTGGCAGTTCTGTGTTAGCCAGGACTTCAAAAGTAAATGAATTAGGCTATGGCTACACGGGATTTTGGCTTTGACTCATATTAAATTATAGTGGAGTCGTATTGCAACCATAAGAGTGCTTGACTTGTTTGCAACTTGAAGACAACTGTGAAAATGTGTAAACAGTGCATCCAGACATCCAAAGAAAGCAAATAACATGCTTATTCATATAACTAGATGTAAAGCCAGAAGAAAGCAGGAGATTGTGATCCTGCCGTACAGAGCTTTACTGAGACCACCACCAGCCATGGCAGCTGTAAAGTTTAGATCTTTTTATATGTGGCCTGTGTTACTTCTGGTGAGTTTCTATGTATATCCTGCATGATCCTGGTGTTTCTTATTGTCTCAAGAAAGAAAGTTATAGAGTAGATTCTCCTGTACCTGTTCCACAACCTGTGTATTTACCAATTGTGTTTTTTTGTTTTTTACTGTAAATCAAGGAGAGTTATATACCAGACCATGAACCCTGCCCACCACCCACCATACCCTTGGCTATATTGGTATAACCAAAAGGGAATTTGATGCCACATCAGGGACTATGTTAATACTATAAATAACGAGAGAAATACGCTGATTGCATGACATGAGCACAAGTAGCATGCAGGTTCTACGGTATTGTTAGATTAAGCAGTAAAGATAAAAATTGCAACACAACAATCTTTAAGATTTAAGGTGGATCTTTAAGATGAAAACATTGGCGCTAGTGTTGGTTAATACAACATTGGGCTTGCGCTGCTTTCTGTGAGTCATATAGCCCTATCAAGGGGATTCATCCACTTATTCAAGTGCAGATTAGAATCCCGAAAAGTTTCACCAGGTAGGATGTACAGTTAACACTGACCCAAATAGCTTGGACAATAATATGTCAGAGAAGCAATGAAACATTAAAGGGGTTTTCCAAGCAAAAAATCTTTTTTTTTAAAAGAAGGTCTGTTAGTGCTAGTAATGGGTTAATAGGTGCACTCATATACCTTTTGCAGTGTTTTGAGTGATTTCTGGGTGTCTGTGGGAGCTCCTGGCATCCTCTGCATTTGTTTACATGATGTAAATTCCTGCTATGTAGCTTCCTATGTACTTTCCACACTAGCTCCCTCTCACTCAGCCCCCCTCCTCTCTCTCTTACACCCCCTCCCTGTCGCCTTAGCTAAGCTATCCCACCCACTACTAGCATCCTCTCCCCCCCTGTCTTCCTAGCTAAGCTATCCCGCCCACTACTAGCGACCCCATTGCATCATACTTGCTTATCTTCCTCTCTGGGAGATGGCTCCTCCTTTCTCCTTCACTGTGCGCAGGCTGGAGTCACAGGCACCTGCAGACTGCGCAACTGCTTGCAGAGGGGAAGAGGGTAGGAGCCGTTCCCCAACAGGAAGGCACATGACCGCCCCAGGGATATGGGTAATTATAGATTTATTTATTTTTTAATAGAAGTAAATTAGAAGTTACGCAGGGAGAGGGGGTTTAGTTTAGGGGTTAATTCCTAGTTTATCCCGGACAAGACCTTTAACTAAAACTTCACATGAGGAATAGAAAATAGTAAAATATGGTACTCAGACCATTGTGACTATATGAACTTCGCAGAAATGATATATTTGTCCTAAGCCATATATAGCAGATGTACAGATAACTGCATTAAGAGGATGCACAGAGTGAGGCTGCACCTGGGACCAGGAGCTTTAGGGTGCACATAAGGTGTCTCTTACCAATATGAGGAGACCGATTCTATAAATTCAATACAATACAATTGGGGGACTGGAACAGATTTTGCATCGGGGCCCAGGAACTTCATATTATGCCTCTGGAGAAGTGTTAAGGAATCCACTGTTATCTTGTCCATATAACATTCTAATTAACACAAGGAATACAAGTTCCTCTGCTGTTCCATGCTCAATTTCCAAGACTACATTCTCTCTTTTTCCACAGGTCATAATCTCAATGGGATTGTATATATATTTATTGTGGGCATAGAAAGAGATCTACCTATGAGTTTATGGACCTTTACCCCTCTGTACACTTCCCCTTGTTGTATTGCCCTTACTCTACATTCATACCTGCATTCAGGTTTCCGTTCTTCGGGTCCGCTTTAACCCAATCTGCTTAAAAAGCGGTTGCCCGCAGAAACCTGTGGACCCCATAGACCACAGGTGTCAAACACAAGGCCCGCGGGCCGAATACGGCCCGCTGCCCTCTGTTATCCGGCCCGGCACTTATCTGGCCCGCAGGGCCGCGGCATTTTTTATTGTCTATGTAATGTAAACCAGCCCAGGACAGGCCGCTTAAAAACAAAAAAAAAACAAAGCTACGCGATACCTGTCCTGGGCTGGTTTACAAGACCTCTGCAGGTCAGCACAGGCGGCGATACAATGACGTCATCGCGCCACCTACGCTGACACGCAGACGTCGGGGACAAGAAGAGAAGGAGGCGGCGGCTGCATCAAGGGATCGGAGGTAAGTGAGGATGGATAAGTTTTTTTTATATATATAAATAGGCCGTTGCCTGCTGGAGCATCCCCACCACGTAACGGCCTATTTACTTACCGATCCCCGCTGCTGGTCGTGGCCGCCCCTGCTTCCCCTTCTGCTATGGGACGCGGAAGCGGCTGTGTGCAGGAGCGGGGATGGTAAGTGAGGCCGCAGCCGGCGAACCCCATCAAATACTACTATTATTATACTCCGGGGGCTTTTCAGACCCCGGAGTATAATAATCGGAGACCCCGGGGAGGTGATAAACATAAAAACCAGAGTTACTCACCTCTCCGGCGATCCGATGTCACTCCCAGCAGGCTTCGGCCTTCTTTGGTGACGTCACAGGCGTCACGTGAGCCAGGCCGACGTCATTATGTCGCGACGCCGGTCTGTGCGACATTGAAGAAGGTCGAATGCAGGGAGCGCACCGGGGCCCAGGTAAGTAACACTGGTTTTATGTTTGTCACCACCTGGGTCTCCAATCATTATACTCTGGGGTCTGAAAAGACCCCAGAGTATACTAATAGTTCATGGGTGGGGGGTCACTATGGGGCATAATACCGGGTGCAGGGGCCACTATGGACCATAATACCGTTTTCAGGGGCCACTATGGAGCATAATACCAATGCAGGGGCCACTAAGGAGCATAATACAGATTGCAGGGGCCACTATGGAGCATAATAACGTGTGCAGTGGCCACTATGGAGCATAATACCGTGTGCAGGGGCAACTATTGAGCATAATACCGTGTGCAGGGGCAACTATGGAGCATAATACCGTGTGCAGGGGCAACTATGGAGCATAATACCGTGTGCAGGGGCCGCTGTGGGGCGTAATACCGTGTGCAGAGGCAACTATAGAGCATAATACCGTGTGCAGGGGCAACTATAGAGCATAATACCATGTGCAGAGGCAACTATAGAGCATAATACCGTGTGCAGGGGCAACTATAGAGCATAATACCGTGTGCAGGGGCAACTATAGAGCATAATACCGTGTGCAGGGGCAACTATAGAGCATAATACCATGTGCAGGGGCAACTATAGAGCATAATACCGTTTGCAGGGGTAAACGGTATTTGTATAGTGCTTAATTTTTGATATATTCAGAAAAGGATGAGGATAGTATGTAACATGCTTTTTAGGTTTTAACAATACATTATGTTCTTCCTGGTTGCCCTCAAAGGGCTGATTGTAACAGTAGTAATGTACAAATGTAACTACTCCTTAATAGCTCGCTTAACTGTTAAGGAGAAGTTACTTTTATACATGTGTAAAATAATCTTGGCCCTTCAAGGTACCCCGTGAGGCTGAAGTGGCCCCCGGAGAAAATGAGTTTGACACCCCTGCCATAGACTATAATGGGGTCCGCCCGAAAAATGCGCATTTTTTCAAGCGGAATGGGGAACGGAATCCCCAAGCGCTCACCGAACGCAGATGTGAACCAGCCTTAGTTTTCATTTTACTACTATAGCTACACAACCTCCTGTGTGGAAAATGCTTTAACAGGATAAAGTTTTTCTATATATTGTGATATATATATTATCTTGGAACCGGCTGGGAGAAGAAAACAAGGAAAGGTAGGAGAAGAATGGCCTTTTTAAAGGCCACTCCAACGTGCCATTAGCTTAAAAGTGGTTTTGCAAATGATAGATTCCCTTTAATTATATTTAACAATATCCAACTTAAAAGGGGTTGTCTAATTTCAGCAAATAAATGCTATTGTTATTGCTTGTATAAAAGTTCTACAATTTTCTGATATACTTTCTGTATCAATTCCTCATGGTCTTCTAGATCTCTAAATCAGACTATGGTCATGATGTACAGTCCATGATCATATGATAAACACACAGGTGCACAGCCTGTTATAGTCACAGCACAATAATCAAACATCTGATTGGTAACGAACTGTGCACCAAACTGGGAACCTAAGGCACTAGAAAGCCTTAGTATTGATTGCTTCTGAAATATTACACTGACCTTTTGAGCCAAGGATTAAAAAGTTAACGCATTTATACAGTTTTTTTTTACAAATAAACGTTAAGTTTTAGTAAGCATCATTCAATTTTTTTTTTCCCCATTGTATTTCCACTTGGGAGAGACAATTGTTGGTTTCCTGACCCAGAGAATGACTGCAGGTTTTTTTTTTTATTCTCCTCTATGTACTGTGTGTAGTGTATGGCAGCTAGTATTGATCCATCATCTCAGAGAGAAATATAAGCTACAGACAGAACCTGCAGAGGAAAAACTGCTAAGACTTGTAGAATGATCAGAAATAATGTTATTGCTCATGTACTACTGATTTATTCAAAGTTTGTTTAAAGCTTATGCAAGCTGTAAGTTGGAATATCATGGAGCTTGACACAGTTTTTGTGCCAGGTTGTCATACAGACTTGGGTTTCAATACAGCCAGGAGTGGATTTAAAAGAAATGGTAATTATAAAGAAATGACTGATAGCCTTCATTCCTGTTATTCCTGTTGAATCCACTAAATGTGGCTCAAAATGTGGCTTAAAATGTGTTTACATTTAAAGGGACGTTACTACCTGCCCACACCTTAACCTACATTACAGCTGGTGAAAGACAAATAGCTAGGCACAAATTGGAAAATTCAAGGAAAAACACATACTATAAGAATTCTGCAGTGTTTTTTTTTTACTAGAGGCAATGTTTGAAGAAGGTTAACTCATGGTGCCCTTCCCAATTTCTCTTTCAAATTGGCAAAGCCATATTCTCTATACTGTAGCTATGGAAACTAAGGTTCTCAAGGCTATCTAAAGAAAATACTTTATAGCATAGATTCTTTATGGTACATAAGGATATCTACACAGTTTAATCACTGCAAGATTAAATCTATAGCATAGATCGAGAACAGTCCACAAAACCCTTGCAGGAGAATAGGTTGAAATAAATGGACTAATATCTTATTATGTTTCTATAAAGGAGGGCTCGTGTTATACATAAAACCAATAATAATTCATATATCCAATTCATTATGTTGCAAGAGTTAAAGACAATTAAAAACAAGTAAAAAAAGCAAAAAGCATGGTCCAATGTGGTACACAAAAATGGCAGACATATAATTATATAGATGACATATCTGTGACCACATGGGGTGGCTGGTCCATGTGGTCGCAGATGGTATAATGGTTGGTTGGTATTGTTCATGAATCTGGGATTTACTTTATAGTGGAGCGCATGTGATTAGCCTTTGGCTATAGCCAGTTACAATTCTTTGTGCATATTTGCACATGGCACTGGTGCACTTTGATTAATTTATTATTTGTTGTTATATTTATTGTTGTTTTTACACACATATATATATATATATATATATATATATATATATTTATTTGTGAATTGTACTGCATAATTTGTCATCTATATAATTATGTCTGCCATTTTTGTGTACCACGCTGGACCATGCTTTTTACTTTTTTTTACTTGTTTTTAATTGTTTTTAACTCTTGCAACATAATGAATTGGATATATGCATTTTTTGTTAATAAAGATGAATTTTGATTATATATGATTTGTTGTAGTGGAGAATTATTATTAGTTTTCTGTACGGAGTTTGGCTCTGGTATTCTCTACAATATTTGATTTATATTTATGATTATGAGACCTGAGATTCTTTGTGGATTAATCTCCTGTTATACATAGTACATAGCATAAAAATGACTTAGCTGGCCATACACATTAGATTTTAGACTGTCTGCTGAAGGTTGTTCGTACATAAACCTACCACAGTTCATCCCATACAACCAACAATCAACTAAAGTTGGTCAGAACCAAAATCTGTTGTGTTGGATCTTTTTGTACTATCTGTCGTAATCTTTTGTGTATGGGCTAGACTGACAGACCTGTGGGCAATTTTTGCAATGTGGGCATGTGTTTGTACTACTAACAAACACCCACAAAGTATACATCATTTACTGTTTTCAACACTTTTTTAGCATTGAAGCACTTTTATCTGTTAATTTTCAAGTGTCAAAGGTTTTCTTGGAAAGATCATGGTTGTTCATGTGTTTGGTACAGTTGGCCGTATGAACAATCAACCACAGTTCATTTCAGATGTGAAATGGCAGTCTAAAATCTAATGTGTTTAGCCAGCCTTAGTGTTAAGAATCTCAATATTGGTATTCTTACCTATATCCATCATACTTTTCAGTCCTCACAGCCTTTAATTAATTTAATGTTGCTGTGCCTACCAGTCAAACTCTGGCTGAGTCTGCAGCTGGTCGAGCATTTAATGCAGAGCCATTCAGAGTGCTGCTTCATTATCCAATCCTGAGCTGAGGTGGGGTATATACTGTATGTTACCGTTAAAGTGCGAAATCAGTGAATGTGCACATTCCCTAGGTAATGTGCACATTCACTGATTTGCTCCGTTAAAGTGCGGAATCAGGAGTTTTCTGCACTTTACCTAGGTAATGTATAAACATTCTCGGCTTGCAGATCGTTAAAGTTCAGAAGTTTGTTTCTGTCATAGTCCTACTCCATCCCCCCTCTTCTCCCTCCACTGTTAAATAGTCTTCTTTCGCCAGCAGAGTGTCGTCGTCGCAGCTTGTGTTTTTGTTTTTGTGTCACAATCGCCGTCGGCTTAGCATAGCTAAGACGGTTTGCTTTCAAAACCCATTCAACTTGAATGGGTTTTGAAAGCAAATGGGCGGGTGTGTGTGCGCTTACACCCTCTGCACCACGAAGCAGCCGACTTTTTTTTTTTTTTTTTTCGGACATGAAGGACTTTGTTTCCGACGGAAAAAAAAAAAAAAAAACTGCTTTTCGCAGCGCAGATTGTGTAAGCGTGCACACACACCCGCCTGTTTGCTTTCAAAACCCATTCAAGTTGAATGGGTTTTGAAAGCAAACCGTCTTTAACCTTTCCTTATACTGTCCCCAATCCTTTTTTTTTTTTTTTTTTGCTGCTGTTGTTCCGGCAAAACATGTTGTTATATCTGCACTTTAACGAGTGCCTAGTAGGTAATGTGCACATTAGCTAGATAATGTACAGATTACCTAGGCAATGTCAGAAATGAAAGCAGTTTTCCGCACTTTAACGGATTGCCCTAGTGAATCTGCACTTTACCTAGTTAATCTGCAGATTAACTGATTTCTGCACTTTAACGGTAACATATATACCTAACAGTTAGGCTCCTCAGGTACCTGCAATTGTATTAGGCTTTTTCTCAGAACTTATGTGTTCTGATTTTCTGGTTATCTGATCTCTTGCTGATTTGGCTTTATCTGTGAACTCCTGGACTCGACCCTGCCTTGGAACCTGTTATTCTTCTGCTATCAATTTGGATACTCCGGTGCTCTTCTGGTTTTGACCTGGCTCGTATCTTTTACTCTATCTGCTTTAGGTTAGTTGGTCTTGCTTTAGTCTGCAAGTGCACCTATTTTCTGACACCAATGTTTGTGTACATTGTTAAGGCTATATTACACTGCTGATTGCTGTCTTGTTTGTGCCTGTCTGTCCACCCAGTGGGGAAAGGAGGAGTTTAGACTGCAGCCTTTTGAAGATTTTGTTAACCTATTATGATATTGTGTTGATTTGTTTTCTTTTACCAAACTGGAGATCATTTAAAGAGATATTCCCATCTCGGTCATGGCCATGGGCAAGATAGCGATACCTAGCTTGTTCTCCTGACCACTAGGTTGGGAATTACAATAACAGCTGAATGTGGCTGTTCTATACCCATAGAGGTAAATAGTAGTTATGGAAGTGGCGTAACTCAGTGCTACGCCGTTTCCCGTAACTCCTAATACTCTCTATGGGAGTTATGAAAACAGCATAGAGCAATTGTATTTATCTATTTCCATAACTTCCAACCACATGAGGGAGACAGAGACAGGGATATTGACATGAGAGGCTTAAATATGACCAACCCTTTAAAAGGAACTTGTCTGGTTGGTTTTCCACACTAAACAGCCCTAGCATGTGCAGCAGGATAAGGCCGTTGTAATGGTGCCCCTCACTAATGTGTTACTAGCAGAAATGTGAAGTTTTATGTTTTAGAAGTCTTAGATCTTTGTACGCTAATGTGGTTTAACTAGTCATGAGCACAGTACCTGCTGCTTCTAGTCAGGTCCCCTACTGCGTGACGTCACCCTACAACCCACCTCAATTGCTGCTGAAACTTTTTTGTGCCTACTTCTGTCTACAATGTCCCTGGCTCCAGGAGGCTTCTATGCATGCGACTGTCTCCTGGAGTACTGACAGAGTAAGGAAATAGGTGCAAGCAAGATTCAGTAGTGGCTGGGGCAGCTTGCAGGTTGACATCACATAGTAGGGAGAGGAGACCTGTTAATAATGCCTTCCAGATTGCAAACACGTGGTGACAGCATGACTAGAAGCCCCAGGTACAACCACTCATCATGACTATTTAGACCTCATTAGCATATAAAGATCTAAGATCTCTAAAGCTTCAAATTTCATATTTTTGTAAGTGACATGTTCATAAAGTACATCACTAGAATGGCCTTATCTTGCTGCTGCACATGCTGGGAGCTGTTTAGTGTGGAAATCCACCTGACAGGTTCCATTTCAGTACGGACACACTTTTATGCCTTCTTATCCAACCATTTAATAATAGTTGTTAAACTTGAACCAGTGAGATTTATAATATTTAATGATATCTTTATTATTTTTTAGATATACTATGTTGGTACCTCCCCAAACTTTTTCCGCCAGTCTGTCAGGAAGTCCTGGAGGTGGTACTTGTGCACTTCAAACACAGAGGAGCGCATATACCATTAATGCTGTGTTCCTGAGCAGCCAAAGTATGTAATTCCTTCCAGATCTAGCAGGAAGTGTTGGGGAGCATTACTTGAAGCAGATGTACTTGCGTCATGTCAAGTCTGCTACAGCCAGGGACTGGCTGCTATACTGTAATGGAGACGGGGATTTTTTTGGGATGTGTGTGTTTTGTTTTTTTGTTTTTTGTTTTTTAAATTAAATCTGATATACAAATTGGTTGGATGCCTTTAACATATACCACTGTTTAGCATTCAGTGGCATCCATCACCCATAGGTGGTCATGTTAATAAAAACATATATACCACAAGGTAAAAGCTTTTACTGCTTGCCTCTTTATGGAACAGCACAGCAATTTGGATTATTTAATACAGCAGAAACAAAGGTTTACCAGATGGACAGAGGCCAAATGGACACTCTTTTGTCCTCTGTCGAGTGAATGGAGGCCTATGAATTTGTTTGACGTTTGTGCTGAAAGGGTTCCCAGCGAATATGAAACAGAAAAACAGTGTGATGCAGCCTTATAATCCTTTTTATTATTTTTTTTTTTTTAGTTCTGCATCCACTTCTGATTTTGGCTTAGAAAAACAGATGTAAAATATTGGAAAAATGCACATGAGTTAACATGATCTAAGGCCGGTTGTGAGTTTGTGCAACTTGGCTAATGATTGGCTAAAAGCGGGCGACCATGCCAAAGACCTGTATTTTTGGCTGGCATCTGGCTGAAAATATCAACCATGTTTTTGGCAGACTAAACTCTATCATCAGCCAGCCATGAACAACCATTTGTGGCATCTACATGTCAGATAGCCGACTGTTTATCAGCTGAAATGGCCAATTTGACTTAAGACAAAGATTGCAATTTTCCATTGCAGCAATTTTCTATGAAACCTTCACTACAATATTTTTCTCATACTCTCCTCTGTTTTCTTTCTTCCACATAATTCAGGCTGAATTAGCACTTGACTGTGGGTGATGTGATGTTATACTATGTAATGCAAGCTTATCTACTATTTATTTTAAAGGGGTTGTCCCTCTCAAGCAAATAAACGTAATCACTTGTAATAAAAAGTTATACAATTTTTGATTATATTTCCTGTATCAGTTCCTTGTAGTTTTCTAAATCTCTGCTTGTTTCATTCATTGTTTGCTTCCAATGACTAAAAATCAGTCCATGGTCATGTGATGGACGGTCCACAGTCATGTAATGGACACACAGGTACACGTTTTTTTACGCTCACAGCACAGTAATCAGAGCTCTGACTTGTAACAAGCTGTGTACTGTATCTGTGTGTCCATCACATGACAATGAACTGTGTATCACATGACCATTGACTGTCCATCACATGATCATGGACTGATTTTTATTCACCGGAAGTAAGCAGAAGGAATGACAGCAAGCAGAGTTCTAGTAAACCATGATGAATTGATACAAAAAGTATATTAGAAAATTGTATAATTTTTCATAATACAAACAATAACATTTTTTGCTGAAGTCTTTCAACCCCTTTAAGTATCTGAGATTTTGATGGATTGATTTGCTACTTGTTTTTTTACTGTCTTAAAAGTTAAATACATATTTATTAAACATAAAAAAGATATGTGTATTTTTATATGTATATTCTAACAGGAAATTCAGCATTTTGCATTAGAAAACTGTTTTCAATTCCTGAACTCGGCATGAAGAACATAATGTAGTATTTCATTACATGCTGTGACATCTAGTATTGATGTACTAGACAACAGTGCCATCTATTGGATAGAAATGAATTAAAACCACATCATTTTTTTCATAAACAAAGTGCCTTAGAGACTAGTATCTTCTAATCTGTGCTTGTCAGTGTGCTAGCCCTTCAAGACATGCCTCTTTCCTCCCATGACACTTGTGGTGTTATTATTTTTTTTAATTATATTTAAGTGAGTCTCCCACCTCTGCCAAGCACTCAACAGCCACCACTGTGGTACAGAGTACATTACACTGATAAACATCATACCTTTGCTATGTATTTTACTTTCTTCATATTTGCAGAAAAATAACGTTGGAGTCTTATGCAAATGAGGCAGTTGGAGCACCAGGGTACCTCGAACTGCTTTTGCCAATCAGAACTCTACCATCTTCTGCCTGTGCCACCCCTGTGCAGTGGGAGTTGATCCCCCCCCCCCCCACACTGCTATAATATAACCCATACTACTTGAGCAGCAAGAGCAGTGCTCTAAGGGTATAAGCACACCCATAGTTTACCCGAATAAGACTTCAAAGTTGTATTTCTCAAAGTCTACAAAAGTGACATACATAACAACGATATGTTCTTGTTGTTATCAGTGTAGCAAAGGCAGGACCTGAATATGCCTGGGGAAGGTGGTAGACTCCCTTATGAGTCTGTCTATTCCTACAGACATTTGAATGGGATTGCTTAAAGCACCTGCATAGGCGAGGTTTTTGCATCACTCTCCTGTGAATCTGTCTTGAGGGTGAGGGTTTGTTTCTTAAGAGTGCTGACTCATGTACAAACATATTATATAAAACACTGATGTGCTGTATCCAACAGAGCATTATAAACCATTTCATTAATAGATTAAACATAAGTTATGGTTATAGTTATTTGAATGAGACTACCAATTAACTTTAATATAGAGGAGGTGTCTGTTATGGTTAGATGCAAGGCCACAATAAAAGCAATAGCAATAAATTGGCTGATAACTGCGAGCAATAGAAACAGCTATCTACAGCTAGCACAATTCTACGAGCCAAGACAGACCCCTAGACGCCTTCACCAGAGCTCACCGCAAAGTGAGATGGACTTGCGCTGGATCTTGGAATCTGAATTGTCACCAAACAAATAAATGCACTAATAAAAAATGCACTGCTGCAGAAATCAACACAAAGTCCACTAAAACTTACAAAGTGGCATGGAGACCAGATAAGTTGTTTCAGCAGGGTCAAAAAACCAGAAGAGGACGTGATAAGCAGAAACAGGAGACAAAAGCAATATCCAGGAAACAAGCCAAGGGTTACAAATCCAACCGGGAACATCAAAGCAGAATCAGGAGGCAAAAAGGGAATCCAAGTAGCAAGCCAGAAGTCAGTAAGCAAACAGGTATTTACAGACAGTTGAAGAGCCAAACTAGTAAGCAAACTAAATTAGTCAGGACCTGTATCAAAAAGGAGTGGTTTTACATAGGCCTCTTCAGCTGCTAATTGGTCAAGGCATGGAAGTATACAATACACAAGCTTCCTCAAGTTGTCACAGCAACCTTAAAGAAGCAGCAACTGAAGAGACCCTCCTGACAGTCTCTGTATCATGTTGCTAAATCTCTAATGGGGATAAGAGTTTGTTTAACTCGGACAGCACAACCTATGTGCAAATAAGCAAATTAAAAAAACAAAAAATAGACTTTAATGTATTTCATAGTGCACCGTAGTGTTTTCCACTAGTGATTTAAACATTTACTGTGCATGAGTACAGGAGAGGAGTAGTTGCTGTACAGGATCACTGTCTTGTTGGTGTTACTCTTCTGCTTTATTGTACTCTCTGATTATTAGTTAGCAGTGAACTAGAGAAACGCAGGAAAGTGCCCCATGTTAATATGATGCCATCTTCACCTCCTCCTCTATAACAGATATTCTGGTATACAGGAACATGTGCAATTGGCCATGCCTCTAGCCAGATGATTGGCTGATATCATGAGAAGGGGTGGAGTTTCTGGTACGTAAGAGAGATTGTGTGCATAGGTTGGCCACTGCCATTTTCAATTGCATCCTGTTACTATGCCTGTTTAATATTAGCTCCCTGATGAACCAGCTCTCACTTTGGAAAAAAGTGTGGGAGCAGGGCTAAAGACTAGAATGTAACAATTTAGCCTTATTCAGTCAAAGTAGGGGTGAGGTCTCCTGTGACTGATCTGGAGTCACTCTTCTGAGAGCATGACACTTACCCCAGGTCAGGGCTAAGGGACAGGTAAAATGCTGGATAATTGAGTCAGAATAATAGAATATCAGTCTAGTGTAAAGGGCCATTACAGATTTCCCCTTGATAAATAAATTGCTAATATATTCACCAATCCAGCTACATGGTACTAATAACCTGGTAATATTCTTTATATGACCTCTATTCAGTTGGGATGCACATTAGTCAGACTATGATGAAATATCCTGCAATTGATACTGTATGTTGTTGTTCTTCTGAGGGTTTGAGGGTTAAAGGCATTCTGTAAAGTTTAATGAATAATTAATTTAATGAATAAGTTAGACTAGGAGTGAAAAGGCTATTGGTGGTATCCCATTTGACAAACTGACTTTATGTTCACAACTCCAAATTTGCAGGACCTATAACCTGTACAAATCCCTACTCCATCTCTGTTTGGATTTTCATGAACTAATACACTCTTGGGTGTAAATAAAAGATATGTTTAGATATAAACTATAGTCTAAAAATAAGGTTTCACCATAATCATATACAAGGATTCTTTACTGTAAAAATGGTGAGACTATGGAACTCTGACACACAATATGGTTGATACAATGTACAAGCTCAAGAGGGTCCTGGATGCCCTTCTTGATAGTAAATATATAAGTTACTAGTAGGACCCAGCTTCGCATGAGTATATTTCACTTTTTGTTTGTGTAGTGGCCCCATAAGAATTATCACTGGTCTGTTTTGTATGTCATTTGTGTGTAGTTTAAATACGTTTCAATTTATAAGAATGCTGACATCCAGTATGGCAGTCCAGTATAGGTACTGTCTATTTATGGCTGTGTTGTTATGGAAACTAAGTAAATTAAATGTGAAGTTATATTGGCTGATATACGACTGAATATTTAAGGACCTGTGAACTGC
The DNA here is from genome assembly GCA_947044405.1 of Leptodactylus fallax. NCBI lineage: Eukaryota > Metazoa > Chordata > Amphibia > Anura > Leptodactylidae > Leptodactylus > Leptodactylus fallax. Next base: position 2,485,941 of record CAMRHE010000166.1, read on the forward strand.
TATTGACTAATACAGGTCATAAATTGCTTGGTTGCTATGGAAACCTGGTGTAAAGCTGTGTGTATGTCAAGAATGTTTCCATTGGTCCATAAGCGTCATCAGTGAAAAACCTGCGATTGGTTGTTATGGAAACCTGGAGTAAAGCTGTGTGTATGTGACCTTGTGTAACAGTGTCATCCACAGCGCCCTGCCCCTTTAAAGCTGACCTACAGCAGTGAAGAAAAATGGCTGGGTTGTTATGGAAACCTGTTCTAAATCTGTGTGCATGTGGAGACATGTGACCGTGTGTATATCAGTTGGAATATGAGTGAAAGACTTGCAGGCTTGTATTGGCTAATTCAGATCATTTTTTGGGAATACTGTATCTCAGGAATGGTACGTCCTAGAGAGCTTAGACCCGATCTAAAACCTTTCTGGACACATGATTTAACTCTGTGTGCCAAATTTGGTGAAGATCGGTCCAGTTGTTTGGTCGTGCATAAAGAACAGACAGAAACTCATATTTATATATAAGAGATGAATATTAGATTTTTTGTGATGGGATATTGATCCAGGATTTAATCTGATTGCCATATTTGGAAGTGGAAAGGGTCTTTAACTTTACTAATTAGTATAGATTATGTTATGTAATATGTTATAGCAACAAAATATTCAGCTTTCTCACTAGAGAACAACCTATAAAATTACTGTATCTGCAGCCCAGAATCCACAAATGCTTGGCAGAAAGTTCTATAAAACCTATAGATAAGGGGGTACAGGTGCCATATCCAGAGTCTTTTATTAGCATTAGATAGTGTTACAATACCATGGGCTGAGAGTTTCCCTGCTTTGTTTTTAGCTTAGAACAGCTTGAGCAAAGATATCTATCATTACTGCAATACATACACAGTCCTACACAAATCTGGTGTTACCTTTCATTTGCAGTTAAGGTTTTACATTCAAATTGTATAGATTCTGAACTCTCCCAGGGTGGAGACTTGGAGGCAGAAGATAAACATGGTAGCTGGCAATCATGATCTTTAGACCTCTATGCGACTAGACAAGCCAATATATACTATAGTTATTTCAAGCAAGTTTAAACAAAAGAGTACAAAACTGTAACGCATGTCCCACTGTAGCAAAACCTTGGCTTAAGCACAGAAGAGTATCAGCATTGGAGTAAACGCAATCAACTTCTTCAAAAACTCTTCGGAAAGATGTGAAACAGTCAAAGAGTAAGCAAGATTTAGAGCAGTAGTTGGTAGATGAGAAGTGGCCGAGTCAGTGACCTTACATCTGGTGAAGTTGTACTGTGCAGGGAGGATGGAATAGCAGAAGAATATGATTACTGAGAAATCATATAAGCTGTGAGATCTTTTATATTTAGGTGTATCCAACATGTTATTGTGTTTTGAACTGCTTAGCTGTGGAACATGTACCAAAATCATAGTAGCAGAAATCTACTATATAAATACTATAACTTTATAAATAACTTGTGCAAATGAGGCAGTTGGTGCAATGGGGGTGGTCCTTCAGATACCCAGAGAACTCCTCTTGCCCAGCAGACTCCTATCATTTTCTGCCTGTGCCACTCGATGCAGTGACATCACCTATCCTACTTCAGCAGTAAGAGCAATGCTCCCTACGCTAAAGGCCTGACAACCAGTGCACTGACTGCCTCATTCACATAAGACTTCAAAAATGTTTTTCTCCAAATCTACACAAGTGACATACAAAACGAAGGTGTGTTGTTTATCACTGTAATGTGCTTTGTATTGTGGTGATTGCAGTTGAATATGTTTGGGAGAGTGTTCATATTCAGACATTAAAGTTTATGGACACTTCAGCATATATTATATACCAAAAATGTACCAATAACACAACCATACTGTTAATGACGGCTTAAATGAGTGTCTGAATAAGTAAGGGATTGTTTCATTTCATAAGCACTGTATTACATAGCCACCATAGGGCAGTAGTATTTCTGTTTTTCTATCATATGAGCATTTTCACATTATTTTTGTCATCTGAATACTTGGAGAAATAAATGGCTTCAAAACAACCTCATTCACATGTAGGAAGCAGATTTTTAGTTTAGTTTAGTGAAAATTTCTGCAACAAATATGCTACACAAAAATATAATCTGTCATGGTTTACATTAGCATTATTTTTGCAGTATTTTTGACTGCATGAATAGTACAGTCTTTGAGGCTGAAGCCCCACGATGTGAAAACACAGCGTTTTGGAAGCAGCCGAAACTCTGTGGCAAAAACTTCTGTGCTTTATAGTACCTGCAAAGTGAATGGGATTCTGGCTAATCCCATCCACACATTGAAGAAAAAAAAATCTGGAGTGGAAATCGCAGCATGTTAATTTTACCTGTGGAAACGCTGGTGTTTTCCATATAGGTATAATAAGGGTAGAAAGTCCATAGAGGAAACTGGTAAAACGCAATTAAAAACTGTCACATTTATTTTCCTCAGAGTGTTTTTTGCTGCTTTTCACTACGTGGGGCCTTAGCCTAATGATGATCTTGCTTAGAAAAATAACAAAATCCAAACATAAACTTGACAGATCCTGTTATAAGTACAAAGACATTTTCAGAGTTGGGGATCTGTTTGAAGAACAGATTATGAATAGGTGTCATGGACTTGTTATGAAGTGAAGTCATGAGGATAATGTGAAAAGAGACTGTCACTTTTTCACACATACTTCTTAATCCAAAACTGAAATAAGTTGGTATGTGATCAGTGGTGTAACTAGAAATGGCTGGGCCCCAAGGCGAACATTTGACATTTGGCCCCGACCACGGCCCCCCCCCACACAAACCGCATTCCTGCTCACACTATTATGCCCCATAGTGGCCCCTGCACACACTATTATGCCCAATTGTGGACCACCCATGAACAATTATTATATTCTGGGGTCTTTTCAGACCCCAGAGTATAATGATCGGAGACCCAGGGGAGGATACAAACATAAAAAAACAGTGTTACTTACCTCTCCCTGGCTCCAATGCACTCCCCGCTATTTTAAGCCATCTTCAATTTTGGTACAGTCGTCACTGAGCCAGGCCTGCGTCCCAACGCATAATGACGCAGGTCCGGCCCACGTGAAATCTGGGACGTCACCAAATAGGCCCGAAGCCTGCCGGAGCACAGGAGAGGTAATGTTGTTTTATTATGCTCCCTCACCTCCCCTGGGCCTCTGATCATTATACTCGGGGGTCTGAAAAGACCCCCGAGTAAAATGATAGCAGTATTTTTGGGGTTCACGGGCCCACAGCCTGACTTACTGATCCCTGCTCCTGCTCACAGCCACCTCCGCTTCCACAGGATGGGAAGCGCAGGTGGCCGTGAACAGGAGCAGGGATTGGTAAGTAAATAGGGCCCGTTACCTGCTGGAGTTACTCCAGCAGGTAATGGCCTATTTAAAAAAAAAAAAAAAAACATCAGGGGCCCACAGGGCCCCATAATGTCCCGGGCCCTGTGGCAGCCGCTACCGCTGCTACCCCGGTAGTTACGCCCCTGTATGTGATGTGAGTGCAAAAAGGAGTTAAAAATGAAGGGAGATGATGATGAGTTTGTATTGATTCTATTAGAAATTGTAGTTTTGTAGATGTGTCTTATGTATTCTTTTTTAATGCACTAGTCAGACCAGCAGGTGGAGTCAGTAGAATAGATTTTATACTATTACTAAAAAAAAAAAAAAAATAAACGCATTATTACTATATGCTGTATAAATTACTATTGTATTGTGACTTATAAGTTATATGAAAAAATTATAACAAGACTACATGGAATACATATATTCATCTCACGCTTTCATCTTGTAGCTCCAAAATAGTACATAGAAAGTTCGCAGAGGAAAACTCTGCAAAAACGCAATGGAAAACACAGTGCAAAAAAAAAAAACGTAATGCCTTTCAGCTGTGTTATTTTTATGCAGCATTTTTATGCTATGTTTTGCTACATGGGGCCTTAGCCTAAGTCATCAGTGAAACAAATGCCTCAAAGTACTTACAGTGGGGAAAAAAAAGTATTTAGTCGGCCACCAATTATGCAAGTTCTCCCACTTAAAAAGATGAGAGAGGCCTGTAATTGTCATCATAGGTAGACCTCAACTATGAGAGACAAAATGAGAAAACAGATCTAGAAAATCACATTGTCTAATTTTTAAAGAATTATTTGCTAATTATGGTGGAAAATAAGTATTTGGTCAATAACAAAAGTTCATCTCAATACAGGTCAAACGTTTTCTGTAAGTCTTCACAAGGTTGGCACGCACTGTTGCTGGTATGTTGGCCCATTCCTCCATGCAGATCTCCTCTAGAGCAGTGATGTTTTGGGGCTGTCACTGGGCAACACGCACTTTCAACTCCCTCCAAAGGTTTTTTATGGGGTTGAGATCTAGAGACTGGCTAGGCCACTCCAGGACCTTGAAATGCTTCTTACGAAGTCATTCCTTTGTTGCCCTGGCGGTGTGCTTGGGATCATTGTCATGCTGAAAGACCCAGCCACGTTTCATCTTCAATGCCCTTGCTGATGGAAGGAGGTTTGCACTCAAAATCTCACGATACATGGCCCCATTCATTCTTTCATGTACACGGATCAGTCGTCCTGGTCCCTTTGCAGAGAAACAGCCCCAAAGCATGATGTTTCCACCCCATGCTTCACAGTAGGTATGGTGTTCTTTGGATGCAACTCAACATTCACTCTCCTCCAAACACGACGAGTTGTGTTTCTACCAAACAGTTCTACTTTGGTTTCATCTGACCATATGACATTCTCCCAATACGCTTCTGAAACATCCAAATGCTCTCTAGCAAACTTCAGACGAGCCCGGATATGTACTGGCTTAAGCAGGGGGACACGGTTGGCACTGCAGGATCTGAGTCCCTGGCGGCGTAGTGTGTTACTGACGGTAGCCTTTTTTACGTTAGTCCCAGCTTTCTGCAGGTCATTCACTAGGTCCCCCCGTGTGGTTCTGGGATTTTTGCTCACTGTTCTTGTGATCATTTTGACCCCACGGGGTGAGATCTTGCGTGGAGCCCCTGATCGAGGGAGATTATCAGTGGTCTTGTATGTCTTCCATTTTCTAATTATTACTCCCACAGTTGATTTCTTCACACCAAGCTGCTTGCCTATTGCAGATTCAGTCTTCCCAGCCTGGTGCAGGTCTACAATTTTGTTTCTGGTGTCCTTCCACAGCTCTTTGGTCTCCACCATAGTGGAGTTTGGAGTGTGACTGTTTGAGATTGTGGACAGGTGTCTTTTATACTGATAACAATGTCAAACAGGAGCCATTACTACAGGTAATGAGTGGAGGACAGAGGAGCCTCTTAAAGAAGAAGTTACAGATCTGTGAGAGCCAGAAATCTTGCTTGTTTGTAGGTGACCAAATACTTATTTTTCACCATAATTTGCAAATAAATTCTTTAAAAATCAGACAATGTGATTTTCTGGATTTGTTTTCTCATTTTGTCTCTCATAGTTGGGGTCTACCTATGATGTCAATTACAGGCCTCGCTCATCTTTTTAAGTGGGAGAACTTACACAATTGGTGGCTGACTAAATACTTTTTTTTTCCCACTGTAGGTCTTCATAAAAACCAAAGGAGGAGAAGAAGCACCAGAGTGCTAATGGGAATATTTTGTTAATGATAAAACACTTTCCTTTTATGTACTTGCCTGGTAAAACATATCCAATTTTGTGTGTTTAGCTATGAATTTATAAAAGTTTGGGTGAAATTATTGTAGGCTTAAGATTCTGCTTCAAAACATAACAATTTCCCCATACTCAAAAGTATGTAGAAGCTACTGACATATTCTGCGAGAGGTGAATAAACTGGTTTAATGCATAGATAATAGCTGTAAAGCAGCTGGGAGGAAATTACAAATTAAACCCATCTGAGGTTTCCCTTTATTTCTGCTTTCTTATATTCATGAATGGACAGTACTTTTGCATATTGAAGAATATCAATATTGTAGCTGCAGTAATTTATAGCCAGGTTTTCTACACGCACATTGAAATAAACACATCAGCCCCTGTGCCTATAAGCCCACAGTCATGTATATTTAGATGAGAAGGGATTCATTTGAAAGACACATATAGAAATTGCATCTGCTTATACTTAGAATGAATTTTCATTGGTGAATAATAAGGAAGTTAGCAAATATTACACCTTTTTCTGAGCATACATGTTTACCAATCAATAGTGTTCATATGTCTTCATCTACATGAGGAGTTCCCGAAGTGGGTTCCATGATCTGATTCCAAGTAATGGCAAAAACTTGAAGCTACACTGAACATACAACTCAATTAGTGTCACACTGCACACAATGGATTCTTGCCTATTTTTAGTAGATGCTCAGGGGCGCACTGCTAATGAGGCGAATTGAGGCGGCTGCCTCAGGTGGCACTGTCCGTCACTGTCTGGGGGGTGGCATTTTTTTTACTTTATATTTACTGTAAACCAGCTGAGCGGGGCCTGTCTTGGGCTGGTTTACGAGCCCTCTGCATGTCAACGCAGGCGGCGATACAATGATGTCATCACGCCGCCTACGCTGACACGCAGATGACGCAGACAAGAAGAGGAGCGGCGACGGCTCCATCATGGGATTGCAGGTAGGTGACGAGAACTTTTTTTTTTTTTTTATATATATATATAAATAGGCCGTAACCTGCTGCAGTAACCCCGGCAGGTAATGGCCTACTTACTTATCGATCCCCGCGCCTGCTGTGGCCGCCTCCGCTTCCCCTTCTGCTATCGGACGCAGAAGGGGGAATCAGAAGCGGTGGTCTTTTAGACCCCAGAGTATAATAATAGTTCATGGGTGGGTTACTATGGAGCAGAATACTGTATGCAGGGGCCACTATGGGGCATAGTTACGTGTGCAGGGGCCACTATGGAGTATAATACCGAGTGCAGGGGCCACTATGGGACATAATACCGTGTGCAGGGGCCACTATGGAGCATAATACCAAGTGCATGAACCATTATGAGGCATAATACCGTGTGCAGGGGCCACTATGGAGCATAATATCGTGTGCAGGGGCCACTGCGGGGCATAATACCATGTGCAGGGGCCGCTGCAGGGCATAATACCGTGTGCAGGGGCCAATGCGGGGCATAATACCGTGTGCAGGGGCCGCTGCAGGGCATAATACCGTGTGCAAGGGCCACTGCAGGGCTTAATACCTGCCCAATACAAACCCAACAGTAAAACATGGTGGTGGCAGCATCATGCTATGGGGGTGTTTTTCAGTTGCAGGGAAAAGACGACTGGTTGCTATTGAAGGAAAGATGAATGCGGCCAAGTACAGAGATATCCTGGAAGAAAATCTCTTCCAGAGTGCTCTTGACCTCAGACTGGGCCGAAGGTTTACCTTCCAACAAGACAATGACCCTAAGCACACAGCTAAAATAACAAAGGAGTGGCTTCGAAACAACTCTGTGACCATTCTTGACTGGCCCAGCCAGAGCCCTGACCTCAACCCAATTGAGCATCTCTGGAGAGACCTGAAAATGGCTGTTTACCAACGTTCACCATCTAACCTGACGGAACTGGAGAGGATCTGCAAGGAAGAATGGCAGAGGATCCCCAAATCCAGATGTGAAAAACTTGTTGCATCATTTCCAAGAAGACTCACGGCTTTACTAGCTCAAAAGGGTGCTTTTACTCAATACAAAGCAAAGGGTCTGAATACTTATGACCATGTGATATTTCAGTTTTTCTTTTTTAATAAATTTGCTAAAATATCTACATTCTGTTTTTTTTTCTGTCAAGATGGGGTGCTGAGTGTACATTAATGGGAAATAAAAATAACTTTTTTGCTTTTAGCAAATGGCTGCAAAGAAACAAAGAGTGAAACATTTAAAGGGGTCTGAATACTTTCCGTACCCACTGTATAATACTGTGCGGGGGCCACTGTGGAGCATATAATTCTGTCCCAATATTGTTTATGTGCTGGATGCTTCGCTGCTCATTCACCAAATTATTGATAACTGTAGATGGGTACTACAGCTGTATCCCTTTCAAATATCTGAGAAATCGCTGCAACACCCGTAACCGTCACTATCAAGAATTCGCTCTAGGGAGGGGGTAGGGGGCCCCAGTCAAAAGTTTGCACTGGGGCCCACAAGACTTTAGCTACGCCACTGGTAAGAGGACAGATCTGGGGACCATTTACATACACAATGACTTTGTTGGGAGAGCAATGACAGTGTCAATTACTCTTGCAAACCCATTATAAGCTCTATCTTTGATTATAGAAGTTGCAACCAGAGCACAGCTGTATATTACAGTTGGCTCCCACTTCTGAGCTTGTGCCGTCCACTGTCAGTGTGGCAGGTATGGGACCAGACTACAAGAATTTTTACATCCATTATGATATGAATACTACAGGGTAAGCATCTACAGTGGTGAACCTAGCCTCTTTGCTGCCTGAGGCGGACTATCGAAAGACGCCCCCCCCCCCCCCCCCCAAAAAAAAAAATATATAAAATTGCGTTTACATGCTGTTAGCATCACACGCTGTTATTGTCGTACAATAAACATACACAAACTTATGAAACAGTTTTTAAGAATTCTTCTTCCTGTATTACTTCAGTATCAGATCAACAACATGGCATTAACAATGAAAGTAACTTCACACATCTTCTGCTTGGTGGATGGACGAGCCCACGTGGCCCCCATTCTCTATAATAGGAGCGCTGCAGATAGCTGAGTACTGGACTTCAGGTATCTTCGGCACTCCCATTTAAGTGAATGAGAGCCACGCGGGTTCGTCCATCCACCAAGTGACACACCTATATATATGGCTGCAGCCAGGCTGGATTCCCACCCAGTGGGGAGTAAAACCCAATTCTCAGGCCCAGTGGCGGTCTCAGCAGACAGACCCCCATCAATCAGGTATTTATCCTCTATCATTTAGGTGAATACAGGGCAGTAACATTTTGTGACTTACAGGTGACGTCTCTGACTAATCCTTCACATTTCCCTTCTCTTCCCTTTGGACCGCCATGACCACTTCTTCCAGCTGTGACTTGTCTCTGTAAAGTTTACAACACAGACATCTTTGGCTCCTCACTTTTCCAGGCATCCAACCCACATTGTCCTCACCTGCACACCCATCCTGCTGCTACCTCAATTATAAAATATATTATATAACCCCCCATAATGAATAATACCCCCAAGTGCATCTTTATATTAATAATGTCCGTGTGTACCCTGTATAAATAGTGCCCCTTATTAATAATGCCCCAGGTGTTAACTAATTAAAAGGTTTTCCAGGTCATTAATAAACTAATCAGTGGGGCTCAAAAACCCAGGACCCCCACTGATCAGCTGTTTGAATGAACCGTGGTATCTGTGTAAGCGCTGTGACCGCTTCTCTGTTTACATAGCGTCATTCATCTCATAGTGGCCATGTAATGTAACTACAGCCTCATCCTATACATGTCTATGTGACAAGACTGTAATTACATCACACGGTCACTATAAACAGACAGCGTGTGATATAAACAGGAGCCATAGCCCCTTCATACAGCTGATCAGAGGAGGGGTCCACTGATCTAATCTGTCCTAAGGATAGAACATCAATAAAAATGAGCTGGAAAGACCTCCACAGTGGCTACCACACAGTTTTATATGCTCCACAGTGGCGCTCACACAGTATTATATCATCCACAGTGGCCCCCACACAGTATTATATGATCCATAGTGGCCCCCCCACATAGTAGTATATGCTGCACAGTGGCTCCCACACAGTATTATATGTTCCCAAAAGCCCCCCTAGAGCTGGTGCTATTTTATTCTGGGATCTCCTCAGACTCAGAGTATAATAAGTAGAGGCCCAGGGGAAGTGATTAAAAATAACACTTATACTCACCTTGCTTCACCTCTCCCAGGCATCCGTGCTCCAACCGGCTGTCTGCAACATCTTCCTTGGTACTCTTCTGCCCGATGACTGAGGTCACATGTCCAGATGTTACTGCTGGGGCCTGTGATTGGGCCTCAGCGGTCACGTGGGGTGGGATGATGTCATTACTCTGGCGTGCCCCATGTGACTGCTGGGGCCCAATCACAGGAAGAACCCACGGCAGGATGCTGAGCCCAAGAGAGGTAAGTATGAGTATTTTTTTATATTTAGTCACCTTCCCTGGGCTGGCATCAATTGGAAAGGGGTCCATTAATAGCCCCCTTTCCATTAACAATATGTATAGTGGTTGGAATCAGGCTTTCCCCGACTTTTATCATGGTGGTCTGGGGCCCCGGCCATTTCTATCTGGCCGCGGACCCCGTACCCATCTGGTCACGGTCGAACCCCCTGCGACCATGATCGTTACGCCACTGCCTCTTAATACACCTATTATCAGTGTCAGACTTAATTTCTAAGGCAAACACAGCCGAAGTAACATCAAAGTGAAAAGTGACATGATGAGTATAATAGGGGGAGGCCCAGGGGAGGTGTAAAAAAAAACAAACAAAACATTCATACTCGCCTTCCATTACCTCTTTGAGCCCTTTTCGCGGTGTCCGGTGCTCTTCTGTGATGTCATCGGCCTGGAGGTCACCACTGAAGCTTGTGATTGGGTCACCAGTGGTTACATGGGCATGCCGAGCGTCACAGGCCTAGGCGCTGAGCCCGGACAAATGAAGTCACAAAAGAGTGCTGGACATCACCAGGAGAGTGCTGAATGAGGAGGCCCAAAAGAGGTAACGTAAGTATGAAAGTTATATTGTTCAAGCCGGTCCCCAACAGCCTGGGCACAGTGAGCAAACTGCAGAAGCTGTTGTTCTTTCTCAATCCCTTACTGCATAGTATGAGCACTTCCTCTTACAGTTGCTGTGGTCTTTTTCAGGCAGTAATCATTGATCTTTTTGCACTGCTTATACACATAGTCCAGCATATACAAGGTAGAGTTCCAGTGAGTTGGAATGTTGCACATCAAGTGGTCCAAAGGCAAATGATTCTACCGCTGCAATTTCAGGAGGGTGTTTTTGGCCACATAAGAGTGGCTGAAATGCCCAGACACTTTCCTGGTCATACACAGCAACTCCTTCAAACCACTTTATGTTTTTGCAAAATATCACACCACCAAATTTATGATATGCTAGTCATGCAGGGAAAATGTGTTATTTTACCCAACTACAGTGTTCGTGCCATTGTCACTCTCTATGTTGCCCACGAGGAGTTGGTGTGGAGACATTCAGCTGAAAATTTTCTTCTTGATGCAGAAGAGCAACTCCTCAGCTGTGTGGCTTTTCCTGTCTAGACTCATCAGCTGTAGGTGTGGCAGTGCTTTAGGTTACTCATATACAATGTCCTCCAAAAGGGTCACTGCTAAAGAGTAAACTGCTTTATTAATGTTTTTTAATGTTTTGTTTTCACTGATTTCATACTACCTTTTTGACCATTCCAGTGTTATGATACTCTACAATTATATTGCCATTCCTGTGTTGTAATGTAGAGGGAAGTTTTCTGGGTTTATAGAAGGTAGGAGGAGATTAGTGGTTGCTAGGAGAACCCAACCATCAGCCAGTGAGTTACTTTGTGGTTGTAGTCAAACTCTAGGTAGTCTTAGATGAGGACACTCGTTTGTGGCAGAGCACCATCAGCTCTTCAGATTGGATAATGGCAAGTAGGGCTACAACAGGCAATCTTATGTCACCAGACCCTCTCCTCACAAAACCAAGCCATCTTGAACCTGATTTATGCTGAATATCTCCAGTGCAATTTCAGTGAGGAAACGAGGGTGTCCATGGCCAAAACATGCTTTGCACATCACCAAGAGTGGCTCAAAAGAGAGAATTAGGTCCCAGGGGTTGCCCCAGATTGCCATGTTGAAAAGGGTCAGAGGACTTCAGGAAGGGATGAAGAAAAATTGCCTCTCGTGTCTGTGTATATAAAGTGCCATACATGTAGAACCTGCTGCTGTAAGTGAATGTGCTTCTGTGTTGTTTTGTAAATAGATGAACATTGCAAAGTAAACTGTGCCATAAGCACTTCCTGTTTGAACTGCCAACCTGTCTACTTTTCCTTCATTTTACACCAAAGACAGCCCAAAACATCATCACATGGGAGACAAATAGCAGGAAGTTCCCCAGGGGATCCTTCACCATCACCTCAGTGTGACACCCTCTTATCACTGTGCTGCCTCAAGACCTGTAAGAGGATTTGGCACCAATAACCACTGTGAACAGAGTAGTCACCATTTCCACACTGCCGAGCTACAGGGCCTTGCACATATGAAGAGGTTAGTTAATGGAACACTCTGCCCTATTGGTGTTGAAAATGGGAAGATATCCAAAGAGGAGGAAGTGGAAGAGGTGGATACGCATAACCTAGTGTCAGAAGACCCAGAAAAATGCATGCACAAAAGTGGAGGTGTCACTAACATCTGACTTAGTTTCACTTTTGCATTGTCACCATTGAGACTCAAAACATTGATCAATGGGCCATTAAAGACATTTACTGCCCCTGCCCGTAATTGCTGCTCCAGATGTTTACTGTGGCATTCACCTTGCCACACAGGGGCAATTGCAAGGAGTCGCCGATGTTGTATGCCAGGTGAGAGCATAGGGCAGTGATACCTTTCTTACAGAAATAATAGAGGCTAGGTATCCTCCATCAAGTCTGAGCACACATAGGGGAATCCATTTACTGGTATGGTAGAAACTACACTACTAGAAACTTGGCTAGATGCAAGTCCAATTGACACATAGGTGGATAACTGGGCACATATTGGTGTTTTTCTTGGACATGAATTTAGTTATTGTTGACTGATTAAGATGAGCAGGAGTAGTGATGATGATAGTGACCATGAAGTAGCTGTGGATGTGACCTGACAGTTTTAGCTCACTGTCATACTGCTTGCCATACCCAAATCCATTTCCTGTTCATTTTTCCCATATGAGCTTGTGATGCAGTAACATGTGCCAATGGAGAGCTGTAGTTCCTATATTTCTATCTTGGCAACTTAATTTCCATATGCCCATACAGTGACCCCTTCACTGGTCTCCCCTATAGCAGTATTGGAGTTTCTGCGACTTAGGTATTGTTATGCTGGAGCCCTAGAGCGGGCACCAGCATAACAATACAGTGAGAAATTAGCTGGGGTGGGAGGGGGGGATTACAACTCTCAACAGATTGAGAGCATTTGGAGATGCTGGGGGGTGTAGTTATCAGAGTGGTCAGTGAAGGGGGCAAAATAGGGGGAAAAGTTGTTTTTTTGTTTGCGTGGGTAAGTTGTACTTACCTTTCACATTGCTGGTCTGGGCTCCTATGCAGAAACCCGTTGCCACGCACAGCGTCAGTACATAAGTGACGCTTGCAGCAACAAGCTGCAACTGGATTGGTTCCAATGGCTGCCCATCAGGATCTCCCTCCCCCCTCCCTAGAGTGAATTCTTGATAGTGGCAATTACAGGTGCTGCAACAATATCTCAGATACTTGAAAGAGATACAGCTTTAGTACCCACAACTGCAGTTATCAAGAACACGGTGAGTGAGCAGAGCAGCACCCGGCATGTAAACAATACTGGGACAGTATAATATGCTCCACAGTGGCCCCCACACAGCATTATATGCTCCGCAGTGGCCCCCACACAGCACACAGCATTATTTGCTCTGCAGTGGCCCCCCACACAGCAATATATGCTCTGCAGTGGCCCCCCACACAGCATTATATGCTCCGCAGTTGCCCCAACACAGCATTATATGCTCCGCAGTGGCCCCCCACACAGCATTATATGCTCCGCAGTGGCCCCAACACAGCATTATATGCTCCACAGTGGCCCCAACACAGCATTATATTCTCCGCAGTGAACCCCACACAACAATATATGCTCCGCAGTGGCCCCAACACAGAATTATAGGGCTCCGCAGTGGCCCCAACACAGCATTATAGGCTCCGCAGTGGCCCCAACACAGCATTATAGTCTCCGCAGTGGCCCCAACACAGCATTATAGTCTCCGCAGTGGCCCCAACACAGCATTATAGGGCTCCGCAGTTGCCCCAACACAGCATTATAGGCTCCGCAGTGGACCCAACACAGCATTATATGCTCCGAAGTGGCCCCCACACAGCATTATATGCTCCGCAGTGGCCCCCACACAGCATTATGTGCTCCGCAGTGGCCCCCACACAGCATTATATGCTCCGCAGTGGCCCCCACACAGCATTATATGCTCCGTAGTGGCCCCCACACAGCATTATATGCTCCGCAGTGGCCCCAACACAGCATTATAGGCTCTGCAGTTGCCCCAACACAGCATTATAGACTCCGCAGTGGCCCCAACACAGCATTATATGCTCCGCAGTGGCCCCCACACAGCATTATATGCTCCGCAGTGGCCCCCACACAGCATTATATGCTCCGCAGTTGCCCCAACACAGCATTATATGGTCCGTAGTGTCCCCCACACAGCATTATATGCTCCGCAGTGGCCCCCCACACAGCATTATATGCTTCGCAGTGGCCCCAACACAGCATTATATTCTCCGCAGTGAACCCCACACAGCAATATATGCTCCGCAGTGGCCCCAACACAGAATTATAGGCTCCGCAGTGGCCCCAACACAGCATTATAGGCTCCGCAGTGAACCCCACACAGCAATATATGCTCCGCAGTGGCCCCAACACAGAATTATAGGGCTCCGCAGTGGCCCCAACACAGAATAATAGGGCTCCGCAGTGGCCCCAAGACAGCATTATAGGCTCTGCAGTGGCCCCAACACAGCATTATAGGCTCCGCAGTGGCCCCAACACAGCATTATAGGCTCCGCAGTGGCCCCAACACAGCATTATAGGCTCTGCAGTGGCCCCCACACAGCATTATATGCCCACAATGGCCCCACACAGTATTAGATGCTCCACAGTTCCCCCACCCTCAGAGCTGGTGTTATTATTATACTCTGGGGTCTCCTCAGACCCCAGAATATAATAAGTAGAGGCCCAGGAGAAGTGATTAAAAATAACAAACACTTATACTTACCTTGTCTTACCTCTCCGGGGCATCCTCGCACCGTCTTGCTGTCGTTCCCATCTTCCTTGGTCCCCTGGTCTCCACGTCCCATGCCCCAGACGTCACCGCTGGGGCCTGTGATTGCACCTCAGTGGTCACGTGGGGCACAATGACGTCATTACGCTGGCGCGCCCCCATGTCACCGCTGGAGCCTACTCACAGGCCCCTGCAGTGAGGCTGGAAAAGCACTGGAGACGATGCTGAGTCCAGGACAGCCAGGTGAGTATTTCTTTTTTATTTTTTGTCACTTCCCCTGGGCTGGCATCTAATGGAAAGGGGCCCGACCATTAACAATAGGTATAGCGGTCAGGGAACCATGCTTTCCCCGACCACTATCATGGTAGTCCGGGGCCACGGCCATTTCCAGCTGGCCGTGGGCCCCGTACCCCTCCAGTCGCAGCCCTTGCGACCACGATCGTTACGCCACTGTTTATTGGTCAGGGGCCTGATCGGGATGGTCAGGGGCCGGATCGGGCCCCTGACCGTCCCGATCAGACCAATGACCTTTACATTGGCAAAATGAGTACTAATAGTCGGAGCTCGGGGCCCACCAGGGGATTCACCATTTCCCCCGGTGGGCCAGTCCGACCCTGGACATGGCCCTGTCACATCTTTTTTGAGATGTGTTGCTGCCTTCAATTTCTGAATGAGTTAATTTTTTAAAATGAAATGGAAAAATGTCTAATTTTCAACTTCTGATATTTTTATGTTCTATTGTGAATAACATATGGTTATATGAGATTTCCAAATCATTGCATTCTTGTTTTCTTTACATCCTACACAGCATCCCAACTTTTTTGCAAATTGAGGTTATATAACAATCATTCAGATCAATTTATACCTAATCATTTTCTCTTCACATCATCTGCAACATAAAAGAATCGGATCCTGTAGAGATTAAAAAACTGATTACAGTGTTAGAATAAATGCACTTATATATAACAATAAGAAAATGTGAAGATTATGGGTTAAGAGCACTCTGTTTTGGAAAGGCAAGTGTATGGGTAAAAGTCTCCTACGCTTTCCTTTTGTGCTTGCAGGAGATCAAAGAAGTTGACTCCTTTGTTGATGGGAGAAATAAATATTAATTTGTACTTTAGTATTTTCTAGACTTATTGACAATAATGACTGTGCAACATCACAATGTGCCCTAAACTGGTAGGACTTTTCTGCATTGTTAGTGGAGTTATTCTATTCTACAGAATAATACCATTTTAGCACCTTTTGATTGTAGACTAGGGTTACATGGTAACATGCATCACAATTGTGCAACAATAAGTCTCAGGCAAGTCACCTGACTTATAGCATTTGTGTGAGTTGTCATTGACTTTATGCTGCACTTCTATTTTAAACTGTAAAAGAATGTTGTAGGCGAATTGCACATAACTTTCATTCCAGTCTATGATGGCAAAGTCACATGAGACTTGTGATCTGTGAACAAAAATACAAGTTAGGATTTTTTTGCAACAGTTGTGTCACTGTCGGAGGAGATGTTACAATACAACTATATATAATTACTAGATGCATTGTAGCAACCTATTGGGATTTTCATGTAGTGTATAGCCATAGCTTGTTACCATTATATATTTTTTTATTCGGTTTATTGAACAATTGGATGAAAGACATCCAGATTCATAACCATAACATCAATGTGATTTACATGCCGTTCAAAAAATAAAATCACAGCATATCACAAAGCAAATAGAAATTTGAGTGTTCATACATTTACGTACATAATGCAGTACATATAATTCCAGCAGGGTAGCTATGGAGCTGCATTTAGGTTAGGTTAAGGGGAATTGTTTAGCATCAATTAAAGATGAATATTAATGTCATTATGAGCACCAAAAAGTGGCCAATTAAAAACATTTAAAGTAGAACAAACATTATTTGGTAGAGGTTGCGGTGCCACAACATGGTACATTTAAAGTGTTTAAGACATGAAGGTATATCTGTATATCTGTATCTGTAAGTAACTACATACATAATCAAACATCAACTAGCACATTTTAGTCAATAATCCACATAAGCAAGATATACCTCCACCTTCAGACCCAATGTACATTTCGCCCCTGCTTCATCATGAAGTATCAGTCTTTATAGGATTATTATATGAATTCATAGTTTAGGTCATTATGTTGGGTTCGCAGTTTACATTTTACCACAAGTTGCTGTGGTTTTGCACTGCAAATATTGGACATGTGTTTTCACAGGTGAAATGTGTAAAGCTTAATACATGTTTAAAGGAGTATTTCCACCTCAAGGATCCTATCTATACTGCTAACTTATGTAAATTCAAGACTTTTCCTAAATACATTGCTTAAAAAATGCTGCTTTGTTTGCCTGCTATGTGAAATTATTCCCGTAATTGCTTACACATTATTGTCAAAGCACCTGGCCTGTATCTGATACCATGTTGGATGCCGTGACTCACTGCTCTCGGGGTGGGCTGAGTTCTCCAGATTGTGCTTGCTACCAGAGCTGTTGTGTACAGCTCTGCTGTCAGGACAATCAGGTCAACTAGTTACAGTTTGCTGATAGAGGCTTGGACATAAAGGCTTTATTATGATTACTAGATTTCTAGTAATCATAATAAATAATCTCTCATGGTAAAGGCAATGTCTATATCTACTGAGGTACTTCATAGTGTCCTGTCCATCAAACAGGCAAAGCCCACCCACCAGCTTGTTGAAGAATATAGGAAGTGAAAAAAGACAGCAGGCAAAGCTGCTGAGAAAGGGAGATGGGAAAACCCCTTTAGGCTAAGGCCCCATGTAGCAGGCCGCAGCAAAAAAGTGCTGCAGGAAAAACCATGGCAGCAACACATTGCGTTTTGTTCCTGCAGTGCTTTTCACAGAAAGTCCACAGAGGTTTCCTCTGCTGACTTTCTGCTTACATTATACCTATAGGGAAACCGCCGGCGTTTCCATAGCTATAATTGACAAGCTGCGATTTCCAAAACTGCAATGGTACCGCTGCGCATATGCCACATGGGTCCCCGGCCTCAAGGTTAAGGACATATGTGACAGGTCAGCTGCAGAATGCCCATAGAAGATATCCCTCAGATTACCTGGCCTCCACAAAAAAACTGATGAAATAAGTTGGTTTTCATTGAAATTTTCAGCCACAATTCCTGGGTAGTTGGCATCACAAAGGTTGATACTGGGCTAAATATGTTTTTCAGACGGAAAAATATTTTCTGAAAAAATAAAAAAAAACTGAAAACAAATGGAAGGGCTTTCCATTTGTATTCTTATATTGAATAAAGTCTTCTATGTGTATTAGTTAACTGGGCAAACATTCCAGCAGTGTGGACAACTGCCTTAGCCTGAAGACAAACGTTGAGATTCTGCTGTTTTTTCATTGTGCCATTCATAATGACGCTGGTGTAACCCACATCTGTGGCATAACTGAAGAAGTCCAAAGAATCACACCAGAGCCCAGGAGAGGTGAGTTGCCCTTTTTTTTTTTTTTTGTTTGATCACCTCCCCTGGACCTCCAAGTACAGTGGCGAAAAAAAGTATTTAGTCAGCCACCAATTGTGCAAGTTCTCCCACTTAGAAAGATGAGAGAGGCCTGTAATTGTCATCATAGGTAGACCTCAACTATGAGAGACAAAATAAGAAAACATATCTAGAAAATCACATTGCCTGATTTTTTTTTTTAAGAATTTATTTGCAAATTATGGTGCACAATCGGTGGCTGACTAAATACTTTTTTTTTCCTACTGTATTATACTCTGGGGTCTGAAGAGACCCCAGAGTATAATAGTTTGAGTGGTGAACCCCAAAAATTTATGCTATATTTTTGCAATATATTGCTATGAATCAGAGTTTAAATTGGCTTAAAATACAGAGAATAACACTATCAGATCTCCTTGGATTCAATCTTGCCTCTCTAAGGCAAATACAGGCAAAAGTAATGTCAAAGTGACAGAAACGTGTATGTCTAAGGAAAATGGATGTTAGGCAGTGAATACACTGCTGTGTCACTTTTTTAAAAAAATTTTATAATCGAGAATGATCCAAAAATTAGCTTGTTTTAGGGAAGACGTGTGCTTATGAAATGACTTTAAAAAAAACAAAAAAAAAAAAAAAAAACCAACAAATATTATCCCTGGCGTACCAATATGATGTTGGCAAGAAGGAATTTTTTTTTTTGTTTGCTTTATTATGTTGTTGGTATGCTAACAGTGTGGCAATGAAGATGAAAACTACAGAATTTGTGGCACACTTTAAAAAAAAAAATGCCTTTCTGGGCGCAGATACTTCACCAACATTACACTGTGACAACTACAAAATTAGAAGAAAGTTTGTGGCAGACAGGTCAGTGTACCGGCTAGTTTAAAGGAGAAGTATTAAGTACTTTTTTTTTTATTATTATTATTATTTATTTTTTTTTTTATTATTATTATTATTATTATTATTATTATTATTTATTCCTTTATGCAAACAGAAGCAGAACCAACATACCATTGATATTTGAAGAAACAGATTCATGCCTCATTCATTTTCACTAATGAAGTTTTTTCCACTTTTGTGGTGGACAGTTTGATCTGGATAGGTGCCACGATGCTGCCCTCACCAATAAATACCCACTCAGTCATTACCCAAGACTGAACAAGACAATATATCCATGGCAAACTGCTCCTGCCACTGGCCTAATCTGCTGGCCCAGAAGTCCATGAGGTCAAAGTTATCCACGGGAGTAAACAGTCTAGGTACAACTGTACCTGGTTGTGCAATCACTGGGTGACAGTTACCTGCTGTGTTTCCAGTTGGCCCTGCAAATTTCTACTACTGGTGATTTTACTACTGTTACTTGTAGCCTTGGCACTGGCAGAGGTGGTGGAGCACTGACTGAGTGAAGAGAAGGAAAGGGAGCTGTGGCTGGTAGTGGTCACACTATAAGTTACAACAAGCTGGGTTGACAGCCTCTCCTGATATGCTAATTTTTCCCTCTGTTTATTAGTCAGGGAAAAAAAAAATTGCCCATTTTGGCTTTATAGCGAAAGTCTTAAAACATGACAATCCAGTTGTCATTCCTTTATTTCATGCTAACAATATGCTGCTCAATATGTAAGAAGTGAAGCATGTAGCATGGCATGCTTGAAGTTGTCATCATCATTATCATCTTGAACAAATCTAGTACAAATCTTGTACTCCTCAAATCTAGAAATTTCAAGTCCTCCACCAAGATCAAGATCTTCACTTTCCTCCAGTTCCTCTGGCACATAAGATTGCTTGTGCAGATCCCCAACAGCCACAGGGCTGAGTCAGTGACTAATAGGTGGAAGTTGTCCCTACTGAAAAATTTGAAGGCCTCCAAAAAGGTCTTAAGGAGGCAACACACTTCCCTAATAAGCTTCCATTGATCGATTTCAACGTTGATCCTGTGATCTATTGCATGCAGTATTCATTTACCACCTTCTGCTGCTGACACAGATGGTGAAGCATGCACAACATGAAATTCCAGCAAAACGAATTAAGCCGGGTTGCTCTCAGGCTTGTCTGGCATTAGTTTGTGTGGCAGGCTGCTTTATGCAGCCAGTCATACAAATGCCGATATTTTGCAATGCATTGCAAATAAAAAAAAAAAAAATTACAGGTGTCAGAATATGGTCACTTTTAGAAATTTTTTTTGCAAAGTTTTAGATTAAAATGTAAATAAAACTATATAAATTTGGAATCGTACCGAAACATGGAATACAGGTGACATGTCATTTTGGCTGCAGAATGAACCCCGTAAAAAGGAAGCCAGTAAGAAAGTAGCACAAATGCACATTTTCTCCAATTCCATCCCATGCTGATTTTTTTCCCAACTTCCCAGTACATTGTACAGAATAATAAAAGGTACCATTATAAAGAACAATTTGTCCCGCAAATATTAAGTCCTCATATGGCTCTGTGAACGGGAAAATACAAGTTATAGGGTTTAGAAGGCAGGCAGTCAAAAACGAAAACTGAAAAATGTCACCGGCAGAAAGGGGTTAATAAAGTGATTTGGTACTCAAATGGTTACTGTCAGTACAGGTCAGACAGTGTATGTAAAATGCACTAATGCAAAAAATGGTTACCAAATAAACATTTGGCACTTAAAAAGGGCGAACATCCAGTCAGACTGTATGCAAGACAGTGGACAGCACAGTGCAGAGCTTGTTCCCTTATGAATTCTTTCACTCTATTTAATCTATGCTCCATCTATTTCCTGTAGTGGTAGAGCAATTTTTTTTCACTATCCATGTGCACTGCTGGCACTGGTAGCTGAGTTCTCTCCATGCTTTTATCACCACAAAATGTCTCCTCTCTGTGTACATAATCTTTTATAGTGCCTATGACATGATCACTGTGACCTCTCCATAGATCCCTTATGATTAGCTTAAAGGTGTTAATAGCAAAAGCCTGTGTAGGTGTTACACATGGCAGTGGCCATTTTTGCTGGTTCATCAATGAAAATTCAAATGTTTGTTTCGTCTTGAAAAATTTGAGTTGAACTCCTGCACTCTGCAGTGATTGGATCCCCAGAAATTGGAAATGTATCCCCTATTCTGTGAATAAATGTCCTTAGTATAGCAACCCCTTTAAGCTAAGTGAAAAGGTCATTGTACCAAAAAAAACATTATGAAAAAGGTGAGTACAGATTGTAAGCCTGTAGTCAGGGTCCGCTTTCCTACTTGTATCATGTTGGTCATCTAGTGATTTGCATTTAATGTACTTGTTTATTGTACTATGCAGCTAAACCCTTCACAAATGTACAGCACCAGGGAATTAATAATGCAATATAAATAAATAAGTATAGTGGTTTCACACATACAGTAAAGACTGTTAAACAATACAGAGCTAATATACCCTGGAGGAGTTAACAGGATTTCTAGGGTTGTGATGACACCGCTTACTGCATGTAGCAATGATGTTTGTACTTCTCTCATAACAAATGTATCTTTGTAAAATTTACTCTATCATTGCATTACAGTATGGTTAATATAAAATTACTGTGAATTAGCTTATGTCCATCTGGCTCATTACAACATTTCAGCTATTTGACATAATTCTAAATAGTTCTCTGCAAATGAGGCATCTCTTGAGTGCAATTTCTAACCTTGAACAAAAGGCATTTTACAAAGAGAACTAGTAAATTTAATGCACCAGGGCTCTGCTTCATTACTGCTGGTCAAATGGTAGAGAGCTTCCTCCTTGAAATTGTATTATGAGATTTGCTTCATCTGTCCGCTAATGAGAGACTTTCTAGAATTAACAGAATTACAACATTTGCTTGGGAAGCTGATTTCATTTTGACAATTAGGTTGTTCTTGGACTTATTTATAGGTATGTAAAAACTCAATAGAACCTGTCCCTGATAAACACATCTTCAAAACAACATTTCAATATATTTACTCTGCTCCAGCTGACAGATGATAAAGGGTGAATTCACACTGAGTTTTTTGCAGGAGGATTTTGAGGTGGAATCGCCTCAAAATCCTCCCCCAAAAACACCTCTCACTCATTTCAATGGCATTCAAAGGCTAAGGTCCATCAAGTTCAACCAATCGGATGGGAAACGTCATGTCAGTCTATACATTTCCATAACCATTAATGCTATTTTGCTCTAAAAAAAACCCATCTAATCCTTTTTTGAAGCTGTGAGCTGTGACTGCTGTGACCAGCTCTTAGGGTAGGCTATTCCACAGATTCACAGTCCTTCCAGTGAAGAAGCATTGTCGGCTCTTGCGATTAAACCTTTTTATCTGCAGACATAGCAAGTGCCCCTGTGTCTTTTGAGGGGATTTTACATGGAACAGCTTTTCCCTATATTTCTTGTATGGGCCATTTATATATTTTTACAGGTTTATCACATCTCCTCTTAAACGCCTCCTCTTCTCCTGACTAAACAGATTTAACTCCTTTAATCTCTCCTCATAACTGAAGTCTTCCCCTTATTAGTTTTGTGGCCCTACATTGAACCTTTTTCAACTCTAGGAAATCCTTTCTATGAACTGCTGCCCAGAACTTAACAAAGTCGGACGTGTATGACTTTGCGTCCGACCAAAAAAAGCAGCTTCGCGGCGCAGAGGCTGCAATCGGACACCTTTTGGATTGCTTTAAAAACCCATTGAAGGTAATGGGTTTTTAAACAAACCTTTTGTAAACCTTTCACAATCCTTTCTCCTGATATTTAGGTCAGATTCATGGCAGACGGACAACAGGCGCAAATGTGAACCAACCCTAACCAGTCTTCAATCCAATTATAAACTATATTTTACAAGCCAATGCACCTGATTTTAGCCATTAAACGTCTATGAGGGACAGTGTCAAACGCTTTGCAATGTCCAGGAACACTATATCCACAGTCTACCCTCTGTCCAGACTTCTACTCACCTCTTCATAAAAGCAAATCAGGTTAATCTGACAACTTCTGTCCTTAGTAAAACCATGCTGTCTGTCACTTATATTATGTACAGTCATATACTCCTGTATGTAGTCGCTTAAGAGCCATTCAGTTTCCCCATAATGGTTGTTGAACTCACAGGTCTGTAGTGACCTGGGGAACACCTAGAGCCCTTTTTGAAAATAGGCATCAGATTTGCATTGTGCCAGTCTCTTGACACTGTGCAAGACACTAGAGAATTCCTAAAAATTAAGAATAGGGGTACAGCAATGACAGGACTGAGTTGTTTAAGTACTCATGGGTGTACTGCATCTGGACCCAAAGTTTTGCTCATATTTATTTTGTTTAGTGTGACTTGCACCATTTCTATGTTTATCCAGTTTAGTATATTGGTTGATGCATTACCAGCATTGGTGACACCTACATCAACTACTGCCTGTTCTTCTGTATACACAGAGCTAAAGAACCCATTTAGTAGCTCTACTTTTTCTTGATCCTTGGTGACCAACTCTACATTACCATTGTTTAGGGGACCTACTTGTTCTATTCTTGTTTTTTTTGCATTTATACATTTAAAGAATTTGGGGGGTTAGTTTTGCTTTCCATAGCCACCTGCATTTCGTTATGTATTTTAGCTGATTTTATTTCCCTTTTACAGACTGTATTAAGCGCTTTGTAAAGGCTACAGCTGACCCTTTGGATTTATATTTTTAAAATGCCTGTTTTGTGATTGTTTATCGCTATTTTAACCATAGCTGTAATCCATGGGGGGGGGGTTAATTTTAAGGCGTTTATACTTGTTCCCTATTTCTATACATTTAGCTATATACTATGTGACAATTTGGGGGGATTAGTCTCAAATGGCAGCAGACTCCTGGTCCCGACAGCAGTGGTTCGTGGTACTGGGCGCCAGAGAGACAGCGTTCACACGGTGCCAATTTAAAACAAAAATGGCTTTTTATTCAGCTTAAGTGCAACATAACAAAACAAAAAAACCTAGGCCACGCATAGGCCCTAACTCACTGATTGACCCCTATCTATCTATCTGACAGCCTGACTTATGCTCCACTTGAGCCAAAAGTCCCCTGTGGACCTCAGCCCTCCTGGGACAGACCGCCTCTCTGTCCTTGGCTGGTTCCACAGTTTCCTGCTTCCTGCAGGATTCAACAGCAGCTCTGCCGCTGTAACCACTCCCTTGGAGTTACGCCCCACCCATAGGTATGGCTGAGGGCCTTTTCAGGCCTGGGCCTGGGTCGCTCAATAGCTCCCTCTGGGTTCACATACTCAAAACTTGCTCAATCTAAATGTCTCCCACCTCTGTATCACTATCTGAAATAGTTTTCCAAGTCTATTTCCTAAAGTGTTGCCCTTAACCTGGGAAAATTGGCTTTTTTAAAAAAGGATTTTGCCCTCCCAACCTTTGTTCGTTTTTTGCAATTTAAGCGGAATTTAAATTCACAGACGGTGAATCAGAACCACTAATATACAACCTGAAATCACAGAATTGGTCCCAAGCAAAAAAATAAAATATAACTTTTAATAAATAACCACTAAAATATCCAACCCAGATGTAAATAATCGACCTATCTAAATATGCAAATATACACACAAGGTTGAAGAGAGCATATTCAACCTAATAAACAAAGTTGATCTCAGGCAGTGGAAAGAGGTCTACATGCTAAATTGACTCTAGATAAATATAAATGTCGACCAAATCTGTCAATAAAGCTACATAGCCTCATATCCTCTCCACACTTAAACTGTTGATATCAACTAAAATATACAAGCCCTCTGATGTCAAATAATGCTCCTATGAGACATTCCTGTCCCCAGACAGCATCTCAAACTACCTCTACGCGTTTCCCCTTTCTATAAAGGTTCATCAGGAGTTGATAATGTGAACTGAAACTAAGATATGTCCCAAGAAAATATACAGTTGCATAGATGAATGAAGACGCGGTTAAAACCACGGTTCCTGGAGTTCAGATGGTAAGCTCCAGTACTGTTAAGCGGTCGACGCTGAAGCTCAAACGTTTGAATGTGATATAGACATGTGTGAGCCAGAACCACGCCCCCCAATGATGTCACTGCCAATCAGGGCTCTCCACATAGAGCAGCCTATCACTGGCCAGTTAACAACAGATACTGAGGAGTAGGTAAATAATAATAATACATATGAAGGATCAGAGATAGAAAAGAAACCAAAGAATACCAACATATAGAAAAAACAGATGTAAAAATAATTCTCATATAGATGAGACTCAGGTATAAATATTCTACAGATAACAGCGGAGCCTATAATACCAATTTCACTATAGACCACTAAAAATATGGTCAAAGTGAAAAACTCAATTATGGATGTTGAATCCGCGGACAAAGATACAGAATAAAATACAAAAAAAAAAACCAAAAAACTTTTATTTCTCTTTTTTCTTTTCTTTCCCCTTGCTATTCTTCTAGAATGGTGTACAGCCCTAATATAAAAGATTATATAAAGGAAGTAAAAGAAATAGCCTCATTAAGACCAAGAGGCTTGATGGATTTAAATCTAAAAATCCACTGGGCTTCTTTACAGAGGATAACCCGATCCCAATCTCCACCACAAGGGGATTTATGTACCCTTTCCATCCCTTGAAATTTTATGGAAAAAACATCCCCATGATGGTATTCCCAAACGTGATTAGCAATTGGGGTATCTGCTCTACGAGTAATGTCACCTATATGATCTAAAATTTGTCTGCAAAATTGCCTCTTAGTCTTACCCACATAATTTAGAGGGCAAGACCACTTAACAGTACTGGAGCTTACCATCTGAGCTCCAGGAACCGTGGTTTTAACCGCGTCTTCATTCATCTGTGCATCTGTATATTTTCTTGGGACATATCTTAGTCTCAGTTCACATTATCAACTCCTGGTGAACCTTTATAGAAAGGGGAAACGCGTAGAGGTAGTTTGAGACGCTGTCTGGGAACAGGAATGTCTCATAGGAGCATTATCTGACATTAGAGGGCTTGTATATTTTAGTTGATATCAACAGTTTAAGTGTGGAGAGGATATGAGGCTATGTAGCTTTATTGACAGATTTGGTCGACATTTATATTTATCTAGAGTCAATTTAGCATTTAGACCTCTTTCCACTGTCTGAGATCAACTTTGTTTATTAGGTTGAATATGCTCTCTTCAACCTTGTGTGTATATTTGCATATTTAGATAGGTCGATTATTTACATCTGGGTTGGATATTTTAGTGGTTATTTATGAAAAGTTATATTTTAGTTTTTTGCTTAGGACCAATTCTGTGATTTTAAGCGGAATCTAATTAAATTATGGTCACTATTATCAAGGTTTTCACCAACAATGACATTGTTCCACATTATTAGAGATGATCTGGCAGTACATCCCCTCTAGTTGAATCTTCTACATGCTGGACCATAAAACTGTTCTGTAACAAGCTGATGAATTTCCTCCCCTTTGCAGACGATGCAGAACCCATGACCCCAGTCAATATCTGGATAGTTAAAATCACCCAACAAGACCACTGTACTTACAGTGCCTTGCGAAAGTATTTGGCCCCCTTGAACTTTTCAACCTTTTGCCACATTTCAGGCTTCAAACATAAGGATATAAAATTTAAATTTTTTGGGTGAAGAATCAACAACAAGTGGGACACAATTGTGAAGTGGAACGAAATTTATTGGATATTTTAAACTTTTGTAAAAAATAAAAAACTGAAAAGTGGGTCGTGCCAAATTATTCAGCCCCCCTTAAGCTAATACTTTGTACCACCACCTTTTGCTGCGATTACAGCTGCAAGTCGCTTGCGGTATGTATCTATCAGTTTTGCACATCGAGACACTGAAATTCTTGCCCATTCTTCCTTGGAAAACAGCTCAAGCTCAGTGAGGTTGGATGGAGAGCGTTTGTGAATAGCAGTTTTCAGCTCTTTCCACAGATTCTCGATTGGTTTCAGGTCTGTACTTTGACTTGGCCATTCTAACACCTGGATAAGTTTATTTGTGAACCATTCCATTGTAGATTTTGCTTAATGTTTGGGATCATTGTCTTGTTGGAAGATAAATCTCCGTCCCAGTCTCAGGTCTTTTGCAGACTCCAACAGGTTTTCTTCCAGAATGGTCCTGTATTTGGCTCCATCCATCGTCCCATCAATTTTAACCATCTTCCCTGTCCCTGCTGAAGAAAAGCAGGCCCAAACCATGATGCTGCCACCACCATGTTTGACAGTGGGGATGGTGTTTTCAGGGTGATGAGCTGTGTTGCTTTTACGCCAAACATATCGTTTTGCATTGTGGCCAAAAAGTTCGATTTTGGTTTCATCTCACCAGAGCACCTTCTTCCACATGTTTGGTATGTCTCCCAGGTGGCTTGTGGCAAACTTTAAACGAGACTTTTTATGGATATCTTTGAGAAATGGCTTTCTTCTTGCCACTCTTCCATAAAGGTCAGATTTGTGCAGTGTACGACTGATTGTTCTCCTATGGACAGACTCTCCCACCTCAGCTGTAGATCTCTGCAGTTCATCCAGAGTGATCATGGGTCTCTTGGCTGCATCTCTGATCAGTCTTCTCCTTGTTTGAGATGAAAGTTTAGAGGGACGGCAGTGGTCTGATACTCCTTCCGTTTCAATATGATCGCTTGCACAGTGCTCCTTGGGATGTTTAAAGTTTGGGAAATCTTTTTGTATCCAAATCCGGCTTTAAACGTCTCCCAACAGTATCACGGACCTGCCTGGTGTGTTCCTTGGTCTTCATGATGCTCTCTGCGCTTTAAACAGAACCCTGAGACTATCACAGAGCAGGTGCATTTATACGGAGACTTGATTACACACAGGTGGATTATATTTATCATCATCAGTCATTTAGGACAACATTGGATCATTCAGAGATCCTCACTGAACTTCTGGAGTGAGTTTGCTGCACTGAAAGTAAAGGGGCTGAATAATATTGCATGCCCTACTTTTCAGTTTTTTATTTTTTACAAAAGTTTAAAATAACCAATACATTTCGTTCCACTTCACAATTGTGTCCCACTTGTTGTTGATTCTTCACCAAAAAATTTAAATTTTATATCTTTATGTTTGAAGCCTGAAATGTGACAAAAGGTTGAAAAGTTCAAGGGGGCTGAATACTTTCGCAAGGCACTGTACCTGTGCCGCTCCCACTCAATTTGCTTATACAACTGAACCTCTAACTATATCCTCTGGATAGGCCATAAGAACCTGATCAGTATGGGGCCGACATCTGGCCCCTGGCCTGATCAGCTGTCCGCAGTGGTTTCTGGCACCATCCTGTACACAGAACAGAGCCAGAAGCAGAAAGCTCCTTTCGCTGTATAGTCAGTGGGAGCTGAGCTGCAGTGAAGACGCCTGACCACTATACAACAGATGGAGCTTTCTGCTTCGGTCCCCATATTGAATACCTTCTCTGAATACTAGCTGGACTGTCTTACAGGATATTAGGGAGATCAGTATCCATTAGTGCTGCCATTTCTGACACTAATATCCTCACATCATCATCCAACTTGGGAATTTTGTTTGGATGAACAGAAACAGTAGTGGCCTTCCTTTTTTTTGGCTCCCCTTCCACCTCTTCTTGACAAAAAAAAATAAAAAAAAGTTATAGGTCTTGGAAAGTGGTAATGCAGCATATAGGATTTTTATTGTTCAAAAGTATTGAAACTTAAAAACAATAATATAAATTTGTTTCACTGTAATTGTATTATTCGAGAGAATACATTTATTACGTTAAGCGTTAGTAAAAGATTTTTCACAAAATTTTAAGTACAAAAAGGCAATGATGGAATAGCTGTTTTTTCTATTCCATTGCAGAAAGAATTAATAAAAGTAAATCTATGAGATATATGTACCCCCAAACGCTGCCATTAAGCACTGCAATTTGTCCTGCAAAAAACAAACCCTCAAATAGTTACATTTACAAAAAATAACAACGTTATGGTTCTTGATATGAGACAAAGAAGTATTTCCATAATATTTAAATGTATAACTTAAGCTAACATTGCTTTATCTATCTTGCTCGATTTGTCAAATGGCGATGTGACTAAAAAGTAGAAGTTGTAATTAATTCTTATTCCATACCTCATTGGATAACTGAAAGTGTTTCCAGTAAGATATATTTTAAAGGGATGACATCACTTATGCTGCAGTTGTCTCTGCTGCATAAACATTTGGTGGCTTCCTCAAAAGTATTACACCATGTCTGAAGAAGAGAGCTAGCACTCTCGAAAGCTTACTATCAAATATACTCAGCCTCTAAAAGGTATCGCCTGATTTCTTCACTCTTCCACTCAAAGAACTTCAGAAGATTACACACTTCCCTCATGAACCTCCAGTGGAGGATTTGAAAATAACACATTCCTGTGGATTGCTGCATGCAGTAATCATTCACCGCATTCTGTTGCTCAAGCAGACACTCCAGCATGTGTTATGCCATGTTATTTCACCTTAAAGCTATTAAATGAGATAGGAGGCGTTGAAGCAGTGGCTTGTCCTGGTAAAGATGGGGCAGGAAAATTGTCCAGTTAGGGAGAACCAGAACAAGAACCTGGGGTTGGAATCAGACCTGCACCCACAGGATGGCGTCAATACTAGCACCTAGCGTTTCTGGACTTGGGCAACTGCCACATACAACATTCATCCAATTGGACATGAAAGCCATTTATTGTTTCTGCCCATAATTACTGCATTGCGTGTACCTTTCCCTACATGGACACAACCAAGGAGATACCCACATGGCAATATCAAGCAGGGACAGCTTTCCTAAAGAAAAAAATGGCTGCTAGGTAGCTTCCTTCAAGTCTGAGTGCATGATTTCAATTGGCAAAACTCAGAGAAATCCTCTATGTGGTACAGAAGTGAGCCAGGTGCAAGTTCAAGTTGCAGACCAGTCAGATGACCAGGTGCTTATTGCTTTTTCCGGGACACACATTCCATTATGGATGATTGTTGTTGGAAGGAGGAAAAACAGATGAAGATGATAAGGTGCTAGGTGTGATTGTGGTGTGATTTTTACAAAAAAACTCTACTTGAAGAAAATTAGGAAAAAAAAATCAGATTTGGTATTGAAAGGGTGATCTGGATAATGAGTATTTGAGTAGAACACACTGTCTGACAGTCAGCTTGGAGTTTTGCTAGAGATGGGCAAATCTCTCAGGATTCATTTCGTTTTGGGTTCAAATGGCTCGGGTCCAAGATTTGTTCTGGGTCGAATAAGTTTAGAATGAACCACACCTTAAACTGGCTTAAAACATAGTGTAGAACACACTCATGGCTTCTAGGAAGTGAAAGTGGCATTATAATAGGTGGAAGTCCCTCACCTCTTTTGGGCCTCTTTGCAGTGTCCGTTGCTCTCTCTCCACCTTCTTGGTAATGTCATGCACCCTTAGTCACCACTGAAGGCTGTGATCGGGCCTCAGCAGTGATATTGACTGAGCATCAATATGTCATGACACTTGGCTTTCCCATGTGAACTCTGGAGGCCCAATCACAGGCCTCAGCAGTGACCCTTAGTGCATGATGTCACCAGGAGAATACCACACACTGCAAGGAGGCCCAAAAGAGGTAAGGGAAGGTGAGTATTATTTTTTTAAATTATTTTTTCACCACGCCTGGGCCTCTACCAATTATACTCTGGGATCTGAGGAGGCCCCAGAGTTTAATGTGGTAGCCATTTTAGTTCGCCCAAGACTAATCTCCCCTTGTTTGGTTTTGGGGGAAAAAAATTAACAATTTGGAATATTTGTGTCGAACCTGGCTTGGTACAAGTTGGTTCATTCATCTCTAATTTTTGCAGTGACAATTGCAGATTTATTTAACAAAAAACACTATTAAAAAGATACTTAAGATGAGATTAAGCACTGAAAGGGTGACCTGGCCAATAAGTATGACACTAGAACACCTTGTGAATCAGCTTTTATTTTTGCATTTATAATGGCAGTTTTTCTGTATTTTTAGCAAAGAAAACTAATGCAAAAAAAAATAAAAATTATATTTTGCACTGAAAGCGTAACTGTCAGTCAAAATAATGTAACACTCTGCGGACAGTCACGGATCACAGTGGCAACACTAATGGCAGATCTAACATTGTATTAATAAAATAACTCTACTACAATAAAAATAACAATTAGCACTGAAAGGGTGATCAGGCCAGTGTGTAACACAGTGAGTGAACACTGCAGTCACAGCAAAGGGATGAGCTTCTCCCCAGCTATGATTTTTCTGCCTATCCATTTAAAATTGATTAAATATACTGTATAAGTAAACTATGCTCCAGAATCCTCGTCTACTATAGTTCTGAAGTACTATTGCAATGTTGGTGTTTTTTTTTCAACTAGCAATTATTAGCAGCAATTGCTTTGGATCATGGAGTGATATCACATCTTTCCCCTAGCCTGCTCTCTCATGAAATGGCTCTTCTTATCCCTGTGCAGCAGCATCCTATATGCTGATATTATATAAGCACTGTAACCTCTCCACCCATGAATCATGATTTGTTGAGAGGCTTTCAGGTGATGCCAAAAGCCTGCCTAGGTCACAAAGACCATGTGATAATTCTCCTATGCTCTTCTATCTCATGTAACCTGTGACAGCGGCACGTTCAGTTTGTCTGAGTCAAATCTCAAAGGTTTAGATTCCCTTAAAAATCTAAAATTTTGGAAAATTTCAGCTTGAAATTGCTTCATTCCACACTGATTTACTCATCTCTAATCCTAACCTACATATACGTAATGGTGATTGCACAAGCATAAAATTAGAGCAACTTCGGCAACTGACAAATGGCCTTCAGTTAAACATCTTAGATGCTGTTGTTAGCACTGACTAAAGCATCTAAGAGATTTCGTAGTGAAATTGACACCCCTTTGGCCCCCACTCTTCCCTTTCCCATGATGCAATTGAGAGTTGCCAAGACAGCAAGAGGTCTAGCAACTATGCAAACTATTAAAATGTTGGAAAATGATTTTTAAAAAAACAAAAAAAACCTTTTTCTATTAATAAAGCTTTCATCTGTCAAAAAACTACTACATATAACTTGTATTTTTATGTCCATAGTGACCTAAACTATAAAATGGTCATATTACTTTAGTTGCTTAATGAATTGCATAAATAAATAAAAACTATGCCAAGACTGTTGTTTTTGTCCATTCTGCTTCACTAAAAAAAATGCAATAAAAAGCACAAAATCACAAACGTGTTTACCACAAAATGATACCAATGGAATATTATTTTTTAACGTGTTCATTCATGTAGTAAATAAATTTTTACAATTTTTTTTTGTATTTCCATAATCATAGTGATGAACAGAATAAAGTTAACATATTATTTTTATCTGTACATTGAGCAGAATTAAACTATATTCATAGTGATTAATGGCTGTGTGACATCCATTTTTTTTAACAGACGTCACAATGTTAGTGAATGTGGGTTATTCACATGACCGTTATTCAACGGACTGTCAAAATAAAGGTCATGTCCTATTTTTGTTTGTTTTCACAGATCCCTCCATGCACTGTAATGTATGGGGGATCAATGAAAACAGGTGCCCCTCAGGTCCAAGACGGCCTTGGAAAATTGACCTTTTGCACCTTGGTTGCCTGAATGTAGCCTTAATAAACATGTTGTCATGCAGCTACATCAACAGAGAACGCAAAAAACTATACAGTAGCTCTAACAGAATAGTAATATATACACATATGGACAAAATTTGTTGGTACCCCTCGTTTAATGAAAGAAAAACCCACAATGGTTGCAGAAATAACTTGAATATGTCAAAAATAATTTGCCAAACTACATGTTGACAAGCCACAAAGCTTCTGGGAGAATGTCCTATGGACAGATGAGACAAAAATCTAAATTTTTGGCATGGCACATCAGCTCTATGTTCACAGACGGAAAAATGAAGCATATCTTGAAAAGAACACTGTCCCTACTGTGTAACATGGAGGAGGCTCTGTTATGTTCTGTGGCTGCTTTGCTGCATCTGGCACAGGGTGTCTTGAATCTGTGCAGGGTACAATGAAATCTCAAGACTATCAAGAGATTCTAGACAGAAATGTGCTGCCCAGTGTCTAAAAGCTTGGTCTCAGTCGCAGGTCATGGGTCTTGAAACAGGATAATGACCCAAAACACACAGCTAAAAACACCCAAGAATGGCTAAGAGGAAAACATTGGACTATTCTGAAGTGGCCTTCTATGAGCCCTGACCTAAATCCTATTGAGCATCTTTGGAAGGAGCTGAAACATGCCATCTGGAAAAGTCACTCCTCAAACCCGAGACAACTGGAGCAGTTTGCTCATGAGGAGTGGGCCAAAATACCTGTTGAGAGGTGCAGAAGCCTCATTGACAGTTACAGGAATCATTGGATTGCAGTGATTGCCTCAAAAGGTTGTGTAACAAAATATTAAGTTAAGGGAACCATCATTTTATGTCCAGGCCTGTTTCATGAGTTTTCTTTTTTTAAAAATTCTGTTGAAACATGGTTGAAAAGCAATGTCTGACTTTCATTTGTTAATTTTCATAGAATTTTTATATATTATTACTTTTGTCAGATTCAAGTTATTTCTGTGACTATTGTGGTTTTTTTTTTTCATTAAACGAGGGGTACCAACAATTTTGTCCACGTCTGTATAACTTTTTTCAATCTCCTTTCACCATATCCTTAAGACATAGGATAGATGAGGTACAATTGCAAACGTTTAGAATATTGGAAAAGGATTTAAAGAAGGCAAAATAAGATAAATCCCATGTCTTTTTCCAAATGATGTCCCCTTATTAATTCATATGCAAATATTAAACGTTGTCTCAATATAGTTACTCATTAGGGTAATTGGATATCATAGAGAGAGATCTCACTCCCAAGCCCCTCTTCTGTGAGACTTTAGTATAACAACTTCAGCTCTACAAGCCCATCTGAATGACTATCCTGTGATAATATATTTCCCCACCAGCAAAACAGTATAAGTAGTAAAAACTTCCTACAAAGACAACAACTGTTAGTTGTAGTTTCCAGAAGCTGGACACACTTTGATCAGCTGATCACCAAACTGGCTTTATTTAAAAATTACTTGATCTTGTAGAATGACAAGTACGTGTTTTACTTCTACCTTTATTATTTATTGCAAGATTTAGGTTTGTTGTATTTTTTTAAAGACTTACTTTTTTGCTTACCATTGAGAGCATGACATGTAATGTCAGCTCCATTCATATCAACATGGTAATTTTATTTAAATATATTTAATGTGTCAATAAAATAACATTTCCTTTAAAATAATATGGAAGCACCATGGTGATTACTGAGAAAAATGAATGTCATTGCACTCTCTTTGCAAAGTCATTACAGTCAGTATTAAGTCACCACGAATATGAATATAACAAGCAATCCTGTACATGATGACTGGTGTCATGGTGCCCTATTCCATGGTGTGAATAACTACCACAGAAAAGCCTCAGAGCTCTGACATAAAGGAGCTTACAAAACTGTCTTCCTGTCATCTTCTCAGAATTGTAGACAATTGTTTTTGTTCATTTTCTCAGCAAGAAATATTAAGACATGGGGCACATAAAATATCTTTGAATCATATTAAGATCGATTGATTCACATAGAAAAAATTGCTGATATGTTCCATAGGTTTTACTGATATGTTATATAACATTTAAAAATGCACATCCAACCTAAAATTGGTGGCCTAACCCTGGATTTCATACTTTTAGCTTCCTTTTATCAATTGTAACCAGAGGCGTAGCTAGGGGTTCAGCACAGGGGGGCGAACATGTCCAAGTGGGCCCCCAACTTGGACATGTTCGTATACCGATACTATCAGTATACGGTGAGCGTATAGTGGTATATAGTGGCTCTACACAGGGCTCTGCAGACGATTTAGGTAAATACAGGGCATTAACATTTAGTGACTTACCGGTGACGTCTCTGACTAATCGTTCACATTCCCCATCTCTTTCATCTGGACGGCCATGACCACTTCTTCCAGTCTCTGTAAAGTTTGCAACACAGACATCTTTAGCTCCTCTTATTGATCGCAGTTTTTCCTGCAGCACTTTGCACAGAAAGTTCGCAGAGGTTTCCTCTGCGGACTTTCTGCTTCAATTATATCCATAGGGAAACTGCTGGCATTTCCGTAGGTATAACTGACATGCTGTGATTTCCAAAACTGTGATTGTTTTGGAAATCACAGAGTATCCACTGCGCATATTTTACTGCAAAGTGGGGATGGAATGGAAGCCCCATGTGGCGAAAACACACAGAAAAAAACCATGGCATTTTAGCAAATCCTATCCACACATTGTGGAAATTTATGTGCAGCAAACACACTGCAATTTCCAAAACCATTGTGGTTTTGGAAATTGCAGCATGTCAATTATACCTATGGAAACGCTGGCGG
Organism: Leptodactylus fallax; assembly: GCA_947044405.1. Classification (NCBI taxonomy): domain Eukaryota; kingdom Metazoa; phylum Chordata; class Amphibia; order Anura; family Leptodactylidae; genus Leptodactylus; species Leptodactylus fallax. The sequence goes on from CAMRHE010000166.1 coordinate 2,521,762, forward strand.
TTTCTGTATAGGTGTATTAAAAACAGTCCACAGGGGAATCCTCTGTGAAAAGCGCTGCGGGAAAAACCACAATGTTACCGCCGCGGTTTTTCCTGCAGCACTTTTTTTTGCTGGAGCCCGCTACATGGGGCCTTAGTCTTAATAAAGCCCAAGCACAACTTTAATTTAATTAATTGTCCCCTCATATTATGCCCGATTCCCCTTGACATAAATACTTCACCTCTAATGACCCCTTATATCAATGACCACCCCTTATGTTCATAATGCCTCCTAATATAAATGATGCCCCCTAATGGCCCCTTATATAAATAACCTCCCCCCTTGTATTCATAATGCCCCCCAATAACCCTTATATAAATGAACCCCCCATTGTCATAATGCCCCCTAATGAATCTGAATCCTTCCTTTATAGTTATATTTTCTCCTCCTAACCACCCCTTATACTATTACATACCTTCCAACTTTCAAAGGACAGAAAGAGGGACAAAATATACGGCGTGCTATGTGTGCCGCAGCAAATTTAGCTCCAACCACTTCTATGTTGACTCTGCCCTTTCTCATCTATTTTTCCATGGGCCCCCACACAGTATAATGCTCCTACAGTAACCCTAACATTATATGCCCCGACATTATAATGTTCTTCTCCAATTGCCCCACAGTATTAAGTCCCTCTAATCGTGCCCCATTTTAAATTGGCGGAAACTAGAGGGGGAGATTAAACTGGGGCAGCTGTAGGGTGACATTAAACTATGGGACAGTTGGAGGGTGACATTAAACTGGGGGCAACTAGAGGCAGACATGTCCCCCTCCAACTACCCCCCACGGTTTAATGTCCTCCTCCAGTTGTCCCCAGTTTAATGTCCCCCTCCATCTGCTCCCCCAGATTAATGTCCCCCTTTATCTGCCATCATCTTAATGTCCCCCTTCAACTGTCACCAGCTTAATGCCCCCTTCATCAGCCCCCAGTTTAAATGCCCTCTGCAGACACCGTTCTAGTTATAATGCTTCCTGGTGCTTAACTGTCTTGTAAACCGCAAGCCAATACAGGCCTGCGGTTTACAAGACGCCGAGACCACAGACGTCATAACATCGCGACGCCCGCGCTCAGACACAGACGTCCTGTGCGTGGACTGGGAGGAAGCGCCGGCGGCTCCATTCATCATCGCAGGTGAGTATGACTTTTTTTTTTGTGGGTATATTAATAGTATAAGGGGTAGATAGGAGGGAGAAATATAACTATAAAGGGAGGATTCATTAGGGGGCATTATGACGATGGGGGGGTCCTTTATATAAGGGTTATTGGGGGTTCCTTTATATAAGGGTTAATGGGGGTTCCTTTATATAAGGGTTATTAGGGGGTATTATTAATACAAGGGGGAGGTTATTTATATAAGGGGCCATTAGGGGGCATCATCTATATTAGGAGGCATTATGAACATAAGGGGGTGGTCATTGATATAAGGGGTCATTAGAGGTGCAGTATTTATGTCAGGAGGAATCAGGGGCATAATATGAGGGAGCAATTAATTTAATGAAAGTGGCACTTGGGCTTTAGTAAGACTAAGGCCCCACGTAGCGGGCTGCAGGAAAAACCATGGCGGTAACATTGTGGTTTTTCCCGCAGTGCTTTTCACAGAAGGTCTGCAGAGGTTTCCCCTGTGGACTTTCTGTTTTCAATACAGCTATATGGAAACCGCCAGTGTTTCCATAGGTATAATTGACATGCTGCGATTTCCAAAACCGCAACGGTTTTGGAAATCACAGTGCGTCTTCTGCACATATTTTTCCGTAATGTGTGGATGGGATTTGCTAGAATGCCACATTTTTTTTCTGTGGGTTTTCGCCACAAGGGGCCACATCCCATCCCCACTTTGCAGTAAAATATGCGCAGCGGAAACACTGCGATTTCCAAAACAGCCGCAGTTTCGGAAATCTCAGCATGTCAATTATACCTACAGAAACGCCGGCGGTTTCCCTATAGATATAATTGAAGTAGAAAGTCCACAGAGGAAACCTCTGTGAACTTTCTGTGCAAAGTGCTGCAGGAAAAACCGCGATGCGTCACCGCCGCGGTTTTTCCCACAGCTGTTTTTTGCTACGAGATGCTACATGGGGCCTTGGCCTTAAGGAGTTTTCCAGCTCATTTTTATTGATTATTTATCCTCAGAATAAATCATCAATAAGAGATAAGAGATTCCCCACTGATCAGCTGTATGAAGGGGCTATGGCGCCTGTTTATATCACACACTGTCTGTTTATAGTGTCCGTGTGATGTAATTCCAGCCTTGTCACACAGACGTGTATAGGACGAGGTTGTAGTTACATTACATGGCCACTATGAAAAGAATGACACTATGTAAACAGAGAAGGGGTCACGGCGCTTACACAGGTACCACAGTTCATTCAAACAGCTGATCCTGGGGGTCCCTGGTATTGGAACCCCAATAATTTTTCAATTGGGAAATACCTGGGACATTATTAATAAGGGGCACTATTTAAAGGGAGTGCACAGGGAAGTTATTAATTTAAAGATGCACTTAGAGGTATTATTCATTATGGGGGGTTATATTATATATTTTATAATTGGGGGTAGCAGCAGGATGGGGGCTTTGTGCAGGTGAGGACAATGTGGGTCAGGTGCCTGGAAAAGTGAGGAGCCAAAGATGTCTGTGTTGCAAACTTTACAGAGACTGGAAGAAGTGGTCATGGCCGTTCGGATGAAAGAGATGGGGAATGTGAAGGATTAGTCAGAGACGTCACCGGTAAGTCACAAAATGTTACTGCCCTGTATTCACCTAAATTGTCTGCAGAGCCCTGTGAAGAGCCGCTATATACCACTATATGCTCACCGTATACTCATAGTATCGGTATATGAACATGTCCAAGTTGGGGGCCCACTTGGACATGTTCGCCCCCCCTGTGCTGAACCCCTAGCTACGCCTCTGCACTACCCTAATAAAGTTTAACAGCAAAACACTTCAGGGGCATAGTGGGACAAACTGTAAGCTATGTGGGACCGTGGGACAACTGTGTAAAATCGTGACTCCCCCACTGGGAGCTATGCTATGAATATACCCACAAAAAAAAAAAAATTCATACTCACCTACAGTGCTGGCCAAAAGTATTGGCACCCCTGCAATTCTGTCAGATAATACTCAATTTTTTCCAGAAAATGATTGCAATCACAAATGCTTTGGTAATAATATCTTCATTTAATTTGTCGTCAATGGAAAACCACAAAAAGAATTGTCAAAAAGCCAAATTGGATATAATTCCTCACCAAACATAAAAAAGGGGGTGGACAAAAGTATTGGCACCATTTGAAAAATCATGTGATGCTTCTCTAATTTGTGTAATTAACAGCACCTGTTACTTACCTGTGGCACATAACAGGTGGTGGCAATAACTAAATCACACTTGCAGCCAGTTGAAATGGATTAAAGTTGACTCAACCTCTGTCCTGTGTCCTTGTGTGTACCACATTGAGCATGGAGAAAAGAAAGAAGACCAAAGAACTGTCTGAGGACTTGAGAAGCAAAATTGTGAGGAAGCATGAGCAATCTCAAGGCTACAAGTCCATCTCCAAAGACCTGAATGTTCCTGTGTCTACCGTGCGCAGTGTCATCAAGAAGTTTAAAGCCCATGGCACTGTGGCTAAGCTCCCTAGATGTGGATGGAAAAGAAAAATTGACGAGAGATTTCAACGAAAGATTGTGCGGATGGTGGCTAAAGAACCTCGACTAACATCCAAACAAGTTCTAGCTGCCCTGCAGTCCGAGGGTACAACAGTGTCAACCCGTACTATCCGTCGGCGTCTGAATGAAAAGGGACTCTATGGTAGGATACCCAGGAAGACCCCACTTCTGACCCAGAGACATAAAAAAGCCAGGCTGGAGTTTGCCAAAACTTACCTGAGAAAGCCAAAAACTTTTTGGAAGAATGTTCTCTGGTCAGATGAGACAAAAGTAGAGCTTTTTGGGAAAAGGCAGCAACATAGAGTTTACAGGGAAAAAAAAAAGAGGCCTTCAAAGAAAAGAACACAGTCCCTACAGTCAAACATGGCGGAGGTTTCCTGATGTTTTGGAGTTGCTTTGCTGCCTCTGGCACTGGACTGCTTGACCGTGTGCATGGCATTATGAAGTCTGAAGACCACCAACAAATTTTGCAGCATAATGTAGGGCCCAGTGTGAGAAAGCTGGGTCTCCCTCAGAGGTCATGGGTCTTCCAGCAGGACAATGACCCAAAACACACTTCAAAAAGCACTAGAAAATGGTTTGAGAGAAAGCACTGGAGACTTCTAAAGTGGCCAGCAATGAGTCCAGACCTGAATCCCATAGAACTCCTGTGGAGAGATCTCAAAATGGCAGTTTGGAGAAGGCACCCTTCAAATCTCAGGGACCTGGAGAAATTTGCCAAAGAAGAATGGTCTAAAATTCCAGCAGAGCATTGTAAGAAACTCATTGATGGTTACCGGAAGCGGTTGTTCGCAGTTATTTTGTCTAAAGGTTGTTCTACCAAGTATTAGGCTGAGGGTGCCAATACTTTTGTCCGGCCCATTTTTGGAGTTTTGTGTAAAATGATCAATGATTTGACTTTTTTTTCATTCTCTTTTGTGTTTTTTCATTGCAAGCAAAATAAATGAAGATATTATTACCAAAGCATTTGTGATTGCAATCATTTTCTAGAAGAAATTGAGTATTATCTGACAGAATTGCAGGGGTGCCAATACTTTTGGCCAGCACTGTAATTGCCAAAAAAAAAAAAAAAAATCTGTCATCTAAAAGATGATCATGGGCATATAACTGTACAGGACAGAGGGAAGACTGAGATATTAAACACATAGTTTTCATCTGAGTTCACCAGTAAGCTATCAGTATCAGATATTTAGGGTGGGGCAGTAATCAAGGTCTTTCACCTAGTCCTTCACCTAATATTTTAACTTAACACAAGTACAGCTGTGTCTAAGCAAATTGAATATTAATAAAGCCCCTGGCTCAGATGACATTCAATATTTAAAGGTATTCTGAAAGAACAACTTCAAGAGTATTTGGCAGCAAAAAATTTGATAACTATCATGGATTCATGAAAAACAGGTCATACCTAACTACAATGCTTAGTTTCTATGAGAAGATAAGCGTAAATCTGGATGTTGTTCATGTGACTATGATACTTTATATCTAGATTAAAAAAAAAAAAAAACATTTGACACTACCACATAACAGTCTTGTTCTAAAGCTACAGGTTCAAGGACAATATACGCACATGGAGTTGTTGTAAATATTACATATTCAAAATGCCCTGATGTCAGTAGGGATCTGCATCGGGTCAATTTCATTAAGGAGGTTTCCCAGGCTTAACAATATTAATACCTTATCCTAATAGGTCTCTAATATCAAGCCTGGGTGGTCTAAGACCTGATAACCCATCAATTAGCTATTCTCACCTCCTGATACACAGATAATGGAGCAGGAAGCAGACAGCTCTGTTCTCTGTATAGTGGTGGAACTGAGTCACTGCAGCTTTGGTTTTATTCACATTAATGGGAGCTGACTTACAGTACCTAATTTAGCCACTACACAGAGAATAGGGCTGTTTACTTCCTGCTCCATTCTCTGTGTATCAGCTGCTGAGAGCAGCTGATCAGTACCAGTGTTGGATGTTGGACCTCCACTAAATTGATAGTGAAGACATATCCAGTGTAATTTAATGACCTTGTGGGTGGAATAGAATGGTAAGTGTCAGTCTTTGCTGATATTAAAAAAAAAAAAAAAAACTTTTATGACAGATGAACTTTAATGTTGATAAATGTAAAGTAATGCACCTCAGTTGCAATTATTATATTACTGCATTAAATACAGCACTACTGAATGGGACAACAGTGGGGACAAAAAATGGCTTCAGTATTCTGGTTACAAGTAAGCTAAGTACTTATTGTCAACTCATTGTCAAGCAGACGCTGTAAAAGCAAAGAAGATTTTAGGGTATACAAAGAGGGATACTAATTTGTATAAATAAATCACTGGTAAGACCACACCTTGAATAAAGAATTGTACAAGAAATGTACAAAAGACGAGAGTACATTCAGTATGGGGGGAGGAAAGGCTGTTTAGGCATCTATATAGAAAAAGGATCCTTTACAGTTGGAGTAGTAAAGCTATGAATTGCCCTACCCCATGAGGTAGCAATGGCAGATGCCATGTCAGTATTTTAAAACGGCTAGAAGCCTATCTAATAACAAATGACATTAAGGGTTATAATTACAAAACTACTAGATATAGGAGCAAGATTTTTCAAGGTAAAAGTGTGATTCAGAGTTTGCCAAATTTAGAGTTAGGAAGTAATTTGTCCCCTAACATGGGGTTAATTGCTGATCCAGATAAAAAAGTTTTTGCCTTCCTATTAAAGGTTGAAATTGAAGACATGCATTTTTATTCATCCTTCTTAAATATCTGGCAAGGGAAAATAGAATAATGCCCTTAGTTGAATGTTTAAAATGGGAAATACATAATTAAGTATATTAATTGAAATACAACTAATTGAAGTTTGCGGCCCAGATTCTAATGACAATTATTTCCTGATATACATCACCAAATGCAAATACACAAGTAACCATTATTCTATTCAGGTACAGTAGGATGCAGCTACTTTTATATTTGCTAATTCCATGTTGTCGCAATGAAGTGGTTTAGATTTAGATTATTCAAAAGTTTTGTTTTGTGACACTTGGCAAAGTGGTCAATAATACAAAAAACATTAGGGAAACCAGACACCTGCATGCTGTACGATAAAAGGTGTGACAACTGTCAAATATAGTTAACAAATAAAGATTGGTGAACCTCATGAGATTAGTTTTGACAAATATACGTGAGGTTCAACCCTCTAATACGTTTCAGGCTGAACCTGGGGTCAAAAGGGAGTGCGCTGACATCATGATGCATTGACCTAGCAACATGACGCCACCGCACCCCATGTGACCTCAGTTGCACAATCACAGGCCTCAGCAGTGATCCTGGGGCTTGTGACGTCAGCCAGTGGTGTGGAGAGGACCCCGAGGGAGAGTTGTTTACTTCCTGTTCCATTCTCTGTGTATCAGTGAATGGAGCAGGAAGGGGAGAGCTGGACATAGCAAGGATGTTAGTGTTTTTACTTTGTTTTTTACTCACCTCCACTAGGCTCCCATTATTATACTCTGGATTCTGAGGAGGCCCCAGAGTATAATAGTGTTTTGTCGATGACAAACCCCAAAAGTTATGGGTTCAGGCCAAACCCAAACCTGTTGAAATACGCTGGTCGAATCCAGTTCTATCCGAATTGGTTTCTCATCCCTAGTAATGTATTTTATATGTGATACATTTAACTTGTCTGTGCCCTAACCACATATCCACTGATAATATATAGATAATTACTTTGATCATTATTAATGATTACGATGACAGTATCTGATAACATCATACAACGCTTTATGACATGCTGTTATTGTATTATCATTCAGTACAACAGGGAATTTAGTTACTGCTGGGATCAGGCTTCAGATACCATCATCTGTTTCACTGTCATTTCTAAGCATAGGAATCATGCCATATAATGACTAAACAGGGAGCCAGCTGAGCTCTTAACTAGCAGCAAACATAAAATCCCTGCACTATATTCTGATTTTCACTGAAATCCATTTTAATTAGGAACATATTTTTCTATCTGAGATCTGAATCTTATAGCCTTGATTTACATAAAGATTTTAGACCTGAATTAGTCCAGTCAAACTAATAGGTGACATTAAACTGCAAATAGATACAGCAAAGATAACAAAACTGATATTATGTTTATTAGGCTAAAATGATCAGCTAAGACTAATGGAAATTTGATGCATTGATCTAAAATTTTCCAAATAGAAATCCTACAATTTGTTCATTTGTCATACCAAAACAACATGTTCTACAATTAATAGCTAATATTTGCAATGTCAAGAACTCAGGGGGTCCCTGTAGAATAAAAGAATTTAGGACCATTTAATTTCATGAGAGGTTTTTGCTAGTCATATTCCACCTCCTTGTTTCTATAGAAATCCCTTGCTGGTCTGATTTCATAGTTATTTTATTACTACCCTGTTTCTCCAAAAATAAGCCCTAACCCGAAAATAAGCCCTAGCTTGATTTTGCAGGGTTTTTGGAGTAGGATTGAAATATAAGCCTTACTCCAAAAATAAGCCCTAGATACAGTCAGCGCCTCCAGTGCTAAGTTATGTCACGTGACGTCACTGACATCACAGAGATGTAGAATAGGCATACCATAGCGCACAACTGTCCTGTACAAGTGCACTGCTACCTCCCGACAAGGCAGGGCAAATCCGCTCACCTGCTCCAGAGTCCCGCCTCCTTCCTCCTCAGTCCGCCTTCCGAGTGGCACCTCCGGGGTCCTGCCTCTCGGTCACTACTATGCTGTGGACTTGGCTCCTTTTGTGACCAGACATAAGGTGCCACCCCACAGACACAACTACTCCACTACAGCACCTCCCCCTTAGCGTGAAGGAGAGGAGATAGAGACGTCATGGTGCCACTGCCACACAAAGTGTTTAGAGAGAGAGAGTACCAGTAAGTTTGTTTAAGACCCACTGACACTGCACCATCAATTGTAATCAAAAATAATATAAGACCCTGTCTTATTTTCAGAGAAACACGGTAATTTACTGTCTCAGCCAGTCTCTGATGCAATCACACAACCATGTTCCTGGTGTTTACTTACTGCTTATGTGTTTTCCTTTAGACTCTACATATGGTTATCTACCCTTTTCCAGATGTTCAGGACATCTAACATAATATGCTTCTAATCTTTACTGTACACTGGTCCACTTCCCACTCTGTTTTAGGATGGATCATGTTTCTCATGCTAGGCAGCAGAACTGTTTCTCATTAGCAAAGCTGGACTGAGTGTAATCTTTACATCTTGTAATAGAAGAGCATGCAGCCGCTAAAAATGAATGTAATGCTTTTGAGAGGATAGTTGAAACATAGAAACTATTCTCTTTTACATGGCAATACCTCCCACAGCAAACCTTAGCAGCATAAAAACAAAGGTGTACCACAGATCTGGGCAAGATCATGAAAATTAATATAATTACTTATGATAAATGGTGGCATCATCTGCTGAGCTTTCAGAACACAGAGGTATTTTTCTATAATTTTATTAGCTCAGGAAACCCCTTATAATTCAATAGATAAGAGAAAAATATTTTAAGATGGAAGTGGGCCAAACAGTCTTCAAGGATTTTATTCAGCTGCTCATCTTACAGATATGGAATGTCTGTCCCTTCCTGATCTGTTATGCACAAGAAAAAGCAGTCCAGTCATGGTGGATATCTTAGGTGTTATTAAGGGGAAATGTTTGGACTTGTGATTTAAGACTTGTGAATTAACTGTGGGTAGATCCAGCATCAGTGAGGATCCTAAACTCAATAAATAAATAATAATCTGGTAACATAAATTACCAAAATGTTACAGTATGACAGATTCAAAAAAATGTTTATATAATTAATCTAATGTAGTACAGTTCCTGAATTGTATTGTATTAAAAAAAGAAAAATAGGATATGTGAGCTAACTAGTATTAATCTGGTAAAAGAGTTAATCTGCTTTATAATCCACCTACCAAGTATGATACCGACAAACCAAACATTTCGGGCTGGTCCCTTAAAACACCTCTGATGGGCCTAGGCCGCCAAATAATTTCAGGGGGAATGTAGTTCAGCCATATTATTTCCCAATTAAAATCAGCCTTGGATAGAAAGGTGACATGCATGACTAAAATGTAGTTAGTCACCTCCCCTTAAGGCCAATGCAACAAACAAAATTTGTTAACTTTTAAAGTGGTTGTCTGTTTTTTAAGATTGATAGCCTATTCTTAGCACAGACTGTAGTGGCGAGTGTAGGTATTGCAGCGTAGCCGCAAAGACTTCATTAGACTAAAGATAGGACATCAATCTTAGAAACCATATAACCCCTTTAACTGATTTCTACGTGATGCTAGGTTCACATCTGCAGTCGGGTTTCTGTTTGGGGGGTCTGCTTGGGGACCCCCTGAACGGAAAGCTGATCCGCTTAAAAAGTGGTTATCTGCAGAAATCCGTGGACCCCACAAACTATAATGGGGACCATAGGGTTTCTGCCCGATTTCCGCCCAAAAAGGGAATTTCCTGATGCTTCGCGGTAACAAATATTTAGTAAGGACCTTTGTGACATCAGACGATTACATGATATTCTCTAGTGATGTGATTGGGTAGGCGTGTCTTGTTAGCAGATCCTTCCACAAGAATAAAAGTTGTCTGCGCTGGAGAGAGAGAGAGAGAGACGTGACCGCGGCATCCAAGGGCTTCCGCCATTTTGCCGCCCACCCCGGCTCTTTGCAGACAGGAAATAGCTGTTTGTTCGCCGCAAATTAATTTGGATCGAATAGAATCATATCGCGAAATTCGGCGAAGTTGCCGAATAAAATTTCTGAATACTTCACTCATCTCTACCTGCAACATGTTCCAAAAAAGCTGGGACAAGGTAAAAAAAAAAGACAGGAAAGTTGAGGAATGCTCAAAAAAACCCTGTTTGGAGCATTCCAGTGGTGAACAGGTTAATTGGAAACAGGTGAGTGTCATGATTGGGTATAAAGGGAGCATCCCCGAAAGGCTCAGTCGTTCACAAGCAAGGATGGGGCGAGATTCTCCACTTTCTGACCAACTGCGTGAGCAAATAGTCAAACAGTTTAAGAACAACGTTTCTCAAAGTACAATTGCAAGTATTTAGGGATTTCATCATCTACAGTCCATAATATCATCAAAAGAATCAGAGAATCTGAACAAATCTCTGCAAGTAAGCGGCAAGGCCGAAAACCAACACTGAATGCCCATGACCTTCAAAACCTCAGGTGGCACTGCATTAAAAACCGACATCATTCTGTAATGGATATTACCACATGGGTTCAGGAACACTTCAGAAAACCGTTGTCAGTGAACACAGTTCGTTGCTACATCTATAAGTACAAGTTAAAAGCCATATATCAACAACACCCAAAAACGTTGCTGTATTCTCTGGGCAAGCTCATCTGAGATGGACTGACACAAAATGGAAAAGTGTCCTGTGGTCTGACCAGTCCACATTTCATATTGTTTTTGGAAATCATGGACGTCGTGTCCTCCGGGTCAAAGAGGAAAGGACTGTCCAGATTGTTATCAGCGCAAAGTTCAAAATCCAGCATCTCTGATGGTATGGGGGTGTGTTAGTGCCCATGGCATGGGTAACTTGCACATCTGTGAAGTCACCATTAATGCTAAAAGGTACATACAGGTTTTGGAGCAACATATGCTGCCATCCAAGCCACGTCTTTTTTACGGACATCCCTGCTTATTTCAGCAAGACAATGCTAAGCAATATTCTGCACGTGTTACAATAGCGTGGCTTCATAGTAAAAGAGTGCGGGTACTAGACTGCCCTGCCTGCAGTCCAGACCTGTCTCCCATTGAAAATGTGTGGCGCATTATGAAGCACAAAATACGACAACGGAGACCCCGGACTGTTGAGCAACTGAAGTTGTACATCAAGCAAGAATGGGAAAGAATTCCACCTACAAAGCTTCAACAATTCGTGTCCTCAGTTCCCAAATGCTTATTGAGTGTTGTTAAAAGGAAAGGTGATGTAACACAGTAGTAAACATGCCCAGTCTTTTGTTGCCTCTGTCCCAGCTTTTTTGGAACATGTTGCAGGCATCAAATTCAAAATGAGTGAATATTTGCAAAAAACAATAAAGTTTATCCGTTTGAACATTAAATATCTTGTCTTTGTAGTGTATTCAATTGAACATAGGTTGAAAGGGATTTGCAAATCATCGTATTCTGTTTTTTATTTATGTTTTACACAAAGTCCCAACTTCATTGGAATTGGGGTTGTAGACAGACCATGCAGCTGCTGTGGGATTCATTGTCAAAGAGGGGCCTGACTTTGAAATCATCCTCCTACTTTCTAACATAGAAGGTTTTCCTGCAGCCTCCACCAGAGGGGGCTCACTGCATAAAGATTTTACAACTCCTATCGTAATAAAGTATGTTATGCTAGGTTCACACTAGCATTTGAGTTTCCGTTCTTTGGGTCCGCTTGGGGGGACTATCCGGTTAAAAAACCGTTACCCGCGGAAACCCACGGACCCCATATATATATATAGTATAATAGGGTCCGCCAGGTTTCCACCCGGTTTCTGCCGATTTTATACTGGAATTGGTGGAGAGAAAAGTTCTGCTTGCACGACTTTTCTCTCCAGAGTCCCCGTACGTTAGGGTGAACTGACCCTTAGCTGTATAAAGATATATGTGCTGAGTTCCCCTAGTGTTGTGTGCAAGCCAACAGAGCATGATCATTGACTATAAGAAAAGTAACAGAAAACATCAAATCCAATCATGCCATATCAATAGATGTTAATTGTGGGACGGAGCCCTTCTAAATTTTTCTATGGGGTCCTAAGAATTCTGTTATGTTCTTGAGCTAATCCACTGCGGTTGTTGTTTGTGAGAGAGCTGACATTATTAAAGTTTTAAGAGAATGGAATAGAAAAGAAGTAAAAACAAGTATTGACCTTTATTTCTATGGCAAAATGGATATCAATGGCTTTAAACTCTCATCAAGGTAAAGTATTAGCTCTGCATGGATAGAATATTTAGTCTCTGCTTGTAAACAGGAATTTTCTCCAACACCAACAATAAACAGAGATTGCAATATCTAATTCTCTAGTGCTATATTGCTTCATCTACATGTAGTTACTAAATATCTCTGTCCACTTGTGAATGGGTGATCACATAATAACAATGTAACCACATAGTACTAACAATAAATCAACAGAACATTTACAATTGTAAATTACTCTTACTCAGGAAAGTTGTATTGATAAGGACAAATGCATTGACCCTACATTCTTGTGAATGAAAGCTCTGGGCAGTGATCTACTAGGACTCCTCCTACCTTACTAGTAATTGACTGCTATTGCCAGTGAGCTCCACATGTTTTCTGCTACAAGAGATACCTGGCAGACAGTATCTGACAGACACGAAGCTGCCTTTCTGTGCTGATACAATAAGTAGCCAGCTATAGGAACCTCTGCAGTGTGCCCACTTTCCAGGTATGTGTGGAGATTGTTTCTTTATAGAGTCTGTTATGCGAGTGTTAAAATGGTGTTATAGCTCTGCATTACCTGTCCATGTCCTTGAATGGCATACAGGGCTTTACTTTTCTTGCTTTTGCCAGTTGGTTTATATTAATACCATTTATGATGTGTGTATACATATACTAAAGTGTACTTGGCAGAATCCTCTCCTCCTCCCTTTCTTTCTTATTATTACTACTACCTAACACTGCAAATCCAAACACATATAATTGTGAAACATTTTGTATAACTGTCTGACTTGAAGAATTTCTGTTATTCTATGTGGATATCCTTCGTCCATGATACATTCACATATAATCTGGATTTGGATTCAGCAGCCTCAGCATGAAGCATAGTACAATTTCAATGATCAAAACAATATTACAGTTGCAACCTGTATTCTCTTCTAGAATTAGGCAAGTGAAATTGAGCTTGTTCATTATTACTATATAACTATTAAAGTATCACTCAAACAATAAATATAAAATAGGAACTACTCAGTTTTCCTCTACTAATTTCTTCTGATGGTTTATATATAAAATATTATATAATGGTATATCATGGTGTACAGTATACATGTTTGTTTATGCATTTATATGTGATTGTATCATATATTTGTGTGTGCTTGTATACATTATATATGTTTTTGTATAGTACATGTGTGTTTATGTATAAATGTATATGTGTCTGTGTGTGTAGATAGTTACCCAGGGAATAAACTGTCTCCACTTACATATATTACCTCCTTTCCACAGCAGTTATTTTTCATTTTTGTTTTTCACTTCTCATCTTCCAAAAGCCATAACTTTTTTTTATTTTTTTTCCGTTCAAAGAGCTCTATGAGAAATTTGTCTATGCAGGACAAATTCTACTTTGTAATGGTACTATTTCATATTCTGTATGATGTGCTGGAAAATAATCAGAATACTCTTCCTATTTTAAAGCAGACCTCCAATTATAACAACTTTATCATAGATTAATAATACAGATGAATTAGAAAGAAATTTTATATATATCTTTATAAAAGAAATGTTACTTTCTCCACTTACCAGGCACAGTTACTTTTTCAGAGAAGTCTATGGAAAGGGGAGGGGTGAGGAGGAGGGTGCTGGAAAAGACACAAATAACTGCAGCTGCTAAACTCTGCTACTTTTTGAGTGAAATAGTTCTTCTGACACTGCTGTATCCCCAAAATAAGAAAGACAGATAAGACAGAAGAAAGTAATATATCAGTTAACTAGCCTCATCCTCCCTTTTCCATAGACTTTTGTGTGTGAGGCTGAGTACAGAGATAGAGTATATACAAGCAAACACTATGGGGGAATTTATCAACCAATCTACGCCCATTTTCTGGCATAGATGGGTAATAATGTGACATATCTTTGGCAAAATATCATTTCTTGCACCAAAGATGCATCACATGTGGGTGGAGGGAGTGTAGAGCAGGACATGGCTTGGGATACCTCAGCCTGACATATTTATTATAACTCATGCCTGTTTTCTGGTGTGAATTAGACAGGAAATCTATGCCAGTTCCTTACTGGCATAGATTTCTATGCTTGTACACGGATTTGTACCTGATTTGTTAAGAGGCCAGAGCCTCTTGATAATTCAGGCAGACCATGTGCCAGTTGGGGTCTTTATTAAGTATGACATACAAAACACCAGTCATAATAAATCTGCAAAAGTGATTGAAGATAAGGAGGACTAGAGGAGCCTAATAAATGAAGAAGGAAACACATTTCTTTATTAAAATAGCTTACAAAGTTTCTTATATTTACATGTAACATTCATTTATGAAGAGTTGTTTTATAATTGGAAATACACTTTGCCTATGATGGCCTGGATGTTACACAAAAGCATATTATTCTATACTTAGAGAGAAACAAGAGACTTCCAGCTGGTGACCCATTCTGCTGCTGCATAAAGTTAAAAATGTGCCTAGTGAGTGAGGGCATCATTCACATTAATATACCCTGTACTACAGAGCTGAAAGAATAAAAAAAATTCTGGAGTGGGTCTTTAACACACTTCAGAAAACAGTATAATGCTTCCGCATTTTGCTATTTTTTAGTTCTGAAAATGCTTCATGTAGCAGTAATGAAATTTACATTATAAACAATATTTAAAAATGTAATTTCTCCTAATTGAAAAGCTGCAGGCGGTTGTCGCATATCTCTCTAAAATGACAAGTGGAATTAATCTTCTTTCATTAATCCGTCAGAACAGTACACTTTGTACATGTAAAAAATGTACAAACTGACAATTGTGAACATAATCACAAAGGATAAAATTATTAGATCCCCAAAATCACAGTCCCTTGTTGGTTTATATTTTAGAACAAGTTGTCTGAAAAATATAACTACATAATTTGTTTGTCATGTTCTTCTCACTAACTGGATGTGCCAAAATTGTTTTAAATAGTTGATCGTAAGGGGGACGGGACTATGAGCGTAATGGGGACGGGACTATGGCATAGTCTTTCCCAAAATTTATAGCCATAAATATGTCATATTCTGTGCCTTATACTAGTGATCTATCCATTTGTCAAGTTAAAAACTTGTTTGTTAGTCACTCTTCTGTTAGTAACACTATAGCCCATTATATATACAAGTATAAGAGCTGCTCAGAAATTTGCTTTGGGAATGTAAATACAGAAGTGTCAAAGTTTAACTTGGTATTAGATAAGTTGCTGCAGCATGATATATCACAAAACAGAACAGAAGGCATTGAAAGGCCATTAAAAGGGGAAATACTTTTCTGTGACGTTCCTAAATCCGATATGTAAAATTCAGTCCTAGATTGCTACAAGTTTCAAACAGTCACATCGTGAGCATTCTAAAAGCTAAAAAAGCAGTTCTGGTGTTATATGAGTGATGAGATTCTCACCATGATCTCAGTTCTATTATTTCCGGATATATCACCAGTTGAAAACGCATGTGGGATACGGGAGCTATACACACACACACACACACACACACACTTACAGTTGTGCTAAAAAGTTTACATACCCTGGCAGATTTTTTGTTTTTTGGGCCTTTTTGCAGAGAATATCAAAGATAACACAAAAACTTTCTCTCCACTCATGGTTAGTGGTTGGTTGAAGCCATTTATCTTTAAACTTCTGTGTTTTCTCTTTTTAAATCATAATGACAACCAAAAGCCTCAAAATGACCCTGTTCAGAAGTTCACATACCCTGGTGATTTTGGCCTGATAACATGCCCAGAAACCAAACCACGGTCAGGTAGACAAACCAAAATTTCGGCCACAACTGCCCGTAAAATTGTTCGGGATGCAAAGAAAAACCCACACATAACATCAGCTGAAATACAGGACTTTCTGAAAACTATCAGTGTGGCTATTTCAAGATGCACAATAAAGAGGCACTTGAAGAAAAATGGGCTGCATGGTCGAGTTGCCAGAAGAAAGCCATTACTGCGCAAATGCAACAAAGAATCTCGCCTTCAATAAGCCAAACAGCACAGAGACAAGCCTCAAAACTTCTGGAACAAGGTAATTTGGATTGATGAGACAAAAATCGAACTTTTTGGCCACAACCATAAACTTTACATTTGGAGAGGTGTCAACAAGGCCTATGATGAAAGGAACACCATTCCTACTGTAAAGCACGGAGGTGGATCACTGATGATGTGGAGATGTGTGAGCTTCAAAGGCACAGGAAACTTGGTCAAAGTTGAAGGAAAGATGAATGCAGCACGTTATCAGCAAATACTGGAGGCAAATTTGCACTCATCAGCCAGGAAGCTGCGCATGGGACGTACTTGGACGTTCCAACATGACAACGATGCAAAATACAAGGCCAAGTCGACCTGTCATTGGCTATAGCAGAAGAAAGTGAAGGTTCTGGAGTGGCCATCTCAGTCTCCTGACCTCAATATCATTGAGCCACTATGGGGAGATCTCAAGCGCGCAGTACATGCAAGACAGCCCAGGAATTTACAGGAACTGGAGACTTTTTGCCAAGAAGAATGGGCAGTTTTACCATCTGAGAAAATAAAGAGCCTCATCCACAACTACCACAAAAGACTTCAAGCTGTTATTGATGTTAGAGGGGGAATACACGGTATTAAGAACTTATTGTGAACTTTTAAACAGGGTCATTTTGATGTTTTTGGTTGTCATTATGATTTAAAAAGAGAAAACACAGAAGTTTGACAATAAATGGCTTCAACCAACCACTAACCATGAGTGGAGAAAAAGTTTTTGTGTTATCATTCATATTCTCTGAAAAAAGGCCAAAAAAAAATCTGCATAATGGTTTTAAAATTCCGGAGATATATCTGTATGAAGTGCCTCCCAGCTTCAAGTTCTCTGTATTATACAGAGGCCTGTCCACTAGTACAAGCAGTGAGAGGATTTCTGCTGGCAATAGAGAAACAAGAGAAAGAATAAAGAAGCAACAGAAAGTGGAGTTCATTGCAGGATTTTACAGAAAGAAGACAAAGTCCAATTATAAAGTATATTACTACAATTATTAATGTCACAAATGCTGGCAGAAAATCAAAGTTGCTCGAAAGTTTAAGTACCCTTTATTCTTTATACAGCAATATACAGTGTTGTGGGAAAATGTATTTATTTAAAAAAAAAAACTGTTTAATCTAATATACCACATTCTCCAAGTTAACCATTTCTTGACTCATTCAAAGTCGTATAACCTTTTAATCTTTTCATCAGGTGATGAATTCATGGACTTGAGTGTTTTGGGCACGAAAAAGGAATATCAATCAACCACCTAGACAAGCAGGGAACGTTGTGATCAAAGAACCTGAGCATCTTCTCACAGAGAATGGACAGCCGTGGAAAGTCAAATCTATTTAACTGTCCTGGCCATATGTAATACTCCAATGTGAACGCACATATAATCCAGCTGGCATATTCTACAATAGATTAAAGCTTCTTTCAAAGACATCACCTGGTTTGTTTGGTTACAGAAACAAGATTTGTAGGTCATATTTCTAAAAATCTAACATTTACAATGGATTTTCACAGATGAAGATTTAATTTGACTTGATTTGATTCTGAGCCAAAGGATATATTTTTGGCCATTTAATTCTACTGGATAAATATTATTGGATTTGAAACTTGATTTGACTGGAAAAACTATGAGTAACCTCTTGGTTAAGCCATTCCAACAAATTCCAGGGCTCCTTGGTGCTTGGGAGGAGCACAGTATTAACTCTTCATTTGGAACTTTATTTACCAAGCAGGCTATGAACAGAACATCATTCAACTGGACAGACAGGAACATCGATGAGTGGGAAAAGTTTGCAGAGTTAGCAAAATATGAGGCTGATTTCCAGAAGCCAATGGTCAAAGCTCTGCTAATTGTAGCCTATTCTCTTATCATCATTATGTCACTTTTTGGCAACATGTTAGTTTGCCATGTGGTAATGAAAAACAAAAGAATGCACTCTGCCACCAGCTTGTTCATTGTCAATTTGGCTGTTTCAGACATCTTGATCACCTTGCTCAATACACCTTTTACTCTGGTGAGACTATTTTCTCTGAAATTCTCTATGTGTTTGCTATTCATATATGTCAGTGATATATTTTAAAATAATGGCATTACATTGAACATCAGTAATCCATGTCTACTAACATCTAAAGGTTCTAGATTACTTCCCAAACGCTGAGCAGCCACACTAAAACTGGATAAGATAAAAAAACAAAAACATAAAATTATAAAAAAAAATAAAGTAATTCATAATAAAAAAAATTATTGTATATTCTTCATAACTCTTTATTAGGGACATATCTTTCCGACTCTCTTATAAGAATCATTTTTCATGGCATGGATTCAGCATGGAGCTGAAAATATTCAGTAGAAATTCTAGTCAATTTTGACAAGATGGTGTCATAGTGTGTTTGCCCGCTTGACAGCTTGAAACTCATGCTGTAAATCCACATTCTGTCAAATCCTAAAACTGCAGTGAAATTCATTGGCCGTTTAGGCCATTGAAAAACACCAGATTCCTTTTTGAATAGCATGTGATCTGTGAAGTGAAGATCTGGGCACTGCATCCATAAAAGGATGCAAACAGTAAGCAACAAATATCTATTTGGCATAATGGTTGCCAAGATATACAGTACAGACCAAAAGTTTGGACACACCTTCTCATTCCAAGAGTTTTCTGTATTTTCATGACTATAAAAATTGTAGATTCACACTGAAGGCATCAAAACTATGAATTAACACATGTGGAATTATATACTTAACAAAAAAGTGTGAAACAACTGAAAATATGTCTTATATTCTAGGTTCTTCAAAGTAGCCACCTTTTGCTTTGATTACTGCTTTGCACACTCTTGGCATTCTCTTGATGAGCTTCAAGAGGTAGTCACCTGAAATGGTTTTCACTTCACAGGTGTGCCCTGTCAGGTTTAATAAGTGGGATTTCTTGCCTTATAAATGGGGTTGGGACCATCAATTGTGTTGTTCAGAAGTCAGGTGGATTCACAGCTGATAGTCCTACTAAATGGAGTGTTAGAATTTGTATTATGGCAAGAAAAAAGCAGCTAAGTAAAGAAAAATGAGTGGCCATCATTACTTTAAGAAATGAAGGTCAGTCAGTCCGAAAAATTGGGAAAACTTTGAAAGTGTCCCCAAGTGCAGTGGCCAAAACCATCAAGCGCTACAAAGAAACTGGCTCACATGAGGACCGCCCCAGGAAAGGAACACCAAGAGTCACCTCTGCTGCGGAGGATAAGTTCATCCGAGTCACCAACCTCAGAAATCGCAGGTTAACATCAGCTCAGATTAGAGACCAGGTCAATGCCACACAGAGTTCTAGCAGCAGACACATCTCTACAACAACTGTTAAGAGGAGACTGTGTGCAGCAGGCCTTCATGGTAAAATAGCTGCTAGGAAACCACTGCTAAGGACAGGCAACAAGCAGAAGAGACTTGTTTGGGCTAAAGAACACAAGGAATGGACATTAGACCTGTGGAAATCTGGGCTTTGTTCTGATGAGTCCAAATTTGAGATCTTTGATTCTAACCACCGTGTCTTTGTGCGACGCAGAAAAGGTGAACGAATGGACTCTACATGCCTGAAGCATGGAGGAGGAGGTGTGATGGTGTGGGGGTGCTTTGCTGGTGACACTGTTGGCGATTTATTCAAAATTGAAGGAATACTGAACCAGCATGGTTACCACAGCATCTTGCAGCAGCATGCTATTCCATCCGGTTTGCGTTTAGTTGGACCATCATTTATTTTTCAACAGGACAATGACCCTGAACACACCTCCAGACTGTGTAAGGGCTATTTGACCAAGAAGGAGAGTGATGGGGTGCTATGCCAGATGACCTGGCCTCCACAGTCACCAGACCTGAACCCAATCGAGATGGTTTGGGGTGAGCTGGACCGCAGAGTAAAGGCAAAAGGGCCAACAAGTGCTAAGCATCTCTGGGAACTCCTTCAAGACTGTTGGAAGACCATTTCAGGTGACTACCTCTTGAAGCTCATTAAGAGAATGCCAAGAGTGTGCAAAGCAGTAATCAAAGCAAAAGGTGGCTACTTTGCAGAACCTAGAATATAAGACATATTTTCAGTTGTTTCACACTTTTTTGTTAAGTATATAATTCCACATGTGTTAATTCATTGTTTTGATGCCTTCAGTGTGAATCTACAATTTTTATAGTCATGAAAATACAGAAAACTCTTGGAATGAGAAGGTGTGTCCAAACTTTTGGTCTGTACTGTATTTCCCACTTTACCAGCAGCCCGAACCACAAATGGAAAGCAGCACTTAGAATGCTTGCTTTTAGCCAAGGCAAATATTCAGTTTACTGCCCTAGTCCTATATCAAATTACTCTATACTATTACTATATATTCAATGAACAGAAAATGACCAATATCATGTGTAAAATAAAAGCTATATTAATGTTTTACTTTTCTTTATGAGGTACGCTTTGTCTACAGCACATGGGTCTTTGGGAAGGACATGTGTCACATCAGTCGCTTTGTCCAGTATTGTTCCTTGCATGTGTCAGCACTTACACTTACTGCAATAGCTTTGGACCGACATCAGGTACTTTATTGCCAACATTTCTGTTTTTATCATAAACATAATGAATAACGTCATACAAAATCATTTTAATATGGATTCTTGAGATTACTGAATTTTTCGACAAGCTCGATAAGCACAACACAAAAAACTCAGCACTTCTATTGATTTAATGAAAAATTCTATTTGCAAGCTTTCAAAAAAACCTCATTAACAAAGATACAATTTTTCGTGTAAAAACCCATGATCACGCTTTCTTATAACTGGCACATAAACATATGTAGACAGTACGCCACGTAGCCTAAACGTCGCGGTTTGTCCGTGGCAGAAACGCCGTGGCAAAAACCACTGCGTTTTACAGTCCCTGCAAAGTGAATCCCAACCACATATTGCAGAAAAATACGCGCAGCAGAAATGCGCGTCGCGGTTTTGGAAATCACAGCATGTCAATTATACCTATGGAAGTGCTGGCAGTTTCCCTATAGGTATAATTAGCCATGGGCTCTCTTTCGACATCTTCTTTCCAGTAATTAAAGATGTTTTCCAGCAACCTGTCATTTGAAACACATGTATAATGCTATAATAAAATAAGAAATACCTTTCTGTTCCAACTTCTAACACTTCCCTGGTCTCCCATTGGGCTCTGCTCTTCTTGCTACAGCAAAGACATGGATATGAGTAAGTGTTGCAGCTAACCATCGGCTGTAATAATGATGTGTTAACAACACTGAGGTCACTGTTACTACCAGTGATTGGTTGGAGCAGGAAGACTTTAGCTGGCTAGCCAATCCCTTGAATGTCAGTTTCTTGATGTTTCACATTGTATAGATATGCAAACTCACATCTGATTTTTCAAAAAAATACCAGCTAGAAATAGGAAGTAGAGCCATGCCCCTATAGATCCCTACACTGGCTTGACTGGATGATGTTCCTGACTTTTCATGAAGCATCTGTCAAGGCATTCTTCATTTTCCACTCCTTGGTATCTTATCTCAAGCTGATTTATTTATTAACATAAGAAAAAAAATTACGCTCAAAGAATGTATCTCAAAATTAGATTCAAAGTTTTAAAAAGATCCTCATCATAAGAACTTTTTCGCTCCAGGTTATCCTGAACCCTTTGAAGCCAAGGATGTCACTAAGCAGAGGATTTCTAAGCATTACAATTATCTGGGTTATGGCAACATGCTTCTCCCTCCCTCACGCTATATACCAAAAGCTTCTCCAATATAATTACAGGTAAGCTAGCCCAATTGCAAGAAAAAGTAAGTGAACTCTTTAGAATTACCTGAATTTCTGTGTTGACTACTAATAAAATGTGGTCTGATTGTTATCTAAGACACAACTGTAGACATACAGAATCTAAACCAGTAGCTCACAAACATATGAATTGTAAGTGACTTATATTGAGGACACAGACCAAACACGTGCACCTCAGAAAAAGTAAGTCTCCTCCACTTGATATATATACTGCACAGGTGTTGGTAGCTTCTAGAGGAGAGTCATGCTTATCTCCCTCAGAATAAAGCTTTCAATTTCTCCTGAATACCATCTATATAAAAACCTCATAGTTATCAGTGCATTTCCTCTGTAAAAGAAGCTTAATTCTCAATAGAAAAACAGTGAAACATCTTTGTTGCATTTTTGCTGAGTTTTTCGGTGCAGATTTTCTTCCTTTATTATACCTGTATGGAAAACGCCATATATGAATGCAGGGGCTTTGGAAAACGCAGCTTTTCTGCAGTGGATTTTTTTCTGCAATGTGTGGATTGGATAAACCAAAATCTCATTCACTTTGCAAGTACTGTAAGATGCAGCGTTTTTTTCCGCGGCATTTCCGCAGCAGCAAAAACACTGCGTTTTCAGAATGTGGGGCTTTAGCCTAAAATAGGAGTGGTCTTATAAAACATTAAGTCTTATGGAAAATTCCCCTGCAGTTGATAAATTACACAGACATATTCATATATACATTATCATATAAGATTTTATCTTTTTTTTTATCATTGCTTAAAAAGAAAATATTTTTTTAATGGAAATAAAGTCAGAACTACAATGTCTATGTGCTGTAGTATAGTTGCAGTAAATGATCATGCTTGTAACCCTTCACATCCATTTCTCCTGGATTTTTTTGTATGTTACTTTAAGGCTGAGGCCACATATAGCGGGCTGCAGCAAAAAAGTGCTGTGAGAAAAACCGTGGCAGCAACGCATCACGTTTTTTCCTGCAGTGCTTTTCACAGAGGTTTCCTCTGTGGACTTTCTGCTTCCATTATACCTAAAGGGAAACCGCCGGCGTTTCCGTAGGTTTAATTGACATGCTGCGTGTCCACTGCGTGTATTTTTCTGCAGTGTGTGGATGGGATTCAGTGACTGTAAAACTCCACGTTTTTTTCCAGTGTTTCCACCAGATGGGGCCCTGGCCTAAAACTTGTTCTTTTTATGAGTTTCTTATTTTATTATCATTAACACTATAGATCATGAAGAATGAACAAAATTTTCCATATACATACAAGTTTTTAGAATAGATCTTGCAATATAAATGTACTAACTTTTCTGTTCACATATGTACCTAGTGTTATACCAGTGCAGAAGGCTTTTTTATTGAATACATTGCATATATTGGCCCAGATTTACTAATAGTTAGATATAGACACAGTGCAAACATAAGACAGTCAGTCTGAAAATAAGCCAGATTTATCACAGAGGCTGATGCTGGATGTTAAATCTGGTGTATCTTTAGGCTGTCTAGTCTACATTTATACCAACTTTTAGTTGGCCTACTTTAGGCCAGAATTTTTCTACACTATTTTGGTACATGATAGCGCACCCACATGTCTGTCATGTTGAAACATTTTAGCCTAAACTAGGTGAGCCAAGATGTGCCAAAGATGAGACATGTTTACACTAGTGTCTCATAATCATAATAGTACATATAGGCCATTGTATACAGTGTATCCAGACCTGGTGGATTTGCATCATGAATACCATATTGGGGGATGGGTTTCATCACCTAGCACTCCCACAATCTTCTGATAGCAGGAGTCACAGTACACAGTAGTATTAAAGAGGACCTTTCACGTCGTCATGTATATGCGGTTTACATACCGCTAGAAAGCCGATAGCACATTGAATTCAGCACGCTATCGGCTTTCCTGTTATATGCCCCAGGGCTGGAGATATCGGGGGTCTAAATTTCACCATTCACAGTCAGTAGGGCGTTCCTGACAGTCTAGCTGGGCTGTGAGGTACGCCCTTCCTGACTGTACTCATCTATAGCGTTGTACTGTCAGAAGGGGCGTTCCTTACCGCCCAGTGATGACGCTGAGCTGTGAAGAACGCCCCCTCAGTACAGTGGTATGGACGCGTACTGTCAGGGAGGGCGTTCCTCACAGCCAAGCTAGACTGTCTGGAACGCCCTTCTGACGGTGAACAGTGGAATTAAGTCAGCCGATATCTCCAGCAGAATTCAGCACGCTGTCGGCTTTCTAGCGGTATGTAAAATCGCATATACATGACGACGTGAAAGGTCCTCTTTAACACAGTGTACTGTACAGTGGAAAAAGTAAACAGTTCTGTCCACTGTAGAGGTTGTGACAGATTACCGCAACTCCCATTCACTGTGTGGATTTTCAATTTGAAGTTTATCAATTTATGCTGGCGATTTTCATTTCACATTTGCAATGAATTCTGCAAATTCTGAAACCATTCCAAAGCAAAATCTGTTTCAGAAAATCTGCTGCAGAATTTAGGGATGTGTGGGTATACCCATAATGGGTCCTCCTCACCATCATGTTTGTTAGTTTCTGAGTATCTCTAATGTTGTTCTCCCTATGTCTCTGTGTAATTTACTTAACATAACAACATCACCTAGAGAAAGGCAGTCATGTTATTGATCACCTAGACAAAGGCAGGCATGTCATACATCCTCTAGGCACAGTCAGCTATGTTATAGATCATCTAGACACAGGCAACCTTGTTATACATTATCTACAGACAGACAGCCATGTTATACATCACATAGCTATGTTCACAAACACTGAAGTTGTTTCAATAAGCAAAAGAATAACCATTATCCTAGCATTACTCACATTCCATTACCTCATGGATGTGTGCTGTGTTTTGATGGAGAATGTAACCCTATTGCTAGCAGAATGCCAAAGCAAAAAAACAAAATGTTTAATTCTATTAAGTTAACCAGTCTATAAATTATAAAGGACTGATCTATTATCTCGTTATATCATTTTCTGATCATTATTTGACATCAAAGACAGAAAAACCACACTGAGGTATGTAAGCAAAATGTTAAAAGCATGCATAGTAGAAAAATTAACAATCCTATTCTTTATACAAACTTAAAATTGATAATTAACTTTAAAAAAAGCAAATTTCTCCACTTCCACCAACTCCAGTTCTTAGCTTCTGTTAATAGGTGCCAATTCACTGATTCCAGCACAGCTGTAATTTTTTCTCTAGCCCCCACCAAACAATCAGTACAGTTACTGTTGGTATCTGATATGCTAGTTAGACACTCTACTGTCAAGTGGGTGGTCTCAGACAGGAGCAGGTAAGGGGGCATGATTGTGGGATTGGACAGTGCCAAGCCCCTTGCACATGACCGTGTTCTAGGTCAGTGTGCTATCCAGGTTTTTCCCAGAAAGCTCACTGACCCATTCATTTCTGTGGGCCCATGCACATGACCGTAAATTACATAGTCCCGTGTGCGGGCTGACAAAATATAGAGCAGGTCCTATTCCTGTCTGATTTTGCAACCATTCTTCTGCACCTACTATTCATTGAATGATTGGGACCATGGAAGCCCGTGCCATTCACTCACGGCCAGCGGCTAGCACACGGTTGTGCAACACGGCTTAGAGCTCTGAATAATGCCTCCTTGGCATTAGTGGAGTGGTACCTATGAAATTATGCAAATAACTAGATTTGGTGAAGATGGTGAAAGGCTCTCTTTAGATTTGTTCAATTGGTTCAAGCAATAGACATTTCCCAAAATGGTATAATTAAAAAGTACATCGGGCCTGCAGAAAAACACACCCTATGGATCCCCATACATGAAAATGTAAAAAAGTTACGGGTGTCAGAATATGGAGACTTTAACATTAAAAATTTTTTTTTTTGCAAAGTTTTGGATTTTTGTTAAGGGGTTAAATCGTAAATACAACTATATAAATTTGGTATCTGAAACATAGAAAACAGTGGACATGTCATTTTGATTGCAGAGTGAACGCCATAAAAATGAAGCCCATAAGAAAGTTTAAGGCTGAGGCCCCACGTTGCGAAAATGCAGCTTTTTTTGTTGCAGATTTTGCTGCGGTTTTTTGAGCCAAAGCCAAGAATGGCTACAAAAGGAATGGGAAATATATAGGAAGCTCTTATACTTCTACCTTCTTCTCAATCCACTCCTGGCTTTGGCTAAAAAAACCACAGCAAAATCTGCAACAAAAAAAGCTGCGTTTCCGCAATGTGGGGCTTCAGCCTTACACATGCATTTTTTCTATAATTCTGAATTTTTTTCCAGTTTCCCAGCACATTGTACAGAATAATAAATGGTACCATTATAAAGAACAATTTGTACTGCAAACAATAAGCCCTCATATGACTTTGTGAATGGAAAAATAGAAAAGTCATGGGGTTTGGAAGGTGGGGAGTCAAAAACGAAAATCGGAAAATGCTACCGGAAAGGGGTTAAATATTAGATATAAGGGTTTGTCTATCACTGTGCATAATTCCCTCAGAACTCAGAGGTTTATGGACCTGGTGATCTGCCTGTTGTAGTATTTTGAAGGCAGTGGCACACTTCCTCCTGGGTGAAACAG
Organism: Leptodactylus fallax; assembly: GCA_947044405.1. Taxonomy (NCBI): domain Eukaryota; kingdom Metazoa; phylum Chordata; class Amphibia; order Anura; family Leptodactylidae; genus Leptodactylus; species Leptodactylus fallax. The sequence continues at coordinate 2,548,792 of CAMRHE010000166.1, forward strand.
GTGACATTTAATGGGGAATTTACATTACCCCTAATCATATCATTGGTCATTTGAAAGAAGAAAGCATTTAATAGATCTGCGTTTTCCTCCTCCTCCACCACCATTACACCCAGATAAATTTTAAGAGCCAATTATTCTCTCTGTCTCACTCTTTATTTGCCTTTTACACAATTTATTTTTCGCTATTTAATTTTTAATGCTGCATCACTACCTTCTGGTTTAGTATTTTAAACAATTTTTTAATCACTCATTGCATTCCTTACCATTTTAGCTAGCCACATTGGTTTTCAATTAATTCTAACACTTAATCCCATAAGGTATATATTTTTCATTGGCCCTATTTGGAGTGTTTTTGAAAAGGTCACATTTACCTTGTGTTCCCTTCACTTTGAGGACATTGTCCAAGTTTATGCTGTTAAGCTCCTCTCTTAGCTGGTGAAAACTGACCTTCCGGAAGTTTGGTGTTTTTGTACCCACTATACAAAACATCTTATTACACCAAAACGTATGTTGTTGTGGTCACTATTGCCTAAATCAGTGGTTGTCAACCTGTGGCACATATACCCCAGGGGGTGCGCTGAGCAGTCTCAGGCGGTATGTACCATGGCTGAGAACCAACCATTGCTCTGGAAGTGTCAGATTTAGTGAGTGCACAGGTTCCGTACTTCTGTGGGGCTAGTGCCACCCAAATTACCCACCATCTTCAAATACTGAGGCACAGTGACTACCTAGAAGTGGCTGGCGTCAGAAGACATCAGGTAAAGGTTAAGGGGTCTCCTTTACAGCAGCAAGTAGTCTGTGCTGCTTAGGCAAATAGCTTCTGATCTATGATCTGATGTGAAAAACTGGTCAGAAGCTCGCAACTTTTATTGTGTGCCTGCCAAAGGTATCCCCACACGCAAATGGATTTGCTTGGCACGCTATGCAAATTTTTCTTCACCACTTGACATTGGGAGCAGAGTCTATCACATGACGAACACCATGTCCATTGGTGGTACTCAGTTGGAACCTTTTTCACGAGGGGGTACTTGGCTTGAAAAGATTGAGAAATACTAACTTAAATGACCGTTGACCTCTGCTTTTGACAATCTGTGAGGTCCGTTTATCAAAATTAAGTCTAAAAATGATTTGCCTTTTGTTGGGTCCTATACTAGTTGTGATAGCCTTTTATTGCTGACAAAAACCTGTTCCCTGCAGGTTTTTGCCTCCCCCATAATAATTACATTATTATATTTTGTGGCCTCATCTATTTGTCTTATTGTCTTAGATTTCCTAGTTCTTCCATTATATATGGGAACTTGTAACAAACCCCTATGAATTTTGTATTCTTTACCCCCCCATTTCTACCCATAGAGACCCCACATATACATTTTCCTCCCAGATGTCATCATGTAGGATGGGCTTAAGGCAGGATTTTACGTACAAGCAAACCCTTGCCTATTTGTACGCTCTTTGCTAAACAAACTGTGTATTAACAGCCCAGTCATAGCTAGAGTCCAGCCATGTCTCACTTATACCCATTATGTCATATTTCTCTGCCAATAGTATTACTTCTAATTGCTCAATCTTGTTTGTGAGACATCTGGTATTAATATGCATACATTTTATGTTTATCCTTATCCCTACTACTCCTCTTCCTGCTAATTGTTTTCATCCCACGCCACCCTCTAGTTACCTTACTAAGCCCTTCTTCCCTGTCTCCACTATCTTGCCCTCTACATCTTATTGTCCTCTCCCAGTTCCTAGTTTACACACTCCACCAACCATCCAGCCATCTTCTCACCCAGCACAGCTGCACCTTCTCCTTTGAGGTGCAGCCAATACCTATCATAGAACTCAATAAGCATACCCCATAAGAAAACACTGAACTCATGCAAGTTTCCTGTGCACAGTGTTTTTACTGGAGGTGGCTGATGGACAGGTCTGATCACATGCCTCTCCATTAGCACAAGCACATAAAGTAAAGTCCATAGGGAAGCTGACAGTGGGACACAGAGGAGGAAATGGGTACCTATCTTCTAATATCTACTTTATATACTAGTAAGTTAACCAAAATCATGATTATATCCTTTAAATAACCTGCCATGACTTAACTGGAATCACACATCAGGAAATATCTATAGGAATACAGTTAAATATATCAGCATGGCTGGAGATATACTGAATAAAATGAGGATTGAATAAATAATTTTGTCTTAAAAAAGCATTTTGTAGTCTAAATAGCATCGCATTCCTTAACATTTTAGATAAAGATATATATATAGATATAGATATATAGATATATATACAGTGGGGAAAAAAAAGTATTTAGTCAGCCACCAATTGTGCAAGTTCTCCCACTTAAAAAGATGAGAGAGGCCTGTAATTGACATCATAGGTAGACCTCAACTATGAGAGACAAAATGAGAAAACATATCCAGAAAATCACATTGTCTGATTTTTAAAGAATTTATTTGCAAATTATGGTGGAAAATAAGTATTTGGTCAATAACAAAAGTTCATCTCAATACTTTGTTATATATCCTTTATTGGCAATGACAGAGGTCAAACGTTTTCTGTAAGTCTTCACAAGGTTGGCACGCACTGTTGCTGGTATGTTGGCCCATTCCTCCATGCAGATCTCCTCTAGAGCACTGATGTTTTGGGGCTGTCGCTGGGCAACACGGACTTTCAACTCCCTCCAAAGGTTTTTTACGGGGTTAAGATCTGGAGACTGGCTAGGCCACTCCAGGACCTTGAAATGCTTCTTACGAAGCCACTCCTTCGTTGCCCTGGCGGTGTGCTTGGGATCATTGTCATGCTGAAAGACCCAGCCACGTTTCATCTTCAATGCCCTTGTGGATGGAAGGAGGTTTGCACTCAAAATCTCACAATACATGGCCCCATTCATTCTTTGATGTACACGGATCAGTCGTCTTGGTCCCTTTGCAGAGAAACAGCCCCAAAGCATGATGTTGCCACCCCCATGCTTCACAGTAGGTATGGTGTTCTTTGGATGCAACTCAGCATTCACTCTCCTCCAAACACGACGAGTTGTGTTTCTACCAAACAGTTCTACTTTGGTTTCATCTGACCATATGACATTCTCCCAGTACTCTTCTGGAACATCCAAATGCTCTCTAGCAAACTTCAGACGGGCCCAGATATGTACTGGCTTAAGCAGGGGGACACGTCTCGCACTGCAGGATCTGAGTCCCTGGCAGCGTAGTGTGTTACTGACGGTAGCCTTTGTTACGTTAGTCCCAGCTTTCTGCAGGTCATTCACTAGGTCCCCCTGTGTGGTTCTGGGATTTTTGCTCACCGTTCTTGTGATCATTTTGACCCCACAGGGGAGATCTTGCGTGGAGCCCCTGATCGAGGGAAATTATCAGTGGTCTTGTATGTCTTCCATTTTCTAATTATTGCTCCCACAGTTGATTTCTTCACACCAAGCTTCTTGCCTATTGCAGATTCGGTCTTCCCAGCCTAGTGCAGGTCTACAATTTTGTTTCTGGTGTCCTTCCACAGATCTTTGGTCTTCACCATAGTGGAGTTTGGAGTGTGACTGTTTGAGGTTGTGGACAGGAGTCTCTTATACTGATAACAATGTCAAACAGGTGCCATTACTGCAGGTAATGAGTGGAGGACAGAGGAGCCTCTTAAAGAAGAAGTTACAGGTCTGTGAGAGCCAGAAATCTTGCTTGTTTGTAGGTGACCAAATACTTATTTTCCACCATAATTTGCAAATAAATTCTTAAAAAATCAGACAATGTGATTTTCTAGATATGTTTTCTCATTTTGTCTCTCATAGTTGAGGTCTACCTATGATGTCAGTTACAGGCCGGCCTCATCTTTTTAAGTGGGAGAACTTGCACAATTGGTGGCTGACTAAATACTTTTTTTTCCCCACTGTATATATATCTATATATCTATATATATATCTTTATCTAAAATGTTAAGGAATGGGATGATATTTAGACTACAAAATGCTTTTTTAAGACAATATTATTTATTCAATCCTCATTTTATTCAGTATATCTCCAGCCATGCTGATATATTTAACTGTATTCCTATAGATATTTTTAAGTGGGAGAACTTACACAATTGGTGGCTGACTAAATACTTTTTTCCCCACTGTATATATATATATATGATAAAGGAAATGTAGCATGCTCTTTAGATATAAACACATGTAAAATGCAGGAGACACATTATGACACTCTGGCTGTTGATGATATGGTACTGTCTTTGTACTGTGAACACTCAGACAATAATATAATATTTAGCAGCTTGGAGCTGAATTGACCCCTGGGTAGTTTTATCAGTTCAGTGGATGTGAAGAGCATATCCACTTTGTGCCAAGAGCATGATCTGGAAAATGACAAGTAAATTTCTGTGTATACAGGCTGGCTACTGTATTGTGGCTTAGTATAGCTGTGAATATGCTGGAAGACTACTAATAGACCGCTGATTATGACTATGTAAATGATAGAGCAGACTCTTGGATGTGAATGCTATAGGGCACATTCATGAAATTGTCCAAAACTGTCTATCCTATTTTTTAGGAAGACAATAAGAAATTAAGGATGTGCTGTGATTGTTTGCTATAGGCAACATTTACAGTCTTTTTTTTTTTAGAAAGTGTTATAAATCTCCACTATGTGTTTATTTGACATTGATTTGGGGGCAATTTATGGAAGCTTCCATGCCAGTTTTCTAGAGCTGAAAAGTTGTAACTTTAGGCGCACAAACAATTTTGCGCCATAAACGGGTGTGTTGTGGCAAGGATGATTGCGGGAGGGTGTAACCTCCACTGCCCAGCAGAGTTATCATTTACTCCAGAAAATGGTGTAAATTACAACTCAAATCTATGCAAGTTTCTAGCTGGTGTCAATCTGAGTTTCTGGTGCACAGAGAACAGAATTAATTGAGTCATATCTAATACATTATGTGCATCTCCACTTTGGCAGACAGGTGATCAAGACTGTCGTAGGAATCGGAAATAAAATTAGAAAACTGATCGAACATTATAGATAATAATAATACTAATTCTATATTTCTATCACTGTTCATGTTTAATAAGAAAAAGATATTCGCTGCACACACAAATCAACTGGTGTTCAAAAAAGCAAACATTTATTGATGCAAAAATTCATGACAGAAAAAATGCATAACAGAAATTGGTGCTGCACAAGCAGTAGTTCATAACAGGAATAGATACTTCATAGAAATTGCAACGCCATAGAAGAACAATAAACAGTAACCTGGAGAAAAAGATCAAAAATTGCTGCAATGTTTCGGTCACATGACCTTCATCCAGCTAGATCTATAATAAACATGTACAAACACATTCAGAGACTATACAGATGGCACAAAGTATCTGAGTATATAATGAATAAACATGTTAGGTTGAATAATGTTTACAAATCACATTGTCATAGTATCCAAATGTAACAGCAGAAGTAAGTGTAGGGGAAAGAAGTATAAAGGAAGATAAAAAGGAAGAAAAATAAGACATAAGATAGGTAAATAAATAAGAAAGTAATCAGGGGATAACCACATGAGAAGGGAATAGAGGTATAGAGACAATGAACACACATAAAAACGTGTCAATATAAACAGTGAGGGCTGGCTACAAACATATGGTAATAACGTTGGTACACATACCTTGTCAATACATATAGGGAAATGGCGTTGGCAGGTATAGTGGGGCATAAATCGCGCTTTAAATAAGGGCTTGAAAGGAAATCGGCATTTTATGCATCACCGGAAGTGACGTCATCGTGTAGCGCAAATAAGAGATCCTGCATTAAAAGGGCCTAGCGATATAATGTGTATCGCTATCCGGAAAAGGAAGTGACGTGGTATGGGCATTGTATGCGTTCCAGCGGTGTGTTCCAAGCCTGGAACGCAGAGAATTACTTGGAAGGAAGTGAATAGACAGAGAATGGCACAGGGAACATAGAAGACATGGTAAATAGCAGGGGAAGAGGGACATAAGCAGAATATAAATACTAAAGAGAGGAAAGAAGAGCAGAGATGTAGAATGGTAAAAGTCAAAATAAGAGGGGAAAGAAGAAGAAGAGGGGACAAGGGTATAAAAATAATAAACATGGGGAGAAAGAGAGGTAGAAAAAGAAGGAAATAAAAAGGAAATAAAAAGACAAGAGACAAAATAAATTAAGACATTATCTGAAGGGTTATGGGTAGTAAAGAGCTAACTTATGCTAAATATCACTAGGGCTATACTATACCCAAACCACAGATGAACATCGCTTCATTTTGTCTGTTGAAGAAATGAAAAAGGTGTTAAGTATCAACCAAAAAAGTATAAAAGGCATATATCAATCAACATAGTCCATACATGAGGTATACGAATTAGGAATCATACTGTATACTGTAGTTCCTATCATTGGCTCTATTGAGGCCTGCCAGTTCTATCGTGCCAAGCGTGTGAATCCAATATGATTCTCTTTGTTTAAGGAAAGAAATCCGATTGCCTCCCCTTCTCGGTTGTTGTACCTGTTCAATTACCTGGAATCTTAATTGAGCTATATTTTGTCTATGACCATTGAAATGAGCAGGAATAGGAAGAGTGTTTATATTATTCCTAATGGTGATGCTTGGAAATACGGTCCCGTATATGTTGGGTGGTCTCTCCAACATAAACGAGGCCGCAAGGACATTTTATCAAATAGACCACAAAGGCAGACTCACAGGTAAAGAAGTTATGTATTGGGAAACTGTGACCAGTTTGAGGATGACAAAAGTTTTCTCCTTGAATAACTGCAGAGCATTGTATGTAATGAAGACAAGGGAAAGTACCTCGTCTGGGGGTTGACAAAAATGTTTGGCGAGACACACGCTATAGACTGCCGATGTCCGCTTTCACTAGACTATCCCTAATGTTCTTATCCCTCTTATAGCAGGTCAATGGGGGATTCTTGAATTCTTCGAACCCTAGAAAGGCTCGATGTAGTATGGGCTAATGTTTCTTGATTATCTGATTCATTTTTCTAGAAAAAGGGTGATATTTATGAACAAAAGGAATACGTTTTTGTTTGTTTTTATCTGAGATTACACCCCTTTGCGTTGCCTGTTCTTATAGGGAGGGGGGATAGCCTCTTTCAATGAAGCGCTCAGTCATCTCAGAGATGCGAAGGTCCCTAGTCTGGGGGTCTGTCACTATGCGTGATACACATTGAAACTGTGAAATGGGTAAAGCTTTTTTAGTGTTAGGGGGACGGCTGCTATTATAGGAAAGTAAACTGTTCCTATCTGTAGGTTTGGTATATAAATCAAACTGAATGTCACCCCTAGAATACTTAAGTACCAAAGTATCCAGAAAATTCATGTTCATGTTTAATAGGCATATGCAGGGCATAATGTCCTGAGGGGCGCCCATTTTCACAGAACAAAAATAGAGCATAACCTATACTTTGACAGCCTATTACAAGAGACCCTCAAAATCACCCATTCACAGATGTTTGTGTGAATATATAGTTACTAATGTCAAAGATACAGCAACAGATATTATTATGGGTAAACAGATGGTATCTGTTTAATGAAATAACAAGTTCTATGCAGAAAAAACTCACACACAGTACAGATTGGATATGAACTGGACACAGAGAATTTGTGGTTGATTGTTTGATGCAGTTGCTGCACATATCACTAAATATAAACACAGTCTATGCCTGCAATGCACTGTAAAATACTGTCACTCGGGTGAATTCTTATTCACATGTTGACCCATAACACTATTTAAAGACTAAGCTTCTTATAAAAAATAAAAAAAAACATGGAAATTTATTAGTCTTCACGGAGAAATAGATACAGGAAAAACTTCCAGAATAAACAGAAATATCATTATTATCTATTATTATATTTATATTTTTTATTATTATTATTATTAATATCTCATTAGCGCACATCATAGGAGAAGCTCATAGTTGGGTTTCTTTAAGTTTCATCTCTTGCAGCACTATCTTGGCTCATGCTTGCCTTGCTATTTGTGGGATGGTCACGACATCTTTCAAGGTGTCAGAGAAAGACAGGCAGACTGACAGACCCAGACCTGTGTGTCTGTAAATCAATTATATTCATGTGAGGGAGTGTTCCCCAGCATCCTCAAACTCTTTGCAGCTGTATTTGGAAAACACTAAAATAAGTATACCCTTACCCATGTACTCTAAGATAGAAGTGTGTTGTCAGCAGAATAGACTTAACCCTTATATGTCATGAATATTGTAATCTAATAATATTTAATATGCACTGCAAGCTGCTCTAATAGTAGTGTTACGAGACAGACACACACTTCTCAGTCTCCTTTCTCTATCAGTTAATTAATGTAACCTAGGCCTTCTTCTCCAGTTCTAACTACACTAATCCCCAGGACTTCCACACTGTATTATCAGTGTGTTTTTCCTATCTGTCTCATTCTGACTGTCTGAGACTCTTTCTCTCTAATGTCTCCCCACAAAATAGACACCTACTCTATCAGCTTGGACTTTTTATACTGCTTATGAGTCATCAGTGAACTTAGACCTATAGTCCTTGATCATTGACTGTCCCCTGTCATGAGGACTGCTTGCATGGTATTATGGATGAGCCTGCCTAATCTTGGAAGTCATATGATGTTCTCTGAGGTAATGCCTTTTACATGATGACCATCATTTTAATCGGCTCATATGTTTCAAATCATAAAATGTTTGGATTCACTGGAATCCAAACATTTTCAAAAACATAATGAACTCTGTTTGAAATAATCTGGTTTACTTGCCTCTATTTGTAAATATTTGGCACCTGCCTACAAAGCAGGGGACCAGAGCACTGTTATATAAGTCCTGGTATTTAAGCAATGCAAGACAGTATAATCAATAAGCAATAAGTAACTGTGCATTGTATTAGAGCATTACTAGTTGTGGACACTGCATAGTACTCATTACTTGTTATGCAGTTTTGACTATTGATTTGAGATGGGCAAACCTCTCACGATTCATTTTGTTTCTGGTTCAGCCGATTCAGGTTCCTGATTTGTTTCTGGTCCAACAAATTCGGTACAAAGCGCAACTTAAATTGGCTTAAAACATAGTGTAGAATAATCTCTCTCCTATGTATCTAATTGCCTGAAAAGACCCCAGTGTATAATAATAGCACAAAACCACCTGGAGGGCAAAATCTTATGAATATTCATTTAAACAAATTTTGTGGGGGTTAGTTTGAAGCAGCTTAAGGCTTTCAGAGCATATTATACTAGGGTCCCATATACTGTATGGGACCACTGTGGAGAATTATACTGGAGGAGAGCTCTGGGTAGCATATTATACCATGTGTGGTCCCTTTTCTATTTACATCACATGCCATCTGTTTTATAGCAGCCATGCAATGTTATTACATCCTATCCCTTGGGTAATTACATTGCATGGTCATTATAAAACAGATACTGTGCAATGTAAATAGTGAAGGGGTCATGTCAGTCAAGAAGCATCACAGTCCCTTCAAAAAGCTGATCAGCAGTATTCCGGGTGTTCGACCCACTACTGTTCTCTTACACTGTTAGGACCCCTGCAGATCAGCTGTTTCCCAGAGCACACCGCTACCAGTATTGTTTACATGTCGGGTGCTGTGCTTTCACTCACCATATTCTTGATAACCACAGTTGTGGGTAATATAGCTGTATCCCATTCAAGTATCTGAAATACCACTGCAGCACCCATAACTGTTGCTATGAAGAATACTCTGTAGGGAGGGGGTAGGGGGCAAGTTTGCATCGGGACCACAAGACTTCAATTATTCTACTGGAAGTGACCCCTCTTTGGCAACGGCTATATATGTATATAATGGCAATACACAGAGTTGAGGGGTGTGTGAGACAGAGTCCCTTGTAATGTTTAGATAGAGTATTGCTAGGGAGGACTTTTAGAGCCTGTTTTCTTCTAAAAGGAAATAAAATAGGTTAACAAAGTATATTACAAAAATATTAACCAAACACCCCCCTACAACATAGAAAAGGAAAAGTGAAACAACACTTATACTTCAAGGTTCTGATAATTACTGATAATTGGGATTTAACACACATATATACAGAAACATGTATAGATACATAGACTTACTTTGATCCTATGTGTTAGATAGACCAGCGCTACTGGGTTGAAGTTCTTTAACAACAGGTCCTTAGATACAGTATCTGAATTCCACAAAGTAAAACCTGAAACCTAAGTAGTGTAAGACAACAGTAGGGGCCTGACCTGAACAGTTATTAGCTTAAGTCACCTGTAAGAACCTTCCACAGAATAGAAAACCACAGAAAATCCAAATGCTGCCGTGTCAGGCTATAATACAATTTAATTGAATTTTACTGTACAGACGTGTCCACACTTACTTTAACCCAAGTCAAATACTTCAATTTTTCATGAATCCAATCCATATGTAAATATTATGAATCTATATAAATAGAATGTTTTATCATTATTATTATTAATAATAATAATAATCCAGTATTGTAAAAGGCTATCAGAATATCATAAAACCATGTTGTTTTGAAAAGTGGTCATCTCTATATTTATTCTTTTTTAGCAATACAAACGCTAACACAGTTTCTCTTTAAGTCTGATATATCTAAATCAGATGTTTATCTGTTTAAGAAGAACATTGTGTCCACAGTAGTTCCTACAGCTCTCAAGAAGCTAGAATACTAGAATGACATTAAAGCCATTGTCTGTCATTACTGATTTATTACATCCTGAGGACTAAAGCACTTCACTAAGCCAGCACTTCTTTCCTAGAGGTAGTAAAGCAAATGATATTAAACAATAACTTTCCTCTAGCCTAGGATGTCTTTTTCTAGACTTTTCTCCAAAGATTCAGGATGAAAATACAGTAAATCTGTTCTGTTACTTTTTTTTTTTTTAATTAAGATTCTATTTATATAATTGGAAGCAAAAGGATAAGTTGTTGATTTGTCACTTGTGTCCCAGTAACCGTCAATATTGTACCTATACTAAAATATAACTCCAAACCGTTCAATATTTATTCCCTTAGGGTTAGTCCACAGAAAATTCTCCTGATCGTGTGCAGCATATTACACTCCAAAATCACTGCAGCAAAAACCATTACTAATGTTGAAATCTGCAGGTAAAACCTGTAGTAATAATTGACATGCAGCATGTCTAAAACCTGCAAAGACTAAAGTAGCCAACCTTCTAAACTGTGTAAGGCTACATTCACACGACCGAGGTGCTAAATGGCCATTTTTCACAGCATTTTACACCCGAGGGACACCGATTTTCACAGATCCCCCATACATTACAGTGTATGGAGGGATCCATGAACCCAGACAAAAATAGAACATGTGAATAGCCCCTATACACAGACATTGAATTTAATGCTGCCATGTGACATCCCTTAAAAAAACAGACATCACACGGCCATTATTCACTGTCGCATGAATATACAGTGGGGAAAAAAGTATTTAGTCAGCCACCAATTGTGCAAGTTCTCCCACTTAAAAAGATGAGGCCGGCCTGTAATTGACATCATAGGTAGACCTCAACTATGAGAGACAAAATCAGAAAACAAATCCAGAAAATCACATTGTCTGATTTTTTTTAAGAATTTATTTGCAAACTATGATGGAAAATAAGTATTTGGTCACCTACAAACAAGCAAGATTTCTGGCTCTCTCAGACCTGTAACTTCTTCTTTAAGAGGCTCCTCTGTCTTCCACTCATTACCTGTAGTAATGGCACCTGTTTGAAATTATCAATATAAAAGACACCTGTCCACAACCTCAAACAGTCACACTCCAAACTCCACTATGGTGAAGACCAAAGAGCTGTGGAAGGACATCAGAAACAAAATTTTAGACCTGCACCAGGCTGGGAAGACTGAATCTGCAATAGGCAAGCAGCTTGGTGTGAAGAAATCAACTGTGGGAGCAATAATTAGAAAATGGAAGACATACAAGACCACTGATAATTTCCCTCGATCAGGGGCTCCACGCAAGATCTCACCCCATGGAGTCAAAATGATCACAATAACGATGAGCAAAATCCCAGAACCACACGGGGGGACCTAGTGAATGACCTGCAGAAAGCTGTGAATAAAGTAACAAAGGCTACCGTCAGTAACACACTACGCTGCCAGGGACTCAGATCCTGCAGTGCCAGACGTGTCCCCCTGCTTAAGCCAGTACATATCCGGGGCCCGTCCGAAATTTGCTAGAGAGCATTTGGATGTTCCAGAAGAGTATTGGGAGAATGTCATATGGTCAGATGAAACCAATGTAGAACTGTTTGGTAGAAACACAACTCGTCGTGTTTGGAGGAGAGTGAATGCTGAGTTGCATCCAAAGAACACCATACCTACTGTGAAGCATGGGGGTGGCAACATCATGTTTTGGGGCTGTTTCTCTGCAAAGGGACCAGGACGACTGATCCGTGTACATGAAAGAATGAATGGGGCAATGTATCGTGAGATTTTGAGTGCAAACCTCCTTCCATCAGCAAGGGTATTGGAAATGAAACGTGGCTGGGTCTTTCAGCATGACAATGATCCCAAGCACACCACCAGGGCAATGAAGGAGTGGCTTCGTAAGAAGCATCTCTCATAGTTGAGGTCTACCTATGATGACAATTACAGGCTTCTCTCATCTTTTTAAGTGGGACAACTTGCACAATTGGTGGCTGACTAAATACTTTTTTCCCCACTGTAACTTAATAGCTAATCTATGTTACTAAAACTCAGTTCCTAGTCACATGAAATATACACAGAAGAGTGTCAAGTGTGATTATAGTAATAAGATACAAAGTACCGAATTGGTTAAGCATATGAATTATATGCTATATACTATTGAGTATGACGCTAGGTTCACACTAGCATTCAGTTTTCCATTCTTCAGGTCCGTTTCGGGTCCACCTGGTTGCAGGACTTTTCTCTCCACCTATTTCAAGCGGAGTCCCCTAACGCTAGTGTGAACCAACCCTTACCATGTTAGAAAATAAGTGAACCTTCTTTCTTCAGCAGTATGGTAAACTTTCCAGTAAGCTCATTTTATATTCATCAAGAAGTTTTTCAAAATTCTTCTTCTCCAGGTCAATACAATATACCAAAATATATGACAACAGCAAAAACAGCATATTGGGACCTCAGAATGCTTACCATACTACTGTGTCCTCAGCTTCACACTTGCAGTATTCCAGGGTTCCAAGCTAGTTTGAAGTGAAATTCTTGAATACGGCTTCCATGTCTCAGTAACAGGACACAAGTATTTATGGGGTGTCTAAATTAAGATGCCAGTACGTCAAACCTAGTGATCATCTTTGCGATAAAGTAAAATGTTGACTGAGCTCAAATACATAGTGGAAAGATTTCACAAAAGAATGGAAGCTGCTATAGAAAATGGAGAGGACCTGGTTACTATTTTGGAGAAAGATGCTGAGAAAGCAGGTAAGTATTTTGTTTGTATGGTTTAGGTGTCCACATACTTTTTAGTTATTGGCCTTATTTACTAGTACAATAATTCAATAATAGGTTTAAGAGAAAGAAAGAAAGAAAGAAAGAAAGAAAGAAAGAAAGAAAGAAAGAAAGAAAGAAAGAAAGAAAGAAAGAAAGAAAGAAAGAAAGAAAGAAAGAATAGATAAATGAAGGGTCCAGTGCAAGTTCTACTTTTGGTTTTCTATTGAGGATAAAATTAAACATGAGTAGAAATAAATGCTGCCACTCAGATATCCGCACATTTGCATGCATAAATGCTAAAATGACCTGTTTTATAATGTGCACACTCCTAGTCTATTAGCAATACAGTATTATATAATAATAGTTGTCACGTGCATGCATCTATTTCATTGATTCGTAATTGGAAGCTTGTAAGGTGAAAAATCTATTGGATCCATTCCCCTCATACAGAACATATGGAATAGTCCTTAGAGGTATAGGCTCCTGCTTGATTAAATTGATTTTTGAAATGCTGTGTAAAAATTTAAGTTTTCTACAGAACTAATAAATATGTGCAATAATGTGAATTTCTTATATAGTTCAAACTCTTCAGGTTCAAATAGCAGCACATACCACAATTTCTAGGATGCCCATGCAACTAGTGGAAAAGTTTCACTCAGGCGAGAACCACAAGCAAATAGACTTGATTTTCCCATGTGTGTTTTTTGCCAATTTTATGCAACTTGGGCATGTGACACATGTCAAAGCTATGTACTTCACCTGTACAAACTATTCTGCTGAAAAATTCTTAAAAAACTGCATAGGCCACAAATCCTCAGATGCTGCCTTGCAAAATAGTGCATGTACATAAGATAAGATAATCCTTTAATAGTCCCATCATGGGGAAATTCAGTTTGTTACAGCAGCATAGATAATACAACCACAAATGTCCATATATTGTCAGTATCAATACCCAAAATTAGCTTATTATACAGGTACTATATAACCTGCTCTATGCCTCCACCTGTCCCATCACACACGGGAAGAAATTTTTAAAAAATCAAATGGAAAGGGGAGAATTCATAGCATTTTTTGAGCCAAACCCAGGAGTGGCTACGAAAGGAATGGGAAATATAAAGTGAACATTTATACTTCTCCCTTCTGCTCAACCCATTCCTGGCTTTGGTTCAAAAACTGCACCAAAATCTGCAACAAAAAAAGTTGCATTTCCGCAATGTGGGGTTTCAGCCTAGGGCTAAGGCCCCACGTAGCAAGCCGCAGATAAAAAGCACTGCAGAAAAAAAGCACTGGAAACGCATCAAGGTTTTTCCTGCAGCGCTTTTTACAGGAAGTAAGCAGAGTTTTCCTCTATGGATTTTCTGCTTCTATTATAGTATCTTTGAAATCGCAGCATTTCCGCCTCAGATTTATTTCTGCAATGTGTGGATGGGATTAGCCACTTTGCAGGTACTGTAAAATGCCGTGGTTTTTGCCATGGAAAAATCGCGGTGTTTAAGCTACATGGGGCCCCGGGCCTAAAAGTTTCAGTTCAGTCTGCTGTCAAGGTTTGCATTGCTGTCAGTGTGTAGTATGAGGATTAATCCCATATGATTGTGCTGCTGTGAGGCTGTACAGGATGGATTCATTGGAATGGCTTTTTACACAATGATCAGTCCTCTATACTAAGTAGTAATTGCTCACAGCTAAGTTCACTTGAGACAATAAAATAATTTTAGTGACAATAAAACTGTCTCTTATGTGTAAAATGATCAATATAATGGTGCATTCAATTTTAGCCAATGAATTATTGAGCAGAAGTTTGATGGGTGCTATATATATTGAATGTTGAGGCTCATTGTTATTGATCTTGTTTTGCTTCTATGGATAAATTATCACTTGCTTCATGTTTTTCACATTCTTCATTTTCTAATTATCAGCATAATTTATTTATTGTCACAGGTATTTATCACAAATTCAGTCTTAATGATCTTCAGTGTCTTTTGTAAGTGTTAGAAGCCTGGTATCCCAGCGACAACAGAGCTATATGCATCTGTATATTAACTGATACAAGCTTGGTAGTGAGCTGTTTTACAAAGCCAGTATAGCCATAGCCCTATTAACTTAGCAAGATGTATTATTACTTTTCCATCACTTCCAGTATATAGTGCCTGCAGCAACTTCTGTCCAGTGACACCAGTTCCTTGTTCAGTATAAGTTACACATGTACAAACTAGGACCAATTTGTGGGGAAAATTATGTCCAATAATGTCGATATGGATACTTAAATCAATTTCCAGAGTTAAATGTATGTAAACCAGTAATATGGAACAGCTAAATATTACAAAATTGAGTGCAGCATATGTGTTAATACAGTGCTGGCCAAAAGTATTGGCACCCCTGCAATTCTGTCAGATAATACTCAATTTCTTCCAGAAAATGATTGCAATCACAAATGCTTTGGTAATAATATCTTCATTTAATTTGTCTTCAATGGAAAACCACAAAAAGAATTGTCAAAAAGCCAAATTGGATATCATTCCACACCAAACATAAAAAAGGGGGTGGACAAAAGTATTGACACCCTTTGAAAAATCATGTAATGCTTCTCTAATTTGTGTAATTAACAGCACCTGTTACTTACCTGTGGCACATAACAGGTGGTGGCAATAACTAAATCACACGTGCAGCCAGTTGAAATGGATTAAAGTTGACTCAACCTCTGTCCTGTGTCCTTGTGTGTACCACATTGAGCATGGAGAAAAGAAAGAAGACCAAAGAACTGTCTGAGGAATTGAGAAGCAAAATTGTGAGGAAGCATGAGCAATCTCAAGGCTACAAGTCCATCTCCAAAGACCTGAATAAACCTGTGTCTACCGTGCGCAGTGTCATCAAGAAGTTTAAAGCCCATGGCACTGTGGCTAACCTCCCTAGATGTGGACGGAAAAGAAAAATTGACGAGAGATTTCAACGAAAGATTGTGCGGATGGTGGCACAAGAACCTCGACTAACATCCAAACAAGTTCTAGCTGCCCTGCAGTCCGAGCGTACAACAGTGTCAACCCGTACTATCCGTCGGCGTCTGAATGAAAAGGGACTCTATGGTAGGATACCCAGGAAGACCCCACTTCTGACCCAGAGACATAAAAAAGCCAGGCTGGAGTTTGCCAAAACTTACCTGAGAAAGCCAAAGACTTTTTGGAAGAATGTTCTCTGGTCAGATGAGACAAAAGTAGAGCTTTTTGGGAAAAGGCATCAACATAGAGTTTACAGGAAAAAAAAAAGAGGCCTTCAAAGATAAGAACACGGTCCCTACAGTCAAACATGGCGGAGGTTCCCTGATGTTTTGGGGTTGCTTTGCTGCCTCTGGCACTGGACTGCTTGACCGTGTGCATGGCATTATGAAGTCTGAAGACTACCAACAAATTTTGCAGCATAATGTAGGGCCCAGTGTGAGAAAGCTGGGTCTCCCTCAGAGGTCATGGGTCTTCCAGCAGGACAATGACCCAAAACACACTTCAAAAAGCACTAGAAAATGGTTTGAGAGAAAGCACTCTGGTTTGAGAGACTTCTAAAGTGGCCAGCAATGAGTCCAGACCTGAATCCCATAGAACACCTGTGGAGAGATCTCAAAATGGCAGTTTGGAAAAGGCACCCTTCAAATCTCAGGGACCTGGAGAAATTTGCCAAAGAAGAATGGTCTAAAATTCCAGCAGAGCATTGTAAGAAACTCATTGATGGTTACCGGAAGCGGTTGTTCGCAGTTATTTTGTCTAAAGGTTGTGACTTTTTTTCATTCTCTTTTGTGTTCTTTCATTGCAAGCAAAATAAATGAAGATATTATTACCAAAGCATTTGTGATTGCAATCATTTTCTGGAAGAAAATGAGTATTATCTGACAGAATTGCAGGGGTGCCAATACTTTTGGCTAGCACTGTAGGTACAATAATATCCAAAACAACGGACACATACAAGCTAACAATGTGCACTCTCAAATTAGAGGCAAAGAACAATATACCTTTACTAGAAATACATTGAAACAGTGAAAAACACACTGACATAGAATAGATGAAGAGGATCACATCAAAATGAACTCCCATCCACACAGAAAAATAACCGCAATAGAAATGCTGTGATTTCCAAAACTGTTGCGTTTTGGAAATTGCAGCATGTCCGTTATACCTACGGAAACATTGACGGTTTCCCTATAGGTATAATTGAAGCAGAAAGTCCGCAGAGGAAACCTCTGCGGACTTTCTGTGAAAAGCGTTGCTGGGAAAAACCGCAAGGTGTTTCCGCCACAGTTTTTCCCACAACAACTTTTTGCTGTGGCCCTCTACATGGGGCCTTAGCGTCAAGGAGTTTTACTAGAGATATATATATATATATACAGTACAGACCAAAAGTTTGAACACACCTTCTCATTCCAAGAGTTTTCTGTATTTTCATGACTATAACAATTGTAGATTCACACTGAAGGCATCAAAACTATGAATTAACACGTGGAATTATATACTTAACAAAAAAGTGTGAAACAACTGAAAATATGTCTTATATTCTAGGTTCTTCAAAGTAGCCACCTTTTGCTTTGATTACTGCTTTGCACACTCTTGGCATTCTCTTGATGATCTTCAAGAGGTAGTCACCTGAAATGGTCTTCCAACAGTCTTGAAGGAGTTCCCAGAGATGCTTAGCACTTGTTGGCCCTTTTGCCTTCACTCTGCGGTCCAGCTCACCCCAAACCATCTCGATTGGGTTCAGGTCTGGTGACTGTGGAGGCCAGGTCATCTGGCGTAGCACTCCATCACTCTCCTTCTTGGTCAACTAGCCTTTACACAGTCTGCAGGTGTGTTTGGGGTCATTGTCCTGTTGAAAAATAAATGATGGTCCAACTAAACGCAAACCGGATGGAATAGCATGCTGCTGCAAGATGCTGTGATAACCATGCTGGTTCAGCATTCCTTCAATTTTGAATAAATCACCAACAGTGTCACCAGCAAAGCACCCCCACACCATCACACCTCCTCCTCCATGCTTCACGGTGGGAACCAGGCATGTAGAGTTCATTCGTTCACCTTTTCTGTGTCGCACAAAGACACGGTGGTTGGAACCAAAGATCTCAAATTTGGACTCATTAGAACAAAGCACAGATTTCCACAGGTCTAATGTCCATTCCTTGTGTTCTTTAGCCCAAACAAGTCTCTTCTGCTTGTTGCCTGTCCTTAGCAGTGGTTTCCTAGCAGCTATTTTACCATGAAGGACTGCTGCACACAGTCTCCTCTTAACAGTTGTTGTAGAAATGTTTCTGCTGCTAGAACTCTGTGTGGCATTGACCTGGTCTCTAATCTGAGCTGCTGTTAACCTGCGATTTCTGAGGCTAGTGACTCGGATGAACTTATCCTCCGCAGCAGAGGTGACTCTTGGTCTTCCTTTCCTGGGGCGGTCCTCATGTCAGCCAGTTTCTTTGTAGCACTTGATGGTTTTGGCCACTGCACTTGGGGACACTTTCAAAGTTTTCCCAATTTTTCGGACTGACTGACCTTTATTTGTTAAAGTAATGATGGCCACTCGTTTTTCTTTACTTAGCTGCTTTTTTCTTGCCATAATACAAATTCTAACACTCCATTCAGTAGGACTATCAGCTGTGTATCCACCTGACTTCTGAACAACACAACTGATGGTCCCAACCCCATTTATAAGGCAAGAAATCCCACTTATTAAACCTGGCAGGGTACACCTGTGAAGTGAAAACCATTTCAGGTGACTACCTTCTGAAGCTCATCAAGAGAATGCCAAGAGTGTGCAAAGCAGTAATCAAAGCAAAAGGTGGCTACTTTGAAGAACCTAGAATATAAGAAATATTTTCAGTTGTTTCACACTTTTTTAAGTATATAATTCCACAAATACAGAAAACTCTTGGAATGAGAAGGTGTGTCCAAACTTTTGGTCTGTACACTATATATATATTATATTATAATTTACAAAAAAATGTGCTGGAATTATTTTTTCTAATTGAGACCAACTAAAAATTTTTACACCTTTTACTGAAATGTGACCAACACAATCTCTGTAACGATCACTTCCTTTCTGGTGCTGATCATGTGCTGTTCATTGTGCACATGACTTCAGTTGTTAGCCATACCCATCATGAGCGTGATGTCATCACTGATGAAAGCAGCATTTGTCTAAATTTACTGACTGCCAGAGCAGCCAGGAGGAGTTGGGGGCTGATCCTGATCACCAGACAAGCCAGCACCTGGTTCACAACAGTGATTAGAGGCAGAAGCAGCAATGTAGACAAACACATTTTTTTAATTTGTATTTATTTTTAACTATTCTAGCCTCTCTCTTGTCGCCATCGGACAGGCATTCTTCTGTGAGTGGTCAGAGTGTTTTATAGACAGTGACGGGCTAGCAGCATGGTAGATGCATAAGGAGAGTGAAGGAAGGAGATGAGCAACATGTGCAAAATATGTGAATGCTTTGTCATTAGCATTATGCAGGTAAAACTACATGCTTTAAGAATATATACTGTACATACAGTGAGGAAAAAAAGTATTTAGTCAACAAATCCAGAAAATCACATTGTCTGCTTTTTAAAGAATTTATTTGCAAATTATGGTGGAAAATAAGTATTTGGTCAATAACAAAAGTTCATCTCAATATTTTGTTATATATCCTTTGTTGGCAATGACAGAGGTCAAACGTTTTCTGTAAGTCTTCACAAGGTTGGCACATACTGTTGCTGGTATGTTGGCCCATTCCTCCATGCAGATCTCCTCTAGAGCAGTGATGTTTTGGGGCTGTCACTGGGCAACACGGACTTTCAACTCCCTCCAAAGGTTTTCTATGGGGTTGAGATCTGGAGACTGGCTAGGCCACTCCAGGACCTTGAAATGCTTCTTACGAAGCCACTCCTTCGTTGCCCTGGCGGTGTGCTTGAAATCATTGTCATGCTGAAAGACCCAGCCACATTTAATTTTCAGTGCTCTTGCTGATGGAAGGAGGTTTGCACTCAAAATCTCACGATACATGGCCCCATTCATTCTTTCATGTACATGGATCAGTCGTCCTGGTCCCTTTGCAGAGAAACAGCCCCAAAGCATGATGTTGCCACCCCCATGCTTCACAGTAGGTATGGTGTTCTTTGGATGCAACTCAGCATTCACTCTCCTCCAAACACGACGAGTTGTGTTTCTACCAAACGGTTCTACTTGGGTTCATCTGACTATATGACATTCTCCCAATACTCTTATGGAACATGCAAACGCTCTCTAGCAAACTTCAGACAGGCCCGAATATGTACTGGCTTAAGCAGGGGGACACATCTGTCACTGCAGGATCTGAGTCCCTGGCGGCATAGTGTGTTACTGACAGTAGCCTTTGTTACGTTAGTCCCAGCTTTCTGCAGGTCATTCACTAGGTCCCCCTGTGTAGTTCGGGGATTTTTGCTCACCGTTCTTGTGATCATTTTGACTCCACAGGGTGAGATCTTGCGTGGAGCCCCTGATTGAGGGAGATTATTAGTGGTCTTGTATGTCTTCCATTTTCTAATTATTGCTCCCACAGTTGATTTCTTCACACCAAGCTTCTTGACTATTGCAGATTCGGTCTTCCCAGCCTAGTGCAGGTCTACAATTTTGTTTCTGGTGTCCTTCCACAGATCTTTGGTCTTCACCATAGTGGAGTTTGGAGTGTGACTGTTTGAGGTTGTGGACAGGAGTCTCTTATACTGATAACAATGTCAAACAGGTGCCATTACTGCAGGTAATGAGTGGAGGACAGAGGAGCCTCTTAAAGAAGAAGTTACAGGTTTGTGAGAGCCAGAAATCTTGCTTGTTTGTAGGTGACCAAATACTTATTTTCCACCATAATTTGCAAATAAATTCTTAAAAAATCAGACAATGTGATTTTCTAGATCTGTTTTCTCATTTTGTCTCTTATAGTTGAGGTCTACCTATGATGTCAATTACAGGCCTCTCTCATCTTTTTAAGTGGGAGAACTTACACAATTGGTGGCTGACTAAATACTTTTTTCCCCCACTGTATATATGCAGTATATTAATGTATGCATATATATGTAACTATATAAAGTGTGTAAGTACGGATGCTGGGAGGGGCTACCTGGAAGAGCACTGACACTCCCAAATCCAGGAAGTAGAAATCAGCAAGGCTGAAAATATGACTAACGGTAAAAATGGTCCAAACACACATAAAGCACTCAGTTATGTTTATTAATTTATATAACAAGCATTTCTTACCTTTAGTCACATTTTCTTAGTCCCCTTTAGAGGGATGTCTAGAATCGTAAAATTTTTGATACTCATGACCTAACCACAGGATAGGTTATCAATATCAGATTGGTTGGGGGTTCTTGCTTTTATTCAAGTGAATGGGAGCAAGGCTGTCCTATGCTCCACGGCTACACTAAATGGACTTGTAGCAGTGGTGCCTGGAACTGCAGCCCCACTCCCATTCACTTGAATAGGAACAGGGCTGCTTCCAGCTGTATACCTAGTATATGGCTTTTGGTGGCTGCATCAGCTGATCGGTTCAGGGTTCAGGTGTTGGACCCTAATCAACCTGATAATGGTGACCTATACTGTGGTTAGGTCATCAGTATCAAAAATCTTCAGATCCTGGACTACCCTTTAAATTAAAGGTTCACACCATTAAATAGGGGACCCAGTTCAGTGTGATCCATAGTTACATAGTAGATGAGGTTGGATGAAGTCATCAGTCCATCAAGTCCAACCTATAATCCTACAATGTTGATCCAGAGGAAGGCAAAAAAAAAACCCCATGAGGCTTATGCCAATTGCCCCATTTCATGGGAAAAAATTCCTTCCCGACTCCAATCTGGCAATCAGTATAAAACCCTGGATCAACGTGCCCTTAAAATTTAGAACCCATAACCCGTAATGTTGGTCTGTTCGAGGAAGGCATCTGGCCCTTTTTGAACTTGTTCAATGAATCCATCACCACCACTTCCTGGGGCAGAGAGTTCCATAGCCTCACTGTTCTTACTATAAAGAATCCTCTTCTATGTTGCTGGTGAAACTTTCTCTCCTCCAGTAGTAGAGGATTTCATTAGAAAGTTCTTTGTGCTGTCCCTTCACATATTTGTACATTGTTATTAGATATCCCCATATATATGTCTTTTCTCTAAACTGAATAACCCCAAGTTTGTTAATCTATCATTGTACTCCAATCCACCCATTCCCCTAATAATTTTGGTTGCCCTTCTTTGCACTCTTTCTAGTTCGATTATGTCTTTCTTGTATACTGGGGCCCAGAATTGTGCACAATAGTCTAAGTGTGGCCGTACCAGTGATTTGTATAGAGGCATAACTATTTTCTTCCCATCCCATAATTTTATTTGCCTTGGCAGCAGCTGCCTGGCACTGGTCACTAAAGGTAAGCTTACTGTCCACCACAATCCCCAAGTCTTTTTCATTGGCAGTCTTACCCAGTAATTTACTATTAAGTACATAATCATACATTTTATTTCGTCAACCAAAATGCATAACTTTACATTTGTCAATATTAAACTTCATTTGCCAAGTCTCAGCCCATGCTTCCAGCTTCCTTAGATCCCCTTGTAATATTCTATTATCCTCCTCATTTTTGATTACCTTGCAAAGTTTAGTATCATCTGCAAATATGGACACCCTACTTTGCAAACCGTCTACCAACTCATTAATAAAGATATTAAACAGGAGAGGGCCCAATACTGACCCCTGTGGCACCCCACTGGTGACTGGGACCCAGTCTGAATATTTACCAATAATAAGCACTCTCTGTTTCCTATCAGTGAGCCAGTTGCAAACCCAAATGCATATGTTTTCCCCCAGTCCCAACATTCTCATTTTGCATATCAACCTTTTATGTGGTACAGTATCAAAAGCCTTTGAAAAGTTCAGATACACAAAGTCCACTGCATTACCCATATCCAGTCTTGAACTGACCTCTTCATAGAAGCTGATCAGATTAGTCTGACAGGACCGATTCCTCATAAACCCATGCTGATTGGGTGTTATAAGATTATTTACATTGAGGTACTCCAGAATAGCATCTCTTAGAAAGCTCTCAAATATCTTACCCACCACAGAAGTCAAACTTACAGGCCTATAGTTTCCAGGCTCACTTTTAGACCCCTTTTTGAAAATTGGCACCACATTTGCTATGCGACAATCAAGTCGAACATACCCAGTCATTACTGAATCCTTAAATAATAGATATAAGGGTCTGTCTATCACCATACATAATTCCCTCAGAACTCGGGGGTGTATGCCATCTGGACCTGGCGATTTCTCTGTTTTAGTGTTTTGAAGGCGGCACCGCACTTCCTCCTGGGTTAAACAGGTGACATTTAATGGAGAGTTAACATTACCCTTAATCATGTTGCTGGCCTTTGGATTTTCTTGTGTAAACACTGTAGAGAAGTTGTGCTTTTTCCTCATCCCCCTCCACCATTACAGCCAGATTATTTTTTTGAGGGCCCACATTGTCAGTTTTTATTCTCTTGTTATTTATGTAATTGAAGAATAATTTTAGATTATTTTTACTTTCCTTGGCAATTTTTCTCTCAGCCTTGATCTTCGCCTCCTTTATTTGTCTTTTACACAATTTATTTTTCTCTTTGTAGTTTTTTAATGCTGTATCACTACTTTATTTTTTTAGCACTTTAAATGCTTCCTTTTTATCCCTCATTGCACTCCTTACCGTTTTAGTTAGCCATATTGGTTTTCTATGATTTCTGGCCCGCTTATTCCCATAAGGGATATGTTTTTTAATGGTCCTATTTAGAAGGCTTTTGAAAATGTCCCATTTTGTTTTTGTTCCGGTCACTTTGAGGACATTGTCCCAGTTTGCTGCTAAGCTCCTCTCTTAGCTGGTTAAAAATGGTCTTTCTGAAATTTAGTGTTTTTGTTCCCCCTCTACTGAACATTTTTTTAATATGTACAAGAAAACTTATTATGTTGTGGTCACTATTACCAAGATGACGCCCAACCTCCACTTTTGACAATGTGTAAGGTTCATTTGTTAAAATTAGGTCTAAAAGTGCCTTGCCTCTTGTTGGGTCCTGCACTAGTTGCGATAGATAATTGTCTTTTATTACTGACAAAAACCTTTGTTGGACCTGCAGGTTTCTGCCTCCCAGTTGATATCTGGGTAGTTGAAATCCCCCATAATAATGACTTTATTATGCTTTGTGGCCTCATCTATTTGTTTTATTAGTACATTTTCAGCTTCTTCCATTATATTTGGAGATTTCATTATTCTTTGTTCCTCCCTTAATTTCCACCCATAAGGACTCCACATATTAATTTTCCTTCCAGATTTCCTCACGCAGAACTGGCTTAAGGCAGGATTTTACCTATAAGCAAACCCCTCCCCCTTTCCTATTGGTGCGCTCCTTTCTAAACATACTGTACCCCTGTATATTTACAGCCCAGTCATAGCTAGAGTCCAGCCATGTCTCACTTATCCCCACCATGTCATATTTCTCTTCCAACATTATCACTTCTAGTTCCTCCATCTTGTTAATGAGACTTCTGGCGTTAGTATACATACATTTCAAGGATTTATCATTATCCCTACTGTTCCACTGCCTACTGACTGTTGTAACCCCACCCCCTGCTCCACCCCCAGTTACATTATTTAGCCCTCTTTCCATTTCTACACTATCTTGCCCTTTACATCTGTTACCCTCCCCCCCAGTACCTAGTTTAAACACTCCTCCAACCGTCTAGCCATCTTCTCTCCCAGCACAGCTGCACCCTCCCCCACTGAGATGCAGCCCATCCCTACCATAGAACCTGTAGCCCACAGCAAAGTTGGTCCAGTTCTCCAGGAACCCAGACCCCTCCTTCCTACACCAACTATTGAGCCACTTGTTTACCTCCCTAATATCCCGCTGCCTTTTTCTGTTCCCCTAATAATTGAATCCCCCACTACCAGCACCTGTCTAGGCTTCTCTGCACTCCTATTCCCCTATTTACTGGAGCAGACATTCCCCCGGCGGTCAGAGGAAGTGTCTTGCTGCAGCAGCGTTACTCCTGTACTAACATCCGTCTCACCTGCCAATTTAGCAAACTTGTTGGGGTGTGCCAGTTCAGGACTAACCTCCCTGGCACTCTTCTCACTACCCGGCTGCTTTCTAACTGTCACCCAGCTAGCTGCCTCATGTTCCTGCACCTCCATGCTACCAGCCCCCTCTGCACTTACCCCAGCGAGTTCCTACTCTGTGAGAAACAAACTCCTTTCCAAGTTATCAATGGATCTCAGTCTTGCAATTTGCTCATTTAGATCCATGATCTGGGCTTCCAAATGTGCGACGTGCTTACATTTTGCACAGCAGTATGCCCCCCTCAAGCGGCTGCTCAAGCAGAGAATACATGCTGCAAGGTGTACACTGGACCGCATTGCTAAGCATGGAACACATTTTACCTGATGGGGATGTTTTTTTTTGTAAAGTTCCTAAATCTAAAGTCACTTAATCTTAAGTCACATTTAGATCAAACACAATTGGAATCAAACCACACTCGCCAGCTCACCCACTCGCTTTATACTTAGCCTTTAAAGCTGCTCCAAATTGCAGAAAAAGCTGCAAAGGGCATACAGGGGGTTCAGTGGATGGTACCCTCTGATGTGGGTATGCGATGTTACTTAACAGTTGTACATTGCCAATGCACTGTAATATACATCAATATCAGCCACAACTCCCATAAAATACTTGAATTTCCCTAGTTCTAGATGATACAATAATTCCAATACAGTATTTCCAGACAGAGTGAATGAAAGCAGTTCTACTACCAGTCACATTGCTCAATTAATAGTAGTGATATGTAATGCATAGAATCAGTAATGGCATCATTGAAAATAATGTAAAATATTGTACCAACAACAGCCACAATTTAAAGATACAAGCACAGTAAACTGATACAGTAATGACATGCTGTATTGTTTTCAGAGCATAGATGTATAAAATATTAGCTTTAGTATGAAAGGCACATAACCAGATGCTTATAAATCCTTATTTATCACACAAAACTCTTTTATTCTGTCATTAAAAAGTCAAAAAAAGGTTTGCTGAATGTGAGAACTTCTCGTGACTTACTTAGAGGTCGCTGATACAAGAATTCACAAAAAAATAATTTAACTAAAGAATGCCTTTTATTCCTTTCACTGGGGTTTCAGAGGACATGATAATCATTGAATTTGCATAGCTTCATGAATCTCTTGTCATGTATCCATTTGTATCACATTCCTCTTGAATGTATACAAATTTTGAATTCAGGTTTGCAGCCTTTTGTTTGTAAGTATAGAATTTGGAGTTGTTGCTCTAGGTTATAATTAACATCACATATAGAGATAGCTGTCCCTGTGTATAAGGCTTTATCCCTGTCAATACAGCACATATGTTTAGGTATAATTAAGGACTCATTAGTGTAAGTCTTATTTATGTATCAGTACCTTATCTTAATTACAGGCCATTGATCTAGGTATAAAGCTGCTATTCTCTGACAATTCTGATTTCTGGGCTAAATGGTCTTTCTTCATCCGATAAAATATGCTGTCATTCAATCTTGTAAAGCATGTATTTATGTACTCATTCAGAATGATATACAGTTGTGCTAAAAAGTTTACATACCCCGGCAGATTTTGGTTTTTTTGGCCTTTTTTCAGAGAATATGAATGATAACACAAAAACTTTTTCTCCACTTATGGTTAGTGGTTGGTTGAAGCCATTTATTGTCAAACTTCTGTGTTTTCTCTTTTTAAATCATAATGACAACCAAAACATCAAAATGACCCTGTTCAAAAGTTCACATATCCTGGTGATTTTGGACTGACAACATGCTCAGAAGTTGACACAAAGGGGTTTGAATGGCTACTGAAGGTAACATCCTCACCTGTGACCCTGACATTGGCACTGAGGATGTTGTCTCACCCCTCACCTCACTTACCATTGCTGTGGCCACTTTTCCACCCCCCTCCCCCACTCTTATTCTACCTAAGAATGAAGACAACACAAGTTAGGTTGGATTAATTGGCCACAGTAGCCATTTTATTACAATAACAATACAAATATATATATAACCATATTTTATACAAAAAACCCCAAATAAATACCTTTAAAAATAAACCCCTCAAATAAATTAAACAGCAAATTATATACCAACTTAAATAACAAATAAATAACAAATTAAATAACAATTAACCCCACCTTTCCCTGATAACATCTATCTCTATCTCAACTCCAAGGACCCCCCGCCCCGCCACAGCGCGCACGCCTTGACCCCCTCAAGGATGCACGCCCCCCACCAAGGTAAGAGCGCGCTCGACACCGCCTTGCAGGCCCAATTCCCACAGATCTATTCCCACTGCATTAAGGTGCACCTGTGGAGGATGACTCAGCTTATGTATACTCCATTTTAGATTTCACGGCCATGTGGACCATGCCTGTAGCCATTTTACATTCCTCTTTTGTCTAGAGAGCTCATCCCCCCACCACATGGCTTAAGGGGATGAGCCCCTCTCTTGTTTCTTATCCAATAGCCATGTGCCAGAACTATTTTACAACTTTGCCACCAATCATGTTATGTTAATTACAGTAACCCGACCTGTGCTTTGTTTTCATTGTACTTAAAGACCAAATGTTTCCCTCCATTAAAGCAGAACCCACTATATACACAATAGCTGTGCATATGTGTGTATCTCTCTCTCAACTTTATGTGTGTATCTCTCTCAACTTTATGAATTTGGACTTCAATACGACGATACTTAGAGCGGATTGCGCTCACACACCCCATCGGCCAACCAAAAACCACCTTGCAAATCCTCCAACTCATGATGCCGAACCGCAATGCCACCATGCCTGACCACAAAAGCCCCAATGGTCCTATTAACCTTGGCCCTTGCCCGATTAATGCTAAGCACTGACCTGGCCCCCCTCCACGAATGCCTAGGGACAATATCCGACCACACCACCACCACTGCAGGACACTCCACCCACAAGCGCAACAAATCGTGCTTGACATCCCTCACAAGTTCTCGAAAGGGGCGGGCACACAAATCATTCCCACCCAAATGCAAGACCAGGACATCAGGGGGGCGATCTAGGCGAACATACCGGAGAAACTAACGCAACATACGACCACACAACATGCCCCGAAATCCCAGCCACCGACCGGGGGAATCCTAGTTGCCAACCATAGAGGCACATTTTTGCTCGCTTTGCCACCCAGTGGACATAAGAATGCTCCGAAATCCACACCAGGCGGGATGGATGACCTACAAAAACAAAACAACCAAATCCACACATCAGCCGAAAAACAAAATGAAACCCCTTTCTGGAGATATAGCAACACTACAACAAATGGGGGCGCACATATGAAACAAAGCGACGCTACTCCCATCTGCCGATCCGACGCACCACCTCTGGACCTAACCCCCACACCGAGGCCTCGGTAGCAGCACCAATTCTAAACGAATGTGGAGCAAAAACAGACGGATCAAGGCCCAAAACCACCAAGCATTTCCTAAACAGCCACGTAAACTAATAACGCGATAAAAAGGACCCATCCAAATGGCAAAACAGGGGGCCGGATTGCCCCTGTCGAAGGCTGCTAAATGTTTCAAAACACCTCACTGGACACATAGCAGACGTGGTCACAGGGAACAAACGGACTCTTCGACCCCTGCCTGACTGGTCTTTCTTAGATCTCCATATAACAAACTCAACACCGACCCCCCCCCCCAACTCTTAGCCGAGGACACCAATTCCCCCACCCTCAAGGCCCCAAAAAATGCCCACGAAAAAGCTAACTGAAACAAAGCAACCTCGAATGGCGAAGAACATACCCCCGCAAAGCCTCACCTAGACGTTCAAGCAACTGAAAAGAAACAAGCCTGCGCCGTCCAGGTGGGACCATCCCCTCCGAAAACCCCGTAGCGCCTGCAACACCAAAAATTCTTTAGTGACATCCCTCCATCCCCTAAAACGAAAACCAAAAGCCAAACCTGCCACCAAACGATTCATCTTGGACACAGACCAACCCGCCAACGACCCCCGACCTATCAACACCAGCACTGCCGTCCGTCTGTCACCATCCGAAGAAACACCCCCTAACTCGCCTGCCACAGCCTCAAACTCCCTCCATGCCTCCTCATATGCTGCCCTGGTACCATCCGCTAAGGAAGACGGAATCCGCTCACCCGCCGCGGCCAGACCACGCCCCACAGGTGATCCGGACACGGGATTCCAGTGACGTCCGCCTCGGGGGGCTACCTGCCGAAACTGCTCCCACTGAAACTGAGAAAGAGAGTTGGCAATTACATTGGTAACACCCGGGACATGAACAGCCACAACCCAAGCATTCAGAGCTAAGCAACGCAGCACCAGGTGCCGCAACAGGCGAACCACCGGGGGGGACGAGGCCATCAACGAATTAATGGCACCAACTACGGACTGATTGTCGCAATGGAAACGCACCTTCCTGTTTCTGGAAACGATCCCCCCAAACCTCCAATGCCACCACAATAGGGAATAATTCCAATAAACACAGATTCCGAAGCAACCCCTGCTCCACCCAATCAGATGGCCACCGGTCCGCACACCATTGTCCCCTGCAAAAGGCCCCAAAACCAACCGACCTAGACGCGTCCATGTATAAGTCCCAATCGTAAACATCAGCCACGGGCGACATAACCAAGGAGCGGCCGTTGTAAATACACAAAAATCTGGCCCACACCTCTAAGTCATCCCTGTGATCCCTCGTCAGCCGTATAAAATGCCTGGGTGACGACACCCCAGCCGTAGCATCCGCTAAACGCCTGCAAAACACACGCCCCATCGGCATGATCCTGCAGGCGAAGTTGAGCTTTCCTAATAGCGACTGCAAGTCCCGAAGCGTGATCTTACGTAATCTCGTAGCCCATTCTACCTCCTGCTGGAGCGCAACCAGCTTGTCCTCTGGTAAACGGCACTCCATCCGCTCGGCATCAATAGTGATACCCAGAAAGCTCAAGCACGTGCATGGTCCCTCAGTCTTACCCGGCGCCAGGGGGACTCCAAAATGCGCCGCCACCCACTCAAGAGACCGAAGCAATGAACGGCAGACGGGGGAGCCGGCAGGACCAAGGCACAAAAAATCTTCCAAGTAGTGGATAACAGACCCAATACCCGCCAGGTCCCTCACCACCCACTCCAGGAATGAACTAAAGGCCTCAAAGTAGGCACAAGAGATCGCGCAACCCATAGGGAGACAACGATCTATGAAGTAAGCCCCGTCTCAATAACACCCTAAGAGCCGAAGGCTCTCCGGGTGAACCAGGAGGAGGCGAAATGCCGACTCCACGTCCGTCTTTGCCATCAACGCCCCTGACCCATATTTCTGCACCCAATGAACAGCCGCGTCAAAGGAAGTATACACGATGGAACTAAGCTCCGGATCAATACCATCATTAACCGACCCCTCTTTTGGGTACGACAAATGATGGATGAGCCGAAACTTGTTGGGCTCTTTCTTGGGCACTACACCTAACGGGGAAACTACAAAATCCGCAAACGGCGGTGAACTAAAGGGGCCCGACATGCGCCCGAAGGAAACCTCCCTGGCCAATTTTTCCGTCACCACCCTCGGATGCCGATAAGCCGACGCCAGATTCCTCGTGGACAGGGAGGCCCCCCAAAGCGCAGACGGGATCCGAAAACCCTGCCCAAAACCCTCACGCAACAACTGAGCCCTATGACGGTCCGGATACCGATTAAGATAAGGCTCCATCTCAAGTAGTTTCACCGGCGTCAGCCACATGACCAGATGCCTCACCCGGATGCTGTCCCTTCCCTCTTTTGAAAAATTTGACGGAACTGTGGGACGGAACTGTCCCCCGCAAGCGGAACACGAGTGCTTAAACTTGCAGGACGTCCCGAACTTGCACTGGCCTTGGTTAAATTGCCAGCAAAATCCTGTCTTACCCCCAGCCCCTTGCCCAGTTGTGGACTGACTGGCGAGGCCGGATGAACTGGCTGTTCCCTGAAAGGGCTGCCCAAATCGGGAAGGGGCCATAACTCTCAGCCACAACCCGATATCTTTTTGATCCCAACGAATAGACGGGCGGATCGCCCTGCGCTGACGGAACTGCTCATCATAGCGCAGCCATGTCTGTCCCCCATAAACCTGGTAAGCCTCCCCAATGGCGTCCAAGTAACGGAAGAGCCCCGAACAGTGTTCGGGAGTCTTCTCACCAATAACGCTGGCAAGGATAGCGAATGCCTGCAACCAATTAGTAAACGTCTGCGGGATTAAACACCAACGCCTCTTCTCCTCCTCCTCCTTCTTGCTCTCATCCCGCTTCCCCTTGTCCAGGTTGAACTTGGCTAACGGTAGCAAGGAAAAGATTTCGACATATTCATCACTCCAAATCTTATCCTTCACCTCCTTCTTTAAATGAGCTCCAAGGGGACCCTCAAAGCACAAGTATACCTCCCCTCTGGCTCTGTCATCTAAACGAATACCGTCCCCCTCGTTTTTCCGTCTGGACCAACACTTCTACCCCTGTCTCTCTACGAACCAAACTATCCGACGGAAACACTATCACCGGAGGGGGTGGGGATCCCCCAACCCACGCCGACACCGGGGAACCTGCCGCCCCCCTTTCCCCTCCTGATCGCAACAAAACATCACAAAGCCCGCCTAACAGCGACCGCAGCTCCTCACCTAAACCCGCTGCAGGGCGTGCCCGCTGGCCTGGAGGGTCCCTGGAAGAGCTCCGTAGCCGGTGCCGAGACCTAGGTGCCGTATCTGGGCTCAAAGGCTCTGGCGGCCTAGCCCGACGCTGTCAGCGAGCCAAGGCCCCGCCCACCGGAGCCATGGAAGGAAGGGGTGAAGAGGATGCAGCCGGCACCATGACAGGATCAGGAGAACCCGGCGCCGGACCACTGGGGACCGCGTCTACGATCCCCTGCACCTGCTGACACAACCAGACAGCGTCCACCGAGCCGGCAGCAGCGCGGAGCTGCCCCATGTGGCCTTCCAGATCCGACATCCCGCAGGTAAGTAAATCGACAAGACCCGCTCTGTTCTTCCTTCCCCGTGTTACTGACCGCGGGGAAGCCCACACCAGTCCCCTATAACCTCTCCCCTTTGCTACTCCTGCCTACTCTTTAACCCCTTCCCTAGCAACCTGACGACAACCCCGTCAGTCCCTGTCATGGCGGCCTCCCCCTATGTTACACCCCGGTCCGGCCTTACTGTTTCCTTGTAATCTGTGTTTGCAGAAAACCTGGGTGAGTTTCTGGGATCCAGACAAACTGTTGCATCTTTCCTCCAGCCACTGATGTTTCTGGATTGTGAGTCATGGGGAAAGCAAAAGAATTGTCCACAGATCTACGGGAAAAGGTAGTTGAACTGTACTGTATAAAACAGAAAAGGGATACAAAAAGATATCCAAGGAATTGATAATGCCAGTCAGTAGTATTTGTGATTAACAAATGGAAACTCAGGGGCTCTGTAAAAACCAAACCACGGTCAGGTAGACCAACCAGAATTTCAGCCACAACTGCCCGGGAAATTGTTCGGGATGCAAAGAAAAACCCATACATAACATCAGCTGAAATACAGGACTCTCTGAAAACTATCAGTGTGGCTGTTTCAAGATGCACAATAAGGAGGCACTTGAAGAAAAATGGGCTGCATGGTCGAGTTGCCAAAAGAAAGTCATTACTGCGCAAATGCCACAAAGAATCTCACCTTCAATACGCCAAACAGCACAGAGACAAGCCTCAAAACTTCTGAAACAAGGTAATTTGGAGTGATGAGACAAAAATCTAACTTTTTGGCCACAACCATAAACATTACATTTGGAGAGGTGTCAACAAGGCCTATGATGAAAGGAACACCATTCCTACTGTAAAACACGGAGGTGGATCACTGACGATGTGGGGATGTGTGAGCTTCAAAGGCACAGGAAACTTGGTCAAAGTTGAAGGAATGATGAATGCAGCACGTTATCAGCAAATACTGGAGGCAAATTTGTACTCATCAGCTAGGAAGCTGCGCATGGGACGTACTTGGAAGTTCCAACTTGACAACAATCCAAAACAGAAGGCCAAGTCGACCTGTCATTGACTACAGCAGAAGAAAGTGAAGGTTCTGGAGTGGCCATCTCAGTCTCCTGACCTCAATATTATTGAGCCACTCAGGGGAGATCTCAAGCGCGCAGTACATGCAAGACAGCCCAGGAATTTACAGGAACTGGAGACTTTTTGCCAAGAAGAATGGACAGTTTTACCATCTGAGAAAATAAAGAGCCTCATCCACAACTACCACAAAAGACTTCAAGCTGTCATTGATGTTAGAGGGGGCAATACACGGTATTAATAGCTGGGGTATGTGAACTTTTAAACAGGGTCATTTTGATGTTTTTGGTTGTCATTATGATTTAAAAAGAGAAAACACAGAAGTTTGACAATAAATGGCTTCAACCAACCACTAACCATGAGTGGAGAAAATTTTTTTGTGTTATTATGCATATTCATATGAAAAAAGGCCAAAAAAAAACTAAAAATCGCCCGGGTTATGTAAACTTTTTAGCACAACTGTATGTCATCTCTTCACGTGCTGTTACTGTCCTACCAGTTACAGTATTTTTATGTCTCTGATGGATTATTTTCTTTCTTGAAGTGGATACTCATTCTTATTAAAATAATTTAAGGTCCTTCATATAATTGTTTATCTATTCTTCTAGTCTCTCACAGGATACACTTATTTGACTTTCTATACTTGTCCACTTTATCATATCCATTATATTTCTCAAATTTTTTAGTATTTAGTTAATGCTACTATGAGCGTTTTTTGCTAGGTGGACAGAAATAGTGTAGATTCACAATTCAAAGCTTAATTCCCCTTACGTCCGACAGCAGCACAATATGGGGTATCTCTGCCCCTGTGTGTTGTTTAGGACAGGTGGAACCTTTAATTAGCACCAAAAAGGTGCCTCCTACTAGCCCTGTAAGAGGGCACAAGAGACCTCCCTCCACTGTGTTTTTTTCTGTCCTGTGTGGAACAGGTGGACGGAGGTCTCTTGTGACCTCCCGTTGCTAGGGGTTTTAGTTACTCCTGGCTTACCTTTTTGGGGTACCTCGGTCCCAAAGAAAAAACCTCCGGGCCTTCGGGCCTTCGGGCCTTCGCACCGCAGCGTTATCCGGCATCCATCTGCAGGCAGCGCGATCCCGGAAGTAAGCGGGGAACCTCCTCGGCCGGAACTTTTCTCCGGTCCCGTGTTCCCAGGGGAAGGAAGCCTTTGCGCACCACCGTGCCCTACTTCCGGTTTTCTCGGAAAAAGTGCGGTAAGTTTGGAAATTTAAAATTTAAAGGCAAAATATAGAATTGATTTTTGATGCTTGTATTTTGAGCCTCTGGCTTAGGCTTATGCTTCTCTATGTTCCAGTATGGCGTTTGACTTGTTTTGGTGCTGTATAAATGTTTCTTTGTTGGCTTCCTCCCCTCGCTGCTGGATTACATTTAAAAGGTCTGAATGCAGTCCTTTATTTGTTGAGTGAGTGGTTTCTAGCTCCTCTGCTGCGGGTTGCGGTGGCTGGTTTTTTCTGACGGTTTTTTTCTCTCTTCAAGTGACCGATTATTAAAAAAAAAAGTACCCCTTGGGTTTTTATGCGATGCTTGGCGATCTTCCCTGTTTCAGTGTCACGTGGCTGTTTGATGTTTCAGATGTCATCTTCTGCAGCACGTAATGGCGATGCGCTTAGGAGCAAAAATTCCTCTAAACTTGAAACACCTAATGTGTTTGGATTGCAATACCCCTTTACCTGACGGCTATGATTTTACCCGCTGTCACCAGTGTCGCGGACCCTGCCGGAAGTACCTTCTATAAGAGGTTGTTACTTGGGTAAAGGACTATATGAGGAGTCTCTTAAAGGAGATTCGTTCTTCCATCGCCCAGATTGCCAAGAGACCGCAGATTGAGACACAATCTTCCTTACGGATCTCTAATGAAGATTATCAGATAGTGGACGAGACACTCTCATCTGACGATTCCACTGAAGATCCCAGCAGGCCGTGCTTCCACTCGAAAAATTAAGCCGGCTGCTGAAGTCCATCCGGTCTAAGGATCGTGATGTTGACGGGGGAAGCCTCCGCGTCCACCTATAGAGGGCCTAGGGTCTTCCAAGTGGACCAGACATTACAAAAATTAATGTCCTCAGAGTGGAGAAGTCCTGAAAAACCTCTTGTGGTTCCTAGGAGGTTCAGCGCTTTATTCCCAGTTGCTCAATGGGATCAATGGGGTCCTCCTCCCAAGGTGGATATGGCAGTGGCTAAACTGTCCTGCCGCACTAAGGTACCATCAGATGATGGAGCAAATCTGCACGACGCCATGGCAGGCACTTCGACAATACCTTCAAGAAGGCTTATTCAGCTGCCTCGCCCAAGACCGCTGTGGCGGTTGCGTCCTGTGAAGTGTCAGCCAAATTATGTACTGACCTGGTCCACCTCGAAAGTGACCGACTCTGGAGTCTCCAGAGACGAGCTGCTAGGGTTTCTAGGCTCAGTTTCCCTAGCAGCTGAATATTTAACGGAAGCCTCCCACCATCAATTAAGGCTGGCGGCCAAATTCCTGGCACTTACCAAGAACACTGCAGCAGGAAGACCTCTATGGTTAAAACCTTGGAGAGCTGTGTTCCCCTCAAAGTATAATTTGTGGGCATTACCCTTTGAGCCGGGTAGAGTCTTTGGCTGTGCCCTAGACGAGATCCTAGAGGGCTTGGCCGACAAGAAGGGTAAAACTTTACCCCAGGCCTTCAGAGGTAGGTCTGGCTCTGGCCGTGGTAGAGGCTATCCGCCTCGTCATGGAAGGCAGTCCAGAGAGGCTCTAGTTATTCCTCTAGAGGCGCCGGCTGGAGATTCCGAAGTCTGATGATAAAAAAGTCAAGCCTAGCTTTTGACATCAGAAGCAGTTTTCCTGTGGCCGAGATTCCTGTCGGAGGTCGTGTCTCCCACTTTCTCAACTGCGGGCAGGAAAAAATTCGAGACCCATGGGTCCGGTAGGTAATCCAAAGAGGTTATGCAATGAAGTTCCTCCGTCCTCCTCAGGATCGGTTTGTGTTAACTCGCAGCCTCCCTGGAATGCTTCATCCGAGAGTACATTCACAAGGGAGCCCTGGTGGAAGTCCCTTCTCTAGAAGAAGGATCCAGTGTCTATTCTCCCGTCTTCCTGATGCCAAAACCGGCAGACAAGTGGAGAATGATCATAGACTTAAGGTACCTCAACCGCTTCATCAAAAAGAAGCGCTTCCATAGGAAAACCATAAAGTCTGTCACCACCTTTCTCCTCTAAGGCGATGTTTTTTGTGACTTTGGATATAAAAGACGCCTATTTGCATATTTCTATTTACCTCCACACAGAAGGTTTTTTTCTAAGGATTGCCGTAGTAGTTTCCGGCCACAGGAAGCACTTTCAATTCACAGCACTACCCTTCGGGATCTCCTCTGCTTCCCACACCTTTACAAAGGTAGTGGCCCCAATAACGGCCGCCCTCAGGCTTCAGGGGATATTCTTGGTGCCTTATCTAGATGACTGGTTGATAAAGGCCCAGTCAGAGTCTGTTCTGCTCCAGTACCTACAGACAGCCTTCAGAGTCTGTGATGGCTTATAAATTGGGAGAAGTCAAAAACGATCCCTTCAACTCGAAGGAAGTTCCTCTGAGAAAACTACTTCCTAGATTGAGTCCACCTGCAAATCTCCTTGACACCAGCAAGGAAGGAGAAGCTGGTTGCGGCAGTCCGGCACCTCTTCAAAAAGCCGATAGCCTCCATCAGAACATTGATGAAGATCCTGGGCTTGATGTCTTCCTCAGTGGAGGCAGTCCCATGGGCCTTGTGGCACTTACGTCCCCTCCAGAAGGAGATACTAGAGGCTTGGGATCGCTCCCTTCTTACATTCAGCAAGAAGATTCGACTCTCCCCCAGGACCCGTCTTTTTCCCTCAAGTGGTGGTTGCACCTGAAAGACGGAAGGTCCACGGTCCAACTTTCTTGGACCCTGTTGACTACAGATGCATCCCTCTCGGGATGGGGAGCCCATTGGACGAAAACTCCATAAAGGGAGTCTGGAGCGCTCCTGAAAAAAGGACCTCGTCCAACTGGAAGGAGCTCAGAGCCGTATATCGTGCCTTACTCTATTGCTTGCCTCTTCCCAGGGAAGAGAAGTCAAAATCCGGTCAGACAACATGACCACAGTGCTGTACGTGAACAGACAGGGAGGCACCAGATCACCAACCCTCCTTAGGGAGGCAGATCTGATATTTACATGGGCAGAGAAAAATCTAACCCATTTATCCGCAGTTCACATCAAGGGCTCCCTGAACATAGTAGCGGATCGGTTGAGTCGGGTTTATGCCGTATCAGGAGAATGGTCACTCAATCCAGAAGTCTTTCATCAGATTACCCTGAACAGGGGTCTTCCAGAAATAGACCTCATGACAACCTGACTCAATGCCAAGGTGGAGAAGTTCTGTTCCCTTTACCAGGAGGACAATCCCTTGGCAGTGGATGCCCTGTCCATCCCTTGGAGGTCCAGGCTGGCATACATCTTCCCTCCAATTCCAATAATACCAAAGGTATTAATGAAAATCAGACAGGACCAAGTCTCTGTGATAGCCATCATTCCATTCTGGCCAAAAAGAGCTTGGTTTTTCCCAACTCATGGAGATGAGTCGAGGGATATATTGGAGGCTTCCCCCCATCCAGAACCTGGTTTCCCAAGGATCTCTGAAGTGCCAGGATCTCTGGAGATTCAACCTGACAGCCTGGAGG
Source organism: Leptodactylus fallax (assembly GCA_947044405.1). Taxonomy (NCBI): domain Eukaryota; kingdom Metazoa; phylum Chordata; class Amphibia; order Anura; family Leptodactylidae; genus Leptodactylus; species Leptodactylus fallax. The sequence continues at coordinate 2,587,043 of CAMRHE010000166.1, forward strand.
TTGAGCAGTCCCTACAGCAGGATAGAGGACTGTCAGAGGCCGTCCTGAAGACCCTTTTTTCTGCAAGAGCAGAATCTACCAGTAAGAACTACCAGAGGACAGCCAAGATTTTCATGGAGTGGTGCTCCAAGAAGGGTATTAATAATCTAGAACCTTCAATGGCTGATATTTTCTTCAGGACGGTTTGGATAAGGGCCTTGCCCCTGCCACTTTGAAAGTGCAGATTGCGGCCCTCTCCGCTCATTTGAACAGACGTCTGTCTCAGGATCCTCTGGTTGCAAGGTTCCTTAAAGGGGCAATGAAGCTAAAGCCCTCAGTATCATCCCCAGTGGGACCTTGAGGTAGTCATTACAGGCCTGTGCAGTCCTCCATTTGGACCCTTGGAGACTACGGGGATAAAATATTTAGCCTACAAAACCACTTTTTTGTTGGCTATTATATCTGCCAAAGAGTAGGGGTACTCCAGGCCCTCTCTTCTAGAGAACCGTACATTTTGTTTTTGCAGATAGGGTGCACCTTAGGTTTGCCTGGGTTTATCCCTAAGGTCCCCTCATACTATAATAGCAATCAGCCAATTTCGTTACCTGGAGAGGGGAAAAACACCCAACCTCTGAGGAGGAAGAAAAGCTCAATACCTTAGATGTGGTAAGGTGTCTGTGGATTTACCTATTCCACACTCAACCGCTTAAGAAGGCCGAAAGCCTACTAATTGATATGCAGTGTAAAAACAGAGGCCTCAAGGCTTCCAAGCCTACTCTATCCACATGGATCAAGGAGACAATTAAGTCTTCCTTTCTTATTCAGGAGTTATTCCCTCCAGTCTTTCTACGGCCACTCGACCTGGGTTGTCGACTTCTTTGGCTGAGTATCGGTCCTTACCATTGGACCAGATTTGTGCGGCTGCATCATAGTCATCTCAGTTGACCTTTTGTTAAACATTATCATTGGACATCCGCAGTTTCCAGACAACTGCCTTTGGTCAGTCAGTCCTTGACGTTGTAAGGCGAGGAAACCCTCCCTAGGGGAATTACTTGCTATCTCCCCATATAGTGCTGCTGTCGGACGTAAGGGGAATCGTTGATTGTAATGTCAATCTGTATTCCCTTAGTCCAGACAGCAGCACAAGGCTTCCCTCCCTAGAAGCTTGTTTCCTGTTACTTTATAATTTACACAGTGGAGGGAGGTCTCTTGTGCCCTCTTATAGGGCTAGTAGGGGGCACCTTTTTGGTGCTAATTAAAGGTTCCACCTGTCCTAAACAACACACAGGGGCAGAGATACCCCATATTGTGCTGCTGTCTGGACTAAGGGAATACAGATTGACATTACAATCAACGATTTGTGCTTAAAAGGAGTTGTCCAAGAATTCCAGGTTCCTGCAAGGAGGCCAGGCTAGGTAAAAAAAAACAAAAAAAAACACTCACCTTTCCCTGATGCTCTGGTGTCTCCCAATGCTGTCCAGTTCAGCGGCACCTGGGGGCTTGTTCCGGCGGAAGTCCACACTGCACATTGCTGCAGCCTTAGTGACCTAAGTAAAGGATCCGGGACATTACTCACGTACATCACCTGTGATGTCCCACTTCCGTTCCTTAGGCCGCTGATTGGCCTCAGTGGTCACATGCAGTGAAGACTTCTGCTGGAACAAGCCCCGGGAGCAGCTGGACCAGACAGCGGTGGGATACACCAGAACATCTGGGACAGGTGAGTATGTTTTTGGTTTTTTTTCAACTTCCCTGACCTCTTTGCAGGAACCTAAAATTCCTGGACAACGCCTTTTAAAGTATGTAGTCATGTAGTGATGAGCAATGTGTCTTATGTGCTGTTTATAAACATCTCAATTCAGGACCATGTGTATGATATGGTTAGCTGAGGTTTGTTCACCATATGTGTAGGAGGGGTGTTGGTCAGGTTGTATTTTACCATGCCTGATTCTTTGGTCTCCTGGTGTATAAACTACCACCAGAGGAGTCTGGCAATGGATTACGCTCCCCTGCCCATTGAAACTATATACACTCTGCAGAGACTGCATGTATATGTGTATTTAACTTAGTAATATTTGTTTTGGCTGAGTGAAAATGTATTGCCACTTTTACTGTACATCTTACATTAAGTAAAAAAAATGGATGTAAACAAGTTTTTAACACAATTTTAATCCTGTGTTTCCCTTAAAACTATCCGTAGTTCAAGAGTTTGAACAACCAGAATTGTGATATATTGTCCAAACTGATTTTAGCTTTATGAGTTGAGCCTTACAAAACTCTTGCCTCTCAGCCCCTATTTGTATTATATTCTCTGAAGGTGACTACACTAAGTTGTCAATGAGATTAAAAAGTGATGTCATTTGGTCGGAAGATTCAGACAGGGGGACATCATTTGTAGCAGAAATGGACAGGACATCATATAGGACAATGACTACAATTGTGTTCCATGATATGTTATGTTTGGTTCCTACAGTAAGTCACACGTTGTTTTGTCACTAAACTTAGGTTTTAACAAGGACACATACTATCTGTCCTGCTAAGTCTCCTATCATGACTCTCTCATAAAGCCTGTTATACACATGAGAGCCCTATTTCTGTCAGCTCCATCATATGCATGTTTGACTTGGCCAAGTGTACTACAGTATACTACAGTGATTTTTCACGTCTTGCAGTCATAATACAGACGCTAGCAAACTTTGAACTATAGTCTGCGGAATGGGAGTAAATCACACGGAAATAGGTTTTTAAGATAAAGTTTACCTAGTGCGTATGCCATTTAAAAATCTGTATAATTTTCATTCATTTTCATTGTCTCAACAAAAAATAGGACTCTCTTGATGTATGGTACGATATTATTAATATTATTTATAATGTACTTGTGGTTTATTCCCTAGACAAACTACAATAAGGAGCTTGTGCATTCCTGATTTTCCTGAGCCTTCAGATCTGTTCTGGAAGTACCTGGATCTTTCTACTTTTGTGCTTCTTTACTTGTTACCTCTATTTATCATTACAATAACATACAGCCGCCTGGCCAAGAAGTTGTGGATGAGAAATGCAATAGGTGACATTACTACAGAGCAATACATCACACATCGGAAAAACAAGAAGAAAAGCATTAAAATGTTGGTTTTGGTTGTGGTTGTCTTTGCAGTTTGTTGGTTTCCTCTGAATTGTTATGTGGTTCTTATTTCAAGCTTGGGAATCAAGACAAAAAATGCCCTTTACTTTGCCCTGCACTGGTTTGCAATGAGCAGCACATGTTATAACCCATTTATTTACTGCTGGCTAAATGACAACTTCAGACTGGAACTAAAGTCACTGTTAAACATGTGTAAGATGGTTCAGCAGCCTCACAGTAACACACTACCACCTGTAATCCTACCCTATCGAGAAGCCTGGGTAGATCAGGCAAACTACAAGCAACGTTCTTCAACTCAAGGTATTCGGTCTACAACCAATATTCATACTGTAAACACAGACCTATAGATTGTCCCCATTGTGAACACACAATGTACTAAATTTTATGGGATTTTTTTTGTATCTCACTGTAAATATATCTAAAATCACGTTGGTTAATATAATAAACTGAAGCTATAGTAAATAAGAATAGATAATTTAAAGTTTTATGTAAAGTAAATGGCATACATTATATTTGTGTACACAACAAAAGAAAGAACATAAAAGAAGTTTATAATTCAGAAAATGTCATGTTTTGTTTAGAACTTAAAGGTGTTTTATCTACATCAATAAATTAAAGTCTTATATTGTTATAGCAGATAAAAAAATGTAATGTCAATGCAGCAACACAGGGAGGAACGAAGACAGGTGAGGATGACAGCAGTAGTAGTGTCATGGTGCTCCAGGTGGTTGGGGCTATCTTTACCAAGCCTCCCACACTCCTAAGGGCGGTGCAGTGATGAGGAAGCATAGAAGTTTAATGATAGTTGTAGTACACTCTCTCAAGACATACTCTGGTATGGTCTGAGGTCTCCTGGCTGAACTTGGCCAAGGTACCCTTGATGATGTGGTGCAGGAGACAGTAATGTCTTTCAAATAACACACAGTTCTCTTTACTAAAGGTAGTAAGGGATTTTCAACAGTTTGCAAACACTTTCAGTAATGGAAGTGCAGATTCTTAAAGCTTTCTTGCAACAGATGAAGAGAGGAGTTGAAACAAAGTTTCATCTTTTCCTGTTGCTTCTCACCACTGCATTCTCTTGCTTTGCAGCAATACAATAAATACTTGTCAGCTTTTTATCCAAGGAAGGGTGCAAAACGTATTTGTTCTGCAAGCCTTGCTGCCTGACACAGCTGTAAATCTCCACAGCAACTTAGCAGTTGCAAAAACTTGGTAGGTGAAGGAAGAAACTATCCATGGCAATGAGGCCTGATGATCATTCTCCTTTCAGGCTGAACATGCTGAGCAGAGTGATGCTTTTTTCTAAACTAATCTCCACAGCACTACAACTGGAAGGGCAAGCCTATCTGTAGATCAGCCTTCTTTGAAGAAACATCTCAAAGATACTTAACAGCAAAGATTGACACTGGATTCAGCACACACCGTTTAACCTTCCTCTAGTGTTAGCTTTCTGTTACTCTTTCTTATGTTAACGGGTCGGTTTTGACCCGTGTCTTAAATCACCCCTATTGTGATGAACCAACCCTCAGTTTTATATCTTTCTTGGAAGTGTGTTTTACTTGCTTATGTCAGTCCTTCCCCCACTTGTTGGAATGTGGTGCTTTAGTTGAGTCTATGCTGCTGGACGATACGCTTCAGTGGTTTTATGTGTGTTCATGGGAGATGGCTTGCTATAGCCAGGCACTTTTATTATCCCTGGCCAGATGGCGATGGGGATAGCAAGCCAGTGACCTTAACTTCACCCATCTCTCCGAAGGTTCTGCAAAGGAGGGAGAAGGGGGGCTGCCTGGGTGGAAGGTGTGGATGGGGCACTAGCCATATGCTGTGGGGAGACCTGGATTCTTTGGTCATTCAGCAAAGAGGCAGTAAGGAGCTCTGATCTGGGAGAAGTTGAGAGAGCTTGCCCTACTGAGGAATGCATTGAGGGCCTAGCATTGAGGCCTGAAGCCTTTCCCTTTGTTCTGGACAACATGTAGAAGGATTGTTTTATGCAACTTGCTTAAGCTTGCGCCCTAGGCCCAAAACTCTGCTGTGGCCTAGAGAAACGGACTACGAGCCTATGCCGGTATTTTCTCTATCTTTTATTTCCGTTTTTTTTATGTGCCGTACCATCGCTCTTTTGCTTGTATGTTTATGCTTGATCATATTAATATTGTATATTTCTGTATATGCTATTAATTCATACCGACCCACTTGGGTTATTAAACATATAAAATTTATATCACTCGTTTCGTTCTATCCTATGACCCGGTCTACTCACGGTGTGTGAGTGGGAGGTTAAGAAAGAAGTTTGATCGCAGGCGTGCCAGGCGGCTGGGCGAGGTGATATTCTTCACAGTGGTGGCAGCGTGGTGGGATCTTAGGATAACAGTGTGTGGGTGTGGTATCATGCAGACACTGAGGATTGTGGCAATCCTATGGAACGGGCGCGGTATGAGATCAAGCTTAAAATACAGTGAAAGTTTGGTACAGTACTGTTCCCTCCATTCTTCTTTTTCCTGTCCTATCTTTTATTTGGCAACGGCTTCCAGTGGATGTCTTGGACTCTGGGAAGTGGATGGCTAGTGGTCTCAGAAGCAGAGCTCAAGAACTGCAGAACCAGGCTTTTGGAGATCCTGAGCGTATGGCTGAAATGGAGGCAGCCACAGCTATGCAGAGAATGGAGCAAAGTCCTGAGAGGCTGGCACCAGAAAACATCACCATGCCAGATGGTTCCGCAGGTGCCCTGACCCCAGAGGTAACTGTGCCTGGAGGCTACATTCTGGCAGTGGATGAAAGGACTTACTGTCACCACGTTTGAGGGAATTGGGGATCTTATGATAAAGGAACAATTTCTCCAGGTGTGCCCTCTGGAGGTCCACCAGTTCGTGTATGATTGGAAACCCAAAACAGCAGACAAGGCTGCAGAGATTGCTGACGACTATGTGTCCACCAGGGAGCAAGGGGCCAAGAGAGGAGCCACACGGCAGAGACCCTCAAGCTGGAAGGAGGGGCAAAGCTGGAGTTCACCACAGCCTGCAGTCTCCAAGTGGGGTAAAACAAACTCTGTCCCGGGTGCCCCCTCTACTTCCCCTGTCCCAAGAACTCTGGGTGCCCCGGGGACCCCCTCCAAGTCCCAAGGATAGGCCCGGCGGTGTCATGCCTGTAACCAGCCAGGACATTTCAAGGCGGAGTGCCCCAACCGCTCTAAGAACCCCCCTGTTTCCCCAGCCACGGCAGCTGGCCCATCTGTATACTTGGTGGGGAGGGAGGGGTTGCAATCCAATGCCAACCGTCAACAGGTCATTGTGGGGGATAAAGTGGTCATGGGATTTCGGGACACTGGGGCGGATGTTACTCTGGTGCAACCTGACTTGGTCCCTGCGGACAGTATTATCCCTGGAAAAACTCTGACCCTGAGGGGTATTGGACAAGAATGCTTAACTGTGCCCATGGCTTGCGTCCATTTGGACTGGGGTGCGGGAAAAGGAATGCGTGATGTGGGGCTAATGTCTAATCTGCCTGCCAATGTACTATTGAGAACAGATTTGGGGCCCTTGGTGTCCCAATATGGGGTGGGAGCAGCCCCACCTCGCTGTGACAAAATGTCTGTACTGAAGGATGATTTAAATGTGGTGTTGAAGCCTGTCACGCAGGCAGAGGGAGGGGTCTGCAGCCTTTTGCTGTGTGCCCAGCTAAAGTAATCAGTGAGCATGTGAATGAGGTATTGTGGAATGTTGACCTGGCTGTAGCCCCGCCCACATCTGCGGGTGCTGATAGCCCCCTCAGTGTGACCCTGGCTGAGTCATTCACCCATGCAGTTCACTGTGAATCAATGAATGAATGCAATGTCAATGTAATTGCTAATTCTTGCCTTGCAGATTTACAGGGTAGCTCTTCTGAGATGCTGGGGGCAACCCCAACTGATGACAATGTGCCAGGTGGTCAGGTGGGTCACGGGGATCTCAGGGCCGATCCGGATGAGGAACGAACTGCTGGTGTTGCGGTGGTGACCCGCAGCCAGAGTGCTAGAGGGGGTGGAAGGCGCTCTGACCCCTGAGCTGTTCCCTCTGTCACCCAGAGATGGCACTGAGACCGCCATGACTAGCCTCCCCACACTGGAGCCAGAGGAGTCCGGCGGGTATGTGACATGCACATCTCTTCTGTCTGGTTCCAGTCAGGAGTTCAGGGACGCTGTCCAAGCTGAACTCAGTCTGGGCGCATTGAAGGAGTGTGCCGATCAACCTCCCTTGGAGTCGGACAAGGACCGCGTGTACTGGGAGCAAGGGAGGTTGTACCGGGAAACGATCCCCACAAAGGGAAAAGAAAGTCGGCTTAGGGAGAAACATTTGGTGGTACCCCAACCCTATCGGGTGGAGTTGTTGCGGATTGCTCATGATGATCTCATGGTCGATCCAGGTGAGGGACAGACTGCTGGTAGTGCGGTGCTAGCCCGCAGCCAGAGTGCTACAAGGGTGGAGGGCGTTCTGATCCTTGAACCGTTGCCTACACCACCTGGAGTCGGTGTTGAGACCGCCATGACTAGCCTTACTCCCTTGAAGCCGGAGGAGTCCGGCGGGTATGAGACATGCACGTTTCTTCTGTCTAGTTCTATTCCAGGAGTGCCCATGGCCCAAGTGCAGACGGCATGGGGTGCTGGAGGTGGGACCCAAGAAGGGGGTATGTCAAATGTATTACCTGTCAATGTATTGTGGAGGGATGGTTTGGGGAAGCATGATCTCAGTCATTTGCCCAAGGTATCACCATCACCCACCCAAGTACAGGAGGAACAGGATGTAGGTTTGGAAGCAAAGGGGGAGGTGCAGAATCCCCTAGAACTCTCCCAACTAGCGGCTAGTGTGGGAGAGACCCTGAGAGACTGCCGGGAAGGGGTCTCTGAACTGGTATCTCAAGGACCTGGGGTTGCGAGTGTGGATCTGCGGGATGCCAGCACTCAGAACGAGGTCCCAGTGCAGGTCGGGGGTAGCCAGGTGGGCGGAGACTGCCGGGATGGGGTCTCAGCACCGGTACCACAAGTGCCTGGGGTTGTGAGTGTGGGTCGAAGGGACGCCAGCACTCGTGGGAGGGACCCAGAGCAAGCAGGAGGTAGCCAGGTCTACTTAATTCAGAGCCTGAGCCTTAGAAGAGTCTCCATTCAGACAGGAGAGGAAGAGGGTATCCGTACGCCAGGAATATGGTCAGGGACTAGCGCAGGTCCTGGCGGGGTGAGGCCGCCAAGGTGTCCGCAGAAGGTGATCTTAGGATCGTCCTTCCTCCCGACACGCTCTAAAAGGGGGAGGTGTGATGAACCGACCCTCAGTTTTATATCTTTCTTGGAAGTGTTTTACTTGCTTATGTCAGTCCTTTCCCCACTTGTTGGAATGTGGTGCTTTAGTTGAGTCTATGCTGCTGGACGATACGCTTCACTGGTTTTATGTGTGTTCATGGGAGATGGCTTGCTATAGCCAGGCACTTTTATTATCCCTGGCCAGATCGTGATGGGGGATAGCAAGCCAGTGACCTTAACTTCACCCATCTCTCCGAGGGTTCTGCAAAGGAGGGAGAAGGGGGGCTGCCTGGGTGGAAGGTGTGGATGGGGCACTAGCCATATGCTGTGGGGAGACCTGGATTCTTTGGTCATTCAGCAAAGAGGCAGTAAGGAGCTCTGATCTGGGAGAAGATGAGAGAGCTTGCCCTACTGAGGAATGCATTGAGGGCCTAGCATTGAGGCCTGAAGCCTTTCCCTTTGTTCTGGACAACATGTAGAAGGATTGTTTTATGCAACTTGCTTAAGCTTGCGCCCTAGGCCCAAAACTCTGCTGTGGCCTAGAGAAACGGACTACGAGCCTATGCCGGTATTTTCTCTATCTTTTATTTCCGTTTTTTTTATGTGCCGTACCATCGCTCTTTTGCTTGTATGCTTATGCTTGATCATATTAATATTGTATATTTCTGTATATGCTATTAATTCATACCGACCCACTTGGGTTATTAAACATATAAAATTTATATCACTCGTTTTGTTCTATCCTATGACCCGGTCTACTCACGGTGTGTGAGTGGGAGGTTAAGAAAGAAGTTTGATCACAGGCGTGCCAGGCGGCTGGGCGAGGCGATATTCTTCACACCTAGGATACCCTAAAAACAGTTATTTATGATTCAATTTGTTTCTTACCTCTTAGTTACCTTGTTAGGGTTTCTCATCCATGGAAGGATTGATTTTAATATTTTTGTTGTGGCCCCCTGGGCCTTTCATTTGAGAGGGTACCCTTCATTTTCAATATAAAAATATTGTCAAATGAACCTCAAGAGAATAATATAAACTTAAAAAAGTTTGTTATATTACCTGACTATTACTGAAGGGTTTTAGAACACATTTCTTAAATGTAAAAAAAAATATACATATATATATTTTATATTATTAACTCTAGTAACATCTATGGTGTTACGGGTCAATTTTGACACATATCTAACTACTTTATGAAAAAGGCAAAAAACAGATTTTTTTTTTTTATAGAACTTTAATACAAATAAAAGATGAAAATTATATTAACATTAATAGCAATAATAATAAAAAGTAGCTTTTCTAGGTCAAACAAACAAACAACAATCAATCAAGCAAATCAAATCAACAGAAATCAAGTACTAGTTTTTAGATGCATTAGTATTTAGATGCATGTGTGGCAAAAAGTAACACTTTTTGTGTGTTCTTTGCAGAGGTATTTTTTGCAGGCGAAGCACAATGTGTTTGTCTTTCTGTCCTTATTGCTAGGGCAGACCTGACACCTCTTTCTTTTAGAATCAGGTGGTCTCACTGGGGTTGTGGCTGTTGTGGTTGATGTTGAGGCAGGGCTGGTTGAGGAGGATGCTGGTGATGATGCTCTTTGTGTTGCTGTGGGTGTGGGCGAAGCACTTGTTGAGCTCTGGAGTTGTCGGACCAAGGCTGCAGCGGCTGGGTCTCGGGGCACCCGTTCCCTTTGGTCAATGTGCGCCTTGACAAGGGATCTTCCTAGTTCCTCAAGAAACATCCTCCGCTTGTTTTTTTCTTTGAATTCCATCCTTGGTGAATGTGGGTCCACAACACAAATGCATTGTATGCTGACACATCAAGGATGTTGGAAAATACAACCATTGGCCATCTCCTAGTCATTCGCTGGCAAGTTTAGGTGGCAGTCAGCTTGTCCAGGTTGTCCACTCCTCCTTTGTTTTTGTTATAGTCCAGGATGATTCTGGGCTTTTTGTCACTTCCTGATGACACAGCTGCATCTTTGTGAAGTGTGGACATCAGTACCACATTCCGTCGTTTTTTGGGGCAGTATGAAACAGCAGTGGTGGTGTCTGTAAAAACAAACTTTGAGGAAAGTGGAGCCCTGTCCCTCATCTGCAACAATTCAGCGGGCAGCTCAGGTTTGTTTTTTTTCACTGTGCCCACCATGGTGATTTTCCTCCTGAGAAGTTCTTGTCCAAGGTCATAGCTGGTAAAAAAATTGTCACAAGTAATGTTGTGACCCTGCAGTCCAGTAGTCATATCGAGGACTACACGTTTTCCTTGGGTTTTTTCAGGGATGCCGCTTGCAGACTTGCTTGTGTAAATCTGTAGATTCCATGCATAGCTAGTTTTTGCATCACAGGCTGCCCAGATTTTTATGCCGTATTTGCCTGGCTTACCTGGCATGTATTGCCGGAAGGGGCATTTTCCGCGGAAAGGGAGAAAACGTTCATCTACTGTCACCTCTGGCCCTGGGTTGAACATCAGTGGAAGGAGCTGCACCCATTTCTCCCAAACATCCCTGATGGGAGCAAGTTTGTCAGATTTTGTTCTGGTGTCTCTGTTGTCAAATCTGAGGACTCTTGATATCATTTGAAACTTTTGAAGTGACATTGATGAAAATATTCCTGCCTGTCGATGCGTCCCAGAGACGCATCAGTGTCCTCATTGCAGGATTTGTACACTCCAGCAAGGAGAAGAACACCAATGTAGGCATCCAGGTCATCATCATGAAGGTCATTCCACATGTTGCCATGGACTTTTTTTTCCTTCAAGGTTTGTCATAGCAATAATGATTTTTTTTATTGACAATGGCATAAACAGATCAAAACATGTCTTGATGTCACTTACTCTTGTCACAGCAAACCTTGTGATCCCAGGGGTCATTTTTATGACATTTGCAGCATCTGCCCTGCCATGTACATCTGGAGGTACTGAGCTCCAAATGATCTTGCCACTTTTGGATTTGAATCTTTCAGCGGGAGCAGCTTCAGCACCGGTGACCTCCTCATCAGACTGATCAGAACTGTCTGTGTCTTCCGGTTGATACTCCACATTATCTTCCTCCTCAGAAACCTGTTCATCTGTATCAGTTTGCTGCTGTGTCCTCTGATTCATTATCATCCAAGATATAATCCAGAATTTGGCTTGCATCTAATCTTCTCCTCATTGTTGCATGGTGTAAACTGAAGATGTATACTCTGCAAAGTACCAACTGTAAGCTGATTTGGCCATACATGCCTGGACATGTCCCTAACTCAAGTTGTTGGAGGTAGAGCTGGCTGTGGGCTGTTGGTTTATATTGTGTTTATGAGTTCAGTTTTGGGACTTATTATTGTTTTTTTACTCTTATATTAGACCTGGGTCGAAATTGACCCCAACAACACAAATGTTATAATTTTAATAAGAGAATTTTACAATTTAGTAAAATAGTTTTATTTTATTTTATTTTGTTCCTGAAAAAGTCAAAAAGTCTTGATGCAATAAACAAATGTATGTAGAATTTGTATGCATTTAAAACCTAAAACGGGTCGGTCACGACCCTAACACTAGAGGAAGGTTAAAGGGGTTTTCCGGGCAAAAAAACTTAATTTTTTAAAAAAGGTATTTTAGTGCCATTAATGGGTTAATAAGTGCACCAAAATACCTTTAGCAGTGTTTTGAGTCATTTCTGGGTTTCTCTGGGAGCTCCTGGCATCCTCTGCATTTGTTTACATGGGTAGCTTCCCGCTGTTTTAGCCTACAACTACCATGATGCATTGCTGATCACTCAGATCCCCATCTCACTCTCTCATACCCTAACTAACTCAGCCCCCCCATCATACGTACCTGTTTTCTGTGTCCTGGAGATCAGTTTCTTCTGTCCAGCTGGCTTCTCCTTCTGTGGACTTCTTGCGCATGCGTGGTAGGCAGAATCTTTCAGCTCTTCACTTCTGCTGGTGATTGTACAATAGATCTAGAATCACTGGCTCTATTGTGCAAGCACCGGCAGAAATGAAGGGAGTGATGTTTCGTGCCCTGAAGACAGATAAGTATGATGGGGTGGGGGTGGGGGGTTAGTATTGGTGATACTCAGTTTCCGGAAGCGGGGAAACAACGTCACCAGATTATCAGAAAGTGTGCCTGGGTAATTATAGATTTTTTTTTTAAACTAAGAAAATTAGAGGTTAGGCGGGGGGAGGGTGTTTAGTTTATTGTTTAATTTTTATTTTATCCCAGGCAACCCCATTAACCTTATCACTATTAAAGGTACAAACAAGTTAATTACTAAATGAAAGGGCAAATGCTAACAGAAACCAGGTTTCGGGCTGGCAAAATATCTGAGGTTCTTACAATATAAAATACATAGAATAACACAATCAGTTGTGTCCAACTCAGACTAGAGAAAGGCAGACCTCTAAATATTTGTTTTGTTTTGTTTAAATTGTCTTAAAACATACTGTATGACACTGTCAGGGCTTCTTGGTATTAGAAAAAGCAATGGTGTTTGTATTCTTTTTATTTTGTTGTTATTATGCCAACAGTGTGGCAGCAGCAAGTGGCAACTACAGAATTTGAATAAAAATTTGTGGCACACAGTCAGCGAGTCTGACAATTGAAAACTGAAGTGATAAAGAATAGACTTTACAAAAAAAACACCAAAAATGATCCCTTAATGTGGCACCAAGGAGTAACCATTTCCAGAATTTCAAGAAAATTTTTTTGGAGCACAATCATTGTGCCTTCCATTTGAAAAGGCCTGGCCCTTACCCTGACTATTGTTGCAGAGTGCAGCCTACCAGCCCTTGCTCTATACCCTCAGAGCAGAGGCCGCCGGGCACCACTGACCATATGAGTTGAACGAATCTCATGAGATTCATCACGCATGGTTCGCCCAGGGGTTACATTTGGACCACACAGGTTGTAACCAAAACTGCCATTATACTGTGCGTTCCTTACAGCCATGAAATGAGGGAGGTGGAGTGGAAGCAATATCTTGCCCTTGTGAAGTTGGGGGCAGGAAACGATCCAGTGAGGAGGTACTGGAGGAGGCTGATAAGTTCCACCTAATGTTGATCTGGATTGATGTCAGTACTAGGACGTGGCCTTGCTGCATTTCTGGATGGTGGTTAGAGACAGCTATATATTGGGCCATGAAAGCTATGTATTGTCCCTGCCCATAATTGCTTCTCCATATGTTGATAGTGGCATGCACCTTTCCCCAAATGGACATTCCCCAGGAGAGGCCCACATGGCAATATCAAGCAGGGACAGCCTTCCTAGAGAAATAATGGTGGCTAATGATGTTGTCTTGGAGGACGAGGAGGAGAAGCACACAAATATATCAATCATAACAACCTTGACCATTTGCTAGGTGTACTTGTGGCATGCCTACAAAGAGGATCATGAGGAAAAGAAGTAGGATGGTCTTGCTCACTTTGCTTGCCAGTACCACTGCCAATTCTATTTTTCCAAATGAGCTGGTGACACCATTTCAGAGACCTAGTTTCTACACATGTGTCTGTATGGCCATGGCTAACTTTCTGCTTGCAGTTCTTGTACCTTGCCATGGATTTATTTGGTAATGTACAAAAAATTCCCATGTGGGAGATGACCGCACGTAGCTGGTGTCGCCAATAGCAGCAGCAGCACCCAAGCCTGCCTTAGACCCACCCCAGTCAGGTTTTTCTGGATGTTGGGGCTACATATCAAATTCTTACTATTGCAGCAGCCACCACTCTCTTCATCTGATGTCACCATGACATGCTGACCCAGTTGCCAGGTCTTACCTGCAGTAGAATCATCATCAGAATCAGTAATTGTATCATCTTCTCCACTCCATCTATGCCCTCACAATTCCCAACAGATTTCCCTTTAGTACCCCTACCAGCATGACTACCAGTAGCACACCCCTTGCCATTATTACCTTCACTACCACCAACCATCATATCATCCAAAAACATTGTTCTCATCCAACTCATCAAGAAGCGTAGTTGAGATTCTACAAGCTAAGATATACACTGTGGGACTTAAAGTAAATGACAAAGTAGGTTCACTTCACCAGTTTGTTTCATCTCACTTTTCTACCCTACAGTCCCTCTTTGTGAATGTAGACAGTCGGGAATCTCAGCTGCAGTGCGATAATGTAAAAGTGAGAGGCATCCCAGAAGCTTTGACGACTTTGTCCCGAGTAGATACCATGCAATCCTGGGATCCACAGATTTCCTGGTAGGATCAAAGATTGATTAGTGTAATGAGGCAAGAAGATCATAACTGCTTCCTGTTTAGTGTGATTGTGTATGGTAGGGTTAGTTGTTCTCAGGAAAGGGACTAAGTCCTTCAAGCAGTAGGTTAACACATATTTTGAATCACTGAGTCTACAAGACTACAACAGTAGACTTTATAGTGCAGCATACATGAGTGAAAATCTCACCATCCATGATAAATCAGGTAGATTGAACGGTATCCACAGTATAAGCAAACACTCCAACCTCTTATGAATGCTCTTCCAGATTCACATCACAGCAATATTCTAAGGTGTCAGAGAAAAATCCTTGGTTCTCAGCATAATACTCATGCGGGTCATCCATATGTGGATTAAAGGAGCAATCATAGTACAGACTGTATAAACACATTGCTTTATGGCACATCAGACCACTTGACAGAAACAACAACCCCACAAACCTTGTATCATTGCAGAGAGCCAATTGTGTGTACAGTCATGGCCAAAAGTTTTGAGAATGATACAAATATTAATTTTTACAAAGTCTACTGCTTCAGTTTTTCTAATGGCAATTTGCATATACTCCAGAATGTTATAAAGAGTGATCAGCTTAACAGCAATTACTTGCAAAGTCAATATTTGCCTAGAAAATGAACTTTATCCCCCAAAACACATTTCAACATCATTGCAGCCATTGGTTCCATTGGTGCCAAAAAGGCTCCAGGGCACCCAAGAAAGACCAGCAAGCGGCAGGACCGTCTCTTAAAAGTGTTTCAGCTACGGGATCGGGCTACCAGCAGTGCAGAGCTTGCTGAGAAATGGCAGCAGGCAGGTGTGAGTACATCTGCATGCACTGTGAGGCGGAGACTCTTGGAGCAAGGCCTGGTCTCAAGGAGGGCAGCAAAGAAGCCACTTCTCTCCAGAAAAAACATCAGGGACAGACTGATATTCTGCAAAAGGTACAGGGAGTGGACTGCTGAGGACTGGGGTAAAGTCATTTTCTCTGATGAATCCCCTTTTCGATTGTTTGGAACATCTGGAAAACAGCTTATTCGGAGAAGAAGAGGTGAGCGCTACCACCAGTCTTGTCTCATGCCAACTGTAAAGCATCCTGAAACCATTCATGTGTGGGGTTGCTTCTCAGCCAAGGGAATCGGCTCTCTCACAGTCTTGCCTAAAAACACAGCCATGAATAAAGAATGGTACCAGAATGTCCTCCAAGAGCAACTTCTCCCAACCGTCCAAGAGCAGTTTGGCGCTCAACAATGCCTTTTCCAGCATGATGGAGCACCTTGCCATAAAGCAAAGGTGATAACTAAATGGCTCAGGGAACAAAACATAGAGATTTTGGGTCCATGGCCTGGAAACTCCCCAGATCTTAATCCCATTGAGAACTTGTGGTCAATCATCAAGAGACGGGTGGACAAACAAAAACCAACAAATTCAGACAAAATTAAAGCATTGATTCTGCAAGAATGGACTGCTATCAGTCAGGATTTGGTCCAGAAGTTGATTGAGAGCATGCCAGGGAGAATTGCAGAGGTCCTGAAGAAGAAGGGTCAACACTGCAAATATTGACTTGCTGCATTAACCCATTCTAACTGTCAATATAAGCTTCGGTTACTCATAATATGAATGCAATTATATTTCTGTATGTGATAAAAACATCTGACAAACACACATAAAAACCAGAGGGCAGCAGATCATGTGAAAATATAATATTTGTGTCATTCTCAAAACTTTTGGCCATGACTGTATAGTACATTTATCTGAAACTTCAAGCAATTGCAGTTATTCTGCCACCAGGATTTAAATAGTTGGTGTTGTGTTCTGGACACAAAATAGAGCTTTCCATAGTTATGAAAGCTGTGTTTATCTGTTTCTGTAATTCCATAGAGGGAAATAGGAGTTATAGAAAAAGCATACCTCGTCTTGCTACCTTGTTATATTTTAAGACAAGGCTGCTTTATTTAAAGCTTACTTGCAGAATAATTGTCATTGCTTGCAGTTTAAGACAAATGTACTGTATGCACTATTGTCTCCCTGCACTGATATACAAAGGGGGAGAGGGAGACTGCAGTAGGGAATTACAAGTATTGTCAATCGAAGAGCCTGTTGCAGAAGAGGTAGCACATTTCTAGCACAGCAATATGTCTCACCAATTTGGTGATGGCTACATACATGTATGAAAAAATGCTAGTGTATCATATCAATAGCATACATATACTCTTGTGACTATGCATTACTTTGTACCCCAAGTATGGCCTAGCAACTCACCATGGGGATCTGGATGTCATGAGCAGCCAGTGCTGTATCGTTGCATTCACTAGTGTTCTGCCTATTTTAGCACAGCTCCATAATGTACAACCTCCTCTATTTGACCTTCATAAAGCTTGCTTTACCATTTTCTGTAGTAACCCCATGAGCTTCTTGTTTATCTGTACCCTCCAGATCTATATGCCCCTTGTTTATACTTTTGCAAAATCTAAAAGATATTTAAATCTCAGTAAATTGCTACCAAGATGGGAATATCTGGCAATAGGTTGTGACCACCAAGGTAAAACTTTATAAATACTTATTCCATGTAGCACCACCACCATAATTAACTAAAAAGCATGTGGACATGTGACTGTGTGACTTCACAAGGATGGAACAACACATTTTACCAGTATTTGCATCAGATCCAGTTCATGAACAGCAGGCGGCAGCAGTGGAACTTTACTGGGATATATAGCTAATTATATTTTTATGATTTTTCATGTTTTAAAAAGTTGGAATTCTAAAGTTAGGTTCACGCTAGCGTTCGGGTGAATCGGCCCGAAATTCTGCTTAAATCGGCAGAGAGAAAACTCCTGCAAGCAAGACTTGTAGTCTATGGGGTCCGTGGGTAACTGCTTTTTTAGGTGGACAGGGTTTGCGTCCTTCAAAAAGCTATTTTCTAGTCTGAAATGGAAAAATCCTAAAACATGTTCAATGGGTGTACAATTCAAATTAGACTTCGAGAAAATCTAGAATTTGGAAAACTGTTGATCTTTATCATCAGGAAATTTTTCATAATTCATAAATAATTCATATGAACCATTCTTTGATGCCTCTAAAGAATGAACATCTGATCTATGTGTGACCTTGGATAAAGGATGTCAAGTAAGTCTTTACTTCACCTTTTTTTATTTCCTAGATCTTGCTGAAAAACATCTGCTAACAACAATAGCGTATGTTTCAATATGCTGATCACTTCTCACCAAGTCCACCCATCTATAAAGCTTTTCAACTATGCAATGCATCTGAAATATTATACTGTATATTGAAAAATCTACAACTTGTTGATCCTCACCAACCAGGAAATGATGGCATAGTCTAGCAATGAGTTTTGTATTAGATAGCATTACGAGATATATATTATTATATGGAATAACAGGCAGTCATTTTTGTCTACCAAATGTGAATGTATAATATGATAAAATATACAATTTGTGAAAAAGTCAAATGAATGTACAATTCTAAGAAGAACTAAATATATGTATCTATGAAATCTATAGTTTTACATTGCAGGACAGTTTTTTCTTGCATAGCTTTTCCATTTTGGCTTAATTCTTAAATAAATAATGAATCAATGGAATCTGTTGGGTCTTGTTGTTCATCTGAGGTTATATTTACCAAATTTTAAGACCTTTTAAGGACCAGATTTCTTTTATGATGTCCTGATCCTGATATGTAAAAGCTTATAATTCAAAGAGGTTGTACTTTGCTGTTTTGTCATGACTGTAAGTCAATACTAGTGCAATGTACCATCAGTTAGTTATATGTTACATAATTTAAACAATAACCACAAATATGTTTGTATTATGTATGTTATTTTACTATTATTAGATCATTATTAAGTATTGTCTGCTGCCTAGAGACCAGCTGAACAGTTGCCATGCTTTTCTAACAACTTCTTACAACTTATATTTTAGAAAGCAGGGTTAAAGGGATATATTGAGAGATAGAGATTTCATAACAAAGGTAACATTTTGGCACCTTGCAGGTTCTGCTTGACACTTCTACTAAAGGTGTTGGTGCCCTCATTAAAATAAAAATGTTTAATAAAAAGTTTTAAAAATAATTTTAAAATGAAAAAAAAAATTACCTTTTTTCCTAATGTGGCATCCCAGAGCTGGCTATGGCTGGGCTGAGGGTGATCTCTGTGCATTGTATTATTTCCTGTTGCTTCATAGCCTGTGTGACATAGCAGGGGGTCCTGAGTCTCACACAACACAGCGCCACCTAGTGAGCCTCACACATGCATTACACCTCCCATAGGATTGAATAGTAACCAAATGTCCAATGGGAGGACATTGCCTGGGAAAAGGGGAGGAGTCAGCTGATCACTGGGTCCCCATGGTAACACCCCTGCAAGAAGGTCCTGCATGTGAGGAGTTAGAAGTGTGGAGTGTTAGGAGGAGGAGGTGAGGAAATAAGTGTGATGTCCTGTGAAGAAAGCAGTGAGTTTAGTGCAGGAATCTCCAGTCCTAGACAGGCCCAGGAAGGTTGGAGAGCTGACATACTCCAGCTATTCAGAAGATCCTGTCTCCTGTCTGCCTAGCCATCGCCCTGAAGGAAGTCAAGCATCATCATCTTGTCAGCATGAGACTGTGGAGAGAACATTCTGGAACACGTGCTCCATAGCAAGTATCACAGGATCCAGGGGCCAAGGCCAGACCTGTGGAATATCCTGCCACCCTGACTATTGCACCCCGAAACTCTGAGCTATCAGGACCACATAACGTGAGTGGGGAATATTATGTACTAGTATCATGGTGGGCATCCTCCTATGAGCCAAATAGGAGTCCAGACGCACCTTAGGGCTGTAACACTGAAGTATAAGGGGCTAGGAACACCTTTCATCAAGTCTACCCTGCACCCCAGGACTTTGCTGTGTCACCAGGCGTACCCCGTTGTTTTGTATTGAAGAAACTGTTTAAGCATTTGTGCCTCCACACCCATGGAAGTAAAAGTTCAACTTTACAACCGTTTCTGTGTCTGACTCTGCACCGACAACATCAGGGCGCCCCAAACACCACCAGTCGGCACAGTATAGGGGAAGCGCCCCGGGGGAACAATCACCACCAACAGTTGTGCAGCCCCCTCATCACCGGTACCAGTGGTGGTAACGTGGGACAGCACCAGCGCTGCGCCCTCGTGCCCAGAGACCGTGACAAGTCTGCGCTGTTTGCACCCCGCAATCCCAACTGCAGCGTTACCTTCCATCTGGTCACCGCACGGGCAGCCATGACAAGTGGTTGGCCATCTACCTGTATGGGTTGTAGCAAGGCCTCGTAGTCCTGATTTTCTATGCCCGGACGGGCACGGCACCACACCATAGTTTCTGTTCCAGGCTGTAGGGTTACTGGACGGGTATCTTGGATCCGGACTCGACCAATTTCACCTTGTTTGTTGGCGAACTTGTGCTGGGCATTGAGTACACGAATGGCCCGCTGAATGGTCTGCTGGTCACTGGGAGAAGCTGTAAGGAGAGAGGCATGCAAGGCATCCAACACTTCTGCAAAGCAATGGCGTAAAACATTCATGCCTAATATTACAACTGCAAACCTATCATCCTCTACATCAGTGACAATTACACCCTGTCTAGGCAGTTTCAAGTCCCCAATCTGGATAGTGGGTTCCCAATAACCCTGCTGTGGTATGGGCTGTCCATTGCTGGCACACAGATTTATCCATGTGTCAGGTGTTCTATTCAACACACCTAAGTCCCAATGTTCAAGGAACACCTGCTTGCGCAGGGTTGTTACCTGAGATCCAGTGTCCACCAACGCTGTCAGAGGGACGCCGTTCACCCAGATTGTGATGTGTGGGCAGGCTGAGACGAAGCGTGACAATGGCACTGAAGATTTACCTGGGCCCTTCTTCTTTCCTCCCGAGGGGCGGCCCGCTGCCTCGGGGGTGGCCCGTTTAACTGAAAACACTGAGGCCTGGTGTGTCCATATCTATGGCAATAGCTACAGTATGGCCTCTCACTCTGCGGAGGTTTCACTGAAGACGGACGTCTGGGCGGCGACTCAGGTGAGATGTTGAGACTTCGCAAAGGATCACTGGACGATGAAGACGGCTGGGTCAGACGATCTAGACGGACGGTGATCTGTTCCATGGCACGGGTCAGATGATCCACTCGGGCCAGAAGGTCATCTCTGGAGTCTGCTGGTGTAGTCTGCGCAGTTTGGGCGGCAGGTGAGGTACCCAGAGGTAGTGGCAGGACAACTGGAGCGATGCTTGTTGAGGGTCCAGGTGAGGGAGCACAGATGACTGGGCTCGGCTGGGGCTGCTCCTGTCCCAAGACCTGGATGGCAAGGGCCTTGAAGTCAGCAAACGTGATGCTGGGATGTTGTGCAGCAAGCATTCGCAACTGACTCTGGAGCAATGTGGTACCCGCCCCTTCTATGAAGCGGTCAAGCAAGATTTTATCAGAGTCCACATTTTCACGTGGATCCACTTGCACCACAGCTCTGAACGCCTCTTGGAGGGATAAAGCATAGTCCCGCAGGGTCTCACCAGGTAGTTGTCGTCTGGAAAAGAAGCGCATCTTTACCTCGGAGACAGATCGCACGTCAAAGTTCACCTGGAGTTTGTCCAGAATTTGCCCAGGGGTTCTTTTGTCAGAGGCAGGCCAGGATTTGACCTCCCTAGCTGCAGCACCCTCAAGCTGGCCCAGCAGGATCTGTATCTGCTGTTCTGTATTCAGAGGATAGAACTGGAAGAGAGACAGCATCTTCTCACGAAAGTCCCTGAGGGTATGCGCCTCCCCTTTGTAGCACGGCAGCCATGGTGCGCCAGGGTAAAATGGCATGGAGAATGGTAGGCTGCTCGCCATGGGCACTGCTGGATCACTAGAAACAGACGGCACAATGTCACTTTGCTCAGTCATGTTGTTTGCAAGTATGACTGGAATTAGGTCGCCGTCTCTTTAAGAAACTCAACTGCTTGCTGGCAGGGAATGGAGACTACAACTTGGAATGCTGTCCCTTTAAGAATGCTGTAGCTATTAACAGAGTCACTGTGATGCAGGCTGACGGTGTGCTCCCCCTCTTTAATGGTGGCACTCCCCACGGACACTGTACACGGAAAACACTCGCTGGGGCCGTGGGAGGACTGAAGACAAGGACAGGGAGGCACAGTACTCACTGACAGCAACTGCAGCATGGACCAGAGATCAGCGGTGCACAGCAGGGACGGTGATGCGGCACCGGAGAGTCAGAAATGGCGCTGGCACGTTCGCCTTTCACTTTCTTGTATGGGTGCGCTGGAGCATTGCGCTCAGCATTCTGGGCTCTCCTAAGATGGCGGCAGATGGGTCTCCTGGCCTCATGGGCAGTGCTAAAAATCTCCCGCACTTTTGCAAGGTACAGTTAACCCTTTGTGGGCGTTCTTACACAGCGATGTGGCGCAGCAAACAAGTCCTGGGCGTTTTAACTCTTCCAGGGCTGTAACACACTGAGAGGACAGTCTTTAGGGCTTACTTCAGGGGTATAGGGCTCCCCCTCTTTGTGGCAAGCACTCTCAGGGAATAAACTTGATCTTAGCAAAGTCCACAATAAAGACCGATGCTCTGGAGACAATTTGGCGCAATTTTCGTGGCGACTTTCTCAAAATGGCACACACCCGTATCCTGTTCGTGACGCCAGTTTTTCTTGCGGTGACCAGATGGAAGGTAACGCTGCAGTTGGGATTGCGGGGTGCAAACAGCGCAGACTTGTCACGGTCTCTGGGCACGAGGGCGCAGCGCTGGTGCTGTCCCACGTTACCACCACTGGTACCGGTGATGAGGGGGCTGCACAACTGTTGGTGGTGATTGTTCCCCCGGGGCGCTTCCCCTATACTGTGCCGACTGGTGGTGTTTGGGGCGCCCTGATGTTGTCGGTGCAGAGTCAGACACAGAAACGGTTGTAAAGTTGAACTTTTACTTCCATGGGTGTGGAGGCACAAATGCTTAAACAGTTTCTTCAATACAAAACAACGGGGTACGCCTGGTGACACAGCAAAGTCCTGGGGTGCAGGGTAGACTTGATGAAAGGTGTTCCTAGCCCCTTATACTTCAGTGTTACAGCCCTAAGGTGCGTCTGGACTCCTATTTGGCTCATAGGAGGATGCCCACCATGATACTAGTACATAATATTCCCCACTCACGTTATGTGGTCCTGATAGCTCAGAGTTTCGGGGTGCAATAGTCAGGGTGGCAGGATATTCCACAGGTCTGGCCTTGGCCCCTGGATCCTGTGATACTTGCTATGGAGCACGTGTTCCAGAATGTTCTCTCCACAGTCTCATGCTGACAAGATGATGATGCTTGACTTCCTTCAGGGCGATGGCTAGGCAGACAGGAGACAGGATCTTCTGAATAGCTGGAGTATGTCAGCTCTCCAACCTTCCTGGGCCTGTCTAGGACTGGAGATTCCTGCACTAAACTCACTGCTTTCTTCACAGGACATCACACTTATTTCCTCACCTCCTCCTCCTAACACTCCACACTTCTAACTCCTCACATGCAGGACCTTCTTGCAGGGGTGTTACCATGGGGACCCAGTGATCAGCTGACTCCTCCCCTTTTCCCAGGCAATGTCCTCCCATTGGACATTTGGTTACTATTCAATCCTATGGGAGGTGTAATGCATGTGTGAGGCTCACTAGGTGGCGCTGTGTTGTGTGAGACTCAGGACCCCCTGCTATGTCACACAGGCTATGAAGCAACAGGAAATAATACAATGCACAGAGATCACCCTCAGCCCAGCCATAGCCAGCTCTGGGATGCCACACTAACACATAGTATCATTCTGTAAGAAAATATAATAAATGTAAAAAATTACACAATTGGTATTGATGTATCTGTAAAAACCTGCACTTAAAATTTTTCATGTTTTTTGGGCCACACGGGGGGTGGGGGTAAAAATTGGCAAAAATCACCCCCCCAAAAAAAGGGGAAAAAAAGGTAAAAATATTTTTTGAAGGTCCCAAAAATTTTGAAAAAAAAATAGGGGGGCCCCGGGGGGGGGGGGGCCCGGCTTTTGGGGGGGGGGGGTGGGGGGGTGGGTGGTTGTGGGGGGGGGGGCGGCAGCACCTTCTTTCTGCCATAATATTGTTTTTTTTTTTATTTTCTCCCCGTTGTGTATGTAAAATTGGTGGTTGGGGGGGGGGGGGTGGTTAAAAGTGCATTTGTAAAAGAAAAAAAAAAAAAAAAAAAAAAAAAAAAAATAATAGGGGAAGTTGGGGGGGGAGGAATGTTTAAAAAAAAGAAAAAAATGTATTAGATTTTCATTCTAGTTTTTCAAATCTATATTAAGGGTGCCCTGCTTTACTAATAATATGCAACTATTTTAGGGACAAGAAGGGAATAGGTTGAAAGAGTCAATGAGAAAGCAAGAATGAAATATAATTAAACCACATAAGCTTCTTTAACCTAATGAATCTATCTACATACAGTACTGTGCACAGCTAAGACCATACATACCGGACTACAAGGAATTCTCTAATTACCGTCTAAGTAACCATACAATATATTGTTTACCTATGTAGCCGACACATTTGAACATAAAACCAAGAATGTGCACCAGAATTAAAATCTACATCAGTAAGGAACTGGTGTACATTTCAGGTATAAGTCACACAGAGTTATACTCTAGCGATCTACGCCAGCAAACTGACATGGATGAGTTAGTAAATTCCCACCAGTGTGTTTGCTGGAAAAATGCCAATACAGTTTTTGAGCCAAAGCCAGAAGTAGATGCGGAAAGAAGGAGAAATGTAAGTTATTCCTCTATATTTACCTTCAAAAAACTCTGTTTATGTAAATGGTCTCTGTCATGTCCTTTTTGTAAACTCTTGAACACTGAGCTTAGCTGAGGATCCTGAGGTTTTGGATCTTTTCTGACTTTTCTGATATTATTATAACTGCATTATAAGTGTATTCGCTGTTGATTTAATTGTATGTTCTGTCTAACAGTGAGGTATTAGAGAGAAGAAGCAGACCAAGTGGAGGCAGATGCTACATACAACATCATGGAGAAGAGCATGGAATAAAGCTACAATTCAGCAATCCACAGGGCGTCGGTATTGGATTACCAGTAGTCCTACCACAACATCACAACTGGGGAAGAGAATAAATAATTATCATCTACAGGTATTTCTGTAATACAGCAAAAGTGTGTACAAGACTGCAGTTCTAGAACCTACCATGGACTGTTGACTTTGTATTTTTGATGCTTAGGAGTTCCAAGCAGATTTGGAATAAATGACTCATTGTTATATTTCTGCAAAATCTGAACCTATGAACATTACAGGCATTACAAGGAAGAAAACATTTTTCCATGTTATGGTATCTTTCCTATAATCAGAGCTGTTTTCTTCTGTTGGAGGTTGAAGGTGAGGGGATTTTATTAATATGAGAACCCTCAATCTTCTATCTGCTCCATTATGAGGAGCTATAAGAATTTTATAAAGATGAGGTAACTTCCATTTCTTGTATAGAGACACTGCAAGGAGGCCTAAAAGAGGTCAGGGAACGTTACCTCCCCTGAGCCTCCATCTATTATACTCTGGGATCTGAAGATACCCCATAGTATAATAATTTACCATAATGCACATTGCTGCAGCCATTTTAGTTCATCAAAACAAATCCCCCAATTGTTAGGTTTCTTTAAAAAAAAAAAAAAAGAATAAAATTGGGATATTTGGGTTGACCTGGCTCGGAATGAATTAGTTGACCCAGTCACTTCCATACTTGATAAAGGATGTTCAGCAAGACTAGAAACTGACACCCCAAAGATGAGGAAAAGTTTATTAATACTGCTGTACATTGTAAATTATTGTGGATTTTAGTGACAATTACAGTCTCCAGGAAGAGAGAGAAACACTGCCTCTTCTAAAGGCCAGGTAATGCATGCAGAGCATTATCAGCACATACAGTCATATGAAAAAGTTTGGGCACCCCTATTAATCTTAATCATTTTTAGTTCTAAATATTTGGGTGTTTGCAACAGCCATTTCAATTTGATATATCTAATAACTGATGGACACAGTAATATTTCAGGATTGAAATGAGGTTTATTGTACTAACAGAAAATGTGCAATATGCATTAAACCAAAATTTGACCGGTGCAAAAATTTGGGTACCCTTATCATTTTATTGATTTGAATACTCCTAACTACTTTTTACTGACTTACTGAAGCACAAAATTGGTTTTGCAACCTCACTGAGCTTTGAACTTCATAGCCAGGTGTATCCAATCATGAGAAAAGGTATTTAAGGTGGCCAATTGCAAGTTGTTCTCCTATTTGAATCTCCTCTGAAGAGTGGCATCATGGGCTCCTCAAAACAACTCTCAAATGATCTGAAAACAAAGATTGTTCAACATAGTTGTTCACGGGAAGGATACAAAAAGTTGTCTCAGAGATTTAACCTGTCAGTTTCCACTGTGAGGAACATAGTAAGGAAATGGAAGACCACAGGGACAATTCTTGTTAAGCCCAAAAGTGGCAGGCCAAGAAAAATATCAGAAAGGCAGAGAAGAAGAATGGTGAGAACAGTCAAGGACAATCCACAGACCACCTCCAAAGAGCTGCAGCATCATCTTGCTGCAGATGGTGTCACTGTGCATCGGTCAACAATACAGCACACTTTGCACAAGGAGAAGCTGTATGGGAGAGTGATGCGAAAGAAGCCGTTTCTGAAAGCACGCCACAAACAGAGTCGCCTGAGGTATGCAAAAGCACATTTGGACAAGCCAGCTTCATTTTGGAAGAAGGTCCTGTGGACTGATGAAACAAAGATTGAGTTGTTTGGTCATACAAAAAGGCGTTATGCATGGCGTCCAAAAAACACAGCATTCCAAGAAAAACACTTGCTACCCACTGTAAAATTTGGTGGAGGTTCCATCATGCTTTGGGGCTATGTGGCCAATGCCGGCACCGGGAATCTTGTTAAAGTTGAGGGTCGCATGGATTCAACTCAGTATCAGCAGATTCTTGAGAATAATGTACAAGAATCAGTGACGAATTTGAAGTTACGCCGGGGATGGATATTTCAGCAAGACAATGATCCAAAACACAGCTCCAAATCTACTCAGGCATTCATGCAGAGGAACAATTACAATGTTCTGGAATGGCCATCCCAGTCCCCAGACCTGAATATCATTGAACATCTGTGGGATAATTTGAAGCGGGCTGTCCATGCTCGGCGATCATCAAGCTTAACTGAACTGGAATTGTTTTGTAAAGAGGAATGGTCAAAAATACCTTCATCTAGGATCCAGGAACTGATTAAAAGCTACAGGAAGCGACTAGAGGCTGTTATTTTTGCAAAAGGAGGATCTACTAAATATTAATGTCACTTTTCTGTTGAGGTGCCCATAGTTTTGCACCGGTCAAATTTTGGTTTAATGCATATTGCACATTTTCTGTTAGTACAATAAACCTCATTTCAATCCTGAAATATTACTGTGTCCATCAGTTATTAGATATATCAAATTGAAATGGCTGTTGCAAACACCCAAATATTTAGAACTAAAAATGATTAAGATTAATAGGGGTGCCCAGACTTTTTCATATGACTGTATATTGTCTGATGATAGAATCCTTTCCTTATCTAGCCATGTTGCAGTGCAATGGACATGCCACTAAATCTCCTGCTTCTGCTGACCTTCTATAGTTCCAGCAAATCTGACAAGTAAGGTGCAGGTATCCTTGAGTTCAGCTGTGAGTTCAGTTCTATTCAAGTGCAGCAGAACGATTTATGGACACTACAAAATTAACAGAGCTGTGCTTGCTTCCACAGCCCCACAACTCCTTCAAGCAGTTCATTGATAGGTCATCAGTATTAAAGTCCTGGAAAACTTCTTTAAGGATCTTGTAAGGAGGTTAAGGTGAACCTCTCCACCCAAGACAAGTAAACATCCCAAATAATGGTGTATATTCAATCTTATGTTCATGTATATGTTGTATAACCAGTGGTGATGCACAGTGTATAATGCTGTTTCCTTTGCAGGTTCAATGTGTAGAAGCAGAACACTCATTGCACCTAGGTATTGTACCATGGGAAGAGTTGTGGAGAACATCTCATGGTATGACCTTGAGCTAGCTGCAGCATGACATTTGGTTACACTGGGGTGAAGTTTTGTTATAAATAGGAGAGACTTTGCATTTTTTTGGGAGACGTTGAGCGAGTCTGCACAATTGGTTGGTTTGCACTGGCTTGGAAATCGGCTGATGCATCATGAGGAACCAACAGTCTAGTCCGTGAGTGCGGTACGGAGCGTCACCTGTGGGAATTGGAGTGTTGCTCTTCAGCTCATGTATGAAGTCACTTGCCAAAGTGTGCTTTGCCTTGCGTGTTGATCACTTGCCTTATTTACCTACAATCAGTTTAGTAAAATTTCTGATCCTGTACACATCTGGTGGTTTTCTTTATGACATGACTACACTACACCACTCAGGCTGTGCAGGGGTTCTGGCCAGTGGGTCTTCAACTGGGTGCAATATTACAGTCCTAAATATAAATTAAGTTTTATTGCTATTGATATTTCTTTATGTATTGTCTGATACCAGTATACTGCCAACAATGAGTCAACTTGGAGAAGACAAAACTAAGAAATAATACTACAAGAAACTAAACAATTTGCAATAATACTTCACAGATGCTATGATCTTGTCTATATGAGCTACAGTAATTTGCCTGCCCTACTGCCCTCTACTTGCCTTTCTCATTATAGTAATATGCATTACTATAACAACTGCTCGGTAGGATGTAATGAAATATGAAGCAAATGTTCCCAGAAATCAACAGTTATACAAGCTGTACAAATATGTCAGAAACACAGACATCTTTACATGTTCCCAAACCTGTTTTATACAATTATTGTTATAGCAGATTTTGTCATCATTGTGAATAGCCTTGACATAAAGAAACATGAGAATATGACTAATTTGCATATTCAGTAAATCCCAGGGTTTCATTAACCGCAGTTTCACTTAACCGCAGTTAGTGGCAGGGGGTTATGCAAGGCCTTATAATAATGACCTATCCTAAGTCATTAATAAGATCGTTGGGGCGACACTCGACCCCTGCACTGATCTCTGAGCAGTGTACAAAGCCAGAAGTAGGTGCAGTGACCAGGCCTGTAATAGCACGGTACGGTCACTCCACACTGCACTGAGCCAACCGCCGCAGGCTCTGTGCATTGTGTGGAACAGTGGTTGATGCTATCCGCAGAATTCTGTAATACAAAATAAATAGCATCTTTGCAATGAAGTAATAAAGTGGTCACTTAAAAGAAAATGCATCGGTTTGATGCCTGTGTTTTGATTGGCTGAAATGAAGACACACAGACCCAAATTTACTATTGCGGTTATAACTAGACACTGGGGTAAACATGGTGCATCTTTTGATGCATTTAGCGTGGGCAAAAACTTGCTAGAGTGTGGATTCTTTGTAAAAAGGGGTGTGTGTAATGTACCATGATGGGCCAAAAATATGTCAAAGTTGTGTTGTAAAGTTCTGAATTAAAGTAAGCCAACTAAAAGGTGATATTATCTTTTGGCTAAGGCCCCACGTAGCTAAACACAGCTAAAAACTGCTGTGGAAAAAACTGTAGCGGAAGCGCATTTTTTCCACAGCGTTTTTCATTGCATTTTTGCTGAGTTTTTCTCAGTGGATTTTCTTCCCTTAATGAACCGCTGGTGTAATTGACATGCTGTGATTTTCAAAAACTTGGGCGTTTATGAAAAAGCTTTTCCGCAGCGGAATTTTTTTTCTGCAATGTATTAACCCCTTAGCGACCCAGGGAGTAATAGTACGTCCTGAGTCGCATGACGATGTATGGAGAGAGCTCAGGAGCTGATCTCTCTCCATACAGGGCGGATGCCGGCTGTATAATACAGCCAGGACCCGCCGCTAACAGCAGCGATCGGTGCCTGCACCAATCGCGGCTGTTAACCCTTTAGATGTCGCGGTCAAACGGGACCGCGGCATCTAAATTGCGCAGGCGCCATGGGCGCCGCCATTTTCACCGATCGCCGCCCTCCAGAACGTCATCGGAGGACAGCGATCAGTCGCCATGACAGCTGGGAGCCTATTGAAGGCTCCCAGGCCTGTCATTACATTAGATCTATTACACAAGGCATCGTCTAATAGAAGTGAAGGCGATCAGACCCCCTAGGTTTCAAGGTCCCTAGGGGGTCTGATCATACAAGTAAAAGTAGAAATAAATGTTTTTAAAAGTATAAAAAAAAATAAAAAAAACCCACAAAAGTTCAAATCACCCCCCCTTTCCCTAGATCAGATATAAAAGTAAATAAACAAAAGTAAACAAACACATTAGGTATCCCCGCACTCCAAAATGCCCGATCTATTAAAATATTTATCCCATACGGTGAACGGCGTAATGGCGAAAAAAAATCAAAATGGCCAAATAGCGTTTTTTTCAATACTTTGCCTCCTTTAAAAAATTGAATAAAAAGTGATCAAACCATCAGATCTTTCCCCAAATGTTATCAATAAAAACGTCATGTTGTCCCACATAAAAATACGCCATACCCAGCTCCATACATGTAAATATGAAAAAGTTACAGGTGTCACAATATGGTGACACAAATTTTTTTTTCTATTTTGCAAAGATTTAAATTTTTTAAAAGGTATCAAAACATTACAAATACTATATAAATTTGGTATCACCGTGTTCGTACTGACCTGCAGAATACTGGTACCATGTCATTTTTACCACACAGTGAACGCTGTAAAAATTAAACCCATATGAAATTGGCGCAAATGCAGTTTTTCTCCAATTGTACCTCATTCTGAATTTTTTTTTCCAGCTTCCCAGTACATTGCACAGCATACTGAATGGTACCATTACAAAGTACAATTTTTTTTCGCAAACAATAAGCCATCATGTGACTCTGTGAACTGAGAAATGAAAAAAGTTATGGCTCTTGAAATGTGGGGAGGGAAAAATGAAAATGCAAAAACAAAAAATGACTGGGTCTTTAAGGGGTTAATGGGATTAGCCAGAATCTTATTCACTTTGCAGGTACTGTAAAAAAAACGCATCATTTTTTGCAAAGTGGGGCTTTAGGCTTGGACAAGACATTCTAAAAATTTGCTGTATTTATCATCCAGCGTCAGTCACTGTGATAAATCTGGTGCATTTTATCACTATTAGTAAATCTCGGCCACAGAGCATAAATAAAGCAACCCAATGGGTGATCCAACATCACACAGTCACTGGAGAGTTCAGAAACACATAAAGGATAAATGTCTCATGAAAAAGTATCATCCTCTTCCTCTGGCTGACGTCATGCACCCCACGGTAAGCGCTGAGGCCTGTAATTGGGTTTAAGAGGTCACGTAGGGTGCAGAGACATCATGACACTTTGACTCAGCCAGAGGATGCCACAAGAATTCCCAGGAGAGATGATCCAAGACACCCCTAGACATCCACTTATGAAATGACAAAAAAAAAAACATTCAAGCTCACCTATGTCTTCTCCAAGCACAACAGGACTGCTGATGTTCAAAATTAGTAATTTACATAGAAAGGATGATTCTGCAGTGCAGTGAAACAGGTCCACTCTATTATCAAAGCATATCAGATCCACAGAAATCCACATTCCCAACAGACTAGAAAATCCAGAAATCCGTCTTTATCTGAGCACAGTCTGACCTTCACACGGGCCCAGGTGAGGAAGGAGATGAAAAAGATCAAGGCGAGGAAAGCTGCAGGGCCAGATGACATCAGTGCAAGGCTAATTAAGACTTGCGGGGACCAGCTGTGTGGTATAATTACATATATGTTTAATATGAGCCTGAGGCAGGAAATAGTCCCTGAATTATGGAAATCTTCTTGTGTGGTACCAGTTCCAAAGAAACCTCACCCTATGGACCTCAACGACTACAGACCTGTAGCACTGACATCCCACTTGATGAAGATCTTAGAGAGATTGGTTCTCACACATCTCCGCCCTCTAGTGAACCCTGCTATGGACCCTCTCCAGTTTGCTTATCGGCCGGGCATTGGGGTAGATGATGCCACCATCCACCTTCTGCACAGGGCTCTGTCTCACCTGGAGAAACCAGGGAACACGGTGAGAATAATGTTCTTTGATTTCTCCAGTGCTTTTAACACCATACAGCCGGGGTTACTGAGAGACAAGCTGGGCCTTGCTGGAGTGGACCACCACCTCTCCAACTGGATCCTAGACTACCTCACAAATTGACCTCAATACGTGAGAGCCCGAGACTGTGTGTCAGATACCGTGATCTGTAATACGGGGGCACCCCAGGGTACGGTTCTCGCCCCTTTCCTCTTCACACTGTACACTGCAGATTTTAGGTGCAACTCATCTAGCTGCTACCTACAGAAGTATTCTGGCAACTCTGCAAGAGTAGGTCTCATCACAGATGATGATGACAGGGAGTACAGAGAACTGAACCGGGATTTTGTGGACTGGTGCCAGTGGAACCACCTGAAGATTAACGCAGGGAAGACCAAGGAGATGGTGGTGGACTTCCGTAAATGCAGATGCCCTCCTAAACCAGTGGACATCCTGGGGACGGGCATCGAGATTGTGAACACCTATAAGTACCTGTGTTTGCTCCTTAATAATAAGCTGGACTGGGCAGATCACATGGAGGTCCTGTACATGAAGGGCCACAGCAGGCTCTACCTGCTTAGAAGGCTGAGAGCCTTTGGAATCCGGGGGGGCACTTCTTAGGACTTTCTTCAACTCGGTAGTGGCATCAGCCATCTTCTTTGGAGTGGCCTGCTGGGGGAGCAGTATATCAACCAGGGACAGAAAGAAACTTGACAAGCTGATTAGAAAGGCCAGCTCTGTCATGGGGAACCCAGTGCAGGTGGTGGGTGACAGAAGGATACTGTCCGTGGTGAGCTCCATGCGGAAGAAGAAGTCCCATCCTATGCATGAGACTGTGATAGCGCTGGGCAGTACTGTCAGTGACCGACTGCTCCACCCTAAGTGTGAGAAGGAGCGCTATCGGAAGTCTTTCCTCCCCACCGCGGTTAGGCTGTACAACCAACACCGACCTAAGCGGAGATCAATACACACAGAGAACTGAAATATCTCTCTGCCTGTTAAATCCCCCCCCCCCTCCTCCTCTGCTACTTCCTATCTGTCTGCTATTAATGTAATGCCTCTTACCTTGGAACATTCCTGTACATGTTGTATTTGTATTTGTATCTGCTTATCTTTGCTGCTGTAACACACTGAATTTCCCCATTGTGGGACTATTAAAGGACTATTATTATTATTAGCAACATGACACAGCAGCAGTGGCAGCCACTACACGTTTCAGATGCCCCTTGCATCCTTAATCATGTGCTGGAGACCCATCCTTTCATATAAACTTCACTTATTATTCTCTGGAGTTAAATGATGCCCAAAAGTATAATAGTGTTTTGTAGGTGTCCAACCTGTTTCATGTTCAGGTTGAGCCCATAACTTTTGGAAAATTATTGTCAAATCCGGTTTGAGACGAATCGGTTCACTCACCTTTTGTAATGACATATCAGTAAACCCTGTACACTATGGTATTTTGGCAGATGCAACTTAGGGGCTAACATTTATGGTCCAAAATTGCCTCTGCTACATTAAGTCACCATTCATTCATAAGCCAACATAGTCATACATAAATCACTTATCATTTACGTGGTTGTATAGTTGGTGTATTATATTTTTATAACCATGTGAAGAATCATTCATTTAGGTTCTGTACCTAGTGAATGTACTGTAGCAAAATAAGGCCTTGGCTACACTGTGACTTTTTGTAGCACTACTAAATGATTTTAACTATTGAGCTCCACCTGCAGTCCAAATAAATGTATTGAGTTCCATGTGATCCTGTGGACTGCAGCTATCAGTCAATAGTTAAAAATCAGCCAGCAGTGTAGCCCAGGCCTAAATGAAATTTCTTATCTTACAATGCCAGACAGTAACCTGTAACCCTTTGGAACCTCTTTTTACAGTAAAGTGACTTGGGACAATTGTTCACTTGGCAGCACCTTTGTCTATAGCTCATCGAATGTTTTCTGAAAGGATCAGCTGCATCCGCAAGCAGAAAACTATGCCATATCCAGGCACAGCATTAGAAATAATATATACATGATAATTTACATGTGCACTATTTTCTGTACTCCTTCAACACCTTGAACCTTCAGTATGGGAAAAAAAAAACACTTTTAGAATCAGTACAAGTATAAAAATTGAATGTTTTCTTACTGTGCCCCGTTTACTTCAAGGTCAATACAGTATAGAGTAGAAATAGGATCCTTGGTAGTACGGCTCATGCTGAGAGGTAGGCATTCATATCTCCCATTACTATAGGCTTCAGCTAAAATACGTGACTGTGTCATCAGATAACCATTATTCAGGGAAGCAGGATTTGGTTGGGAAATGCTTCTTCACTCACCTTACAGTACATGCACCAGCACACAAAATATCCCATCTAATGACTGAGCTGTAGATCTGTTCTGGAATCATAATCTGACACATCGCTTCACATGCTGGAATGAAGATTATTGTGTCCTGTTATCTGGAAATGATGCAGTCTTATTACAATCGCCCATGTAATAGTCATTTTATTAGGAGCGCTATAGCAAAGATACATAAAAACTCTGCGATGGTCATTATATTTGTGGATAAAAATGGAAATGACTTTCTGCATTGTAGACTTGTCTGTTTTCATAATCCATTTCACAAGGATACTTAAACTTACTTATGCATAAAGCTCTTCCATGCAGACATGTAATAGAGGGCTGGATTCTGACATTATGTCCACAGAGTAGCAGTGTGTCATGTTTCCATCCACCAAACAGCAAGCTCACACCCTTTACCATAAATTGCACATTTTTAAGGCAATACATTTGAAGCACACTATCTCCTAAACATGCCGCAAAACAACAGAAATTCACGGTAAAGTGTGTGCGTGGTAAACAATGCCGCTCGATACCTTTATCAACTAAGCCAAACAGGCATCCTTGGCAATTTTCAGAACTCCCATACATGTAAATAGGGACTCATACATTCGTGACCCCTCATTACATTACATACTACATTCATTTGCAGCCATAAACAAGTTCCAGTTCAAGAGAAAGATGTGGGATTCACATCTTTTAGACATTTGTGGGATATTTTGCTTAAATGCAGAGGTGGGAATGGCCTTTTAATGTAGTTTCGGCTGTTTGTTTTACTGTAATCTACTTCTTTCTTCTGTATAGAAACTTAAACTATAATGGAGAAGGGGATCTAGATGTTAGGACTACAAAGAAAAGTGTAAAATAGAGCTGGGAAACATAGGAAGAAAGTCCTAGTGTCCTTGAATGGATCCTGGGTGTCTATCCACATCAGGTACGGTCATGTCATAATAGTGCTGTAATAGTGGCTGCGTAATACTGAGAGCATTATCTCTTGTGAGACGGTACTCACTACTGCTGGGCAGATAACCACAATGCAATTTCAGAGCAGCAATGGACAAAGAATATATGTGAAATATAAATGAAATCCAATACATTGAATATTACACTTTATTAAATTAAAGAACATATAAAACAAATAGAACCAACATATTTCATCAGAATAAAAAATATTTCTACAAATACAAAAACAGAATAATCACAAAGGAAACATTTTTTATTGAATTCTAAATCTCACATTGATTTATAACACAGAAATCAACCAGCTGGTGGTTATGTGCCTAAAAGTCCTGCTTCTGACATCTGGCAGCCACTTCACTTCACTCCTAGTGATTTTGTGCCATATACAGTATGCCTATACTTAGATTGTGTAGTAAGCGCTAAGCAGCCGCCTCCCTGGAAAATATACTCATTGACAAAAAGAAAAAATAACCCAGATAGAAATTTCAGATTGCTGCAAAACATTGCATGCAGATATGTTCCAGGCAGATATGTAAATTATTACAGGTGTGATCTTATTAGACAATGGATCTTCCCCATAAAAAGGGTCTTTGAGGCTACTTTTGGGTAGTGTACTTCTTGGAGAGAGATCACTGTCTGCTAGACATGCCTCTATGACAGGGTCATAGCTATAGGAGCTGCCACAGTAGCAGTCGCTACCGGGTCCTAGACCCAGAGATGACCCCAAAGGTCCCTCTGTCACATAAAACATTCCACTATTCTAAATGGCTCATTCATAGAGGTCCCATTACAGATTTTGCATTGGGGCCCAGGAGCTTAAAGTTATGCCTCTGTTCTGTTCTCTGAGAACAACTGATAGTGGCAGATTTAGTGCTCAAGTTCCAGGCTCCTGGGGGGCAAGTGTTGCCCAAACCACCTACCATCTTCTAACACTGAGGAATATTGGCTGCCTAGCAGAGGCAGGTGTCAAAAAATGTATGGTCAGGGTTAAAGGGGCTGGTCTCTTCTTCAGCAGCAGCTGAATAGGTAAATAGGTTATGATCTGATGAGTGAAAAGCTAGTCAGAAGCTAAATGACCCTCAGAACGTTTAGTGTATACCTGCCACAGGTGCCCCCACAAGCAAAAGGACTGGCTTGGGACGCTATGAATGCCAGCTTGTCTTCCCCACTTGAGAGTAGGAGCAGGATCTGTCACCATAGCAGTGTCCATTGGGGGTACTCGGAACTTTTTTTCACGAAGGGGCACTTGGCTTGAAAAGGTTGAGAAACACTGATCTGGGCTGTTCTGACCTAGCTGTTAGGAGCAGTGGTTATGAGAGGGCAAGCATAAATGAAGAATAGGCACTGGACGACCCAGACAGACCACCAGTAGATAGGATCATTTAATCTGCTGACAAGCATGAGCAGCTCCAAGTTTCCTTGTCCACCATCCAGGTGACACCTTCATTACACACCGTTGTCTCTGCCTGGACTATTTCCAGGCACTTAGTAGAAGGAAATTTGGTGTCACAGGTAATAAATGGGTTCCCATTATGTGACCCTTGATAGGAAGCCTAGCCATCATTTGCAGTGGTGTCATGACCGAAAAAACCTGGATTGCTACAGACTGAAACCATATCCTCTTTAGCGACAAATCCAGGTTCTGTTTGTGATCTGACAATGTTAAATTTTGAGCATGGAGGCCTGATGTGAGCACTTCAATCCTGCCTTTGTTGTGGAGTGACACGCTGCCCTACCTGCTAATGTTAGGATCTAGGGATCTATCGCGTATGACAGTCAGTCACCCCTAATAGTGATATGAGGGACACTAACAGATCAGCGATATATGCAAGACATCCTGCAGCAACATGTGTTGTCTCCAATGGCAGGACTTCCAATTGGCATTTTTCAGAAGGATAATGCCTGCCCACACACAGAAAGGGTTTCCTAGGAATGTCTCTGCCAGAATACAACAGCTTAGACTGTCTGATTGCCACATTTCTCAAAAATTGAACACTTAAGGGGCTAGTTGAGCCTCCTTTCAATTGTACAGTTTTCCACAATGAACTTTTGTTCCAATATTGTAATCATTTACATATATCATTGTTACATTCACACATAGAACGTTTCATTCAATTCCAAAATTCATACTCCATTATGATGTGTTTTTTGTTTTTTTTTTTGGTCAATGAGTTGTGGGGTTATACTTTAAAGTGACAAATGATAGTGCATGTCACTTCCCAAATCTGATTGAAAAGGAGAGACAAATTTAGGTCTCCTTTTTAAATTTGGAAGATAAGGCAAAATAGACTTTATGCAAAAAGATTGCCTTTTTATTAATGGGGCGAATTGGTTCTTTCTGCTCTGGCTTCTTTTTTAGGTTTAGTGCAATGTCACAATATATTATAGTACTGTGCTCTAATAAGGGTAGGTTCACAATACCATTATTAATATCCGTTCCTCTCATCAGTCATAGGATGAAAGCAATGGACTATAAAGGTGAGAGAGTGACTGATGGACTAGAGTAATGATGGAAGCGTGACAGCAGAAAGCTCATGTCATGTTTATTTTAAGGTGAATGGGAACGGATACACATGGAAGGGGCATTGTTGGAATCCGTTAATCAATTTCCATTAAAGTTTATTGCTTTAATCCTATGATGAATGAGAGCAGACATTTATAACGGTAGTGTGAACATCTCCTAACAAGTGAAGGTTAATAGGGCTTTCATGGTTATCATTCAAAACACTGAGAATCCTTAAAACCAAAACAATCTTTACAGGATTACAATGTACAGAATTATCAATACTTTATATTATAAAATATTATACATCATAGCAGGGGCCAGCAACTCCAGCTGTTGCGAAACTGCAACTCCCAGCATGCCCTGACAGCCTGTGGCATAAGGTGCCCTGACAGTCAGGTTGCCAAAAGGTGCTGACCCCGCACCAGGAGAAGCGTACCAGCACTCAATAAATTTGCCACCCATTGCTTACAATTTTGTCAGTGCTCCTCTGCAAAAGACTACAAACTGGCACTCTTTTTTGGTAATGCTACAAGCTGGCCTAGTGCCCGTTGCTAAGAAGCAGCTGACAAAATATTAAATTAGCAAATCTCAGTGAAAAAGAAGTTACATCTCTGTCTATGCAGTAAGGGCCACAAGGCATATTAACACTACCCTGTAACAAAATACAAAACAGTAAAGTGATTCACTATACAAGCCAGGACACAATATAAATGTAGTGGTATTTATACATGTAGCAGAGATGAAGTTGTCATCACTTTTATTCTGTTCACCTTAAGTATTGAGTTAAGACAACGTTTACCTGAAATGCTACAGACAATCCCCAAATACTGTGATATGATGAAAGATGAGGCAAACAACAAACTCAGCTCTATTACACCACACAAGTGATGCAGAAGACTAGACATACTCTACACCATTACGTGCTATTCACTGCCATTTGGTCAAACACTGACTAATTTTAAATAGAAATTTCATGTCCTTAAGTAGAATACCTTGTCACAGTGCAAATATGTTCACATCTAGAAAATGTCAATAAAAGGACAAGCACGTTTTCAGACCAATGTTATAAAAAGGTTATAAAAATGCCACATGCCATTTATATACAGTTAACTCTATTACCAAGCTGCATTTAAGAAGTAAAGGAGGATAACAGCGACTGAGAGTTCTACTTTCTTCAGTCATAGTAGAACATGTGTGCAGGGATAGACTGCCATCTGCTGGACAGTGGAAGACATTACTAACTGAAAGAACACTATTTTTGTCATCTGGGGACCTCAACTAGCAATAAAATCAGTGATCAGAACCCATTTTAGATTTAGCACCCAAGAGAATAATATTCACAATATCTCCCATCCAGAAGCATGACTAGACACTCTGTCTCTGCAGAATTCAGTTACTATTCTATACTTGTTCACTGTGGCTTTACTGGATGCAGCAATAGAAAAGGTTAGACAATAATAATCTTAAGTCTAAACGTAGAAATGATTCTTCTACACCCTGCAAAGGACCAATTCATGGACGCTCCCTCTGAAACAGAAGTGTGACTTTTAGAGGGCTCAAATTCATCCAGTTAACTGATGTTTTGGCAGTTGCTCCTCAGAGAGACCTGTTGAGCCTCAGATCTTTTACAAACTGTGTAGGCTTAGTTCCAACAGTGGTGTAATAAAATAATACCACACGTAATAGGACCCCACATGGGATGAAGCAGCTTGTCTAATGGATATGCACCCAGTTATCTTACTGTATTTTCTGAACAGACGATCACTACTGGCCGAAATGTGAACAAATTAAGGTCAAGGCGTCTCTGCGTTGTAGTCTCTGAAGAGTGTGCACCAAGTGCAGCAGTGTACATGAGATGTTGGTGGACAGGTGATCATGCAATGCCTTAAATCCTGCCATGCGATCCACAAGATTTGGCTGAACCCCTAGAGCAATTCCAATGTCTCTGAAATCTTTCACTCCAGGGGTCATAGTGTCCAGTTTATGTGCAAGTGACATAAGCAGAGAATCTGGAATTTGAGAGATGGGAAGACCTGATAGGAAAAGAAAAGACATTTTTTGTTACAGGCAAGCAAGACGGCTCCAGATATTTTAAAGAGATATTCCCATCTTGGCAAATCGCTGAAAAGATGGGAATAACGGCTCCCAATTTCCGGCATGTAGGGATCAGATGAGTAGTGTTGTTCTACACTGCTCCTGTAACTCCCATAGAGGACAATGGGAGCGACGGAAACAGAGTAGCACATCTAACTACACTGTTCTGTAACTCTGAAGCTCTGGAAACAGTGTAGCTTGGCTGTGCTACACTGTTTCCATAGCTACCATTCTCCTCTATTGTAGCTATGGAAACAGTGTACAGCTGCACTGCTCAGCAGTTCCCCTAAGTACCAGCCAAAGGGGTTGCGACAAGGAGCAGTTATTCCCATCTTGACAGCTGGGATAGAAATAACCCTTTAAGTAATAGTTAAACATTTTAAGATCTACTATTAGATAATTTATGTAATATTTTATATGACACTTTAAATAATGTAATTCCAACTTAGAACATCACTTTATTTATGGATCAAAAAAGGGCAAATTCAATTCACAATAAAGGTTGATATTGATTATAGGGGTTTGTCATTAAAGACACTTATCCCCTATCCACAGAATATGACAAATTTATTAAAACTTGCACCAGATAAATGGTGCATGTTACAGTCGAAAACCTACACTAAACCGCGATTTGCATGGGTTTAAATTTTGGTGCAATTTCCCTGAATTGTTAAGAAGCCAGTGGAAAAGTGAAGAAATCAGGCGATACCTTTTAGAGGCTAACTGAGTATATTTGATAGTAAGTTTTCGAGAGTGCTAGCTCTCTTCTTCAGACATGGTGTGAAGAAGAGAGCTAGACTCTCGAAAGCTTACTATCAAATATACTCAGTTAGCCTCTAAAAGGTATCGCCTGATTTCTTCACTCTTCCACTACTTTCTATGGCTAACACGGTACAACATTATACTATTGTTATGAATCCAGACCCTTAAAGTTTCTGCCACATCTTGCGCCAGAACACAAAACCATTATAACCACCTTAAATCGCCCTCTGTGTTTTAGCTTGTGCTGTTTTGGGGGAATGTGACATTGGTTCAAAACTCAGCAAACTATATACTTTTCACCATAGTCTTCTCTATAGGACTTTAAAAATACCACTGCAAATGCTTGTAAGGTTTCCCTAACGCAAACATTTTCAGTGTCTTTTATGCATGTTAAACACTTTTTTCATTGTGTTTTTATAAGGGTTTTTGGTGGTGTTTTTTTATTTTGATACATTTTACACATGTTTTTATGCAATTTTCAAGTCCAACAGAAAAGTCTTTTGAAAGAAAAGGTTTAAAAAGTGCTACTGACCCCCAAAAATGCCACTGGCCAAGGCATTTTGTATGTAGTGCATTTTATATTTCTCTATAGACTTTTCAGCTAAATGCAGTGTGTAAAAGAAGCCTTTGGGTAGAGTCACAAATGTGTCAGATTTGCTGCAGGAAATATCTACGACTGCCCCATACATTTGAGTGAGGTTTGCACAAATCCATGCACTTGAATAAAACCTATTCACATGAACGAAAATGTTTAAGATAAGGCCCCATGTTGCGAGCCACAGCTAAAAAGAGAGGAAATGACTGCATCAGAACCGCATTGCGTTTTTTTCTGCAGTGCTTTTTCCTTTGTGAACTTTCTATCCTTATTATACCTATACAGAAAATGCCAGCGTTTCCATAGGTATAGTTGACATGCTGTGATTTACAAAAACACAATGGTTGAAATTGCAGCATTTCAGCTGCAGATATTTTTCTACAATGTGTGGATGGGATTAGCCAGAATCCCATCCACTTTGCAGGTACTGTAAAATGCTGCGGTTTTTGCCACTCTGCAGTGTTTTTGCAACGTGGGGCGCTGGCCTCAGACTAAAAATATAGCATGATATATGGCACTGGAAGAAAAACACATGTGACACTAAATAAAAGATCAAAAAGCTGACGTAAACCACACCATTAAAAACACCTATAGGGTAGGGTATATTTTTTACAAGCATTTTCAAACACAGAAAGTGAAGTGTGCACATCTGAAGATATAGCTGAAAGTGTTAGCCAAGCATAAAATAACACTGATAGGAATAATCCATATATAACAATGACACTTACCTAAAGTTGTACTATTCAAGCAGAACACAAGATCATCACATGTCTATAAAAATAAATTTTATTAATATAATTTTTTTAATGCAAATATTAGAAAAATCTACATTGGACTCTCAGAATATTTAATTAAAACAGTTGTGCCACCAAAGACATTTATCCCCTACCCATTGTATTGGGGATAGGTGTCAGATTCCTAGGGGATCCCCAGAAATCAGGAACTGAAAGTTCCTCTCTATGCTCCATGTGAATATAGCACTGGTGCACTTGCAAGGATTGTGAACTCAGGCACCCCCATAGAAGTGAAAGGAGTGCTGGTCACACAAAAGCATCAACACTTATTCACATAGAGCACTGAAGAGAATTTTCAGTTCTTGCTATCTTGACTGCTGGGGGGGGGGGAGGTATTGAACTCTGGAGCTCAAATAAGTTTTCTTTATGGTGCTTATGCTTCGTTCACACCTGCGCTTGGTGTCCGTCCGTTGCCAATCCAGTGAAAATCTCGGCGAACTGGATTGGCATCGGATACAGACCGGTCAGCGGCGCATTGGTTAAAAACCCATTCATTTGAATGGGTTTTTAAAGCAGTGCGTGGGTGTGCGCTTACACCCTCTGCGCTGCGAATCCTTTTTTATTCGTCGGAAACAAAGTCGGACACGCAGGACTTCGTGTCCGACGAAAAAAAAAGGATTGGCAGCGCAGAGGGTGTAAGCGCACACCCGCGCACTGCTTTAAAAACCCATTCAAATGAATGGGTTTTTAACCAATGCGCCGCTGACCGGTCTGTATCCGATGCCAATCCAGTTCGCCGAGATTTTCACTGGATTGGCAACGGACGGACAGCAAGCGCAGGTGTGAACGAAGCATTATCTGATTGTTTTCCCTCACTGCTTGGAGTCTGTATCAGGACATCTACAATATCTACTTTTAACTGTTAGAAATGCTGCTGTCCATGCTGGGTTTTCTCTCTGATGAGCTGAAAGAAAGCCTATGTCCAGCCTAAATGATATTCCTGCTTCTTTGATAAAGAACAAGCTTCTCAAACTGTGAGGCTGGCTTTACTGGTGAGGCACAGGTCCCTGCCAGGGTCATCTTTGACACAAAGCAGAGACCCTAAAGCAGACTTATTATGTGAGACTTGCATTAGTGGCATTAGACTTGCATTAGACTCAGTGGCTAGAAAGTCTGAAGGACCTGTGAAGACATCATCACCAAGAGTACACAGGTTCTTCACCTGGCAGAAGTACAGCCAGAGTCTGCAGGCCAGTGCTCTTGTCTTGATGCTAGGAGGCTCTTCTCTTATCTCCTCTGTTTGTTGTGGGGATGTTCCCAGCATTGTGGGAGGTGTGGAATTGGGGAATGATTTGCTGCAAGTTTGGAAGGTTTTATTTGTGAAGAATGCTGCTATCAAAGGGTTACAGTGGGATAGGGGGAGCTGTACCTGTTATTAGAAGAGGGGAAGGTTGGGGGACAAAGCTGCTACCAGTGATGCTGTACCGTGTTTTTTGTGCTTCTGCAGAGCTACTATGTCCTGCACATTGGTGTTTATTTGGCACTATTACGGTGAGATATTGTGCTGCACTGTGGTGTATATGTTTGCTGGTATTTGGTGCTGCTGTGGAGATATTTTGTGCTGTAATGTGGTATTTGGTGTAGCTCCTGGTACTATGTGCTATGTACTGTGATATTTGGTATTATGTGTACAGCACAGTGGCTCTGTTAGACACTCCGTGGTACTAATTCTTTGTCAATGCCTTGGCATCACAACAAGTTGACTGGTGAGGCTCGAGTCTAGCACTAGACTAACAGACCTGAGGTGCACAGACCTTTACATTCTGAACACCAGGGGGTGTTATTGCAAGTAAACTCTGTGATATTACTGCAAGGAAACATTTGTTTAGTAACAATACAAAGTTACTCTAAAATGCAAGCTCAGCTTGCCACCATTTGTAAGGCACAACCCCTTTATTAATACAGGAACTATCTGTTTCTATTGTAGTTAGAGGAATTTTACTTTAGTGTGCAACATATTTGGAATCACTAATGAGTAGATTGATATTATCTCATACTAACAATTTACCTTACCTCATCCTGCATACTTGTGCTAGGTCCGGCTGGCGTGGTGCAAGAACAGGTATGCATCCTCGGTTGTTTATGGGGACTCTTGTTAACTCTTGAGTGAACCTGGCTAGCATCTTCTGATAAAATCTCCAAATCCAGCTCTGTGCATTCAACAGGTGCATGAGACCAGTGCTGCTTCTCTGATGCGCAGGAATGGGTTTGTGTTGAAAGTGGCTCTAAAACACCCTGGTTGGGCTCAGAGGGAGGTCCACACCCGGAGAAGCAGTCACTGCAACCTGAGTTTCGTATCAATGGTTGAGTCTCTGATACACTACGGGAATAGTGAGGCTTCACAGGTGGAGGAG
Source organism: Leptodactylus fallax (assembly GCA_947044405.1). Classification (NCBI taxonomy): domain Eukaryota; kingdom Metazoa; phylum Chordata; class Amphibia; order Anura; family Leptodactylidae; genus Leptodactylus; species Leptodactylus fallax. The sequence goes on from CAMRHE010000166.1 coordinate 2,631,148, forward strand.
GTACTGCGCACAGCTCTACTGATGGCGGCAGGGAAGACAGTGCAGTGGAAGCTGTGCAGGAATTTGTGGGAACATTCTTTGAAATCACATGAACTTCTTCTAGTGGCACTGCTGGTGAACAAATACAAAATTAAAATGTTTTTAACAATTTTCCTTACATTACATATTCTATAATATTGTTATATAGGTACATTGTTACTCTGCGTGCTTAAAATATTTTTAAGCTAAACCCTTATGCATACATTAAGGGGTTGTTCACTTGGTCTACATTCTTTCCAGCAACAATGCCATTTTGGCTGTCTGTGTCCTGTAATGCAGCACAATTCCATTCACTTTATTGGGGTTTAGCTGCAATACCAGATACAGCCTATGTGCAGATTGGTGCTATCTTAATTAATCTCATATAGCCCCTGTTTGTTGTGGCTGCAGAATTAAAGGGAATGTCCCATAAGGCGAACCCCTGCTCATATGACTTGGAACTCCAATCACAAAGCACCTCATTTGGGGCCCCCTCCTCTGAGTTAGAAGAATGACTTGCTCTGGTCTGAGTGTCTCCCGTTCTGGAGGACTTGAGTACATCATGTATCACTTGAATGGCTACCATGTATTACTATATTTTCTCTTCAGAGGCCCCTGTAGGAGAAATGCCTGGGTGGCCACGGCTGTTTATCGGGGTGACAGGTGCAGAATCCTGAAAGATCAGCTGATTTTTCCAGAGGATTTATTCTATAAGGGCTTGTCTGTGATGGGACAACCCCTTTCACATCTAAAAGACCCTGTCGCATCAAGTATTACAATTTTTCACTGTATAAGTGAAATAGCTTACACCAGTGATACAAAGACAAACTATGTCTAGATTTCAAAGAGGTGTCTAAGCAGCAGACCAAGGAATCACATCCCTGCTGGTAAAAATATTTCTCCAGCTCACATTGTATAAAAGCAGCACACCCTTCAACAGCAATTTCCACCTGCTATGTGCTTTCTATAACAAGTGCTTGTCAACAATATTTCATACTGTGCATTTCACCAGCAAAATTAATAAAAAAAATACTACATATTGTACAACTCCCATTGTCACACAGCATGGTCACCATTGCTTTATCAGCAACACATGACCAAGGTGTTAGGATGTTTCTGCCATCTAGTAACAAAATATCAAGTGATATCACAGTTTGGGCTAGCTATAAGCAACACATCTAAACTAGGGAAGCTTTTTCTGACTTTCTATTGTAAAAAAAGAATTCCCCTTACGTCCGACAGCAGCACAATATGGGGTATCTCTGCACCTGTGTGTTGTTTAGGACAGGTGGAACCTTTAATTAGCACCAAAAATAAGAAGGTGCCTCCTACTGGCCCTATAAGAGGGCACAAGAGACCTCCCTCCCCTGTGTTTTTTTCTGTTCTGTGTGGGACAAGTGGACGGAGGTCTCTTGTGACCTCCCATTGCTAGGGGTTTCTTTTTATCTACTCCTGGCTTCCCTTTAGGGGGTACCTCGGTCCATTTTCTATGTTTTTCCAAGAGAAGAAGAGCTCTGGTCCTTCGGGGCCTGTTCCTCTGCAGCGCAGCAGGTATCCGGCTCATCGCACTGCAGCCAGCGCGATCCCGGAAGTAAGCAGGGAACCTCTCCGGCCGGAACCTTTCTCCGGTCCCGTGTTCCCGGGGGAAGGAAGCCTTTGCGCACCACCGCGGCCTACTTCCGTTTTTTTTGGAAAAAGTGCGGTAAGTTTGGAAATTGAAAATTTAAAAGCAAAATATGGAATTGATTTTTGCTGCTTGTATTTTGAGCCTCTGGCTTAGGCTTATGCTTCTCTATGTTCCATTATGGCGTTTGACCCGTTTGGTGCTGTATGAATGTGTTTCTTGTTTGGCTCCTCCCCTCGCTGCTGGATTACATTTAAAAGGTCATCAGTCCTTTATTTGTTGAGCTGGTGGTTTCTAGCTCCTCGGCTGCGGTTTTCTCTTCAAGTGACCGATTTAAAAAAAAAAAAAAAAAGTAAGGTACCCCTTGGTTTTTTCTTATGCGATGCTTGGCAATCTTCCTTGTCACGTGGCTGTTTGATGTTCAGATGTCATCTTCTGCATCGGGTAACGGCGATGGGCCTAGGAGGAAAAAGTCCTCTAAACGTAAACACCTAGCGTGTTTGGACTGCAATACCCCTTTACCTGACGGCTATGATTTTACCCGCTGTCGCCAATGTCGCGGACCTCCGCCGGAAGAACCTTCCATAAGAAAGGTTGTAACTTGGGTAAAGGACTATATGGAAGAGTCTCTTAAGGAGATCTGTTCTTCCATCGCCCAGATGGCCAAGAGACCGCGGGTTGAGACACAATGTTCCCCCCATCCAGAACCTGGTTTCCCAAGGATCTCTGAAGTGCCAGGATCTCTGGAGATTCAACCTGACAGCCTGGAGGTTTGAGCAGTCCCTACAGCAGGATAGAGGACTGTCAGAGGCCGTCCTGAAGACCCTTTTTTCTGCAAAAGCAGACTCTACCAATAAGAACTACCAGAGGACAGCCAAGATTTTCATGGAGTGGTGCTCCAAGAAGGGTAATAATAATCTAGAACCTTCACCGGCTGATATTTTAAATTTTCCTCAGGACGGTTTGGATAAGGGCCTTGCCCCTGCCACTTTGAAAGTGCAGATTGCAGCCCTCTCCACTCATTTGAACAGACGTCTGTCTCAGGATCCTCTGGTTGCAAGGTTCCTTAAAGGGGCAATGAGGCTAAAGCCCTCAGTATCATCTCCAGTTCCCCAGTGGGACCTTGCGGTAGTCCTTGCAGGCCTGTTTGGTCCTCCATTTAAACCCTTGGAGACTACGGAGCTAAAATATTTAGCCTACAAAACCACTTTTTTTTTTTTGCTGGCTATTACATCTGCCAAAAGAGTAGGGGAACTCCAGGCCCTCTCTTCTAGAGAACCGTACACTTTGTTTTTTTGCAGATAGGGTGCACCTTAGGTTTTTGCCTGGGTTTAACCCTAAGGTCCCCTCATGCTATAATAGCAATCAGCTAATTTCGTTATCTGTGTTTTTCCCCACTCCAACCTCTGAGGAGGAAGAAAAGCTCCACACCTTAGATGTGGTAAGGTGTCTGCGGATTTACCTATCCCGCACTCAACCGCTTAGGAAGGCCGAAAACCTACTAATCAACATGCAGGGTAAAAACAAAGGCCTCAAGGCTTCCAAGCCTACTCTATCCACATGGATCAAGGAGACAATTAAGTCTCCTTTTCTTATTCAGGAGTTACTCCCTCTAGTCTTTCTACGGCCACTCGACCAGGGCTGTATCGACTTCTTGGGCTGAGTATCGGTCCTTACCATTGGACCAGATTTGTGCGGCTGCATCATGGTCATCTCAGTTGACCTTTGTTAAACATTATCGTTTAGACGTCCGCAGCACCCAGACAACTGCCTTTGGTCAGACAGTCCTTGAGGTTGTAAGGCGAGGAAACCCTCCCTAGGGGAATTACTTGCTATCTTCCCATATTGTGCTGCTGTCGGACGTAAGGGGAATCGTTGATTGTAATGTCAATCTGTATTCCCTTAGTCCTGACAGCAGCACAAGGCTTCCCTCCCTAGAAGCTTGTTTCCTTTTACTTTATAATTTACACAGGGGAGGGAGGTCTCTTGTGCCCTCTTATAGGGCCAGTAGGAGGCACCTTCTTATTTTTGGTGCTAATTAAAGGTTCCACCTGTCCTAAACAACACACAGGGGCAGAGATACCCCATATTGTGCTGCTGTCAGGACTAAGGGAATACAGATTGACATTACAATCAACGATTCTTCAGTAGAGATGAGCAAATTTCCTGAAATTTGCTTCCGATCCAATTCAATCGAATTGTCCATCAGATTTGATTTGACACGCATTTAAAATATGGCACACTGAGGTCTCCTAGGACTCTGTCCAACCCCTCTGAAGCCCTATAGCATCAGTATAGGCAGCGGCACATTATCTGCACCATGATTTAAACTGAGGTTAAGATTTATTTCATTTATTTATTAGTCACATATAACTGTGCCGTATAAATGCCTGATGCATAACAATAAGCCAATTTTTGGTGGCGCTATTAGATATATGCAAAACAATGAGTAATGTTATGTCTGTGACATTTGTTTCAGAAGGAAGCAACAAGCTGCGAGCACCAAGATTAATATTATAGAAGGAGAATGGTGAATGATGTGATTAAATCAATGATGAAAATCAATATAAGAATTGTATATGGCTGCCTGGGCCTGCCAAACTAAGACGGCGATACTGGCGCATACCTATCTCTCTCTAAAATCTATCAATTTATTGTAAATCTAACTACCTGTTATTTTCTCCTCACTATCTGACACTAATCCATGATCTATCGGTAGTCTGTGTTCTACTATCTCTCATTCTTTGTCTGACAGTTCTCCCTCTCCTATCTGTATCCTACAAAGCAGCAATTCCTGGTTAAGCTGTTTTATTTTGTCTATGACTTATGGTGATGGAGGGCTGTCTGCAAGGCATTAAGAAAACAACTGACTGGCTGCCACCTTAGGTGTCTTCTTCTGATCTGTAAATTAAGGCCACCATTTTGAGCGACATGTTGGAATCCAAGAGTTTAATTGAAATCCAAAACTTTTGGGAAATCTGTAACAACTTTGCTTTGTGACAAATCGATTTGCTCATTTTTAGTTTAAATTAACTCACGTCAGCCAAACCAGAGACTACTCCAAAAGAAATGGAGCAACCTTTAAGTAGTGAACACACTCTACGTATTGTATTTGGAAGTGAATAAAGCACATTGCATTGCACCTACTTTTGATGTACGGAGTTCATTTTCAGATGTCTAAGAGTTGGGACCCTACTCCGCACTAACTGGTGATACTATCCACATCCACAAAGATAAAGTAAGTACATACACCTAGATCTCTTCAAGACCCCCTTCTTCAAGTTGAATGTAGCAACAATGCCGATGCAGTCACACACAGGATACCATAAAAGGGTCCTGCATGTAGGCAAGACTTGTACGTGAAAGGAATCACACAGTCTAACACAAATGTATTACTAATAACTGTATTAGATCAGTGAGGGTAATAAAAAGTTATTTCAAAGTGAAGTTGTGTCTTTCACATGTTTACTACATGTACAGATGTGACGATCTCAGAAATGCTTAGACTATAAAAAAAAGAATGCCTCACCTTGTACTTGACTGGGAATACCTGTTGATCCAAAGCAGCATGGAGGGACTTGTTGTTCCCCATGGGAACTGTGTGCTGATTCCCTTCGTCCTTCAACTACCCTGCCAGGCTGCCCGGCAAAATCTTGTGACCTTCGTAATGCTGCAAAATTATATATTGAACAACTTAAGCTTATTTAGAAGAAAGTGTATAGGCAAAAATACATAATAAGGAGGTCATACTAGAAGGATACAGAACACAACTCAGAATCACATAGAGTATGTATTAGGTGATGCCATTTGTCTGCAAGACAATGCATAGGGCAATGTCTTTTGTGCAGCTACAGCCTCATTGTATTAGAAATGTGTACAGTTTATTTGTATTAAGGGTTGATCAGAATAAGCGGCATGTAAAACTCCTGTTTGCATCTAGATTACAGGCAAGTACTTCCCTTATTATGTCTCACTGTTAATCTGCTCTGTGGATGCTACGTTCATACTTGCATTGGTGTTCCCATTCTTTTGATCCATCGCAGGACCAGAAGAATGGAAAAACGGTCCGTCAAAAGACAGACAGCAAAAGATCCCGAAGGGACCCCACTGAGTACAAGGGGTCTGTTGGGTGTCTGTTATCTTTTAATGGACATTGGCAGAAAATTGGAAGTCGATGTTGCAAGAATTTTTCATCTGGCAGAGACTACGACGAAGCTGTGAATGTAGCCTTACTTATAATTGTATTTGTCTGTCACTTAATCACCTAATTGTAAACCAATTCTGAATTTTGTTAACATTGTATAAAAATGATTAACATGATTTATATTTCCATTAGACAAAAGAAGGTCAAACACTTAATAGACCCTATGTTGTTTTGTTACTATATGACTTATAGTCCACTTTTTAGAGTCAGGCTATTTTTGCTTGGTAATCATGTACTGAATTTCCATATTGATTATATTAAGGGAAAATTGGGGAAAGTTGTGAATAACCATTACAGAATAGTTTTTCTTGATTAAGAAAGGGATTATTCCAAGATTTACATTATCTCCTATCAATCAGATAAAGAAAAACTTCTCAATGCTGGGGGTGTGACTGCTAGGACCCCTTTCTCCTGTCCTAATGGAGCAGTAGGTTGAGTATGTTGGCTGCTGCTCCATTTATTCTCTATAGGAAGGTCTATGATACAGAGATTCCTCTATTAAACTGTATTCTTCTCTGAAACAGGGAAGCAGAAATCACCTGATAGATTTGCTTTAAATACTGAGGTGTCCATAAGAACATCATGGCATACAAATGTAGCTGTCACTAAACAAACATTAGTTGTGCCGTGTCCAGTTACAAACTACCCACTGCCATACAGAGTGAATGCACAAATGTTTGTTAGAACAAAATAGCATTGTGAACAATCATATAGTGAATGCTACATCTGCACATGGAGCAGTCACCGATGGTGGAAGGACCCGTATGACAGAAACTAGCAAAACTTATATGGTCTCCTAATATTAAACATAACCTTTATTAAGACGTATTAAAAAAGAATCCGGATAATACCAAAGACAGGAGCACGCTTGGCTGTTATGCGAGCAGAGTGTGATATATGCCCCATAAAATTTTGTATAGTACTCACAACAGATATATAACCCGTAGTTAGAGTCTCATAGCATGTTGGGGAATAAGACAACACAGTGAATGACAGGTTATCTGAACCCTCCCCAAAAAAACTGCATGAATAGTGTGTGTTCGGTATTATCCGGATTCTTTTTTAATACGTCTTAATAAAGGTTATGTTTTATGTTAGGGGACCATATAAGTTTTGCTAGTATCTGCACATGGAGGGCTCATACAGTGTAGGACAACTGATATACGAACAGTTTATCTGGCATCCAGGAACATACTCTGATACATATATCCAAAACACCTATCATTCATATTACTTGACTCACCTCGCTGGAATTGGCTTTTCAAAAAGCGTCCACAACAAATGACTGAGAAGGTCACCAAGGTAACTAAAATCAATGACAGGGCCACCATTATAATAGCCACTAGAAGTACAGGATCCCGAGGAGGAGGGGTAGTACTGGTAGGCTGTCCGACCTTAGGGTAACCTGCAACATTATGAGATTATTCAGACTTCAGCTTTTTAACACACAGTAATCACATTCCCATTCTACATAGTTAAAAACTTACACTGGCTCTCTGTACGAGGTGTGTGAGGTGTACACGGGAAGCATTCAAGTTCACGAAATCCTCCTATTTGAGTTTTACTGTAAAAGCTGAAAAAAAGTAAAGACCTGGAGGTTTAGTCCAGTTGCATCTTCTATTGGCTGCAGAGTTCAAATACATAAAGAAATGTGATGCTTTCCAAACATCGCAAGTGCTATATTCAAGGGTATGCATACCAGAGGCAGACTACTAGGAGTTCCTGAATGGGATGGTAGTATGCATGTGAGTCCACTGCTCAATTCATCTCTATTAAGAATGACGTGGATGTTCTGCCAATCCTATAGAAGTTAATGGAGTGCTGAACTGACATGCGTACTACAGTTCCAGTCAGAAGAGGGACTCAAGGACCATTGTTATCAGGCTCACTAGGGGTCTAATGGCTGAAACCCCAGCAATCTTGTGAATCAGTGATACATGCTATTTTTGAGATAATCCACTAGACAGAAAAGATATTGACTGAAATATGAGGAAAGAAACTATATGACTGATGAGACTAATTCTCCTGTGAGACGTCATCTTTTCACATTGCCTTGATCTTCAACAGTAAATAGATGCTGATTTACTATATAGCCGCTAATGGCAGCTATTATAGTCATTTACCCACAGAACATAAATGACTTATAAAACTACATTACTACTGAACATTATCCTGTACAATAATGTAGATATACATGAATTAAAATCTCTAAAAAGCTGACAATCCATACCCTGACTATAAATAGCAGCCATTAGGAGGAGTAATCCATGGTAACATTAAATAACTGGACGCTAATACTAAACTTTATAATTAAGGCTAAGGCCTCACGCGGCGTCCCACAGCAAAAAAGCGCTGCGGGAAAAACCGCGGCGGCAACGCATCGACAGAAAGTTCGCAGAGGTTTCCTGCAGGAGAGCAGCAGAAACAGTGAGGATTCATTTTCTCAGGCTTTTCCGAGCCTTCACCTAGAAGATGCACAGCTAGAAAACTCTGCTAGGTGAAGGCACTTTTTTAAAAAATTTATGGTCGATTTGGTGATAATTTTGGTCACCATTTGGAGCCCTGTCTGTCAGTAAAGAATATAACTACCATATTACTGCCCACATGGGAATTATTGTTCCTTTTCTCCCTTTCTTCCATAATGAGCCTCACCTTTCATTACCCCCCATCACAAGACTTACAGTTCATTACAATCCCCCTCCTTCCATCATGAGGCTCACTGTCCTTATCCTCCCTCCATCATGAGACTCACTGATGAAGATTTATGAAGACCGGTGTTCATATCTCCTGCACTAGTAGAGGGTGCGCCTTATTTCTGACAAAGTGCATATCGTAAATGATAATAAATCTGGTGGTCTGGCATCTAACTGGCAATACCAGTGAACCCCTCCCATCATGAGGTTCACTGTTATTATCCCCACGTACCCCCATCATGAGGCTCCCTGTCCTTATCCTCCCCTCTCCTCATCATGAGGCTCCCTGTTCTTATCCTCCCCTGCCCCCATCATGAGGTTTAATGTCCTTATCCCCCCCTACCCCCATCATGAAGTTTAATGTCCTTATCCCCCTCCCCATCACAAGGCTCTCTCTTTTTTTTTTTTTTAATAGTTTATTATTAATAGCTGCCGTCTGACCGCATCCACTTTTAAGGCTAATACTAACCCCACATTATTGCCCCAATACTCATCACCACCAGGGTTGTTGGAAAGAGTCAAGTAAGATCCAACCAATGAAAAATGGGGGTGACCTATGTAACCATATTCCTATATAACTTTAGGAGTCCCTGCACTAGTTTATTCTGGCATTGGGAACCTAGAGTCATTCTGGCACATCTAAGAGGTTCAGGATCAGCTAGCTAGCGTAGGGACCACTAAAGTTACATTGGAGTCCCTGCATTAGCTGTGAGACCAGGGTTACTCCCAGTCACACTAGCATAATCCACCTGCGGCCTTTATGTCTGCCACACCTGTGGGTAGCAAATTCCATAGAAATAGGAGAGAAATAAAAAAATAAATCACCACAAAAATGGTAAAAACAGATGAATATTTCACTTTTAGACTAATAAGGGTAATGCAAAGATAGTCAAAGAACTGTTATGTCAGCTAAAAATAAATGATGCTGAAATATAACTAAAATGTATTAAAATCATTTGTAATCTTACCCTGGCAGACAATCTCCACAAATGGAATTGGAAGTTAATGTGCAGTTAGCTTTTAGACTGCGGTTTATTACTGCACAATTTTGGCAACGAAGGCAGTGATGGTGTCCTCTGTCTTCTTTGTATCTGCCAGGTCTACAAGGCAGGCACTGACCTTCTCTCCCACTGCCACAGTCCTACAAGCAAACAAGTGAACATAATACAAGCAGCAATGCCAACAAAGACACATAGAACACTGATGGCAGAATCAGACCATCTTGTATGTCTAGTCTGCCCTTATATTATTTCCTTTTTATCTTAGGATAGACATGTTTAAATTCACTTAATGTAGATTTCCCAATCACATCTTGCTATAAGTTTGTTCCAAGCCTCAACTATTCTTCCTGTCATTGCTTCTGATTTTACCCCCAGCTAATTCTGATTGTGCCCCCTTGTTCTTAGGCAGGGTTCACACTACTGTTAGAGTCCGTTATGAAGGTGTCCGTTAAAAAAAACAAAAAAACGGACACCTATCATAATGGACACTAACTGATGTTAATGTGTCCGTTTTTTTTAACTGATCCAATTAATGGTTCAGTTAAAAAAACGGACACATTAGCATCATTAGTGTCCGTTAGCATCAGGTAGTGTCCGTTTTTTAAAGAGGACCTTTCATGTCACATACCGCTAGAAAGCCGACAGTGCGCTGAATTCAGCGCACTGACGGCTTTCCTGGTATGTGCCCCGGAGCTGGAGATATCGGCGGTGTAAGTTACATGGTTTACTGTTAGAAAGGCGTTCCTGACAGTCTAGCTGCGCTGCGAGGAACGCCCTCCCTGACACTTCTCGTTCGTTCATAGACTTGTATTGAGGGGGCGTTCCTCATAGCTGAGCGTCATCGACGGGCAGTAAGGAACGCCCCCTCTGACAGTACAGCACTATGGGCGAGTACAGAGAGAGGGAGCGTTCCTTACAGCCCAGCGATGAGGAGGTGTTGAGAGTGAGTAACTCCCTGTAAACACTTTTTGCCAATTTGCATATGAATAAAAGAGCAATTTTCTCGATCCAGAAGCTGCAATGGTCAATAACAAAGGTGCATTTGCAAGTAAGTAGAGAGCGCTACAAGGTACTGTGTGTACTTGTATTATGATTTTCCTGCTGACAGTCTCCATTAAACATATGTAAAAGTCTCAAACATGTCTCCTCTACCTTCTTTCCTCCAGGCTATACAGATTTAGGTTAGGGACACGTATTCAAGTTTTGTCGAAGCAGTTCTGAAGTCAAAATTAGAAGTAGATTGAAAATAAGAAGAGCAGTACCACCTGTCTTTATATGTTCTCACTTTTTATGATCAAGTCCTGGTTTTGGCATCAAAATGTGAATGTGTGTCCTTACCCATAAAGAGCACCTGTTGTCCACTTTTCAGGATAAGTTGCCATGAGATTGTTCATGAGAAGTGAAAACTATTTCTGGTCATGACTACAGATAAGTGACTGGTTCAGAACAAATCTAGTTGCAAAAAAAGTCAGGTTTGAACAAACCTAAACATTTTGTGGTTCGGTTCACAAGAACTAGCTAAAATAAAGGTCGCCATGTGGAAAGCATGGAGAAAGCAGAGAAGGGCTTAAGAATTTTTTACCTCAGATAGCTCATAACCTGGTCCACATTGCCTGCATGGGATGCAGTTTCCTTGTTCATCCTCAAGTTCATTCTTCAAGCAGTCCGCAGCCTCTGAACTGAACAAGCCCACCTGTAGTGACACAAGTAGTAACTTGTAACTTCAGTGTCTAAGGTGTTCATTTATGTATTGCAGAAGGGAACTTCAAGATCCATCACCACCACCCTCAACCTCATGTAACCATTAGGCTAATTCCACACCGCTGAGTTTTTAGTTGGCCGAGCCAATATGGTTCAGCAGTTAGAACTACTGAAGGACTGTACTCAGGTATAGTTTCAATCCACAGACATGCATGCGGCCACCCGCCAATTACAACAACACTGTTTATGGCAAGAACTGGCACTCCATTTTTACTGCAACGCCGAATTCAATTTCGCATTTGAACTACACCATATGAACTACAGTGTGGTGTTTCCCATTGGAAAAAAATAGTATATAGCATTTTTTACACAGATTCCACTGTGGAAAATGCACATGAACATGCACTTAGAGTCCAAAAGAACTGTAATAAGGTGATTAGAGGGTACACATACTGTAGACAGGACTTAGTTGTCTTTATAGTTACACTACCTAATGTGTGGCCTGAAGGAATAACTTCATAAATTCATTTGAGATTTTTATTTAAAGAACTAAAGAGCAATTCTGCAGGCTTTAAGGGGTTGTCCAGGATATACTACTCACAGCCTATTCTTAGGACCAGTTGTGAACAGCAGATTTAGAATTATTAGATTTATCAATCCCTCTATTTATTTTGCTTACTTATATAGCATCATCATATTCCGCAGTGCTTTACAGATATTGTCGGTCACTATTCCATATAGGGCTCACAATCTATATTCCCTATCAGTATATCTTTGGAGTGTGCACCAGAAAATTAGTGTAGAGGGTTGATATTTTGCCATGCAATTTGTGCAATTCCCTTATTGTGCCAAATTTGCGCCACAACCCCCATTCTGGGCCTCACTTACCACATTTTGCAAGTGGCAGGGTAGGAAGCGAGGATACCTCTGCCAGATAAATTCATTATAACTCGTGTCAGAAAACTAGGTTATAATGGAAATTGACGCCATTTCCATTCTGGTGCTGAGATGTGCAGCTAATTTATGAAAAGGTCAGAGCCTCTTTATAAAGCAATGCTTCCCTTCACCTGTAGGGGCTGTTAATTAAAGGGAATCTATCATTAAAAAACAACTTTTACGCTAATGGCACGTTGGAATGGCCTTTAAAAAGGCCAATCTCCTCCTACCTTTCATTGTTGTCTTCTCCCAGCCGTTTCTGTAAAAATCTGTTTCTTCAATTATGGAAATGATCCTCATGGAGCACCCAGGGCGTTCCTCTTTGGCAGCGAACACCCATCACGTCATCGCTTGTCACCGCCCATTATTCTGTTGTGGTGACTCCCATCTTGGTTTTCTCTGTATCTTCTTTCTTCTACTTCCTCTGCGTCAGAGGATGTAGAAGAGAAGACCAAGATGGGAGTCACTACAACAGACTAATGGGCGGTGACAAGTGATGACGCGATGGGTGCTCGCTGCTACGGAGGAACGCCCGGGTGCTCCGTGAGAATCAGTTCCATAACTGAAGAAACAGATTTTTACAGAAACGGCTGGGAGAAGACAACAATGAAAGGTAGGAGAAGAATGGCCTTTTTAAAGGCCATTCCAACGTGCCATTAGATTAAAAGTGTTTTTTTTAATGATAGATTCTCTTTAAGAGGTCTTATCACCACCTCCACCAAATCCACCAAAAGGTGCTGCTGTAGCGCAGTTGGATTCTTTTTTCCAGCTCCCACCATTCTCGAGCAATCAGTGCTGTAAGTTTTGGTGCCTGATATGCTATTTAGGCTCTGTACTGTCAGATGGGCGGTGCCACGCAGGAGCAGGCAAGGGGTGTGATCCTGATCCCTGGCACTGGCTGCCTCTGATTGGAGCTTTCCTGCTCCTGTCTGACACTTCCCACCTGACAACACAAAGCTTAAAGGGGTTGTCCATGCAAAATTTTTTTATTTTTTTTAAATCAGCTGGGGGGAGGGGTTTTCCGTTGCTGTCTTCCGTATTATACACCAGTCTTAATAAATTTGCCCAATTGTCTAATAGTTAGGGAAGTTGCTGTATGCTCAGTGCCAGTCAAGTTAATAGTCAAGTTAATGGGGGGATTATACTCCTGGACAACCCTTTTAAGTCTGAGGACACGTTGAGAAAAAAACACAGCGGACAAAAATGCAGCATTTTACAGTGCAAGCAAAGTGAATCAGATTTTGTTTATACTCACCCACACATATTGTGAAAAAAAACGCTCTGGAAAATGCAGCATTTTTTTTTTAAAGTAGCATGTTAATTTTACCAGCAGAAAAGTGGTAAAAAATGAAAGCATGTGTTTTTCTGCAGCATTTCCGCAGCATTTTTAGATACCTTTCACCACATGTGGCCTTAGCCTAAGACTCTGTTCACATCTGCATTGGAGACTCTTGCCATGCAGATTCTGTTAGAATCGATGACAAATGTAATGCTGCATAATGCACCATTTTCCCTGTCAAATCTGAGGAAATCTGAGCCAAAAACCCAATGGACCCCACTGGAAGTTCTCATTCACATGACCACTGAGTTTTACATGGACGGAACATCAGTGGAAAATGAACATGTCAGGGTTCATTTTTGGGCGTGTAAAATGGTCCATCAAAAAAACAGACTTATGCTTCGTTCACACCTGCGCTTGGTGTCCGTCCGTCGCCAATCCAGTGAAAATCTCGGCGAACTGGATTGGCGTCGGATACAGACCGGTCAGCGGCGCATTGGTTAAAAACCCATTCATTTGAATGGGTTTTTAAAGCAGTGCTTGGGTGTGCGCTTACACCCTCTGCGCTGCAAATCCTTTTTTTTTTCGTCGGAAACAAAGTCGGACACGCAGGACTTCATGTCCGACAAAAAAAAAAGGATTCGCAGCGCAGAGGGTGTAAGCGCACACCCGCGCACTGCTTTAAAAACCCATTCAAATGAATGGGTTTTTAACCAATGCGTCGCTGACCGGTCTGTATCTGAAGCCAATCCAGTTCGCCGAGATTTTCACTGGATTGGCGACGGACGGACACCAAGCGCAGGTGTGAACCCACCCTTAGGCCCGGTTCACATTTGCGTTCGGCCATTCCGTTCGCAATCAGTATTTGAAATCTTCAAAAACTGATTACATACTGATTACAAACTGATAGCAATCAGTTTGTGTCCGTTTTTGACCAATCTGTTTTTTTTTCACCTTCCCCCTTCCTCATTCTGTGCATGCGCAGAGGGAAAAACAGATTGCAAAACGGACACAAACTGATTGCTATCAATTTGTAATCAGTATGCTATCATTATGTAATCCGTTTTCCATAGACCTCAATGTTAAAAAAAATGGATTGGTTGCTGTCCGTCTGGAATCCTTGTTTTCAGTATGGAGAGAAAGTCCTGCAAGTTCTACTTTTCGCTTCACACGAAAAAGCGGAAACCAGACGGAAAGGGCACATGCGGATTGCTTTGAAAACCCATTGAAATCAATGGGTTGTCATCCGGACCGCACGAAATCAGTTTTTGAAGATTTCAAATACTGATTGCGAACGGAATGGCTGAACGCAGATGTGAACTGGGCCTTATAAACAGCTGCGTGATGGCCGTTTTCACTGTTGTCAATATGATACATTGTGTGTTGGTTTCTATCATGTGAAGGATCTGCCACTACAATGTGGTTTCAATTATAAACAAAAACCTTAACACAAATGTGAACACAGCTTTAGAAAACTTTAGTTAGTTCACCCGGTAGAGCCCCCACTTGGTAAGGTACAGTGGGGAAAAAAAAGTAGTCAGCCACCAGTTGTGCAAGTTCTCCCACTTAAAAAGATGAGAGGTCTGTAATTGTCATCATAGGTAGACCTCAACTATGAGAGATAAAATTAGAAAACATATCCAGAAAATCACATTGTCTTATTTTTAAAGAATTTATTTACAAATTATGGTGGAAAATAAGTATTTGGTCAATAACAAAAGTTCATCTCAATACTTTGTTATATATCCTTTGTTGGCAATGACAGAGGTCAAACGTTTTCTATAAGTCTTCACAAGGTTGACACACACTGTTGCTGGTATGTTGGCCCATTCCTCCATGCAGATCTCCTCTAGAGCAGTGAAACTTTGGGGCTGTCGCTGGGCAATGCGGAATTTCAACTCCCTCCAAGGGTTTTCTATGGGGTTGAGATCTGGAGACTGGCTAGGCCACTCCAGAACCTTGAAATGCTTCTTATGATGCCACTCCTTCATTGCCCTGGTAGTGTGCTTGGGATCATTGTAATGCTGAAAGACCCAGCCACGTTTCATCTTCAATGCCCTTGCTGATGGAAGGAGGTTTGCACTCAAAATCTCACGATTCATGGCCCCATTCATTCTTTCATGTACACGGATCAGTCGTCCTGGTCCCTATGCAGAGAAACAGCCCCAAAGCATGATGCTGCCACCCCCATGCTTCATAATAGGTATGGTGTTCTTTGGATGCAACTCAGCATTCACTCTCCTTCAAACACGACGAGTTGTGTTTCTACCAAACAGTTCTACTTTGGTTTCATCTGACCATATGATATTCTCCCAATACTCTTCTGGAACATCCAAATGCTCTCTAGCAAACTTCAGAGGGGCCCGGATATGTACTGGCTTAAGCAGGGGGACACGTCTAGCACTGCAGGATCTGAGTACCTGGCGGCGTAGTGTGTTACTGTTGGTAGCCTTTGTTATGTTAGTCCCAGCTTTCTGCAGGTCATTCACTAGGTCCCCCGTGTGGTTCTGGGATTTTTCTCACCGTTTTTGTTATCATTTTGACCCCACGGGTTGAGATCTTGCGTGGAGCCCCTGATCAAGGGAGATTATCAGTGGTCTTGTATGTCTTCCATTTTCTAATTATTGCTCCCACAGTTGATTTCTTCTCACCAAGCTGCTTGCCTATTGCAGATTCAGTCTTCCCAGCCTGGTGCAGGTCTACAATTTTGTTTCTGGTGTCCTTCCACAGCTCTTTGGTCTTCACCATAGTGGAGTTTGGAGTGTGAATGTTTGAGGTTGTGGACAGGTGTCTTTTATACTGATAACAATGTCAAACAGGTGCCATTACTACAGGTAATGAGTGGAGGACAGAGGAGCCTCTTAAAGAAGAAGTTACAGGTCTGTGAGAGCCAGAAATCTTGCTTGTTTGTAGGTGACCAAATACTTATTTTCCACCATAATTTGCAAATAAATTCTTAAAAAAAATCAGACAATGTGATTTTCTAGATATGTTTTCTCATTTTGTCTCTCATAGTTGAGGTCTACCTATGATGACAATTACAGGCCGGCCTCATCTTTTTAAGTGGGAGAACTTGCATAATTGGTGGCTGACTAAATACTTTTTTTCCCCACTGTATCCCTGGTAACCACTGTCTTTCCTCCATGTCACAAGAAAATCCATCAGTGGAACAAACCTATCAAATAATTTCCTATGAGCTTTCTGGACTAGTGTGAATTACATTTGAGAGTCAGTGGGACACATATGAACTTTCAGATCTGCAATAGGGTTAGGTTTCAGGTTGGCTACATACAAGCACAGAAATATCAAACAAAAATCGCCAGGATTTTACCAGGAATCTGCACCCAAATGTTAGGCTAGGTTCACATCTGTATCAGAGTCCGCCGCAGATTCTGCCGAAAATCGGCAGAGAGAAAAGTCCTGCACGGAGGACTTTTCTCTCTGCTGATTTCAGTATAAAAGCAGAGGAAACCGGCAGACCCCATTATAGTGTATAGTGCCTGCGGGTAACCACTGTTTTAGCGGATGGGCTCCCCGTCATTCGGGTCCCAATGCAAGTGTGAACCTAGCCTTACGCATGCAAATATTACTGAATGTGTAACATTTTGTTGCAGATTCATAGTGAAATCAGTTGTGTCAGACATTTTTGCCTGTGTGTACCTTGTTCTAGATTTCACCACAGATTTCACCCCTCTATGCTCAAAGCTGTAGTGAAATTCTGTAAAACAGATACATAGAGGGTCAATTTCTGCAAAGATTTTCTGATGCATCTGGGCGATTTTGTTAAAATCTCAGTCATATTATACTGTAATCCACTGCAAATTTTCCATGCACAAAACTGCAAAACAAAACTGTCCTACCTTAAAGACGAGAAGAATGCAGATCAGTGGACAGAAATGAGCCATCATCCCAAGACATATGACGATCTGAAGAGCCAGGCGAAGCTTGGTGAAGAAAATCTGTGTTGATCTCTGTCTAAGCCTATAACTATTGGAGAACACTATGTTAAGATGGTACAGTACTTCCATTTTCGACATTGAAACTCACCAGCTGAAGTTTCCCGCACTAAAAATTTTGATGACTTATCCTAAAGATAGATCACTAATATCACATCTGTGGGGGTCTGAAACCTGGCACCCCCATGGAATAGCTGTTCACTACAGCTGATACACAGAAATGGAGCAGGAAGCAGACAGCTCTGTTCTCTGTGTAGTGGTGGAAGTGAGTCATTGCAGCTTAGCCCCCATTCAAGTAAATGGGAGCTGATCTGGTCCAGCAACTACAAAGAGATCAGCGCTATTTGCTTCCTGCTCTATTCTCTGACACTGAGTAGCTGAGACCACCTACTTGACGTTAGTAGTGAACAGTTAAGTGGGCAGGCTGCATTGCTCAGTGTCTATAGCACATCAGTCACAGTGACTGAGACTAAGCAGTGAAGACCGCCCATTTGACAGTTCACTAGCATCAGGCATAAATAGTAAGGACATCAATTGAGATTGATCGATTAGAAAAAAAACAAAAAACTGGGCTGTGGCTGTGAAGGTATGGGGACATGACAGGTTCTCTGTAAATCAATGGGATACATAAAAAAGTTATAGTTAATTTTTAACACATAACTCTAAAAACATATTGGTGTCATGATAGGCTCTGTTCACATTGGTGTTGTGGCTTCCATCTTTACAGAAAGGATATCTGTTACAATCCTTTTTTAACCCCATTGTCATATAATAGGTCCATGAAGTTTCTGCTTTTTTGTACACTGAATAGAAAAGCTTTGCTGGCTACCCTGCTCTGACCATCAAAGAGCAATGGAAAATATCAGAAGTATGAACAGAGCTAGCTATGCACCAGTCGCTATTTCCAGTGTCACCCTCAGCCAAGTATGCATATTTATTTTAAAGGGCAGATTAGAATAAGCCTTAGGGTAAAAAGTCCTTCTATCCTTTATCCTGCCTTTAGGTGACTGTCAGACCACCCACATACATATAAGAACAGCGGCTGTTCCTGCTGAGGTAAAGTATATGGCCAACTCTGCTGGTATTATATAACTAGGAATTAGTGGTGGAATATATCAGGATAACTGTTGATACACTGCTGGCATTCATATAGCTGACATACAGACCACTGTTGGCATAATGTTGGGCAGTAGACAGTTACTATTCTCTGAAGTAAGGTAGTGATGTTTGAAGGCCTAGAGACATTCACTCTTAAACTGACACAGGGGTTGTACCTGTAACGTATCCTAATCCTGTGCACTCCGGTTGCTGGGTCTCAATGTTCTGGCCTCACAACATGTTAAGAGTAGGCAGTGAAAAGCCAGAAAGAGGTGAAAGGATTGCAATGGATATGTTTTAGGGGATTGCGTGGGCGACACAGACTGGACACACATTAACTCTACACTGCCAAAGGTTTTATAATGTTATTAGTAGACACAGTCTGACAGTCTAGCCGGGAATCCAAGGACATTTATAACTAGTGGAAAGCAAGTCATCTGCAATGATACCAAATGCAGAGAGATGGTAAAGGAGATACCAATAGCTTCAGAACTGACAAGAGCAGACTGTGGTTGGTGGCTATATAGGAAACTCATGGTTAAGGCTTATAGCTGGTTTCAGATCTAGCTGCCAGTCTTCTGATGGCAACTGGATTGTTTTTATTGGCACCAATATGGGATCTCTTCAAAGATATACTGCATATTACTAAGAAGCTTCGTCCTGAGCGGCCTCTTAATAGTTGTTTAACACATGGGTGCATCTGAACTCAAATCTAGGCCAGTAAGGAACTGGCAGAGATTTCTGGTATACATCTCAGAAAATTGGTGAGAGGTACAGTAAATATGTATGACGGACCAGGGTGTCCCAGTCCAACCTTGATTCCCTCCTCGCTCTGTCTAAAAAATTGGCAAGAACGTAAAAACTGAGATGAGCCACCTTTTTGGATACTTTCTAGGTACAGCCCAGATACTAAATCTGGACCATTGTATTCATTTTATTGTGTAGTTTGTAACACTTATAGCAATACCAAATATATTTTTGTTACTATGTTTTGTGTGGGTCGTTTAAAGGGTATTACTAAAATGGGTTAATTGTAACTTACTTTCCTATGTTATACTTCTTACATAGGAGTATTAACTAGTAATTTCCCCGCTCTCTATATATATTATACAAACAGTGAAACCTCCCTAGAAGATCACCCCTTCGAAAAGAAAACCTCCGCAACCCCCCCCTCCAGCAACCTTAAAGACCATTTTTTCTAAGTATTTCTTTTCCATAGTATTATACTCTATGGAAGCTGCTCCTCTATAAGCCAACCAAAGACCACTATTATGAGCAAATTTATCAGTGGGAGACCCTTCTAAAAAGACTACATATTGGACTTGCATACACTGTGAGACCAATATGGACGTAGCTCATTGCTGTACTGCATCACTGGACTACAGCAAGGGACATCAGGGGAGAAAATTCAGCAGTCCCAATTTTGCTGCAACAAGTTCACTAAAAAGAACATGGGTATTTTGAGGTGTTCCTTGGCAGGCTTTTAAGTTCTGTTGTTGCCTATGATTTGTCAACAAGTATGGTCAAAGTTAGAAGTGAAGGGGAAAATAAGTTATGTTGGTGTCCAGGAACCAAAATTTAAAGGGATACTGTGTTGGGACTAGGAAAGAGAGGGGAACCATGCTGTGGACTAAGATTTAAAGGGATGCCATGCTGGAGACCAGGAATGGGGGTTGGTAGCGTCATGCTGGGGACCAGGATTGAGAGGGGGGGGCCATGCTAGGGAATAAAAATGATGGGGTCATCTTGAACTAGGAAATGTATAGGTCACCGAGGATCTCAAAGAGATGGGGCCCCCTATGGCCTCACATCAAGATCCTAGGAGGCAAATAGGAAGAAGATACCCTAATGTTAAGCCACAGATGTAATGAACAATTACATCTTGTTGACAAATCATAGGCAACAACTGAACTTAAAAGCCTGCCAAGGAACACCTCAAAATACCCATGTTCTTTTTAGTGAACTTGTTGCAGCAAAATTGGGAATGCTGGCACATATACTGGGCACCTCAGTGGCAGATTGACACTGCCAACTTTTCTCCCCTGATGTCCCTTGCTGTAGTCCATATAAAGAAGAAATATATTTATCACTGAGAACAATTACATCTGTGGCTTAACATTAGGGTATCTTCTTCCTATTTGCCTCCCAGGATCTTGATGTGAGACCATAGATAAATATATTTCTTCATTATATACATAATGTATTGATATATAGAGATATACCTCAAACGTGGGAATTCATCAAATGGCTTCGGTAAAAAAAAAAATGCCCTAATTTCCACCTAACTTCATTCTTACTTACTGTTAGCCATGTTCATCAACTTTTTACATTATTTTAGAGATTTGCATCTAACTAGTAATATTTTTTACTTCTTGTATAAAAGTAGGCATGGCATTGAAAAATTTGTCAAATTCATCAATTGTGCTTATTTCAAACGTCACATTTATTTCTAGGCGTAAAATCGCTCCCCCCCGACCCTGGTGTAAAACTCTAAAATGGCGCAATATACACAAACTGCATAGAAAAAAGACGCAACACCTAAAGATTTGCAACCAAACATAAGCCACCTCTTAAAATGCGCAATACACAAGCACTGCGCCTAAAAAAAGTCGCAATACCACAGGATTTGCACCAAATCATAAATGACAGACAAGAAGAGTGGTCAGAAGTTTTCTAATCCCTTCACACTTCTGGAGTTTTTTTTTTTTTAAACTGCACCAAATTCATGAAGGATTTGTGACTGATGAATCTGTGGCAGTGGTCACAGGAAAGGAACCAGTGACGTCACTCGAACTACGGCAGCAGACATCTGAGCACCGGGGACACAGGTGAGTATGTTTTGTTTTTTTTTGTTTCCCCCTTCCCCGCCTCCTCCCTGGGTCATGAAATTTGGGACAAACCCTTTAATGGAAAGTTAAATAGAATAATCTTTAAAGAGATGGGGATCCTCAGCAATGTCTTCAGTAGTATTCACTGCACTGAGGCTGTAAATACTAATAAAGCGGCTGGCCAGGTGAAAGAGAATACTGATTGGGTGAGGAGACCATAAGACTCGCAGGAAAAATGAGTTGACATGAAATGAGTGTCTGGATATTCAGTACAAAATCTGCTCAGAGAATCAGCAACTAATCTGTCATATGTAAATATGACCTAATAGTCTCTGAACCTTTTTCTCCATTACATGACCTGGAACACTTCTCCCCTCTCATTAGAGTTGCAGTCACATGCAGCAGATTTGTTGCAGAAATTTCTGCCGCATTAAATATTCCACTTTTCTAAATGGCACAAGGTAGGTAGGGGCCTCATTACATATTCTGCACTAGGGCCCAGGAGCTTCAAGTTACAGCTCTGTGACTAAGCACCCTATCTTGCCTGTGCTTGCCACCTAGTGCCGCATCCTAAAATGACAGGTCACATGTGTAATGAACATTGATGAAGCCGCCTAAAGCTGAAGCCCCATTTTGTGAAAACCCATTATTTTTGCCACAGCAGAAACGATCGTAGCAAAAAATGCTGCGTTTTACAGTACCTGCAAAGTAGATGGGATTCTGGCTAATCCCATCCACACATTGCAGAAAAATATCCACAGAGGAAATGCTGTGTCTTCAAAAACGCTGGTGTCAATTATAAAATATTGCAGCATGTCAATTATATCGACTTTCTGCCCCTGCAAACCCAAAAGTCTGCAGAGGAAAACTCTGCAAAAATGCAATGAGAAATGATACAATGAAAAATGTTTTTTCCTGCTGCGTTTATTTGATGCGTTTCTCTACGTGGGCCTTGGCGGCCACTCTACTAGTGCGCTGAACGGCACATTTGCATAGGGATTACAAGGTGATATTCTCATCCGCAAGACTAAACTTTGACACAAGTAAGGTTTGTTTATTACGTCACTAAACGTCCCTATCAACAATCTGCTGAGAACCGCTCAGGTTGTTAAAGCTGCAGAATAAGGGATCCCTCTAACTCTGAATGCCCTGATAGGATATTGAGCTCTTTCTGTATCAGACAACCTCTTTGATGGTTTATCAAATGAAATCTTGGAATACTCAGGAAATGTGAGGAATTTCTATACATTTCACAACAGAATCTATAAATGTAACTTTAGGCAATAGAGGAAATGAATACTTATAAAACAGACCTGTGCTGGCATGCTGTGGGTTCCTGCTTCACTTCTTATATATGCACTGTCAGGGTTGGTCTCCTATACTAATATAGGCTTTAAAGTTAACAAATGGCGTGCCAAAAAATATAGCAGTATGATAAATGTTGGCTTTCCTAATTGACAAGCTATGTGTTTAATGTAAAAAATAAATGTACAATCTGCCAAATGTATGACCGAGGAATGTCGAAAAATGTATATTCTACCACATTATACAGTATGTGCACAATATGGCATGTCTTTCCTTTAATCTTACAAAAGAGGAATGCCAAATTTTGGCCAATAGAACACAAATGGCACTTCAAAGATATATATTATACTTTGATAACAAAAAGCTTGAACTTTTACACCCCCCCCCCCCAAAAAAAAAAAAAAACTGTGATGATTCTGCTTAAATATGGCTCTAACTCAAAGCTGTATTTTGGTCTCTGGGTAGCGTATCTCTTTACTTATAAGGTGCGCAGCTATAATCCTAGGTGTATGTTGTCATAATGTGGCCACACTGTAACAATAGGGCTCAATTGTATTCCTATACAGTCCTGAGTGATCAAAGAAACATGCATTGTTTGGCCTGCCCTGATAGATCAGATATGGCTGATAACATTGTATCCTTCCACTTGGTCTCAGCTCTATACAAAAAATCTGGACTTGAATGCATTATTCATCAGACTTGCTGCCGCCGATGACCTCATTCTGGGAGGCGGCATAAAGGGTATAAAAGATGAGGTAAGATGAAATGGGGGGAGATTATGCTATGGAGATTGTGCTGAGACTACAGGATATTACAGACAGACCACTGTAAAGAGCATGCAGGCTGGATTATTGTATTAATGCCACATGCTAGGAGTTAATGCCACATGCCAAGAAGCCTCCACTGGGTTACTCACACATACCAGAGCATGTGTGAGTGTTGGACTACAAAACCACATCAAGGAGATGTGTGGTAAAGTAATTATTTCACCTTTATTCCCTTTTATTTTAAGCACTGTATCTTGTAACTAGTAACTGTTAATGCTTGCATACATCTGCATATCTGTTCTGAACTGCATGTGTTAGATGTTAATGCCGACCCATTTAGGGGTTAATAAATATATAAAATTTAGAAAGCTTGTCTTGTATTTATCTTGTGAACCCGACACTCACTGGCGGTGAGTGTGGTTTTTATATGAAAGAAGACTCAGGTGTGAGCCAAAGCGGTGTTGCCGCACTGAGGATCTTTCACATTGGTGGCAGCAGTGGGATCTTAGGATAAACGGCGTGTGTTGGTGACCTTTATCACTCACATGCTGGGGATTATGGTAATCCTATGAGACAAGCTCGGTATTAAAGCAAGCATTAAGATACAGTGAAAGTTTGATACAGTGCTGTTCCCCCCCTTACTCTTTGTATTCTATCCTATCTTTTATTTGGCAAATACCAGTGGATGGCTAGTGGGCTCAGAAGCAGATCTCCAGAACTGCTGAACCAGGCTTTTGGAGATCCTGAGCGTATGGCTGAAATGGAGGCAGCCACAGCTATGCAGAGTCCTGATTTTGGGGCTAGGCCAGGAAGTGCAGCAAGCAGCCCGGTCCCAAGGATTACTTCACCAGGAGAGACCAGTAACCCCAGCCTTGCTGTGGGAGGAATGGCTTCACACTGGCAAATGGTCCTGCAGCAAGCAGGCACCGGTGACCCTAACACATACCTGCAGGTGTTGGGCTGCTTTCAGGAAGCTGCAGAACGGCAGGCCGATCGTGAGGCAGCAGAACGGCAGGCTGATCGTGAGGCAGCAGAACGGCAGGCTGAGCGGCAGTATCAGCTTGAGCTCAAACGAATGGAGCTCTCCCAGCAGGCACCGTCTGTCACTGCACACACTCCAGAAGCCCAAGTACCAAGGCTCCGATCCGAGGACTTTCCAATCCTTGAAACAAACGGGGATTTGGACTCGTTCTTGCAGGCCTTTGAGAAAGTGTGTAAGCAGTATCAGCTACCACAGACGGATTGGGTCCGTTACCTGGCTCCCCGGTTGAGGGGAAAAGCCCTGGACACTTATGCCAATTTGCCAGTTGACCAGGACTATGAGTCTGTTAAAGCAGCGCTGATCCGGAGGTAACAACTCACACCGGAGCTATACCGTCGAAGGTTCCGAGGCCTGCAGAAAAAGCCTTCAGAGAGTCATGAGGATACAGCGGCCCAGCTGCGCGTTTGGTTCCGGGGAGTGGACGGAGGGCAAGTCCGTCACCTCGCAAGAAAGCCTTGCAGACCTCATGCTTCAAGAGCAGTTCTTGAACATTTGTACCGAGGAAGTGCAAAAATACCTCTTGGACCGAGAGCCCAAGGACCTTGAAACAGCCGCAGCAATGGCGGATCGTTATGTTGCCAACCAGTTGCTGTGGAAACCTGCCAGCGACGGCTGGAGGAGGGGTAAGACACAATCTGTCCCGGGGAATCCTGAACCAAGCTGGAGGTCACCACAGCCCTCTGCTTCCAGGTGGGGTAGGCCAAACTCTGTCCCGGGTGGTTCCTATACGTCCCCTGCCCCTCGAGCTCTGAGCTCCCCGGCGACCTCTCTCATACCCCAGGGAGAGATCAGGCGGTGCCACGCCTGTAATCAAACGGGACATTTTCAACGAGACTGCCCCATCCGCCCTAGGAACCCCCCTGCTCCCCAAACTACAGAAGCCGGCCCATCTGTGTATCTAGTTGCGAGGGAGGGGCCCCAGCTTAATGCTAACCGTCAACAGGTCACTGTGGGGGACAAAGTGGTGATGGGATTCCGGGACACTGGGGCAGATGTCACGCTGGTACAACCAGATTTGGTCCCCCCAGACAGTATTATTCCCGGGAAAACTCTGACCCTACGGGGTATTGGATTGGAACGTTTTACTGTACCCATGGCTTGTGTTCATTTAGACTGGGGTGCAGGGAAAGGAATGCGGGATGTGGGAGTGATGTCTGAGTTGCCTGCCAATGTACTGTTGGGGACAGATTTGGGGCCTATGGTGTGCCAATATGCAGAGGGGTCTGATAACCGTCCCTCTGAAATGTCTCCTCATACATTCTGTGAAAATGCTAATTCTAATGTATCTGGGATTAATGTAGGTGTAAAGGAGCTGAGTGAGGACTGGGCTGTAGACCCGTCCACATCTGCGGGGGCCTCACCCCCCCAGTCTGTGTCTCTCTGTCCGCCAGTCCTCCCTCCAGCTCAGTGTGATAGAACCAATGCTGATAAGGATGCTGTTAATGATATTGTAAATGTCTGCCATGAAACTGTGGATATTGTACCAGGTGGTTCGGTGTCTCTCTGGGCTCTCAGTGACGGTCCGGATGTAGGACGGACTGCTGGTATTGCGGTGGTTACCCGCAGTTAAAGTGCCAAAGGGGTGGAAAGCCTTCCAACCTCTGCAGCGGTCCCTCCGTCGCTCGGACGCATTACTGAGACCACCTTGAGAAGTTCCCCCACCCTAGAGCCGGAAGGGTCCGGCAGCTATGTAACATGCACTTCTCTTTTGTCGCACTCCAGCCAAGAGTTCAGAGAAGCTGTCCAAGCTGACCCTAGTCTGGCCATATTGAGGGAGCGTGCCGCTCAACCACCCTCGGAGTCTGACAAGGTCCGAGTCTACTGGGATCAAGGGAGGCTATATTGGGAAACGATACCCACCCAGGGGGAGGAAGGTCAGCTAAATGAGAGACAGTTAGTGGTACCCCAACCTTACCGGAGAGAGTTGTTGCGGATCGCTCATGACATTCCATTGGCCGGTCACTTAGGGATTGCCAAGACCAAATCTCGCCTTAGCCACTTATTCTACTGGCCTAATCTGGGGAAGGACGTAGCTAGATACTGCCGTTCATGTGACGCGTGTCAAAGGATGGGCAAGGCGGGGCAAAGCTCCAAAGCTCTGCTGGTGCCTATGCCCATCATAGTCGAACCTTTCCAGCGAGTGGCTGTGGACCTTATTGGACCCCTGTCCATCCCCAGCCGCTCCGGTAAACGCTTCATCTTAACGGTAGTAGACTACGCTACTCGATACCCAGAAGCCGTCGTACTGTCCTCTACCCGGGCTGATGTAGTGGCCAAGGCTCTGGTAGGCATCTTCTCCCGTGTTGGGTTTCCCAGGGAGATGCTCACAGACCAAGGTACCCAGTTCATGTCTGCCCTGATGCAAGGCCTGTGTAAGATATCCGAGGTGCAACATCTGGTGTCCAGCCCGTATCACCCGCAGACCAAAGGTCTGTGTGAACGGTTCAATGGCACACTGAAGCAGATGCTTCGGATGTTAGTCGAGTCCCATGGGAGCGACTGGGAGCCTTATCTCCCGCACTTGTTTGCTTACCAGGAGGTGCCTCAAGCCTCGACTGGGTTCTCCCCCTTCGAGCTCTTGTATGGGAGACGTGTCCGTGGGCCCCTAGCTCTAGTGAAGGAATCCTGGGAAGGAGACGCCGCTATCCAGGGTGTGCCAGTCGTGGAGTATGTCCTACGATTCCGTGACCGAATGCAGACGATGGCGCAGCTGGTGCATGACAACATGGTCCCGTATGTAGTCTGCTAGAGGAGGGCGAAGAGGAAGACCTTGTGGACATGCTCACTCAGTTAGGGGAGGG
Source organism: Leptodactylus fallax (assembly GCA_947044405.1). Lineage (NCBI taxonomy): Eukaryota > Metazoa > Chordata > Amphibia > Anura > Leptodactylidae > Leptodactylus > Leptodactylus fallax. The sequence goes on from CAMRHE010000166.1 coordinate 2,658,401, forward strand.
AAGGTCACCCCAGGAAGTGCAGTTAAACCCAATACTGACTGAGACCCAAAGGTCACAACTTAACAGTGTTCAGTGCACCCTCCCCGGTCTGTTTTCTGGAAAGCCAGGGAGAACTGACCGGGCCATCCACCACCGGGAATCATGCCCCTATCCGGCGACCGCCATATCATGTCTCCTCGGAAGTACGGGCCCAAATACATAAGGAGATCGGCGAGATGCTGGAAATGGGGGTGATTCAGCCCTCCCACAGTGCATGGGCCTCGCCTGTAGTCTTGGTACCTAAAAAGGATCGGACCACCCGGTTCTGAGTGGACTACAGGGAGCTCAATGTGGTTACAGTTGATGATGCGTATCCCATGCCACGCATCAACGATTTTCTAGACTCGTTAGGTAAGGCCCAGTATTTGTCCATCATGGACTTGAGCCGGGGATACTGGCAAATTCCCCTATCCCCAGAAGCACGGGAACGGTCGGCCTTTACCACTCCCTTCGGATTGTATGAGTTCACTGTCATGCCGTTCGGCATGAAAAATGCCCCTGCCACTTTTCAAAGGATGGTCAATTCCCTGCTGTCGGGATGTGAAGGGTTTGCACCTGGATGATATCGCCGTCTTCAGCTCCACTTGGGAAGAACACCTACAACACCTGGCGCAGGTGTTGAGGCGGGTTCACCACGCGGGCTTGACCATCAAACCAGAGAAGTGTCAGCTGGGCATGCATGAGGTCCAGTACCTGGGACATCGGGTGGGTGGGGGAACCTTGAGGCCAGAGCCTGAGAAGCTGGAGGCAATCACCACATGGCCAACCCCCCGGACCAAGCGACAGGTGATATCTTTCCTGGGCACAGCAGGGTACTACAGGAAGTTCGTCCCGAACTATAGTGCCCTTGCTGCCCCCCTGACAGACCTCACCAAGAAGAAGTTGCCGCAAACCGTCCAATGGACGGATACCTGTGAGCGCTCCTTCCAGGCCCTGAAGGCAGCCCTGGCAAGCGGTCCTGTACTTCAAGCGTACGATGAATCTCGTCCACTTGTATTACAGACCGACGCCAGCACCTACGGTCTCGGTGCCGTGCTGAGCCAGATTAACTCAGCGAGGCAAGAGCACCCAGTGCAGTACCTCAGTAGAAAGCTTCTGCCGCGGGAGGTGGCCTACGCCACAGTGGAGAAGGAATGCCTGGCAATTGTTTGGGCCCTGCAGCATCTGCAGCCTTACTTGTATGGGCGCCACTTCACCGTGGTGACGGACCGCAACCCTCTGATCTGGATAAAGCGCAGGTCAGAATGGGCGATTGTTGCGCTGGAGCCTGGTGCTCCAGCAATACAATTTCGACATTCGGCACAAGCCCGGCCGGGCCCATAGCAATGCAGACGGCCTATCCCGGCGCGGTGAAGCGGCAGAGGTGCTCTCAGAAGAGGGGCACAGGCCTACTTCCTACAAGCCCCATCTAAAGGGGGAGGTGTGATGATTCTGCTTAAATATGGCTCTAACTCAAAGCTGTATTTTGGTCTCTGGGTAGCGTATCTCTTTACTCATAAGGTTCGCAGCTATAATCCTAGGTGTATGTTGTCATAATGTGGCCACACTGTAACAATAGGGCTCAATTGTATTCCTATACAGTCCTGAGTGATCAAAGAAACATGCATTGTTTGGCCTGCCCTGATAGATCAGATATGGCTGATAACATTGTATCCTTCCACTTGGTCTCAGCTCTATACAAAAAATCTGGACTTGAGTGCCTTATTCATCAGACTTGCTGCCGCCGATGACCTCATTCTGGGAGGTGGCATAAAGGGTATAAAAGATGAGGTAAGAGGCAATGGGGGAAGATTATGCTATGGAGATTGTGCTGAGACTACAGGATATTACAGACAGACCACTGTAAAGAGCATGCAGGCTGGATTATTGTATTAATGCCACATGCTAGGAGTTAATGCCACATGCCAAGAAGCCTCCACTGGGTTACTCACACATACCAGAGCATGTGTGAGTGTTGGACTACAGAACCACATCAAGGAGATGTGTGGTAAAGTAATTATTTCACCTTTATTCCCTTTTATTTTAAGCACTGTATCTTGTAACTAGTAACTGTTAATGCTTGCATACATCTGCATATCTGTTCTGAACTGCATGTGTTAGATGTTAATGCCGACCCATTTAGGGGTTAATAAATATATAAAATTTAGAAAGCTTGTCTTGTATTTATCTTGTGAACCCCACATTCACTGGCGGTGAGTGTGGTTTTTATATGAAAGAAGACTCAGGTGTGAGCCAAAGCGGTGTTGGCGCACTGAGGATCTTTCACAAAAACAAACCAAGAAAATCAAGTAGCCCCTGTTTATTCTTACTCCCGATGCTAAACACAGGACCAGTTTTAGGCTAAGGCCCCATGTGGCGTCCCGCCGCAAAAAAGCGCTGCCGGAAAAACCATGGCGGCAACGCATCACGGTTCTTCCCACAGCGCTTTTGACAGAAAGTTTGCAGAGGTTTCCACTGTGGACTTTCTGGTTCAATTATAGCTATAGGGAAACCGCGGGCGTTTCCGTAGGTATATCTGACATGCTTCGATTTCCAATCCACTTTACTGTGATTGTAAAACGCTGCGTTTTTTTCCACGGCGTTTACACCACGTGGGGACCCGGCCTTAGAGCTGGTGCCCTGATCAACAAGCAAACCATGGCCGTCTTCTTGCAATTTTTAGAAATAATTTTAGTTCACATAGAGTGCTCAAAAACAGTTCAATGTACTTCCTGTATGACACTACCAATACTATTATACAGGCCAATAATATACTTTTAATCGGTACTCAGATTAGTCAGCCACAAATATTCCATCCAGTACAACCTTAATTCTGATAATGTTTTTACTTAGAAATTTATTGTTTAGTGTATTTTCCTGTGGAAAGTCATATACAGTCATATGAAAAAGTTTGGGCACCCCTATTAATCTTAATCATTTTTACTTCTAAATATTTGGGTGTTTGCAACAGCCATTTCAATTTGATATATCTAATAACTGATGGACACAGTAATATTTCAGGATTGAAATGAGGTTTATTGTACTAACAGAAAATGTGCAATATGCATTAAACCAAAATTTGACCGGTGCAAAAATTTGGGTACCCTTATCATTTTATTGATTTGAATACTCCTAACTACTTTTTACTGACTTACTGAAGCACAAAATTGGTTTTGTAACCTCACTGAGCTTTGAACTTCATAGCCAGGTGTATCCAATCATGAGAAAAGGTATTTAAGGTGGCCAAATGCAAGTTGTTCTCCTATTTGAATCTCCTCTGAAGAGTGGCATCATGGGCTCCTCAAAACAACTCTCAAATGATCTGAAAACAAAGATTGTTCAACATAGTTGTTCAGGGGAAGGATACAAAAAGTTGTCTCAGAGATTTAACCTGTCAGTTTCCACTGTCAGGAACATAGTAAGGAAATGGAAGACCACAGGGACAGTTCTTGTTAAGCCCAGAAGTGGCAGGCCAAGAAAAATATCAGAAAGGCAGAGAAGAAGAATGGTGAGAACAGTCAAGGACAATCCACAGACCACCTCCAAAGAGCTGCAGCATCATCTTGCTGCAGATGGTGTCACTGTGCATCGGTCAACAATACAGCACACTTTGCACAAGGAGAAGCTGTATGGGAGAGTGATGCGAAAGAAGCCGTTTCTGAAAGCACGCCACAAACAGAGTCGCCTGAGGTATGCAAAAGCACATTTGGACAAGCCAGCTTCATTTTGGAAGAAGGTCCTGTGGACTGATGAAACAAAAATTGAGTTGTTTGGTCATACAAAAAGGCGTTATGCATGGCGTCAAAAAAACACAGCATTCCAAGAAAAACACTTGCTACCCACTGTAAAATTTGGTGGAGGTTCCATCATGCTTTGGGGCTGTGTGGCCAATGCCAGCACCGGGAATCTTGTTAAAGTTGAGGGTCGCATGGATTCAACTCAGTATCAGCAGATTCTTGAGAATAATGTACAAGAATCAGTGACGAATTTGAAGTTACGCCGGGGATGGATATTTCAGCAAGACAATGATCCAAAACACAGCTCCAAATCTACTCAGGCATTCATGCAGAGGAACAATTACAATGTTCTGGAATGGCCATCCCAGTCCCCAGACCTGAATATCATTGAACATCTGTGGGATAATTTGAAGCGGGCTGTCCATGCTCGGCGACCATCAAACTTAACTGAACTGGAATTGTTTTGTAAAGAGGAATGGTCAAAAATACCTTCATGCAGGATCCAGGAACTGATTAAAAGCTACAGGAAGCGACTAGAGGCTGTTATTTTTGCAAAAGGAGGATCTACTAAGTATTAATGTCACTTTTCTGTTGAGGTGCCCATACTTTTGCACCGGTCAAATTTTGGTTTAATGCATATTGCACATTTTCTGTTAGTACAATAAACCTCATTTCAATCCTGAAATATTACTGTGTCCATCAGTTATTAGATATATCAAATTGAAATGGCTGTTGCAAACACCCAAATATTTAGAAGTAAAAATGATTAAGATTAATAGGGGTGCCCAAACTTTTTCATATGAATGTAGTAGCTTTGCAGTTTGCAGGTCAGAGTCACCTCCTTTTCATGTGGTGAAGACACTGGATTTTCTGGCCAGAGCTAATAATTGTGCTATGAGCTAGACATGATGTCACCTTACAACATGCCAGCGGAGAAGACTGCCTGCTGCTCTGTCATCTGCTTGTACCAGTAATGGTAATAATGGATAACTATGATTTTCTGCTCCACTGCTATCCCAACTGTTCAGAGTGCTTGGATGGAGAATATATCTGACATGTATCTGCTGCCTAGAAGTAAGGTACAGAGCCAAGACACACAGTAATAATATAAAGGCTATAGAATGTGCAGCATTAGCTAGGTTATATGCTGCATATTCTCACTTTGTTCTAGAATATTTATCTTTACATAGTTTATTAATACTCGGATTGTATGAAATTCTAAACATGTACGTAAGACATAGCAGAAATGTCACAAATCCACAACAATCTATAGTAGGTTACATACAGCTGGGGGGGTTGAAAACCCTATCCACACTTAGTAGAAAAATTCCATGTGGGAATGCTCAACTCTGCAGTATATGCTCATTATACTTTATTGTAGAAAAAAAAAATAGATTTTACCCTATGCAAGAGGCAATACTTACAGCAGGTCTATGTAATACAGTGCTGGCCAATAGTATTGGCACCCCTGCAATTCTGTCAGATAATACTCAATTTCTTCCAGAAAATGATTGCAATCACAAATGCTTTGGTAATAATTTCTTCATTTAATTTGTCTTCAATGGAAAACCACAAAAAGAATTGTCAAAAAGCCAAATTGGATATCATTCCACACCAAACATAAAAAAGGGGGTGGACAAAAGTATTGGCACCCTTTGAAAAATCATGTGATGCTTCTCTAATTTGTGTAATTAACAGCACCTGTTACTTACCTGTGGCACATAACAGGTGGTGGCAATAACTAAATCACACTTGCAGCCAGTTGAAATGGATTAAAGTTGACTCAACCTCTGTCCTGTGTCCTTGTGTGTACCACATTGAGCATGGAGAAAAGAAAGAAAACCAAAGAACTGTCTGAGGACTTGAGAAGCAAAATTGTGAGGAAGCATGAGCAATCTCAAGGCTACAAGTCCATCTCCAAAGACCTGAATGTTCCTGTGTCTACCGTGCGCAGTGTCATCAAGAAGTTTAAAGCCCATGGCACTGTGGCTAATCTCCCTAGATGTGGACGGAAAAGAAAAATTGACGAGAGATTTCAACGAAAGATTGTGCGGATGGTGGCTAAAGAACCTCGACTAACATCCAAACAAGTTCTAGCTGCCCTGCAGTCCGAGGGTACAACAGTGTCAACCCGTACTATCCGTCGGCATCTGAATGAAAAGGGACTCTATGGTAGGATACCCAGGAAGACCCCATTTCTGACCCAGAGACATAAAAAAGCCAGGCTGGAGTTTGCCAAAACGTACCTAAGAAAGCCAAAAACTTTTTGGAAGAGTGTTCTCTGGTCAGATGAGACAAAAGTAGAGCTTTTTGGGAAAAGGCATCAACATAGAGTTTACAGGAAAAAAAAAAAAAAAAAAAAAGAGGCCTTCAAAGAAAAGAACACGGTCCCTACAGTCAAACATGGCGGAGGTTCCCTGATGTTTTGGGGTTGTTTTGCTGCCTCTGGCACTGGACTGCTTGACCGTGTGCATGGCATTATGAAGTCTGAAGACTACCAACAAATTTTGCAGCATAATGTAGGGCCCAGTGTGAGAAAGCTGGGTCTCCCTCAGAGGTCATGGGTCTTCCAGCAGGACAATGACCCAAAACACACTTCAAAAAGCACTAGAAAATGGTTTGAGAGAAAGCACTGGAGACTTCTAAAGTGGCCAGCAATGAGTCCAGACCTGAATCCCATAGAACACCTGTGGAGAGATCTCAAAATGGCAGTTTGGAGAAGGCACCCTTCAAATCTCAGGGACCTGGAGAAATTTGCCAAAGAAGAATGGTCTAAAATTCCAGCAGAGCATTGTAAGAAACTCATTGATGGTTACGGGAAGCGGTTGTTCGCAGTTATTTTGTCTAAAGGTTGTGCTACCAAGTATTAGGCTGAGGGTGCCAATACTTTTGTCCGGCCCATTTTTGGAGTTTTGTGTAAAATGATCAATGATTTGACTTTTTTTTCATTCTCTTTTGTGTTTTTTCATTGCAAGCAAAATAAATGAAGATATTATTACCAAAGCATTTGTGATTGCAATCATTTTCTGGAAGAAATTGAGTATTATCTGACAGAATTGCAGGGGTGCCAATACTTTTGGCCAGCACTGTACATGCAGATTATGCTACATTTACAGTAGATGTGCCACAAAATTCACATAGGACTTTTTTTCTTTGGTCTTACTTAAAGGGGTTGTCCACGAATTTCAGGACTCAGGGAGTCAGCCCGGGGAAGGTAAAGAAAAATTATACTCTGGAAAACTCTGCAGACTTTCTGTGAAAAGCGTTGCAAAAAAAACTGCGATGCCTTTCCGCCACGTTTTTTTCCACAGCGCTTTTTCACTGCGGCTCCGTACATGGGGCTTTTGCCTAAGGTGTCTTTTTTTTTTATCACTTGTTATTATTTATTTATTTTTTTTAGTCAAAACAGAGATTTTGATCTCTTTTACCATTACAACTGTATTGCAGTCTATGGAAGAATCAGTGTATAACTACTGAGGCCTTCCACAGGCATGCTTCAATACATATATTTCTATGACAGGCCTGGGAGCCTTCACAAGGCTCCCGGGCTGTCAAATACACTGGACAGCAAGACAAAGTAAGAGGCAAGGGACTGTCGGCCTCACATGTGCTAAAGGCCCTCAGTGCCAGCTTTGTTTCTAAGTGGGTGCATATATAAAGAGCACTGAAAAGTCTTATAAATACTTAGGCTAGTTGCAGACGACCGTGTGTCGTGCAAGGAGGGCTTCTCTCTCAGCCAGTTTCGGTATAAAACCGGCGGAAACCAGGCAGACCTCATTATAGTCTTTTTAAGCAGACAGGCATTTGCATGAGACTTTTTTCAAGGTGTAAAAATGCTCTTACAGGTGTCATTGCAACCTCTGGCTGAAACATGTCTGGGCAAAACTTGACTACCACCTAGACATTTGCCATGTCACCAATGGAAATCACATTGAACATTTGCAATGTACAGATAAAATTGGGATTAATAAATTTGTGTTATACTCTCTCAGTTCTTAATACTGAGGCTATAATTTTGCACCATTCTTATTAATTCTCCATTTAGCTAATGCAAATAAGCTTTATTGTTAATGCAGCTACTCGCCCAAGTGATATTCAGAGAACTGCAGCACCACATGCTACTGTGTATTACTAAGGGTAGGGATACACCGCAACTTTGGTTGAGACTCCAGTCAGGCGCTGAAAGATTGCAAACTCACCCTGCGATTCTCTAACACTAATGTTAGACAATGTTGTCGCATTGCAACCACAAAGGTGACACGACCGAGACTTTTTGCAACTAGAATTTGTATTCGCATCACCCCCTAGGACTCAAAGAAACTCCATTCACTAGCATTAGTGAAGGAGTCGCAGGACAACCCAGCGATATTTGGTCGCACAATGAGAGTCACGCCATGAAGTCCTAGCCTAAAACTCTTGTTCCAGTTCTTGTGAATTACTGGTGGGTATCCCTGTTATCAGACCCACAATGACCATTAAAGGGACTATTCACAGTTTTATAAACCACTAACAACAGATTCTTACAACTCCTAAACTTCTGATACACGAAAGAAGTGTAGGACATAACGTGCAGTGTAGCTCTCAGCATGTAAGCAGTACCTGTCACAGCTGGACAGCGGGGATCCAAAAGCTGAAACGCCTGTAAATCTAATATTGATGGCCATCCCAATCTAATATTGTGGCTAATCCCATCCACACACTGCAGAAAAAATGCCCCAGCGGAAATGCTGCGATTTCAAAAATTGCAAAACGCAGCATGTCAATTATAGCTACGGAAACGCTGGCGTTTTCCATATAGGTATAATAGAAGCAGAAAGTCCACAGAGGAAAACTCTTAAGACTTTCTGTGAAAAACACTGCAGAAAAAAAAGCGTTTTTCGACTGCGGCTAAGTCAGTTCCATTCATCTGAATGAGCTTGTTCATGCACCATGACCATGAATTTCTGTGGATCCTATTTAGCCAAACTGGACAAATTTCCAGTGGAAGAAATATTTGCTATATGCACTACCACACTTTATCTATGATATCCTCTATTTACTTTGTATGACATATTTAGATAAGCATGTCTTGTGATGTTGTCAATCTTCTTTATACTAAATTTATGTTGTCAGGTTCAAAAAGGTGAAGTATTTCCTCTAGTCAGGGACTGTGGTGAGACTACAACTGTTGTTTCTGATCCTGAGGAGCTATATGGATTGTAGGGAGAAAACGTAGGGGGATAGCAGTAGGTTATACAGTACGGTATGTGGCATATTTTTGCACTTACTAAAGAACAGGTGACAACAAGATTCACAGCGGAAGACTTGGTAGAAGACGCAGGACAGGACTCTGCATCTGAATCTTCTGCCAGGGGATTGTGCAATGCTGGGACGAGTGACAGGTGGATGTGGTTTGGTCTCACAGTGGCCGTAATGAATGAGATCAGTGGCTGGAGCTTGAAGTGAGTTGGTTTTCTGAGACTAGAGGGAGTAATGTATCAAGTCCTGTCCTCTAGAATTCTGGCATCAATAAGTTGCAAAAGGAGAGACAGGCAACTTTTGTACCATACTTGCACAAACATTTTGGATCTTTATCATATTTACAACACTCTCTGCACTTGAACAAACTGAGGATGTGCAGGCTACATTCACACACCCGTACAGATTCTCAGCGTGTTTTTCATAACCAAGTTGGCATCCTGTGTGGCATCTGCTTTTTTTCAGTGACACATTGATTTCAGTGGAAAAGTTAGGTCAGAGAAAACAGAGCCATGTTTCCAATGAAAAAGTAGAGCATGCCATACTTTTTCACAAATCACAGAGCACTTGGCCATGAATTCCAGCTGTGAATAGAGCCTAAGTCTGTCAAGCAGGAAAAAATTACTTTGAGGTTAAGGCCCCATGTAGCGACCCGCAGCAGAATAGCGCTGCGGGAAAAACTGAGGCGGTAACACATTGCATTTTTTCCCACAGCGCTTTTCACAGAATTCTCTGCGGACTTTCTGCTTCCATTATACCTATAGGGAAAACACTAGTGTTTCCGTAGGTATAATTGACATGCTCCGATTTAAAAAAACACGGCGTTTTTGACATCACAGCATTTCCACTGCAGATATTTTTCTGCAATGTGTGGATGGGATTATCCAGAATCCCATCTACTTTGCAGGTACTGTAAAAGCGTAAAACATAGCATTTACGCTATGTGGGGCCCCAGCCTGAAAAACAGATGCAACATCCATTTGTTTCACTGCTGTTTTGTTTTTTGCTCATGGGGGAGGGGGGGGGGGGCAAGGGGATGGACACAAACAGATCCTGATCAACCCTACTCACTTTTCCTTCCATGATGTTTAACAGAATGTGCAATGGAGGCTCCTTAAAGAACCTATAATGTAGATGTGACCATAGACTTATCGGGACTGCTTAGGGATGTCCGTCACAGACATTCTGCAGCAGACCGTCATGGGCGAAAAAAGTCCCTGTGCCACTTACAAAGATATCAGTATTAAAATGACATATAGTTAGTGGGGGCCCTGGAACAGATTTTCCATGTGCGTCCAGGAGCCTCAAGTTACACCTCCCACCGTGCCCTAGCACACTTTGCATACTTAGGCTGAAGCCCCATATTTCGAAAACGCTGCGTTTTACAGTACAGTACCTGTTACCAGTCCCATCCACACATTGCAAAAAAAAAAAAAATTCTGCAGCGGAAAAGCTGCGTTTTCCAAAACACCTGCATTTTTGAAAATCACAGCATATCAATTCTACCTGCGGAAATGCTGGCGTAATCTGTACAGGTATAATAGGGGTAGAACGTCCACAAAGGAAAATCTGCAAAAATACAATTAAAAATACTGTGGAAAAAAACGCAATGCGTTTCTGCCGGGTTTTTTTTTTTTTTTTTATGCGTTTCGCTACGTGGGGCCTTAGCCTTAAACACAAGCAATTTTTCCAAGGTTCTACCTGACCTTCCCAGGCTCCATTAATAATTTTTATCAAATTATAAGGCACCACATTATCAACATCACCCACTAAATACTCAATCACATTATGTATTCAGCTTTTCCAGTATCCACCCAGCTTTCTTATTATTTCCATTTTGGCCACATTTCTTCTGCCACAGCATTTCTATAATTTTCTCTAAATGCCCTTACAACTAGTCCTGCCCACAACCATACCCACATCCACTGTATTTATGTGAACATGTTTCCCACCCACCACTCTCACTCACAGTATTATGTAAAGATATGTCTGCTAGCACATTTTTGGGGTAGATTTCTCTAAAAATGAAATGCATATATAGAGTTCAAATGTTTAATATTTGTAGTCCTCTGCATAAGAGAGGACCACCATCTCAATAGGCATTGCATTGTTACAATCATTTAACTCCTAATATTGGCTGAAACCTGAGGTTACTTTTACAAAGTGTCTATTCAGACTTAGCAGTTCTGTACGAAACTGCAGCGCAGCTGACCCATTACTGCAAACGTGTGCTAACCCATTACTTTCGAAGTCCTTATACACAAGTCAGTGAGCCCAGGGCAAAACTCAGGACATGTCCTATACCTGTTCATTTTGCAGCCTGAATTCACTGAAGGAAATCACTGGGTTTGTGGAGGCGTACGGACATCATCCATGTGCTGACCCTGCACAGCAAAACTGCTACATCTGAATATACCTTTTAGAATTCTACTAAATATAGCACCTCTGGGAAGTCCTGCATGATGCCAGTGACAATACCACAATTCTCATAGGACATGGGCACAAGCCTTACACTGTCCAAATCAGGGGTGGACACAGACAGCTGAGGGCCCCTGTGCATGATCCGCTGTGGGCCCCTTGTTTTCCAGTATCTCAGCGCAGAGTGTCCCACATACATCACCACCCCAACAACCCACCAGCAATTGTTAGCCATGAAGTTCATTCGCTTATGTATTTACCTGCAATCTAGTAGACAGTACAGTCATGGCCAAAAGTTTTGAGAATGACACAAATATTATATTTTCACATGATCTGCTGCCCTCTGGTTTTTATGTGTGTTTGTCAGATGTTTTTATCACATACAGAAATATAATTGCATTCATATTATGAGTAACAGAAGCTTATATTGACAGTTAGAATGAGTTAATGCAGCAAGTCAATATTTGCAGTGTTGACCCTTCTTCTTCAGGACCTCTGCAATTCTCCCTGGCATGCTCTCAATCAACTTCTGGACCAAATCCTGACTGATAGCAGTCCATTATTGCAGAATCAATGCTTTAATTTTGTCTGAATTTGTTGCTTTTTGTTTGTCCACCCGTCTCTTGATGATTGACCACAAGTTCTCAATGGGATTAAGATCTGGGGAGTTTCCAGGCCATGGACCCAAAATCTCTATGTTTTGTTCCCTGAGCCATTTAGTTATCACCTTTGCTTTATGGCAAGGTGCTCCATCATGCTGGAAAAGGCATTGTTGAGCGCCAAACTGCTCTTGGACGGTTGGGAGAAGTTGCTCTTGGAGGACATTCTGGTACCATTCTTTATTCATGGCTGTGTTTTTAGGCAAGACTGTGAGAGAGCCGATTCCCTTGGCTGAGAAGCAACCCCACACATGAATGGTTTCAGGATGCTTTACAGTTGGCATGAGACAAGACTGGTGGTAGCGCTCACCTCTTCTTCTCCGAATAAGCTGTTTTCCAGATGTTCCAAACAATGGAAAAGGGGATTCATCAGAGAAAATGACTTTACCCCAGTCCTCAGCAGTCCACTCCCTGTACCTTTTGCAGAATATCAGTCTGTCCCTGATGTTTTTTCTGGAGAGAAGTGGCTTCTTTGCTGCCCTCCTTGAGACCAGGCCTTGCTCCAAGAGTCTCCGCCTCACAGTGCGTGCAGATGCACTCACACCTGCCTGCTGCCATTCCTCAGCAAGCTCTGCACTGCTGGTAGCCCGATCCCGCAGCTGAAACACTTTTAAGAGACGGTCCTGCCGCTTGCTGGTCTTTCTTGGGCGCCCTGGAGCCTTTTTGGCACCAATGGAACCTCTCTCCTTGAAGTTCTTGATGATGCGATAGATTGTTGACTGAGGTGCAATCTTTCTAGCTGCAATACTCTTCCCAGTTAGGCCATTTTTGTGCAGTGCAATGATGACTGCACGTGTTTCTTTAGAGATAACCATGGTTAACAGAAGAGAAACAATGATGGCAAGCACCAACCTCCTTTTAAAGTGTCCAGTGGTGTCATTCTTACTTAATCATGACAGATTGATCTCCAGCCCTGTCCTCATCAACACCCACACCTGTGTTAATGGAGCAATCACTGAAACGATGTTAGGTGGTCCTTTTAAGGCAGGGCTGCAATGATGTTGAAATGTGTTTTGGGGGATAAAGTTCATTTTCTAGGCAAATATTGACTTTGCAAGTAATTGCTGTTAAGCTGATCACTCTTTATAACATTCTGGAGTATATGCAAATTGCCATTAGAAAAACTGAAGCAGTAGACTTTGTAAAAATTAATATTTGTATCATTCTCAAAACTTTTGGCCATGACTGTAGAGGGGTGTTGTTAAGGTGTCAGGGCCCCTGCCTTACTGGGCCCCTGCGCAGATGCATGTGTTGTAGCAATGGTATATCCGCCCCTGGTCCAAATACCCCCATTCTCTCTTCAAAGCCCACCTGTGCTGAAGTGCCAGCCACCAGGTCCTTCCACTATGAGATGGCGCCACATGCCAGCACTGCTCCACTCCCCTGGCAGAACCATCTGGAGAGGCTTGTGAGTCAGGCCAAACCTTATGCTTCAAGCTTCAGGTCACCTGTCCTGTGGTTAGTGGAACACTATGAAGACAGGTGACCCCATAAACCCCCTGATATCTCCCTGGGCCCCTCTCCCACGTCTTCTCCCTATTTATTACATCTGTCTATATATACATCTGTGTGTGTCAAGCTTGCCATTCTCCCACACAGGTCCCCACATAGTTGACGTGTTTGCCCATCCGCCCACCACCTTCCATAGCTGAGCAGTGTGTCAGAGGTATGCTATCCTATGGGGGCACACATGGCAGCGCTGAGTGAATGGGACCAGAGCGCTGTGCTGCCTACAAGCCCTGACTTGTCCACGAGCACATGTCACTGCCCCGCCGCCTCCTCAGCCTAAAAATACCCCCCAGCCGCCTGCAGACTGGACCAGTGTGCCCTGTCACATTACCCTGAGCAGCCTGGCATCCCAGCGCTGCAGACCACACACATACTGTAAAGCTACTATACATTATTACTGTACATTATTACTATAGCCCAGCACTGAGTGCCCTCAGCATACAGATCACTGCCCCGGGCACAGATACCAGAGCACACACTACAGGCTATGCAGGTACTGACACACACAATGGCAGAGGTGCAATTCTTTGGGGCGCACACATCACTAGCAGCCCCCCAATGACTGGCACAGCAGTGATACATAGCCCGGGCATGTTCTTCCACACTCTGCTGCCAGTCTATTATAGCATTACTGTCTGCCGCTCCCCAGGGCACACTATGTTGTCACTTACTTGGGATAAATCGCTGCGACTTGTGAGACTCGGATTCAGGTGACACTGGGCACTGGAGGTTGATGAAATCCCGTGAAATCTTCATACATTGCATTCAAGTTGACGGACACAAGCTCCGCCCCTTGTCCCGCGGTTGGTAGGTGTCCTCAGTGTGGGCGGAGTTATGTAAATAGAATCTGTGTAAACAAAGAAGCGTGCTGCAGTGTAGAGGAGGTGTGAGCTGTGCTGTGGTCATGTACACAAGGGGTGAATGGCACACTCCTATACTGTGTCCCCTGACTAAATATGTTTCATCAAATTCCCCAAGGCTTGTGTCATCATATTAACCCTTTCAGGAACAATGTGGCTATGGGACATATATCTGCATCTGCAATACACAGCAATAAGAAACGTTGTGATGTTATACAGGGAAAGGATCAACGGAAAGAAAAACTCACCATTCTATATATATATAAAGCCTCCCCTACAGTATAATCTGCCCTCCAGAGCCTCCCTCACAGTATAATCTGCCCCCCAGAGCCTCCTCTACAGTATAATCTGCCCCCCAGAGCCTCCTCTATAGTATAATCTGCCCCCCAGAGCCTCCCCACAGTATAATCTGCCCCCCAGAGCCTCCCCACAGTATAATCTGCTCCCCAGTGCCCCCTCTGTATAATGCTCCACAGTGGTTGGAAGCATCGAGCCACTTCATTAGTAGAAATGGGCGTACCCCACGAGATTCATTTCGACAAATATTCATGAGGTTTGCTAGCCAACCCCCCCCACCCCCCGGTTTGTTTCAACGCTTATATTGTACTCTGGGATCCCCTGAGACTCCAGAGTATAATATGTAGAGGCCCAGGCGAGGTGAGTTAAAATAACAATTATAATCATCTTGCCTCACCTCTCCTGTGCATCCTACAGTCCCCTGACATTCTCCTTAGGTCTCTTCCAGCTTCTGGCTGACATCACACAACCAACTCTGACTTCAACCAACTCTGTCAACTGAAAAATAAAAATGTTACGCATCTCAGAAGATGGCGATGCAAAAAAAATTGATTTATGTCCCCAAATGGGATTTTGTTCTGCAAAATTAGTAACACATAATAAAACAGTATAAATTAGGTATGGCCGTAATCATACCGACCTGCAGAATAAAGGTAACATGTTACTTATGCTGTATGCTGCACGGAAAAACTTTTAAAAGGTAAAACGCGATGCCAGAATTTTTTTTTTTTAAATCCCAAAAAAAAAAAAGTTAATAAAATTTATTATATAAGTTATAGGCACCCAAAAATCATGTCATTACATAATCTCATCCCGCAAAAAAACAGCCCTCATATGGCTACATCACAAGAAGGATAAAAAAAAAAAAAAATAGTTTGTACAATGTGAAGACAAAAACCCCAAAAATTGCCAAATCATTAGGACACAACTGGCTGCGGTAGGAAGGGAATGTATAAACTGTGCGAGCGTATATCAGGGGACACCCCAGATTTAGAGTTTACAAGGGAAAAGAAACCAGAAGTAACCCCCAGAGTGATACTGGGGATATAGTAGGGAATTTGGTGTTCCCAATGTACTCCGCACAGCTTACATATTCACTTTTCCCCATCCGCTGTGCATTCACATCTGGGATACTAATGCTCACTACACCCCTTTATAAATTCTTTGAGGGGTGCAGCTTTTAAAATGGGGTCACTCCCTAGGGTATTTCACTTTTCTGGCACCTTAGAGGCTCTGCAAACATGACATGTCAACCAGATAGCAAACATCTGAATCTGCGCTCCAAAAGCCACATAGCGCTCCTTCCCTTCTGTGCCCTGCTGTGTGGCCAAACTGCAGTTTATGCCCACATGTATGACACTGTTGGATCCAGGATAATGTACTTAATGTTATATGTGGGTATAAACTGATATTTGGGCACAGCCGGGCACAAAAGGGAAGGAGCGCTATTTGGTTTTTTTGGAGCACAGTTTGGTTTTTGAATATGATGACACTTTTGTAGAGCTCCTGAAATGCCAGTAAAGTGAAATCCCCTGACATGTGACCCCATTTGGGAAACTACTTTTTAAAAGGTGAAAATGGCAATTTTTCCAGGAATACATAATTTCAGTGCATAATATGTTGTGCCCAACTTGTATCAGAGATGAACACTCTAAAAGCTGTTGTGCCTGGGATACCCGCTTACCAGTTTTTGGAGTGTGTGTCTCTGCTGACACAAGCTGGGCACAATATATCGGGCACTAAAACGGCGAATCTCTGGAAAAATTGCAATTTAATGGCATTAAATACGGTATCCTAGATACAACAGTGTCATACAGGTGAGCATAAACTGCCATTTGGGCACACAGCAGTATGGAGATGTGAAGGATCTCTATGTGCATTTGGAGCATAGATTGTTGGTTTTTGGATGCCATGTCACTTTGCAGAGAACCTATAATTGCCCCTACAAAGTGGGGTCACTTCTTAGGGAATTTCAAGTTACTGGCACCTCCAGGGCTTTGCAAAAACAACATGGCATCCCGAAAATCCCTCTAAATCTATACTCCAAAAGTATATGTTGTGCCCAGCATGGTGGCACATGCTGGGCACAACATATTGGGCACTGAAATGGCATATGAGATTTGAAAATTGCAATTCTCCTTCTGTACCATCTGCTTTGCAGTACCATTTGGAAAAGCTTGTGGGGTCAAAATGCTCAGTATACCTCTACATGAATTCCTTAAAGGGGTATTCCCACGAACATAACCCTTTTTAAATTTGTAGATAATTAAAAGTTAAACATTTTTGCAAATATAAGTAATTAAACATTTTGAGGAGTTTTAAAGATTTTCTCTAAATATCTTGTGGTCACGAGTTGTTGTCTTGATAGGTTGCCAATGGATACGACCATGAATGCAGGAACTTTCTAAGGTCAGAAAATCAGCCATAATTTGCCTTATTGTGGCTGGGATATCTTCTGATACATGTAGTGTCCCTGCCTGATAAACTAGCTACAATAAGAAAACCATGGGTTCCTGACAAGTTCCAGACCATAGAAAGTTTCTGCATACGTGGTCGTATCCATTGGCAACCGATCAAGACAACAGACTGTCACCACTAACATAGAGAAAATCTTTAAAACTCTACAGAATTTTTAGCTACTTATATTTGCAAAAATCTTTAACTCTGCATTATCTACAAATGTAAATATGATTATGTTCATGGGAATACCTCTTTAAGGGGGATTCCACTGTTGTGGTACCTCTAGAGCTCTGCAAATGCGACATGGTGCCTATAAACCATTCCAGTAAAATCAGAGCTCCAAAAGACAAATAATGCTCCTTCGCTTCCGAGCCCTCCTCTGTTCCCAAACAGCGGTTCTTGACCACAAATGGGGCATTGCTATACTTGGGAGAAATTGTGTAGCAATATAGGCCACTTTATTACCTGGCAAAAGGGAAAAAAATTATGAAAAAGTACATATAACTGTAGAAATAATAATTTTTTCTAATTGATGGACAAATTCAGATAAGTTCAGTGAAAAACCTGGGGGTTCAAAATGGTCATATCACCCCTAGATGAATTCCTTAAGGGGTCTAGTTTCCAAAATGGGTCACTTTTGGGGGTTTTCCACTGTTGTCGTACCTCTAGGGCTCTGCAAATGCAATATGGTGTCTAAAAACTATCCTAATGAAATCACTTCACCAAAATCCATAAAGGTGCTCTTTAATTTCTGAGGACTGTGTTTGAGTCACGTTGGGCAGTAGGGCCACCACTGGAATATTTCTACAAACTGCAGAATCAGAGTTATAAATATTATGGTAAGTTTTGCTGTTAACCCCATCTTTGTCACAGGAAAAACTGGTTTGAAATGGAAAATGTGCATAAAAGATGACATTTGGAAATTTAATCTCCATTTTGAATTAATTCCTGTAGAACACCTAAAGGGTTAACAAAGTTCATATACACTGTTTTGAATAATTTGAGGAGTACAGTTTCTAAAATGGGGTTATTTATGGGTGTTTTCTATTATATAGGCCCCTCAAAGTCACTTCAGAACTGAATAGTTCCCTAGAAAACAGACTCTTGAAGTTTTCTTTGAAAATTGCTTGAGTTTGCTACTAAACTTATAAGTCTTCTAACATTCTAGAAAAGTAAAAGGACATTAAAGAAACAATGCCAAATAAAGTAGACATATGGTAAATGTTAATTATTAAGAATTTTATGTGATATGACTATGACAAAATTGATAATTATATGAAGTTTTGAGTAAATTGTCCTTTTTTTTTTTTTAACAAACACAAAGTATAATAACCAAAATTTACAATCAACATAAAATACAATGTGTCACGAAAAAACAATCTTTCAATCACCTAGATAGATAAATGCATTATGAAGGTATTCTCACATAAAGTAAAAGATGTGGTCTGAGCATTAAGACCCAAACTACCCTGCATCATTAAGGGGTTAATGTTTGTGGGACAAATTGTTCTTCATTCCTTTTACTGAGTTCACTGTGCAGTCAAAATGACATGTCACTTGTAGTTTATGTTTTGGTGCAATTCTGGGGATAGAAAATTTATATAATTTTATTTAAATTTTAACCCTTTAACAAAAATCCAAAACTTTGCAAAACATTTTTTTCTTAATGTTGGAATATTCTGACACCCCTAACTATCTTATATTTCCATTTACGAGGGTTTTTTTCTTTTTTGCGGAGCCAGGTGTACTTTTTAGTCATACCGTTTTAGGGGAATGTCTGTTGCTTTTAGTCAAATATTTATCAGAGGCAAAACAGTGAAAAAATGGCGGTTCGGCACTTTTGTTTTTTTTTTTCCCGCTACGGCGTTCACTGCAAAGGAAAAATATTTTTATAATTTTATAGAACAGGGGTTTTTCAGAGTGTACTCTGATTGCGGGCATTAGCTCCGGGTCTCCGCTGTACAAATGCCACTGTGCTGTACACATAATACCCTCACCAGTGGCAACCAAGTATCACACACATAATACCTTAAGCAACACCAAATATTGCATTACAGCATAAAAGTACAGTACAAAAATACCAACGACCAGCAGAAAATGTCTCTGAGAAGAGCCAAACACCACAATGCAGCATACTATACTGATCCAAACATACCAAATACCACAGTGCAGAAAAATATCACACCCTACCAAATCCATTCAGGATAAAATACCTCAGAAGCGCCAAACACCACAGTGGAGCAGCACATCAAATCACAGCAGCCCCAGACAAATAGCATTGTGCAAGGTTAGTCCTGCATACATCCGCACACACATTGTGAGTAAATAACTTTGTTTCAAGCATGTGATACTCGATCAAACTCATCTGTGTCAAGTAACAGGTGTGGGCAATATAAAAATCACACCTGAAACCAGGTAAAAAGGAGAGAAGTTGACTCAATCTTTGTGGGTCTGTATGTGCCACACTAAGCATGGAGAACAGAAACAGGAGAAGAAAACTGTCTGAGGACTTGAGAACCAAAATTGTGGAAAAATATCAACAATCTCAAAGTTACAAGTCCATCTCCAGAGATATTGATGTTCCTTTGTCCACAGCAACATAATCGAGAAGTTTACAACCGATGGCACTGTAGTTAATCTCCCTGGACATGGATGGAAGAAAAAAAATTGTTGAAAGGTTGCAACACAGGATAGTCTGGATGGTGGATAAGCAGTCCAAATCAAGTTCCAAAGAAATTCAAACTATCTGTCAATATTTGAATGAAATGAAATGCTATGGCAGGAGGACCCCCTGCTGACACAGAGACATAAAAAAGTTAGACTGCAGTTTGCCAAAATGTACGTGAGCAAGCCAAAATCCTTCTGGGAAAACTTCTTGTCGACAGATGAGACTAAGATAGAGCTTTATGGTAAAGCACATCATACTACTGTTTACTGAAAACAGAAGGAGATCTACAAAGAAAAGAACACAGTACCAACAGTCAAATATGGTGGAAGTTCAAATATGTTTTGAGGTTGTTTTACTGCCTCTGGCACTGGGTGCCTTGACTGTGTGCAAGGCATCATGAAATCTGAAGATTACCAAAGGATTTTTAGTCTCAATGTAGGGCCCAGTGTCAGAAAGATGGGTTTGCATCCTAGGTCATGGGTCTTCCAGCAGGACAATGACACCAAGCATACTTCAAAAAGCATCCAGAAATGGATGGAAACAAAGCCCTGGAGAATTCTCCAGTGGCCAACAATGAGTCTGGATCTAAATCACATTGAACACCTGTGGAGACATCTTAAAATTGCTGTTGGGAGAAGCTATCCTTCAAATAAGAGAGACCAGGAGCAGTTTGCAAAAGAAGAGTGGTCCAAAATTCCAATTGAGTGGTGTAAGAAGCTTGTCAATGGTTATAGGAAGCAACTGATTTCAGTTATTTTTCCAAAGGGTGTGCAACCAAATATTAAGTTGAGGGTGCCAGTAATTTTGTCCAGCCCATTTTTGGAGTTTTGAAAGAAATCATTTTTCAAATTTTTTTTTTCTGTTGTTCTAATACCCACAAAGAAGTAACACTGTTTCTTTTTTTCTGTATAAAACCATACATGCATATGAAAATGGAGGCATTTGGAGGTACAGTAGGACTCCATAGAAGTATTATTATTACAGCTTTGTACAACCTATTAGGCTTATTTTTAGGCATGAGCTGATCCTGAGATCTTGGTGGATGGCGTATGACCTTGTTTGAGACTACCATACCTGAGCAAGCCCAATAACTGGAAGTGTTTCTAAAGTGTTGTGAGTACAGTCATGCCCGTAAGTGTAGGCACCCCTGAATTTTTTTCCAGAAAATTAGTGCTGAGTTCTATGTTTGAATCCATCCAAGGGCAACATCTGCATAGAGTTTGTATGTTCTCTCTGTGTTTGCGAGGATTTCCTCCCACATGCCAAAAATATACTGACAGGTAAATTGGCTACAATTCTACAATGCTCCCTGCATGTGAGAAAAGCGTATTACAAATGTTTGTCATTGTCATAGTCAAGTCTCATTTTCTAACTACAGGGGGTGCAATTTCAATATTTGAATCAGCAAAATTGACCTTATCTCTATTGCCCAACACTGGTACTCCACCTTACCAGAGTAATATAGCAACATTAATATAAACCACGGCATATGCTTGTTTGCCTGCGAGAGAACAAACTTCAGTACAGATATTCAAAATATATACAAGATATGCTGTTTCAGGAGAGTTAACAAACTGCTCTTTAACATAACCACACTAATGTATAAATATTCACAAAATGACAACATTACCAAGATGTTCAATTAAGAGACATTCATTGCAATTCACCTGATAGTCCACGGTGCTCAAAGGGGCATTATATGACACAGTTGCAGTTCATCCCAGGAAGGGCATTTAAAGGGCTAGTGTCCTTCTTAAGGCTGGTCCTCCTCCACCGCTGTACAAAATAAATGCTGTACTACTAATTTATGCAAAGTATGTTGAACTTTAAGCTTACAAAATCATACAGTCTCCCTTGCTTTGAGGACAGTCTGCATGCTCAGCATACACTGTAACTGTATAGGCAGCTGGGTGGAACTGATAGTAATGTGTGGGCCTACATTACATTTCCTTCCATAATCCCCACAATACCTTCTCACCCACCCAGTCCTCCTCTCTGCAAGCATGCTGCTGGACACAATCCAAAATATTTCTCTGATATCATTTCCTTGCCCACACAGTGCTGTTTTACACTTCAGTTAGGACTCAACGTTATGAATACTACATCTAAGACTAAGGTACTTATGTCCATATCCTTGTGAAGTTTACTACAAATGAAACAATTCAGAAAAATTGCAGCAAAACTCTTAAAGTCACATGTCTGGCAACCTCAGCTATGCTTACAAAGCAGACCAGTTTACTACTTAACACTTTTAAGACCAAGTTTAGAAGATACCAAAAATAAGGGAAAAAAAAAATCAAATTTCTTTTTCTTCCTCTTGTAATTTAAAGGGGTTGTCCAGGCAAAAATGGACAACCCTTTTAACTTTTAAATCAGCTGGGGGCATTGAAAAAAATTTAAAAAATTCATACTCACTTGTCCCCGATGGTCTGGTGTCTTCCTGGTGCTTTCCGATTCTTCTGCTCAGACGGCTTCTCCTGGGGCTCTTCCAGAGTTCCGCTGAAGCTGCTGATTGGCCTCAGCGGAGCATCAGGGACAGGTGAGTATGAATTTTTTTATTTTTTTCAATGCCCCCGGCTGATTTAAAAGTTGAAAGGGTTGTCCATTTTTTCCTGGACAACCCCTTTAACATAAATGGTTTAACCACACCAATTTATATTATAAAATACTCTCTGCATTCTGTGTATATGCATTGTTATTGTATGCGTAATACAGATGGAGGTACAACCAAGGAGACAAAAACTACCGACAATCTAATACTTATTTGGATTTGGTATAGGATAGATTCTGTGCTGTGGATTCATTATTACAATCACCCATGATGTCTAGGTAAAATGCATACGTCACAGAAAATAGTTGAACATTAAGCTTACAAAATCATACAGTCTCCCTTGCTATGAGGACAGTCTGTATGCTCAGCATACACTGTAACTGTTGGCGCTATATAAATAAATAGTCCCTGACAGTTCCGGTGGGTTGAGGGAAGTGTTAAAAGATATTTTTATTTTGCAGTTGTTTTTTATTTATTTTTTATTATTATTATTTTTATCTTTGTTTTACTATATATTTATTTTACTTATTTATGTAATTAGTTTACCATTTTCATTTATTTTCACATTTTTCCCCAGTGTCTGGAGGATAGCATCAAAAAGTCCCTTGTTACATTGACAACGCATCAGGAACCCGAAATAAACTTATAGGAGTGCCAGTGGGGGGTCCCAACACTTCTTACATGTCGCAGTCTCTATTGACTGTAGCATCAAAAGAGTTAAATGGTCTCAAATTGTGTTGTCAAAACCCATGGGCATTAGAGCAGGATGTCAACTGTATGTTATAGCTGACACCTCTAAAGGACCAGTGACATCTCCTGACAACAGGGCCGCTGTTGGGGGGGCAGACTGGGCAAATGCTCAGGGCCCCTGTCCCCAAAGGGGCATCCGGGATCTGGAAAATCAGGCTTTCAACCTGATGACTTGAATCCAAGGAGCTCCACAGCTGTATCGGCATGCTGTGCTGTGCATGCCAATACTGTTTCAACCTGTGAAAGAGGAGGGAGCTGTAAAGTCCCTGCTCTGCCATAGACTGATAGTAACGCATGGGTCGTGGCGCATGTGGCATGATGACGTCACTGCATTGCGCCACCTGTGCCAGAGTTCGGCTGCTTCACTCATCATGAGATTGCGGTAAGGTAAGTAAAAGATTTATTGTTTTGTGGAAAGGGAAAGGGAATGTGATAAGGGGGCTGTAATAAGGGGTGACCTATTATTTATAAAAGGGAGAAACTGTTATAAGGGTGGAAACTATTATTTAAAAGGAGGGCTATTATTTATAGTGGGGGAACTATTAAATAAAAGGGGGCTATTATAAGAGATGTACTATTATATATAGGGGGCTATTGTATATAATTGTCTCCACTTATAATAGTGCTCCTATATATTATAGTTTCTCTCTTATAAATAATAACACCTTTATAAATAATAGTTCCCCCCTATATTAGTATAATAATATATAATATTAGTATCTACTTATTATAATAGCACCCCTTATAAATAGTTCCCCCTTCTTTATAACAGTGTCACCATTATAATAGCCTCCCCTTATATATAATAGTTCCCTCCTTATAATAGCCCCCTTATATAAGTCTCCCCTTTATAATAGCCCTTTATATTAGCTCCTTTCTTATAATAGTCCCCCTTATAATAGCCCTCCTTACATATAACAGTCTCCCCATTATAATAGTCCCCATTATAAATAATAGTTCCCCCTTGTAATAGCCCTTCTTATAAGGAGTAAACTATTATAAATAAGAGGGGCTATTATAAGGTTGAAACTATTATAAGCAAGGGGGAACTATTATAAGGGGTGTTATAATGGGGAGACTGTTATATATAAGGATCTATTATAAGAGGAAATAATATAAGGAGGGCTATTATTTATAAGGGAGGAACTATTATTTATAAGGAGTAGACAGTTATATATAAGGGGAGCTATTATTTATAAGGGAGGAACTATTATATGTCAGGGCTATAAATAATAACCCTCTTATATATAACAGTCTCCCCCTTATCATAACCCCCCTTATATTACAGTCTCCCCCTTATAATAGTCTTATATATAAGAGGGCTTTTATAAGGGGAAACATATATATAAAAGCGGGGCATTATTTATAATTGAGGAACTATTTATGAGAGACCTATAATAAGAGGGAAATTATATAGAAGGCAGCTATTATAAGGAGAGGAGCTTTTATTTGTAAGAGGGAAACTTTATAATGGGGTATTGTTAAAGGGGCTAATATTTATAATGGCGGTGTTATTGTTAAAAGGGCTATTATTTATACGGTGGGTTTTATTTATATGGGGGCTATTACTGATAATGGGAACTATTATTTATGAGAGGGATATTATTAATAAGGATGAACTATTTATAAGGTAGCACTATTATTTATAAGTTGACTATTATAGATAAGGGGGACTATAACAGATACGGAGCGCTAGTTATAAACAGGGACTATGATTTATAAGGAAGCACTATAACAACTGATGAGGGGGGCAAAAGTCTATTAGGTGGTACAAGGGTGGTCATTTAAAGTGTGTGTGAGCAAAAGGAGGCATTATTAAAGGGGCCTCCTTCTGAATTCACAAGCATTTGGGACCCCGCTTTTAATTTTGCCCAGGGCCACAGTTTGACTAAAACCGGCCCTGCCTGACAACTCTCATGCAAAATGAGCATTGAGTCTGGCACTGGTTTGCTCCCATAACCCGGCTATAACATTTTCAGGGGCTTTTTTGAACACTACTATAGGTATCCTTAGCAAAGGTTAGTTATGCCGAGGATACTTTGTGAGTTCAGTTTCCCGGCATGGATTTTCAGTGGAATGGTAGACAGATTACATAGTAGATGAGTTGGGGTGAAGACACAGGTCCACCAAGTCCAAGCTATAAGCCTAATGTTTTGATTCAGACAAAGGCAAAAAAAAAAAAAACCCATGAGACTTATGCCAATTGCTCTATGTGAGGTGAAAAAAATCACTTCCCGACTCCAATCTGGCAATCAGTATAAAACCCTGGATCAACTTGTCCTTAGCAAAATCTAAAACCCATAACCCATAATATTTTCCTGTTCGAGAAAGGCATCCATGTCCTCTTTGAAATTGCACAATGAATCCACCATCGCCAAATCCTGTGGCAGTGAGTTCCATAGCGTTCCATACTGTTCTTACAGTAAAGAATCCCCGTCTATGTTGCTGGTGAAATTTTCTCTCCTCTAGATGTAGAGGATGTCCCCTTTCACTGTCACTGGCCTAGGAGTAAAAAGATTAGAAAGTTCTTTGTGCCGTCCCTTCGTGTATTTGTACATTGTTAGTAGGTCTACCCATAAACGTCTTTTTTCTAAACTAAATAATGCCAAGTTTGTTAAACTATCATTGTACTCCAATCCACCCATTACCCTAATAAGCTTCGTCACTCTTATCTGCACTCTCTCTAGCTCAATTATGTCCTTCTTGTATACTGGGGCTCAAAATTGTGTGCAATAGGGTGGCCGTATCAGTGATTTGTATAGAGGCATAACTATGTTATTGTCATGAGAATCTATGCTTCTTTTGATGCATCCCATAATTTTATTTGCCTTGGCGGTACAGTATGAAAAACCTTTGAAAAGTCGAGATACACCACATCTACTGCATTACTCATATCCAGTCTACATCTGACCACTTCATAGCTGATCAGATTAGTCTAACAAGGCTCATAAACCCATGCTGATTGGGTGTTATAAGATTACACTGAGATACTCCAGGATAGCATCTCTTAAAAAAAACCTTCAAATATCTTACCCATCACGGAGGTCAAACTTACTGGCCTATATTTTCCAGGCTCACTTTTAGACCCTTTTTTGAATATTGACACCACATTTGCTATGCGCCAATCATGTGGAACAGACCCAGTCATTACTGAATTATCTATATCTAAATATTAGATATAAGGGTCTGTCTATCACTGTGCATAATTCCTCAGAACTTGGGGCTGTATGCCATCTGGACATGGAGATTTCTCTATTTCAGTGTTTTGAAGGTGGCACCACAGTTACTCTAGGACTAACCCCTTAATGACGCAGGGTAGTTTGTATGTTAATGCTTGGCGGCTTTTTTCATATCCCCCCCCCCCCAGTCTTCCAAAATTCATAACTTTTTTATTTTTCTGTTGATATAGCTATGTGAGGGCTTATTCTTTGAATGACAAGTTGTAATTTCATTTGCCACCATTTTTGGGTACAAATAATGTTTTGATTAGCTTTTATTTACATTTTTGGGGGGTCCATGTAAAATAATACACAATTCTATCATAATTTTTTGCATTTTGTTTTTACAGCGTTCACTCTGCATTAAAAATGACATGGCAGCTCTGTCTGGCGGCTCATTACGACTACGACAATAGCATATTTATAATGGTTTTTATTACGTTTTACCAATTTTACAAATAAAACGTCACTTTTTGAAAATTAGCGATTTTCCTAGGGTTACCATATTCTAATGCCTATAACTTTTTTACTGTATTGTTGACGGACATATTTCAGGGCTCTTTATTTGTGGGACAAGTTGTACTTTTTATTGGTACCAATGTTTGGTATGTATGAATTTCTGATCACTTTTTATTGTTATTTTTTTTTGGACATATTTCAGGGCTCTTTATTTGTGGGACAAGTTGTACTTTTTATTGGTACCAATGTTTGGTATGTATGAATTTCTGATCACTTTTTATTGTTATTTTGGGGAAAGCAAATTGACCAAAATGCATTAATTTGTGCATTGCAGTATATTTTTTTTATGGTATTCACCGTATAGGATAATTAACACTATTTTTGGATAGTGGGGACTTATAAGCCCGTGGGGATACCTAACATGTTTGTTTATTTTAATTCTTTTGACATTATATATTTTTTAAATATAAAGGTGTTTTTTATTTATTTTTTATTATTTGTTTATTTATTTTTGTGTGTTTTTGCTGTGTGTGTGTTTTTTCACTTTCTACATGTCCCACAACGGGACTTGAAGCTGGGATCTCAGATCCCCTGTGTAATATCCTGCAATACATTGTATTGCAGAACATTGCATAGCAGTTCCTATTGGAACTATGCATAGACAGTCAGGAGGCCTCCTGGCTGCCATGGCAACTCCTTGAAACCCTTACACTTATCGTAGGGGGTTAATCCACTGGAGTATCTTCCGACTTTGGCGGCTGGTCCTGCTCTCGGCTGTGTTACACAGCCGAGTTCCAGAAGTAATGACGCAAGCACAGTCTCTGTGCCCACGGCAATACAGAGTATATTATGGCGCTGGGCATTAAGGGGTTAAACAGGTGATATTTAATGGAGCATTTACATTACCCCTAATCATGTCCTTGGTCATTGGATTTTCTTGTTTAAATACAGTAGAGAAAGAGGCATTTAATAGATTTGAGAGGGCCCACATTGTCAGTTTTTATTTTCTTATTATTTATGTAATTGAAGAATAATTTTGGATTATTTTTACTTTCCTTGGCAATTATTCTCTCAGCCTCAATCTTTTCCTCCTTTTTTTGTCTTTTATACAATTTATTTTTCTCTTAATTTTTTAATGCTGAGTCACTACCATCTTGTTTTAGTACTTTCAATCCTTCCTTTTTATCCCTCCTTACCATTTTTGTTAGCCAGATTGGTTTTCTATGATTTTTTTACCTGCTTAGTCCCATAAGGTATGTTTCCCTTTCATCCCACAGCAGCACAATACTTGGGTATTTCTGCCCCTGTGTGCTGGTAGGACAGAATAAAATTTTTAATGAACAAACAAATGGTTAAATATTAACCCCTCCCCCTCCTCAATATAAGGAAGGAAGTACCTGTCCTGTGTTGGTGGGAAAGTTGGAGGGAAGGTTATTCCTTTCCTATAGGGAGTTTATTCAGATTTCTGGCTGACTTTCCCCGCCTCACTCCTGTTTGAGTTTGTTTTGTCTATCCTCCTGTGTGAGGATTCTTTTTCTGTCTTTGGTTCCTGTTGGAACAAAATACAAAGGTTAAAACTCCTTGTCTGTCTTTCCTGCCTCTGCTGCTTAGTCTGCTTACCTGCAGGGAAAGACCTTTTTTCAGCTGTTGCTTATAATGGGCGGGCAGACAAGTCCGCTGCCTTTAGTGTCCGCTCTGAACCCTTGCAGCTATATGTAAGCCTTGCATTGCTTGTTTTATTGCGATGCACGGCGTTTCCTGCTACTTCTCTCAAGTTCCCGTGTGTGGGGGCGCTGGAGTCCAGAGTATGCTGGCTTGCATACGTGATGACATCATTGAACCTCTTTCGGGTCTCCAGAGTCAGGTCTCTCTTTCTTCCCCCTGCCTGTATTGGTTGAACTGCTAGGAAATCTTTTTTTTCCTTAACTTCCGCCATTTTTTCATAAAATCTGTGCAGGGCAGCCTTTTTCTTCCAAAAAAAAAAAGTGAAGAGAAATAAAGAGCTTTTATTCTCTGTGTAACCTGTCACAGGTAGTGGGAGAGTCTTTTCTCTCCATTTTTTTCTATATAAGTCTTCTGCTTCCTTTCCTCTGCCTCTTTGTTGTTTGGCAGAGAGTGTGCATGATGTGCATTCTAGTTCAACAGACTTGTACTGTTGTTGCGTTTTTTCTGGCTTTCTTGCTATTTACTCTTACACTTGCGGTAAAATGTCATCCTCTGCGTCTGGTGGTAATGAGTCCTTCAGGAAAGTCTGCGTCTAGGCACAAACATCTAACCTGTCGCTCCTGTGAAATTCCCTTGCCTTGTCTGAGGATTCGTATACGGATATAGCAAAACTGCTTTTTCCTTTGGAGAAAATTCAGAGATTATTGAAGTCCATCAGGTCAGGGGACCATGATGTTGACCGAGGGGAAGCCTCTAGTTCCACCTCTAGGGGGCCTAGGGCCTTCAAAATGGAAGACATGCTTAAAAGAGGTATGTCCACAGAGTGGAAACACCCAGAGAAGTCCTGCGTGTTATCCAAGAGGTACAAGACACTCTTCCCAATAGCTGAGGACCAGTTTGGGACTTTGGTCCTCCACCTAAGCTTGACATGGCGGTCGCCAAATTGTCCTGGTGAACACTTGTACCCTCTGAGGACGGGTCTATCCTGTAGGATCCCATGGACCACAGGACAGAGTGCTCCCTAAGGAAACCGTATTTGGCTTTCTCTGCACAGTGTTTGATTGGTATCACTACTAGTGAGGTAGCCAAGAAGCTGTCTCCCGGGACGAATTGGTGTCCTCTTTGAAGGGTATTGCCCTTGAGGTGGATTACCTCAATGAAGCCTCTCTTCTCCAGGTGAAGTTATCTGCCAAGTCTAGGGCCTTGACTATGGCTGCCCGTCGCCCCCTATGGTTAAAACCTTGGAGGGCGGATTATGCCTCAAAATTTTATACTTGCGGGTTGCCATACGAACCAGGTAAGTTATTCGGGCCCGGTTACGGCATAAATTTGACTGTGCCTCCCCAGGAAAGATTTATATAGACCTCTCGACTCCCTGCTGTCCATCACAAGACTCCAGAGTACTCAGCAAGGAGATTTCATGGCAACTCTGAAGCTAAAGGACATATACCTCCATGTCCCTATTCTTCCTGCTCACAGGAAATAACTAAGAATTGCAGTGGTTGTAGAGGGTCGGCTGAGACACCTTCAATTTACCGCACTTCCATTCTGGATAATGTCAGCAGCCTACGTATTCACCAAGGTGTTATCCGCAGTAGCTGAGTCTCTGAGAATCCAAGGGATCATGATTATTCCTTATCTGGAAGACTGGCTGTTAAAAGTCTCTTCAAGAGAAGGCCTACTTACAGCATCTATCCACCTTGGTAAATGTTCTCCAACAGTTGGGTTGGATTATAAATTGGGAAAAGTCCCAAATGTCTCCAGCAACCCAGAAGATACTTCTAGGATTCATTATCAATTCAGACCTAATGAGAGTATCTCTTCCTTCCTCCAGAAGGGAAAGAATAATCAAGGCCGCAAAATTCCTATTGGTTCCTTGGCTCGTGTCAGACTGATGTCGTCTGCTACAGAGTCAGTTCCTTGGGTGCTATGACATCTTCCCCCCGCTGCAGAGAGAAGTCCTGACGGCCTGGAATCACAAAACCAGCGGACTAGACAGAAGTTGTTTCCTGTCTCAGGAAGCCCGTTCATCCCTCAGGTGGTGGATTCTGCTAAGAGACGGAAAGTCCATAGTCCAGCCTCGCTGGATCTTGTTGACTACGGATGCATCACTCACAGGTTGGGGAGCCCACCTAAACAACATTGCAGCCCAAGGGTCTTGGAATTTCCTCGAGAAAATGATGTCATCCAGTTGGAGAGAACTCCGAGCGGTACGTTTAGCACTACTTCACTTTGCCGCCCAGTTGAGAGACAAGGCAGTCCGAGTGAGATCGGACAATATGACAACCGTCCTTTACTTGAACAAGCAGGCAGGAACTCGGTCACAACCCCTTCTAAGCGAAGTGGGGAAGATCTTGAGTTGGGCAGAGAAGAACCTAAACCCGTCTTTCTGCCGTACATATCCGAGTGTTACTGAATATAGTCGTGGCATCACTGTTCCACAGGAATGGTCTCTCCACCCAGAGGTCCTTCAAGCAATCACCCTGAAATGGGGTCATCCAGAGGTAGACCTGATGACACCCAGACTCAATGCCAAGGTAGAGAAGTTCTGCTCTATACAAGGAGGACAATCCCTTAGCTGTGGATGCCCTGTCCATCCCTTGGAGGTTCAGGCTGGCATACATATTCCCTCTAAACCTTCATGATACCAATTGTATTGATGAGGATCAGACAGGTCCAAGTCTCTGTAATCGCCATCATTCCATTCTGGACAAGGAGGTCTTGGTTTTCCCTTCTCATAAAGATGAGTCACGGGATATATTTGAGGCATCCCCCAATTCAGAACCTGGTGTCTCGGGGGTCCAGGCCCTGCCAGGATCTGAAATCCTACAATCTGACAGCCTGGAGGTTGACCAGTCCCTATTATGATCTAAGGGACTCTCGGGAGCCGTCCTAAGTACTCTCTCTCTCTCACTAGAACAGAGTCTACGAATAAGAACTATGCCCGGATTCGGAACATCTTCATCTCCTGGGCATCAAGCAAAGACTTTTGAGAGCTCCAATCCCTCCATTCCAGAGATCCTGGAATTCCTTCAGGATGGCTTGGACAAAGGCCTTAGTCCTTCCACTTTGAAGGTTCAAGTTGCAGCCTTGTAAGCCTGCTTAGGTAAGCAGTTTTCCATAAACCCGCTGGTTATAAGGTTTTTTAAGGGTGCATCCAGGCTCAGTCCGCCTGTTACCCACCCAATTCCCCATTGGGATTTGTCTATAGTTTTGAAGGGGTTATGGGATTTCCCCTTTGAGCCTCTGGGAGAGGTTGATGTTAAATTTTTTACACTGAAAACAGTGTTTTTATTGGCCATAACTTCAGCTAAGAGAGTTGGAAAACTTCAGGCTTTATTTTCGGTAGAACCTCACATATACTTCCATCCGGATAGAGTGCAATTAAGGTTTATGCCAGGGCTCCTCCCTAAGGTACCCTCATAATCTAACTTGAACCAAGTTATTTCTTACCAGTCTTCTATCCCAGTATGTCAACCCCAGAGGCATTTAACATTCATTCCCTGGATGTTGCCAGATGTCTCAGAATTTATATTCTGCCTTTAAGAGGTAGAATGACTTTATATTTTGCCTTTAAGCGGTCGGAGAATCAGTTCAGTAGCTTCTTGAAGCTCTCTGTATACCTTTGTAAATCATTATAAATTTAATACCGGGGTACGAAGGCCATTTCCTTTGGCTGTTCTGTTTTAAGTTCTATTCTTCAAGAGGGCCCTCCCTAGGGTTCTTCTTGCTAGATCCCCAGTATTGTGCTGCTGTGGGACGAAAGGGAAGCATAGATTATTATGTTAATCTGTTTTACCTTAGTCTCAAAAGCAGCACAAGGCTCCCTCCCTATGTGTTATGTATTTGTCTTTATAATTACAGTTGGTTGGTTGTTACTTCCTTCCTTATATTGAGGACGGGGAGAGGTTAATATTTTACCATTTGTTTGTTCATTAAAAATTCCATTCTGTCCTACCAGCACACAGGGGCAGAAATACCCCAGTATTGTGCTACTGTTGGGACTAAGGGAAAAGAGATTAACATCATAATCTATGCTTTTCACTGGTCATATTTAGTATGCTTTTGAAAATGTCCCATTTACTTTCTGTTCCCTTCACTTTGAGGACATTGTCACAGTTTATGCTGCTAAGCTCCTCTCTCAGCTGCTGAAAATTGGCCTTCCAGAAGTTAAGTGTTTTTGTACCCCCTCTACTGAACATCTTTTTAAAGTGTACATGAAAACTATTATGTTGTGATCACTGTTACCTAGATGACCCCCAACCTATGTTTTTGACAATGTGTAAGGTTCATTTGTTAAAACTAGATCTAAAAGTGCCTTGCCTCTTCTTGGGTCCTGCACTATTTGTGATAGACAATAGTCTTTTATTACTGACAAAAACCTGTTCCCTTTATGGGACCTGCAGGTTTCTACCTCCCAGTTTATATCTAGGTAGTTGAAATCCACCATAATATTGACTTTATTATGCTTTGTGGTCTCAACTATTTGTCTTATTAGTATATTACCGGCTTCTTCCATTATATTTGGGGATTTGTAACAAACCACTATCAATATTTTATTATTCGTTATTCCTCCCTTAATTTCCACCCATAAGGACGCCACATATTTATTTTCCTCCCATATGTCATCACACAGGGCTGGATTAAAGGGGTTGTCCGGGATAAATTGATATTTCTAATCTAAGCTAAACACTCCTCCCGCCTACCTTCTAAATTACTTAGTGTACCAAAAATCTATATTTACCTAGATCGGCAGGTTGGTCATATGACCGAACCAGACACATTTTCCGATTGTCCGGTGATGTTCCATTTCCAGAAGGGGGAAACGGAATGTCACCTATGTTAACCCAACCAACCCCATCATACTTACTTGTCTTCTGGTCCAGTCCTTCTGGACACGGGACGTCACTTCTTTTGGGCGGCTGGCACCTCCTCTTCTTGACGTCTGCTGGCCTCCCATGACTGTGCAATAGAGCCGGAGGCATGCACAGTAGCCGGCACTCCGGCTCTATTGCGCAGGCGTTGGTGGCTGGCAGATGTCAAGAAGAGGAGGTGCCGGCCTCCCAGAAGAAGTGACGTACCGTGCCTAGAAGCGAAAGACAGGAAAGTTTGATGGGGTGGGAGGGTTGAGACAGTTAGGAAGAACTAGTAGTGGGCGAACTAGCTAGGGAAACAGGGAGGGGGTTTGAGTGAAAAAGGAGGGGGAGGGAGTGAGAAAGGGAGGGGGGAGGGAGAGAGAGAGGGAGGTGGTGTGAGCCAGCTATGAGTGAAGCCCAAGGCATTATGGTAGTTGTAGGAAAACACAGAACAGGAAGATTCCCTTTTCCCTGCCTCTTCGCTGTGTCAGCAGCCGATGTTCTTATCTTCAGGATCGAAATCCTGTGCATGCGCAGTCGGCTCTGCCACTTTGGGTTCGGGCAGAGCCAACTGCGCATGCTCCGCCTGCCATGTTGATTCGATTACTACATGAGTGTATTTCTATGGAGTGCTGAGCATACTAAGCATACTAAGCATGCTCAGTTTTCCATAGTACTACACGAGAGTACTGCGCATGCGCGGGATTTTGATCCCGAAGATAAGAACGTCGGCTGCTGACGAAGCGAAGAGGCAGGGAAAAGAGGCAGGGGGCGTCAAGAATAAAACACAGAGGCGGCGTTGCAGGGGGTGACTAAGCTGTGCTCGAAGCACAGGAGGAACGTCCCCTGTGCTCTCTGAGCATCATTTACATAAATGTAAAACCTGTAAAAACTTGAAAACCTGCAGCGAGGATGTGAGACATAAGGGTAGGAGATGAATAACCTTTATAAAGGCTATTCCAACCTGGTGTCAGTTAAAAAACGATATATGCAATGATAGACTCCCCTTAAATAATGCTTCAGTTTTATTGTATGGGTTGTTACAGATGCGGCAATACAAATATGTATTGTTTTTATTAATGGGACTTACATCAGCAATCTTCTGATCACTGGTTCAGTAGTATACACTGAAATACACTTGTGTTGCAGTTGTTTATAGGAAGTCAGCCGAGGTGGACATTTAAACTTTTTGGTTTAAATGAGCACTGTATAATAGAGAAAGTAGAAAAGAAAATATTGGATTCTAGCATAAAAACCTAATACCATCTGTAAAACATGGAGGTGGTAGTATCATAGTTTGGGCCTATTTTCATGAATCTGGGGCAAGACAGTTATACCAGCAAATTCTAAAGAAAACATCTGTGCATAAGTTGAATCTCAAGAGAACATGGTCATGTATCAAGACAATTAGCCCAAGTCATTCTACCAAGGAATGGTTAGAAGAATAATAAATGTAATGTCAAAAACCTAACCTTAGTCCAAAAGAAATATAGTTAAAGGTCTTTAGGACCTGACATGAGCAGTTCATGGGAGGAAACCCACCAGAATAACAGAGCTTGTCCTGATCTATAACATAATACCTGTAGATTGAACTGTATTTTTATTGTGATGTGTTTTCTATAATTAATGCAGGCTGCAGCCCAGACCCTTAAATAAATCCAGACCCTAGACTATAGCCCTAAATTCACACCAGAGCACTCTATATTCTTACCTCTTCTCTTACAGTCACTATTTTAGCTTCCAGCACCATGCTACATGCACCACTGCAGATTCTGTCCTGACACCAGCTGGCATAAGGACCCACTTCTTGCTCCAAGGCTGCAGAGGAGCCTGGGAGCAAGGAAGGTAAGTATTATTATCAGACAATACCTATCTACCTTGTTAACTATGTAATGCTTGGTAGTGTATTCAGGGCTGCCTCATGATTATCTCGCCTCAGACGGCAGATGACTGCACCTGAGCCACAACCTACACATTTCTAGTGGGCTGTTTTCAACTGTAAAAAATCTCCTATGGATGCCTCAGTTATAGGGAAAAGCTGCTGTAATAAAAATAGCCTGATTGTCACCTCTTTGAAGATTATTTCTGATTTCATGGGCAAAAAATTAACATATAAAAAGCAAACAAACAAACAAATAAAGAAAATTTAATGGGAACCTCTCAGCACTATTCAGAAAACTAAAACACCCATAAATCCTTATCAGCTGGAGAATTAGTGAGTACTCACTAGTGAGTAATCAGTGGCTGCTATGCTATGTAAAAATACATGTGGCTGCTATGTGTGAGGCTATTTTTGACACTTAACAACTGGTCCAAAGGGACCTATGGGTGGTTGAGTGTTCCAAATAGCCCTGACAGTCTCCCTTTAAATACCGTTCAATGTCAAAGCAATCTTGGGAACAATACTTTCCTAAGCCTAAGGTGGAAATGCAGCATAAAATATGCTGCATTTGACAGTACCAGCAAAGTGAATGAGATGTTATTATTGTCATCCACACATTGTGTAAAAAAAAAAAGTTTTCCATAAATTTAGCATGTTAGTTTTAGCTGCGGAATCATGAGCATTTTCCCTATATATTGAATAGAGGAAGAAAAAAAGCTAAGAAAAGCACAGCAAAAACTCAATAAGAAAAACTCTGCAGAAAAAAGCTAGGCATTTTTAGCTGCAATTTGCTACATTAGGCCTTAGCCTGGAAATGGTGATTTTTTTTTTGTTGTTGCTGACATTACTGTGATTTTTAAGCCAAAGTCAGGAGTGTGTTGAACAGAAGTGCTTACTTTACATTTTGCATTCTATTTTGTAGCCAATCCTATATTTGGTTCAAAAAAACCCTGCAAACGGATTTTTCATATTGATGGCCTATCAAGTGTACATAACCATATTTAAATTTATAGAATATATATGAATTATAACCAGCATTTACTCTCAGTTCTTTCTTCAGCTTGCACAGGATAAACATTTCAAATGTACCATTACCAGCTTCTATTGTGTCACATTACAAGTTTATCCTATTACAAGCTTATATTGTGTAATTCTATTTCATATGTGTGTTTAGTAACTTTTCCACTAGAGGTCGCAATCATCCATGTTTTCTGTACAGCAGTCTGAGAAATATACTTTTATTTTTCTCTTTCTCTCTATAAACACTAAAAATCCCTCAGCTTAGGCCTCAAGGCTTTGTTACTAAATGAACATTTCAGTTCTTTTGAGGTTGTGACAATTCTATTTTTTTATCTGTTATTTAACCAGCCTAGGACTAAGTCTACTTTGGATCTTAAGGTTGATAGTAATATAATGTTGTACCGTGTTAGCCATTGAAAGTAGTGGAAGAGTGAAGAAATCAGGCGATACCTTTTAGAGGCTAACTGAGTATACTGATGGTGAGCTTTCGGAAGTACTAGCTTCCTTCATCAGACATGGTGTTATACAAGAAACTGAAAACTCACTAGATTTTTTATACCCTAAAGACATGGGTCTCAAAGGATCTTAGAGTCCTTAAATAAAACAAAAAAAAACAAAATGCAATCTAAGTAGAGAAGTTATTTACAACCGGTCAAAAAATAAACAATCTGGAAAGTTGTGGTGCGTGACAGAGGGATCTGTTATCTGTTTGCAATGAGGTGGTGATTTGTGACCCTCATAGTTCATACATAGTGTGACATGAAACTGGCATGAATATTAAGTCCAAATAAAATGTCCCATTAAAACCACAACCCGCAAATCTTCAATAGAGTGGTCTTCTCCGGAGAAATGTGAGGCCACTGGGAGATCTGTTCTGCTGTTATTAATGTTGAATCTGTGTGAGTTCATGCGCTGACTAAGTCTCTGCCCTGTTTCCCCCACATAGAGGCCTGTGGTGGGTCATTGCACACACATTATGAGATACACCACATTGGAAGACCTGCAGGAAAATGTCCCCCTAATTCTGTGCACCTGTTGTGACTGTGGGACAGGTACACTGTCAGCAGTGTGGATGTGCTTGCAGGTCATGCACCTATTTTGCAGGCAAGATGAGGTGCCATTTTCAGTTGGGGCCTTCAGGGCACTCCAGACATTAATATGCCGTAGGTTTGGTGGTGGCCGAAAGGAAAGGAGAGGGGTGACTGGAAATATGTCCTTGAGTCTGTTGTCCTTATGTAGCACAGGTTGGAGCTCCTTGGCAATCCTTCGTAGGATCTCCAGCTGTGGGTTGTAGGTGACAACTAGGGGCACTCGGGCATCTTTCTGGGTCTCTTTATATGTGAGCAGACTGTCTCTGTTAATAGCTGCCGCTTTGTTTAATTGGTTGTCCATCACTTTTGGTTTGTATCCCAATTGGAGAAATTTCGTCCTCAGATCCAGGAGGTGCTTGTCCAGGTCTGCTTTGTTGGAGCAAATACGCTTGTATCGTATAGCCTGGCTGTAAATAATAGATTGTCTTGTGTGCTTGGGGTGGAAGCTGTCGTTTCTCAGGTAGGCCATTCTGTCTGTGGGTTTGTGGTATATCGATGTGAGTAGCCGGTGGTCTTTGATGTATATTGTGGTATCCAGAAAGTGAATTTCAATCTGTGAGTAGCTAAGTTTAAGGTTGATGGTAAGGTGAAAGTCATTGAAGTCATTATGGAATTGAAGTAGGGCCTCCTCACCTTCAGTCTAGATAACAAGGATATCATCGATATAACGATGGTAAATCATAGGTTTGGTGGTCCATGTTGATAAATATGCTCCTTCCAGTTCTGCCATAAAGAGATTTACATACTGGGGTGCACATCTTGGCCCCATTGAAGTTCCCATTCGCTGTAGATATAGATCCTCTCCAAAGGTAAAATGGTTATGGATATGGATGAATTGTATGAGCTGCGTTACTGGTTCTGTTGGAAGGTTTTGTTTTTCCAGGTGTACCCGACATGCTGCAACTCCATCCTTGTGGGGAATGTTGGTATACAGGGATTCCACATCCATGGTGGCCAAAATGGTACCCTCAGGTAGTTGGCCCAGGGCATTCAGTTTGTTAAGAAGGTCAGTGCTGTGACATTTAATGTGACATTATGAGGGCTTGTTCAATTTTTTTTATTTGCTATTTTTAAACTATTGCATTGTTAGAGACCAATCTGCCACAGGAGTCCATAAGAAGTATCAATGACACAGTTTAGGTGCAGAAGTCACTACTCACCACAGCATATAAGGTGTTAAACAGCTGGACTCATATTGCAGCTGTCAGTCCCAGCTACTTTCCTACAGGTAAGCTGCTGGTGGCAGAGAAGTGCCCACAGGGCCACTTGACTGTCCAGTGCTGTGAAAAATTATTTGCCCCCTTACAGATTTCTTTTGTTTTTGCACATTTGTCACACTTATATGTTTCAGATTATTCAAACAAATTTGAATATTAGACAAATATCTGTCTGACAACATGATGTAGGCTAAAAGATCTAAAAAGGCAACACATTATGCTCCAATTTGAAAAAAATCAAGAACAAATGAGAAACAAAGTCATTGATATCTATCAGTCTGGAAAATATTACAAAGCCATTTCTAAGGTTTTAGGGACTCCAGTGAACCACAGTGAGAGCTATTATTCACAAATGGAGAAAACATGAAACAATGGTGAACCTTCCCAGGAGTGGCCAGTGTAACAAAATTATTCCAAGAGCATATCAACGACTCATCCAGGAGGTCCCAAAAGAACCCAGGGCAACATCTAAAGCACTGCAGGCCTCACTTACCTCAGTGAAGGTCAGTGTTCATGATTCAACAATAAGAAAGAGACTGCGCGACAATGGTATGCATGGGAGAATTCAAGGCAAAAACCTTCTGACCAAAAAAAATATAAAGGCCTGCCTCAAATTTGCCAAGAAAACATCTTGATAATCCCCAACATTTTTGGGAAAATATTGTTTTGGTTAACAAAACAAAAGTGGAACTTTTTGGAATGCGTGGGTCCAGTTACATCTGGCGTAAAACTAACACAGCATTTCAGAAGAAGACTGTCATACCAATAATCAAACTAGTGTGATGGTCTGGTGCTGTTTTGGGGTTTAGACGACTTGCTGTAATGGATGGAACCATGAATTCTGCTCTCTACCATAAAATCGTGAGGGAGAATGTCTAGCCATCAGTTTGTGACGTTAAGCTCAAACATACATCGGTTTTGCAGCAGGACAATGATCCGAAGCACACCAGCAATATCACCCCTGAATGGCTGAAAAAACTAAATGAAGGTTTTGGAGTGGTCTAGTCAAAATCCGGACTTAAATTGAGATGCTGTGGCATGACCTTAAATAGGCCGTTCATGCTCGAAAACCCTACATTGTGGCTGAATTAAAACAAGAAGAAGAGAGGGCTACAAGAGTGGCAGAACCAGTTATTAGGATTAGGAGGGCAATAACTTTTTCACATAGGGCCAATGGTTGGTTGGTTGGTTTGGATATTTTTTTCCCTTAATAAATAAAATCATCATTGAAAGACTGCATTTTGAATTCACTCAGATTATCTTGCCTGATATTGAAATTCGTTTGATAATCTCAAAATTCTCACCCCCTCTCCACCCCATCATACTTACCTATCTTCCTTTCAGACTTCCTCCTGCAGGATGGCTCCTCCTTCTTTTCTGACTCTGCCAGCGCGCGCAATAGTCCTGCGCTACAGCCGACAATCCACCTCTACTGCGCAGGAAGCAGTAGCCTCCCATGCCTGCGCAGTAGAGGTGGATTGCAGGCTGCAGCACAGCACCGGGACAATTGTGCGCACCGGCAGAGTCAGAAAAGAGGGAGGAGTCGTCTCGCAGGAGGAAGTCTGGAAGGAAGATAGGTAAGTATGATTGGATAGGGGGTGGGCTGAGTTAGTTGGGAAGGGCTAGCAGTGGGCAGGATAGCTAGAGAGACAGGGAGGGTGTGTGAGATGGAGGGGGAGGTAGTGAGAGGGAGATAGTGTGAGTCAGCCTACAGTTCAGTCTAGAAGTACCATGATGCATTAGCTAAGACAGCAGGAAGTTACACCATGTAAACAAATGCAGAAGATGCCAGGAGCTCCCAGAGAAACACAGAGATCACCCGAAACACTGCTAAAGGTATTTGGGTGCACTTATTAACCCATTAATAGCACTAACAGACCTTTTTTAAAAAAAATTTTTTTTGTCCAGAAAACCCCTTTAATCCTGACAGGACTCTTAGAAGAGACAGTAAGGGCGCATTCACATGACCGAGTTTCAGTCATGATACTGTCCTGTACTGTCGCTGAGAGGCAGGGATTCCTAGCAGCATAGAGAACTATACTGTAGCCAACACATGGACAAAGTTTCAAGGCTGAAAGTTGGTTGTGTGAATGTGCCCTAATGAGCCCTCATTACACTGGCTACAGACAGTGATCAGCTTTCCCTGTTTCAATGTAGGGTAAGCCGGACTGTCACTATTTTTTTGCTTTTAGCTCAGAAATCCTGCTCCATATCACAGAGATCAGCTTCTCCAGTTATATAGTGTGTTTTTAGAAAGGGAAAAATGTGTCGCCTCAATTTAAAGTAGGATTCAGAAAAGAAAATGCATTCATTTTATGTGAAGTGGCATTTCTCTCAATTATTTTTTGTGTATTAACCCTTTTTTGCCACAACCATTTTTTATTTTTTCATTTTTGTTTTTGACTCCCAGTCCTGGTCATTCCTGGAAAAAATCAGAAAAAACCCCACAATTGGACATTTCCTATGGGATTTGATTTGTCAGCATTCACTGAGTGGTAAATGTTACACGCTACGTTTATTCTGTGGGTCAGTACAATCATGGTGGTACCAAATATATATAGTTTTTGTTATGTTTATGTTGTACTTTTAATAAAATATAAGACATTGATAAGAATTGTATCTTTCCTGCTGCAGCTTGTACAAGCAATTGTCAGATTTTTTATGACAGGGTTGTCAAACTCATTTTCGTCAAGGCACACATCAGCCTTATGTTTGTCTTCAAAGGGCCCTTAGTAATACTGTGACTGTATAAATGTAGCCGTGCCAGTTAGGCATAGTTACATTTTTAGCCAAGGCAACCATAAGGCTGATCTTAACATATTGTTAAATAACACATACCTGATTTCTAAAAATGCTTACCTATTGTGTTTGATATCTGGATGTCCACCAATAAGTAATACTGTCCTAATTACCTCCCCTACAGGAAATAGTCCCCCCATAGGTAATAGTGCCCCCACCCACATAGGTAATAGTGTCCTAATTACCCCCCCTACATGTAATATTCCCTCTATAGGTAATAGTGTCCTAATTTTCTCCCTCCTACAGGTAATAGTCCCTCCCACATACATATTGGTGATAGTTCTCCCTCCCCCACATCAAATTATATACTTAATTTCATTCTTACCTCTTCTTCCTGCAAAGCGCTGATTGTCCTCCTGGCTACTCTGTTACCTGCACTATGGTACCACTAAAGCATCATGTCATGACGTCATGGCTGGGAGGACATTAAAAGAGATGCACAGTCCAGCACCCCATCAGCGCTTTGCAAGAAGTACAGTACAGACCAAAAGTTTGGACACCTTCTCATTCCAAGAGTTTTCTGTATTTTCATGACTATAAAAATTGTAGATTCACACTGAAGGCATCAAAACTATGAATTAACACATGTGGAATTATATACTTAACAAAAAAAGTGTGAAACAACTGAAAATATGTCTTATATTCTAGGTTCTTCAAAGTAGCCACCTTTTGCTTTGATTACTGCTTTGCACACTCTTGGCATTCTCTTGGTGAGCTTCAAGAATGGTTTTCACTTCACAGGTGTACCCTGTCAGGTTTAATAAGTGGGATTTCTTGCCTTATAAATGGGGTTAGGACCATCAGTTGTGTTGTTCAGAAGTCAGGTGGATACACAGCTGATAGTCCTACTGAATGGAGTGTTAGAATTTGTATTATGGCAAGAAAAAAGCAGCTAAGTAAAGAAAAACGAGTGGCCATCATTACTTTAAGAAATGAAGGTCAGTCAGTCCGAAAAATTGGGAAAACTTTGAAAGTGTCCCCAAGTGCAGTGGCCAAAACCATCAAGCGTTACAAAGAAACTGGCTGACATGAGGACCGCCCCAGGAAAGGAAGACCAAGAGTCACCTCTGCTGCGGAGGATAAGTTCATCCGAGTCACCAGCCTCAGAAATCTCAGGTTAACAGCAGCTCAGATTAGAGACCAGGTCAATGCCACACAGAGTTCTAGCAGCAGACACATCTCTACAACAACTGTTAAGAGGAGACTGTGTGCAGCAGGCCTTCATGGTAAAATAGCTGCTAGGAAACCACTGCTAAGGACAGGCAACAAGCAGAAGAGACTTGTTTGGGCTAAAGAATACAAGGAATGGACATTAGACTTGTGGAAATCTGTGCTTTGGTCTGATGAGTACAAATTTGAGATCTTTGGTTCCAACCACCGTGTCTTTGTGCGACGCAGAAAAGGTGAACAAATGGACTCTACATGCCTGGTTCCCACCGTGAAGCATAGAGGAGGAGGTGTGATGGTGTGGGGATGCTTTGCTGGTGACACTGTTGGGGATTTATTCAAAATTGAAGGAATACTGAACCAGCATGGTTACCACAGCATCTTGCAGCGGCATGCTATTCCATCCGGTTTGCGTTTAGTTGGACCATCAGTTATTTTTCAACAGGACAATGACTCCAAACACACCTCCAGACTGTGTAAGGGCTATTTGACCAAGAAGGAGAGTGATGGGGTGTTACGCCAGATGACCTGGCCTCCACAGCCACCAGACCTGAACCCAATCGAGATGGTTTGGGGTGAGCTGGACCGCAGAGTGAAGGCAAAAGGGCCAACAAGTGCTAAGCATCTCTGGGAACTCCTTCAAGACTGTTGGAAGATCATTTCAGGTGACTACCTCTTGAAGCTCATCAAGAGAATGCCAAGAGTGTGCAAAGCAGTAATCAAAGCAAAAGGTGGCTACTTTGAAGAACCTAGAATATAAGACATATTTTCAGTTGTTTCACACTTTTTTGTTAAGTATATAATTCCACATGTGTTAATTCATTGTTTTGATGCCTTCAGTGTGAATCTACAATTTTTATAGTCATGAAAATACAGAAAACTCTTGGAATGAGAAGGTGTGTCTGTACTGTATATATATATATATATATATATATATATATATAAATAATGCTAATTGTTATTTACCAGAGCATTAGAGCCACATGTAATAAATAAATGGATATTCACAAATGTCAGATAGAGTGCATAAACAGAGAAATGACACATGTATTGTTAAATAAAGGGGGCAAATGAGATTGCATCATTAAAGCCATGTGGCCTAAAGGATCCAAATGTAAAGATCCACTGTGCCTCTTTCTGTAAAATGACACAATCCCAGTCATTCCCCTGTAGTGACTTCTGAATCCACTCTATGCCTTGAAACTGCATGGCAAAGAGATCACCCTGGTGAGATTCCCAGACATGTGTCACTAATGGTTTGTCTACCCATCTGGAAATGTCTCCAATAT
This sequence comes from Leptodactylus fallax, assembly GCA_947044405.1. NCBI lineage: Eukaryota > Metazoa > Chordata > Amphibia > Anura > Leptodactylidae > Leptodactylus > Leptodactylus fallax. Next base: position 2,702,229 of record CAMRHE010000166.1, read on the forward strand.
GATCCAATATGCATCTGCGTTCTTTCTTGACCACATAGTTGACTGGGCAAGAACATGTTGCGACATGGACTATACCCTCAGTTTGGCAGTTGATGAAGTCACTAATGTTAAAAGATTGACCTGTGGCATGTGCCTTCACCACTGATCCTTTTCGGATATAGACACATGCTGTACAGGAGCCACATTTAAAGGTATCCACAGGATGAGCAGTACCAAGCCAAGTTTGAAATGTCTTAGAGGGGGCTAAGTGGCTATGTGTCAATCTGTCGCCCAAATTGCGTTCTCTATGGAAAGTAATTACTGATAGCTGGCCTATCAGTAATTACTTCACGGGTGTCTGAGTCCTGTTTCAGGATATCCTAGTACATCTGCAAAATTTCTAAAACTTCCTTGGAGTTCTTGTCATAGGTCCCTATGACACGAGTAGCTCCAGGGGTAGAGGACTGACATGGTCGTAGTACCAGTAATGTATTGTGGGGTGTCCGATGTGCCAGATTTCTAGTTTGATGAAGGAGAGGGTGTAGCTATCCTCTAGGAAACGGTTTAATAGATGTTGGCTTTGAACGTTATAGTCATTATCCGAGGAGCAACTCCTACGAACTCTGAGGAACTGCCCCTTCGGAATACCCTTTCTAAGGGGTAAGGGATGGTGGCGCTCCCAAGGTAACTATGAATTTGTCGCTATTTCCTTTCTATACAATGTGGTAGAAATAGTGCCCAGGTCAGTAATTGAAATCAGTAGGGAATTTTCTCATGGTGTAATGATGATGTAAATTGCAGGTTGAGTTCATTAATATTCAGGAATTCTGTAAATTACTGAAAAAGATCGGAGGCAACCAGGCAATCAATATGTTGTTGATGAAGCACAACCAAACAACCAAGCACAGGCCTCAATAAAGACATGGCACTCCTCCCACCAGCCCAAAAAGATGTTAGCATAAGTAGGCACGGCGGGGCTATCCATAGCAGTGCCCCGTCGCTGGTGGAAGAAGTGCCCATCAAACAAAAACGAATTGTAAGTAAAAACTCTTAACTTCAAAATGAGGTTATTGTAAGAGGTCAAGGCCCTTAAGAGGGTTATACCCTTTATGGACTTGGGGACTCATAAATTCCCATTCCTTGTGGGAGATCAGGTCCTCCAATTTAGCATGATCCAAAATTGTAAGAGACAGCCAATGTTGTCCTAAGCTTTATTTGTCTGTATAAACTGTTAATGTTGGAGAAACTAAATTCACATATGTAAAAAACATGTGAAAAACTAATTGTTGGATTATTTTCAAATATGTAATTCTCTTGATGAATGACATGATATAATGGAGTTTAGGAGGTGATGAGGAAGGAGGTTATTTTTGTCTGAATGTTTCAGACCAGCAAACTGCCCAAACCTCTGGTTCTAAAGATCAATTAATAAAGGATCATACTTACCTGTCCTTGGCGTTCCGTTGTCCTCTGCCAGTGTCCGTTCAGTCTCGTGCCGGCGACTCCTTGCTGGGAGTCCTGCACCTCATGTGACTGCTAAGACCAATTGGGTACAGGATTTCCAGAGATGGGGGGCCACCATGGGACTGAACGGATGGAGGCGGGGGACGGTGGGGTGCTGGGGACAGGCGAGTGTGCTTTTTTTTTTTTTTTTTTTTTTTATTTTACACCTCCCGCAAGGGACATGGGTTGCACCAATTCCTGGACAACCTCTTCAAAGAATTTATCCATCCTTCTAATATTGATGGCCTGTCCTTAGGATAGGCCAGCAATATTGCATCCGCGATGATACAACAGCCAGGACATCTATAGATCAGCTTTTACAGGACAGTGCGGCTACAAAATGTCTTGCAATTCTGAGCAATATGTTAGTGTAGGGTCAGAGGGTAAGATATTATAGCTAGTCTCATCCATCAGGATGGATAGACAGATTTTGACAAAGTCATCATGGTCCAGGACTACAATATTACCTCCCTTGTCAGAAGGCTTAATCACAAGTGAGTCATCTCGTTCAAGACAATACATTTATTTGAGATGGTGAAAGGTTACTCATGGACCTATGATCTATCTGATCCAGGGTATTCAATTTATCAACAGCCATCTTTTCAAATATATTGATACATTTCGTATCGCAAGGGGAGGATGTGAGCGGTTTTTTAACCTCAAATCTGTAAATGGTCTTGGACCAGTTATGCCCTCACCCTCTGTCCAAAGTGTCTCAAGAGTCCTTAGACCCTCCAGGTAATCTAATTCCAAGCCCAGCTCCCTACATCTACGTACCTCAATTACTTTCATAAATTTGGACCATCTTAATTTCCTGGTAAAGAGTGCTATATCTTTTGCCCAGTTAAAAAATTAAATTTAGTGGATGGCACAAATGATAGGTTGCGTTGCTGAAAAGTCAGTTTTTAAACCTTAGATTGAAATATGCAAATTTACCTTAACTAGTCACAGGAGGCGTGGAGCAACTTCATCTAGTCATGTAGACATCATGCCTTGTGTGGTGTCATTGACATGTTACTCCCTAACTGTCATCAGTCTGATACACTACCTAACCACACAGGGCGCAGTTTAGAGTGATGTCGATGAATCTGCTCCCCACCCCCCTGTGACTAGTTAAGGTCAATTAGATGTGGGGTTAGTTTAGGGTACAAAACCACCTGATAGGTTCCCTTTAAACATTGTGCATTTCTCATGGCTTTTAATATCTTTGCAGTTATTAAATATTAACTGGCATTGTTTATGCCCTAGTTCCATTTGGTACACAGAATAGGCTCACTCAGAAAGTCACTGGCAGCAGTCATGATCTGCCTCAGCCAGTGATTGGATGAGAAACATTTCCTGTGTGTTGAGAAGAACTAGGAATTAAAAACCAGTGGGAACCTGGTAATTTTAAGGATAGTAAAGGCAGGAGATAGCTGAAGTATTTTAAAATTTTGTTAATGTAATGCTGACCCTTTGTAAAAGTATATATAGGTACCCCTCCCAGGTACTGTCAGCATTTCCACCTTTTTACAATGTGTTTTAAAACACAATTGAAAAATACTTCTTTATCTCTACTAGAGGGCAGCAGAGCTCTTCAGTACAGTAGCTACTAAGTCCCATTTACATGTAAGCTGAAATTCCATTTTCAGTAAGTCATAAAATATATATGGTAAGTTTATTTTTGTGTACTTAATGTAAATATAATTTAATTTAATTTCTACAATATAAAACACACATTGTAAGTAGTTCTTATTAAATGTTTATTTTAAAAATGAAAAAACATTACAAAAATAGCTAGTGACTAAATAATATATTGTAGGTATATAAAGCTTTGTAATAAATGAAAAAGTTTACCAGTGATGTAGACTTGGAGGAGAGGATAAGTGGAAGAGAAGGTGGGTTTAAAGACTGCTAAAAATATATTTACTGTATTAAGCGTGATCTTAAACTAAAAAAAATGATCTTAAACTATAGAAGAAGAATGTGGATAATCAGTGTTGGGAAAGTGGCTGTCTGTATTATCTCAACAAAACTGGATATTTGAAGGTAATATGCAGTAAACTAATACCTAAATCTCCATAAAAACTAAAGTACACTAATTGATCTATTGTCTATCTATCTATCTATCTATCTATCTATCTGTTCATCTATCTTTCTGACTATCATGATCCATATATCTATCTACCTATCTATGTGTCTATATGTATGTCTACTTCATCTATTATATAAAATTAATTACAAGTAATTTACATTATTTTATTTTTATGTGAATTTGAATTTACATTAATTTACATTTTATATGCAGAAAACGATTTGATAATAGTCTTTTGGTGCCTGTTGTTAACCAAAAACACATGTATAGAATAATTAAACAGAATAGAAAAATTAGTAAAAAGAAAATAAAGTGAATAACAGTATTGTTATTCTTTATGTCAGTTTACATTTTTAAAATTATCCCATAATGACTGCCTATGGTCTAGTAATTTAGTTATCTTGATTTAGAGTTTTTGTCTTGGGCTTTGTGTACCTTACCTTTATTAAACACTTTTCTTTTTTAAAAAGTAAAGTGAAATATAATTTAAATATGTACCTAGTATTTATCTAAATATCGACTTTCTTTTCTAACTGATACATAAAATATTTTTCATTTATATTTAAAAATATATCTTTTTATTATTTCTTTAAAATATGTAGACCCAAATGTTAGGTCTAAAATCAATATTATATAAGTCTAGTAAAAACAATATGTAGAAAATGGTGAAGCCAAGCTGTACTAAATACTCATAATTTGGGTCCTGATAAATCAAGATATTTATATTTTTAATAATTAAAAAGATAACAATTAGGGTGGATCCTATACATATGTTGAATAAAGATAGCTAAAATATTTTTTTTAAAATAATAATATTTAAAAAAAAGCAGGAGGACTGTATGCATAGATATTGCTTGTCTTCTAGCCAACCATGTCTTTATGAGGCATTTTTTTCATTAAGAAAAATGCAATTCTTTCATGACTTTACATTGTTACAAAATGAATGGATCTATATATAAAGAAAAGAGATACAGAGATGATAATGATATAGATAATAGCCAAAATATTAAAATAATTCAAATTATAAGTATAGGAAAAGAAAAAGTTGAATTGGTAGATTTGTTGCAGGAATTTTTGCAAGTGTGTCATTCATCTAAATGGGGCTTTTATAATACATGTGCAGGCTACAGAAACCTCCAGATTGCAATGAATTAAACTGATATTCATTACAGAATTTTTGCAACAAATCTTTTGCACATGAATTCACCCCAACAGGAAAATTTTCTTAGTTCGGTTCCTGCTCCCCCATTAAATAGTATCATTACCTTGGCACTAGTAACACAGTTACTTCTTTACAGTAACTGCCACAAATTATTGGAGACAACATAGGCTATAAATGTTTATGTGATGTGACCCTGGGGACCATGGCCCATGTTTGATGTAAAATATTAAATGCACTTCATGTTCCATCTTAAATGATGCTTCTGGCTTGCTGCTTTGACAAATGTTGAATAATATATTAATTAGGAAAGCCGTGTGTTTCACAAACATACAGACTAATTCTTCGTTCTTTTTACCAAATATGTTCAGAAATAATGAACCAGATAGAGTCAGAGATGAGTAAAGCAATTCATTTTTTAACCCTTTCATTTTTATATAGGGCATGTAGCAGATATTGATATCAAAAGCAGCTGTCTTATCAAAAGGCTTTTTTTCTTCAGAGATTCAGTTTGCTACATAACCTGGCCTGAGCAGAGTAGCTTGTTGGGGTTCTCTGGCACCCATCACCCAGGGCACATGCCCCACCAGTCCAGTTCCTGTTGTTACACAAAAATAAAGGAATAATGACTATATGTCTTAATATGTGTTTGCTTATCTAAGTTTTACATAAAATAAATTATCCTTTCATAATATTTTATCTTGATTCTCCTGTATGTTTCATAAAAAAATAAGGACAATCTCATTTCTAAGTACTGTAGCTTGTGAAATGATTCTCTTATTCAGCAAATCAGTTCCATGATAATACTATTATCTATGGCCAGCAACCTGCTGGCATATCAACTGAGATGACACCATTCCGTAGCTGTCAGATGATACCAATTCAAATAAGATTTTCTTAGCAGGATACTGAGTATGTGTTACTGAATATTTATGGAAAAGTAAAGTACAGAACATTGTACCAATAGCAGCAGCAGTCATCGGACATAGGGAGTAATTGTTCAATGCTCTTGTATGGAACAACTTTAATACATCAAAGTCTGTCAACAGTTAAACCACTATATTGTAACTATGTACTTCATGTGACTTCACTGTGAAACTGTTAAAACTGTTCCTTCAAATTTTAATGGTTTTAAAAGTCATTTATTTTCCCTGTTCTCAGCAACACAGTACAAACAGATGACTGTAACTGAAATCCACCATTTGTACAAAGTGTTGACAAGCTAATGTAAAAAAAAAAACTCCATTTGTAACATTAGGTGCCCTGGCCATAGATTAATATTTAAATAAATTCTATACAATATTCTTCTGTTACAAATGTAACAGTATGTAGCTATTCTTACACTGCAGTATAATGGTCAGTATATTGCATCAGTATTTGTAAGTCAAAATCAGGTATGGAACATAAACAGTGAAAAGGCATAATGGAAAAGTTATACTGCTTCCATATTATGGTCCCACTTCTGGCTTTGACTTTATAAATACTGATGCAAAATAATCACGAAAATACTGTTATAAATGAAAGTGGCCTAATAAGATTTACATTTAAAGTCAATGGAAGGAATTCATCAAGCCCTGCACTTCAGAATTCTGACATCAAAAAGGGTCAAAATAGGGATTTTTATGAAATGCAACTTTAAAAAAAAAAAAAAAAGTCACAAAAATTGTCACAATCTCCCTCTAGTAGGAGGTTAGGTTGGCATAGAAAGTCAAGTAACGTTTCAGACAGAAATATTAGATGTGCCAAATTAATAATACATTAAACATTATGCAACATTTAAAATTTGGAGCAAGTTATGGCAATGCAGTCTCCAAAACTGATTTTAATGATTTTAAGCCCGATGGGTTTCATCAGGACTTACCAGTATCCTTTTAAGCATGGATCTGGTGTAGCAGTTATGGCTTCCTTATAAATAAAAGCCATGATGCCACTGTAAATATAGTCTAACACTAGTGAATTGGGCAAATGATAAGCAACGCAAGAAGATCAGTTTGCAGAGTAAAATGAGTTAATCTTATTTTCTTGTTATTGTAGCCTCTAGCATCCCTTTTAGTTTTCCTCTACACAGGTTCAATGGTCACCCGTAGCTTTGTAGGAAATGCAACACAACCCCCAACTCTTGATTTGTATTTTTGAGATAAAAACTTATTCACGTCTTTGTATGAAATCTGAGGCATCTAGATATACTGTATGAGGCTATAGAGGGTTAATGGGAATTGGTGAGGGTTCCAAAGCCTGTATATCTATGATCAGACAAAGTTGGTTTATTCTAGCGTTATTTAGGTTTTAATGGGAACACTTTCTGCACCTATTATTTACATAGTCTTTGAAGTGTCCCTTATGCCATATTCTTAACGCCATTCATCTTGTTCACTTTAAGTTCTGATTTATATTAGTAATATGACTCAGAAACTGTTTTTATTCAACACCAATCCTGAACCAGCACTTTATACACCTCATTATAATACTGAATTGAATGACACTTTGGCAGTATTCTATTGGACTTTAAGCCTCAATTCAAAAACCTCTCATTAAAAATGTTCAATTTTAAACTGGAACCATTATATTGCATTCTTATTGGAACAAGACCTTTATGACTTGTGTGAAGATCTCCTGGCAACAAATGTTTTAAGTATTTGCAGAAAGATACGCTAGAGTTCATTGAATTTATGGATTATGTTTAAGCCTGTTTTCTTCATTTTGTTTTTGCTGTTTAAATTGCTTGAGAGAATAATGTTTTAAGAAATCTAGTTACTTCAGAGAAAAAACTACTGATATTTATACTTCTTATTCTACTTAAAAAAAAAAGAAGAGCAAAAGAATAAAAATAAGAAACTGGCCACTTTATAGTTTTTTGCTGAATATTCAGCCACGTTTGAAGCATACTCTCCAGCTCCTGCTACGTCTCCTGCCAGAATCATTACTATGTAAAGTCCAGAATGTATTGTAGCATGATCACCTTGATTCCTAAGTCAACTTGCTTATGAAAGCTGTACATTCACATGAATGCATATAATGCAATGCCTAAATAATAATGCTGTAATGACTTTTAGGTCAGAATGGGGGTGGACACAACTTTATTAAAAAACAAACAGTTATATCTAGGAACAAACACACAGGACCCCAAAACAACATGATTATCTATCACCACAGAAGAGATTTGTCAATTTGCCCATGCACCGGGAAGGTAGCAGGCATATGTATCCTCAAGGCCAGCTAATCCCACCAGCTTCCAAAAAAGAGAACAAAACCTGAAGGAAAATAACCAGCAAAAAGATTAAGGGGGGTGAGGAAAACTTCTCACAACAGTAGAAGACAAGGACCCACTTCCTGAAGGAACATCTTTTTATTTAATAACAGCACCCACCCCTTAGCATTCATCAGGACCAATCATATGCAAACTGCTCCTGTAACCTCACTTCCTTCATACTCTAGGTGTCCCCTGCAGTCCTTGCCACTGCATTATGTACTTTAAGGCCAACAAAAAAAGTTTATGTTGCTCAATTGCTGGGATATAACTGCTGGTGATTGTCCAGCCACAAAAGGATATGCCTTGTTAGATACAGTATATTTCTAACAATTGACATTTTGAGGGGAAAAAAAGATATGAACCGCACATTCCAATATTATACATTGATCTATGCTTCTCAGCAAAATCTACAAAAAAACATGAGTTCTTTGCATACATTTTGATCAAGATATATAAGCCCTCTAGCTACTTCATGGCAACCTCTTTATAGTGGGTCCCTACTCTATTGGGTGCAGTGCCGCATGCATACTAAGAATCTCATGTTCTTTTTTTCGTAAATTTTGCTGAGAAGCATAGAGCAATATGTAATATTGGGATGTGTGGTTTGTCTCTTTTTTTTTTTTGAAATGTTGGTATATTTCTAACAATGTCACCAAACATTTTGCAAAAGAACTTCTTTAAATGGAGACATCAGCTACGTTGTACCCTAGTTTTAATATCCAACCAGCAGTTGTTAGATAAAAAAAAAATATTGCTAATCTCTAAATAACTCTCTTTCCAGAACAACATGGGGAGCCTCCTGCTCCTGGGCTCTCAGAAATACAGTACTGTACAGAACTTTGATATTTAGGAAGTACAATCCATATGAGCCTCTGTTATTTTATGTTTTAAAGCATACTACTTTATACTCTTATTTGCTCCTGCCAGTGAAACATATATTGATTAATATTATTTTGTACTTGTTATTAGCATTTGCAGTACTTATATGCTGAAATGCTGTCATCTTATGGAATGCAGCAGTAAATTAGTAAGTGTTCATATTTCATTGAAGCTATTCTTTACAGCTTCAATCAATAAGGTAAAGAGAACAGGTTATTGTGTGAAGGCTTAAATTTACAGCTGGACCTTTTAAAGTAAAAGTCAATAAGCTTGGCAGTTGGAACTTTTCTCGATACTGGTACACAACTTGCCTTTTCTTTTGTCAAATGAATTTTAAGAAAGTGTTCAACTTTAATTTAGGAAGAACACACAATATGACTTTTTTTTTCTGTGTACATGTGGTTGCAGTAAATGCAGTCAGTGGCCAGATGCTTGAAATCTTCTGATAAAAAGATCCACAATGGTGCTGCTAAAGCTTCTTCACCTCTTTCCATCTCTTTGTCTCCATTTATTTTTAATCACAGCATATTCTACATGTGATATCTCATTAAAATGAGTAGATAAATAACTGAGATAAAGATCTAATTAACTTGAAAAACATGGAAAATATAATTATACTCTAAAATATTGACACAATTCCCATCTAAATCCAAAGCTTGCCTACGTACTTATACGTGCCACTACTGGGATATAATTGAGGAGATTTATGTCTGTAAGAAAAAAAAACTGTCTATATTGCACATAGCATGACAACACAGCTTACATTTTTTTATTCTTATCATGAAAATAAAAGCGATACTATAACTGGTTGTGGAAGGCAGCAAAGACAGTTTTTATTTATAATAGAAAGTTTCATAAATGTACCCCATTGGGATATAACATACAATGAGTTATAATGGTAAACAGTTCTACCATACAGTAGTGCCATACTTTGCATAAAGTGCTTTGCCAAACAATGCCCATATAAATTGTGCCAACAGAGCCAAGAGTTTAGAAGGCTTATTTCAATGGTTTATTTTAGTGTATTTGCTCCCAGAACACTTATAGTGACTAACAGGCTGCAGCTATTGATGGTGAAGTGACTTTTAGGTATATAGGTGGTCAATAAATATTTATATATAGGAAAAACTGTGAGGCTCTATTTCGATGACAGCTGCAAATCAACCATAAAAGAGGGACAGTTTCACAGCAAATTTTGCATCTGTGGAGTACCCTTTTCTGGGATCCCTGATAGATTTGAGTTGAGAGATCTGTGAAAACAGGAAAAATAGGAGATGTCCTATATTTTGACAGTTTGTTAAAATGGCCCATCAAAAAATCAGTCATGTGAATAGCCCGATTAAAATCAACTGATTTTATTACAGCCATGTGATGGTCATGAACATTGTTTGTGTAAATAGAGCTTTAGTGGGCAAAATTGACATGGACCATATTTACAGAGACAAGAGTTCTATAGTCCAAACAAAGTGAAGCTTAGTACTTAGAAACAGTGCAAGAGTATAAATGCTGCCTTTGGCTGCTTACATAAAAAAGGTTCTAGCTTCTCTGATCTTCAAGGATCAACAAGCTAGTAAATACCCAAGACAGCAGGATAGCACACAAATTCTAGGACATTTGGGGTTCTGAGGAAAAAAACAGGAGATGAAATAGTGCTCTCAAGTAAGTGAAATTTGGCAAGAATACTTCTGTAAAACTGTAATCCGTGTTATATTTTATTTTTTCACTGCCTTTGCTGTAAAGTGGTGAAGAGCTCAAGTTTTCTGATGTTTTGTCTGTCAAGTCAATTTTAGTCAGAGTATTGAGAAGCAGGTGTGGGACATAATTATAGTCAAGTGTTCTTAGAAAATAATACGTTTCATGGTTTGTATTTTCGCCTTTCTTCTGAGGAGCATATATTGTAGTTAGAATTTAGATCACATATAGGATTCTCTTTAAAATGTTTTTAAAATGTTTACATTTTCGTATATGACTTTATATAAGAGTGAGGCAAAATCTAAAGAGGACAGCACAAGTAGACAAGAGACAATTCTTAAATTCAGTTGGCGAATGGTCCTCCATCATCCTCTTCAGAGCAATCTTTTATTTGTGCCTCTACAAATAGTTTAACAAAACATATTGAAAAGGATGACTGTGTGGGTCGATATATAATGTTACGATATATGTAGAGGTGCATGTAAAAGGGTAAACCGTCTTCTTTGTATATAGGAAATAAAGCATGCTAGGAGTGCTGGCTTTATAAAGTGTTTTTCAAATGGATGTAGCCAGTAGGTTCTTCATAATAAAGAAAGGGTATTGCCATTGACTGCATTTAGAGCTGTAAATGTGATAATTCACATAATGACTCTATCAGGGCTGGTGACAAAGGCGCCTTGGGACACAGGAAAAGAAATATATCTGTAAATTTAGCAATGCATATCTCTGCACACAAATAAATATTGCAATTTTATTGCTTCTTAAGCATGTTAAAGAAATGAAGTACAAAAAAGGAAATTAAAAATATGACGTGCTTAGAGAACCAAGCAGTTGTCTAGAATTAATCATGAATAGAACACGTAGTATAACTGACTTGTCTAGGGTTAGTAGTATAAGGTGAAAGCTCCCGAGGGGTACACTACATTGGTCAATAATCCCCCTTTACACAGACCTATCCTAGGACAGGGCAGCAGGATCTATATTCTCTGTGTTTTGTAGTGCATCTGAGAAACACGCACACACTTCCGCAGGGTTGTTATCACCAGTACTTTTACTTCTGCAGGTCTGTTATTTGCAGTACTTTTACCAAGGTAACAGGTGTTTTACACAAAAGTGGAAAACAGCAGTTCTTCAGTCTCAACAGCCATACATGTCAAAGTCACAAACTTGACAGTAATTCCTGGGAAGACAAATTAACCTTCTTAGTGTGGGATCTGTGGTCCTGTGACAACACATGGCTATTGTCCAGTTTTCATAGGGTTTCATGCTCAGTTCCCATGGGTCCAACTGCTCAGGCATCAATTTTCTACATTTGCCTTTACCACAGACTAGCACGAAAACACCCCAGGAGGAAAGGAAACACTTCCCTATTACATGAAATTTTCCTGCCCCTCCTGATCAGACAGCATCAGGCTGTAGCATGTGAAGGCTATACCCTGATTGGCATGGTAAGGACAACCAATAGGTGCAACAGGGTTACATCAATTAATGAGAATTATTGCACTGCCCTCTTTCCATAAAATGCTAGATCAAGAAAAGCATATGGCTCAGCAGCCAATACTTAAAGTGACAGTAACATTAACCCATGTTGATGTATAGACTTTCAACCTTGGTCACTATTGGGCCTTATTATGCTGCAATTGACTGTAGCATCTAGTGGGTTTTGGAGGGAGGTGGTTCCCTCCTGTAGACAAGATTGCAGGAGTTCCATGCTTTTACTCATTATAATTCTATTAGGAATAATAAAATGCCTATAATTTTCTGCAGTGCAATGCGTTATAAAAGGGGGTTGGGCAAAAAAATTGTATTAAAAAATAAAGTTTGTTTATTAAATGATAAAAGATAAATAGTAAAACACACATATTGGGTATTGCCACATCCATAAGGACCTGTGCAATGCAACTGTTATGTTATTTTACCCACACGCTGTATGGCATTAAAAAAAAAATAAAAAAAATTTGGCCACAGAAAAAAAAACGTCATATAAAGAAATGAAAAATCTTGGCATCAATAAAATATCTGGTCTGAAAAGGGTTGTCTAGGCAAAAATGGAAACCCAAATTATTTTTATAAAATGAAGGGGGGGTTAAAAAAAAAAAAAAAAACATACTCACCTTTCCACGGTGCTCCAGTGCCTCCCTGCGCGGTCTGGTCCTGTTGTCTTCTGGCAGAAGTACCCGCTGCATGTGACCGGAAGGGAAACGGGATGTCACAGCCGGCAAGAGATTCCACAAGCAAGAAGGCAGCCAAGTTGTAGAACTGGACTGCTCTTGGAGGACACCAAGGCACTGGGAACAGGTGAGTATGTTTTTTTTATGTTCTTCACTTCCCCTGGCCTATTTTAAAAGTAATTGATTTGCCCGGACAACCTCTTTAAGTCATAGGAAAGTGGTGGTAGAAAAAAAAAAATACAAAAAGGGATTTTACTTTGCAAAAAAAACTATACAAATATGGTATCAATGTAATCCTATCAACCCAGTAAATACATGTATTTGGTTATTTAAGCTACACTATGAATGGAACAAATTTATAGCATAAAAAGGCAATGACAAAATTACTTTTTTTTCTATTCCTTTCTATTTTCTATTCCTAAAAGTTTATCAATGTAGTCTTGTTCGAAAGGGCCCTGATGGTAATTTCAGGAATGGCTCAGTAGTGCAGTTGAACCTGTATTTAATTTTAGTAAGGTAACTGGTAACTCATGCAGCTTTCCAATGTAAGTAGTAGTAATGAAGTTCCACTGTGGTTGCTGGTCCCAGACTTGGAATAGGGGTTTCCCAGAATTAGGATTTTAATTTGGTGCCTTTTCTCCACTGCAGAAATAGTCTTTGCCTCTCCGACTATGACTATGGGGGTGGAGATAAATGAAGTACCAGAAACCCAGATACCTGTATTTGAGTGGGTTATGGCTGGAAGGTTCTCAAAGTCTCAACTTCTCTAACTTGGCACATTCTTTACTCCTTAGGGTATGCTCACACGGTGGAAAATAAAGAGCAATTCCTCTTCATTTTCTGCCACCATCATTTTCGCCCGCAGTCGGCTGCGATCGGATGCTGATGCAGGGCATCGGCATTCCGTCGCGGCTTTCCACTGCTGATTAGGCCAAGATGAATGAGACAAATCAGCAGTGAGTCTTGAGCCGCGGACTCCACGGCTGGATCAGCTGCGGAATCCGCAAGATCCGAAATCTTTCCCCAAATCCTCGGCAAATTCCGCCTTGTGAACATACCCTTAGGCAGCCAAGAGCAGTTATTCCTTGTCTCAGGGCTGTATTAGATTCCTGCAGATGGCTTCTCTTCTCTTAGGGGCTGCAGTAGTCTCTCACCATGTTGTCTTGTCTGCACCACTTCTAACACAACTAAGGGTGGGTTCACACCTGCGCTTGGTGTCCGTCCGTCGCCAATCCAGTGAAAATCTCGGCGAACTGGATTGGCATCGAATACAGACCGGTCAGCGGCGCATTGGTTAAAAACCCATTCATTTGAATGGGTTTTTAAAGCAGTGCGCGGGTGTGCGCTTACACCCTCTGCGCTGCCAATCCTTTTTTTCGTCGGAAACAAAGTCGGACACGCAGGACTTCGTGTCCGACGAAAAAAAAAAGGATTGGCAGCGCAGAGGGTGTAAGCGCACACCCGCGCACTGCTTTAAAAACCCATTCAAATGAATGGGTTTTTAACCAATGCGCCGCTGACCGGTCTGTATCCGACGCCAATCCAGTTCGCCGAGATTTTCACTGGATTGGCGACGGACGGACACCAAGCGCAGGTGTGAACCCACCCTAACTGAACTCTCTAGAGACTTCTAATCTCCACCCTTTAACCCAGGCCCGTGATATGCTGGGGAAGAACCAAGTGCTATAAAACAGAGTGGTGCCAGACTTCAGTGGATACCTCAAGAACAAGGGCAACAAAACAATAGGGAAAGCTGCAAAACATTACAATTATATACAGACATATAAAATGTAAAACAACATAAGATAAAAACAAGTAAAGCAGTGTCCATATAGGGTTTGGTATGTGACGACGGAAAAATGCCAAAAATTATTTGGTCATCAAGGCCTAAGACAGACTGGTCAATAAAGGGTTAAACACTCAGTGGTACAATACATCATCACAACTAAAGAAATGTATACAGGTGTACAGCTTATACAGTGATGAATAAACCTGCACAGCATGTAAATAGCACATAAGGTAGAAATGGCACATTGTGGCTGAGAACCCAGTATAAGCTTCCACCATACTTGTGGAAGGTAGTAACCTCCACCACCTTAGAGGGTTAGTATAGACCCGTGATGGTGAACCTATGGCACACGTGCCAGAGAGGGCACGCAGAGCCCTCTCAGTTGGCATGCGCGCCGTCGCCATAATTGCTCACTAACGGGGAATCCGGTCCAGGATTCCCCGTTAGTGAACGATTGCCTCTTTCAGCTGTATGTGCAAATGCACATACAGCTGAAAACTGTCAGTGTAAATCGGTAAAGGCTGAATACTGTACTCTGGAAGGACCTTCTGACGTCATAAGGTCACATGACAGGGTAGGCGTGTCTTTACTTGTAAGAAGGTCCTTCTACATGAAGAAAAGTTGTATCCTGAGCAGTGGAGGACATGGAGAGCTGTGGGGTGCAGGGTGTAGTGTGGGGGGAGAGATTTGGGATGCAGGGAGTACTGTGGGGAGGAGAGATGTGGGGTGCAGTGTGGGGGAGAGATGTGAGGGGCAGGGTGTGCTGTGGGGGGAGAGAAGTGGGGTGCAGGGTGTACTGTGGGGGGGAGATGTGGGGTGCAGGGTGTACTGTGGGGGGAGAGAAGTGGGGTGCAGGGTGTACTGTGGGGGGGGAGATGTGGGGTGCAGGGTGTAGTGTGGGGTGCAGGGTGTAGTGTGGGGGGAGAGATGTGGGGTGCAGAGTGTAGTGTGGGGGGAGAGATGGGTGCAGGGTGTACTGTGGGGGGGAGAGATGCGAGGTGCAGGGTGTAGTGTGGGGGGAATGGGGGTTCAGGCTTCGTGTGAGCAAGGGGGGGGGAATGGGGGTGCAGGGGAGGCAGGTTAATTTAAGGTGAAATTGCCGTGTTGGCACTTTGCGATAATTTAGTGGACTTTGGGTTGCAGTTTGGGCACTCGGTCTCTAAAAGGTTCGCCATCACTGCTATAGACTATCTCTAACTTATTCCCCCCTCTTCAGGTAGGCTCCCCAGTTCCCAATAGTTGGATTTGGTGTTTTTCTTGTGGCTCAATGGATGGGACCCTCTCCAGTTTGCGTATCGGCCAGGCATTGGGGTGGACGATGCCATCATACACCTTCTGCACAATGTTCTTTCTCACCTGGAGAAACCACGGTGAGAATAATGTTCTTTGATTTCTCCAGTGCTTTTAACACCATACAGCCGGGGTTACTGAGAGACAAGCTGGGCCTTGCTGTAGTGGACCACCACCTCTCCAACTGGATCCTAGACTACCTCACAAACCAACCTCAGTATGTGAGAGCCCAGGACTGTGTGTCAGATATTGTGATCTGACAGTTCTTGCCCCTTTCCTCTTCACCCTGTACACTGCAGATTTCAGGTGCAACTCATCTAGCTACTACCTACAGAATTACTCCCATTCCATGCATGAGACTGGGGTATAGGGCTGGGCAGTACTGTCAGTGACCGACTGCTTCACCCTAAGTGTGAGAAGGAGCGCAATCGGAAGCCTTTCCTCCCCACTGCGGTCAGGCTGCACAACCAACTCCGACCTAAATGGAGATTAGTCCATACAGAGAACTGAAATATCTTTCTGTCTGGGATCCCCCCACCCCCGCTCCTTCTTATCTGTCTGTCTACTATCAATGAAATGCCTCTATCTTGGAACATTCTTGTATTTGTTTATATTTGTATTGTTTATCTTTGCTGCTGTAACACACTGAATTTCCTCATGGTGGGACCATTAAAGGATGATTATTATTATTATTATTATTATTATTATTATTATTATTATTATATGATAGAATTTAATTTCACAGACTGACCTGACTATACAGGGCTTGGCTAGGGTGGTTACCAGTCTATTTTGGTATCCAGGCCTTTAGCAGTCCAGGTACCATTTCAGTATGTAATGTTGCCACAATCCAAAAGGCTATATTTATGAGGTATATACACAGATACTTTTCTGGACACCTATGGTTGTGACAATCTCAGCATAGAAATGGTTATTTCTAGAAACTTTAAATAAATTCAACAAAAATACACTGTTGCAATTCAGTTCTGACACTCCGTATTTGTTCAGAGCTGACAGATTCACTGGAAGATCCCCTATCTCTAAGTTCAGCCATCATTGTAGCATTACTTTAGCTAGTTACACTGGGGTCAAGCTCTCTCTAGCAGCAGGCCTCTTATGCCTGCCATATGGCACTCACCACACACATAGAGCTGCCTGTTATATCTTTAGCAACCATCAGCTTCCTCCTTCAAGCCAATCGGAGCTGCATGCAGACCTATAGCTGCTAGGGGAGCTGTGTAGTCCAAAAGCTTGTTGTCAGCTTGCTAACACATCATAAGAATATGTTTATACAACAGATTAAAGTCTGGCACGTATTTTCCCACAGCAGATATCCAACGCTGACCCCCAGATTTCTAGAGATGTATCACAGGTTTGCAGTTTGCATTGCTGCAAATCTGTGCAAGGATCAGAACCATTGTCATTCACTGCATATTCCTCTAAAAATACACTAAGTGAAAGTCCACTTATTTCTTAAGCAGATTTTTTTTTCTGCCACATGTGAACATGGTTATGGAAATTCCATTCACATGCATGGGATGCAGAATTCACAAAGATTTAGTGTTAAAATACAAACTAAAATTGGTATGCAAATTGCACTGTGTGAACACTACCTAATTGTTATACAAGATCAATGTTCACCATTTGCAAAGGCTAAACATACAGTCATGAAACATTAACATACAACATTTATACAAACCCTCTTACAGACACAAAAACAGACACTTGGCCAGACATTGCTCTTGGAGAAAAAAACATATCTCAGAAATGGAAAAGCTGAATAAAGATGGCAACATGAAAAGGAAAAAAATATGTATTTTGACTTTTACTTCTCCAAGAATGAAAAGCTAATGAAATGATGTAACTATGTTAGGAAATACTCTAGATATTGTTGTAACTTTGCCATTGTTGCTTTATTTTGTCATGTCATTTGTTGAGAGGGTAGGTTATTTGTGTGTGTGGGGAGGGGGGCTGGTGTTGCCACTGCCAAACTTACTTTCCAGATTCCTGTGACTCAACCATGCATCATGTTCTACTGAAGCTCAGCACAGCCCAGGAATGTCTCCAGCAAGGAAGCAAAGTAACAGAAAAAAAAATAGTAAATATTAAATTATCAAAGTAATAGCAAAAATAGCATGTGACTTCTTTAAATAAGCTAAACTAATTTTATTGATAGGATAATTAGAAAAAAGGTAGAACTGCACCAAAATTGAACAGCTCCACTAAAATAAACATGCGTACAGTCATGGCCAAAAGTTTTGAGAATGATACAAATATTAATTTTTACAAAGTCTACTGCTTCAGTTTTTCTAATGGCAATTTGCATATACTCCAGAATGTTATAAAGAGTGATCAGCTTAACAGCAATTACTTGCAAAGTCAATATTTGCCTAGAAAATGAACTTTATCCCCCAAAACACATTTCAACATCATTGCAGCCCTGCCTTAAAAGGACCACCTAACATCGTTTCAGTGATTGCTCCATTAACACAGGTGTGGGTGTTGATGAGGACAGGGCTGGAGATCAATCTGTCATGATTAAGTAAGAATGACACCACTGGACACTTTAAAAGGAGGCTGGTGCTTGCCATCATTGTTTCTCTTCTGTTAACCATGATTATCTCTAAAGAAACACGTGCAGTCATCATTGCACTGCACAAAAATGGCCTAACTGGGAAGAGTATTGCAGCTAGAAAGATTGCACCTCAGTCAACAATCTATCGCATCATCAAGAACTTCAAGGAGAGAGGTTCCATTGGTGCCAAAAAGGCTCCAGGGTGCCCAAGAAAGACCAGCAAGCGGCAGGACCGTCTCTTAAAAGTGTTTCAGCTGCGGGATCGGGCTACCAGCAGAGCTTGCTGAGGAATGGCAGCAGGCAGGTGTGAGTTCATCTGCACGCACTGTGAGGTGGAGACTCTTGGAGCAAGGCCTGGTCTCAAGGAGGGCAGCAAAGAAGCCACTTCTCTCCAGCAAAAACATCAGGGACAGACTGATATTCTGCAAAAGGTACAGGGAGTGGACTGCTGAGGACTGGGGTAAAGTCATTTTCTCTGATGAATCCCCTTTTCGATTGTTTGGAACATCTGGAAAACAGCTTATTCGGAGAAGAAGAGGTGAGCGCTACCACCAGTCTTGTCTCATGCCAACTGTAAAGCATCCTGAAACCATTCATGTGTGGGGTTGCTTCTCAGCCAAGGGAATCGGCTCTCTCACAGTCTTGCCTAAAAACACAGCCATGAATAAAGAATGGTACCAGAATGTCCTCCAAGAGCAACTTCTCCCAACCGTCCAAGAGCAGTTTGGCGCTCAACAATGCCTTTTCCAGCATGATGGAGCACCTTGCCATAAAGCAAAGGTGATAACTAAATGGCTCAGGGAACAAAACATAGAGATTTTGGGTCCATGGCCTGGAAACTCCCCAGATCTTAATCCCATTGAGAACTTGTGGTCAATCATTAAGAGACGGGTGGACAAACAAAAACCAACAAATTCAGACAAAATTAAAGCATTGATTCTGCAAGAATGGACTGCTATCAGTCAGGATTTGGTCCAGAAGTTGATTGAGAGCATGCCAGGGAGAATTGCAGAGGTCCTGAAGAAGAAGGATCAACACTGCAAATATTGACTTGCTGCATTAACTCATTCTGTCAATATAAGCTTCTGTTACTCATAATATGAATGCAATTATATTTCTGTATGTGATAAAAACATCTGACAAACACACATAAAAACCAGAGGGCAGCAGATCATGTGAAAATATAATATTTGTGTCATTCTCAAAACTTTTGGCCATGACTGTATATCAAGGAAGATAGTGGGTGACCGGCTTAATTCATACATTGAATGTTATAGACTGATTGAAGTTACTGATCTGTCTGTCAGGAAACATATTGGGGAAACTTACTAAACTTAGGCTACATTCACATGACAGTGAAAACTGGCCGTGTGACATGCTAGTGAATAAGTTTGAGCAGCAGTATCCGGTGAAATATTACTGCATGCAGCAAACCACAGACACAATGGAGTCGATAACTGTCAGAAGAAGAAGAAGAAGAACAACCTCTATCTTATGATCACTTTTAGAAGTGGCTTTTCAGCTGGCAGGCTAGGCACAAGCAGGTATGCCACAAATATTTCTTGAAATTGTGTAAATTGTCACTACTTGGTGCACATGTGCACCCATAAAGGGGTCATTTAGTGGCTTTTTTCTACACTTATTTCTTTATTAATTTTCAAATGGCAGGCATACTGATGGTGAGCCACATTTTTTTTCTTGAAATTCTGTAATCTCTGCCAACACGATGATGCTGTGGGATATGCTCCCATACAGGATAACACCATGTAACAATTTTCAAAAAAATATTTGTTCCCAGTTGTTAAGTGTGTTTTCCTGATTGTTTGTACCTTAAATGAATAGAAAAACGTTATTATTCCCTGTAAACTTTGCTTTTGTGGTCAGCACAATGATATTTTGAAATTGATCTATTTTTAAGGATATTCGCAATATTTCAAGATACTTAAGAAGCTTCTGGAATTGTGAGAACTATGAAGAAGTTTCTAGAACTGCCCAGAATTATCTAGAACTTTCTGGGACTGTACAGAATTGTAGGTAGCTGTATAACTACAGTTATATAGGGCCACTATAGCCCTTCCTGAGAGACGGAGAGACAGGATCTAATTGATTGGGATTGCATAGTAAGTGGGCAATGGCCATCACAGACAAAGGGGAATCGACCTAGACAGACAGGTGTGAATTCAATATCTATTCAGATTCTGATAACGACAGTATTCACACTTCACCCCACACCCATTACAGGAGGAGCTTAGGAATGTAAATGTATATATTGTGTGTTACTCTGGTACCGGGTGATCAATCTTGCTCTGCTGAATCCTCAGTACACTCTTGAACTTTAATACTTCATGGAATAAAGACCATTTTTATCAAGTTTGGAGAGACATCCTTTTTCCTTACAGTTCACAGCAACTTAGTCAATTTAGATAGTATCAAGAGGTTGCATACATCCAGCAGACGCATTTTGCTACGTATGTGGCCAGTTTATAAAGACAAGAGCGAAAAAGTACTCTGTGGAAGCATCTGCTAAGATGTGTGAGGCCTACAAAGCATACTTCGGCATGCCTGTTGGTGACCAAGACAAACCATGGGCTCCTCATTTCACATGTGAGCACTGCAAGAAAACTCTTGAAGGTAAGTGGATAAATGCTACTCTCTTAAATAGCAGATTAACTGTGTTAATATTGTAAATATCACTAGTCATTAGTGTGAAATAGGCCTAAATCAAATTCTCAATCCAAATATTATTTTGTTTGCTTATAGGTTGGTACAGGGGAGAGAAGAGAGCCATGCATTTTGCTATCCCAAGAATTTGGCGTGAACCGACTGATCACTCAACAAATTGCTACTTCTGCATGGTGGACCCTTCCAAACGTCGCACTGGCAAAAATGCACCGCCTGTAACGTATCCTGACATTCCGTCATCTATTGCCCCAGTACCACACTGCCCTGAACTTCCTGTACCAACACCTCCAGACAGAGCTACACCACCTTCAAAAGAAAGCAGCAGGTCAGACATCGAGGAAGACGTTGAAGATCACGATTTCTCTTCATATGCAGATGAGGAGCGGAAGCCATACTACCCTAACCAAAAAGACCTCAACGATCTGATCAGAGACCTTGGTCTCACCAAGTCCAACGCTGAGCTTCTGACATCAAGGCTCAAGCAATGGAACTTATTAGATGAAAGCGTCCAAGTCACAGATCAGAGGAAGCGTCACCAAGTTTTTTCCATCTTCTTCAGTCATCAAGATGGACTGTGCTTCTGCAACAATGTGGCCGGTTTTGAAGGATCCGAGTTACCAGGGCCTCGCGCCTAGCCTTACCTGCGATCACTTCTATTGCCTCACACCCACTTTCCGTGAGTGAGGCGGGTAACAGAGGATAATACACAAGACAAGCCTCCTAAATTTTATATATTTATTAACCCCTAAATGGGTCGATACTAGACACTCAACACATACATAGAATACATGCAGCGGTTAACAAGCAGATACAAGTGAAAATAACATAACATGGTACATAAAAATAAAAAGGGGATAAAAGAAAGAAAAGAATATATATTACCAACACCAGCTTGTTCAGGTATCTCTGGCTTCCAATGGGTACCAGGGCACTTTCTTATGGGACGACCAGCAGCACAGCACCTTAACCAGGTCAAATGGCAGAAGACCTCTGGAACAAGCAGTTAGTCCATTTCTCTGAGCCCATGTGGTAGGCTCAGAGCAGTCTTGGGCAAAGCATGTGTTGCTTACATGCATTGACATCTCTGTTAGAGTCACAAAATGGCCTCCCTAGGCAGCATGGCAGCCACATGTTGGTCACATGACTTCCCCCACAGCTGGCCTCCAAGAAGCGTGCATCTCCAAATTCACCAGCCAACAGAGAGTGGTTCAGCCTGGGCAGAGCCTTTTTGTCTCCCCTGGTCTCCTCCCTGAATGAGGTCACCAGGGGGAGAAGCCCCCGCCCCCTCTCTACATCTCTCATAATAACTTTTCAGTATAAGTCTATGCCTGATGTTTATAGAGTCTGGCTGGTAGTATAATGGGGTTCCTGGCGAGATCCCCAATACATAGACTCCAAGTTTGACACTCCATCTCCCTTTGGGTAAGGAGATCAGTGCCTGGACCTCTTCTGGGCTTTGAACTGTAACATGTGTATATTCTGAGCGTGCGCCTTGACTGGACGCATATGGGGCATTTATCGGGGCGACTATAAGATGTTCCCCAGGCCAGATATTGTCATAAAACCATAATTCCTTAGAACCCATAAGGGTGCCACTGAATCTCTCAGGGATATGCGGATTGTTTGCATAAAGCATCCTGTCTAAATGAACCCCTGCTGGGTTAGTGGGGGTTGTAGTCTTATGCAGATGAAGGCTTTTGACCAAATGGCTTCTTGCCTCAGGGACAGGACAATAGACCTGAACTAGAGAGTAGTTTGACCACTTTCCAGGTACTCTGCTAGGCCGGATTCTAGGCCCCAACCCCCGCTGTGCAGCAGTATAGGCCAATCTTGATACATACATGCCATACATGCCCCTAATATCATCACACCGCTCTATTCGAGGCTATAGGTATCACCTGTAACCCGAATGAGTGGCGCCTCTTCATAGACAGCTCATGCAAGAGCCTCAAAGCCGTGCTGCTTCACAATGGGAACAAGTATCCGTCTCTTCCTGTAGCTCACTCGGTGCACCTGAAAGAGGAATACACCAGTGTCAAGATGTTGCTAGGTGCCTTGAAGTATGATGAGTACGGCTGGGAAGTTATCGGAGATTTCAAAATGGTGTCATTCCTGATGGGCCTCCAAGGTGGTTTTACTAAGTATCCTTGCTTTATTTGCCTTTGGGACAGCCGGGATACTGAAGCGCACTACCACAGGCGGGACTGGCCTCAGCGGACAGAGTTCACTGTGGGGAAAAACAATGTAAAGTGGGAGGCACTGGTGGACCCACGCAAGGTGCTGATGCCACCACTACACATCAAGTTGGGGCTCATAAAACAATTTGTCAGGGCTCTAGATAAGGAGTCGAGAGCTTTCAATTACCTCCAAGATCTTTTACCTAAGCTGTCTGAAGCAAAGATCAAAGCTGATGTCTTCGTCGGACCACAAATCAAGAAGATCATAGAGTGCAGTGAATTTCCCAAGAAGCTGAATAGGAAGGAGAGAGCAGCTTGGAACAGTTTTGTCGCAGTGGTTCGTGGCTTCCTAGGCAATCATAAAGATGAAAACTATGTACAACTGGTTCAGACTCTGATAAAGAACTATGCTGCAATGGGCTGCAGGATGTCACTCAAAATCCATATCCTTGATGCTCATCTTGATAAGTTCAAAGAGAACATGGGAGCTTATTCAGAGGAGCAAGGCGAGCGCTTTCACTAGGACATTATGAACTTTGAACGCCGTTACCAAGGACAATATAACGAAAACATGATGGGCGACTATATTTGGGGATTGATTCGTGAAACTGATTTGCAGTATAGTCGTAAATCTCGGAAAACCGCACACTTCTGAACAGTTTTTGGTAATCTGTGTAAATCTGCAATGCATATAGTGTTCTTAGTCTGACTGTATAAATGAGAAGATGCAAAATCGTCTGTTTCTATAGTAAAAATGCATAATTTACGTTGCCGTGGTCACAAAAGCTAAGTTTATGATGAATGTAAGCAATTTTTAATTTGTTTTAGACATAAGCAATTGGAATATAACATTTAAAAGCTGGGAACAAAATTTGTGTTACATAGATTAGAATCCAGGGTTTTTTCTGTCTCCCAAATGTTGTTCTCACGGTCATAGAATCCTTCTATATCAGAGTATATTCTTGCTTTTTCATCTGGCAGGCCAGGTATGCTGATAGTGTGTCACAAATTTTTCTTCAAATTCTGTAATTGTTACTTATTTGTTACAATTTTTGTGGGCTTTTTTATATAAAGTCAAACACAGAAAAGTTGGTCAGCACTGCCAGTAGCTGTATTGTATTGTAGTTGTAGCTACAATACAATTGCAAAAATCAGGTTCTTGGTGTTTACATTTTGATCAAACTGTAACTGTAAGCCCACCAGCCAAGTCAAGGCGACCTCTGTTAGGTGGGTCCCTACAATAAAATTACTCACCTCTCTTAGGGCCTTGGTCTCCCATGAATTAAGGGTGAATGTATTTATCAGCAATATCATGTACGGTATCTGTAAGATTCATGTATCCTTATATGCAGTAGGTATTTGCAGTACCTCTATTGGTGCTAGTGCTAAAGTTGTCAGTACCACTTGCCATTGCCACTTTATTGGCATAATAACAAGAAAAGAAAATAAACAACTCCACCGTTGCTTCTTCCAATACCAACACAATATTGGTGTAGCATTCTGCTTAGATAAAGGGAGAATTTTTGGTGGCTTTATTTTTTAAAAGCCAATTTGTCATCACGCAACTGCAAATTTGTCTCCCAAATAACCACAAGCCTGTCGCACTTACAAGTCATCGAAAGGCCTCATTTTTTCTATAAAACCATTGCTTTTTGCAATATAACAATCATGTGTATCTAAAAAACCAGGGGCAGGCACCTTTCCCCCAAAAAAAGGTAATTCTTGGAGCACTTTAAATTTTAAATGCTTACAAATCATTTTTCCATAGACATGCATGTCACTTTCACTTTGACATAAGTTTGGCTGTGTTTGCCTTATAGAGCTAGAACTTGGATAGATAGGTTCCTAGGTTTCCTAACAGTGTTGTACACTATGATATAGTCAATTTAAGCTGTGGTTCATACCAAACTTGTTTGACCCAAAACAAATCACTTAAATACTGCAAAGGTACAATTCTAATAAGATGACATTATAGTTAAAACCAAATGTAGACCACCACTGTGATTCAATAGAAACAGGGCAGATGCCAAGAAGTTAAGAATTAATGAAGATAATATGGTGCATGCCCTAAAAGAACTGATCCAAAAACCTTAGGTAACCAACAAACAAGAGCTCAAAGCAGCACTCCTTTATTCACCCTTTGCAATACTTTAGCTCACATTGGAGCCTTTCTCGAGCTTTCAAACAATACAGATGTCGATTTATATACAGTAAGTGATGACAGTCAGAATATCAATCAATAAATCATTAGAACTAAGAACTAGAACTAAGAATATAGTGTTGGTCATGCTTGTGCCCTGCAGCTACACTCAAAGTCTGACAAACAATGGCTATTCAAACTTCTTGGGAATGCTCCTGTGATATCCTGTGTAAGGTGGTGCAGACATACACCTTGACTATTTGGCCACTCTCACTTTGGTCCAAACAACAGTTGCTTAGATAGGAGAAATAGCAACAGAGCACAATTTC
The DNA here is from genome assembly GCA_947044405.1 of Leptodactylus fallax. Taxonomy (NCBI): domain Eukaryota; kingdom Metazoa; phylum Chordata; class Amphibia; order Anura; family Leptodactylidae; genus Leptodactylus; species Leptodactylus fallax. The sequence goes on from CAMRHE010000166.1 coordinate 2,727,918, forward strand.
TGGATGTAAAACAATTCAAAAAGTACTATCCATAGAGACTACATCCACCTCATTGGGTCATGTGATGTGATATGGAGATAGGTCCTTGATGTGGAAGCCAGTGCTGCTATTTTTGCTTTTCTGAATATGTTGGGAATGGTAGGTCCTAGAGAGCTGAAAGCTCTTTTTAAGTGCCTGATTTATCTACAGTATGTGCGAAATTTGGCGCAGTTTGGTCCAGTTGTTTGGCCGTGCATAAAGAACAAACATCACATAACAGAAATTCATATTTATATATAGATATATTTGATTGATAAAATAAATAAATAAACACTACTGAAATCTTTATAAGCATATTCATAAAAGAATGAAGTGTTTACCAGTATTTATTTTTGTCTATAAAGGTGATACACAAAGCATGATAATGACTTCTGAATATAGAATGGATGGAATTTTCACAAGGGCATTGAAAACAATATTAAATTAAACATTAAACATGATTCAATATGCTAATAATATATTGTAATTGTTATGGACACATGTCAGAAATTAAAATTGATTAAAGACTATAAAGTGGAGGTCTCCTGCATGCTTTAAATTTTCCTACCTTAAGGTGGCCATAAACCTTTAATAGCTATCAGCATGGCTATTAAATCAGGATAAAATCAGGTAAAATTCATCATGTACAATCCTTCTTTCTACTGACATCATCTTCTGGGGGAAAGTTATGTAGGAAATAGCCCTACACATCAGATTGGTCAGGGGGTTCAGCCACAATTCATGTAATGTGTACAGCTACCTTTATAATCTATCAAAAAAAAAAAATATATAAATATATACAGTACAGACCAAAAGTTTGGACACACCTTCTCATTCCAAGAGTTTTCTGTATTTTCATGACTATAAAAATTGTAGATTCACACTGAAGGCATCAGAACTATGAATTAACACATGTGGAATTATATACTTAACAAAAAAGTGTGAAACAACTGAAAATATGTCTTATATTCTAGGTTCTTCAAAGTAGCCACCTTTTGCTTTGATTACTGCTTTGCACACTCTTGGCATTCTCTTGATGAGCTTCAAGAGGTAGTCACCTGAAATGGTCTTCCAACAGTCTTGAAGGAGTTCCCAGAGATGCTTAGCACTTGTTGGCCCTTTTGCCTTCACTCTGCGGTCCAGCTCACCCCAAACCATCTCGATTGGGTTCAGGTCTGGTGACTGTGGAGGCCAGGTCATCTGGCGTAGCACCCCATCTCTCTCCTTCTTGGTCAAATAGGTGTGTTTGGGGTCATTGTCCTGTTGAAAAATAAATGATGGTCCAACTAAACGCAAACCGGATGGAATAGCATGCCGCTGCAAGATGCTGTGGTAACCATGCTGGTTCAGTATTCCTTCAATTTTGAATAAATCCCCAAAAGAGTCACCAGAAAAGCCCCCCACACCATCACACCTCCTCCTCCATGCTTCACGGTGGGAACCAGGCATGTAGAGTCCATTCGTTCACCTTTTCTGCGTCGCACACAGACACGGTGGTTGGAACCAAAGATCTCAAATTTGGACTCATCAGATCAAAGCACAGATTTCCACAGGTCTAATGTCCATTCCTTGTGTTCTTTAGCCCAAACAAGTCTCTTGTGCTTGTTGCCTGTCCTTAGCAGTGGTTTCCTAGCAGCTATTTTACCATGAAGGCCTGCTGCACACAGTCTCCTCTTAACAGTTGTTGTAGAGATGTGTCTGCTGCTAGAACTCTGTGTGGCATTGACCTGGTCTCTAATCTGAGCTGCTGTTAACCTGCGATTTCTGAGGCTGGTGACTCGGATGAACTTATCCTCCGCAGCAGAGGTGACTCTTGGTCTTCCTTTCCTGGGGCGGTCCTCATGTGAGCCAGTTTCTTTGTAGCGCTTGATGGTTTTGGCCACTGCACTTGGGGACACTTTCAAAGTTTTCCCAATTTTTCGGACTGACTGACCTTCATTTCTTAAACTAATGATGGCCACTCGTTTTTCTTTACTTAGCTGCTTTTTTCTTGCCATAATACAAATTCTAACACTCCATTCAGTAGGACTATCAGCTGTGTATCCACCTGACTTCTGAACAACACAACTGATGGTCCCAACCCCATTTATAAGGCAAGAAATCCCACTTATTAAACCTGACAGGGCACACCTGTGAAGTGAAAACCATTTCAGGTGACTACCTCTTGAAGCTCATCAAGAGAATGCCAAGAGTGTGCAAAGCAGTAATCAAAGCAAAAGGTGGCTACTTTGAAGAACCTAGAATATAAGACATATTTTCAGTTGTTTCACACTTTTTTGTTAAGTCTATAATTCCACATGTGTTAATTCATAGTTTTGATGCCTTCAGTGTGAATCTACAATTTTTACAGTCATGAAAATACAGAAAACTCTTGGAATGAGAAGGTGTGTCCAAACTTTTGGTCTGTACTGTATATACAGTATATATATATATATACAGATAGAGAAACAGAGAGAAACAGACAGACATCTGTAGTACAAGACTGAATAGGGGGAATCTGTTGTTTTTAGACCACAATTTGAAGTAAAAAGTAGCATTTTTTGCTCATGGCTGATTTTGCTTTATGGGTATATGAGGAATATTTTAGCAAGTTAGCATTATTATATGCCTCACAAATACAGTATAGTTTAAGATTAAATAAGTGATATTGAAGCTAATTCTAGAAAAGATACAGGAAGTCTCTAACAATGTCTTACTCTAAATTGTAGGAACAGTGATGAGCATATAAGAAGGCCAGAAGAAAAGACGCTACATGGGTGGAGAGATATTTATATACAGTTGCACTCACTTTACAGTGCTGGACTACAAGAGGCATTACACTAAATAATGCATTTGAATATCAGCCTGATCTTCCTCGGTCTAGCCAATGCCCTATGGTATCCTTCTCTAGGTTCTGTCCAGCAAACAATGCGGAAATATGGAGGGATCAGTGGCAGAGGGATCAGCGGGAGAAGGATTATTCACACTAATCCATTAGTAAAGTTGGGTCTTTTACCAGCACTCACAAATCAAAGTTCAAGATCAATAAAGATATATGAAGCTTTTCAATGGTTCAGACCTTCGATCTGTGATCACCAGCAAAAAAAAACAACTTTGCTGGAAGCAGATTATAGTGAACAATCCTTCACCTGCTGATCCATCCATATTTTACCTCGTTCCATATTCTAGGTGTGGTATTACATGTAAGCCAGACAACTGAATGATAAAAAGCTGGTCTCTGTAAGATTTTAGTGGTGTTATGAAATAAGATTAATATTCCACTGATCTTCCATTGATATAGTTTATATTAGTAATTCTATTGGGATTGAGAAAGTATATTTTGATTGGGAGAGCAATATCAAAAAATTTCTCCAGCAATTCTATCAATATATTATAGCATATGCTTTAAAATAATATCAAATGTGTGTAGAGGCTTACAACTGTCTGAGATACTTACGGTTTTTACAAATGTACAGTTTTCAGAAAATCAAAGTACAGCATTTTTGAATTCTATAGTTTAGATCTGATTCTTAGTAGATAAACCTCTGACTATTCATTTTGTTTTGGCTTCAGGTGGTTCGGTTTTTGGTCAAATAAATTTGTCATGAATAAGAGATTAAATTGGCTTAAAACACAGTGTATGACACTGTCAGGGCTCCCCTTACTCTATCCAGCCCATTTCTAGCTCTCAAAAGGCATACACAGCAAAAGTAATGTGGAAGTAATAATAATATGTACTGTATGTCTATGGAAAAATGGGTAGTTGGTAGTAGATACAAACTGCTAGTTTAAAAAACTAAAACCGCTGCGTTTCCGCAAAGTGACTTAAGGCCGGGGCCCCACATTGCTAAAATGCAGAATTTTAGAGTACCTGCAAAGTGGATGGGATTCTGGCTAATTCTGGCAAATTCTGCAACAAAAAACACTGTTTTTTGCATGACTTCATTGTTCTGCAGGAATTTTGGCCCACTGTTTTTTGCAACTTTGCTTCAGTTCATGCAGGTTTGGGTCCGTTTGGTTATGCAAAGGTCCTTAAAGAGGACCTTTCATGTCCTCAGAGATATGCAGTATTTCAAATCACTAAAAAGCCGACACTGTGTTAAATTCAGTGCTGGAGATATCTCTCCACTGTCAGAAAGGTGGGCCGTGCAGCCTAGCGTCATCGCTGGGCTGTGAGGAACACCCCCCCTAACAGTACAAGACTATGGAAGAGTATTGTCGGGGGGTGTTCCTCACAACCAATGATGATGCTAGGCTGTAAGGCCTGCCTTTCAGACAGTGAAGAGATATTGATGCCCAGAAAGCTGAATTCAGCGCTCTGTCGGCTTTCTAGCGGTATGCAATACTGCACATCTCTGAGGACATGAAAGGTCCTCTTTATGAATGCAGCCAGTTTTGTTCTTATGGCTCAGACCCCATTTTTCAATATGACATCATAGTTACATAGTTAGTACAGGTGAAAAAAGACATATGTTCATCAAGTTCAACCAGGGGATAGATCAAGTTCTACCAGGGATGACATCTTTCACTTTATACTTCATAATACATTTAAGTGATTCTCTGATTTTTCTGTTACACATTATATTTCATGTTATTGGTAAATTCTAATAGATATGTTATGCATTTATTTATGAAAAATAGGACATTTGGTAAATTTGATATTTTCCAAGTTTGAAATTTTCTGCTTTTCATAGAGATGGTCATACTCAAATTAGTTGCTAAATATTATTTACTATATCTTTTCTTTATAATGGCATCAAACTTTAGACATCCTTTGCATTTTTTCAGGATATTGAAAAGCTTACAATTCAAGCAATATTTTCCAAATTTTCAAGAAAATTTCCAAAACCAACTTTTTTTGTACTGAACAATTGAGTCCTGAAGGGGCTTTTTAAAGGAAAATGTATTACAACCCCCCCATAAAGCACACCCTTTTCAAAACTGCACTCCTCAAGTCATTCAAAACAGCATTTAGGCTGAGGCCCCACATTGCAGAATCACAGCTTTTTATGTTGCAGGTTGGGCTGCGGTTTTTTTAGCCAAAGCCAAGAATGGCTACAAAAGGAATGGTAAATATATAGGAAGCTTCTTATACTTCTACCTACTGCTCAATCCACTCCTGGCTTTGGCTCAAAAAAAGCAGCAAAATCTGCAGCAAAATCTGCAGCAAAAAAAGCTGCGTTTCTGCAACATGGGGCTCAGCCTTAAGAAGTTTGTTAACTCTTCAATTGTTTCCAGGAATTAAAACAAACTGTAAGGGAATTTAGAAATGTACATATATATATATATATATACAGTGCCTTGCAAAAGTATTCGGCCCCCTTAAACTTTTCAACCTTTTGCCACATTTCAGGCATAAGGATATAAAATTTTAATTTTTTGGTGAAGAATCAACAACAAGTGGGACACAATCGTGAAGTGGAACGAAATTTATTGGATATTTAAAACTTTTGTAAAAAATAAAAAACTGAAAAGTGGGGCGTGCCAAATTATTCGGCCCCCTTAAGTTAATACTTTGTAGCGCCACCTTTTGCTGCGATTACAGCTGCAAGTCGCTTGGTGTATGTCTCTATCAGTTTTGTACATCGAGAGACTGAAATTGTTGCCATTCTTCCTTGGAAAACAGCTCGAGCTCAGTGAGGTTGGATGGAGAGCGTTTGTGAACAGCAGTTTTCAGCTCTTTCCACAGATTCTCGATTGGATTCAGGTCTGGACTTTGACTTGGCCATTCTAACACCTGGATACGTTTATTTTTGAACCATTCCATTGTAGATTTTGCTTTATGTTTGGCATCATTGTCTTGTTGGAAGATAAATCTCCGTCCCAGTCTCAGGTCTTTTGCAGACTCCAACAGGTTTTCTTCCAGAATGGTCCTGTATTTGGCTGCATGCATTTTCCCATCAATTTTAACCATCTTCCCTGTCCCTGCTGAAGAAAAGCAGGCCCAAACCATGATGCTGCCACCACCATGTTTGACAGTGGGGATGGTGTGTTCAGGGTGATGAGCTGTGTTGCTTTTACGTCAAACATATTGTTTTGCATTGTGGCTAAAAAGTTCGATTTTGGTTTCATCTGATCAGAGCACCTTCTTCCACATGTTTGGTATGTCTCCCAGGTGGCTTGTGGCAAACTTTAAACAAGACTTTTTATGGATATCTTTGAGAAATGGCTTTCTTCTTGGCACTCTTCCATAAAGGCCAGATTTGTGCAGCTGTAGATCTCTGCAGTTCATCCAGAGTGATCATGGGCCTCTTGGCTGCATCTCTGATCAGTCTTCTCCTTGTTTGAGATGAAAGTTTAGAAGGATGGCCGGGTCTTGGTAGATTTGCAGTGGTCTGATACTCCTTCCATTTCAATATGATCGCTTGCACAGTGCTCCTTGGGATGTTTAAAGTTTGGGAAATCTTTTTGTATCCAAATCCGGCTTTAAACTTCTCCACAACAGTATCACGGACCTGCCTGGTGTGTTCCTTGGTCTTCATGATGCTCTCTGCGCTTTAAACAGAACCCTGAGACTATCACAGAGCAGGTGGATTTATACGGAGACTCGATTACACACAGGTGGATTATATTTATCACCATCAGTCATTTAGAACAACATTGAATCATTCAGAGATCCTCACTGAACTTCTGGAGTGAGTTTGCTGCACTGAAAGTAAAGGGGCCGAAAAATATTGCATGTCCCACTTTTCAGTTCTTGATTTTTTACAAAAGTTTAAAATAACCAGTAAATTTTGTTCCACTTCACAATTGTGTCCCACTTGTTGTTGATTCTTCACCAAAAAATTTAAATTTTATATCCTTATGTTTGAAATGTGGGAAAAAGTTTAAAAGTTTATTTATTTATTTTTTTTTTAACTTCATTAGCCCTAAAATTTTCATATTTTTAATGGATTAAAGGAGAAAATGCATCCCAGAATTTCTTGCACAATTCTCACAAGCATTGAAATACCCCAAATGTGGATTTAAACTGCTGTCAAGGCACAGAGCAGGTTGGAGAAGGGTAAGAGCATCACTGGGCTTTTTCAGTTGCCATTTGCAGAGCCGGAGTTATAAGAACAATAGAATCCCCCCAAAAGTTATCCCATTCTGAACACTCAAGGGATTTATCAAGGGTATAGTGGGAATTTTGATCCCACAGCTGTTTCATTGAATTTTTGAACATTGGGATGTGAAAATAAAAAAAATTTCCCTCAAAATTTCTTCTTTTTTTTTTTTTTTTTTTTACAAGAGATTACAGGAGAAAAGCATCCCACAGTTTATGTAATTTTTTCTGAATACTGCAATACCCCAGATGCGGATGTAAACTGCTGTTTGAACATATAGCATATAGCAGGGCACAGAAGGGAAACCACATCCCTCAAAGAATTTATCAAGGTGAATAGTAATATATAGTAATATAGTAAGCATTTTGACCCCAGATGTGTTAAATAATAATTATTAACCCTGGCTGTGAAAATTAAAAAAAAATTTAATACAGTGTTGCTTTTTGCCCCATTTTTTTTTCATTTTCACAAGGGATAATAGAAGAAAAAAATTGTCCACATTTGTAACACAATTTCTCCTGAGTACAGAAATACCCTGCGTGTGGTTGTAAATTGCACTTTGCAGTAATTTACCATATATTACAGGTAACAACGATAATAGCCTGTAAATGGAAAAAGTCAATCATACCAAATATGGCTGAGATTATGCAGTCTGTCAATACAACGTACATATATGAATACATAATAACTAGTAATAGACAGTTAGCTCATAAATTTAATGATAAATGGTATATTTGGAGTGAGTCTGGTTATGCAGTCTCACTACAATAAGCTTAGGCTAGGTTTACATCTGCGTTGGAGTCTCCTGCATGGGGATCTGACAGATGAAGAGCCTGTCCGCAAAAAAAGGCGGTTACCCGTGGACACCTGTGGTCCTGCATGGAGGACTTTTCTCTTCACCGGTTTTATACTGGAACTAGCGGAGAGAAAAGTCCCCTGTGCAGGTTCCGGCAGATCCCATTACAGTCTATGGGGTCCGCAGGTGTCCATGGGTAACCACTTTTTTAGCAGACAGGTTCTCCATCTGTCAGGTCCCCATGCGGACAGAGTGCCGAACGCTAGTGTGAACCTAGCATAAGACCCTTTTTTTTCCACCTTTCTTTCTCCTTCTTTTTTGAAGAGGTGTGCTTCACTTGATTCAAATTATGTGATAATGCCCAAAGAGACAACTGGGCAATATTTGTACTTGTTTCAGCAATTACATATACCTATGTTAATACCTTTGTTATATGCTCACATTACCGGTATATGTATCCAACAAATTAGAAATTATTATTAGAATGTGAAACAAAGACGAGTGTGGTAGTCTCATTCTGCATGTAAAACTGGTCAATATGTCACTGTGGATTTGATATGCCTTTGCGGGACTGGACATCCATCCATATAAATGAACATAAACTGAATAACATACAAATAACAGACTTTATATTTCATTGTATTTTATTAAGTTTCATGAAATTTATCAAGGAATATAATTATTTCTTTAAACCAGAGAAGCTTTAAGAAAATGAATGAGTAACGTATGGTTGCAAATGAAAATTTTAAGCTTTCCAAATATATGCCAATGTTTAATTCCCAGTTTGTTTCACTGTAAAAAGGCAGCTCTCCAGTTATTATACTGTGTTTCCTGATCTGATAAATGCCCTTCATATGGCCCTGATCTTTTGTCTGGAAATACAACAGGGCTCAGAAGTGAAACAGCGCCATTTGCATTTGAGACCTGACTTTACACCGGATTTATGGAACAATTTCAGAGGCTCTGAGATGTATTTAAAATAGATATGACCCCATTTTAAAAACTTGCATCCCTTCCTGAATTTCATAAGGACTATAGTGATCATTTTGACACTTCCAATTTCTAATACAATGCAGATTTTTAAAGAAAAAAGCCACTTCAGTGCCCCATATGTTGTGTCCAGTTTGTGTAAACAGAGACACAAAGTCCAGAAACTTTCAATCAAGTTTAGTAAAGTTCAGCTCCAGTACAGCAGTTGTTGGGTGGTTCTTTTTGATACAACTACATTGCACCACTAGCCTGTGCAGATATATCACATCCCTTCAACAGTCGTAGGAGCCCAGTTGCAGTTTGTACCTGCACTGGTTATATACAGTACATACAATTGTTTACTATATTAGAATGAGAGGTTCCCAACTCTCAAAACTAGAATGTAATACAGTACTGAAACTACATGATAGATACATATTTTATATTTATAGTGTGCCAGGCTATTTAATATTATGTGTACTATTATACTATAAAATCTCTGCAAACTTTGTATTAGAGTTCAGTACACTTTTTTCAGTACTTTAGGAAATATTAAATTCAGACCATGTTACAATTTTATATAAAAATAATCAGCCATGATTTACTGTTAATAAGAATTCTTCATTCTTACCAAAAGCAAATATAAAGAGACTCCATAGTGAAACCAATATAATAACTATGCAAATAAATGTCATCATCTTGTTCTCCAGAGCTGAACATTTTGAGCTGCATAATTGTACCCTTAAAACCAACACACAGCACTTTACAGTTATTTTATTTGTACTATAATGTAAAAATTGTCTTCTCTCTTCTATGTAACCTGCTGGGACTATAAGATCTGTACTACGTTTGTCCTTTATTATGCTGTAAAGAAAAACATTGGAGAAAATAAAACCAGATCATTTAGTTAAATTTCCTTTTCTAAAAACCAGGACATTTAACCCAGGACATGTAAACAAATATTTGTAAGAGAAAATTGTAGAAGCAAAATCTGCAGAAACAAATAATGTTTAAAATCTATTGTTCACCTGTACATGCGAGTCACCTCTTTCACAACTGGTTGAATAACTAATATTTCCATATGAAAACAATTTCTGTAAATCCACTAAAGACTATAGTACCTTCTGTCTCCCAATGCAGTTTTCACACAAAACAGATTGTAGGTTTAAAGCGACAGTTCACTTTGATCTCCTTTACAAATATGTACAGTTGTTGAGTCTTCTCAGAACTACTAAAACATGTGTATCCACAAAGGCTTTCCAGTACTGTGGCCATTGAAGGTATAAAGAACTGAGAAGTCTTATGATATAAATATGTACCAAGCCAATTTTTAGAGGTCCACCAATAGTCCAATGTGTATGGCGAAAGCCTGACAAACCTTCAACGTTTTTGGCAGGGGAAGAAAGAGTTGTACAGGTTGTACATTCATAGGAAAGAGGAAAAATTATTAATTGTGGGAGACTGACCACTGAAACTCCCATTGATCCTAAGAATTGGGAGGTGTAGGAATTGTGAATGTAGTAGGGGGTGGATGCACCAACGTTACATTCAATTAAATTGGAGATAGCTAAGTGCTGTACTTCAACTATCTCCAGCACCCCCATTGAAAGTAATGGAGTGGGGTTGTGGCTTCAGTGCTACATTCACAACAAAAGTAAAACACCATCTATTTCACAGAATGTGATGTAAACATGATATCCTACCACAGAGATAATAAACACAATGATGTCTTAATACTACAGGAGCTATCTGCACCAGTAAAATAGTCATAGTGATGTCACAGTACAGGAGTAATAGTCATAATGAAGAGATAATGCACACAATGAGGTGAACCTCACAAGATTCATTTAGTTTCAGATGCAGATGGCTTGGGAAAAAGATTTGTTTCTGGTCGAACAAATTTGGTAAGAACCACAGTTTAAATTGGCTTAAAAAATAATGTAAAACACTCTTAGGGCTCCTAGGGACCTATCTATAAAACATAGTGTAGAATACTCTTAAGGCTCATAGGAACCTATCTATCCAATTTCTAGCTCTCTAAGGCAAGCACAGCACAGTTTTGTAGAAAAATTAGCCCATTTTGATGGCTTGTAAGTGCTACAAGGGATTTTTGCTATTTGGGAGACAAATTTGTGTCTGTGTGTCAAGCTGAAAAGTAATGAAAAATTGGCTTTTAAAAAACAATAAAAATTATCTCATGATAGGAGCAGATGTGAAATATTTTTTTTTTTTTTTTTATGCCAACACTATGGCACCAACAGTGTGGTAAAGGACCAGGCGCAGGACATGCCTGACTCAGTGGTGGCAGTTGTGCCAACATGTGTGGCCATGCAGAAGGGTTTAATATGATGGACCAGACCATCGGACATGTCTGCATGAGTGGAGGAAGTGGTGGTAGCTGTGACAACATGTGTGGCAGTGCGGCAGGGGGTAATATGATAGACCAGGCCACAGGACATCTCTACCTGAGTGGTGGCAGTGGTGGTAGCAGTTTAGGAGTAGCAGCCACCATCAGCAGCTGTACAGTAAATGGAAGATGACGATAAAGTGAGATGGTGGTAACACTATTCGAGGCATCAGCAGGAGGTGTTTGAAAATCGTCACAGATCCATGCCTAATTCATTTTGACAGTAGTAATTTTTTCTACGCTACCTGTGGACAGTTTCGTCCTATTAGGTGTTACAATGCCACTGGCAGCACTGAACACCCTCTCAGCCACTATGCTTGAGGCCAGGAAAGATAAAACTCCCATGACAAACTGGGTAAGCTCCTTCTACTGCTTTAACCTAATGGCACAGAATTCCATTTGCTAGATTATAGGTGCACTTTAGGTATGACTGTACTTGCTGGTGCAGCCAGTGGGTGTGAGTTTGCCTGTTGTGGTTCCGTTTGGCGCTGTAAGCTGAAAAATCTTCCAGATACCATACTGTGACTGGCTGCTGCTGCATTTACTCCTCCTGACACTTGTGGCGCTGGCAGAGCAGGTGGACTGGGAGAGGTCAGAGGCCACCTGGGTTTGTGTGTGACTGGAAGTTGCAGTGGTCTCTCTAAATGCTCTGGCTAGCTGGGTATACAGCCTATCCTGATAATCTTCTAATTTTTCTTCCCTTTTGAAACCGGGAAGAATTCCCCTATTTTGTCTGGTATGTGTGGACCCAGGGGCCTGCCATGGTTGGTGTTCTTGGCCAATATTGATCGTCGACAAATATTGGTGCCATTGTTGCTAGCAACTCTGGCCAATTGGAGTTGGTGTGAACCATCAAGTGGGATACTTGCTGCGGGATATAATGAAGCAGCTCCGCTGATCAAGGTTCATCAATTGCAAAACTGCAAGGCAGCCCTTCACCTTACACCCAAGAAATGAGGGTGAAGGAGGAGGAAGAGGAGTGGAAGGTACAGTTTGCCCTGGTTAAGATGGTGGTGGGAAATGGTCCAATGAGGAAGATCCAGAGGAGGTGAATGGGCCCTGCATGGTGTTGGAACTGAGCCCACACAATCGGGGTGGAACCTGACCTTGCTGCGTTTTTGGACTGTGGCTGCTGCCACTCAAAACATTGACCCAGTGGGCTGTGAAAGCCATGTATTGTCCTTGTCCATAATTGCTGCTCCACGTGTTGACGGTGATGTGTACCTTTCCCCAGACTGACGTATGCAAATAAAGCCCATTTTTTTCTGACGTGTTGTAGTGTGGCTTTTGGGCCCTATCAGGCTCTATGGCTAAGTTAGACTGCAACCTGTCTTATCCCGATAGTTTACATTCTTGGAATCTAGTAAACATATTCATTCCTACCATTCCTCAGGATTGACCATGTATTTTAAATTAGCAACACCCTAATACAGTAAGTGGTTTTTCTCTGGTTTTTGTCTCTCCTGTCAAGAGGAAGCCTTTGCGGCATTCAGTGAGACACATTCTGCCTTTCATCTTGTATTTCTTGGCTTTATAATTACATCTAATTACACATTGCTTTCCTAACGTCAGCTTAAATGTCTGACAAATCTCTGTCAAATGAATGACTCATGGTTTTACTAGTGTGTGATATTTGTGAAAATGAACAAAATAATAAACTATTATTAGCATTGGGATATATACTGAGTTCTTCCATTTAGCGGTTTTCCAGTCACTTTGGTATACTGTAGTTTTGTCAACACCTTGATTCTTCTTCGGTTGTTTCTAACATTTCCATTGCATGAACATTGATTCCTGTGGCTTCCTTTTTGGCCCAAACTGACTTTCCTTTCAGTGTTGGTTTTACTGTGTGTTATTATTAATGTAACAGTGTCTATGTTCTTCATATCTTGTATATAGTGGTCCCAACTATTTACCAGCTATTATCAACTATTTCTTGTGTAGGTGCTTCTGCCAGCATCACTTTGTAACTTTATAATATCTACTGCATTTAACAGATGAGCCACACACTATGAATGTTTCCAAAACCTGCCACTTTGCACCCAATTGCACTCTGTGAAGGCAAGGGAGGAGAATTCAGACTTCGGGCATCAGCAAGAACTCAAGCAACTAGACAGTGCTATAAACCGCATTCTAGCTCTCCAGAGTCCTGGGCACCCCCCCTGTAGTCCCCAGCCCTGCTGTCTCCCACTGAGTGTTGTAAGGTAAAGAAAATGAAGGCCATGATGTAGAGGAGCTCTGTCTTGGACGTGCTGGTCAGCAATTGCCAGTTGTCTCAGCTTAAGGGCCAGCTACTATACATGCAGTCGTACTTACACTACCCCCCCCCAATATCAAGCACACTTCTACAATACCCTTGTTTGTTATAAGTCTCGCATTTAATATTTTTCTAGTCATTCACCATCCGATGTCAGTAATAGCCTACTCATCTGAAACTTTTCTTTGGAATTGGCAATTTCAGTTCTGACCTTTCCTTTAAGCTCTGAGAATCTAGTTTTTAAAGTAATTTCTTAATGTTGCAGATAATACTGGTTTAAGCATATATCATTTTCTATAAAATGCATCTGTTATTGAAACAGCATGCTCTGAAATACTTATATATTCCCCTGAGCAGTTGAGGTACTGGGCCTTCCTTTTTACTGTATTGAGTGTATTCAGTTTGCTTTCTATAATCAACACAATTATACTGTATATGAAATCTTCAGTTCTTGGCAATCCGAAGCATGAAAAAGCATTAATTTTTCAAAGGAACAAGGACCCTATAATAATGACTGCTGAAAACTGACCTTCATAGTTACACGTGTCTAGTAAATAAATATGTAACTTCAAGAAGAAATAACAGTTGTAATGCTTTCTACCAGCGCGGTAAAATACTCATAGAAATTAAAGAACTTTTCCCATCTAAAGGAAGCAGTTTCTGCATTAAAATCAATCACAAATTCTTCCCTGAAGCTGAAAAAAAAATAAATGTCTTGCAGAGCCAGAGGATGGAAAGGGAAAGAAATTTTAGGCGGAAGTCTACCTTCTTTAGTTTAAGCCAGCAGCGACTTCCTAAGACTAAAATTCACACTGTTGTCTTTGGATTTAAATACAGCGATAACAGAGACAGTGATCAAGGCTCAGCAGCTAGGTAGCAGAAGTGGTAGTAAACCTAGGCCAACAGCTGTAGACACTAAGGAGTGTGTAAATTGGTTTAAAACAGTGTACGACACTCTATCCAGCACATTTATAACTCTTTAAGAAAAACAGCCAACGTAATGTCAAAGTGACAGTGATATGTGTGTCTATGGGAAAACCGAAGGATGGGAGTGGATACAAACAGCTTGTTTTACCATAAACTGCTCTGTCACTTTTTAAACACTTTTCAACATCAACCACTTCAGTACCAGGCCAATTTCGGGATTTTTTGTATGTGTGGTTTTGAGGGCTGTAACATTTTTATCATATGCGTTATTCAACTAATTTCTGCATCTTTTTTCAGTGACACATAGGGCTTTATTTTTTTGTTTTTATTTTTGCATGTGTTTTAATTTTTTTCATATTCGGGAAAATATAAACAAAAGAGGAGAGAAAACGTGTCTGTTTTTCACTTTTCATTTTTTTTTTTTATTTAATAACACAAAGTGCTACTAAAAAGCTTTCTAAAATAGTTTTTCCTCTCCGTTACGGTAATTTTTATTTTGTATGGTGTCGTCGAGGGTGTGGCTAGAACCTGTAATAAGGGCGTTTTATTGACGTATTATTTTATTTATTTTTTTAATTATTTTATTTACTTTTTTTTTTACTTTTCTATTATTATTTTATTTATTTATTTTTTTACATTGTGTCCCCATAAGGTCATAATAGATCTTTGAGGACATCTGATCACTTTTTTTTTTTTTTTTGGCAGGGGGGGAGGCTGATTTCCAACTGTAACTGGAGCTGGTACATTTAGCCCCAGTTGCAGGAGGAATACAGCCTCCTGCACATTGCTATATAGCTTATAGAGCTGTTCTGGTCCTGTGGGACCCAGCAGCTCTTACAGATGCTGATCCTAGCGGATCACATGACCACTGGGTCAGAGGGGAGCCGCAACATGGTGGCACCCATAGCACTGTATACAGCTCATTGAGAGCTGTATACACAGCGATTGGGAAGGCAGGGAAGGTAATAAAGTTACAGCTGGCTCCTCGTTTCAGCAGCTGCATGATTTCGTACAGCTGCTGAGTTCTGCTTTGACGTATATACCCAATGGGCGGTCCAGAAGTGGTTAAAAACCCTCCAATACTTTGCCCAGTTTTGGGAAAGATACCTAACCATGTTTTTTATCCACACAGCAGTTATTTTGAAAGAAGTAATGCTTTATACAAAAATTAGCTCATTTTGGAGACTAAGTGAGCTCGCAGCTGCCATGGTAATTGATTGTCGCCCTCAAATAAACATTGCATTGGTATTGAAAGAAGCAATGGTGGGGTGGTTTGTTTTATTTTGTTGTTATCATGCCAAAAGTGGGGCAGTGGCGAGTGGCACTCACTGGCAACTACAGAATTTGAAGAAAAAGTTGCTTGCCAGTTGAAAAGTGAAGTGATAAAGAATTAACTATATAAAAAGCCACCAAAATTATCAAGTTATGTGAGCATATGTAGCACCAGGAAGTGACAATTACAGAATTTCAAGAAAAAATTTTTGGCACACTATCAGTGTGCCTGGCTTGCCAACTGAAAAAACTAACATACTGTATCTTCTGAAATGGAAAGGATTCTATGACCATGAGAACAGTATTTGGGAGCCAGAGAAGAACCTGGATTATCTTGCTGCTTATCCATGTGTGGGAGCATATGTCATAGAAGCATAGCATTGGCAAAATGACAATTTACAGAATTTCAAGAAAAATCTGTGGCACACAGTCAATATATCTGTCAGTTGAAAATGATAAAGAATTGAGTGTAGAAAAAAACACCACCAAAAATGACTCCTCATGAAACCTGGAGTAAAGCTGTGTGTATTTGACCTTATGTAACAGTGTCATTCACAGCGCCCTGCCCCTTTAAAGCTGACCCACAGCAGTGAAGAAAAATGGCTGGGTTGTTATTGAAACCTGGAGTGCAGCTGTGTGCATGTGGCTGACAAAGCTTTGTCAGATTGGAGACGGGCTTGGGTCTGCTGGGTTGTTTCAGCAGCTCGCTGTTGTCTTTGACATACCTTGTCAGATTAGAGACAGGCTTGGGTCTGCTGAGAGTTTTCATTAGCTCGAGCAGCAGTCATGCGTTTTGCTGCAGGGGGCATGAGTAGTTTAAAAACGTTTCAATTTATAAGAATGCTGAAATCCAGTATGGCAATCCAGTCAGTGGCGTAAATACCGGGGTAACAGTGGTAGCAGCTCCCACAGGGCCTGGGACATTAGGGGCCCCTGATGTTTTTTTTTTTTTTTAATAGGCCGTTACCTGCTGGTGTAACACCAGCAGGTAATGGGCCCTATTTACTTACCGATCCCCGCTCCTGCTCACGGCCATCTGCGCTTCACCTTCTGCAGAGGCAGCTGTGAGCAGGAGCGGGGATCAGTAAGTAAGGCCTGCGGGCCGTAAACACTGCTATCATTATACTGTGGGGTCTTTTCAGCAGACTTTGGGTCTCCTTGGTGACGTCCCAGATGTTGGTGGGCAGCCCGACGTCATTATGCATCACGATTCATGCCTGGCTCATGTGACATCTAGTCCAACATTGAAGAGGTAGCGGGGAATGCGCATAATACTATATGAAGGGGCCACTATGATACTGTGTGCAGGGGCCACTATGGGGCAGAATACTGTGTGCAAGGGCCACTATGGGGAATAATAGTTTGTGCAGGAATGCAGTTTGTGTGGGAGGGCGGTTGGCAGGGGGGTCCCATGTCAAATGTTCGCCTTGGGGCCCAGCCATTGCTAGTTACGCCACTGAGTCCAGTATAGGTACAATCTATTTATGGCTGTGTTGTTATGGAAACCTGGTAAATTAAATGTGAACTTACAGTGCAAAAGTATTCGGCCCCCTTGAACTTTTCAACCTTTTGCCACATTTCAGGCTTCAAACATAAGGATATAAAATTTTAATTTTTTGGTGAAGAATCAACAACAAGTGGGACACAATTGTGAAGTGGAACGAAATTTATTGGTTATTTTAAACTTTTGTAAAAAATAAAAAACTGAAAAGTGGGGCATGCAATATTATTCAGCCCCTTTACTTTCAGTGCAGCAAACTCACTCTAGAAGTTCAGTGAGGATCTCTGAATGATCCAATGTTGTCCTAAATGACTGATGGTGATAAATATAATCCACCTGTGTGTAATCGAGTCTCCGTATAAATCCACCTGCTCTGTGATAGTCTCAGGGTTCTGTTTAAAGCACAGAGAGCATCATGAAGACCAAGGAACACACCAGGCAGGTCCGTGATACTGTTGTGGAGAATTTTAAAGCCGGATTTGGATACAAAAAGATTTCCCAAACTTTAAACATCCCAAGGAGCACTGTCCAAGCAATCATATTGAAATGGAAGGAGTATCAGACCACTGCAAATCTACCAAGACCTCTAAACTTTCATCTCAAACAAGGAGAAGACTGATCAGAGATGCAGCCAAGAGGCCCATGATCACTCTGCATGAACTGCAGAGATCTACAGTAGAGGTGGGAGAGTCTGTCCATAGGACAACAATCAGTTGTACACTGCACAAATCTGGCCTTTATGGAAGAGTGGCAAGAAGAAAGCCATTTCTCAAAGATATCCATAAAAAGTCTAATTTAAAGTTTGCCACAAGCCACCTGGGAGACATGCCAAACATGTGGAAGAAGGTGCTCTGGTCAGATGAAACCAAAATCGAACTTTTTGGCCACAATGCAAAACGATATGTTTGGCGTAAAAAGCAACACAGCTCATCACCCTGAACACACCCTGGCTGCATCATGGTTTGGTCCTGCTTTTCTTCAGCAGGGACAGGGAAGATGGTTAAAATTGATGGGAAGATGGATGGAGCCAAATACAGGACCATTCTGGAAGAAAACCTGTTGGAGTCTACAAAAGACCTGAGACTGGGATGGAGATTTATCTTCCAACAAGACAATGATCCCAAACATAAAGCAAAATTTACAATGGAATGGTTCACTAATAAACGTATCCAGGTGTTAGAATGGCCAAGTCAAAGTCCAGACCTGAATCCAATCGAGAATCTGTGGAAAGAGCTGAAAACTGCTGTTCACAAACGCTCTCCATCCAACCTCACTGAGCTCGAGCTGTTTTCCAAGGAAGAATGGGCAAGAATTTCAGTTTCTCGATGTGCAAAACTGATAGAGACATACCCCAAGCGTCTTGCAGCTGTAATTGCAGCAAAAGGTGGCGCTACAAAGTATTAACTTAAGGGGGCCGAATAATTTGGCACGCCCCACTTTTTCAGTTTTTTATTTTTTACAAAAGTTTAAAATATCCAATAAATTTCGTTCCACTTCACGATTGTGTCCCACTTGTTGTTGATTCTTCACCAAAAAATTAAAATTTTATATCCTTATACTGTATCTCAGGAACGGTAGGTCCAAGAGAGCTGAGACCCAGTCTAAAATATTCCCGGACACCTGATGTACATGTGTGCCAAATTTGGTGAGGATCGGTCCAGTCGTTTGGTTGCGCATAAAGAACAGACAGACAGATAGACAGACAGACAGAAACTCTTTTTTATATATATAAGATACTAGAGGAAGGACCCGGCTTCGCACGGGTATATTTCATTTTTTGTTTGTGTAGTGACCCCATAAGAATTGGCCAGTTTTGCACATGACATCCAGTATGGCAGTCCAGTATAGGTATAGTCTATTTATGGCCTTGTTGCTATGGAAACCTGGTAAATGAAATGTGAACTTACATTGGCTAATACACGTCATATGACTGAATATTTAAGGACCTGCGAACTGCTATTGACTCATACAGGACATAAATAGCTTGGTTGCTATGGAAACCTGGTGTAAAGCTGTGTGTATGTCAAGACTGAACCTGCGATTTTCCATTGGTCCATAAGTGTCATGTGATCATGTGCATCTCAGTTTGGATATCAGTGAAAAACCTGCGATCGGTTGTTATGGAAAACCTGGAGTAAAGCTGTGTGTATGTGACCTTGTGTAACAGTGTCATCCACAGCGCCCTGCCCCTTTGAAGCTGACCTACAGCAGTGAAGAAAAATGGCTGGGTTGTTATTGAAACCTGGAGTGCAGCTGTGTGCATGTGGCTGACAAAGCTTTGTCAGATTGGAGACGGGCTTGAGTCTGCTGGGGAGTTTCAGCAGCTCGCTGTTGTCTGTAACATACCTTATCAGATTGGAGACAGGCTTGGGACTGCTGAGAGTTTTCATTAGCTCGAGCAGCAGCCATGCGTTTCGCTGCAGGGGACATGAGTAGTTTAAAAAACATTTCAATTTATAAGAATGCTGAAATCCAGTATGGCAGTCCAGTCAGTGGCGTAAATACCGGTTTAGCAGTGGTAGCAGCTGCCACAGGGCCCGGGACATTAGGGGACCCGGCTGGCCTCTGATGTTTTTTTTTTTTTTTAACACCAGCAGGTAACGGGCCCTATTTACTTACCGATCCCCACTCCTGCTCACGGCTGCCTGCACTTCACCTTCTGCAGAGGCGGCTGTGAGCAGGAGCGGGGATTGGTAAGTAAGGCCTGTGGGCCGTGAACCCCACAAACACTGCTATCATTATACTCTGGGGTCTTTTCAGCAGACTTCGGGCCTCCTTGGTGGTGTCCCAGATGTCGGTGGGCCAGTCCGACGTCATTATGCGTTGCGATACATGCCTGACTCACGTGACATCTGGTCCAACATTGAAGAAGTAGCGGTAAGTGCGCATAATACTATATGAAGGAGCCACTATGATACTGTGTGCAGGGGCCACTATGGGGCAGAATACTGTGTGCAAGGGCCACTATGGGGCCCAATAGTGTATGCAGGGGCCACTATGGGGCATAATAGTGTGTGCAGAAATGCAGTTTGTGTGCGTGGGGGGTTGCCGGGGGGGGGGGTCCCATGTCAAATGTTCGCCTTGGGGCCCTGCCATTGCTAGTTACGCCACTGAGTCCAGTATAGATACAGTCTATTTATGGCTGTGTTATTATGGAAACCTGGTAAATTAAATGTGAACTTATATAGGCTGATACACGTGATATGACTGAATATTTAAGGTCCTGTGAACTGCTATTCACTAAGGGTGGGTTCACACCTGCGCTTCAGTCCGTCCGTTGCCAATCCGAGTGAAAATCTCGGCGAACGGATTGGCATCGGATTCAGACAGGTCAGCGACGCATTGGTTAAAAACCCATTCATTTGAATGAGTTTTTAAAGCAATGCGAGGGTGTCCGATTGCACCCTCTGCGCTGCGAATCCTTTTTTTTTCGTCGGAAACAAAGTCGGACATGCAGGACTTCGTGTCCGAGGAAAAAAAAACGGTTTCGCAGCGCATAGGGTGCAATCGGACACCCTTGCATTGCTTTAAAAACTCATTCAAATGAATGGGTTTTTAACCAATGCGTCGCTGACCTGTCTGTATCCGATGCCAATCCCGTTCGCCGAGATTTTCTCTCGGATTGGCAATGGACGGACTGAAGAGCAGGTGTGAACCCACCCTAATACAGGTCATACATAGCTTGGTTGCTATGGAAACCTGTGTGCCTGAGGAGAGTATGGGGCATAATAGTGTGTGCAGGAATGCAGTTTGTGGGGGGGGGGGGGTTGCCGGGGGGGACCCCATGTCAAATGTTCGCCTTGGGGCCCTGCCATTGCTAGTTACGCCACTGAGTCCAGTATAGGTACAGTCTATTTATGGCTGTGTTATTATGGAAACCTGGTAAATTAAATGTGAACTTATATTGGCTGATACATGTGATATGACTGAATATTTAAGGTCCTGTGAACTGCTATTCACTAATACAGGTCATACATAGCTTGGTTGCTATGGAAACCTGTGTGTCTGAGGAGAGTAAGCCCCTGCGAGCTGTTATTGGCTGATAAGGGACATGTGACCGTGTGTATGGCAGTTGGAATGTGAGTGAAAGACTTGCAGGCTTGTATAGACTAATGCTGGTCATTTTTTGGGAATACTGTACCTCAGGAACGGTACATCCAAGAGAGCTGAGACCCAGTCTATAATATTCCCGGACACCTGATGTACATGTGTGCCAAATTTGGTGAGGATTGGTCCAGTCGTTTGGTCGCGCATAAAGAACAGACAGACAGACAGACAGACAGAAACTCTTTTTTATATATATAAGATACTAGAGGAAGGACCCGGCTTCGCACGGGTATATTTCATTTTTTGTTTGTGTAGTGACCCCATAAGAATTGGCCAGTTTTGCACTTGACATCCAGTATGGCAGTCCAGTATAGGTATAGTCTATTTATGGCTGTGTTGCTATGGAAACCTGGTAAATGAAATGTGAACTTACATTGGCTAATACACGTCATATGACTGAATATTTAAGGACCTGCGAACTGCTATTGACTCATACAGGACATAAATAGCTTGGTTGCTATGGAAACCTGGTGTAAAGCTGTGTGTATGTCAAGACTGAACCTGCGATTTTCCATTGGTCCATAAGTGTCATGTGATCATGTGCATCTCAGTTTGGATATCAGTGAAAAACCTGCGATCGGTTGTTATGGAAAACCTGGAGTAAAGCTGTGTGTATGTGACCTTGTGTAACAGTGTCATCCACAGCGCCCTGCCCCTTTAAAGCTGACCTACAGCAGTGAAGAAAAATGGCTGGGTTGTTATTGAAACCTGGAGTGCAGCTGTGTGCATGTGGCTGACAAAGCTTTGTCAGATTGGAGACGGCTTGGGTCTGCTGGGGAGTTTCAGCAGCTCGCTGTTGTCTGTAACATACCTTATCAGATTGGAGACAGGCTTGGGACTGCTGAGAGTTTTCATTAGCTCGAGCAGCAGCCATGCGTTTCGCTGCAGGGGACATGAGTAGTTTAAAAAACATTTCAATTTATAAGAATGCTGAAATCCAGTATGGCAGTCCAGTAAGTGGCGTAAATACCGGTTTAGCAGTGGTAGCAGCTGCCACAGGGCCCGGGACATTAGGGGACCCGGCTGGCCTCTGATGTTTTTTTTTTTTTGTAACACCAGCAGGTAACGGGCCCTATTTACTTACCGATCCCCACTCCTGCTCACGGCCGCCTGTACTTCACCTTCTGCAGAGGCAGCTGTGAGCAGGAGCGGGGATTGGTAAGTAAGGCCTGTGGGCCGTGAACCCCACAAACACTGCTATCACTATACTCTGGGGTCTTTTCAGCAGGCTTCGGGCCTCCTTGGTGGCGTCCCAGATGTCGGTGGGCCAGTCCGACGTCATTATGCGTTGCGATACATGCCTGGCTCACGTGACATCTGGTCCAACATTGAAGAAGTAGCGGGAAGTGCGCATAATACTATATGAAGGAGCCACTATGATACTGTGTGCAGGGGCCACTATGGGGCAGAATACTGTGTGCAAGGGCCACTATGGGGCCTAATAGTGTATGCAGGGTTCACTATGGGGCATAATAGTGTGTGCAGAAATGCAGTTTGTGTGCGTGGGGGGTTGCCGGGGGGGGGGTCCCATGTCAAATGTTCGCCTTGGGGCCCTGCCATTGCTAGTTATGCCACTGAGTCCAGTAGAGGTACAGTCTATTTATGGCTGTGTTGTTATGGAAACCTGGTAAATTAAATGTGAACTTATATTGGCTGATACACGTGATATGACTGAATATTTAAGGTTCTGTGAACTGCTATTCACTAAGGGTGGGTTCACACCTGCGCTTCAGTCCGTCCGTTGCCAATCCGAGTGAAAATCTCGGCGAATGGGATTGGCATCGGATACAGACAGGTCAGCGACGCATTGGTTAAAAACCCATTCATTCGCACCCTCTGCGCTGCAAATCCTTTTTTTTTCGTCGGAAACAAAGTCGGACATGCAGGACTTCGTGTCCGAGGAAAAAAAAAACATAGCTTGGTTGCTATGGAAACCTGTGTGCCTGAGGAGAGTAAGCGCCTGCGAGCTGTTATTGGCTGATAAGGGACATGTGATCGTGTGTATGGGAATATTTTTTGGGAATACTGTACCTCAGGAACGGTACGTCCAAGAGAGCTGAGACCCAGTCTATAATATTTCCGGACACCTGATGTACATGTGTGCCAAATTTGGTGAGGATCGGTCCAGTCGTTTGGTCGCGCATAAAGGACAGACAGACAGACAGACAGACAGGAACTCATTTTTATATATATAAGAGATATATATATATATATATATATATATATATATATATATATATCAGTGGCAACATCAACATCAGTGGCAGTACAGTACAGTATAAATACTAATTAAAATAGAACATGATGGAGCAGGCTACAGAAGATTTCTGCATTGGTGATGGCAGCTGTAGCAACATCAGTTACAGTACAATATGGAATAGAATAGACTCATCATGACTGTAAGGGAATTGCTGCTGCTGGTACTCCCTGGGGGGAGGGACACAACAAGACAGTGAACCCTAAACTGAACCCTCCCACTGTCCCTGGCTAACTTGCCTGATCTGTCCTAGGCGACAGCCAGCAACTGGTCGACGGTCCCTTCTTAATATAAGTGACAACACAGAACGCAGACAGGATTAACAACAACAAAAGAGAGGTCAGCTAGCCAAGGGGTCAGTAACAGACGAGCAATGCAGTACACAATCAAAATCCAAGATAATAGTCAAAGTCAACGCCAGAGGTCAGGAATAGGAATACAGGTAACAAAACAGCAAGGAGTAATAGCCAGTACGCATGAGGCAATAGCAAGTGCCAATGTGAATGAGAGCAAACAATAAATAGGAAGGAAGAACCCGCTCCAGATTTGATAGGAAGATAGGCTGTCAATCACACAGGTAAGGCTAAGATTAACTATTTGAGGAGCAGAAAGAAACAAGGTGCAGGAGACGGGTATGGCTGAAATTCAATGACATAGTAGTAGTACTAGGACAGTGTTCAGACTGAGCAACAAGAACCTTAAGCAAAGAATCAAACTGAACACGCCTCCTCTGCTGCAGCATGGTGGGGCAGAGAACCAAACAGGCAGAGACTTTACAATGACCATGACTAGAGATGAGCGAATTTTGAAAAAATTTGATTCTACTGATTCTCCGAAGTTTCCAAAACAATTCGATTCGATCCGAATTAATTTGCAGCGAATCGTGTTAACCCCTTCCCGACATCCACACTAATAGTAGGGTGCTACCGGTAAGGACTTCCCGCAAAACACGGCGGAAGCATGGTGCGCACATAGAAACTGTGTGTGCACCCTGCTTTGCGGGTGTCAGCCGTATGTAACAGCTAATACTGTCCTCTAATACCTGTGGTCAGAGCTGAGCTCTGATCGTGGATGTTAACCCCTGAGATGCCGCGGTCAAACATGACTGCGGAATCTCAGGGGCCTTATTATATATTGGGGTCCCAATCGGACACCCTGCAACTTTTTCGGGTGGTGCCACTGCTCCTATTCAGCAGCCCGGGGTCTGACCAATGATCCCGGGTCTGCCACATCGCTGTCCCTCCCCCCCCCATTGAAGCAGCGATCAGATATCACTGCTTCAATCCCCCACATTGAAGCAGCGATCAGATATTGCTGCTTCAATCCATCCAAATTCATCAATCCATCCAAAATTTCCCAAGAAAAGAGAAACAGCATCATGTAGCTCATCGATCGCGGTCTCTCGGCCAACACAATTTCCAAACCGCATCATGTGAGTGCCATGACAGTTGGAAGAATACAAAATAAAGTCTGTCCATCCATTCAAATGCCAAGAGGTGAACGTCCTGGCAAAAGATGAGTCAACAAGTCAGTTCATCACAATGTCTATCAGTTCTGATGCGACAAACACGACAGTGGAGGTGGCTCATATGCTTCGTAATAGTAAGATTACAGGCATCCATGCATGCACTGTGCGATGCGAGTTATATAAGTCTGGAATGGTGGCTTGAAAAAAGGTCAAGAATCGTCACTGGAATTGCAATACCATACTATATTTTGACTGCAAGACTAGAGTTTGAGTCCCATAAAAATTAGAAGGGCTAACTGGAAGTAGGAAGAGCATGTTATGTGTCAGAAACTGAAGAACGAGAAATCAGCATCAAAATTATTTATGCTTACATGATAGAGATATCATGCAAATATTTTCAACACATCCATGAAAAATTAGGAAGTTTTGCTACTTGATGTTATTCACTCCTGTGTGTTCCTGTCTACATCATCTGAGAAAGGGCTGCTAAAGCAGACCAAACCAACTCACAGTGACACTTTACTAGCCACCATCAAACTCATTTACCAATTATTATCTAATCATACTTTCAGCATATTTATAGTAATGAAATTAGAAATAGATTGTATCAGAACCAAGAACAATCCCACACTGAGAACACTATGGAACCGGTTATGTACAGATGTTCAAAGAGTCTGATGAATCCATAATGTGAGCCTAAAATTATGAAAGTGATTAGTCTACTTGCTAGCAAAATCCTTTAAATCCTCTTACTTATTCTTAATGATATTTGGTAATGTAGTAACAAACCAAATAAATCTAATATTAATAAAATGTAACATGCTGCCTGCAGTCACTTCTCTAATTCTTCCTGCAGCTTGTTTACTTCTTCAAGATTACAATGAAAAGTTTATGAATTATAAAATAATAATTTGATATTAATGTGTCTGTAAGAAATGAGCTGGATATTTCCAGCTGTGGCAGGAAGTATGTGTACTGGGATCCATCTGAAATTGAAGAACCAATAGCTTTTAATGCTCAATTAGACTTTTAGCACTTTTCCTGCATTTCAGTGCACCTGCAGCTATGTTGAATATACCAATGATTTAGATACAACAATATTGTAATTATATTGCCAAGACAAAGTGAATATTGAAATAGAGTTTACCATTTGAAATTGGTGAAAACTTTGTCTATTGAAGGGTTTTTCCTACATATGATGTTTATCAGATAGCCACAGGGTAGGTTATAAATATCTAGTTGCTGTGGGCTCCACCACTGTGACCCCACCAATCAGTAGAAAGGGGGTCCTGAGCTTTCATTCCTCCTATTCCTCCTCCTTGTATGACTGCAGTGTAAATGGAGTGGTGGGTTCTTTTGGTACAGTAATATTACTTCAATGAATGTGTGATGATGTTGAATGGTACTATTTTTCAATGTGCATTTTAACCACCAAGGTGCCTTTCAGTTACCCTCATATTCCCAATTCCCCCTTTCCCCCTGTGATGATTCTGCCTAAATATGGCCATAACTCAGCTGTATTTTGGTCTCTGGGTATAGGATATCCCTTCTTGCTTGCTTGCATACTGTGCGCAGCTACAAGCCTAGGTGCATATTGGCAGTAGCGGCCAGGCTGGAACAATAGGGCTCCATTGTATTCCTATACAGCCCTGGCTGATCAAACAATAGTGCATTGTTCAAGCCTGGGCTGTTGATCAGATATGACTCAATTCACTTTGTCTCAGCTCTATACAAAAGATCTGGATTTGATTGAATTAACTCATCAGACATACTGTCGCCGGTGACCTCACTCTGGGAGGTGGCATAAAGGGTATAAAAGATGAGGTAAGAGGTCTGTGGGAGGAGACTATCACTAAGAGATTGATGCTATGTAGACTATCACTAAGAGATCATGCTATGAAGACTGTGCTGGGATCATGCTACAGAGTTGTTACAGACAGACCATGAGGAGTTTTTTGTGATTGACTATTGGACTAATGCTGAGAGACTGTTATGAGAGCATGCAGGCGGGATTATCGTTTTAATGCCACATGCTGAAAAGCCTCCACTGGTGACTCACACATGCCATGTGTGAGTGTTGGACTATAGAACCACATCAAGGACATATGTGGTAAAGTAATTATTCACCTTTAATCCCTTTTATTTTATTTGTACTGTATCTTGTAACCAGTAACTGTTAATGCTTGCATATATCTGCATATCTGTTCTGATCTGTATATGTTAGATTTTAATACCGACCCATTTAGGGGTTAATAAATATATAAAATTTAGAAGGCTTGTCTTGTATTTATCTGGTGAATCCGGCACTCACTGGCGGTGAGTGTGGTTTTTATATGAAAGAGGACTCAGGTGGGGCCACAGCGGTGTTGGCGCACGGAGGATCTTTCACAAGCCCTATTGTTCCAGCCTGGCCGCTACTGCCAATATGCACCTAGGCTTGTAGCTGCGCACAGTATGCAAGCAAGCAAGAAGGGATATCCTATACCCAGAGACCAAAATACAGCTGAGTTATGGCCATATTTAGGCAGAATCATCACATCTCCCCCTTTAGATGGCTCTTGCAGGAAGCACCTCCGCCTCCAGCTTCTCAGGCTCTGGCCCCAAGGCTTCCTCACTTCCCCCCGGGGTCCCAGCAAACTCGGGCCTTGTCAGACTCCGAGGGTGGTTGAGCGCCACGCGCATTCAATATGTCCAGACTAGGGTCAGCTTGGACAGCCTCTCTGAACTCTTGGCTGGAGTGAGACAAAAGAGAGGTGCATGTTACATAGCTGCCGGCCCCTTCTGTCTCTCTAGTCTGACTAGGGGCACTTCTAAGGCCCAGGCTCTGAGCCACGTACACTTGGCTACCTCCTGCCTGTTCCGGGTCCGCTTTCTGAGTGCGGGCATCCCGTAGCTTTACCCTCATGACCTCAGGCCCTTGGGATACCATTCCAGAGATCCCATCCCGGCAATCTCTGCTCTCCTGGCTACCCTTGGCCTGCTCTCTCAGGGTCTTCCCCACACTAGCCGCTAGTTGGGAGAGTTCTAGGGGGTTCTGCACCTCCCCCTTTGCTTCCAAACCTACATCCTGTTCCTCCTGTACTTGGGTGGGTGATGGTGATACCTTGGGCAAATGACTGAGATCATGCTTCCCCAAAACATCCCCCCCACAATACATTGACAGGTAATACATTGGACATACCCTCTTCTTGGATCACATCTCCAGTACCCCATGCCATCTGCACTTGGGCCATGGGCACTCCTGGAATAGAACTGGACAGAAGAGATGTGTATGTCTCATACAGGCCGGACTCCTCCGGCTTCAAGGGAGTGAGGCTAGTCATGGCGGTCTCAGCACCGACTCCAGGTGGTGTAGGGTCCAACGGTTCAAGGGTCGGAACGCCCTCCACCCTTGTAGCACTCTGGCTGCGGGCTAACACCGCACTACCAGCAGCCCGTCCCTCACCTGGATCGGCCATGAGATCCCCATAGCCTACCTGACCACCTGGCACATGGTCAGTAGTTGGGTGCTTATCGGATACACTGGACGAAATAGTAGAAGTAGCTTCCAGTGACTCAGAAGAGCTACCCTGTACATTTTCACAACAAGCATTGGCAATTACATTGACAGTACCTTCATTAGCAATTGTTAATTCACACCGGGCCTCAATGAGATTTGTGGTAGACAGATTAACAAGCTGGGAGGGCGACGCCCCCGCAGATGTGGGTGTGTCTACAGACTTAGTCTCATTGGTTCCTAGCACCGGAGGAAACAAAGCATCACTAACATTTTTGCTGAGCTGGGTTGCAGGAAGTTCAGTTGCATTTTCCCTGCTCTCAGCTGAAGGCAACTCATTAGCAGGTACACTTACTGCCATGGGAAGTATCTCAGAGGAGGGGTTACGGGCCCTCTCTGCAGATATGACAGACACATTATCAGCATTAATCATAGACAGTCCATCACAGTAAATTGGGTTGCTCCCCACCCCATATTGGGACATCATAGGTCCCAAATCAGTTCCCAACAGTACATTATTAGTCAAATCAGTCAATAGTCCCACAGTCCGTATTCCCTTTCCTGCACCCACATCCAGATACACAGATGGGCCACCTGCTGTGGCTTGGGAAGCAGGGAAGTTCTCAGGGCGGTTGGGGCACTCCTTCTTGAAATGTCCTGTCGGGTTACAGGCATGGCCCCGCCGCACCTCCCCTTGGGGTTTGGGGAAGGTCACTAGGGTGCCCAGAGTTCTTGGGACAGGGGAGGGACCACCCGGGGCATAGTTTGTCTCACCCGACCTGACGACAGACGGCTGTGGTGAACTCCGGCCTGACTTCTCCTTCCAACTTGAGGGTCTCTGCAGGGTTGTTGGAGTTTGCGCCTGCTGGGAGAGCTCCCTCCTTTTGAGCTCAAGCCGATACTGCCATTCTGCTGCCTTCCTCTCTCTCTCTGCCTGTCGCTCAGCAGCCTGCCGTTCTCGTTCTGCAGCTTTCCTCTCTCTCTCTGCCTGTCGCTCAGCAGCCTCACGATCAGCCTGCCGTTCTCGTTCTGCAGCTTTCCTCTCTCTCTCTGCCTGTCGCTCAGCAGCCTCACGATCAGCCTGCCGTTCTCGTTCTGTGGCCTGCCGTTCTCGTTCTACAGCTTCCTGAAAACAGTGCAACGCCTGCTGGTATATGTTAGGGTACCTGGTGCTTAAGTGCTGCAGGGCCATTTGCCAGACTGAAGCCATTCCCCCAGCAAGGCTGAGGCTACTGGTCCCTCCTGGTGAAGTAATCCTTGGGATCGGGCTGCTTGCTGCACTTCCTGGCCTAGCCCCAAAATCAGGACTCTGCTCGATTCTCTGCATGGCTGTGGATGCCTCCATTTCAGCCATACGCTCAGGATCTCCAAAAGCCTGGTTCAGCAGTTCTGGAGATCTGCTTCTGAGCCCACTAGCCATCCACTGGTATTTGCCAAATAAAAGATAGGATAGAATACAAAGAGTAAGGGAGGGGGAACAGCACTGTATCAAACTTTCACTGTATCTTAATGCTTGCTTTAATACCGAGCTTGTCTCATAGGATTACCCTAATCCCCAGCATGTGAGTGATATAGGTCACCAACACACGCCGTTTATCCTAAGATCCCACTGCTGCCACCAATGTGAAAGATCCTCTGTGCGCCAACACCGCTGTGGCCCTACCTGAGTCCTCTTTCATATAAAAACCACACTCACCGCCAGTGAGTGCCGGGTTCACCAGATAAATACAAGGCAAGCCTTCTAAATTTTATATATTTATTAACCCCTAAATGGGTCGGTATTAAAATCTAACATATACAGATCAGAACAGATATGCAGATATATGCAAGCATTAACAGTTACTGGTTACAAGATACAGTACAAATAAAATAAAAGGGATTAAAGGTGAATAATTACTTTACCACATATGTCCTTGATGTGGTTCTATAGTCCAACACTCACACATGGCATGTGTGAGTCACCAGTGGAGGCTTTTCAGCATGTGGCATTAAAACGATAATCCCACCTGCATGCTCTCATAACAGTCTCTCAGCATTAGTCCAATAGTCAATCACAAAAAACTCCTCATGGTCTGTCTGTAACAACTCTGTAGCATGATCCCAGCACAGTCTTCATAGCATGATCTCTTAGTGATAGTCTACATAGCATCAATCTCTTAGTGATAGTCTCCTCCCACAGACCTCTTACCTCATCTTTTATACCCTTTATGCCACCTCCCAGAGTGAGGTCACCGGCGACAGTACGTCTGATGAGTTAATTCAATCAAATCCAGATCTTTTGTATAGAGCTGAGACAAAGTGAATTGAGTCATATCTGATCAACAGCCCAGGCTTGAACAATGCACTATTGTTTGATCAGCCAGGGCTGTATAGGAATACAATGGAGCCCTATTGTTCCAGCCTGGCCGCTACTGCCAATATGCACCTAGGCTTGTAGCTGCGCACAGTATGCAAGCAAGCAAGAAGGGATATCCTATACCCAGAGACCAAAATACAGCTGAGTTATGGCCATATTTAGGCAGAATCATCACACCCCCCCTTTCTGATTAGTGATCAGACATGCTTGTTGCTGTTCCATTTAAAGTCTATTGGGTTGATGGGGACAGATACATTAATTTCTGCATATTTTAGGATGTAATGTTAAATCGCTGAGTTGGAATCATAAAGAGCCATTCAATGAATGTCAAACTCCTTATCCAAAACCCAATAACAGTTATTTATCATTAAGCTACTGTACCCTTAAAGAAAGTCTGTCAGCAATAAAGTCATTATAAACCTAATCCCAGTACCTTTTCGAGGTGATTTTATAGTTATCAAATATACCTCGGTTATTCAACTTGGGAGCTCCAGTTTAACATAAATTGCTGTTTTATTCATATGAAAATGATGGGAAAAGTGTTTTGGGGACATACCTCAGCTTGCCTGGGCTTTGGTCTCAACTATAGATACCTGGACAAAGCACTTTACCCTCATTTGCATATGAAAGAAACAGTGTTTTACATGAAAACAGAATAACAAATATTTAGAAACTGTAGTATCACTCCTACAAGCTACTGGGGTTGTTTTTAACAATTTACTGGTGACAGACAACCTATAAGCATAATTATAACGCCTATAAGCAAACAACTGTTAGGATTCCTTTGTTCTTTTTCTGCATGTAAATATTTTTTTTTTAACCAGTATTTACCAGTATTTTTTTTTACCAATATCACAACATTTTGAACAACATATTTTGTCTTGTAACAATCCAATGCATAGAGCTGGCAGTGTTAAAAAAAAAAACAAAACAAAAAAACTCAAACAAAATACTAAAAATGCAATGCAAAAACAACCCAAAACTGCTTTCTTTGTAGTGCATTAAAGTAATTAGAGATTGAATTTTTCAAAATTCGCCAAATTCTCCGATTTGATTCAAATTAATTTGCGGTGATTTGCGTTTAAAAAAAACAGCTATTTCCTGGCTGCAGAGAGCCTGTATAGTGGTGTAGAACATGCTGCAGAAGATGCATATCGGCACCCCCCGATCTCGCCACGGGGGGTGCCAAGGGTGACATGTAACATAGCGGAACCCCTTGGATGCCACGGTCACGTTTGACTGCGGCATCCAAGGGGTTAAAACCCGCGATCGGAGCTGTGCTCCGACCCGGGGTTATGGAGCAGGGTGTTAGCTGTCAATTACAGCTAACACCAGCTCCCAATGCCATAGGTGGTCGCAAAGGGATTAAAGGGCTGTGACATCACAGGGCTGGCTGGCTGCTGATTGGCTGCATGCATGGCATTGTTGGTGAACCTGCGTTCCCAGAGTTCCTTGCCCCATGTCCTAACATACAGCAGCCATTTTATGAAAAAATGCGATTGGTTACCACGAAGCATGAGGAAATCCGGATTCGATGCGAATCGATTATTTCCTGAAATTTGGATCGAATTCCACTTCGTCAGCTTCGATTCGCTCATCTCTAAAAGTAATATGTGGCCACATAAAAATGCTAAAAAATAAATGCTGAAAAAAATGTGTGAAACCGCTTTTACAAAGCACCTTTTCAGTGGCTTCAAATTATCCTCATCCTTTCTCAATAAAGCTTTTACTGTTCCCACTGTACAGTCCTACAAACTCCTCAAACAGGAGCAACACACAAAGCTCTGGAGCATTTTGGCACTTTCTTTTTTTATCATCTGTAAGAAATATAATACTTTGTTGATTACATGTTATTTATTACATGCAGTATGTAAGGGAGTTAAACTCGACATTAAGCCAGCCACAGTACAGGACATTATGCTGAACAACATCATCTTTAGATACTTGAATAGATGCACAATTTCCTCAATTTTAAGAAACAAATGAGGCTCAAGTGAAATGGAGATATGTCAGAGCCTCCAAGGACTCCAGCTGGGAAATGCCAGGTGCATGTGTGGGAATTCAACAAGAAGCATCATAGTTGTTGGATAGGAAGAGCCCTTGGAGGCTCCATTGTACTTGAGCCTCACTTATGTATTTTTAAAAATGACTTTTTCAAAGAAATAGTGTACCTATAGAACTATCTAAAAGTATGATGGTGCTCAGCATAATGTCCCCTACAATTTACCACGGCGATTTTGATATTGAGTTTCCTTATGACAGCTTCCTTTAATGTAATTTATGTAAAAGAACAGGAGCAGTGTTAAATATTCCATATAGCAATTGGTAATTTACCTGAATTAATTGGTAGTCTTACCTGAATTGGTAAATACCTGAATCTTATAACCATCAAATGAGAGCATAATGGTAAATTGTGAAGAACAGGCTTAAACTAGAAATCCTACTAGAATAAAATAATAATACTAAAAGGAAAATAGAACAAGATGATTACAGTTGAGAAAATCAAATCCCTATGCAAGTTCACTATTTTTATGCTGCAGTCTGGTCCCTCTTTGACTTTGGGCAACTTTCCATAATAAATCTTTTCACACTTTGTTCTGCCTGGAAACATTTTGAGTCCTTTTATTAAATAATGCACATCAGCTCCGCTCCTGAACATATGCCAAGATAAAAGAGTTCTAGGAATTGTATTTTGCTTAAAAGCAAGAAGTGAGATCACGAGAGTGGCCTCCAATCACAGGCCGAGAATATGAAACATTTCCACTGAACATAGAGAAGCCTATTTTATCTTAGACCTTATTTTGTTATGTTTCTTAGGATATATATTAGCACCATGCCGTTTACAATACACTTTATGTGCACATGCTTGATTTATAGCCTTGTTTTTTGTAAAGTGTTACCTATTTAGAATTGTTACTTTGACATTTTTGCAAACATATGTTTGGATCTGTTCTTATTAGATGGAAATATATTCTTAACCAAAATGTTTGGATTATTGCCAGTGCTTTGATTGAGAAAATAATGTATTTTGGAACTGTGTTTTTAAGTTTTACATTTGGCAGGAAGTTATATACATTTATGGAGTACCTGCAATGTAATCTGCACAAAATCTGAATACATTGCCTGTTTTGAGGATGATTTTGTTAAGTCTTTCATGTTGTAAAGGATTCTGTTACTTTTGAAAACATCAAATACTACTTTTTGACTAAGGATTAACTATTTAATGACAGTGAGCATTATTGCTATTCCTCCAGAATAGATGTGGCACTCTCAATAGTCGTGCTATGCTAGGTGCTAGTTCTTGACTCTCTCCAAAGTAGATTGAAAGGGGTTACCCGTAAAAAGAGACTAGAGCCTGCCTTATTTTTCAGAAACAGTGCCACTCTTGTCGATAGGCTGTGTCTTGAATTGCAACCCTTCCCAAGTCAAGTAAAAATGTTTCAGATCTCCAGAATCAGTCATATCCAAGCAAGGGGCGCACCGCTAATGAGGCGAAGTGAGGCGGCCGCCTCAGGCGGCACTGTCCTTCACTGTCTGCGGGGCGGCATTTTTTACTTTATTTTTACCGTAAAGCAGCCCAGGACAGGCCGCTTTACCTGTCCTGGGCTGGTTTACGAGACGTTCGCATCACAGTGTAGGCAGCGATGCAATGACGTCATCGCGCCTCCTACGATGAGACACAGACATCACGGACAAGAAGAGGAGGTGGCGGCTCCATCAAGGCATCGCAGGTAGGTGAGGAGAACTTTTTTTTTTATATATAAATAGGCCGCAACCTGCTGGAGTGTCCCTAGCAGGTAACGGCCTAATTATTTACCTACCCCGTGTCTGCTCGTGGCCGCCCCCGCTTCTGCTATGGGACGCAGAAGGCAAAGTGGATGCCGCTGTGAGCAGCCACGGGCATTGGTAAGTGAGGCCGCAGGCCTCAAATACTACTATTATTATACTTAGGGATCTTTTCAGACCCCAGAGTATAATAATCGGAGGCCCAGGGGAGGTGAGGGAACATAAAAACCATTGCTACTTACGTCTCCTGCGATCCGATGCAGGCTTGGGCCCTCTGGTGACGTTATCAGGTCGCGTCGCCGGCCTGATAACATGACGTGTGTGCGCAATTAAACTGGGCTGAAAGCTGCAGGAAGTGCACCGGTGTCCAGGATAGGTAAGTAACACTGATTTTTATGTTTGTCACCTCCCCTGGGTCTCTGATCATTGTACTCTGGGGTCTGAAAAGACCTCAGAGTATAATAATAGTTCATGGGTGGGCAGCTATGGGGCATAATACCGTGTGCAGGGGCCACTGTGGAGCTTAATACCAGTGCAGGGGCCACTGTGGAGCATAATGCCGAGTGCAGGGGCCACTATAGAGCATAATACCATGTGCTGAGGCCGCTATGGAGCATAGTACCGTGTGCAGGGGACACTATGGGGCATAATACCCTGTGCAGGGGCCACTGTGGAGCATAATAGCCTGTGCAGGGGCCACTATGAAGCATAATACCAGTGCAGGGGCTACTATGGAGCATAATACCGTGTGCAGGGGCTACTATGGAGCATAATACCGTGTATAGGGGACAATATGGGGTATAATACCGTGTGCAGGGGCCACTAGGGAGCATAATACTGTGTGCAGGAGTTGCTGTGGAACATAATACCATGTGCAGTGGCCACTGTGGAGCATAATATCGTGTGCAGGGGTCACTATGGAGCATAATACCATGTGCAGGGGCCACTATGGAGCATAATACCATGTGCAGGGGTCACTATGGAGCATAATACCGTTTGCAGGGGCCACTATGGAGCATAATACCATGTGCAGGGGCCACTGCGAGGCATAATACTGTGTGCAGGGGCCACTATGGAGCATAATACCAGTGCAGGGACCACTATTGAGCATAATACCGTGTGCAGGGGCCACTATGGAGCATAATACCATGTACAGGGGCCAATATGGGGCATAATACTGTGTGCAGGAGCCACTAGGGAGCATAATACTGCGTGCAGGAGTTGCTGTGGAACATAATACTGTGTGCAGTGGCCACTGCGGGGAATAATACCGTGTGCAGGGGCCACTATGGAGCATAATACCATGTGCAGGGGCCACTATGGAGCATAATACCATGTGCAGGGGCCACTTTGGAGCATAATACCGTGTGCAGGGATCACTATGGAGCATAATACCGTGTGCAGGGGCCGCTGCGAGGCATAATACAATGTGCAGGGGCCGCTGCAGGCCTTAATACTGTGTGCAGGGGCTGCTGTGGAACATTATAGTGTGTGTAAATGGGGCGTCCTATAGACGTGTATAGGACGAGTTTGTAGTTACATTACATGGCCGCTATGAGGTGAATGACACTATGTAAACAGAGAAGCGGTCACGGAGCTTACATACAGTACGTACCACAGTTCATTCAAACAGCTGATCAGTGGGGGTCCTGGGTTTTTGAGCCCCACTGATTAGTTTATTAACACCTGGGGCATTATTAATAAGGGGCACTATTTATACAGGGTACACACGGACATTATTAATATAAAGATGCACTTGGGGGTATTATTCATTATGGGGGGGTTATATCATATATTTTATAATTGGGTAGCAACAGGATGGGTGTGCAGGTGAGGACAATGTGGGTTGGATGCCTAGAAAAGTGAGGAGCCAAAGATGTCTGTGTTGCAAACTTTACAGAGACAAGTCACAGCTGGAAGAAGTGGTCATGGCGGTCCAAAGGGAAGAGACGGGAAATGTGACCGATTAGTCAGAAAATGCTACTGCCCTGTATTCACCTAAATGATAGAGGATAAATACCTGATTGATGGGGGTCTGTCTGCTGAAACCCCCACTGAGCCTGAGAATTGTTTTTTTTCCCCCCACTGGGTGGGAATTCAGCCTGACCGCAGCCATATATATAAATATGTCACTTGGTGGATGGACGAACCCGCGTGGCTCTCATTCACTTCGATGGGAGTGCCGAAGATACCTGAAGTCCAGTACTCAGCTATCTGCGGTGCTCCTATTATAGAGAATGGGGGCCACGTGGGCTCGTCCATCCACCAAGCAGAAGATGTGTGAAGTTACTTTCATTGTTAATACCGTGTTGTTGATCTGATACTGAAGTAATGCAGTAAGAAGAATTCTTAAAAACAGTTTTATAACTTTGTGTATAGTGTATATTGTGCGACGATAACAGCGTGTGAAACTAGCATGGAAACTCAATTTTTTTTTTTTGGGGGGGGGGGGGGTTCTATAGTCTGCCTCAGGCAGCAAAGAGGCTAGATTCACCACTGTATCCAACCCAAGAAAGTGACCAGTTCAAACTGGCAGATATTTTCTGCTTTACCTTTTGCATTGTACTGCACATGCAGTAGTAAACACTCTTTGTAAAGAAAAAAGTAGAAGTGCTGCCTCCAGTTAAAGTTGGTTGCACACGATTGTGTGCTAACCAGCTGCCGTGAATGAACAGCATGGGCTGCACACGGGGGACGCACGGATGTCATCCATGTGCCGCCTGTGCACCAGCTGTGCTTCCACGGTCCCTTTCATTCAATGCAATTTTGCAGAGCCGCAAAATCGTACAGGAATAGGATCTGTTCCATATTTTGCGGCCCGGATAGTCGGCCCGCATACGTGTAATTCACGGTCATGTGTACGGGCCCATAGAAATGAATGGGTCAGTGTGCTATCTGGGAAAAAAAAACCAGATAGCACATTGACCATTCATACAGTCGTGTGCAAGGGGGGGGCTTAACCCTGCTGTTCTGTTCGGTAAAAAATGACCGAATTTGAAATTTGATATTTTTTTAAATATTCATTATGCGGTTCTGAAACTTGTGGTTCATTGACTTTTCCTCATTTGAGGGGTTCTTACTAATAGCAGTTTTTATTTATTTATTTTTTGTTTACTTTTTGCTCCACGTCTTTTTTTACACTTGTACTGTTCGGTCAAAAATGACCGATAGCCTTTTATACTAATCTCCAGCCATTTTTTAAAAAAAATAAAGGGGTTATAATCTCATTTTGGTCTATGTAGTTCATCTACTACTATTTATCAATTTATCTAGGTCCTTTACATTACAATGCCACAAAAGGGGCAGTTGATACTCTAGATCAACTCATAGGCACTTACACCTGTAAACGCAAAACGGTGGCCAATGGTTGGTTTTTTACAACATTCTTGATGTGTCGGCGTTCAATGCATTTGTGTTATGGCGTGAAATAGACCCAAATTGGAACAAAAATAAACTATATAAAAGAAGAATTTTTGTTAGAGGAGTTGTGAAAATCACTGGTTAGCCCATACAACAAAGAAAGAACAAAGAAAAGTAACACCCAGAGATGATGGAGCTGCAGCCATTGTCCACAGGATCCAACAGCTTGCTGAAGAAAGTGAACCAAGGGCTTCCGTTAGCACTGCGACGATACCCACGGCCTCCACCAGCAGTGCAACTAGCCTAAAACGGAAACGATGCGCCTTCTGTCCAACATCAAGTATTCACAAATCAAATGTGATATGTTGCAAATGTGCAAAGTACTTATGCAAAAGACATGTAAATTATACTTGTGATGAATGCAAACAGTAAATTTAGCACCTTGAACCTTATTTCACATTTTATATAGAAAAAACTAGACTTTTTATTTTATTTTTTTTTTTTTTTTGAAAAAAATATATTTACATACAGTTTGATGTTTTTCATTATAGTTTACAGTTTTATAAAGATTTTTTTTTTGTGCAAATGTGTAATATGCATGAATAATGCAATAAAGCCATGTAACATTTTTTGACACAAAAAAAATAAAAATTAAGTTTTTGATTTCATTTTTCATTTGTTTATGAACAACCATGTTCACATACAGTATAATAATGCCAAAGAAATTCAAATAAAACACTTAAATTAGTTAAAAATCCAGACTTTAATAGGCCCGGTCAAAAATGACCGGAACATTATATGTGTATAGTAGAACCGAACAGAACAGCAGGGTTAAATGCAGAAAATTATGGGTTTATCTGCATCTCATTCAAGATGATGGTCATCTGGTAGACACAATAAATTTGAGCTATTTAAAACACACCTATACTTTTGAAACACTTGATTTTCTGCCAGCATTTGTGGCATAAATATATTTCATAAAAACTTTATGCCTGTATATTAACCCCTTTCCATGAAAAAAATCCCCTCCGTTTCTCTATTCGCAGCAGAAAACCTCTCTCTTCGTCTCATTGTAAGTACAGGGGACAGACTTCTGTATAATACAGAGAAGGTGAGAATGGAGAGGGGGGGTCACTTTAAACTATTATGTCGTGTGCATTATAAAACCTTGAACATTTTTTCTGGTGACATATGAAATATTCAGGTTTCAGTTGTCTTCAAGATTGCAAGATCCAGAGATACTGTATCAACAGTTGAAAGTGTATATACAGTGGGTACGGAAAGTATTCAGACCCCTTTCAATTTTTCACTCTTTGTTTCAATGCAGCCATTTGCTAAAAGCAAAAAAGTTAATTTTATTTCTCATTAATGTACACTCAGCACCCCATCTTGACAGAAAAAAACTGAAATTTTTGAAAATTTATTAAAAAAGAAAAACTGAAATATCACATGGTCATAAGTATTCAGACCCTTTGCTGTGACACTCATATTTAACTCACATGCTGTCCATTTCCTTCTGACCCTCCTTGAGATGGTTCTACTCCTTCATTGGAGTCCAGCTGTGTTTAATTAAACTGATTGGACTTGATTAGGAAAGGCACACACCTGTCTAAGACCTCACAGCTCACAGTGCATGTCAGAGCAAATGAGAATCATGAGGTCAAAGGAACTACCCAAGGAGCTCAGAGACAGAATTGTGGCAAGGCACAGATCTGGCCAAGGTTACAAAAGAATTTCCTCAGCACTGAAGATTCCAAAGAGCACAGTGGCCTCCATAATCCATGCTATGGGGGTGTTTTTCAGCTGCAGGGATAGGACGACTGGTTGCAATTGAAGGAAAGATGAATGCGGCCAAGTACAGAGATATCCTGGAAGAAAACCTCTTCCAGAGTGCTCTGGACCTCAGACTGGGCCAAAGGTTCACCTTCCAACTAGACAATGACCCTAAGCACACAGCTAAAATAACAAAGGAGCGGCTTCAGAACAACTCTGTGACCATTCTTGACTGGCCCAGCCAAAGCCCTGACCTCAACCCAATTGAGCATCTCTGGAGAGACCTGAAAATGGCTGTCCACCAACATTCACCATCCAACCTAACGGAACTGGAGAGGATCTGCAAGGAAGAATGGCAGAGGATCCCCAAATCCAGATGTGAAAAACTTGTTGCATCATTCCCAAGAAGACTCATGGCTGTACTAGCTCAAAAGGAAGGGGCTTCTACTCAATACTGAGCAAAGGGTCTGAATACTTCTGACCATGTGATATTTCAGTTTTTCTTTTCTAATAAATTTGCAAAAATATCTACATTTCTGGGGGTTTTTCTGTCAAGATGGGGTGCTGAGTGTACATTAATGAGAAATAAAATGAACTTTTTTGCTTTTAGCAAATGGCTGCAATGAAACAAAGAGTGAAAAATTGAAAGGGGTCTGAATACTTTCCGTATTCATTGTACATTTTGGTCGCTTATGAAATCTGAGAATCTCATCAGATCCACTGTCTAGGTTTTATAATGTCTAAGTTATAACAAGTGACCCCTCCAACCTCAGTTTCTCTGTATTATACAGAATACATGCCCTGTACTCACAATAAGAAGTGAGGGGATTTTTCTGGTAATAGAGAAACAGGGGAAAGAAGAAAGAAGGAACAGCAAATGGTAATCGGCAAAGGATTTCACAGAAAGGAGCCAAAACCTGTTAATAAAGTATATAACAACATCTATTACTGACACACACGCTGGCAGAAATCCAAAAGTTGTTTGAAAGTTTAGATTTGCTTTAAGATTGTCTTCACTTTTGAGGACCAAGCACATCTATTCATTAGATAGATGGCCCAATGATTTTATCAAGCGCTGTGTTTCCTCTGCTTTGGCAGTGCACTTAAATTGAAAACATTTTCCTCTTATTTTGCATCTGAGTAAATATGTCTACTGTACATTTCTGCCAGCAACTTGATAACTATATGGATAAAGAATGATGATCTTTAAACACAAGTAAAGGATGATGCTGCATATTGATGCTTTTATGTGGATGTGTCACACTGAAAATGCAGTGCAATCTACATGCAGCATGGTATAGATTAGAAGGTGCTGAACAGAATGATGTCTAATGTTATTAGAAAAGTTTTAGTAGAACTGTAATACGGGGGAGAGAGTTGAGCGTGTCAGTCCAGGAACACGAGTGTGAGGAAAAAGACACTCAGCTGTGCTTCAAGTTTCTGTAGGTAAACATTGCGGACCTGTAAAGGGGCACAGACTGCAATTCAGCAGTGACTACCTGTTGGAGAACATCTCAGGCCATGGATACAGGTCCACATGAAAGATACAGTGCCTTGCAAAAGTATTCGGTCCCCTTGAACTTTTCAACCTTTTGCCACATCAGGCTTCAAACATAAGGATATAAAATTTTAATTTTTTTTGGTGAAGAATCAACAAGTGGGACACAATCGTGAAGTGGAACGAAATTTATTGGATATTTTAAACTTTTGTAAAAAATTAAAAC
Source organism: Leptodactylus fallax (assembly GCA_947044405.1). Taxonomy (NCBI): domain Eukaryota; kingdom Metazoa; phylum Chordata; class Amphibia; order Anura; family Leptodactylidae; genus Leptodactylus; species Leptodactylus fallax. The sequence continues at coordinate 2,769,417 of CAMRHE010000166.1, forward strand.
TGAAAAGTGGGGCGTGCCAAATTATTCGGCCCCCTTAAGTTAATACTTTGTAGCACCACCTTTTGCTGCGATTACAGCTGCAGGTCGCTTGGGGTATGTCTCTATCACTTTTGCACATCGAGAGACTGAAATTCTTGCCCATTCTTCCTTGGAAAACAGCTCGAGCTCAGTGGGGTTGGATGGAGAGCATTTGTGAACAGCAGTTTTCAGCTCTTTCCACAGATTCTCGATTGGATTCAGGTCTGGACTTTGACTTGGCCATTCTAACACCTGGATACGTTTATTTGTGAACCATTCCATTGTAGATTTTGCTTTATGTTTGGGATCATTGTCTTGTTGGAAGATAAATCTCCGTCCCAGTCTCAGGTCTTTTGCAGACTCCAACAGGTTTTCTTCCAGAATGGACCTGTATTTGGCTACATCCATCTTCCTATCAGTTTTAACCATCTTCCCTGTCCCTGCTGAAGAAAAGCAGGCCCAAACCATGATGCTGCCACCACCATGTTTGACAATGGGGATGGTGTGTTTAGGGTGATGAGTTGTGTTGCTTTTACGCCAAACATATCGTTTTGCATTGTGGCCAAAAAGTTCGATTTTGGTTTCATCTGACCAGAGCACCTTCTTCCACATGTTTGGTGTGTCTCCCAGGTAGCTTGTGGCAACTTTAAACGAGACTTTTCATGGATATCTTTGAGAAATGGCTTTCTTCTTGTCACTCTTCCATAAAGGCCAGATTTGTGCAGTGTACGACTGATTGTTGTCCTATGGACAGACTCTCCCACCTCAGCTGTAGATCTCTGCAGTTCATCCAGAGTGATCATGGGCCTCTTGGCTGCATCTCTGATCAGTCTTCTCCTTGTTTGAGATGAAAGTTTAGAGGGATGGCTGGGTCTTGGTAGATTTATAGTGGTCTGATACTCCTTCCATTTCAATATGATCACTTGCACAGTGCTCCTTGGGATGTTTAAAGTTTGGGAAATCTTTTTGTATCCAAATCCGGCTTTAAACTTCTCAACAGCAGTATCACGGACCTGCCTGGTGTGTTCCTTGGTCTTCATGATGCTCTCTGTGCTTTAAACAGAACCCTGAGACTATCACAGAGCAGGTGCATTTATACGGAGACTTGATTACACACAGGTGGATTATATTTATCATCATCAGTCATTTAGGACAACATTGGATCATTCATTCAGAGATCCTCACTGAACTTCTGGAGTGAGTTTGCTGCACTGAAAGTAAAGAGGCCGAATAATTTGGCACGACCCACTTTTCAGTTTTTTATTTTTTAAAAAAGTTTAAAATAACCAATAAATTTCATTCCACTTCACAATTGTGTCCCACTTGTTATTGATTATTCACCAAAAAATTAAAATTTTATATCCTTATGTTTGAAGCTTGAAATGTGGCAAAAGATTGAAAAGTTCAAGGGGGCTGAATACTTTCACAAGGCACTGTACCATCTTGCACCAGTGTGAACAGGCTAAGCAGCAGAGTCATCAAGCAAAGATAAAGAGTTGCAGATAGCCAGAGGCAAACTCCACTCAGCCTGAGGCCTGTGACATAGTCATACTGACAGCCTTGCTAGAAGGTTGTTGATGTTCTAAAAACTAATGGATAGGGATAAAATTCACCATTTCAAGTGTGTTAGGGCCGGTTCACATCTGCGTTCGGCCTTCCGTTCGGGGAGTCCGCTTGGGGACCCCCCGAATGGAAACCTATACGCATAGAAAAGCGGTTTACCTAAGGAAACCTGCGGACCCCATAGAATATAATGGGGTCCGTGTGGTTTCCACTCGATTTCTGCACGAAACATGCGGAAACATGCGGAAAGAAAAGTGCTGCTTGCAGCACTTTTCTCTCTGCTTGCTTCGTGTGGAAATCCAGCGGAAACCACATGGACCCCATTATAGTCTATGGTGTCCGTGTGGTTTCCCAGGTAAACCGCTTGCAATGCGTATAGGTTTCCATTCGGGGGGTCCCCAAGCGGACTCCCCCGAACGGAATGCCGAACGCAGATGTGAACTGGCCCTTACTGACTATTTTCCTGAGCTTTAGGCCGGGGCCCCACGTGGCAAAAATGCTGCTGTTTGGTCACGGCAGAAACACCGTGGAAAAATTGCGGCGTTATACAGTCCTTGCATAGTGAATCCCTTCCACAAACTGCGGAAAAATACGAACAACGGACACGTTGCGGTTTTGGAAATTGCGGCATGTCAATTATACCTATGGAAACGCCAGCCCTAGGTATAATTGAAACAGAAAGTCCGCAGAGGAAACCTCTGAGGACTTTCTGTGAAAAGCGCTTTGGGAAAAACTGTGATGCGTTGCTGCCAGTTTTTCCCGCAGCACTTTTTTGGGGGCCTTAAAGAGATTATTCTGCTGGTATTCGCTGTATGGGAGCACATGGGATCACCAAGGGGTGACAATTTGAAAATTTCAAGAAAAATTTGTGGCCCACCCTCAGTGTGCCTGCCATCTGAAAAAAAACCTGAACTTTCTGCCAAAAGTGATAATGATGAGTTAGAAGTTATTTTCTTCTTCTTCTCATAGTAATCTACTCCATTGTGTCTGTGATTTGCTGCATGCAGTAATAATTCACTGTATACTGCTGGTCACCTTACAGCCACCTTACTACACACTGCTTAATTATAAATGTTTTTTTAAGTTTTTTTGTTTTTTTTTTTACAAAAGCAATTTCAAGCAAAACATCAAAGCACTAAAAGGGTGACCTGGTCAGTGAGTATAAAACACTGCATCTTTTTTGGCCGTTACAATGGCAGTTTCTATGTATATTGAGTAAACAAAAAAAAAAACCCTTAAGAAGAGATTTTTCAGATTAGCACAGGCTGTGTCAGTGTTCTGCCATTACAACGGCCAGGGCAGCATCTACCATGGGGTGGAATGTTCATGCCACCTGCGAGCGGGTTGGGAGCCAACAGTGAGTGCCAAGCTGTACCACTATCCGCCCTCGCACCGCTAATTGCACATTTCTTCTGCAGTGTTATAAGCACCTTCTGGCGCCCCTGTCCCCCTATGCTTTCCCCCCATGCACTGATCTATAATTATATTATACTTACAGATCACTAATGCAGTGCCTGGGCCTGTTCATGCACACAAGATATGTGCATCTTCTATTCTGCTCCCAGGTCCCAGTAGCACCTTAGAAAAGGTTACTGTAATAGTGCCCACCCTACATGTACCGTAATAGTCCCCCTTCTGCCCACATACTGTTACTATAATTATATTATACTTACAGATCCCTAATGTGTTGCCCGGGACCTGTTCAGGGACACAGGATGTGTGCATCTTCTATTCTGGTCCCAGAACCTTTTTTATTGTGCTGCTGGGACCTGGGAGCAGAATAGAAGATGGGCACATCCTGTGTGACTGAATATATCCTGCGTTCTGCATAGTGATCTGTGATAAGTGTAATATAATTATAGTGACAGTATGTAGGGGGAAGAAGGTTTTTTACCTGTGGGGTCTGCATTATTAGGGGACTGTTACTGTATAGTACCTCCTCCATAGGTAATAGCATTAATTATGTGGGAGGTAATATTAGGGCACTATTACAGTAGTATTGGCCCCACACAGGTAATAACGTTACTTATGTGGAGGAGCACTATTACTTTAATAGTGCCCCCCCCAACAGTTAATGACATTACTTATTTGGCGGGAGCAATTATGAAAAATAATTGCCTAATATCGACAATGTTAAAATATAGTTTATTAATATCAATTAAAATGTATTCAAATCATCCACCCAACAATAAGCGTAGTGGGGGCATATCAGGCTACCTCAAAAATATATATATATTGCAGGGTGTCCTTTCATATGTGTGAGTATGTCACATGGACCACTCCCCCCCGCCCCCCGCAGCATATAATCGAGGGCTAATATTGACTAGCTGTGTGCAGATGGGGGATCCTAGAGGTAGAGCTCATCCAGACCCTCCTGTCTACAACACACCGCTTTTATTTTAACTGGTCTCATCAGTATCATACATGATACAGCCATATAGCATCATACAGTACTGCATGTGTTGCATATAATATAATACATACACACGCATACCTAATATATAGAAACACCTGATGGATTTCCCCAGCTAGGAAAATGTCAAAGCTGGTTCATCAGATGTATATAATGTCTATGAGGAATATAATGTCATGATATATATGCATATATAGAGATGGAACTTTGGAGAGTGTTATATTATTTTATTGTATGGACTACAGTGCCTTGAGAAAGTATTTGGCCCCATGAATTTTTAAACCTTTTGCCACATTTCAGGCTTCAAACATAAGGATATAAAATTTTAATTTTTTGGTGAATAATCAATAACAAGTGGGACACAATTGTGAAGTGGAATGAAATTTATTGGTTATTTTAAACTTTTGTAAAAAATAAAAAACTGAAAAGTGGGGCGTGCAATATTATTCGGCCCCTTTACTTTCAGTGCAGCAAACTCACTCCAGAAGTTCAGTGAGGATCTCTGAATGATCCAATGTTGTCCTAAATGACTGATGATGATAAATATAATCCACCTGTGTGTAATCAAGTCTCCGTATAAATGCACCTGCTCTGTGATAGTCTCAGGGTTCTGTTTAAAGCGCAGAGAGCATCATGAAGACCAAGGAACACACCAGGCAGGTCCGTGATACTGCTGTTGAGAAGTTTAAAGCCGGATTTGGATACAAAAAGATTTCCCAAACTTTAAACATCCCAAGGAGCACTGTGCAAGTGATCATATTGAAATGGAAGGAGTATCAGACCACTGTAAATCTACCAAGACCCAGCCGTCCCTCTAAACTTTCATCTCAAACAAGGAGAAGACTGATCAGAGATGCAGCCAAGAGGCCCATGATCACTCTGGATGAACTGCAGAGATCTACAGCTGAGGTGGGAGAGTCTGTCCATAGGACAACAATCAGTCGTACACTGCACAAATCTGGCCTTTATGGAAGAGTGACAAGAAGAAAGCCATTTCTCAAAGATATCCATGAAAAGTCTCGTTTAAAGTTGCCACAAGCTACCTGGGAGATGTAAGAGACAGCCAATGTTGTCCTAAGCTTTATTTGTCTGTATAAATTGTTAATGTTGAATGTATTTCTGTGATTCTGTTCCTTTAAGACAGCAGCCATTGTAATTGTGACATGATGCTGGAGTGAGACCCCCCCCTTTTATGTCAGCCTGCCTGTTCTGCAGACAGAGTGTGAGCAGAGAAGCAGGAAGTGACGAGACAGAGAGCAGCAGCCATCTTGGCAAGAGAGAAGACAGGTTTCTGTGCTGTGTTGAACTGGTGTGGATATTTTTCTGTACAGCTAAGCTGTATCTTGGTCCAGAGACAAACAGAGTGTAAAGAGACAACAGGACTAGTGAGTCCACGTGAAAGGAACTGTGCTCAGTGGCTGATCAGTGAGACTGACATTGTGACTGTGTATATGGATACCACAGATAGAGACTCGCAGTGCTGTTGATGTACTGGACAGCACCTGCTAAACCCCGGCTTACATCCCAGCTCAGTGTATGGATTCGGCAGGACTGTCAGTGTGCTGAGTGGAATCTGCTGTTGGATTACATTGCATTCATTGGGTTTCCCTGTTAAAGAGGACTTCATTTCTCCTGAGATCCTGATAACAGTGAGGAGAGGACGCTTCACTATAAAAGAAAGGAACAACTTTGGGCCCCACCGCGCGCTTCTACGGACTGTAAGCGGTCCACCTGGACCACTGGGGAAAAGGGGGTGCACCCAAATGTGATGTCAGGGTCAGTTAGGGATAGTTTTGAGTATATTGTTCATTCAGTGTCCATACTGCAGAAGTAGACAGAGTAAAAGTAGAAACCATTGCAGAATTTGCCTTGAAATTGTTCATGCTATATTGTATATTTTGCTTGTCTTTATCCCTGTCATTTTACCTTCAAATAGCCTTTATTAACTTATAGTAAATATATATTCTTTTCTTGAACTACCGCGTGTGCGTTCATTTCTGGTTGCGGAGTCCAAACCACCTGCATTGCTCTCGGTTCACAAATTGGCGTAGTCGGCAGGATCCGCTTACCAGAATGGACGGTGACGCACCCGTTCGGGAGAATGGTGCTGGAGGAAGAATGCCAGCAGGGGCTATAATGAGTCAGTTAGCTAAATTTGATGGCAATAATATGTCAGTGAGTATGTGGGTGGAACAGATACGAATGATACAGCGAATGTACCAGACCACACCAGAAGTACTAGTAGAGCTAGCAATATTGACATTACAAGGGGATGCTAAGACCACGGTGATACTGAGGCCATTTGAACAAAGGCAGACATTTGAGCAAGTAGTCCAGATTCTAGAAACCATCTATGGAGAAACTGCATTGCTGGGGTCTCTGCAGGCTCGGTTCTTCCAGAGGGTACAACAGGAGAATGAAAGCCTTCCCCAATATGCAAATGCCCTACCAGAACTGCTCCGAGATATTCAAGGGAAGGAAAGAGGGGGCTCGCCAGCCTTCTGTAACCCTGATCGGACTCTCCGTGACCAGTTTGTCCTGGGGATACGTGACGGCAGTTTAACTGTGACTATGAAAGGATTTTATACGACGAGAGATTGATGCTAAATTTCATGATGTACAGGTAGAGGCCATCTCCCGTGCCAATAGTATGGTCCCGAGGCCCCAGACTGCAGTTGGAGTTACTTTGTCACAGGGGGCTAGTTCTGGCTCAGAGACAGTAGAAAAGGGGACGGTTAAAGAAATTCTCACAGTAATGCAGAAACTGCAAGAGCAAATGGAACACTTGCACACCTGTTGTGATGAACATTCTATGAAAATTGCAGACTTCCAGAAAACTGGAGGTGAAAGGGTGAGCCGTCCATACCCAGAAAATCAGAATCACCCACCACCCCGCTGGAGGGATGAGGATAGGACCTACCGAAGGGGTCCAAATCATTTAGTGCAGTGCTCAGGAGAAATCGAAGGGGCTTACCGAAGGGGCCCAAACAGATGGCCAGAACGACGGGAGATACGCTGCTGGGAGTGTGGACGGATGGGCCACGTTGCTGCTAGATGTCCAGAGCAGCGACAAACTTATGAGAGACCGCCGTTAAACTGAAGTCCCCTGCTGCTGTAGGGCGTGTAGTAGGGGAGACTGACAAGAAGACTATGTGGGGAGAATGCCCTAATGATGACCTGATCGCTGCAAGTCCTGTTATACAGGTGGAAATGGAGGGTATTCCGGTTACCGGGATGATTGACACGGGTTCCCAAGTAACGACCTTGAGTAGAGACTGTTATGAACGGTACTTCCAGCAACATGTGAAATATGATCCCCATACATTCGTACGAGTGGTCGCAGCTAACCAGTTACCAGTTCCAGTCGTGGGAGTGGCCTGGATGAATGTCCGGGTATGTGGCCAAGATCTAGGTAGGAAAGGCATTGTGGTGGTACAGGAGTCACATGAAGTAAAGGTCCCTGTCATTTTGGGGATGAATGTGTTAAAAGAATTAGATCAGATCCTCTTTGAAAAGAAAGGTCACGGTTATTGGAAAGAAACCACCACCCATCGGCCTACTCAAACAGCTTTCCAGTGGCTGATCCGGACATGTGGCTTACAGAAAAGTTCGGATGCACAACGTCCTCTGGCTCGAATTTCAGTTCCTTTGCATACAAAAGTTACACTGCCACCCAGTCGGGAGACAATAGTGTCCATGCCCGTAGGCACCTGTCGGAAACTAGAGGGCATAGCTGTGTTGGTAGAACCACTGCAGGCAGCCGAAGGAGGTGTTGATCCGCTAGTGGCCCGTTCCTTGGCAATAGTTCGCAATGGAAGAGTACCACTTCGATGTGTAAACACTCAGGACCAGAGTGTGGACCTGACCCCAGGGAGGCAGCTGGCTAACATCTATGTGACTCCGGAGGAAGTAAGGAAAGTAACTCCAATGCAGCTGAAGCCGACTGAAAGGGATGAGTGGACCGTAACTGTGTCCATGGGAGAAGATGAGGAACCCACCTCTGAATGGAATGGCCGTGCAATTCGAGAACAGATGAAGATGGATGCAAGTTCATGTTCTCTGGAATGGGTGCAGAAGGTAGATGAGCTGTTGTGGGAGAACCGAGCCGCCTTTGCACGGTATGCTGAAGATTTTGGATGTACCACAGGGATCTACCATGAGATTCCCACAGGAGACACCCCTCCAATTAGAGAGCGCTACCGACAAATTCCTCCACAGTTGTATCAGGAAGTGAAAGAACTGTTAGCTAAGATGCTACAGGGTGGGATCATCCAAGAAAGCCAAAGTCCCTGGGCGGCTCCTGTGGTGTTAGTAAGAAAGAAAGATGGGTCTATCCGATTTTGCGTAGACTATCGGAAGTTAAACGCTTGCACCGTACGAGATTCCTACCCCTTGCCACGGATTGAGGAGTCTCTCTCAGCGCTGGGGAGAGCCCGGTACTTCTCCTCACTAGATCTGGCTAGTGGGTATTGGCAGGTGCCGATGGCCACAAAAGACAAGGAGAAGACGGCATTCATCTTGCCCATGGGACTATACGAATTTAGCCGGATGCCCTTCGGGTTGACAAATGCACCCGGAACGTTTCAGCGGTTGATGGAGAAATGTCTCGGTGACTTCAACTTTGAGTTCACTCTCATCTACTTGGATGACATTATAGTGTATTCTGCGACCTTTGAAGACCATCTCCACCAGTTGGGGCAAGTATTTCGAAGATTGCGGGAACATGGGCTCAAATTGAAACCCAGTAAATGTCGGTTGTTCCAATCTGAAATTGATTACTTGGGTCACCGAGTATCAGGAGAAGGGGTGAGACCATCAAGAGACAAGATAGCGGCTGTTCAAGATTGGCCAATACCGACTACCCTGCGAGAAGTGAGGGCGTTCCTTGGAGTAGCCGGTTACTATCGACGGTTTATTAAGGATTTCGCCAAGGTAGCAGCACCACTTAATGCTCTCCTACGAGGCACATCCGGTGGTCCAAAGAACCGGTCCGTGAAGTGGGGACCTGAACAGGAACAAGCCTTCCAGGCATTGAAGGATGCACTGACAACAGCCCCAATCTTGGCATATGCTGATTACCACTTGCCGTTCCAGCTGTATACAGATGCAAGCCTGTATGGTCTTGGAGCAATGCTTTCCCAGCTTCAGGATGGCCAGGAGAGGGTCATAGCGTACGGCAGCCGGTCTTTGAGAGATTCTGAAAGAAACCCCGAGAATTATAGTTCATTTAAGTTGGAGCTGTTGGCACTGGTATGGGCCATGACCGAGAAATTCTCTGAATATTTGACCGGTGCTGAAGTTTTAGTACTGACTGACAACAACCCACTAGCTCACCTGGAAAATTCCAAGCTCGGGGCGTTAGAGCAGAGGTGGATAGCCCGAATGTCTAAGTTCAATTACCGCATTAAGTATCGGTCCAAGACAGAGAACCAGAATGCTGACGGACTTTCTAGGGTAACCGCCCAGACCCCCACAGTAGACATGGATCATGAGTTGGAGCATGTGGAGGTGCCCGACTTCAGCAGATTTTCACAGGCCTTGGCCGCCGCTAATCAGTTTGAGATGGAGGGGACTGAAACGGCTCCTTTCTTTGGTCCCTCACGACAGGAATGGGCACAGATACAACAGACCCATGAGGGGCTGGCGCAGATGATCAAGTGTGTTGAGAAAGGCCAGAAGCCCTGTAGAGAGGAAAGAGAACGACTGACACGTGAGATATTATCTGTTCTGAGTCAGTGGGAAAAGTTGGAGATGAAAAATGGAGTGCTATGCCGAAAGGTCTATTTACCTTCTGAGATCGACATTCGATACCAAATTGTGGTGCCTAGTGAACTGGCTCGCTCGTTGGCAGTTGAGGCTCATAATAAGAATGGACATTTTGGTCATGAGAAGACCTTTCGTTGGTTACAGCGACTGATTTACTGCCCTGGTCTTCGTCAAATGGTCGAAGAAGTATGCCGCAGCTGTCGAACTTGTGAGATCCATAAGGCAATAGAACAGAGAGCTCCCCTGCAAACCATCGTGACCCAGGAACCTTTAGAAATCGTCATGATAGACTATCTAATGGTTGGCCCATCCAATAGCGGACACCAGTATTGCCTCGTAATGGTGGATCACTTCACCAAATTTGCGGTGGTAACCGCCACCAAGGACCAGACAGCTGAGTCAGCAGCTCGTGCTCTGTGCCAAGATTTCATTCGAGTATATGGGTGTCCCCAACGCATCCACTCCGACCAGGGCGCCTGCTTTGAGGGACACGTAATGAAAGAAGTTCAACGTATCTACGGGATAAAGAAGTCGCACACGACTCCATACCACCCTCAGGGAAATGGGGCCTGTGAAAGATTCAACAGAACTCTGCTACAGATGCTGCGGACTCTGGAGGAAGACAAGAAGTTACAGTGGCCTCAGTTCTTGTCTGAAATGGTGTGGGCCTATAACAATCAGGTCCATTCTACAACGGGGTACTCTCCTTATACACTTCTCTTTGGGCGGTCTGGGCGAAGTATAGGAGAATTACAGTTGAATGATGTGGATGGGTTCCCTCCGAGGGATCCAACCTCTTGGGTGCGGACGCACCGGCAGAGACTTGAGACGATCCATCGATTGGTGCGGCAGCGCCTGCAAGAACATCCCCATCCTGATAAGACCCCAGTGCAAGAAGCACCATTGCAACCAGGCGACCTGGTGCTAGTTCGTGTCAAGAAACCCCAAGGGAAATTGGAAAGCCGATGGGAGGCTTTGCCGTATCGTGTTGTTGGCCGCAAGTATGCAAATGGGCCAGTGTACCAGGTCCAGAAAGAAGGAACTGATTGTGTTCGAGTACTTCACCGAAATATGTTGCGCCTGTGTCATTCTGAAGGGACAAATCATGATGGGCCTGCCAATGTGAATGAGCTCCCACAGTCAGAGAATGGAGGTGCGGAATGGGCCTCCGACGAGGAGGATGATTGTTGGCCGATCCCTGCTCCTGGGGATGTTCCACCTGTGACTACTGTATCTCCGGCCTGTGCCCCCTCTGGTGCGGAATCCACTGGTCCTTCTCAGCCCATAGCTGCAGCACCCCATAATATACCACCGGTCCTCAGACGGACCACTAGGCCAAATGCTGGTATTCCCCCTGTTCGGTATGCGCAGGATGAGTTTGTTTGGCCTGCCATACATCGGTATACTACCACCCTGTGCATAAAAGTACAACCCTCTGGATATACAGTCATAGGCAGGGACTGCCAATCTTAAAGTGGGGGGGAATATGTAAGAGACAGCCAATGTTGTCCTAAGCTTTATTTGTCTGTATAAATTGTTAATGTTGAATGTATTTCTGTGATTCTGTTCCTTTAAGACAGCAGCCATTGTAATTGTGACATGATGCTGGAGTGAGACCCCCCCCCCCCCTTTTATGTCAGCCTGCCTGTTCTGCAGACAGAGTGTGAGCAGAGAAGCAGGAAGTGACGATACAGAGAGCAGCAGCCATCTTGGCAAGAGAGAAGACAGGTGTCTGTGCTGTGTTGAACTGGTGTGGATATTTTTCTGTACAGCTAAGCTGTATCTTGGTCCAGAGACAAACAGAGTGTAAAGAGACAACAGGACTAGTGAGTCCACGTGAAAGGAACTGTGCTCAGTGGCTGATCAGTGAGACTGACATTGTGACTGTGTATATGGATGCCACAGATAGAGACTCGCAGTGCTGTTGATGTACTGGACAGCACCTGCTAAATCCCGGCTTACATCCCAGCTCAGTGTATGGATTCGGCAGGACTGTCAGTGTGCTGAGTGGAATCTGCTGTTGGATTACATTGCATTCATTGTGTTTCCCTGTTAAAGAGGACTTCATTTCTCCTGAGATCCTGATAACAGTGAGGAGAGGACGCTTCACTATAAAAGAAAGGAACGACTTTGGGCCCCACCGCGCGCTTCTACGGACTGTAAGCGGTCCACCTGGACCACTGGGGAAAAGGGGGTGCACCCAAATGTGATGTCAGGGTCAGTTAGGGATAGTTTTGAGTATATTGTTCATTCAGTGTCCATACTGCAGAAGTGGACAGAGTAAAAGTAGAAACCATTGCAGAATTTGCCTTGAAATTGTTCATGCTATATTGTATATTTTGCTTGTCTTTATCCCTGTCATTTTACCTTCAAATTGCCTTTATTAACTTATAGTAAATATATATTCTTTTCTTGAACTACCGCGTGTGCGTTCATTTCTGGTTGCGGAGTCCAAACCACCTGCCTTGCTCTCGGTTCACAGAGACACACCAAACATGTGGAAGAAGGTGCTCTGGTCAGATGAAACCAAAATCGAACTTTTTGGCCACAATGCAAAACGATATGTTTGGCGTAAAAGCAACACAGCTCATCACCCTAAACACACCATCCCCACTGTCAAACATGGTGGTAGCAGCATCATGGTTTGGGCCTGCTTTTCTTCAGCAGGGACAGTGAAGATGGTTAAAATTGATAGGAAGATGGATGTAGCCAAATACAGGACCATTCTGGAAGAAAACCTGTTGGAGTCTGCAAAAGACCTGAGACTGGGACGGAGATTTATCTTCCAACAAGACAATGATCCCAAACATAAAGCAAAATCTACAATGGGATGGTTCACAAATAAACGTATCCAGGTGTTAGAATGACCAAGTCAAAGTCCAGACCTGAATCCAATCGAGAATCTGTGGAAAGAGCTGAAAACTGCTGTTCACAAACGCTCTCCATCCAACCTCACTGAGCTTGAGCTGTTTTCCAAGGAAGAATGGGCAAGAATTTCAGTCTCTCGATGTGCAAAAGTGATAGAGACATACCCCAAGCGACTTGCAGTTGTAATCGCAGCAAAAGGTGGCGCTACAAAGTATTAACTTAAGGGGGCCGAATAATTTGGCACGCCCCACTTTTCAGTTTTTAATTTTTTACAAAAGTTTAAAATATCCAATAAATTTCGTTCCACTTCACAATTGTGTCCCACTTGTTGTTGATTCTTCACCAAAAAATTAAAATTTTATATCCTTATGTTTGAAGCCTGAAATGTGGCAAAAGGTTGAAAAGATCAAGGGGGCCGAATACTTTCGCAAGGCACTGTACATGCCCTTGCTACGGTTTACTTACATGTTAGAAACATGGGCACAGCCTTCAAGCTGCCTTATACTTCCTATTGTTATCAAGGATGCTAAATCAAGACATCCAGAAACTAGGGGCGGGAGTGTTCAACATGACACAATACACGTCACGGAGGCAGTGGCTTGCTGATTGGAGAAAGCTGACCTTGACTCTTCCTGGGGGGTGGGGCCTCCCACTTATATACTGAGGATAGCAGCAGTGTTCTGTTGGCTGCTATCAGTTTCAATGTAAGCTAGGGAGAGTACACATGATATACTAGGGAAAGATGTTCTATCTGATCTTCATGCTATTTGTTACAGACTATCTAAGATAATGTATTCACAGCAATCCACTTATGCCCTGATTGCTAACAAACTTCTTACCTCGAGTAATAACAGATATAATAGCAGTGTTGATGTGGGACTTGGAAAAGCAATGGATGCTGGTTTAGCAATGCTCCAGGTTTGCTGTTAATTTAGCTCTTTAAAAGGGAACAACAAAACTGTGTGCCTAGCAACAGTGACTACTAGCCGATTACCAGCTGAAGCAGGAGAACTACATCCACTTGCTACATTTCATAGTACATATATAGCAGTTTGAGGCTAAGGCCCCACCTTGTGGAAGCACAGCTTTTTTGTTGCAGATTTTGCTATGATAGGAAACTTCTAAGTGCTTTCTTTCTAAATCCCTAAATGCCTGAATAAAAGCTGTTTTTACAGGACTCCTTGGTTCTCGCATATCTAGCCGGTTTAACACCTTTATGATGGGCCATTTTTATTGTTGCATTTCCATTTTTCCTTCCCCACATTCCAAGAGCCATATCTTTCATTTCTCAGTTCACAGAGTCACATGAAGGCTTATTGTTTGTGAAACAAATTGTACTTTGTAATGGCACCATTCAATATCCTGTACAATGTACTGGGAAGCTGGAAAAAAATTCAGAGTGAGGTGGAATTGGAAAAAAAAATTGCATTTGCTCCAATTTTTTATGGCATGTGGTAAAAATGATGTTACCTGTATTCTGTGGGTCAGTTTGATCACGGGGATACTAAATTTACATAGTATTTGCAGTCTTTTGATACCTTTTAAAAAATGAAAAACTTTGCAGAATAGAAAAAACATTTTTTTTTTGTTGCCATGTTCTGACACCTGTAACTTTTTCATATTTACAAGTATGGAGCTGGGTATGGCATCCATTTATGCGGGACAAGATGTAATTATGACATTTATGACATAGGACAATTATGTATTGCAGTGAATAGTAAAAGGCTCCTGGCTGTCATGGCTATCGATCTCCACTCTTCGATGACGATCTTGAGGGCAGCAGTTGTTCAAAGATGGCAGTGCCCATGGTGCTTGTGCACTTTAGATGCCGCGGTTAAAAGCAACTGCGGGATCTAAAGTGTCGACACTGACCGCAGCTGTTAACAGCGGGTCCTGGCAATATCATACAGCCGGCATCTGCCGTGTATGGAGGGAGCTCAGCTCCTGAGCCCTTTCCATACATCTCCATATGACCAAGAACGTACAGTTCAAATGGCTGAATATGAAGTGGAATTAAAGCAGACTTCTGCCTCAGATTCCTCTCAGATAAATGGGGCTAATCAGGGGAGTGTCTCATGCTGCAGGTGATCAGAAGCAGAATCCACAGGAAAACTGAGCAGGACATTTATTTTTTCCAAGTGGGCGGAACTTTCCAACTGGGAGGGTGGATTTTAATTTTTATCTCAGGCAGCAGATAAGCTTGAATTGGCCCTGATAATGGCAGTTTGTTCTATATTGAGCAACAACAACCCCCCCTCCAAAAAAATGGATATTTTTCAGACTAGCACAGGCTGCATCAGTATTATGTTGTTGCAACAGCAGTGTGTATGTATATTGGGTAACCAAAAAACCCTTAAACCAAAGTTTTTCAGCAAAGGTTGGATCAGTGTTTTACCATTACAATGGCAGTTTGTGTGGAACTAAAGAAAAAAAAACTTTTGCCCAAACAAACCCTTAACAAAAGATTTTTCTCTAACAATTACAGGACTGACTTTGTCAGTAAAAACAATGTAAGATACTCCGTGGACAGCCACAGAACAAACTGCTCTACTGCAAAAAAAAATAAAAAATACTTAACCCTTTCATTGCCAGTAATATAATTTTAACTGGTGTCTATGGAACTCTGTGAAAACTGTAGTAGCCATGCTCACAGCAGATATATTCTCTCTCCACTCCTATGATTTATCTGACTATCTGCTTGTAATTGATTAAATCTAACTAAACTTGCTTTTACTTCACCTCCTATTATTCTGTAGCTCTATTGCAACTGTTTCAGTTGTTTTGGAGCAATTACTTTGGATCATGCAGTGATTAATAACATGTCTATCCCCTAGGTTGACTATCAGTAAAATGACTTTTCTTCTTCCTACCCACAACATCTTAAATTGTATATGTGACATCAGCAGTGTAAACGCTCCACCTACCACTCATTATTGGCTCAGAGGATGTCAAGTGATTTCAGGTGATGCCATGACATCACACACGTTTCTCCTCTGTATTTTCAATGTGCAATGCATGTTGCGGAAGTAATTTTAGTTCACCCGAAATGAATCGCAAAGTATTCAGTGTTGTTAAAAACCAAACAATTTGGACTATTTGGTTAAATCCATCACCTAGCAAATCTTTTCGCCCATCTGTAATTGGCAAAATTCTGATACATTGGGACAATTTTATTAAGACTGGGGTATTGTACGCCAGTCTTAATAAATGGACTGACTTACTGCAGGGGACCAAGAGATTAGGAAGAAGCTGCAGCCTCTTCATAAATCTGTCTGCCTTCCCCACTCTAGAATAAAAATCTATGCTAGTTAGGAGCTGCCGTAGATTTCCATTGCAACACATGCCAAAAAGCTGTTGTTAGTTATAATAAATCTGACAGAGTCATGGACGCCTTGGCGCTTCCTGATCTCCACCCTGCACCACACCTATTTGTACAGTGTGGCGGGCTAGGAATGGATCTGAGCTTGAGGCACCCATTTAGCACAAGAAAGTGCCTTGTGCCAAATTTGCACCTTAATATAGTTTGCCTGTGTCTTTTTAAAAAAAAAAATAAAAATCAAGAAAATTAGCAAAGCATTTAAAGCACCAAAAAGGTAACTTGATCAGTGAGTATTAGTATAGAACACACTGTGTGATTGTTTTTTGTTTTTTTCTGTAATAACAGCATTTTGTATGTATTCGTAAACAAAGCACTATTGCCAAAAAAAACCCTTAACAAAATGACATTTTGCACTATATTCTACCACATGCTGCATCAGACAGCACTCTAAAAAGATGAAATATGGAAAAAGCGTGCCAGTACCTGATCCAAAGTAAAATTCTAAAACAAAAAAGCAGCACTCCCATAGGGCACTTTATTGTAGGTAGGTACATATTTTTTATTGGGGACCAAGTCATGCTATACAGGTCATAACTCTGCGGCAAAGTTTACTGCTACTGCAATCTAGCAGGTTAGGTCTCTGGCCATCAGACAGTCAGAGACCCTGGAGAGAAAACAGAAGCTGTAATCTTCTTTACACAGTAGAAACAGAATGAGCGCTATACAGTATATAGAGGAAGTGTCAAGATTCTCTGACAGTTTTGGCGACTTCCGTTGTGGCAGAGTTGTTGGGTCCAGACCCAGGTCAGCTTTGCCAGTAAGGGTGGGTTCACACCTGCGTTCCAGTCCGTCCGTTGCCAATCCGAGTGAAAATCTCGGCGAACGGGATTGGCATCGGATACAGACCGGTCAGCGACGCATTGGTTAAAAACCCATTCATTTGAATGGGTTTTTAAAGCAATGCGAGGGTGTCTGATTGCACCCTCTGCGCAGTGAATCCTTTTTTTTCGTCGGAAACAAAGTCGGACAGGCAGGACTTCGTGTCCGACGAAAAAAAAATCAGCTAGTCTAACTATTAGTAAATCTGGGTCCTTGTGTGAAAAAAAAACAAACACTCGCCTGGTAATTTAAAGAGGATGTCCAGGCAGTAGCAGCTTACTTCCTTGGACCAAGGGATTGCTGATGATGGACTCAGGGGTCAAAGAAACATCACAACCCCTTTATAACCTTTACAAGCTTGGTCATTAAGGTGTTAAAATGACAGATCTGGGGAGAGGGAGGTTTAAAAAACAAAGGTTGGAGGAGCTATTTTGTGGAAATGACTAATATTGGGACACTGAAGTTATGCACAATGTTAAAGGATGGAACTGTGAACCTACAGTACCTGTGGTTGTGTCTGCACCTGATATATGCAACACCTCATAGACGAGCTCATTAGAAACCCTATGGAACAGAAAAACATTGTTCTGAGTCAAGTGGCCCCTCTCTCTGTTATGAGTCCAATTATGGTAGACATTCTGGAACCTTCCTCCTCTGGATTAAATAGCTTTAGGCCGGGGCCCCACGTGGTGTAAACGCCGCAGTTTGGCTGCGGTCAGAAAAAAAGTGGTGTTTTACAGTCACAGCAAAGTGGATGGGATTCTAGGGAATCCCATCCCCACTTTGCGATAAAATACATGCAGCAGAAATGTTGCTATTTTCAAAATCGTTGCATGTCAATTATACTTACAGAAACGCCGGCGGTTTCTCTATTGGTATAATTGCAGAAAGTCTTTCTGTGCCAAGCGCTGCGGGAAGAACCACGATGCGTTGCCACCATGGTTTTTCCCACAGCGCTTTTTTGCTGCGAGACACCACTTGTGGCCTTAGCCTAAAACTGTTATTGAAAAGTATTCACATTTTGGAAAATTATTCTTTGTGTAACAAAATGTTAATCAATTTTCCTATACACAATTCCTCAAGTTTATCAAGATCTCTGCTTGCAATAGTTGAATAGGAAGCCCTGATATACATATATCTGTTTCTGCAATCAGTCCTTCCAATGGCAATGAATTCAGAACAAATAATAAAATATGGAGTTAATAGGAGTATATATTTTGTAAGTATTATTTGTAACAATTTAGCATATTTAGGTTTGATATTACAGCTATTGAACAAACATGCACAATGTTCTTTATACATTTT
This sequence comes from Leptodactylus fallax, assembly GCA_947044405.1. NCBI lineage: Eukaryota > Metazoa > Chordata > Amphibia > Anura > Leptodactylidae > Leptodactylus > Leptodactylus fallax. The sequence continues at coordinate 2,787,548 of CAMRHE010000166.1, forward strand.
CAGGCCACTGTGTTATGAACATACCCAAACCATTACCTACTGTATGTTTTATTTGTCCATCTGCCATCAATATTCTTATCACACACTTACAAACAACGAATATTAGAACAATGGGCCACATAAAGAATACTTTGAGCAGATGGTGGATTTAATGTTTCAGTAATTTCTTATATTTGCTAGAGGGAATTAGAAAGGGTACATCAGATGTAAATGTCATTGTATAAAATAAGCACATATTTCATTCCAAACATTGACTATCCAACAACTGTAAGGTTCTGGATCAGTCTGTGAACTATCATAGTTAATTGGTTTGGGACTAATGTGTATCTTTTATTAGATATTTTGTCTATTGCTGCACATTTTGTGTAATTTGTTTAAATGTTGCTTAGCATTTATTAAGACAGTTTGTCCTTGATAGTCGTGCACCTTTAAGCTTTGCTTGCAGTTCAAGAAATGGCACAATAAAGCTTGATACAGTGTCCAAGAGGTAGAGGCAGCTGTTCTGACACACACACACGCACACATCTCTTAGGTTACCATCTTCAGATTTCCATTGCTAAACATGGAAAGGAAAAATGGTGTAACTCACTCATTACACATTTCTGAGCTATAACAAAGAGGGCTTTTATATTTTATAGTAATTAGTAGTGTCCTGTTAGTTGAATCATTATTAATTTAGTATTATTTACTATTATAAATGACTTAATTAAATATTCAAATTTTAAAAACACCCAGAGCCCCATTTCCCATTTTCTTTGAATTCTGTATTGTGCTGTCCCTCTGTTACACACGTGGACAAAATTGTTGGTACCCCTCGTTTAATGAAAGAAAAACCCACAATGGTCACAGAAATAACTTGAATCTGACAAAACTGGAATTTGCCAAACTACATATTGACAAGCCACAAAGCTTCTAGGAGAATGTCTTATGGACAGATGAGACAAAAATCAAAATTTTTGGCAAGGCACATCAGCTCTATGTTCACAGATGGAAAAATGAAGCATATCTTGAAAAGAACACTGTCCCTACTGTGAAACATGGAGGAGGCTCTGTTATGTTCTGGGGCTGCTTTGCTGCATCTGGAACAGGGTGTCTTGAATCTGTGCAGGGTACAATGAAATCTCAAGATTATCAAGGGATTCTAGAGAGAAATGTGCTGCCCAGTGTTAGAAAGCTTGGTCTCAGTCTCAGGTCATGGGTCTTGCAACAGGATAATGACCCAAAACACACAGCTAAAAACACGCAAGAATGGCTAAGAGGAAAACATTGGACTATTCTGAAGTGGCCTTCTATGAGCTCTGACCTAAATCCTATTGAGCATCTTTGGAAGGAGCTGAAACATGCCGTCTGGAAAAGGCACCCTTCAAACCCGAGACAACCGGAGCAGTTTGCTCATGAGGAGTGGGCCAAAATACCCGTTGAGAGGTGCAGAAGTCTCATTGACAGTTACAGGAATCGTTTGATTGCAGTGATTGCCTCAAAAGGTTGTGCAACAAAATATTAAGTTAAGGGTACCATCATTTCTGTCCAGGCCTGTTTCATGAGTTTTCTTTTTGAAAAAAAATTCTGTTGAAGCATGGTTGAAAAGCAATGTCTGACTTTCATTTGTTCATTTTCATAGAATTTTTATATATTATTACTTTTGTAAGATTCAAGTTATTTCTGTTACCATTGTGGGTTTTTCTTTCATTAAACGAGGGGTACCAACAATTTTTATCCACATGTGTATTTCCCTTATTGGGGCAGCATAGCTAGTGCAAATTTTTTGAGCAGCATGGCCAGCCTTGTTTATTGATGGTAATAGAGATGAGAGAATTGATTCAGAAATAATTGAATTTTGGTCCAAGTTTCTTAAAAATGTTGAATTTCAATGAATTGAAAGCTTTACCGATATGTTTCACATGAATCGCTGAAAATGGCACCCGCAACATGAAAGCAAAGAAGATCACATGACCTTGTGCAGTGGCCAGGTAAAAAAGAACTCCTGTGAATTTATTCCAAGAACTACATTTTGGTCCAAAAGGTCCAATACTCCTAGGACCAAAACTTAGTTCTTGGAATAAATTTACATCAGTTCTTTCTCACTATTTTGGGGTGCTGCCTATTTTTGATTACTGGAGGGATAAACTGCTGGACCCTATGGATTTGTACCCACATTTGAACTTTTACATGGTGCTGCTCTAAATACTACGTGTTTTTAGATAGATAGATACGCCTAATTGCTTATTTTGTGCATTAGTTTGGGTTTTACACTGCTGATAAATACCTATCAGTTCTGTGGCAAATCTACTGACATCCAGCACTCATTTTTTTCGTTGCCAAAGATACAAAATTGTGTATTTTGTACATCAAACTTCTGAGTTTTATTATACACTTTAGTTAAAATGTAACATTTTTAAAAGTCCAACAGTGCAAGTGTGTTTTTAAACTGGCTGTGGTACCACAGAAACTGGAGCACTTCTGATTCTTTACTTGGACTGAAATGATGGCCTGAATATACATAGAGTAGGAAACTTCCTTACACATTTCAGGTTAATACATTATAGGATTGATGGGCCACTATGTGGTGGTAAGGTTTACCAGTAGTGTTGGGTGAACTTGGTGAGAAGTTTGCATGGTTTGCCTGGTGTTTTTGTTTCCAGAACAGCTATTATACTCTGAGGTCTTCAGGCTAAAAAGAATAATAAGCAGAAGCTCAGGGAAGGTGCATAAACATGGCAAACAGTCATACTGTCAGTGACCGACTGCTCCACCCTAGGTGTGAGAAGGAGCGCTATCGGAAGTCTTTCCTCCCCACCGCGGTTAGGCTGTACAACCAACACCGACCTAAGCGGAGATCATTACATACAGAGAACTGAAATATCTCTCTGCCTGTTAAATCCCCCCCCCCCCACTCTGCTACGTCCTATCTGTCTGTCTGCTATTAATGTAATGCCTCTCACCTTGGAACATTCCTGTACATGTTGTATTTGTATTTGTATCTGCTTATCTTATCTTTGCTGCTGTAACACACTGAATTTCCCCACTGTGGGACTATTAAAGGACTATTATTATTATTATTATTATTATTACTCACCTCTCCTGGGCTCTGTCACAGCATCAGCAATGGGTCTCCATCCTCTTCAAGCTTCTTCTGTTCTCCTGAATGATGTGAGTAGCCTTGGAGGAATTCTGAACAGGATGAGAACTGGCACCAGAGGCTTCAACAGAACCCATGAGAGGTGAACATTGCGGTTTATGTTTACGCACCTCCCCTGGGCTATTGCTTATTATTATTATTATTACTATTATTATTATTATTATTATTATTATTGAGATCTGAAGTGTGTTGATGATTGTGTCAGATGTAGGACAGTAATATTTGATTTCAGTAGGACAGTATTATTTGGCAGTTGTAAGGTGGTATGTGGGTAAATAGTGATATGAATTGTATGAAGCAGTTGTATTATATTATTTGCTTGGTTTATGGTTGTATGTGAGTTATATGGTGATATTAGGTAGATGTATGGATGCATGAATTGGCACTTTTATAATAGTTTTTAGGCACAGTATTTTTTGGTAGTCTCATGATATTATTTGACATGTATATAGTGTATGAGGAAAAAAGCTCAACATTGAAAAATCTAAATTCCCCCTCCAACCCGATGAATTAATGGCGTTTTCAGGGTTCATATTACTGATGGTCTATCTTTTAGATAGACCATCAATATCATATTGGCAAGGATTCAACTCCAAATACCCTAAAGATCATCACTCTGTTTATTTAGTAGTCTGTGCAAGTCTAAGGAGCAGTGTAAATACTAAAGAGGCTGCAGATCACAGCCAAGCATCTTGGTCCCTTTAAACTGCTGATAAGGGCAAGTGCCAAGAGCTGGACCCCCATCAATCTGATACTGAAAGTCTATCCTAAGGATAGGCCATCAATATTGGGATTCCAGAAAATCTTTTTTAAAAAAATAAAAAATATTACATGTTTTACATACTATTCTATTGAAAATACTAGAGCAGGGAGGAATTGCTTGTACTCCAGCTTCTAAGCTCACTACTAACAATCTTGTTTGCTTTGTTACTATAGCAAGCAAAATGTCCATTCTCTGCAGTTGCAATTAAGTTTAGTGCATCCATTAATTCCAAATAACATCTGTTTTAATCTACGAATGGCTTATATAAACTTGTTTCACTTTATCCAAAAAACTGATTCAAGTTATTTTTGGACAGCTTAATGCTTCCATCATACTTCCAAGATGAAGGAAACCATTTAATATATGTGAAAATCTCCAATGTTTGTTCCCATTATAATTGTTTCGTCTGATTTCTTTTGGTTTTGCAGCTGGATGAATCATTGAGAGTTGAACAATAGAATGTTTTTGAATCTAGGTCCTGAAGAGATAGGAAACCAAATGAACTTTTGATTCAAAGGTCCAAAAGATCACACACTATGCATATAATCAGCCAGTCTTATGAATGCTGTTTTTCCCAATTACAAATGCTGAATTATTACCATCTGTGTCAGATGTATAAAATGTTTGACCACACATTGAACTTTCCATATCTATTTATAAATCTTTGGGGTATTTGATCTGCAAGGAATACAATAATGCTTTGTGCAAAATTGTAGTAGTCAAGGGAAGTAAAAGGCAAAATCAGAAAAGGAGATTTTTCTTGCCCATGTAAAAAGTATTCTGCCTGACCCAGTGAAGAAATTGGATTTATTAAATGTTGGTCCTTTTTATTCTTATGTGATCTTTTTGAGTAACTAATTTGTATGCTGTATAAGTGTGACTAATAACTAGTATATATTGAGCAATGGTAGATTCAACCCTACTTCCAAAACTCTTTTGTCATAAACCCATTAACAAAAAAATAATGCACCTGGATAAAAATGTCAATTACTACAAAAAATGGCATCCAGTTGTCACAGGCAGATATGTAATAGATTACAGATGTGGTCTGATTAAATCATATGTCTTACTACAAGAGGACATCAAAGCACTTTCCCTTTAAAAGGGCTCTTAGAGGCCTTTTCTGGATGGTGTACCTCTCAGTGAGAGAGTGACTGGTAGACATGGTTCTTTGATGCACTCTGACATTTTCCTCAATCGACAAACTTTGAGATGGGGTACATCACTGTATTGAGAGAAGCAGGATGGCATTTCTATAAATTGCCTGCCATCTAAGCAATTCTGTTAGGAGGTTTTAGAGTATTGGTTACATAAGGGCACACACACGGCAAGCCCCAGACAGACCATTAGTAGAGAGGATCATTTGATCCACTGACAAGCACAAGCAGCTCCCACAGCTTCTTTGTCCACCATCCAGACACAGATGGCAACTTCAATACTTACCTTTCTCTCTGCCTGTATCATTTCAAGTCACTTGGAAGAAGGAACATTGGTGCCAAAGTGCCCATTAAAAGGCCAATAACAGCTATCCACCATCACCTTGATTTGCAGTGGTGTCAGGAACATGAAATCTGAACATGGTCATGGAGTGGAGCTATTATTTTTATCTACAAATCCTGCCTTTTTTGTGAAGCCACAAACTTCCCCAACTGCTGTTGTGGTGATCTGGGGAACCATCACATACAACCAATTGGTCATCCATAGTAGTGATGTGAGGAACACTAACAGCTCAGTGATGTTTAGGACATAGTGAGGCCAGGACCATTTTAACACTTCTCCTAAGTGTCTCCCCCATACATACATAATTTAATGCCACTTTAAGTAGCGCCCTGCCCCCTCAGTCACCAACAATATATATTACATACAAATTAAAAAAAAAAAAAGGTATACTCATGCAAGGAGCTGCCTATAGACTCCAGCTGTAGTGGTGTTTTTGGGTCTGTGCTCATTGCACCTTTTTGCAGCAGACATCATCTGCTGAAGACTGAATTGTGGAGCACTCAGCTGACTTTTCTACATGATTTGGATCAGCTGTTGAGGCCTCCAGTATCAAAGGGCCTGGGCAGATGCACTGCTTTCCCTATTGTTAAAGCAGCCCTGCCTGTGGCTGCATGTGTCACCTCTCAAGGAAGTACCTACAGCTGATATTTTTCAGGAGAGTGATACTCCCCCAGACACAGCAAGGATTTCCCAGAAATGTTTCTTCCAGATTGCAACATTTATCGGTCTGCTCAGTCACCAGATTTATAGCCAATCAACCATTTATGAGACCAGCTGGGACGCCAGCTTCGGCAGCCTATGAAGGTATGGGATCTGCAGGCCTGGATACAACTTCTGAGGGAAAATGTGCCATGGTATACCACATGTAACCTGTATGCCTCCATACCTTACCATATCTCACCTACTGTATCTAGAGTCAGCCCTGACAAGGTACCAGAGCCCCTTTTCAGTTGTACAGTTTTCCCCAATAAACTAATCCTTTCACTCTTTCCTCTCTTATATTCCCTCTTGTGTAAAATATCTTAAAGTAATTGGTGTGATATGACCAGCTTTGAAGAAAAGAACCTTTAGGCTGTGTTCACACTGAGTTTTTTGGCAGCGGATTTTGACGCGGAATCCACTTCAAAATCTGCCTGAAAAAACGCCTCCCATTCATTTCAATGGGCGTCAGTAGCATTTCTTTTCCTCTAGCTAGCGGAAAAAAAAGCAACATTACCTATCTTCAGGCGGATTACGCCCGTGGTGTCCGCGGCTCGAGATTCCCTCTTGATTAGACCCATTCATCCGAGCCTAATCAGGAGTGGGATGCCGCAACGGAATGCTGATGCACTGCATCGGCATCCCGTCTCGGCAGACCGCGGCGAAAATTCCAGCGGCGGAAACATACCCTTATAGTACTCAAAAAAAACAAAACTGTACAGAGTAAAGCAAATGTTTTTTTTTTTTTTAAAAAGCTTGTCATCTCATGCTACTTATGAACAAAGAGAAAATGTAAGAATAGACAAAGTGGCCTCTCATGCTACTCATCTTGGAATATTGTGAACTAAGAGGAAGGATAAACACTTCTATAAGTATGTAACTATTGATCTTATATATGGATGCAACCACACACTTAACTAAACTCCAGTTTGGTTATGGTTTCCAATTTGTCTTGAAACCAATTAAACACAATGTCATTACATTTTTAGCATGTTGCTTTGTCATAATTTGCCACAAAATCACAAAACTATGCTAAGAAAAGCTGCTTAACTTGCAATGCATATATCTGGATATGTCCAGCCAAAGCAGAAGATACTTCGGTACATGTATAATGGAATATTCACATTTCCAATGGGTGTCTGTTGTTCTGATCCATCAGAGAATCTGTACAATAGACATTTAAAGTTTCCCTGACTGATGCCTTGCTTTATTTTGTAAAAAAAAAAAAAATCCATTTCTGTTCACCAATCAGGGAAACGTTAATTGAAATAACCCCACAGTAGTGTGAAAGTAGCCTAAATATACACAGGGTCAACCCAAAGAACTGGTACATGATTGATTCATTCCAAGAACTGAAATAAGGAAAAGAAAAGGAAATCAAAATATCAGTTAAAAAATGGCTCAAGAACATTGAATTAATGGCTCAGTGTATCAAACACAGGATCTAAATGACCTCAGGTGACTGAAACAGTGGAGTCCATATTTGAGAATATGCTGGCAAATGTCTGGACTATTGTTTAGATATCTGCTGCATAAGAAATAAAAATCACAGTGAACATTTGTAGTGTATAGATAAAACTTGGATATAAAGTATAGTGTGTCTTTTCATGATAATAAATCTGTGTTATATTCTCTTGCACCATTTTTTTAATTACCCTGTACAGTCCCTGACAAAAGTTCTGTCGCTTATCCATGTTGTGGAATCAAAAGCTTATAACCTGACTTTAAATTCATCCATTGGTTTTAGAAATGACTCATATGAAAGCTGAAACCCTCCCAAATGATTTTTTGGTTAAGAAAATAAATTGGCTTCACTGATGAAATGTTGATCATTTAATGAACACAGAAAGGTCAGATTATGGCAAGATAAAAGTTTTGTCGCCTTGTCATATAATGCACCCAATCCTAGTTTAAAGCCTCGCCTGTGCTCACTAATTGATCGGTTAATTTGTGGGTGTGTATAAAAAGAACTCCAGCACCCCAGACCTTCACTTGAACTGCAACTTCACCTCTGACAACATGCCAAAAATCAACCCTGCGACTAAAGCCTTGATTATCAAGAGCCTGAAGACCAGATCCACTGCAGAGGTGGCTGGCACCTTTAATGTGTCTCTGCGTCAAGTACAAAGAATTAAAAAAAGATTTGAACAGACTGGAGATGTTTTTGACAAGCCCAGGTCCGGCAGACCCCGCAAGACAACTGCTCAAGAGGAACGTTTGTTGGTTAGAAAATCAAAAGCCAGCCCCTCTTCCACTGCAGCAGAGCTCCAACAGGCCTGGTCGTCTCAAGTCCCTGTGTCAACTAGAACAGTTTGTAGGATTCTGTCTCGAAATGGCCTCAATGGTCAAATCAGTGCCCAGAAGCCAGCACTAAATAAAAGGCAATTAAAAAACGTTTGGCATTTTCCAAGGCCCACAGCCTGCTAAATGGATGGAAGCTGGAAAAGTGGCAGAAGATGGATTTCTCAGATGAATCTTCAGTTGAATTACACCACAGCCGCCGCAAATACTGCAGGAGACCTACTGGAGCCCATATGGATCCAAGATACACCCAGAAAACAGTTAAGTTTGGTGGTGGAAAGATCATGGTCTGGGGTTACATTCAGTATGGGGGTGTGAGAAACATTTGCAAGGTGGAAGGCAATATCAATAGCCTAAAATATCAAGAAGTATTAGCTTCCTCTTACATTCCCTATCATAAAAGGGGTAAAATTTTGCAGCAGGATGGTGCTCCATCTCATACATCCATCTCTACATTAAAGTTCCTCAAGTCAAAGAAAATCAAGGTGCTCCAGGACTGGCCAGCCCAGTCACCAGACATGAACATCATTGAGCATGTTTGGGGTAGGATGAAAGACGAAGCTTGGCAGACAAAACCAAAGAATCTTGTTGAACTCTGGGAGGCATGTAAGACTGCATTCTGTGCTATTCCTGATGACTTCATCAATAAATTGTATGAATCATTGTTGAAACGCATAGATGCAGTCCTTCAAGCTCATGGAAGTCAGACAAAATATTAAATATGGCTCTGATAGCACCACAACTTCATTCACCAATGTTATGAAACATATCTTTGTTTTTGAACAGAATTATTGGTTTGATTTTCACATTACTTTGTGTGAGACAAAACTTTTGTCTTGCCAAAATCTGACCTTTCTGTGTTCATTAAATGATCAACATTTCATCAGTGAAGCCAATTTATTTTCTTAACCAAAAAATCATTTGGGAGGGTTTCAGCTTTCATATGAGTCATTTTTAAAATCAATGGATGAATTTAAAGTCAGGTTATAAGCTGTTGATTCCACAACATGGATAAGCGACAGAACTTTTGTCAGGGACTGTATATCTTTAAGCCTTTCCTGCATTGTCTTACAGTCCCCAAATATATGATGATACAGTATAGATGGTAGTAATAGTAATTCCAGTACAAGGACATACAGGGTAGTTGTGGCCATAAATAGAGCCAGTAAACTTTTTATCTGACTTCTAATGTGTAAAAATTGTAAGGACATAAAAAAATGGATATGTATTGAAGTATTCATAAAGGTAGATACAGGAAAAATACAGAATAGTGGAATCAGCAGTCAACCTTCATAAATTTAATAATAATAATAATACATTTTATTTATATAGTGCCAACATATTCCGCAGCACTGTACAATTTGTAGGGTTCAAGTACAGACAAAAAAAGATACATTACAAAGAAATAGTCAATTCACACAAAGGGACTGAGGGCCCTGCTCGCAAGAGCTTACAATCTATGAGGTAGAGGGGGTGACAGTTCTCTTAAGTGTCATGTTAGAGGTCAGGGACCATGTTCAAGTGAGTCTGCCAGTCATTTATACCAATAGTATGTGTTGCATAGATACTTAGATATTCTTGTCACCATATATGGAAAACTTACAGTATAGCTTTACATAACTATGACATACAGTTGTGCTAAAAAGTTTACATACCCAGGCAGATTTTTTGTTGGCCTTTTTTCAGAGAATATGAATAACACACAATTTTTTTCTCCACTCATGGTTAGTGGTTGGTTGAAGCCATTTATTGTCAGACTTCTGTGTTTTTCTCTTTTTAAATCATAATGACAACAAAATGACCCTGTACAAAAGTTCACATACCCTGATGATTTTGGCCTGATAACATGGCCAGAAGTTTACACAAAGGGGTTTGAATGGCTACTAAAGGTAACATCCTCACCTGTGACCTGTTTGCTTGTAATCAGTGTGTACATAAAAGCTGAGTGAGTTTCTGGGATCCAGACAGACTGTTGCATCTTTCCTCCAGCCACTGACGTTTCTGGATTGTGAGTCATGGGGAAAGCAAAAGAATTGTCCATGGATCTATGGGAAAAGGTAGTTGAACTGTATAAAACAGGAAAGGGATACAAAAAGATATCCAAGGAATTGATAATGCCAGTCAGCAGTGTTCAAACTGTGATTAACAAATGGAAACTCAGGGGCTCTGTAAAAACCAAACTACGGTCAGGTAGACCAACCAAAGTTTCGGCCACAACTGCCTGGAAAATTTGTTCGGGATGCAAAGAAAAACCCACACATAACATCAGCTGAAATACAGGACTCTCTGAAAACTATCGGTGTGGCTGTTTCAAGATGCACAATAATGAGGCACTTGCATGGTCGAGTTGCCAGAAGAAAGCCATTACTGCGCAAATGCCACAAAGAATCTTGCCTTAAATACGCCAAACAGCACAGAGACAAGCCTCAAAACTTCTGAAACAAGGTAATTTGGAGTGACGAGACAAAAATCGAACTTTTTGGTCACAACCATAAACGTTACATTTGGAGAGGTGTCAACAAGGCCTATGATGAAAGGAACACCATTCCTACTGTAAAGCATGGAGGTGGATCACTGATGATGTGGGGATGTGTGAGCTTCAAAGGCACAGGAAACTTGGTCAAAGTTGAAGGAAAGATGAATGCAGCACGTTATCAGCAAATACTGGAGGCAGATTTGCACGCATCATCCAGGAAGCTGCGCATGGGATGTACTTGGACGTTCCAACATGACAACGATCCAAAACACAAGGCCAAGTCGACCTGTCATTGGCTACAACAGAAGAAAGTGAAGGTTCTGGAGTGGCCATCTCATTCTCCTGACCTCAATATCATTGAGCCACTATGGGGAGATCTCAAGCGTGTAGTACATGCAAGACAGCCCAGGAATTTACAGGAACTGGAGACTTTTTGCCAAGAAAAATGGGCAGTTTTACCATGTGAGAAAATAAAAATCCTCATGCACAACTACCACAAAAGACTTCAAGCTGTCATTGATGTTAGAGGGGGCAATACACGGTATTAAGAACTGGGGTATGTGAACTTTTGAACAGGGTCATTTTGATGTTTTTGGTTGTCATTATGATTTAAGAGAAAACACAGAAGTTTGACAATAAATGGCTTCAACCAACCACTAACCATGAGTGGAGAAAACGATTTTATGTTATCATTCATATTCACTGAAAAAAGGCCAAAAAAACAAATCTGCCGTGGTATGTAAACTCTTTAGCACAACTGTACCCTTGTAAACCAAGATAATAATTTATGCTGCAGTGTGTATTGTTAACTCTTTCTCTTTCAGTGAATATTGCATCCCAAGATATTTCACATAATGGGCAATGGGAAAGTGTTAATATTAGAGGCAATACTGTGCATTCTGAATAGGGAGGATAAGAGAGTAACAAGGGTACAGCAAAAAAGGCATTTGCAAATTTAATGGTGATCACACTGACATATGACAATGACCATATACAGTATATTTACAGTATTTCAGTCTGTGGTATGTTTTTCTAAGCTCCCTATAGATAATTTTAGATGTAGCAAAGTTTAACTGGAAACTTATTAGAAAGTCGCATTAGGGTGGTGGAACACCATGTACCTGAGAAACGACTATAGGTGCATCCCATTCCTGGCCTCTGGTGTTGCAATTCAGTAACAGCAAAATTGCACAGACTGTAATTATGTAATGAAATTAATTGGCATTTCAATTAAACAGAAATGAAACACTAACAGTTGGGGATAGGATGTGGATATAACTGCACCCCAGGTACATAGTTGGTCATCATTCTTAAACTTTAACTTAAAAGGGTTATCCAGTATTTTTTTTTTAAAATATGGCCAAATAACAGGATGCTTCCAAACAAAACACTTCCTAAAATATACCCTGTTTTAAATTCAGCACTGTTTATCTGATTTATTTTTAGGCCAATGACCTCAGCTTTGATGATTTGTTTGCAAGCTCACTACCTCTCCATGTGAGCAGCGTCAGCCAGCAAACGAAGTATCGCGGCAGCACGTGACCTCGAATGTGGATTTGATTTATTACCTGTGATTTCATTGAGTAGAGAAGGGAGGAGGTACACAGAGATTGAGATCAGGTAGATGAATCATGGGAAATGTAGTTTGTCACTGATTCACCGCATCTAAATAATAGTAATACAAGGAGCAGCAAGTAAAATGAAGCCAAGCAAACGGTGCCCAAGGGGACAGTGTGTATTTTGCACTGCTGTGGATGTATTTGCTGATTGATGTTTTGAACTGGATAACCCCTATAACTGCTTCAATGGCTTTTTAGGTAAATTAACATGCTGCTGCAACTAATCAGAGTGAAATTAAACATTGCTATATCTGTATATGACTCAAGAACTTAAACCCCATCATTTTAGAATATTAGGGTTTTGTAAAAAAAATAAATAAAAATAAACCACAACACAGAATTATTGTTTTTCGGAATTATTTTTATTTTAAGCATAAAGAGAAAAATGATTTCTACCCAAAACAGGGTTATAGCAGCTACCTCATTTTGCATTATCTCATGATGCAGTTACAAGAATTAATAAGCTTACCTACTATTTAAATGGAAAATAGTATTCTGAGTGTTTTGTGAGTCATTCATACATACAAAAATATGTCATGGCCCCTTTAAATGTGCATGGAAATTTGCATGGTTTATAAAATAAGCCTTTCAGAAGGCTCACAGGCTCCTTTTCTCTTGTCAATTTTTACTACTTTTTAACAGCAGTTTTCAGCTGACATTTTTCCTGTCAGGTCACGTCAGAAGGGGAGACATCAGCATTATTACTGGATTCATTCTCTCTTGACTGTTCGATGTACTGACCAATTTTATATGCTTCTTGAATTCACATGCATGCCAGAAGACAGGCATCTACTTTTCGTCCAGTAATAAGGTGTAATAGTTACATTTTACTGCAGGTCATGTAAACACATTTTCACTAGCGATGCATATATAACACCTTCTTTGAGCAACATATTTTTTTTTTTTTTTAATGATTTTAGTGCATCAAAGAGATAATGACATAACAAATTAATTCATCCAGTAACTTGCATGTTTGGCTTGGATGTACAGTAGATACTTGGATTTGTAACCATAATATCCATTAACAGATAACAAATCTAAATATAATTATATAATATAGAGAAATACATTTACATAAAATTGCTCATGAGTTACAATGACCATCTGCTACACAGTGAAAATCTATTCCCGTATGATAGGTGCCATTCCATTACACTTCCTGCAACCTTGAAACAAACTATTAGCAAATGCAGTTTATAAAAATGTTAAACTATTAAATAGATTTTGTCAGTATTTTTCACCCTTCTAAATTATTGACAGCACTTTATCAGTGAGCTATACATCAGTTAAAAGGTATTTATGGTCATACTGCAGCAGTTCAGTGGAGGAGGCCAGGAAGTTGAGACATATATTCCCTGTGGTCACTGTGTCAAGGATCTCAACGAGATCTCCCCCAAGGCTGGTGCAGTGCTGTGGTGGCCCACAGAGTGTCTGATGGTAGTAGAAGTGTTCCCCCAACACACATCCTAATGGTAGTCTGGTGGTGGATGGAGTGCCTATAATGTTCATTCAAGAAAAAGAATCGAGAGAGGGGACTTTTGTAGAAAATATCCATGGTGTTTACTTGAGGTAGAACTATCTTTCAGCTTCCCGATACTTGAGGTATGGTTCTTACTACTGGGGCTGTGGCTGAGTTGATGGATGGTACATAAGGCTTTCTGTCTTTTTGTTGGGACAGTCTTTCACTTAAATAGTGTGCTACACTCTTCTGATCCACAACTTTCTACAATTCCCAGGCTGTAGGACTGTCAGACAGAAGGCTACAGGCAGAGTCATAGCTATGAAGTCTATATAACTTTACCATATCTTTTATGAAATTTTCACAAAATGAGCAGGGATAATTCCCATTTCCTGACTGTTGAACAACACTCAGACTGTCTTTGGAGTTGGTCTTTATTCTAGCCAGGGGTTCTGACTTTCCATGCTTCTCCTCAACACCCCTTCCACCTACTAACCCACAGGAAGGAAGGGAGTATCTCACTTTTTCCTCTCCCTAGCTGATAGAGGACAATATTCTTCCTTCTCACAGTGAGAGAAATTCACTGTCTCCTCCCCTTCCCTAGCCAGAATTCCCTAAGTCAGGGTTGTACATGAACTCAATACCTAGTATCCAGTCGCTTGCTCTTTTAATAGAAGTCCCAGAAATTTCAAGCTCCCTCTTGAAGTCCTGAAAGAGGGTCAAATGACCCTTAGTCCAAACAGACAACTCTGATGGCTCCAATTAGCATCCTTTCATTTGTAAATGTGGCCATTGTCTGAGGAATCTGCAGGGGGCAATTGTGTTGATCCACCTCAGGTCTTGTAAGAGAGTGTAAACAAAAGAATGTAAGCTGCTCCTGAGTGTGTCTGCCCACCCCCCAGCTGCATTGTTGTGCTGGGAATATGCATAAGGTTGATAACACCTTAGCAAATTTGCATGCAGCCTTTTGTGCTGTGGGGGATGTGAAGGGACTGCTTCACCTATTTTGTTCACAAGAAACAAAATGCAGAGAAGGCACAGAGAAGGCGAACATTTGACATGGGCCCTCCCCCCCGGACCGCCCCCTCCAACAAAAAACGCATTCCTGCGCACACTATTATGTGCCATAGTGGCACTGCACACAGTATCATGTCCCATAGTGGCCCCTGCACACAGTATCATGTCCCATAGTGGCCACTGCACACAGTATCATGTCCCATAGTGGCCCCTGCACACAGTATTATGTCCCATAGTGGCCCCTGCACACAGTATCATGCCCCATAGTGGCCTCTGCACACAGTATCATGTCCCATAGTGGCCCCTGCACACAGTATCATGTCCCATAGTGGCCTCTGCACACAGTATCATGTCCTATAGTGGCCTCTGCACACAGTATCATGTCCCATAGTGGCCTCTGCACACAGTATCATGTCCCATAGTGGCCCCTGCACACAGTATCATGTCCCATAGTGGCCCCTGCACACAGTATCATGTCCCATAGTGGCCCTTGCACACGGTATCATGTCCCATAGTGGCCCCTGCACACAGTATCATGTCCCATAGTGGCCTCTGCACACAGTATCATGTCCCATAGTGGCCTCTGCACACAGTATCATGTCCCATAGTGGCCTCTGCACACAGTATCATGTCCCATAGTGGCCCCTGCACACAGTATCATGTCCCATAGGGGCCCCTGCACACAGTATCATGTCCCATAGTGGCCCCTGCACACAGTATCATTCCCCATAGTGGCCCCTGCACACACTATTATTCCCCATAGTGGCCCCTGCACTGAGTATTTTGCCCCATAGTGGCCCCTGCACACACTATTATATGTCCCATTGTGGACCACCCATGAACAATTATTATACTCTGGGGTCTTTTCAGAAAATTGCACCTATGAAAAAAATCGCACGAAAAAAAATCGCAGGTGTGCTTGGTGCCATTAAAATACATTGGCAAATCGCAGAAAAAATCGCATCGCATTGCGATGCGATTTTCGCGCGATTTTTTTTCGCTAGTGTGCTTGAGGCCTTAGACAAATGCTTCTGGTCATTACTCACAGCTGTACCTTGCTCTAAAATTTCTAATTCTATTTAAAATATATAAAAAATGATTCATTGTTTCAGTGCTTTTTTGCTCAAATAAAACTAAACTAAATACAATATGTATAGTCTTTATATTATCAAATACAATAAACTGAATAGAACTAACTAGAAACTAAATGGCTAAACTCAATGGAAAACAACAACCTCCTGTGGTGTGACAGTAATTACAGAACAAAAGACAGTGATTATAGGTTGTTTGCTTAAATCCTTCAGGTCATTCGACCCGTCTCTGGGTTCCAAAGGTAGAAATGTTAAATGACCCCTCTCTGGGACTTCTAGTGTTAAAAGGCTTCAGGCATATCTTATTCACACATACACTGACGAGCAAAAGGGTAACAATGTTTTGAACTTGTGACTTTCAGGCTCCATATCTCACCATTCACTACAGCTTCAACCGTGAGACTGCCATCATTTTATAAACAATCTCATACATAAATTTGACTTGCAACTATTTACAGGTAGCATATGATTAGTGATGCAGATTCTTGTCATGTAATTGCATTGTTACTGTTTCTCTAGTGGCAAAATGGCAGTTTACACCAACATATATAACTTTATTGTACCTGGGATAGCCCACTTAACAGTTTTAGGAGTGTATGTCTCTGATGACACACCATGGGTGCAACATATTGGGCACTGAAATTTCACATTTCTTTAAAACTTTCAATTTTCACTTTGTACATTAATTTTTGGGAAGCACTCTTAAACTGAAAATGATAATATCCCTTAAACAAGAAAATGCCACAACAAACTAAGATGCTTTGTGTAAATGCAGTATAAAGGCAGAATTTGGAGCGGAACATCTGCATTTTACTATACATTATATTTAAATAGCTGCCGAAAAAATGTACACTAAAACTTAAACTAGACAATCCTAAACTAGCCAGATTTATCAAAGTGTATCATAAATCTGTTGCATTATTAGACTATCTAGTCTATCTTTACACCTCCTGTTAGTTGGCTTAGTTTATGCCAGAAAAAAGCCGCAAAATTTTGGCTTTTTTTTCACGCATGGTGCTACAACTTAGGTTAAGCCCGCTTTTTGTGAAGTCATTGGGCTTTTCCATAAAGCTATACCCCTATACACACATGGACAAAATTGTTGGTACCCCTCGTTTAATGAAAGAAAAACCCACAATGGTCACAGAAATAACTTGAATCTGACAAAAGTAATAATATATAAAAATTCTATGAAAATGAACAAATGAAAGTCAGACATTGCTTTTCAACCATGCTTCAACAGAATTTTTAAAAAAGAAAACTCATGAAACAGGCCTGGACAGAAATGATGTTACCCTTAACTTAATATTTTGTTGCACAACCTTTTGAGGCAATCACTGCAATCAAACGATTCCTGTAACGGTCAATGAGACTTCTGCACCTCTCAACAGGTATTTTGGCCCACTCCTTATGAGCAAACTGCTCCGGTTGTCTCGGGTTTGAAGGGTGCCTTTTCCAGACGGCATGTTTCAGCTCCTTCCAAAGATGCTCAATAGGATTTAGGTCAGGGCTCATAGAAGGCCACTTCAGAATAGTCCAATGTTTTCCTCCTAGCCATTCTTGGGTGTTTTTAGCTGTGTGTTTTGGGTCATTATCCTATTGCAAGACCCATAACCTGCGACTGAGACCAAGCTTTCTGACACTGGGTAGTACATTTCTCTCTAGAATCCCTTGATAATCTTGAGATTTCATTGTGCCCTGCACAGATTCAAGACACCCTGTGCCAGATGCAGCAAAGCAGCCCCAGAACATAAAAGAGACTCCTCCATGTTTCACAGTAGGGACAGTGTTCTTTTCAAGATATGCTTCATTTTTCCATCTGTGAACATAGAGCTGATGTGCGTTGCCAAAAATTTCGATTTTTGTCTCTTCTGTCCATAGGACATTCTCCCAGAAGATTGGTGGCTTGTCAACATGTACAGCGGGGAAAAAAAAGTATTTAGTCAGCCACCAATTGTGCAAGTTCTCCCACTTAAAAAGATGAGAGGCCTGTAATTGTCATCATACGTAGACCTCAACTATGAGAGACAAAATGAAAAACCCAGAAAATCACATTGTCTGATTTTTTAAGAATGTATTTGCAAATTATGGTGGAAAATAAGTATTTGGTCACCTACAAACAAGCAAGATTTCTGGCTCTCACAGACCTGTAACTTCTTCTTTAAGAGGCTCCTCTGTCCTCCACTCATTACCTGTAGTAATGGCTCCTTTTTGACATTGTTATCAGTATAAAAGACACCTGTCCACAACCTGAAACAGTCACACTCCAAACTCCACTATGGTGAAGACCAAAGAGCTGTGGAAGGACACCAGAAACAAAATTGTAGAGGTGCATCAGGCTGGGAAGACTGAATCTGCAATAGGCAAGCAGCTTGGTTTGAATAAATCAACTGTGGGAGCAATAATTAGAAAATGGAAGACATACAAGACCACTGATAATCTTCCTCGATCAGGGGCTCCACGCAAGATATCACCCCGTGGGGTCAAAATGATCACAAGAACGGTGAGCAAAAATCCCAGAACCACACGGGGGGACCTAGTGAATGACCTGCAGAAATCTGGGACTAAACGTAACAAAGGCTACCGTCAGTAAAACAGTACGCCGCCAGGGACTAAGATCCTGAAGTGCCAGACGTGTCCCCCTGCTTAAGCCAGTACATATCCGGGCCCATCTGAAGTTTGCTAGAGAGCATTTGGATGTTCCAGAAGAGTATTGGGAGAATGTTATATGGTCAGATGAAACCAAAGTAGAACTGTTTGGTAGAAACACAACACGTCGTGTTTGGAGGAGAGTGAATGCTGAGTTGCATCCAAAGAACTCCATACCTACCGTGAAGCATGGGGGTGGCAACATCATGCTTTGGGGCTGTTTCTCTGGAAAGGGACCAGGTCAACTGATCCGTGTACATGAAAGAATGTATGGGGCCATGTATCGTGAGATTTTGAGTGCAAATCTCCTTCCAACAGCAAGGGCATTGAAGATGAAACGTGGCTGGGTCTTTCAGCATGACAATGATCCCAAGCACACCGCCAGGGCAATGAAGGAATGGCTTCGTAAGAAACATTTCAAGGTCCTGGAGTGGCCTAGCCAGTCTCCAGATCTCAACCCCATAGAAAACCTTTGGAGGGAGTTGAATGTCCATGTTGCCCAGCGACAGCCCTAAAACATCACTGCTCTAGAGGAGATCTGCATGGAGGAATGGGCCAACATACCAGCAACAGTGTGTGCCAACCTTGTGAAGACTTACAGAAAACGTTTGACCTCTGTCATTGCCAACAAAGGATATATAACAAAGTATTGAGATGAACTTTTGTTGTTGACCAAATACTTATTTTCAACCATAATTTGCAAATAAATTCTTAAAAAAATCAGACAATGTGATTTTCTGGATTTGTTTTCTCATTTTGTCTCTCATAGTTGAGGTCTACCTATGATGACAATTACAGGCCTCTCTCATCTTTTTAAGTGGGAGAACATGCACAATTGGTAGCTGACTAAATACTTTTTTTCCTCACTGTAGTTTGGAAAATTCCAGTCTGTCAGATTCAAGTTATTTGTGACCATTGTGGGTTTTTGTTTCATTAAACAAGGGGTACCAACAATTTTGTCCACGTGTATATGCCCCTGGTTTTGTCAGGGTCGTAGGCGACAATACCCGGGTCAGTCAGTCACTCCCAAATGGTTAGCATGTGTGCACAACGCAAAGAATGACACAGACACAGAGTTCTGTTTCAGACCCAGCTCATGCTCTTGCCCCTTCTCCGATCAGCACTGCTGGCGTTTATTCAAAGCTCGAGTGTTTTTACAGGAAAGGAAAGGGGCATGGTTAAGGCGTGATTAGCATTGCAGTAGATCAGACATCACAATGTTGACAGTTCTTCATTGGCTCAAGTTTTCTGCAGTATCCAGACGTGTCTCAGGCATTGTCTTGGGCGTTGTACTGAATCCTCTGAATCAAGTGCATCTGGGTGCAGTACACAGGATGTCGGCGCCATCTTTACATAACATAACTTGTTTCATAGCTGATAGTTTAGTAGCAGGGAAAAATTAGGATTTGAAGCTTATATATAAAAATAAAAGTATAAAAAATATAAAAGTATAAAAAGTATAAAAATATATGAGACCTGACAGTTTCACAGGAACATTTGTTCAACCTGAAAGTATACACTTCAATCGTATCTCAGTTGTTTCATTCCAAATCCAGTGTGGTGGCATGCAGAGGCCAAATCATGAAGATTGTGTCACTGTCCAAGAGGAAGAGGAAAAAAAGAAGCTTTATCACCTATCTTCAAGCAAAAAAAAAAAGTAATTTTGGTAGCTTTTTTTAGCATATTTTGCAAAATCCACTGCAAAACAACTCTAGTGTTTTTTTTCTGCCTCCCATTCATTTCAATGGGCTTTGCAAATCAGAATCCACCTGAAGATAGGTCCTTGTTTCTTTTTTTCTAGCCTGACTCTCATTGAAATGAATGGGAGTTGGGATTCCATCTGCAAAAAACCTTGGTGTAAACTTATCTTTAGGCTGCATTCACCTGTGAAACTCTGTGTGTGTGTATGCCAGATTTACCAGCCTGAACATCATGCTGGAAGGGGACTCCTAGCATAATAGTTATCTAGTCATACTGTCCTGTAGTGATTTTAGTATGGGAAAGTATGTCACTAGGAAGCAGGAACTCCTAGTAGCATAGATAACTATTATGCTAGGAGTCCCTCTACCAGCACAATGTTTAGGTCGGTAAATCTGGTGAATACACATACCAAGTTTCACAGGTGAAACTCAGTCGTGTGAATGTAGCCTTCATGAGACTGTTCCAACTACATTGAGTACAACATAAAATAACTAATAAAAATATAAAAAAACAAAATTTAAATATGTTTACTGACTACACTAAGAAATAAGTGGAAAGTTACATTTATACAAAAAGGATCTTTACACATAGAGTGTCTATTCATAGTCAGCCAATTACACAGTTTAAATACTTGCGCATTACTATATTTATAGGCAGGACAGCTGGCATTATCATAGCATTCACAATTTTATTGCAGTACATTCATTTCTAGTAATATTACCAAGAGAAGTGTTATTTTATAATGGCTTATATTTTACATGATAATGTGGCACACACAAATGTGCTCCCTTTTCTCTATTTTCATAGCAAAGACCCAAAAGGTGGTTTTAAAAAAACAATGCAGTAGTTATAGAGGGAATATTAATTCGTTCTAACTTGCCTTGCATCAGCTTTGTCAAGTGTTTTAAACACTTTTTAGATAACTTTTACATACACACGTATGTAAACCCGAGAGAACTGGAGTAGTTTTCTCATGAGGAGTGGGCCAAAATACCTGTTGAGAGGTGCAGAAGTCTCATTGACAGTTACAGAAATCATTTGATTGCAGTGATTGCCTCAAAAGGTTGTGCAACAAAATATTAAGGGTACCATCATTTCTGTCCAGGCCTGTTTCATGAGTTTGCTTTTCAACCATGCTTCAACAGAATTTTTTAAAAAAGAAATGTCTGACTTTCATTTGTTCATTTTCATAGAATTTTTATATATTACTTTTGTCAGATTCAAGTTATTTCTGTGACCATTGTGGGTTTTTCTTTCATTAAACGAGGGGTACCAACAATTTTTTGTCCACGTGTGTAACTAGCAAAGAGTGAGCCCCCCCCCAGCAAACTTTTGACTTGGGGCCCTCCCCTACAGCATAGCGCCCTCTTTCCTGGCCCTCACACAGTGTAACGCCCCATTTACCCACACTATAATGTCCCAAAGCAGCCCCTCCACACACACAGTATTATGTCCCACAGAGGCCCCTCCACTCAGTATTATGCCCCCACAAACTATTAAACTCTGGGGTATTTTCAGACCCCAGAGTATAATGATCGGAGGCCCAGAGGAGGTGACAAACATTAGAAACCAGTGTTACTCACCTTTCCTGAGCTCTGGCGCACTTCCTGCTGCTTTCGGCCCTCTTCAATGCCAGCACAGACATCATGGCCCATGTGACATCTTGGACATCACCAAAGAGGCCCGAAGACTGCTGGGAGTTATGCCGGATCCCAGGAGAAGTGTGTAACACAGTTTTTTTATGTTCCCTCACCTCTTCTGGGCCTCGAATCATTATACTCTGAGGTCTGACGCCCGAGTATAATGATAGCCGTATTTGTTGGGGTTCATCCACAACAAATACTTTTGCCACGGGCCCGATCACAGTCACATACACTTCCCCTTCTTCCCTCCAGGGGGACCCAGCGACGTGAAATGGGATGCAGGAGCTGGGATCGATAATTTAATTAAAAAAAAAAAAAAAAAAAAAAGCATCAGGGGCCCGCCTAAGGTCCCAATCCCTGTGGCAGCCGCTATGGCTGCTACCCCAGTACTTACACCATTGTGTGAAACATTTAGGAATTGCATCCATTTTTCTACAAAGTCTTCTCATTTCAGGGGCTCAAAAGTAATTGGACAAATTTAAATAAAATGTTAATTTTTAATACTTTGCAGAAAATTCTTTGCAGGCAATGGCCCCCTGAAGTCTGGAACCCATGACCTCACCAGATGCCGAGTTTCCTCTTTTGTGATGCTTTGCCAGGTCTTTCTGCCTCAAGTTTTGTCTTAAGCAAATGAAAATCATGCTTGATTGGGATAAAATCTGGTGATTGACTCGGCCATTGCAGAATATTCTACATCTTTGCCTTAAACTCCTGGGTTGCTTTCACAGTATGTGCTGGGTCATTGTTCATTTGTACTGTGAAGCTTCGTCCAATCAACCTTACTGCATTTGGTTCTATCTCTGTACACTTCAGAATTCATCCGGTTGCTTCTGTCTTCTGTCACATCATCAATAAACACAAGTGACCCAATGCCTTTGGAAGACTTGCATGCCTATGCCATCACACTGCTTCCACCATGTTTTACAGATGATGTGGTATGCTTTGGATCATAAGCTGTTCTAAGCCTTCTCCATTCTTTCTTCTTCCCATCATTCTGATACAAATTGATTTTGGTTTCATTTGTCCATAGAATGCTGTTCCAGAACTGGGTTGGATTCTTTAGATGTTTTTTGGCAAAGTCTAATCTGACCTTTCTATTTTTGAGGCTGATTAATGGTTTGCACCTTGTGGTGAACTCTCTGTATTTGCTCTCATGAAGTCTTTGCTTTATGGTTGACTTAGATACTGATATTTGAGCAGATGTTGTGAAGGGATTTTTCTTCGCCATGGAAAGGATTCTGCAATCATCCACCAATGTTGTTTTCCGTTGATACCCAGGCCTTTTTGAGTTCCTGAGCTCTCCAGTATATTCAAGATGTTTATTTGGCCACTCCTAACATTTCCACTATTTCTATGATGGATTTCTTCTTTTTTTTAGCCTAATGATGGTCTGTTTCACTTCCATTGAGAACATCTTTGTCTGCATGTTGTTGGTCAGTGCAACAGCTGCCAAATACAAATACCTCACCTGGAAACCTCATACTATAAACAGTTTTTCATTAATTTAGTGGAATATCAGAAGTGTTGATGACCAGTCTGAACAGTGATAAATTTGATAAGTAACATTATCACTTGGTGTCAACATAACATATATTAAAAAACATTTTTGTGAAATGAAAAGGAATAAATCTTGACGGGGAAGACATACATTATGACCATATACCTTTATTTTAAAAGCCTGTTCTCCATGTGTTTAACATGGAGAACAGGTTGTGAATGCAGCACAAATCTACTGTATATCTTAACAATGCTTGGCCCCCCTTTGATCTAACATCCTGATCTTGCGCCATCTCTCCCACAAGGCAATCTGTACCTGACAAAACAATGGGGTTTTGTATTTATGTCTGTCCGTAAGATAACCTTATGTAAGGCTGTTTATTTTACAGATTGGTCATCTGCTGATGTACATGACCAGTTAGTTCAGTTTTTCTAGTTGCTGAAGAAATTGTGTTAAAATAGAAGTGAATTATTAAGGCGCCATGTCATAAAACTGAATTTATTACTGAAAAATACTTAAAAATAAGATCAGAGTAACTATATTTTGGGTCAAGCGTGCTACTTGAAAAAACTTTGTTTTTCAGCCATGTGACATGTTCAACAATATCATGCTAACGTCGTAAACTTGTACAGGTCTGCATTAATTCACATTTTTAGCACTTTAATTAGGCATTTTTAATGTTCTCATGTTTGAAGCTACAGTTGTTTTTCTCTGCCAATGGGAGGGTCAGCTTGCTCTCAAGTCTGTGTATGACACAGTACAAGCGATAGTATAAAATAAACAGACAAAAAGTGTCTGCTATAGAAATGGATCAGTACTTTGAGTATGGTACTTGGTATGGGAAAAGCATGCCATTACAAGATACTAAAGTAACATGCTATCAGTACAGATAATGAATCCTACATCTTTATCTTTATAATCCCAGACTGTCAATGTGCTCCCTTTCTAACTATAAGGGGGTGACGAGAGTGGAGTGAATATGTATGGAATGTTTTATGTCCAGTGTTTAGTGAAACAGTGGGTGAGACATGACTGTATATCAAGATGCTCAAAAGCTGCGGGAAGAATTAGGGCATGATATGACACACAGTATTATGTAGACTCAGAGGCGTAGCTAGGGGTTCAGCACAGTGGGGGCGAACATGTCCAGTGGGCCCCCAACTTGGACTTGTTTGTATACCGATACTATCAGTATAAGATGAGCGTATAGTGGTATATAGCAGCTCTACACAGGGCTCTGCAGACGATTTAGTTGAATACAGGGCAGTAGCATTTAGTGACTTACCGGTGACATCTCTGACCAATCCTGCACATTTCCCATCTCTTTAATCTGGACGGCCATGACCACTTCTTCCAGTCTCTGTAAAGTTTGCAACACTGACATCTTTGGCTCCTCACTTTTCCAGGCACCTGACCCACATTGTCTTCACCTGCAAGACCCCATCCTGCTGCTACCCCAATTATAAAATATATAATATAACCCCTATAATGAATAATACCCCCAAGTGTATCTTTAAGTTAATAACTTCCCTGTGCACCCCTTTAAATAGTGCCCCTTATTAATAATGCCCCAGATATTTCCTAATTAAAAAGGAAAAAAAGGGAAAAAAAAATTATTGGGGTTCCAATACCCCAGACCCCCAGGATCAGCTGTTTGAATGAACCATGGTACCTGTGTAAGCGCCGTGACCCCTTCTCTGATTACATAGTGTCATTCTTTTCATAGCGGCCATGTAATGTAACTACAGCCTCGTCCTATACACGTCTATGTGACAAGGCTGGAATTACATCACACGGTCACTATAAACAGACAGTGTGTGATATAAACAGGCGCCATAGCCCCTTCATACAGCTGATCAGTGGGGAATCACTTATCTCTTATTGATGTTTTATTCTGAGAATAGACCATCAATAAAAATGAGCTGGAAAACTCCTTAAAGAGGACCTTTCACGTCCTCATGTATATGCTGTTTTTACATACCGCTAGAAAGCCGACAGCACGCTGAATTCAGCGCACTGCCGGCTTTCCCGGTATGTGCCCCGGGGCTGGAGATATCGGCGGTCTTAGTTTCAGGCATTCCTGACAGTCTAGCTACGCTGTGAAGAACGCCCTCTCTGACAGTTCTCGTTCATAGATTTGTACTGAGGGGGCATTCCTCACAGCTCAGCGTCATCGCCGGGCAGTAAGGAACGACCCCCCCCAGTACAAGTCTATGAACGAGAACTGTCAGGGAGGGCGTTCCTCACAGCGCAGCTAGACTGTCAGGAACGCCCTTCTGACAGTAAACCGTGAAAATAAGACCCCCGATATCTCCAGCCCCAGGGCACATACCGGGAAAGCCGGCAGTGCGCTGAATTCATAATACTGTATTGTATTGTATTGTATTAATATTGTATTAATAATACCTCCTAATAACCCTTATAGAAATAACCCCCCATCGTCATAATGATAATGCCCCCTAATGAATCCTCCCTTATAGTTATATTTCCCCCTCCTAACCACCCCTTATACTCTTAATATACCCACAACTAAGCTAAAAAAACAAAAGTCTTACTCACCTGCGATGCTGATGAATGGAGCCGCCGGTGCTTCCTCCCTGTCCACGCACAGGACGTCTGTGTCTGAGCGCAGGTGGCGCGTTGTTGTGATGTCATTGCACCGCCCGTGCTGAGAAGCAGACATCGTCTGTTGTCTCGGCGTCTTGTAAACCGCAAGCCTGTATTGGCTTGTGGTTTACAATACTGTTTAGTTGTAGGTTACGTTTTAACTAGATCGGTGTCTGCAGAAATAAAGGATGTATTAATGGCGGCCCCGGGGTGGGCCCCCCAAAAATTCAGTGGGCCCGGGGCAGCCACCCCCTCTGCCCCCCGCTAGCTACGCCTCTGTGTAGACTACTATTATTAGGGAGGATCTTGTAGGTACTGTTAGAAATGGGCTTCTTTTTCCACAAAAAGGCAATGTAAAGAAAGACAGTGGATGGAGAAATAATGTATTTTATCTTGATAATTTTAAGTAAATTAAGAATGAAAACAAAAAAAACCTCCTCACCACCACAACTACAGAGTCCACAAGTCTAGCTGACAGGTAAGTACTCTTTCAGTTATGTTTTTCTCCAAACTCTTCCTTATTTGACTATATACTACTTACCTACTGCTGCTTTTTAGTTTAAGGGTTAATGATCTCCTGACAGGCTAGGGGGTCATGTCTGATAGACAGTATCATAGATCTCAATAGACACAGCATGGGGAAGAATTTATGATACTTTAACTTTCAGACATCAAAGTTTTGTGAGAGGGACCTGCGAGCCCCCTCCTTCCATGGGCCCAATAGCAGTTTACTACCTTGCCTCCATGGCAGGTACACCATTGTTTAGCCACCTCTCAATTCAACCTGTCAATCCAACAATCAGCAAAACCCCATTAAATCCTGTTAATGCCTAAAAAGATATTCCTAGTCTCATCCGGCAAGCATTATCATCTTAAGGTTTTATTATAGCAACTATCATAGCTAAAAACACGTAGAGCAAAAAATCCTCTGAAATACTATTATGTATTCACTAGTAACAATGAGGAAACAAACTAGAGTTGAACACTTACTACTTTGGTTTTCTTAAAGTTTTAAGGGGATTTTCTGGTACTTCTATGTTGATAACTTATTGTTAGGATGGCATTAATATGTGAAAGGTGGGATTCTAACACCCAGCATGCCAGCCAATCAACTGCTTCAAGAGGCCGTGGCCATGGCCTGTTTCTTGTGGCAAAGATGTAAGGTTCATTGGTCACATGGTATAGCAGCAACAGAATGGGACTGAGCTACAATGTCAAGCACATTCCCTTAGACATGTATGGCACTGTGCTTGGTAGTCAGTCAGTGAAGAGCACCCACCAAGACACTGAAACCTCTTCAATCAGTTGACCCCAACTCATAAATTCCAGAATATATCATAGTATCCCTTTTCATAAGTCAGCGGCATAATTGGGGGTTCAACCAGGGGGGAGGGGGGCAAACACCTCTGAGTGGACCCATATCATGTATACCAATATTACAACCATACAGTGACCATATAGTTGTAGATACTGGCTCTGCACAGGGTTCTGCAGACCATTTGAGGGAATACAGTGCAGAAATAAAATGAGTGAGTTACAGGTGATGTGTCTGACTGTAATCATTCACATTCTCCATCTCTACCATCTGGACTGCTTTGACCACTTGTTCCAGCTATGACTTGTCTCTTGTCCTCACTTTCGGAAAGTCCACATCCTGCTGCTACCCGCAATTATAAAATGTATAATATAAAAATCCCCTGCAAATGAATAGCCCCTGTGTGTATCTTTAAATTAAATTAATATCTCCTGTGTGCCCTCTTAAATTAGTAAAGCTCCTGTGCGCCCCCCTCAATTAATATTAACACTGTGTGCATCCTTAAATGAATGAAGCCTTTGGTGTGCTACTTAATAGTGTCCATTAATTAATGTGTGCCTTCTAATTAATAATGTTCATTAACCAACTTAAACTAACACTGTCCAATTTTCCAGCAGTTAGTACCCCCTAATGACCCCATTATATTAAAGGACTTGTCTGTGATTTTAAAAATGATTCCTAATGTCCCTTTTATGTTCCTACTGCCTCCCCGATGTGACCTTTTATAATAAGTCCTCCTGTGTTAATGAGACCCTAATATCATTAATGCAATCACTGAATATTAATAATGTCCCCCAAAGTGTGTAACAAAATAAAAAATAAAAAAATTATGCTCACCTACTTGTGATCCCCAATACAAGGAGCTGGCACCACCAGAGTTGCAGCCACTGCCACCACCTTCGCCACTTCTTGTTCTAATTGTGCCTGTCTGTGCTGGAATGTAGATGTATTGCAGTTACAGTGTCTTATTCTACAGGTCTGAAGTGGCTTTCAGCCTACAAGTGAAGAATGGTTGCTTCCTCCTTCACCACGTATTTCAACTGTATTGGCATCCTGCAGATACCGATACAATTGAAATTGCCATTTGTCTTTGAGGTGCCCCCCCCCCCCCCCTAGAATCTCTGCTCCTGCTAGCTATGCCTCTGGATAAACTCCTTAGATATCTTTGTGACGAAATAGGATTGGCAAATTTGGATAACTCCCTCCCTTGCTCTCCAGTTTCCAACCCAACAAATCTTAATATCGTACATCGGCTTTTATTATTATTATTATGGAGATGGCTCTAGAATATGTTTTTCCCAGATTTTCTTGCCTAATAGATCATGAGTGTATTACAATGAATCTTTGGTCTGTATGCTCATTTCAACCACTAAAATACTCAAAAGGACCTCAAAGAAAAATATTTGTGGTAACTGAAAAATCAACATTAAATAACAGCTTTGCCTGGAGAAAATTAGATTTGGATTTTCTGAGTAGACATACAAAATAATTGTTTTAAATGATTGGCAAATTGTTAGTGGAAACTTTTGTAAAGAACCTTCTGAAAAATGTTAACCAGACCAGGCTTAATGCATTTTTTTTCACTTGTTAACCGTTTGTTGCAAAGATTTAAATAAATCTAAGTTGAGAAAATCTATAAAATTCTACAATTATTATTTTTTTTTTTTTTAAAAATCGTTTTTTTTTTTCCTTCCCCCTTCTTCATTCTGAGCATGCGCAGAGGGAAAAACGGATTGTAAAATGGACACAAACTGATTGCAATCAGTTTGTAATCCGTTTTCCATAGACCTCAATGTTAAAAAAAAAAAAAACTGGTTGCTGTCCGTCAGGAATCCTTATTTTTAGTACGGAGACAAAGTCCTGCAAGTTCTACTTTTCTCTCCGCACAAAAAGTGGAAACCAGACAGAAATGGCGCAAACTCATACATGCGGATTACTTTTAAAACCCATTGAAATCAATGGGTTGTAATCTGGACCGTACAAAATCAGTTTTTGAAATTTTACATACTGATTTCAAATGGAATGGCCGAACGCAGATGTGAACTGGACCTTAGCTATCAATATATTCTTGGATATATTGTGATATATATATTTTTTGGAATTTGAGTACTAATAAAGTTATTGGTGGTACATTTTTGATGATACCCTGAATACTTTGTAGTCCTTTTTTTAGTAAAATATGAATCCTCACTTGAAGTGATTTTTAGTGAATATGTTAACTTGTTTATTTGTAACGTAAATTTGAAGACAAATATATTTATGCTGAAAAACAGATTAAATTTAATTTAATTTTTGCGTATAGTAGTATAATAAACCTTTAGGTAAAACCATTTCAGTGGTATGGAATACGGGATGTGGTGTAAATGGGACACTATCAAACCTAAGGGTATTTTCATAGCTAACAAAGATGTTATAAGATCTGAGATGTTGTAAGATCTGACCATGGGTGACCGGGTAATTCCTGTGAAAGAACGCGGGCTGTCCATCTGGACCATGGTACCCAGTTTCTCTAGTGCACTCTGACGTTCCGATATATTCGTTGACGTAGGAGGAACCCAGCTGCCACTCTCACCTTGGATTTAATATCAGGCTCTCTCTGTTGTTGTGACTCTATCACAACACAACAAGGTGAGAAACCAACTGGTCGATTTACTTACAAAAACCGTTATTTCCATAATTTACGGATTTACACGATGTGCCACTCAGCGTCTGTCTTTTTCTTTTGAGCTTTCATGAATGCTGGAAGGCAGAAATAAATGAAATGTTACTGGCTAAAATGAGTTAGATCACTAAATGGTTAAAATGCACATTCTATTCTGGAGTTCTATTCCAGCAATATTTACTTGAGCCATAAATTCAAAATCTGCAATAAAAAGGGACATTCCAGGAAGGTTCCTGCAATTTTAATTTGACTGTTAGCTAGTTAAATTGGTTTTCAAAGAAAATAATATTGATAACCTATCCTTAAGATACAAGAATTATTCTTATAAGATACTGTTTTTACATTCTAGAAGATTGTTCAAGTATAATAATAGAGATGGGTGATCCGATTTGTTCCAAGCTGGGTTTGACCCAAATATTCCAAATTATTTTTTTAACTAAACTGAACAATAGTACGTGCAAAGTGAATGAGATTTTGGCTAATCCCATCCACCCACTGCAGAAAAAAAGCTACTTTTTCAAATTCACAGCATGTCAATTATACCTGCAGAAACGCTGGCATTTTCCCTATAGGTTTATAACAAATCAAGGACCCAAGCCACCCGAACCTTAAATGAAACAAATTTTGGGAGGTTTGCCCATTTCTAATAATAAGCTGCCTGATTATTAACCAATTAGATTTTTGGCAGTCTTTTAATCAATTAAAACAGTAGGAGTGATAGAGTCAACCAAATTCACATAAGTATTTAGGCTTCTGGGTGGGGCTGAAATGAAGCCGACCAAATTCAGAGATATTCAGGCTTATGAGCCAAACTTATAAGTGGTGTTGAGAGCCACAGGTAGATACACTGAAGGTTGTCATTCATGCCCATGTACCCTGTGCACAATCATGCATTTATAAATACATCAGAGCCTCTTTTAGTCCCCTTGCACACTACTGTGTGTGGGCCACCGGCCGTGATTCTGATAATGAATTGGGGGCTGTTGAACCACGGCCGCAAAACACAACAGGAATAGGACCTGTACTAATTGTTGCGGTCTGGACTTTAATGTAATACACGGTCATGTGCATGAGCCGACAGAAATGAATGGGTCAGTGTGCTGTCTGGGAAAAACCCAGATGTCTGGGAGAAAAACCCAGATAGCACACTGAACTGGCACACTGAACTGGCATACGGTTGTGTGCAAGGAGCCTTATACATGGTGCACACACCTTGATATAAAGGCAATAATTGTATAAAAAAAATAAATATACTTGCAACTTGCAACAATCATGAATTGAAAGACATGCATGGCTCTTTTGCACATAGTATGCAAACCTAGCACAAAATAGCCACACATTTTCATCAGAGGTGTATTAAATATTGGGTCAATCGACCCTGGCTAAATCGCTTCACTGGCAGCATTTGTTTCCCTGTCCCCAGCACTAATGCATGGCTGTGGGTGGGGAACAGGATGACAGCTATTTAAAGATCACTCCCCACCCACCAGGAATGAAGCGATGTATCTCAGCTACTGAGCAAACAGTAATGGTGTGAGCCTGCAACATTCACCTCCCAGTGATACAACTGCCCCAGGAAGTAATAGACGAGCAAAAGAATCATGCATCAATAACACCGCTGCTGCTAAGGTGTTCTTACCAGCTGCTATACAGAGAAAAGAGCTGGAAGCAAATAACTCCGTTCTCTGTGTAGCAGTCATGCTGAGTTGCAGTTGCTTAACCCCTTTTCACTTCTATAGCCCTAACCTTGACCTGTATTCAGACTTTGTTTTTGCCTGACTCCTTGATACTCTGCACCATAGTCAGTGACCTGCTTTGACATCAACATCAGGACAACTACTAGTCAGCAACTCTGTGGTCTCCCTGAAGCAAAGACCAGAGTCCATCCCAGGATTAAAGGATAAAGACTAAGGAGTCTACTTAGATAACTCCCTTAGGAGGGACTTTAAGCCAAACCAGCTCGGTAACACAGTCAGCCCACAACATGCTATCCATTACAGTGTGCTCCTTTATATATTCTAGACTCTTTCATGATTAGTTTTTCCATCATTTCGAGGAAGAAATCAGTTATGAATTGGTTCAAATCGGCTGTGAAATATTTATCCTCCAGTAAAGTGGAGGTAAAAGGGAGTTTAACATCCCCAAGTGTCATTTTTTTTTTTTTTTTTTTTTTTTTTTTGATACATATGAAAAAAAAAACAGTGCAGTATATGAAGATAAAGTCTGACTACAAATTTTGAGCAGATGATACTTAAAGTCTAATTCAAAGTTCACACCTGTGCTCAGGTTTCTGTTCTTCAGGTACACTTGGGGACGGAAACCTAATCCGCTTAAAAAGCAGTTAACCGCGGACCCCATAGACTATAATGCTTGAAGACTTTTCTCTCTGCATTTTTAAAGCTGAATGGGGGGGTGGAATCCCCAAACAGAAATAGAGCGCTGGTTTGAATCCAGCCATAGTCTGATAAAAGTTACAATTTCATTAAAACCATGTAATTAAAATGTTGTCACAAGTTTAGAAAACTTATACAGTGACCTTCACCAACTTCTTAAAGCAGAGAATTGTCACTCATTAGAATATGTTCACATGTCAAATGTGCACTGGATGTCCCTTCCACAAGAGGATTATCATTCAAAGGACCAGATTTGCGATACATCATTCATCTGCACAGATTTTTGATACTTGTGAACTTGGTTTAAAAAAAAAAGTATTTACCTGCATTGGGGGCATAAGGATTTCTGGGTGGAACCCATGCTGAATCCATTATCAAATGCAGAATTTGTATTTCTGTTCCCATTGGCCTCATTAAGGAGAGTTTACCTATAGAGTTGCTGTGCAGCCTTATTTTTCCAGCTACCATATGGATGACAAGCTGCAAGTCTTATACAAAATGAAAAAGTTACAAATCCATTTCCTCCCCAAGAACATAATCATTCATGGTTATTAGGCATTTAAGGCTATCTGTATATAGAATGTATACATGCATGTGATCTAAACTAGGAGTAAGCCTCACGTTCTGCTATAAAAATAGATTTAATTCCTCAATGTCATTTAGTGGGAAAAAAAACCCAAACATTTAATAACAATTTTTTGTAAAATGAAGATTCTCCAGAATAAATAAGCATTTGTGAAATGCGTATTTGCCTGACATGGAATTGTAAGAACAGACTGCTAGATTTCATTATTCTTGTCAGAGGTTTTGACATCTTTCTACTGGATCTGTGACATTTTGTCAAAATATTGAGTCGCAGAAAATTCTGAAGACATATATTCCTTGTAAAACACACACATTTAATTTTGTATAAAATATGAAAAAAAGTTTTTATAAGGTCTGTAGTCAGCTGTGTACATAATTTCATTTTCCTCCAGGTTATATGAATGATCTTCTATATTCAGCATCACAGACAAATGTTGACTTGACAAAAGGACTACAGGCAAATATATTTAATATTTTTAGCTAGACATGGAAAGTTTATTGTAGGCTTTACTTTTTTCAGTAGAGTACATGTAAGAGTTTCACATAAGGCTGTCACGACAAAGGCAAAATGATAAGAAAAATATATCCAAGCTTAACTTTCTATAGATTGTAAATCCTTCTGGACAGGGTCTTCTCGCCCACTGTACCAGTTGGTCACTAAGTTAGTCTATTGTATTCTATATGTAAACCCTATTCAAATGTAAAGCACCATGGAAGTAATAGTACTCTAAAAATAAATAATAATAATAATAATAATAATAATAATTATACTGCTTGCTTCCATTCAATTAAATTGCCATCCGTGTCATACATGGACATAACAGGTCCCCCAAAGCTAGTGCCACTATTTGTTGTTAGCAGTACTCCACTTTAGATTATAGATGACATTCCTAAATGGAGTCTATCTCCCTGACATCTATATGCCTTAGAGAGGAGATAAAAAACACCTGTAAATGTTTAAGAAGCAAAGTAGGCAACCAAAATATTAATGAAGACCTTGGAGAAAAAAAAAACTTGCCTGTAATAAACAGCAGGTGCCCTTTTTATAAAACCAGATATAGTTTGACCAGAAAAAAAATATCCTATCTATCTGTCTCCATCCACCCATCTATCCATCAACCTATCTAGATTTTGCAAAAGACTGGAAAATTTATTCATCTGTAAGTGAATTTTTGATTGCTAGTCTGTCTGAGCTTGAGTCATGAATTGGATTATTTACTGTATATGAGACTTCAGCCAAAACCTTCCTAAATGGGGTCTCTTATTAATACTTCAACAAGGATGTCAGTCACACATTTTTAATAACTGTTTTTTGGATAATAGCTCTCTGTAGACATAAAAAATGCATTCTTAATTTTGATGTTATATTGTTTGGATATAGTACTAGTGAAATGCGAATGTGTTATATAACTTTTTATTGTTTAAACTTACATTACCAAACTATAATATTTTATGAACTACATTTCATTTTAATGGAATTACATAAATTAGAATATCATTTCAGATGTATTAAAATGATTAAATTACAGTGAATAACAAAATACATTTGGCATGAAAAATTGTAGTTATGGAAATATTTTACTGTGATTTATACTGCAAGTATTATAGACCTACAAACAGAGGAGACATAACAAAATAAAATACCACAAGTTAGTAAAAATTCACATTGCAGATTAATTGTTTAGGATTATGTTATACAAAAAGATTGATCCTGACGCTTCTAAAATTCAAGACTCTGTGGGAAGGAGAAATCACATTTTTAAAAAATGCTTTCCTGTTTATTTTTTTCGAGAGTGGAAAGTAAAACATGTGGATATAGTTAAAAACATACCTCTGCATATTTGCATTCATCAGGACGGCTAGAAAGGCCTTACGCTTATGAGAGGCAAACTATCAAATAGCCAATAAAGAACAGTTTGTAGAAATGTTTTTGTATTAAAGATGCTTTGAACTAGAAAATTTTGCCTCATTGTGTCTGGCACCACTTCTAGAGTAATATCACGCTACCCCTCATTAAATGCAACACTACTGAATACACTGCATCATGCTGTGTACATTATGACTTCCGATCAAACTTTGACCTCAAGTTGTTCATTCATACTGTTGCCTCTTATGGCTGTTACCTCTCTAAGAAAGGTAAACCTATGAAGATGAAAATAAACTATATTTACACTGAAATTGTACCTAAATTTTTCAATTAAGTTTTTCATTGTTGCATTTCAAGAGCATGGTTTTAAAGGTACATATAGCGTATTCATTCATTTTTATATTTAGCGGAGTACAAAGAACAGAAATTTTGCTTTTGTTTTTAGAATTTTTCCGCTATTTACTATGTACTATTAAATTGCTATGATTGAAATGGTGCTAAATATGCATTTTTATAAACTGAACTATTTTTTTTAAAATTCATTTTTTAATGAACAAGTGTTATTTACTTTTTAATGATACCTAACACAACAGTTACTAGACCTATATACCTAACTGATATGTAATACATATGCAGTATAAACAATACATACTGAATATACACCTAATATATATAATGTAACTTTTTTCTTTACAGTTTTTTTGAACAAGCTGCATGTAATGACCAATCTCCTCTGTGATCTGCAAAGAGAGACATTTTCCTCTCATTTATCACTGAATGGAAGATGTTGACATTGATATTGTACTGATAAGACCATACAGGGGAATGCTCTGCTGTTTTGAAGTAGGACCTAGATTTATGTGGCTGCTTGACAGGATATTTGGGATAGTGATGTTAGGCTACATGTACATGACTGTGTGTTTTGTCAGTGTGCTGGCCTATTCATTTCTATGGCCACATAAAAATGCTAGTGTATTATCACAGACCTGTGTATATGGCAGTTTGCTTGCAGCAAAACTCGAGACGATTCCTATATCTGTCTGTTGTGGGGCCCAGGCTCACTAAGAGCAATGAATGGGGCTATGGAGGCACGAGTGGCACACGGATTTCATCCATGTGCCATATGTGCTGTTTAATCACAATCCGGCTACATGGTCATGTGCATCCAGTCTTAATCTAAATATTGAGGTTATGGAAAGTCTCACCTATATTTTATTAATTAGAACTATACAATACAATGTATTCTGTTTTTCTAATCTATTTTAATAGCATTCACATGACCATAAGAAACCTCACTCAGAAAACTGATTATTGATCTTTATAGTAGTATAATGTTGTACCGTGTTAGCCATTGAAAGTAGTGGAAGAGTGAAGAAATCAGGCGATACCTTTTAGAGGCTAACTGAGTATATTTGATGGTAAGATTTCGAGAGTACTAGCTCTCTTCTTCAGACATGGTGTTATAGAAGAAACTGAAAACTCACAGACTTCTTATACACAAGACATGGACCTTCAAAGGATCTTAGAATCTTTAAAAATAACAAAATGCAATATAAGTAGAGAAGTTATTTATAACAGGTCACGAAATAAACAATCTGGAAACTTGTGGGGTGTGACAGAGGGATCAGTAATTCCCCTTATGTCCAACTGCAGCACAATATGGTGGGGTATGTCTACCCCTGTGTGCTGGTAGGACAGGTGAAATTTTTAATTTACATAATTAATTAAATGATACTCCCCTATAAGAGGCCAAGGAGACCTCCCCTCATTGTTTTTTTTTTTTTTCTAGGTAAATATATGGAATCTATGGTGGCCCAAGTATCCACTGTACCAACCCGCACTCTTGGGAAATAACCCCCGGTCACAGATGATAGAAGGAGTTCACATTTATTAGGGTGATAAGCACAACATTTTTCGGAGCACCAAGCTCCTTTATCAAGTGCATAAAAACAATCTGATGTGATGTTACCAGTAAAGGTTTACCGGGGGTTATTTCCCAAGAGCGCGGGTTGGTAAAGTGGATCCATGGGCCTCCATAGATTCCATATATTTACCTTCCAACATTATCTACGCAAAACCACACCCAGCTGCCACCCCTACCTTGGACCATCTCATGAATTATCACATGATCAGGCAAGGGTTTAACCGGTCTGGATTTGTCCAATTGTGAGGACATCATCTAACAAGTGGCTCAGCGTCAATCTTCTTAGATTTTTGTGCTTTTTTTTTTCTGTCCTATGTGTTGGACAGGTGGAGGAAGGCTCTTTGTCCTCCCATTTTTTCATAAAGATTTGGGGGTTAACTACATTTTTGCAAGTTTTTTTTTTTTTCTCCTCTTTCAGCTGTTCATCTTTTTCCTTGGGAATTTTTTACTCATAAGGCTTCCTGGCTTCTCCTTGCTGTGCTCTCTATCTGTGGCCATTCTGAGCTGGGTGTGGCTTACCTTGTCTGATCTCAGGTGAGATGTTTGCGGCTGGGCAGGCTGTGCATTCAGTATGTGTCAGTTTTTGAAATTGGAGGCTGTATTGCCTCTATGCCTCTAAAATAAACCTCTATGCATCTCCTGCCTGGCTGAGCTCTTCAGCAGAGCTTATGCTTCAGGTGCTTGTACTTAGTTTAAACTGATGACATCGTCTCAGACACAAATTCCCTACACTGCCTGTTATGTTTCTATTTACACTGTTGCAGTTATGGTTCTATTCCAGTCTGCCACAAAGACACACCGCACTTCCTATAGTAGTGGAATTAAAGCGAAGAGGGAGAGAGAGGTTTTTTAATCCGGGGAAAGTGATTTTGTCACTTCAGGTTCTAGAACCTTTTTTTGCAGGTCCTGTTTCCTGGATCCCTTTTTTTCTGTTACACTTCTGTAGCCTTTTCCCAGTAGTGCTGGATTGCGCTGACTGACTAGTTTAGGCCATTCTCTATACCGCTGTAGCGGTATTAAAAACACTGTTAAGGGTCTCTTAAAGTTGTGTATATAAGTTTTATGGGTAAGTATGGTCTACTCCCTACTTATTCAAACCTTCTTCCTAAGATTGTCTCTCTGATAGGCTGTACATTTTTGTTTGATACTGTTCCGACTGCTTTCGGACACAGCGGCGACTTAATGTGGGAGTGGTCTTCTAAGATGAAACATTTCGCTTATACAGAGTGCGTCATTCCTCTGCCTGAAGGGAACAATTACACTCGCTTTCGCCAATGCCGTGGGACCCCATCTGAGTATTCGTCCATTCGTGACGTAATTTTGTGGATCAAGGAGCAGGATAGAAATCCGGAACTTGATTTCTCAAGAAGCTTCGTACTGAGAGAGATCCTCAGTCAGTTCCATCAGAAGAGGAATTTCACATACTCAATGTGATGCACTTGTGTGATGAAGAAACTTCCCTAAATCCCAGCAGGCCTCTTGGTAAGGAAGCCTAGGCTGCTGAAGTCCATCTGGTCAGGCGACCGTGATGTTGAACTTGGGGAAGCCTCTAGTTCCACCTATAGGGGGCCAAGGGCCTTCCAAGTGGACGCGACACTGGTTAAAGACAGATACAGAATACAATATAAACTTATCACCCTCATTCACAAGGCTCTCCATAATGCTGCACCTCTCTACATTTCCTCCCTCATCTGTCTATCGTCCAACCCGTACTCTCCGTTCACTCAATGACCTAAGACTAACATCCTCTATTATCAGAACCTCCCACGCTCGTATACTAGACTTCTCCCGAGTTGCACCACTTCTCTGGAATGCTCTATCCCGGACTATTAGATTAACCCCCAATTTCCACAGCTTCAAGCGTAAACTAAAGACATATCTTTTCAGACAGGCCTATCACAACTCCTAATGTAAACCCTTCTGTAGTTAGAATCCCTAAAACATACCCTCCTCTGTTCACGCTCCCGCATTACCTCACAGGATATGATGTCGTATCAGACTAACTTTATATGTCCAGGCACCATCTGCACGTTAAAGGACACGACTAATGACGGCTCATACAGCTTTATATATGTGTAATGACAGTAACCTCTATTACAGAATTGTCTGACCATTGTACAAACAATTCTACGTCTGTTGCTGCCCCTGCTACCTCATGTGTCACCCCCTCTACCTCATAGATTGTAAGCTCTTGCGAGCAGGGCCCTCAGTCCCAGTGTGTGAATTGAATATTTCTTTGTAATGTATCTTTTTTGTCAGTGCTCGAACCCTACAAATTGTACAGTGCTGCAGAATATGTTGGCGCTATATAAATAAAATTTATTATTTATTATTATTATTATTATTATTATTATTATAAAGCTTTGACAGTCAATCTCCAGATCTCTATACATAGTTGCTTGGAGTGTACACTTAGAAAGAAGGCCTAATCCTCGGCCTCTGCTCAGGCTTCTGTGGACATCGCCTCCAATGAGGTAGCGAATAAGAGAATATCTAGCAGAAGTTTCTGTATACCAGGTCAAGATGCCTGCCAAATCTAGGGCCTTCTCTACAGCTGCTAGAAGGCCATTATGGTTGAAACCTTGGGGAGCGAACAATGCGTCCAAGTATAACGTATGCTCCCTACCCTTGAGCTGGGTAAACATTTTAGCAGAGGCCTGGACGACATCATGGAAGGTCTTGTGATTAAAAGGATAAGTGCCTTCTGCAGTCCTTTAAAGGGAAAGCAAGACCTTCTGGCCGGGGCAGAAGTTATCAGTGCAGCCGCATCAATCTACGTTCCAATATCAGAGGCGTGCTAGATATCAGCCTAGAGGGGCTGGACGTAAGTTCCCCAGGGAAGGGGACAGAAAGAAGCCTGGCTTCGACGCCAACTTTTTGCCTCCTGTGGCGGCAAGTACTCCTGTTGGGGGATGTCTCTCCCATTTTTTCTCTCCTGCTGGCAGGAGAAGATCCAAGAACTTTGGTCTTGCACATAAGTACAGCGGGGTTATGCGGACAAATTCTTTGCCCACCACAAGACAGATTCTTGCAACCCGTTCTCTTCCTGCACTGGAGCAGGTTATACTGGAAAATTCCATTCTGGAATACCTGGGCAGAAGAAGGTTTGGGGTCTACTCTCCAGACTTCCCGCTACCAATATATGTTATAGTCCTAATATATCTAAGTCTCTTCATAAGGAAGAGTGTTTCCAAAGGGACACTGGGAAGTTGGTCACATCCTTGCTCCAAAGCAATGTTCTTGTCACTCTCGACCTAAGGGATGCGTACTTACAAGTTCCAGTTATCCTCCTCACAGAAGGTATCTGAGAATTGCTGTTTCAATTGCCGCCCATAGGTGACATTTCCAGTTTGCAGCCCTGCCCATCGGCATTTCCTCGGCTCCCCACACCTTTACCTAGGTGATGGCTCCAGAAACAGCACTCAGACTTCAAGGTCTGTTCATAGTGCCATATTTGGACGACTGGCTAATAAAAGCCTAGTCAGAAACCATCCTGCTCCAGCATCTGCAGACAACTGTGTCTTTTTTCCAGCATCCAGGCTAATAACCGGGAGAAGTCAGAGGTGATTCCTTCCACATTGAAGAAGGTTCAGTCTGACTCTGTCCGCCTAGAAATTTCTTTAAGTTCGATAAGGAGAGAAAAGATAATCAGAGCACTTCCGATACGGTGGTTCAGTGGTTAGCACTGCAGTCTTGGGTTCGTATACTGCCAAGGACAGCATCTGCAAGGAGACTGTATTTTCTCCCCATGTTTGTGTGGGTTTCCTCCGGGGGCTACGGATTCCTCCCACACTCCTAGCACATACTGATAGGAAATGTAGATTGTAAGTCCTATATGGGACAGTGCCCTATATCTGTCAATGTCCGTGAACGCGCTGCGGAATATGATGGCACTATACAGGTTATCATAATTAATAATAATATCTTCTCAAGATGCGTCAGATGTTCATCAGAACAATTATTAGAGTCCTGGCCTCATGTTAGCCTTAGTCAATTCAGTTCCTTGGACTTTATGGCATATATGTCCCCTCCAGTCGGAAGTACTAGGAGTCTGAAATCATAGCCCTTTGAGTCTTGACAAGAGGATCAGACTTTCTCCCAGAACCCGTCTTTCTCTCAATTGGTGATACACCTGAAAGTCGGTTGTCCACGGTCCAACCTCTTTGGACCCTGTTGACCGATGCATCCTTTTCAGGATGAGGAGCCCATCTGTACGAGAAAACCGTACAAGGTGTCTGGAGCAGGCTAGAAAGAATGACATCATCCATCTGGAGGGAACTCAGAGCAGTTTACCTGGCTGTCAAGATTCGGTCCGTCAACATGGTGATTGTAATAAACAGGAAGGCATCAGATAATTCTCCCTCCTCAGGGAGGCAGGTCTGATTTTCACCTGGGCAGAGAAAGATCTGACCCATC
The DNA here is from genome assembly GCA_947044405.1 of Leptodactylus fallax. Taxonomy (NCBI): domain Eukaryota; kingdom Metazoa; phylum Chordata; class Amphibia; order Anura; family Leptodactylidae; genus Leptodactylus; species Leptodactylus fallax. The sequence continues at coordinate 2,828,872 of CAMRHE010000166.1, forward strand.
TCTCTGCAGTTCACATCAAAGGCTCCTTGAACATAGTAGCGGATCAGTTGAGTCGGGGTCTTACCATGTCAGGAGAATGGTCTCTCAATCAAGAGTGTTCCACCAGATCACCCTGAAGTGGGGTCTTCCAGAAGTAGACCTTATAGTGACCAGACTCAATGCCAAGGTAGAGACGTTCTGCTCACTACATCAGGAGGACTATCCCTTGGCAGTGGATGCCCTGTCCATCCCTTGGAGGTTCAGGCTGGTGTGCATCTTCCCTCCACTTTCCATGATACTAAGGGTATTGATGAAAGTCAGACAGGACCAAGCCTCTGTTATAACCAAAAAGAGCTTGGTGTTCTGAACTCATGCTCATGAGTCGAGTGATCTATTAGAGGCTTCCCCGAATCCAGAACCTGGTTTCCCAAGGAACTCAGAAGTGCCAGGATCTGAGGAGAATCAACCTGACAGCCTGAAGGTTCCTCAATCCCTAGTGGACTGTCAGAAGTCGTGCTGAAGACCTTTTTTCTGTGCAAAAGCAGAATCCACCAATAAAAGATACCTAAGGATAGGCATTGTCTTTAAGGAGTGGTTCTCCAGACAGGAAGTGAATAGTTCGAATCCTTCTATGAGAATCCTTCTACGGGAATGAGCCAGAATTTTCTTCAGGACCGCTTGGATAAGGGCCTTTCCCCTGCCACACTGAAGGTACAGGTTTCATCCCTACCCACCTGCTTAAGCAAAAGATTGTCTCAGAACCCCTTAATTCCCAGAATTTCTTAAGGGTGCTATGAGATTTAGGTAAGTGGTTGCAGCTCCCGTTCCACTCTGGGATCTAGCCACAGTTCTTTCTGGCCTTTGCGGCCCGACATTGGAACCGTTTGAGAAGGTGGATCTTAAGTTTCTGGCTTGCAAACCACCTTATTGCTAGCTATACGAGTTGCAGGCTTTTTTTTCTGAAGAGCCATATATATATATTTTTTTCATTAGGGTCCATCTCAGATTTCTTCCTAGGTTTAACCCTAAGGTGCCCTCTCGAGCTAATATTAACCAGGTGGTCTCCTTACCAGTTTTCTTTCCCAGCTCCTTCCTCCTAGGAAGGGGGAAAACTCCATACTCTGGATATAGTATGGTGTCTCCAAAATTTATCTTCTGCGCACATAGTCAGAAGATTGGAAAACCCTCTTAATTTAAATTTCTTTTGCCCGGGTTAACGCACGAGTTTATCAAAGGGCTGTGTTGGCCTCCTGGGCTGAGAGTCGGTCTTGCTTTTTGAACAGTTTGTACAGCCGTTTTTGGCCACCACCAACTAACCTTTGTTAAACACTATCAGTTAGATGTCCGTAGTTCAGAGGCTACTGCCTTTTGGACATTCATACGGTACTGTAGTGAGTGAGAACCCTCCCTAGGGGATCTACTTGCTACGTCCCCCATATTGTGCTTCTGTTGGACGTAAGGGGAATCGTTGATTATGTAGATAATCTGTTTTCCCTTAGTCAGCACAGCAGCACAATCTTTCAGCAGCACAATCTTTCCCCCCCCTTTAGGAAGGATTTTTTTTTTTCTTTTATTCTTTATAACTAACACAGTGAGGGAAGGTCTCCTTGGCCTCTTATAGGGGGAGTATAATTTAATTAATTATGTAAATTAAAAATTCCGCCTGTCCTACCAGCACATAGGGGCAGAGATACCCCACCATATTGTACTGCTGTTCGGACTAAGGCAAAAGAGATTATCTACATAATCAATGATTCTTGCTGTTATGTTTGCTATCAGGTGGTGATTTGTGACTCTCACAACAGATGCACAAAATTAGGGGGACATTTTCCTGCAGGTTTTCCAATGTGGTGTATCTCATAATGTATGTGCAATGTCCTACCACAGGCCTCTATATGGGGGAAACAGGGCAGAGACTCAGTCAGCGCATGAACTCACACAGATCCACCATTAATAACAGCAGAACAGATCTCCCAGCGGCCGCACATTTCTCCGGAGAAGACCACTCTATTGAAGATTTGCAGGTGGTGGTTTTAATGGGACATTTTAAGACGCAGAGGGAGAGGAATGAATGGGAATATAAGTTAATGCAAAAATTTCAAACTCTGCAATTTGGACTTAATATTCATGCCAGTTTCATGTCACACTATGTATGAATTGTGAAGATCACAAATCACCACCTGATTGCAAACAGATAACAGCAAGAATTACTGATCCCTCTGTCACGCCCCACAAGTTTCCAGATTGTTTGTTTATTTCTTGACCTGTTGTAAATAACTTCTCTACTTATTGGATTTTGTTATTTTTAATGGTCCATGTCTTTTGTGTATAAAAAGGTCTGTGAATTTTCAGTTTCTTGTATAACACCATATCTAAAGGTACCTCTAACAGGTATCACCTGATTTCTTCACTCTTCCACTATTGATCTTTGTGAGAGTGTTAGAAGCCAACTCAGTGACATTTGCAGGAAGGGCAAAGAGGGAGGAGTGAATGAATTGTCCCATCACCTTTTCAGTGTTTTAATTCTGTGTTTTCTGTAACCAATTATATAATAGAAGTGTTACCTTTAATTGTAATCGTGTTTGCGTGGGTTTCCTCCGGGTACTCCAGTTTCCTCCCACACTCCAAAGACATACTGATAGGGAATGTAGATTGTGAGCCCTATATGGGACAGTGACTGTCAATGTCTGTAAAGCGCTGCGGAATATGATGGCGCTATATAAGTAAGCATAATAAATAAATAATATAATAATGGGGTGACTACTGACAAGTGATCTCTAAAGTGATCTCTAAAGTCTGAAATTGTTGTGAGATCATTTGCTTTTACCCCTCTACAAGACTAATCCTATTTATGCATAATTTTAAAAAAAAATGTCTATGATCACCATTAGAGAAGAGTGAATCGAAGCTGCAGAAGTGGAATTCAATCCGAATTTCAGGAAATCTTCGATTCGCCTCGATTCCGGATTTCCTCACGTTTCGATGCATCGAATCGCATTTTTTTAATGAAATGGCTTCTGCACATGTTAGGACAAGGGGCAAGGGACTCTGGGAACGCGGGAATCACCAACAATGCCAAGCGTGCAGCTAATCAGCAGCCAGTCGGCCCTGTGATGTCACAGCCCTATAAAAACCCTTGGCCATTTTAGGCACAGTTATTTCACATCGCACTTACTGTAGGGACAGACGTCAGCAGGGGCTAGGGAAAGACTTAGAAAACAGAAGTTCAGGGAAGAACCTTAGAACTGTACGGAAAGGATAGGGAGGAATTGAAAGAAGAATTTGGGGTGGTTGCAGGGTCATTAACAGCAAGAATTGTAATACACATTGCAGCACTCACTGCCGTTCATTACTCATACCTGTGTGTTCAAGGTGGAACACAACAAGCCTTTTGCAGTGCAGTACAGCAAAAAAAAAAAGTGAATTATCATACACTAATAACTGCACTTATCTGTTCTAATGCCTTTTTCAAAGCGTTTATTAGTGTGGAAAGACATAAGGACCGTATTCACCATTTTGTTCCCAGAATAAAGTTGCAAGCCATTTCTCAATACAGTATTGGCAAAAATCAATAATTCTTAGCTACTAATCTCTGCCTTTTATCATGCTTTTTTTTTTTAAAGGTGTTCATTAGTGGGGAAAGAAATAAGGGACATATTCGCCGTTTTCTTCACAGTAGAAAATTACAGGCCTTTTTGCCCTGTATTTATTTCCTTTGCAATTCCGGTATTTCATCGAACAGTATGTCAGACAGAGAAGCGACAGGCCATGCACAGGGGAGAGCCACAGGCCTAAATGTTTTTGGCGCAGGCATAGGTCGCAGCAGAGTGAGGGGGCATGGCAGCAGGGATCACTTACAGAGGCCTGAGCTCCCAGTGTCAAGTAGCGGTCATGTCTTGACCAGCAACCCAACTGTTGTAGACACCCCCAGCCAAGAGTCAGTGGGTTTGTCAGATACAATCCGTAGTTTACATGGCCCGGCAGCAGGCCCTGTGCCCTTACCTGTCCTCAACCTGCCTCTGTCCTTTTCTGTTCCCTCAGTTAGAGAAGTACTTTATGCTGTGGGCTCATGTCCACTATACAGTGAGGAGGATGTACTAGAGGACAGTCAGCAGCTACTGCTCAGCCAAGATCTGGAGGAGACATCCGCCGCTTCCTCCGGTAGGTGGGCAAGTAGTGATGAGGAGAGTGGCTTGGGAGCTGGTGTTGAGGAGGACATCAGTAACTTGCAGACAGTAGTGGATGACGATGTAGCCAATTGTAATTGGGAGCCGGGTGACGAAGGGGCTTCATCGTCATCAGGAGAAGAGGGAGGCAACTTGCACATGAAGCAGCGGCGGAGTCAGCAGGGTGGCAGCAGTGGGAGGTCGGGAGCCAAATGTGCCTGGTGTAGACCACCTGCTTTGCAGCAGCCTACCTGCCCGGAAAGCAGTGGTGCAAGGGTTCACGGAGGCAGTGGCGGTAGTAGTCAGTCAGTGTGGAATGTTGGGGGTAAAATCACCTACTTGGCGGTGTGGCAGTTTTTTGTTCGGCTGTCGGCAGAGGTGAACATGGCCATATGTTCAATCTGTGGGCAGAATGTGAAGCGTGGCCGGGGGGGCCAATGTTGGCACCACAGCCCTGCGTCAATGTATGGCCTCCTCACGCTGCTGACACTGGGTCACTCTGCCCCTGGGGCACTGTATGGCCTCCTAAGGCTGTTGCTACCTTCACATTACATCACCTTGCCACTCTGTGGCCTACTCACGCTACTGCCACCTCCGCACTCTGCCACTGGGTCACTGTATGCCCTCCTCATGCTGCTTCCACTGCTGGGTCACTGTATGGTCTCCTCAGGCTGCTGCCACTAGGTCACTGTATGGCCTCCTCATGCCGCTTCTTCTGGTTCACTGTATGGCCTCCTCATGCCGCTTCTTCTGGGTCACTGTATGGCCGCCTCATGCCGCTTCCTCTGGGTCACTGTATGGCCTTCTCATGCCGCTTCCTCTGGGTCACTGTATATGTCCTCCTCATGCTGCTGCCACTGGGTCACTGTATGTCCTCCTCATGCTGCTGCCACTGGGTCACTGTCCTCCTATTGCCACTTCCAGTGGGTCACTGTATGCCCTCCTCATGCTGCTGCCACTGGGTCACTGTATGGCCTCCTCATGCTGCTACCACTGGGTCACTGTATGGTCTCCTCATGCCGCTTCCACTGGGTCACTGTATGCCCACCTAGGGGGCTTAAACAAGAAATCCTCAGATTGCTTACACTATAGGCTGCAATGCTATTGCTGAGACAACCAAATGGCGTTCTTGATCTTGCCAAGGGGGCTGTTCGATTGCTAAAATGGCACCAAAAGTGAAAGAAAACATCTGGGAGGTTAATGGTCTGTGATTGGAGTTGTCATTGATCACAGACATTGCCTCTGAGTCCAAACTGCTAAAGCTTCTGAGCAGATGCCATCTTTGAAGACCGGACGCCCACTGTATATGTATAGAGGAGGGGTTAATAGATCCTATTTGGAGTACATATAGCTTATTGATTAAATTTTATTATTTTTTAGAGGAGGGTAGAAAAAAATCAGTTCCAGAGTTTCATAAATTAATAGTAAACCTCAATATGAGAGACTCTTTCATAACGTATTAAAGAAAAATGCTTTTTTCTCCACTTATTCGACTGCTCTTCTTTTTTTTCACTGATTGTTTATTTATATAGAATCTGTCTCTGTATTTACCTCACACACACAAGGCTATTTGAGGGAAGGGAAAGAAACAGGCTGCTGTTCAATTTATTGCCTGCAGTAGTAGAGTCTTATCTTGAAACATAGCAGTGTTAAAATAGCTTCCAGGCTCACAGTGTAGTAGGGTTTAGCAGCTGTAGCTATTTGTGTGTTTTTTCCAGTAGCCTCATCCCTCCTTCCCCCCCTTTCCATAGATTGCTTAGTAGAAAGTAGCTCAGTATCCTAAATGGAGAAGGATATTTCTTTAATAACATTAATTAAAGAGTTTTTTATTCACTTGCACTATTAATTTAAGCAAAGGTGTTTTACACTGACGAACAAAAGGGTAAAAATGTTTTAAACTTCTGATTTCAGGCTCCATATTTAACCATCCACTACAGTTTTGAATGTGAGACTACCATCATTTTATAGACAATCTTGGCTATATCATACATAAAATTGACTTCCAACTATTTAGCATATGATTAGTTATGCAGATTATTGTCATGTAATTGCATTGTTTTGCTCCTCATGGTAAAATATTTTTCTTCTTGCATACTACAAATTACAACCTGTTCTCAAATTCCCTAATAGCTCAATGTGTTATTGGGTTGATTCCCAAGAGAAACATCACTGGTTCAAATCGAGGATCAGCCATGAAGAAGATTTCCCAAGAAAAGAGAAACCGCAACATCCAGCTCATCCATAATGATCTCTTTGCCAAGAAAATTGCCAAACTATATCATGTCAGTGCCATGACAGTTTGAAGAATATGAAATGAAGCCTGTCCATCCATTCAAAAGTCAAGACGTTGACATCCAAGCAAAATATCGGGGTCAACAAGTTGGCTCATCATAAGGACTATCAGTTCTGGTGTGGCAAACATGGCAGTGGAGGTGGCTTGTATGCTTCATAATAGTGAGATCACAGATATTCATGCAAGCACCTTGCAACTTGTGTTACATAATTCTGGAAAGGTGGCCAGAAAAAATGTAAAGAAGCCTCGCCTTCAATATCGTCATAAGAAGTGTCGGCTCGATTTTGCAAAAAAGTCAGAAGAGTGGACAGTAGAAGATTGGAAATGGGTGATTTGGAGACAAAAGTCAATAGACTGGGCTCTGGGTGCAAATGGGTCTGGAAGAAACAAGGGAAATGGGGGTAACGGATCGAGAAATTAAAGGAACTGTCAAGTTTGGTGGAGGAAGCCTATATATATGGGTTTTTTTCACAGTCAAATGCGTTGGATACTTGACCAGGATTTATGGTGGTCTCAATGCTGAGCTATATGTGAGTATCTTACAAGATGAGTTATGTTGCACACTCAAGTACTATGGGTATGAAAAGGACAAAATGGTGTTCCAGAAGGACAACAACCCGAAGCATATATCAAGATTAGCGAAGAAATGGTTCAAAAGTCAATGAAGTGGAGGCGCTGTATTAGTCCCCAGATCTCAACCCAATTGAACACTTGTGTGTAGAGTTGAAGAAAAAGCTGTATTTGTACCCAACTGAGTAGCCTAGTATGCACCAACAATGGGAACGTGCAGAAGAGACCTGGGATCAGATTTCGGTAAAGACATGGTTGAATTTGATCAAGAGCATGCCTAGAAGGATTCCGGCAGTGTTGTAAGCCAAAGGTGCATTTAGAAAATAATAAAAATTAAAATTTATATTTTTAGGAGCAAAACAGTAACAATGTAGTTACATGACAAGAATCTGCATAACTAATCACAAACTGAATAGTTGTAAGTCAAATTTATGTATGAGATAGCCAAGACGATTGTTTATAAACTGATGGTAGTCTCTTGTTCGAAGTTGTAGTGGATGGTAAGATATGGAGCCTTAAAGTCAAAGTTCAAAACACTTACACTTTTGCTCATCAGTGTATAATTGGAGGTACACTTTAAAATTTGTGTTAATACTGCATATACTGTATATATATGCTGTATATATACACAACCCCAATTCCAATGAAGTTGGGACATTGTATAAAACATGCATAAAAACAGAATACAATGATTTGCAAATTCTTTTCTATCTATATTCAATTGAATACACTACAAAGACAATATATTTAATGTTCAAACAGATAAACTATTGTTTTTTTTACAAATATTCACTTATTTTGAATTTGATGCCTCCAACACGTTCCAAAAAGCTGGGACAGGGGCAACAAAAGACTGGGAAAGTTGAGGAATGCTCAAAAAAACAGCTGTTTGGAGTATTCCAGAGGTGAACAGGTTAATTGCAAACAAGTGAGTGTCATGATTGGGTATAAAGGGAGCGTCCCTGAAAGGCTCAGTCCTTCACAAGCAAGGATGGGGCGAGTTTCACCACTTTGTGAACAACTGTGTGAGCAAATAGGCCAACAGTTTAAGAACAACGTTTCTCAAAGTACAATTGCAAGGAATTTAGGGATTTCATCATCTACAGTCCATAATATCATCAAAAGATTCAGATAATCTGAACAAATCTCTGCAAGTAAATGGCAAGGCCAAAAACCAACACTGAATGCCCATGACCATCGATCTCTCAGGTGGCACTGCATTAACCCCTTAACGACATTGGATGTACTATTACGTCCTGTGCGCTTGGTACTTAGCGCAACAGGGCGTACTAATACGCCCTGGGGCGGCCGCCCGCTGACTATCTGAGTGGGCGGCATCGGAACCGGGTGTTAGCTGTAACTGACAGCTAACACCCTTCTCCATATCCCCCGGTCGGAACTGAGTTCCGATCCGAGGTTTTAACCCCTTGGATGCCGCGGTCAAACATGACCGCGGCATCCAAGGGGTTCCGCTATGTTGCCGCTCCAATCGGCACCCCCCGCGGTGAGATCGGGGGGTGCCGATACCTATAACCTGCACCGGGGTCTGCTCAGTGACCCCAGGCTGCCTGGAGACCCCACTATCTGGTTGATCCTGCCGAGACCTGCGGAAGTGAGGCTATGCGTCTGCATAGCCTCACTTCCTGTATAGACTGCAAGACACTTGTAAGCTCGTGTCTTGCAGTCTACAGTGCTGAGCCAGCAATCAAAGCATTGCTGGCTCAGGTGTCCTAATGGGACACATGAAAAAGTAAAAAAAAAGTGAAAAAAAATAAAATAAAGTGTTTTAAAAAAATTAATAAAAGAATAAAGCCCCAAAAATTCCCTTTTGCTATATAAAATGAATTATATAAAAAAAAAAAACTAAAAATTAATAAAAACAATGCATATTTGGTATCGCCGCGTCCGTAACAACCTGTACAATAAAACTGAAACAATATTTAATGTACACGGTGAACGTCGGAGAAAAAAAAACGGAAAAAACTCGCCAAAAGTAATGATTTTTTGCCATCTCACCTTACAAAATATGCCATAAAAAGTGATCAAAAAGTCATATGTACCCCAAAACAGTACCAATAAAAAGAACAGGTTATCCCGCAAAAAATAAGCCCTAAACCAACTCTGTAAACCGTAAAATAAAAATGTTATGCATCTCAGAAGATGGCGATGCAAAAACAATTAATTTATGTCCCCAAATGGGTTTTTGTTCTGCAAAATTAGTATCGCATAAAAAAAAAAAAGTATAAATGAGGTATCTCCGTAATCGCACCGACCCATAGAAAAAAGGTCACATGTTACTTATGCTTTATGCTGCATGGTGAAAAATTTCAAAGGTAAAACGCAGTGTCAAAATTGATGGGGTATTTTTTAATCCAACAAGAAAGAGTTAATAAAATTTATTCAATAGGTTATAGGCGCCCAAAGATGATGTCATTACAAAATACGTCTCACCCCGCAAACAACAAGCCCTCATATGGCTACATCACCAGAGAAATAAAGAAAATATAGCTCGTACAATGTGAAGACAAAAACCCCAAAAATCGCCAAATCTTTAGAACATAACTGGCTGCGTCAGGAAGGGAATGTATAAACTGTGCGAGGATATATCAGGGGACACCCCAGATTTAGAGCTTATGAGGGAAAATAAACCAGAAGTGACCCCCAGAGTGACCTCCCCAATAATAGGAACTACTGGGGAAATAGTAGGGAATTTGGTGTTCCCAATGCACTCCGCACAGCTTACATATTCACTTTTCCCCATCCGCTGTGTATTCACGTCTGGGATACTAATGCTTACTACACACCTTGATAAATTCTTTGAGGGGTGCAGTTTTCAAAATGGGGTCACTCCATTGGGGAATCCACTTTTCTGGTACCTTACAGGCTCTGCAAACATGACATGGCGTCCAGATCCCAAACATCTGAATCTGCACTCCAAAAGCCACATAGCGTTCCTTCCCTTCTGCGCCCGGCTGTGTGCCCAAACTGCAGTTTATACCCACATGTATTACACTTGTCGTACCCAGAATAACATACTTAATGTCATATGTGGGTATAAACTGCTGTATGGACACAGCCAAGCACAGAAGGGAAGGAGCGCTATTTGGTCTTTGGAGCACAGACTTGGACGGTTTGGTTTTTGGACGCCATTGCACTTTTGCAGAGCTGAAACGCCAGTAAAGTGGAATCCCCTGACATGTTACCCCATTTTGGAAACTACACCCCTGAAGGAATTTATCCAGGGGTACAGTGAACATTTTTAACCCCCAAGTGTTGCTATAATTTATTATCCATAAATGAATACGCAGCTGATTGTGAAAGGTGAAAATGACAATTTTTCCAGGAATACGTCATTTCAGTGCGTAATATGTTGTGCCCGGCTTGTATCAGAGATGAACGCTCCAAAAGCTGTTGTGCCCGGGATACCCGCTTACCAGTTTTTGGAGTGTGTGTCTCTGCAAACATAAGCTGGGCACAACATATCGGGCACTGAAATGGCGTATCTATGGAAAAATGTTATTTTTAACTTTTCATTATCATCTGTGCATTCATTTCTGGAAATTAAAACAATGCAACACTTAAGGGTTAATAATGCTCGCTACACCACTTGATAAATCCCTTGAAGGGTGTAGTTTCCAAAATGGGGTCACAAGTCTGTGGATTCCACTTTACTGGCAATTCGTGGGCTCTGCAAAAGTGACATGGTGTCCATAAACCAAACTGTGCTCTAAAAACCAAAATAGCGCTCCTTCCCTTCTGTGCCCGGCTGTGCCCAAACAGCAGTTTATACCACATATGGCATTAAGTACGTTATCCTGGGTACACCAGTGTCATACATGTGGGCATAAACTGTCATTTGGGCACACAGCAGGGCGCAAATGTGAAGGAGCGCTATGTGCTTTTGGAGCGCAGATTTAGATTGTTGGTTTTTGGACGCCATGTCACATTTGCAGAGACCCTAAAATCGCCCCTACAAAATCGGGGTCACTTCTTGGGGAATTCCAGTTTACTGGCACCTCCAGGGCTCTGCAAAAACAACATGGCGACCAGAAAGTCCCTCTAAATCTGTACCCCAAAAGCTAAAAAAAAACACAGTGCTCCTTCCCTTCTGAGCCCTGCTGTGTTCCCAAGCAGCAGGTTACACCCACATATATAATTTTTTTCCCCCGGGATAGCCCACTTAATAGTTTTAGGAGTGCGTGTCTCTGATGCCACAAAGTGGCCGCAACATATTCTGAAATTGGATATTTCTTCAAAAACTTCAATTTTCACTTTGTACATTAATTTTTGGGAAGCATTTTTAGGCTCAAAATGATAATACCCCTTGATACATTCCTTGGGGGTTGTAGTTTCTAAAATGGGGTCCCTTTTGAGGGGTTTCCATTGTATTGGTACTTTAGGGGCTCTGCAAATGCGACATGGCACCTAAAAACTATTCCAGCCACATCTGCCCTCCTAAAGCTAAATAGCGCTCTTTCCATTCTGAGCCCCACCATGTTCCCATACAGCAGATTACAACCACATATGAGGCATTTCTGTGTTCAGAAGAAATTGTGTAACAAACTGTGGGGAGCTTTTTCTTCTTTAACCACTTGCAAAAATTAAAAATATATCGTTAAATGGACGGTTTATTGGAAAAAAAGTAATTTTTCATGTTTACGTCCCAATGATGATAAAATCTGTGAAACAGCTGTGAGGTCAAAATGCTCACTATACCCCTAGATAAATTCTATGAGGGGTATAATTTCCAAAATGGGGTCCCTTTTGAGGGGTTTCCATTGTATTGGTACTTTAGGGGCTCTGCAAATGCGACATGGCACCGGAAAACTATTCCAGCAAATTCTGCCCTCCAAAAGCTAAATAGCGCTCTTTCCATTCTGAGCCCCACCATGTACCCATACAGCAGATTACAACCACATATGGGGCATTTCTGTGTTCAGGAGAAATTGTGTAACAAACTTTGGGGAGCTTTTTCTCCTTTGTCTTCTTGTGAAAATGAAAAATTTGGGGCTAAATTGACAGTTTATTGGAAAAAAAGAAATTTTTCATTTTCATGTCCCAATGTTAATAAAATCTGTGAAACAGCTGTGGGTTCAAAATGCTCACTATACCCCTTGACATGTTCTGTGAGGGGTGTGGTTTCCAAAATGGGGTCACTTTTAGGGGGTTTCCACTGTTTTGGTACTTTGGGGGCTCTGCAAATGCAACATGGCACCTGAAAACTATTCCAGCAAAATCTGCCCTACAAAAGCAAAATAGCGCTCTTTCCATTCTGAGCCCCACCATGTACCCATTCAGCAGTTTATGACCACATATGGGGCATTGCTGTGTTCAGGAGAAATTGTTTAACAAACTATGGGGTCCTTTTTCTCCTTTAACCCCTTGTGAAAATGAAAACTTTGGGGATAAAGTGACGTTTTAGTAATTTTTCATTTATACATCCCAGTGTTAGTAAAATCTGTGAAACAGCTGTGGGGTCAAAATGCTCACTATACCCATTGATGAGTTCTGTGAGGGGTGTAGTTTCCAAAATGGGGTCACTTTTAGGGGGTTTCCATTGTTTTGGTACTTTGGGGGCTCTTCAAATGCAACATGGCACCTGAAAACTATTCCAGCAAAATCTGCTTTTCAAACGTCCAGTGTCGCTCCTTCCCTTCTGTGCACTGCCGAATGCCCAAACATCAATTTACACCCACATGTGGGGTATTTCTGTGCTCGGGAGAAATTGTATAATAAACTGGGAGATGCATTTTCTCCTTTAACCCTTTGTGAATGTGTTAAATTTAGGGCAAAATGAAGGGATTAGTGGAAAAAAATGAAATGGCTAAATTTCACCTCGATATCGTTTTAATTCTTGTGAAATGCTTAAAGGGTTAACAAACTTCCCAAATGCTGTTTGGAATTATTTCATGGGTGCAGTTTTGAAAATGGGGTGATTTATGGGGGGTTTCTAATATATAGGCCTTTATAATCCCCTTCAGAACTGAAGTGGTCCCTAAAAAATAGTTTGGGAAATTTTCTTGTAAATCTGGAAAATCGATGTTACACTTGTAAGCCTTCTAACATCCAAAATAAATTAAAGGACGATTAAAAGATGATGTCAATATAAAGCAGAGATATGGTAGATAATATTTATTAATGTATTTGGGTGGTATGACTAGCTGTCTGAAAAGCAGAGACTTTCACATTTTGAAAATTGCGATTTTTTTTCCAAATTTCCATCAAATATCCTATTTTTTTATGAATAAATACAAAAATATTTGATTAGTGTTTACCACTAACATGAAGTACAATGTGTCACGAGAAAACAATCTCAAAATCACTTGAGTAAGTTAAAGCGTCTCAAAGTTCTTGCCACATAAAGAGACACATGTCAGTTTTGAAAAACAAGGCCTGGTCCTTAACGCACTTTTGGGCTGTGTCCTTAAGGGGTTAAAAACCGACATCATTCTGTAACGGATATCACCATATGGGCTCAGGAACACTTCAGAAAACCATTGTCAGTGAACACAGTTCGTTGCTACATCTATAAGTGCAAGTAAAAAGCCATATATCAACAACACCCAGAAACGTCGCCAGTTTCTTTGGGCAAGCTCATCTGAGATGGACTGACACAAAATGGAAAAGTGTCCTGTGGTCTGGCCAGTCCACATTTCATATTGTTTTTGGAAATCATGGACGTCGTATCCTCCGGGTCAAAGAGGAAAAGGACTGTCCGGATTGTTATCAGTGCAAAGTTCAAAAGCCAGAATCTTTTATGGTATGGGGGGGGTGTTAGTGCCCATGGGTAACTTGCACATCTGTGAAGGCACCATTAATGGTGAACGATACATACAGGTTTAAATATCTTGTAATTAAATATGTTGTCTTTGTAGTGTATTCAATTGAATATAGGTTGAAAAGGATTTGCAAATCATCGTATTCTTTTTTTATTTGTTTTACAAAATGTCCCAACTTTATTGGAATTGGGGTTGTATGTGTGTGTGTGTGTGTGTGTGTGTGTGTGTGTGTGTGTGTTTATATATATATATATATATATATATATATATATATATATATATATATGTGTGTGTGTAATATATAATTTAGTATTATGCAGTGGAATAATGCAGGGGCTCCCGCATGCTCAGGTGTGGGTGTCGGCTGTGTACTCACAACTGGGCACCTGCACCTAACACCTTGGCGTTTAACCCCTAACATGCTGAGGACAATAGTGACCATGGTATTCAAGGGGTTTTGAAAGGTAGAGGGCTTCTTCCTGGAGGCACTGGAACCCCTGTGAGCAAGATTGCACAGAGCTGATGTCTTTACATGAAGACCATGGGTCTGCCTCTGTACATTCCTATTAGATATTATAATGCATTAGACTACATAGGTAGTCAAATGCATTTTAAAACCAATCAGAAGATTGCCTAGGGAGGAAAATAAATTGTAAAAAAGTGAAATAAAGTTTATAAAACTAATTAAGTTATAGGTCTTGGAAAGTGACAATGGGAAAAAAAATATTGCAAAAAGAGTTTTTACTTTGCGAAAGTACTAAAACTTATAACTATACAAATTTAATGGTATTGACTCAGTGGATAAATTTATCAGGTTATTTAAGCCTTATGGTGAATGGTGCAAAATTTATAGCATAAAAAAGCAATGGCAAAATTGCTGTTTTTTTCTATTTCTTCCAAGAGTTAATAAAAGTTTTTCAATAAAGCATAGGTACCCTAAAATAGCACCATTGCACACTACCACTTGTTCTGCAAAATACCATGCTTGCTTACAGTTACATTGATGAAAAAAATAATAATCTATAGGGCTTATTAAATGACAAATGCAAAAAAATGGTTTGGTCATTAAGGCCTACATGTTAAACATGTTTGCGAAATAAAACCACCTTCATAAAAATTATTGTAATGGAGAGGGAAAACTATTAAAAATGTTTTAGTAGTACTAAAAAAAATTCAAAAAGCTTTTTTTTTTTTAAATATATTTTCCCTGATAAAAAAGAAAAAAATACACGCAAATTTAAAAATTCCATTAAAATGTTTCTCTGAAAAAAAATATTTTAACCTTTTGAAACCCTGTATACCAAAAAACTTGAAAATGTGTCTGGTCATAAAGTGGTTAAATAACATGCTAATTTTATTATTTGGGTGTTCTAACACTTTTTTGTTTAATCAAAGCATTATTGCCTGTCAGTGATAAAGTGGCCAGCAACAGACCATGCCAAAGGGGGCTGTCAAATGAGGTCTCTTCTTCCTTCTGTCAAATACCTTAGATGACCTGATCACTATTGACCATGGCTAGGATTAGAGTTGTCTTTGATCCTGGCTGTTACAGTGTGAATCTTACTGTCAACCAATGTCAGGACCCTCAGAGATTGTGATGATTTTTGCTACATTTTTCTCAAACATTCTAATCTCAAAGCTTTAAGGGCTTAATTCAGACCATGCCACATATATTTATATTCATTTTTTTCCATAAGACATTTTCCACTTTAGTTTTTTTTGTTATATATATTTTCAGCATATTAAACTTTATTTCTGTATCCTGAATTTCTGAATTGACTTTGTTTTCTGAACTAATGGGCAAGTTGTCAAATCAATTTATTATTAATATTGTTGTATTTGATTGTTTTAAAATTTTACAATATACATAACATTCTTTAGACAAAGTGATATTTTTTTTTTAAAAAAGTATATTTTCTTTTAACACAAAATTCTGATGATTTATGTTTTATTAGTTCTGTTGTGATAGACTCTCATTATACTGTAAGTAAGCATAATAAATAAAAAAATTATCCCCAAACTATGATCCCTCACCTTGTTGTCTATGAGCTTTAAATCCTTAAGTACCCTTTGAGGGAAGGGAAAAAAATTCAGCCAGAATAAAATAGACACAGGACTCATAGCATGTCCATGAAGTCTTTGAGGCTGAGATCCCACATTGCGAAAACGCTGCATTTTTTTGTTGCAGATTTTGCTGCGTTTTTTTGAGCCAGAGCCAAAAATGGCTACCTACAAAAGGAATGGGAAATATACAGAAACCTAAACCTGAGGTGCCATTTTGCTGGGAATTGCCAAAGCCCAAAGTGAGCTCTGGGGCCGGTGTCCCATTACCATGACAGCTGGGAGCCTTTTGAAGGCTCGGAGGCCTGTCTATCATTATCTTCTATTGCAGGCTGCTCTATGACATTCCCCATAATGTTATAACTAAAAAGTACATCTGACTCCGCAAAAAAAGACGCCCTATGCATCCCCATACACGGAAATTCTTAAATGGCGACTTTAAGAATTTTTTTTTTTTTTTGCAACATTTTAGATTTTTTGTTAAGGGGTTAAAATGTAAATAAAACTATATAAATTTGGTATCCCCAGAATTGTACCGAAACACCGTATCCAGGTGACACCGTCATTTTGGCTGCACAGTCAACGCTGTAAAAACAAAGCCCATAAAGTCCCACAAATGCACTTTTTCTCCAATTCCACCCAATTCAGAATATTTTTTTCCAGCATCCCAGTACATTGTACAGTATAATATATGGTACCATTATGAAGAACAATTTGATATATTGTGTGAGCATATGAGCCCCCTGAGATCAAAACTCAAAGGTTATACTATACAAGCACCCTAGAATAAGTGATTGGCCTAAATAATATTTATAGGATGATATGCACCAGTACATCATTTTACATGTAATAATTCCTTAGAATTGATAATATAAGTATGATAATAGTGCGTATGTTGTCCAATAAGTGCAATGTTTTAATTACTGATTTGAACCAAAACAAGTGCAATTCATTATGTACAAAAAGGTGAATGCTTATAATAGTGACCAGAATTAAATAGCAAACAACAAGGTCTTTGTATCCTCCAGTAGGTGCTGCTTCACTGATTCCTACTCAGTTTCAATTATTGTCTCGAGCCTCATAGTTACTAAGTAATGAGAGGTGTTATTTTCACCATCCAATATGCTAATTTGTCAGGTGGAAGGTTCTGAGTTGCAGCAGACAGCCTGGCATGCCCCACTTGACAGTAGATACCCTAATTACAATAGTGATTGCTCTGGAACAGTGGGGGCTAGAAAAAAAAATTCCAACAATGTTGGAATCAGTGGAGCATCACCTATTGAATGTCACAAAGAACTGGAGGTGGTCCTCTTTAAATTATATGCATAATATAGCAATGACACACTGGCTCTTAGGCTTAAGCTTAAATACAGATTAATACTAAAATGAGTACATAATAGTTAAACTCATATTGCCATACTGAAAATTTTAATAATGCAGGCACCTCTCCACCAGAAGCCATCCGTGATGTTACATCTCTACCCATCACATTACAGATTTGATCCTTCTACAGTGCTGAATGCTGACAAAGTGATGGTCTTTAAACTGGACTTTTGAAGACGATCTAGGCCGTAGATTTGAGGCCAGTTACTGGCTGCAGGCGATTAGTTGGGCTAAGCAATCTACGGTATGTGCCTCACATTGGGAGCAATATACTAAATTACGCTTACGCTAGTATTACCCTCCCCTTCGCCTAGCTAAGTTCTACCTATCATGCCCATCTTGCTATTGGAAAGGCTACGGAGAGATTGGCTCATTGTTCAATGTGTTCCGGCAATGTCCGCTCATTCAGCCTTTTTGGGTTTCTGTGTTTTCGTTGCTCAATAAACTGTGTGGTGGAGTAGTAGAATCTACACCCAAAATGGCACTCCTCCTGCTGGACATCCATATGACGCCGAGTAGATATAGGACCGTCCTATGCCAGGTACTCGGGGCTGTTCATCTACTTATTGCACGTAGATGGAAGTCTACTTCCTGTCTGACACTGACGGAGCTGATTTCGGTGGTGTCATTGAATTATCAATATGAACGTATCTACGGATGCAATAGTGGAAGACTGGACAGATTCAGGAAACATTGAGTGCTATGGGCGACATCATTTCCCCCACTGTACGCCCATTGATGGTCTATACGTCTTGGCCATTACTGGCACTATGAGTATTTTATTCTTTTAATCTCTTAGGGGGACACTCTGTTCTTGGAACACCTATATGCTAGCTCTCTTATTAATTACTTTTAATGTTAATAACTGGTAGCAGATTGGGCTGCACACTTGTTTGCGTGGCAGGCCATCCGATTTGTGGGTTGCTGGGAGTGATCTGATCTCATTTGTTCCTTAGGCCTGTTCATATTTTCATTTGTTCATTTGCTTTGTTTTCGCGCCTGTTCCGATCTCCCTCCCTCCCCCCCATGGCAAGACTTGAATGATGTTCCATACTACCTTTACCATGTTAGGCTACTCACATGTATGAAAAGACTTACATGTGCTTAATATGCATTGCGATATGTATCTTTGCTACTGCTGTACTTCACTTGTCTTTTGTATTATTCTTTTTATACGCGGTTTGTAAAGCCATGATTGTATCCTGTGTTTCGTGATGTGTTTTATACTTGTATTGTATTCATGTATAAATTTCAATAAAAACTATTGATATAATAAACTGGACTTTCTTCCTGTCCACAATAGCATTAGAGCAGAGTGTTGCTTCTATTCCACTTCCCTCCTGTGTAAGGTGAAATGCTGCCATACTGTCTTACAGTTAATAAGCCAAAGAAAGCCACACAGTGGAGTAATTGCTCCTGTGGATCAAGCAGCAAATTCCCCACTGTATGTCTCCATACCAACTCAAATAGGCAACATAGCGAGTGACAATGGCATGAACATTATGGCCACACTGCAATGCTGTGTAAAATAACACATTGCCCTTGCAGGGTGCATGGTGCTGCACATGGCCAGGAATACCCTCCTGGATTTGCAGCAACAGAATGGGCGACTTTTGAACCATCTAATAAGCTATGTTCCAACTTGCTGGAATTCTACCCTGTATATGCTGGTTCATCTGTACAAGCAGCAGAAAACAGTCTATGATTTCAGACCACAGGAACAATGTGTTATTTTGAGATCAGGTAGTGGAAGCTCATCAAGGAACTGTGCTCTAGGTCCTTCGAAGAGGCCACCAAATTTGTCATGAAAACTTCAGCATTAGTGGAGCCACCCCGCTGATATTTATATTAGAGGAAATGCTCTCACTCATACAACAAGGGAATGGGGACCAGCATGGACAATGTAACATGCAGGAGGAAATGGATGAAAAACTTCATCTGGGTAGAGTAGTACCCTTATTTTGGAGATAATGATTGCACTATCCAATACAAACCAGTTTTGGGTTGAACATGTTCGGTCCAAACCACTTCTTAACAAGGCTTAAAATAGTGTTCAATACTCTGAGCTCCTAGGAACCTATCTAATTTCTAGCTCTCTAAGCCAAACACAGCCGAAGTTATGTCAAAGTGAAAGTGACATGTATATGTCACTTTATGTCTATGGAAAAACGGATGCCACTAGCTTTTACACATTTAAAGCTCCAAAAATGACCCATTTATTAGGGGAAAAGTTTTTTACCCATGTTTTTTTTTTTTTAGACACATGGTGATTATATTGCAAAATGCAATGATTTTGTAGAAAAATTAGACATTTTGATGACTTGTAAGGGCCTGTTGTTGTTATTTGGGAGACAAATTTGTGGCTGTGAGCCTAGTTGAACAGTGATAAATTGACTTTTCAAAAAAAAAAAAAAAAAAAGCCACTAAAAATAATAATTTTGATGGGAGCAAATGCAAAATCATTTTTTTTTTTCTGACACCAACAGTGTAGTACAGTGAAATGTGATGGACCAGCCCCCAGGACATGAACTTAGTGGTGACAGTGGTGACTGACCAGTTCTAGCTGAGTGATGGCAGTGGTGGTAGAAGTGGCAACATGTGTGGCAGGGCATAATATGATAGGTGGGGACATGTCTGGCTGAGTGGTGGTAAGGGTTGAAGATTCTTAGGAGTAGCAGGAAGCAGTTCAGCAAATTAAACTTGATGAGCTCCACCATAATGACCCTGACTCAGATCCTCATCCTCCTCCATCAATACAGGATCAAATGTAATTTTTTCTAATCAAAATTAGAAAAAAATGTACCGCTTGGGGTTGGCAGTGGAACTCTATCATCACTATAAGAAGTTTACATTTTAAATGTAATTTTCAATTAAATTTCAATTACAATTTGAAAAAAAAATATCAACTTGACATGAACAATCAGACCCATAACAATATGAATTTGATTGTCAATTAAATTTTAATTTAAAATGTAAAAACAAATTACAGTAAGTGAGGTCATTGGAACTCAGCACCATAAAAACATTTTCAATTAAATTTCAATCAAAAATTGAAAAAAAATGCCACTTGGACAATGACTGAGGTTGGCAGTAGAACATGACCAGCACCACAAGGAGAATTTAAATAGCAATATAATTAACTTGGAAAAAAAAAATAAAAATTGGTGATTGAAGAAAAGTTATTGTTAGGGAATTGCTAGAGGAGCGATTCCTCAGTAGTTGCTGGCGAACTCTGGGGGGAGGCAAAACAGTGGACCCTAAGCTGAACCCCCCAACTCTCCCTGGCTAATTGCCCGAAGTGTCCTAGGCAACAGCCAGCAACTGGTCAACAGTCCCTCCTTATAATAAGTGCTAACACAGAACGCAGACAGGACGAACAACAACAAAGGGAGGTCAGCTAGCCAAGGGGTTGGTAACAATCAAGCAATGCAGCACAAAATCACAATCCAAGAGAAAAGTCAAAGGTAAGCCAGAGGTCAAGAATAAGAATGACAGGTAACAAAGAGCAAGGAGTATAGCCGGTACGTGCAAGGCAATAACAAGCGCCAATGGGAATGTGAGCAAACAATAAATAGGGAGGAAGAACCTGCCCCAGACTTGATAGGAGGATAGGCTGTCAATCACACAGGTAAGCCTAAAGTTAACTCTTAGTGGAGCAGAGGGAAAGCAAGGTGAAGGAGATGGGTGTGGTGGAAAATCAATTAAGGAGGTGAGGGAATAGGACAGTGTTCAGACAGTACAAGAAAAACCCAAAGGAAGGAATCACAACCGGACACGCCTCCTGCGCCACAGCGTGTGCCCGGAAGATGGTGCCAAAGCCTGGACAGGCAAGGATGTTACAGTTGTCAAGTAAGGAGACTACACTACTGTATATGAGATTCAGCTCCAGTCTGGGAAAATTTAAATTTCATGTAAATTGCAATTCAAATTTATTTAAATAAAAATGTTTAAAGTCAAAACAGCAGGCAGTGGGGCACAGTGTCAGATTCAGCACCAGTCCAGAGGATAGTCAAATATCAATTAAATTTCAATTAACATTTATTTGAAAAAAATTGTCACTTTGAGTGATGTATAATGGTGGTGTTTAAATGTGAGTTTGATGTAGAACAGTGCACCAGTAGACAGTGTGGCACAGTATGAACACCAGGTTTTGGAGGGGGTCTGTCAGCAGCAACGTTGGTTTTAAGTTAAACACACAGCACTGTAGGGCACTTCACAAGAATTGCAATGGTGCCATGCTTATGGGCATTCAATGCTCACATGTTGAGAAATTCTGCTTTTTTTTTATAAATATGCAGTTGAGTCTCCAAGTTCTACTTTGGACATTTATTCAGGTGCAAGCACCCAAGCTCTTATTCTGAATCACCACACAGAAAGAAAGGTAGGGGTGGTCAGGTGGAATGAAAAAAAATATTTTCATTAGAACAAAGACTAGAGTATAATGGGTGGTGCTGTATAAATGCTAGCTTTTGGCAGAGAATCAATTTTTGGTAGCATCCGCATATTTTACAGTTAACTTGGCATCACGACATAGAGAATAATAGTCATGTTACAAACCACCTAGACCAGCATGCAAATACATACACAGTGAGATAGTTGATTATAAAGTCGGCTAAGTGAAAACCCTGACTTGCTACAGGAAATAAAGTAATTTTTTAATGGCACTGTATTCAACAAATGATTGCCAATGTCAATAATCACTTGGATATAGACTGTTTGAATGTAAGAATTGTGATTCAGCAAACTGACATCATTGGCTATCTCTTGCCCTGACTAATACAGTGACACTACTATACTTAGACTTCTATCTCTTTTCCCCAAAATCTCTCTCTCTACTAATTTATAGTTTGCAAATTTCTCCCAGTTCTCTCTAATCTCTCTTTTAAATTTTGCTCTTAGTCTGAGCTCTGATGTGGTCTATCAGCAATCTATGGCAGTATTCATGGTTGGGCTTTTATAATGGCAATGACTTACTGAGTCAACAGTAACCTCACACTCTTACTCCTTCAGATTGGCTGAAGGCTGACTACAAGACATTATGGGGAAGACCACTGCCATACTGGATACTGCCAGCAGGTAACGGGCCCTATTTACTTACCGATCCCCACTCCTGCTCACGGCCGCCTGCACTTCACCTTCTGCAGAGGTGGCTGTGAGCAGGAGCGGGGATTGGTAAGTAAGGCCTGTGGGCCGTGAACCCCGCAAACACTGCTATCATTATACTCTGGGGTCTTTTCAGCAGGCTTCGGGCCTCCTTGGTGGCGTCCCAGATGTCGGTGGGCCAGTCCGACGTCATTATGCGTTGCGATACATGCCTGGCTCACGTGACATCTGGTCCAACATTGAAGAAGTAGTGGGAAGTGCGCATAATACTATATGAAGGAGCCACTATGATACTGTGTGCAGGGGCCACTATGGGGCAGAATACTGTGTGCAAGGGCTACTATGGGGCCTAATATTGTATGCAGGGGCCACTATGGGGCATAATAGTGTGTGCAGGAATGCAGTTTGTGCGGGGGGGGGGTTGCCGGGGGGGGGGGTCCCATGTCAAATGTTCGCCTTGGGGCCCTGCCATTGCTAGTTATGCCACTGAGTCCAGTATAGCTACAGTCTATTTATGGCTGTGTTGTTATGGAAACCTGGTAAATTAAATGTGAACTTATATTGGCTGATACACGCGATATGACTGAATATTTAAGGTCCTGTGAACTGCTATTGACTAATACAGGTCATACATAGCTTGGTTGCTATGGAAACCTGTGTGCCTGAGGAGAGTAAGCGCCTGCAAGCTCTTATTGGCTGATAAGGGACATGTGACCGTGTGTATGGCAATTGGAATATGAGTGAAAGACTTGCAGGCTTGTATAGACTAATGCTGGTCATTTATTGGGAATACTGTATCTCAGGAACGGTACATCCAAGAGAGCTGAGACCCAGTCTATAATATTCCCGGACACCTGATGTACATGTGTGCCAAATTTGGTGAGGATCGGTCCAGTCGTTTGGTCGCGCATAAAGAACAGCCAGACAAACAGACAGACAGACAGGAACTCATTTTTATATATATAAGAGATATACATACCTGCATACATATTTTGATTAGTGAGCATCTGACTGCAGGTATCCCTATGCCACATGTTCAACTGTAAAAATAAATACTTTTTTTGTACCATATTAAAAATATATACGTTTAAATCACGTTACTGAAAGATAAAAATATAAAAATTTTTAAAAAAGGAAAAAGGTTACATTACATTAAACCTACACCTATCACTAGAACCGGGGTCTGTAACTTGGATGTGATAAAAACAGCAAAGCTGTGAGCTTGTCTGCTTCTGGAGTTCAGACCTGCATCATGCAGACATGTATGGCATACCCTATGGCTATGACATAAATGTCAGAGTTGGAAAAACCTAGTGGCGTAAGTACTGCCAACCTTAGGGGATCTTTTTGTTTTTGACTCCTCGCCTTCCAAACCCCATAACTTTTTTTTATTTTCTGTACTCAGACCCATATGAGGGCTTAATGTTTGCAGGACAAATTGTTCTTTATGATGCAGCCATTTATTATCCTGTACAATGTACCTAATGTGTATGTGGTTCACAGTAATATTTTATTTTTATATGTATGCTAGGGAAAGGGGGAGTGACTTAAACTTTTAGTTTTTTTTTTTTTATATATTTTTTAAAACTTTTTTTTACTATTTTATTAGCCCCCCCTAGGGGGCTTGAACCTGCAATCATTTGATAGCAAGTCCCATAGACTGCAATACAACTGTATTGCAATCTATGGGAGATTTGCTATATAGCTATTGAGGCTGGTCATAGCTATAATTCAATGACATGCCTGGGAGCCTTCATAAGGCTCCCTTGATCATGGACTGCATCAGTAAACATAGGAGGCTATTTTCTAACTTTTGGGGGGGATTCTGCCCTGTAATGCTCGCAATCAGAGTTCATTAGCACCGGGTCTCCGCTGTAAAATACGCTGGAGACCCAATTGTTATGGCAGCTGCACTGCAGGAGAGCGGAAGCCATCTTTAAAGACCCAGCAGCCGCCGTACTATTACAGTGGATGTCAGGAAAGGGTTAATAGGCCATTACCTGCTGGAGTTATCCAGGCTTTATTTACTTACCAAACCCCGTTCCTGCTCACAACATCATCTTCTTCCCCTTCTGACCTCCAGGGCGCCCATGTCCCAGCAATTTGATATGGGACACACGGGGCCCCCTGGACGACAGAAGGGGAAGTGGTGGCGGCCATAAGCTGGAGCAGGGATCGGTAAGTAAGGCCATGGGACGGTGGCGAGAGTATTTTTTGGATTAAACCCAACAAATACTGCTATTGTTATATTCGGGGATCTGTCGAACCCGAAATTTTTGCAATATTTGCAACGAACACCGGAGGGGTCATGATGGGACATAATACTATGTGGAGGGGTTGTTATGGACCATATTATACTGTGTGGAGGGGGAACTATGGGACATTATACTGTCTGGAGGCCACTTTGGGACATTACAGGTACATCTCAATAAATTAGAATATCTTTGAAACTTTTATTTCTTTCAGTAATTAAATTAAAAAAGTGACCTCCTATATTTTCTACATTCTTTACACACAGAGTGTTCTATTTCAAGTGTTTTATTTCTTTAAATGTTGATTATGGATTACAGGTAATGAAAACGAAAATCTAAGAAAATTTTAATATTGTAAAAAAGTTCAGTATTGTAAATTCAGTGTGTCACCTGCCAAGGTTTCCTAAGCCTTTAAATGGTCCCTCAGTCTGGTTTAGTAGGACACACAATCATGAAAGACTGTTGACCATGAATTGAATTACTGTATTACTGAAATGAATGAACGTTTCAAAAATATTCTAATTTATTGAGCTGCACCTGTATATCATGTGGAGGGGCCGCTATGGACATTATACTGTGTGGAGGGGCTGCTATGGACATTATACTGTGTGGAGGGGCCGCTATGGGATATTACGTTGTCTGGAGGCCACTTTGGGAAATTATAGTGTGTGTAAATGGGCATTATACAGTCATATGAAAAAGTTTGGGCACCCCTATTAATCTTAATCATTTTTAGTTCTAAATATTTGGGTGTTTGCAACAGCCATTTCAATTTGATATATCTAATAACTGATGGACACAGTAATATTTCAGGATTGAAATGAGGTTTATTGTACTAACAGAAAATGTTCAATATGCATTAAACCAAATTTTGATCGGTGCAAAAGTATGGGCACCTCAACAGAAAAGTGACATTAATATTTAGTAGATCCTCCTTTTGCAAAAATAACAGCCTCTAGTCGCTTCCTGTAGCTTTTAATCAGTTCCTGGATCCTGGATGAAGGTATTTTTGACCATTCCTCTTTACAAAACAATTCCAGTTCAGTTAAGTTTGATGGTCGCCGAGCATGGACAGCCCACTTCAAATTATCCCACAGATGTTCAATGATATTCAGGTCTGGGGACTGGGATGGCCATTCCAGAACATTGTAATTGTTCCTCTGCATGAATGCCTGAGTAGATTTGGAGCTGTGTTTTGGATCATTGTCTTGCTGAAATATCCATCCCCGGCGTAACTTCAAATTCGTCACTGATTCTTGTACATTATTCTCAAGAATCTGCTGATACTGAGTTGAATCCATGCGACCCTCAACTTTAACAAGATTCCCGATGCCGGCATTGGCCACACAGCCCCAAAGCATGATGGAACCTCCACCAAATTTTACAGTGGGTAGCAAGTGTTTTTCTTGGAATGCTGTGTTTTTTTGACGCCATGCATAACGCCTTTTTGTATGACCAAACAACTCAATCTTTGTTTCATCAGTCCACAGGACCTTCTTCCAAAATGAAGCTGGCTTGTCCAAATGTGCTTTTGCATACCTCAGGCGACTCTGTTTGTGGCGTGCTTTCAGAAAAGGCTTCTTTCGCATCACTCTCCCATACAGCTTCTCCTTGTGCAAAGTGTGCTGTATTGTTGACCGATGCACAGTGACACCATCTGCAGCAAGATGATGCTGCAGCTCTTTGGAGGTGGTCTGTGGATTGTCCTTGACTGTTCTCACCATTCTTCTTCTCTGCCTTTCTGATATTTTTCTTGGCCTGCCACTTCTGGGCTTAACAAGAACTGTTCCTGTGGTCTTACATTTCCTTACTATGTTCCTCACAGTGGAAACTGACAGATTAAATCTCTGAGACAACTTTTTGTATCCTTCCCCTGAACAACTATGTTGAACAATCTTTGTTTTCAGATCATTTGAGAGTTGTTTTGAGGAGCCCATGATGCCACTCTTCAGAGGATATTCAAATAGGAGAACAACTTGCAATTGGCCACCTTAAATACCTTTTCTCATGGTTGGATACACCTGGCTATGAAGTTCAAAGCTCAGTGAGGTTACAAAACCAATTTTGTGCTTCAGTAAGTCAGTAAAAAGTAGTTAGGAGTATTCAAATCAATAAAATGATAAGGGTACCCAAATTTTTGCACCGGTCAAATTTTGGTTTAATGCATATTGCACATTTTCTGTTAGTACAATAAACCTCATTTCAATCCTGAAATATTACTGTGTCCATGAGTTATTAGATATATCAAATTGAAATGGCTGTTGCAAACACCCAAATATTTAGAACTAAAAATAATTAAGATTAATAGGGGTGTCAAAACTTTTTCATATGACTGTACTTTGTGGGGGCCAGGAAAGGGGGTGCTATACCATGGGTGGGGGGTCCAAATCAAAAGTTTGCTATGGAGGCCAGTCTTTGCTAGTTAAGCCCCTGAAAATACCACTTTGAATTTTAAAGAGGGGATTGTGGAACTGAGCACCAATCCAAACCTTTGCCCCTGGTGTTGATAAGCATATGTATCTGTGTGTACTGATGTTTTTGAAAAAACTGCCATGTTTTCTCTAATCCTGTACAACCCCTTTTGAAGCCTTCAGTCAATGTCTATCAACTAAGGTGTAAGGGTGTTGTCTTTATTACTTTTGCCTTTACACAAACAGTGTGGAAGAGATATCGTCAGCAGATATGTAAACAATGGCTCTATGACCCTTGATAGGATAGGGGACGGGAACATCTCTCCTTGAGGAGAGCACCAGTGAAGGTGTGGAGAGTTTTGAATTGCCTTTTGCCCTCTACTAAGCATCTACATATCACAAGGCATTATGGGAAAAGGAGCTGGGAAGCTCATGCGCCCTCTGTTGGATGTAACAGATCCTCAATTTGCTTTTGACTCACTGAGTCTTGAGACAGCAAATGGGATTTTAGCCAAGCCAATTTCACTTATCTGCATACAGCGCCGTTTCGGGATTTTTGTCCCTCATCAGTGCAGAGCAAAGTGAACTGACTGGCAAAAGGCAATTCAAAACTCTACACACCTTCACTGGTGCTCTCCTCAAGGAGAGATGTTCCCGTCCCTAAGCCACTCATTGCCTACCACAAAGCCAGCCAGTTCACTTTGCTCTGCACTGATGAGGGACAAAAATCCCAAAACGGCGCTGTATGCAGATAAGTGAAATTGGCTTGGCTAAAATCCCATTTGCTGTCTCAAGACTCAGTGAGTCAAAAGCAAATTGAGGATCTGTTACATCCAACAGAGGGCACATGAGCTTCCTAGCTCCTTTTTCCATAATGCCTTGATAGGATAGGACATCAATTTTAGATCTGCGAATGTCTGATTGTCAGGTCCCGGCAGACCAGCTGTTTCCCTGTGATGGCAATATAGCATATAGCAGCCATTATAAGTACTGTAGCAGCACCATAGATTGGAAAGGTTAAATGACTTTACTTTATCTAACAAAAAGGAAACAGGTTAAAGATTTGCAAATAAAAGATCTGATTGTTGGTATGTTAAATGTGACAGACACTCATTCGATATCTTCAACATCTTGCTTCTATTAATTTGACTATGCTTTTGAAGTCCCCAGGATTTTTACATTCCAGAGGAGAGATATAAGAAACAGATATCCTCAGTTTCTATCTGCTCAGCACATTGTTCAAGCATAGAATAAAACTGGAAGTTTTGATCAGTGTGCTTTATTGGGTGGTAATTTTGGCACATGGGTATAAGCCTATCTAGAGGAAAGCTGATTGCATATTGCAATATTTAAATCTTAGTGCTTCTCTATCATTTAAATAATTAAAAATGGTTTAATACTAGATATGTTTCAGCATTATCAATATAAATCTTTCACAGATGGCTATACAGTATTTTTAGAAGGGTTTTCTGGGTCTTTTCACTCTTTTATTAGGGCAGGCCATCAAAGCCTTATCAATGGGGGTCTAACCTAAGGGACCAGAAAGGAGGAGCAATGGAGTACTGGAGCCCCTACAGTCCAGTCCCTGGTATGGCAACAATTATAGGGGTGTGGATGTTTATGGTACTAAAGCTTAGGCTATGTTCACATCTGCGTTTAAGTCTCCATTCAGAGATTCCGTCAGTGTCCACCTAAATCGCTGGATGAAAAAGCCCTGCACTCAAAACTTTTTCATCCGATGGAGCTCATTATAGTCAATGGAGTCCATCAGGCTCTATTTTAGAGGTCTGTTTGTCCATAGTTTTGGTCTTCTGATGGACTAGAACAAATGATACCAGGCACAGGTGGTTGGAAAGACATGTATTCTCTTCTCAGCCATGTTTGATGAAGGTAAATTTTGTTTATATGATATTCAATAGTGAACACTGCAAGTGAACAATGTGAGTATAACATTTTTGTCTTCCTTGGTTAGGTACATACCCAATTCCACATCCCTGGAGAGCAAAAAAGTTGGTATGGACAGTAGTACTTAAATATGTGAATTAAAGGGGTTGTCCGGGATAAATGGAAATCCCTACACTAATCTAAACACCCTCCTACTGTCTAACATAGTTAATAAAAAAATGTATATTTACCCATATCCCTGGGGCAGTCATGTTATCACCCCAGGGACATTTGCTGGTTATCCGGTGACGATCCTATTCCCCATTTCTTCCTGCGGGACGGCTCCTCCCTCTTTCTTGACTGCAGGCGTTTGTCCCAGCACTGCTCTGCGCATTGCTGCCGATAATCCACCTCTACTTCGCAGCTCCCACGCATGTGCAGTATAGGTGGATTGTCACTACAGAGCAGTGCTGGGACAAGAACGCGCACAGGCAATCAGGAAAGAAGGATGGGCATCCTGCAGGAAGAAGAAAGGTAAGTATATAATGGGGTCTGGGTTGATCTGAGTAGGTAGGGAAGGGCTAGTAGTTGTTATTGGGATAGCTAGAGAGACAGGGAGGGGGGTGTATGGGAGGGAGGGAGGAAGGGGGAGAGTGAGGTGAGAGGTAGCTAGCATCAAAGTTACATAGCAGGAGCTGTACCATGTAAACAAATGCAGAAGATACCAGTAGCTCCCAGAGACACCCAGAAATCACTCAAAACACTGCTAAAGGTATATGGGTACATTTATTAACCCGTTAATAGCACTAACAGACCTTTTTTAATAAAAAAATTTTGCCCGGAAAACCCCTTTAACAACTTCTGGACCGCCCATAGACTATATATATGGTTGTATAGTTCTGCAAGGACGTACCGGTACATGAAATCATGCAGTTGCTGAAACTGGGAGCCGGCTAGAACTTCAGCCGGAGCTCCCAGAGAGAAAACAGGGAAGGTTTATTACCTTTCTACCTACCTTCCCGATCACTGTGTATACAGTGCTCAATGAGTGCTGTATACACCACTATGGGCGCTGCCATCTTGCAGCTCTCCTCTGACCTGGCGGTCACATGATCCACTGGGATCAACGTCTGTAACAGCTGCTACAGGACCCAAATCATCTCTGTAGTAACGTGCAGGAGGCTGTATTCCTCCTGCAACTGGGGCTAAATGTACCAGCCCCAGTTACAGGGGAAATCAGCCTCCCCAACAAAAAAAAAAGTAATCAGATGTCCCCAAAGGTCTATTATGACCTTATGGGACACAATGTAAAAAAAAAAAAAAAAAAAAAAAAGAATATAAAAGTTAAAAAAAAAAGTAAAGTAATTAAAAATAAATAAAATAATATGCCAATAAAATGCCCTTATTACAGGTTATAGCCCCACCCCTGACGACACCATAAAAAATAAAAATTACCGTAACAGAGAGGAAAAACTATTTTATAAAGTTTTTTAGTAGCACTTTGTGTGTTTTAAATAAAAAAAATAAAATGAAAAGTGAAAAACTTGAAAAGTGGTCTAGTATACAAGCATAGTAATATGATTCAATATGGGATAAACTCAGTCTAGGTAGAGCAATCATGCCAGCCCCACTAACTCCACTCCAAACTTCAAATTGGGTAATGGACAGAATCACATTGTCCTAACTCCACCCTGAACCTCCTATTGGGCAGGGGCAGAGTTATGTTGTCCCAACTCTGCCCCGAGCCCACGATTGGCTAGGGGGTAGGTAAGTATCACTGTTCTAATTCAGCAGTGCTACTACTTGCCCACTGTTGGGGTGAGGTTGGGACAACATAACTCTGCCCCCTGCCCAATAGGAGGTTTGGGTGAAGTTTACACAATGTGATCCCGCTCCCTAACCAATCGGAAGTTCAGGGCAGAATTTAGGACTACGCGATCCAGTCCACTATCCAATTGGGGTTGGGATGACCTAGACTCTATACACTAAATTGGGAGAGAACAATGTGGTTATCTCCCATATGATTGGTCAATTAGAAGGGTTTGGACAGGAGGCTATCGATGGATCCTTACCTTTTATAAAGATGGCATCCCATGCAGCCTTCAAGGCTAGCAAAATGCACATGCCACCATGCATGAACAATAGCAGATAAAGAATTGGCACATTATGTAAACAGATCCCCTCCTGAGAAACATAGGAGGAACATAGGGAGAATACTAAATAAATACAATAGAGGGATTTAACAGCCTCTACTGAGAATTTACATGGGTGGGTTTCAATGCATTGATCCAGAAATGATATAGCCTCTGTTAGATTGCAACAATAACCAATAGGGGGAGTTGGCAGGGAAAGGCTAATAGAGGGAGATAAATACCTCTGTGGGCTGTAAACCATTTATCCAAGAGAGAAACAATCCCTTGGGTCTGAAATTAATAAAGTATAAATACAGCTTCCACTACAGGTGCCCAACTGAATAGGTTGGTCGTATGACACAATTTAAGACTTCTAAAGGGAGAAGTGATTATGCAAATATTTTTTGTGTGGGAATATATGCAACCCTGTGACAAGTCATGTGCATGCTTTAAAGTATAGTCCCCAGGTTTTTATAGAAGGGAATGACCATTTTTTAAAAGGATATAATAAAAGATATTTTTAATGAGAAATTATTTTTGAAATGTTCCCTATTCTATTCAGTGCAAATGTTCTAAGGAGGGTATTAAATCCAGTATAATTCGAATAATCAGTCAAAAGTAAGTGGACCATCAGCCTTGTTGGACCATCCTATTCCAAGCCATTGGTGGTAAGAAGTTGAGCATTCTTTTCTGGTTCTAAGAGCCACTACATTTCCATGACATTTTGGAGTGTTTCTGCAAGAATATATGGCATATGAACATTTGTGATGTTGCTTGAAGGTTGCAAACAGAGTATCAGCTTATCTCAAAGGTGTTCAAAAAGCCTTCTCCAAACTATTGTCAGAGTTGAAAGCACACAGTTGCCTAAAATGTCTCTGTATGACTTGGCATTACTATTATCCGTCACTGAAAACAAGGAGCCCAGCCCAAACTTTGAATTGGCATTGACAGAGTGAAAACAGACATATTTTTGTAATCTCTTAAAATATCTACTGCACCTTCTATCAATTGTAGAATTAATGAATGTTCCCAAATCTACTTACCTTGAGGTTACAAATATCAGACTAGCTATACCGAAAGTGCAACTCATGATGTTTTGAAAATTGAATCTTATAGAAAAGACTGGAAGAATTTCTTCAGCTTCACTATGGCTGGGATTTTTATAAAGATGTCTATATATGGATACATTTTATGTTTTCCTGCAGTTTCTTGGGTTTGTCAAAAATACACAGACAGCAAGTATAAACCAGAAAGTGCTTTTGGAATGGGAGCTCCCATTTCACTTAGCCCCTTCAGAAAGTTCACCCACGCCAAATAATTACCATATGACTTCAAGCTAAAGTAAAAACTCGTCCAACAAAATAATTTTGAAAATTGTTTTAAAACCCCTTGTAATTTGACTTAGCAGATGAACGATCATTCCCTTTATGCCAAAAAGTTTTACTATGGCCAAAAACAAGAAAAGTCAGTTGATGAAAGCCTTGAAAAATATTCCAAATTTCTTCACAGTGGGAGATTGAAATTCAATGGCTATTTCTACATTGTTGGTCTTGTGTTATCTCCTTGTTGCCCCTTGTTTTGTTCAACCACTTTTGTCTCTATAAAAGAATTTCACTCTCTTATACTTAGCCTTAGCGTTGGTGGCTCAGTACCCAACTCCTTAGACTACTCATTTTTGCTGCAAATTGATTTCAAAAGATTTCTTTGTAAATGTGCCACTGTGTGTTTACACTGTTTGAGCCTGCTAAGAGTTTTCCTAAATAACAACTCATTACTTTTGCCAGGCCCAAAGCTAAAAGCTTTATTTGTAATTGTACATTGTTACGGAAGGTTGAGAGTTTGTTAGTTTGAATTTATTTAGGTGAAAAGAGTTGCTAATTGTACTGGTACCATGCAGGGCCATTCTACATGTTTTTCATTTTTTATTTCTAATTCTTGACAGTTAGGACAGATGGTGAGTTATAAAAATGGATGTATGTGTGCTGTGTATTATTCACTTTATATTTTTCAGTATAAAACACTACATATGTGTTATCTACATGCTCACAACCCTATCATAGATATCTTGCACATTTGATAACAGTTGACACTTCCCAGAGTTAATAATTGGGTTATTGGAGTGTTTGAACCTTAGAAATTGAACATCTGGAAGTCTGTCTTTTCTCTAAACTCTGGCTCTTGTCCATTTGGTCATTGACGTGAGTACAGTCCAAAGTCATGGCAATTATATAAGATTCAAAACATATTGCTTGACTCTTTAATGTTTTAGAGTAATTCTACAGAGGTGTATTAGGTTATTCTGCTAAAAATTAGTAAAATCTGACTAAGTAGCTATATCCCTGATGCTTCAATTTGTAATGTTATGTGCTCTTTGTGCCATATTATTATTGGTTGCAATACCTTCTGAAAATACTGGAATAAAAAGACTTGAGTCAATATTACACTGCATGACAAAAAGCAGCAATGGTAGAATCCATTGTATACGAAAATCTACATTTAAAATTATATTAAAGGGACTGTCTCACATTTCATTCTTAAATAGAACCTGTTAAATGCAGTACAATCTGTAAACAGCAAATTATAGAGCAGGAAGAGCTGAGTAGATTGATGTATTGTGGTAAAAGATTCAGTATAACTTATTTACTCATTTAAACTTCTTTCTGTGCTTATAAATTGTAATCTAGTCATGAGGGTCGTCCTCCATGTTTGACAGTACATGCAAAGATAGCTGTCAATCACCAAAAGGACCACCCCCATGACTAAAAAACTGTTTCTAAGCATAGAAGCATTCAGCAAAGATATAAATTGTTGGAATGTTTGGTAGTTGAAGTGTATATCAGTGTTTTTCAACAGTGCTATATTTAATTTTATCTCTGGACTACAAGCTTCGGGGTTTTCCCACCTAAGGCTTTCACCTGCCCTCCTCACTCCTTTCTCCTCCTTAACAGAGACTAAACTGTACACTGTTGTCTTTGGACTTACATAAACACTGCTATATCCCTTATCAGGGCTCAACAGCTGAACGCACTTTACAGAGTGGACAGTTCCATAAACCATCAATCACAGTGAACAGAAGAGAATACATTTGGCTGGTAACATGGACTGACGTCACCAGCCCAGCCAGTGTTGTTCAATAGCAAAGGTGGTCTTAAATTTAAGCAACAATCTGTAAACACTGAGGCAACATATTTGGCAAACAGAGCAGAGCATTGCTTCATTCAGTAGGGGCCACTCCATTGATTCCAGCGCAGTTGGATTTTTTTTTTCTGTAGGCCATACCATTCCCAAGCAATCAGTGCAGTTAGTTTCAGCACAATTATCCTCTCTATTTTCAGATGGGCATCTTTTTTTGCGGGACCATGTGTACTTTTTGGGAAATGTCTATTGCTTTGATCACTTTTTCAAATTTTTATCAGAGGCGAAACAGTGGGAAAAAACCCAGCGTTTTGGCATTTTGCTTTTTTTCCCGCTTCAGCATTTTGTATGGGAAAAATATTTTTATAAGTTTGTAGATGCCATTTTTCTGCAGTGATGACTCCGCTCTGCTGCCACCCCGCATTCGGACTATAAGGTACACCCCCCCCCATTTTCCTCCCGAATTTGGGGGAAAAAAATGTGCATCTTATAGTCTGAAAAATATGATAACTGATTGCACCTCTTATGATTGATAGGGGGCCCGCCAAAACCTGGAGCCGGCGCTGTGTTTTGGAATCAGTAGAGTGGCACCTATTGAAGAATGTAAAGAGTTGGAGTTGGTGGAGCTGTTTAAAAGAGGTTGTTTTTAAACTACAACTTTAATTATGATGCGGGAGACAAGAATACCCCTTTAACCCTTATTATATATTGTTGCTATTCCTGTTAACTGTCATATGTACTAATTGTATGCGTTTATCATTTGTGTATTTCAATAAATCATATTAATAAACAAATATTAAAAATTAGGCAAATAATGCATGGCTGTTAATATATTGGATCTGGGAAATCCTCTGCCACAAAATTGGCTGCATAGTGCCAAATTTTTAATGGGTTTAAATAATATTTAATAAAGAAGCTTTGTTTTGCCAATGCAGATCTCCAAAAATGATTGTCTGATCTATTGCCATTGCAGTGAAATAGTTGTTACTAACAAATTGTTGATTTCATTGTAGAAAGACTCTAAAAGAACCATTGCAGCAGTGTAACACTGTGTAACACTGATTTCTGCTGCTTATTTTCAGCCAATAGTAGGCTTACTTGATATTGATGAAGCCAACACTGTTTAGTTGAAAAGCACTGAGTGCTCCTGCTGGTTACTGCAGTAAGGCTTATGTCCAGTTTGAGGTCATCCCCTGAGTACTGATTTGTAGAATTCATTGAGCTAATAAATTAAATGAGAAAATGCACGTTTCCATGAAAATGTAATAGGTAGCGCATCAAAGGATTAGCATAACGTTTCAGTTCCAAGGTTTTGTAATACAAGCAAAAGTCTTATAAATCTGTCCACATCTTGTAAATGGTAAGCCACATATATCAGTGGATAATATTTATAAGGATATTACTGATGTTGCTGTTTTAAATCTGCTGAGACATTGGACCATTAAAATCTAAATATAAAATATGTTTTTCCTGTATGCACCTTCTTGTGTAAACCTCAGACATATCTAGTAGAATCCTGGCTCATTAACAATGTAAATTCTTCAGCATCCAGAAACTCTGTTCCTTTGTCTGGTTTCTACAGGGTGATGGAAAAATGATTTATTTACCCATTAAAGGATATATTGTAAGTGGAATACCTTCTGCAACATTATAGATTAAGTATTTCAATTACTCGAAAATGTTTTTGTACATGGCTGTATTCACATTTTCAAAGGTATATTGGACCCACTATACTGTGTTCCCCTATTCACACACCAAACACAGATTTTTGGATAATTGTTGCTGTTGGTACGAGTTGTGGTAACTTTCCGTGTTCCAGTACCTATTGTTCTGCAAAAGCTGTGACCCCCCCAACCAGATCCTGACACAGGATACTTACACTGGACCCTGTAAGGCCCTGCCTGTGTTAATACTAGTCCCCAAAAAATAGTACATTCAAAATCCTTGTATTATATATCCCAATTTATATAGACTGTCTATCCCAACATGCATGTTTCGCCTGCAAGACATGAGGCTTATGAGGGGATACAACCATTAAACAGAGGAAATTATAAGGAACTCTCTCTATCATATGGGGATACCAACAGTATGTTACAGTAAACAAAATATCCACACAGATCACAAGTCAACGTAGGTCAAGTCAACAGACACCTAGATAGGCATGAGAAGCAATATGAACAAGGTACTGACCTCCCAAGAAAAGAAGGTACTAAAATGTATACTATCTTCCCCCCTTGTCAGATATATGTTGAAAGCCTTTTCTAAAAGAGCATATGACTAAAAGTTGTCAAAGGTGAAGGAACATGATCAAATAATTATTAAATATAGATCCAGGGATCAATGCTTATTACTATGTACGTGCATCAGTATGTCACATCTTTGGGAGAATCCAAGGATGAGATAGATGTGAATCATACTGTGTGCATGTGCTCAAGGAGACCTAGCATGTTCCTAGAAGGCAAGAAGCTGGGTGAGGCACCTTACATAATAAGATAGAATTGAAGGAACTGCAGGGTGTGTGTTTCTAAGAGTAAGAATATATCAGATATTAATCCAGTCCAAAGGAAGATCCCATGGATTTTGGTCATAAGGATCTTGAAGATAGAGCCCATACTAATACCATGATGTTCAGTGATTCATGGAAAGGATGCAGGTAGACCTTTCCTTCAAGACAGCAGGTGAAAACAATCACAATTCCCTGGGCTATGAAAAATGAAGCATTTCTGAAGCATCACCTTACTATGGGCCAGAAACGATACTTATATAGCATTGCCAGAATCTACAGCACCAGCAACAGCAGCATGAGAACTCTGACTTTAAAAACATCTGCCTTCAAAGATAAGATGTGGTTCAAAGGAACAAGAATGAAATAAAGGAACATTGCAGATGAGAACATACAGCATCTATAACTACTGAATGAAGAACCATAAAAGATATGGTGTGCAAATCACTTGCCTTTCCATGAATCCAACTGTGATGGCTGAAAATACTGCAAAAGGGATATTTCGAGGAGGGTTTTTTCCCCTTTGTTGATTGCATAAAACATGACCACACTACAATCCATCACCAATATAATGTATTTATTTAGATTAATTTTATACCTGTACCTACCCCCCTCCAAACAAAAAAGTATAGATCCTAATGTAGCAGATCTGAAAGTTCATTAAAGTTTTTTTTTTTCTAATGTATATATATTTTTTTCTTTTTGCTTTTTCTGCTTGAAATTACACTGACCACACTTGAGGACAGATTTACTAATATTGTCCAAGTTTTAAGCAACACAACCTTGACCTTGAATGTGTCAGATATATCACTACGACTGTTGCTGGATGATAAATGTGGTGCACTGTTACGTTAGGTTCACTCTAGCATTCGGCTTTCTGTTCCCAAGCAGACCCAAAGAACAGAAACCTAATCTGCTTAAAAAGCGGTTACCATAGACTATAATGGGGTCCATAGGGTTTTCACCCGATTTCCGCCAGAAAAATGCAGTAAGATGCGTAGAGAAAAGTCCGCAGGAGTTTGAATGCCTTAGATGGTCTAGTCTAGGTTTATACCACCTATGAGATTTATTGTTTATTTATATAGCACCATTAATTCCATGATGCTTTACATTTGAGGGTTTACATACGGTACATAAAATATACAAAACAAATACAATACTAACAGTGATCAACTGGCACAGTGGGATAGAGGGCCCTGCCCTCTGAGGGAAGAGGGATAGAGACAGAAGGTGAGGGGAGAGGCTGTACAGATGATGGTGTGGTAAGAATAGCGTTATTGAAAAGAGGACTTTGATTCCTTGGTTGCTAAAGTCACAACGGCATGTCGTTCAGAGATACGCACAGAAATCGCTGTCCTGCGGCAAGATCTCCAACATATTGCTCCAACATGTTGATACCCTTGAGGACGATCATGACCAGACCGGATCTCATGTGTCTCACCTCCAGGACACTGTCCTCACCCAATGCCAAGTGGTTAATGACATGCAGCTCCATTTGGAGGACTTGGACAACCGGGGCAGACGCAACAATATTAGAATCAGGGGGCTGCCTGAGGCTAACCAGGAGGAGGATTTACATGCTACCTTGGAGGAGATTTTCAACTCCATTTTACAGGAACCATCTACACGTAAAATCAAGCTAGATAGAGCTCACAGGGCCCTGCGCCCCAAGGGCCTGGGCCCCACTCCATGCGATGTTATTTGCACGACTTTGCACTAAAAGAAACTATCCTTTCCAAGGCCCGTTGTCTTAAAGACTTTGAATTTGAAGGAGCCAAGATTCAGCTTTACCAGGACCTCTCCTGGATTACGCTACAGAAGAGGAGATACCTGCGCCCTCTACTGCAGCTTCTATGCGACCGACAGATACCGTATCGCTGGGGATTTCCCTTTTCCTTAACGGCTAGGCACAACGGACGCTCTGCTACCCTACGGTTCTATGCAGACCTGGAGCCATTCTGCACTGCTATGGATATTCCTCCTCCTGATCTACAGAATTGGGAATTGGTTGCTCCATCACCACTGCCTCCCCCGGTCTGGACGGCCCAGAACCCAGCTAGACGCCAGCAACGTTCTTCCAGAAGATCGAGGGTGGAGCCCCCTCCTCTGTGACTGTATCTTTTTTCTTGGACCTCCTAGTCCTTGGGAGGGATGCGTCTGCTATGATCATTAGGGGTGTTCTGTTACTATTGTTATTTACATTTATACGTATTTTTTTTTTATGGTCCCACAACTGTTTTGCATCATATTTTACATCAATGTTTTAGCATTGCCGGTCGGGCGGGTTAGACCCCCCCCCCCCCAGTGACCGACGGATGTTACTTTCTTTTGGTCCCCATTTGATTATTTGGATCTGCTTATTGCTGGTCCCCACCCACCCCCCTTTTACTATGGGGGCTTCGTCCAGCTGTGGACCCACTGGTTGGGTCCCGGTAGGGTCACTTGTGGCCCTAACTTGGTCATTTCTTTTTTGCCCCCGGCCAGGAGATTTAGTCCTGACCATTAGATTTGGTTTAACTGTGTTAGTTATGTATTTTTGTTTTGTTTTTTTATTTGTTATGCCTTGTTCTTTTTGTGTGTCTTCCGTCTCTTCCCCCTCCCCCTCTGCCCCTTCTCCCTCCTCCCCTTTTTCAGGGGCCCGGACCCTCCACCTCTACATTTTCAAGGATTTGGACCCTCCATGGTTGGGTGAGATCTGCCTCATTTTTCCCTACACTAGCAACAAACCCACTCTGTATTCCTTATGGTTAAGTGCATTATATTAAATGT
Organism: Leptodactylus fallax; assembly: GCA_947044405.1. Classification (NCBI taxonomy): domain Eukaryota; kingdom Metazoa; phylum Chordata; class Amphibia; order Anura; family Leptodactylidae; genus Leptodactylus; species Leptodactylus fallax. The sequence goes on from CAMRHE010000166.1 coordinate 2,868,292, forward strand.
CAAGGGCCTGGGCTCCAACTCAAAACGGCGAATGGTCCTGCGGGAGCTTTGCTCTCTCCAGGCGGATGTAGCCTTTCTCCAGGAGACCCACTATGACCATACTGGCACTTTCAATTTTGCCCGTCATTACTTCCCCTCTGCTTACTCTGCATATTGTAGTCGCAGGAAGGTAGGGGTGGCTATTTTGCTTTCCCGTACCTGCCCTATCACTGTTTCGGCCTTTCACCTAGACCCCCAGGATCGATATATTATTTTGGAGGGGCTTCTATACGGTCAGCCCATCACTTTGTGCAACATATACGCCCCTAACTCCTCTCAGATCCCCTTCCTTAAACAGGTCCTGGGGAAATTGCAAGAGTTTGAGGGATCTGCACTGCTACTGGGTGGAGACTTTAATATGGCTTTCTCAGAAAGTATGGATAGATTCACCCTCACTAATGGGCCTCCTGGACCCTCACAGACGAGACTAGCAAGAGAGTTTCGCTGCCTTGTACGGTCAGCTGCCCTCTACGACCTTTGGCGGGTGGATAATCCCTCTGCCCGCTCCTTTACATTTTACTCCCACCCCCACAAAACCCACTCCAGAATAGATTGTTTTTTCGGTAATACATTGGCCCTTCGCTTATTAAAGTCTGCTGATATAGACCCCATATCCTGGTCCAATCACGCCCCTGTAATCCTCACACTGTCCTCCACCCCCCTCCGACAAAACGTTGCCACTGGCGACTTAATGAATCCCTCCTCCATTCACGAGAGACCCAGGGTAAACTTCGTTCTCACCTCCAAGAATACTTTGGAGCTAATTTTGATTCAGTCCCCGCCATGTCCACACTGTGGGAAGCCCATAAGGCAGTAATGAGAGGTTACTGCATTGCGTTGGGAACACAGATTAAGAGAGACCGGAGGGTCAGGGAGGAGGCTTTAACTCAGGGGTCTCAAACTAGCGGCCCGCGGGCCAACTGCGGCCCTCGGGACAATAGTTTGCGGCCCCCACTTCAATATCAAAGGTTAATGTTAGTGCGGCCCGAGTTTGATACGAATGGCACCAGGGGTGCACTGTCTGGGGGGTGGCATTTTTTACTATCTAATGTAAACTAGCCCAGGACAGGCCGCTTTAAAAAAAACAACGCTGAGAGGGGCCTGTCCTGGGCTGGCTTACGAGACGTCCGCATCACAGCGCAGGCAGCGATATAATGACGTCATCGCGTCTCCTACGCTGAGACACAGACGTCTCGGACAAGAGGAGGAGGCGGCGGCTGCATCAAGGCATCACAGGTAGGTGAGGATAAGTTTTTTTTATATATAAATAGGCCGTAACCTGCTGGAGTATCCCCAGCAGGTCACGGCCTATTTATTTCCCTACCCCGCGTCTGCTCGTGGCCGCCCCCGCTTCCCCTTCTGCTATGGGACGCAGAAGAGGAAGTGGATGCCGCTGTGAGCAGCCGCGGGCATCGGTAAGTGATGCCGCGGGCCTCAAATACTACTATTATTATACTCCGGGGTCTTTTTAGACCCCGGAGTATAATAATCGGAGACCCAGGGGAGGTGAAGGAACATAAAAACCAATGCTACTCACCTCTCCTGTGATCCGCTGTCACTCCGAGCAGGCTTGGGCACTCTGGTGACGTCATCAGGTCGCGTCGCCGGTCTGATCACGTGACTTAATTAGACAGGGCCGAAAGCTGCTGGGAGTGCTCCGGTTTCCAGTATAGGTAAGTAACACTGGTTTTTATGTTTGTCACCTCCCCTGGGTCTCCGATCATTATACTCTGGGTTCTGAAAAGACCCCTGAGTATAATAATAGTTTTTGGGTGGGCAACTATGGGGCACAATACCGTGTGCAGGGGCCACTATGGAGCCTAATACCAGTGTAGGGGCCACTATGGAGCATAATACCGTGTGCAGGGGCCACTATGGAGCCTAATATCATTGTAGGGGCCACTATGGAGCATAATACCATGTGCAGGGGCCACAATAGAGCATAATACAAGTGCAGGGACCACTAGGGATCATAATACAAGTGCAGGGGCCACTAGGGAGCATAATACAAGTGCAGGGGCCACTATGGAGCATATTACCGGTGTGGAAAACCTGATGCGGCCCAGCCTCACCCAGACTCTACCTCCAGCGGCCCCCGGGTAAATTGAGTTTGAGACCCCTGCTTTAACTAGTAAGATCAGATCCCTCACCGAGCGACTAGCGTCGCGACCCACGTTATCTTTGCTACGTCAATTAGTGACTGCCAGGGCAGACCTCCGGGACCTTGCCAACCAGGCTACCCGACGCCTCCTCCTCTACAGCCGCCAGAGATACTATGAGAGGGGAAATAAGGCCCACACACTTCTAGCCAAAACCCTAAGAGACCGTCGGGTTTCGTCTACGCCCCATGCTGTCCGAGATTCCCAGGGCACTCTTCAACACCACCCTGATGCCATAGCGGCCTTGTTTAGGGATTACTACACCACATTATATAACCTTCCCTCGCCTACTAGGAGAGACCCCGCAACTACAGAGACAGACCTGCATTCTTACCTAGCCTCGTGTCGGCTCCCGGTCCTTCCGACCTCGGCTCTCTCTTCGCTGAATGCTCCAATATCGAGCGAGGAGATAGCTGCAATCCTGGAGGGTCTGCCAAATGGTAAGGCTCCGGGCCCTGATGGGTTCACTTATGCTTATTATAAAACCTTCCATTCTGATCTCCTCCCTCATATGTGTCAACTTTTCAACTCTTTCTTGGACGGAGCCCGATCCCGCACACTATGCTGCACTCTCACATTTCCCTAGTCCCAAAGCCACACAAGGACCATCAGGAGTGTTCTAATTATCGTCCCATCGCCCTCCTGAATACAGACCTCAAACTTTTTACAAAAATCTTGGCAAATAGGCTTAACTTTTGACTTACGTCTCTCATCCACAAAGACCAGGTGGGATTTGTCCCCTGTCGTCAGGGGGGAGATAACACTAGAAGGGCGGTGGACTTGATTGACGTGGTCAACCGTTACTCCACCCCCCACCTTGCTTCTGAGTCTGGACACTGAGAAGGCCTTCAATTGCCTTGATTGGTCATTTATGATGGCCACCCTTGAAAACTACGGGTTCTCGGGGGCCTTTCTCACGGCTAAAAGGGCTCTTTATTCTCACCCCTCGGCAGTTGTTAGGCTACCTAATGCTTCCTCCCTTCCCTTGTCCATTCGTAATTGAACCTGTCAGGGATGCCCCTTGTCACCTCTAATATTCGCACTGTGTATTGAACCCCTTGCGGCCCAAATTAGATCCGCCCCAGATGTGTCTGGGGTGTTTGTAAGAGATAGGGAATTTAAGATTAGCTTATTCGCAGACATCGTTCTGTTGACCCTCACTAGACCCCATACCTCCCGTCCAAACCTTCTCCGTCTTTTAAAGGACTATGGAGACCTTTCGGGCTATAAGGTCAACCCTGGTAAGACAGAAGCCCTTCCTCTGAATATCTCAAGTGAGACCTTTCAGTTGCTTAAGTCTAACTTTGACTTCCAATGGAGAGACCGCTCCCTGCGCTATATGGGCGTTCAACTATCCTCTTCGTACCATACGCTTTACTCGGCCAATTATCCTCATCTGTTTCATGAACTCCTCTCTCTCCTGGATAAGTGGCGCCCACTCCATATTTCTCTCATAGGCCGCATAACTGCGGTTAAGATGTCCCTCCTCCCGAAGCTCCTTTCCTTCTTTGAGACCCTTCCAGTAGCAGTCCCTAGGTCCGAACTGAGATCCTTACAAAAAGCAATATTCCAATTTATATGGAATGGCAAACCCCATCGCATTCCCCGATCGGTGATGCTGGCGGGTAAGTCGGAGGGGGGTCTGGGGGTTCCACATATGTTGCACTATTACTGGGCTGCTCATTTGCGTAGCATACCGTTTTGGGCGGCACCCCAGGCACATACGAAATGGGTGGAGATAGAGAAACTTTGGTTGGCTCCTGTTCATCCCATCGCGTTTCTGTGGTCCTCCTCCGCCCCCTACCCACTGCCCCGCTGCTTGGCCCTATCGGCTTTACTCGGACTATCTGGAACACCTGTTCTAAGTTGTTTCGATTGGCCTCCCCGCACTCATCTATGATCTCCTTTTTATACAATCCACTTCTCCCAAGCGGACTCACAGATGCTATGGTCAGGCCCTGGAGCGGGCTGGGTCTATTCCACATAGCTGACTTGGTGGACCCGTCGACCTTGGAGCTCAGGCCCTTCGACTACCTCACCTCCATACAGCACTTGCCTACCTCAGAGTGGTTCCAATATCAACAGATAGTTCATTTTGTTATCTCCCAGTTTGGGTCCACCCGGGTCTCCCTCCCTACAGTTTTTGAACGACTATGTCGGGCGGGTACCTCCACTAGAGGCCTAATTTCTAATATTTATAGGCTTTTGACCTCTCAGGGGGGGCAGACTCCGGTGGTCCACAAATATATGACCCGGTGGTCTGGAGCCCTGGGCATGCACATCTCACACAGCCAGTGGCAGGTAATTTGGTCCCGAGCAGCTAAATACTCTTCCTGTGTAACGTTCAGGGAAACGCAATACAAAATACTTATGCATTGGTATCATACTCCAGCTTTACTGCATACTCTCAACCCCACTATCCCTTCCAATTGTTGGCGATGCCAAACAACACCAGGAACATTGTTCCATATCTTTTGGGAATGCCCCCTAGTCCGCCCTTTCTGGTTCGAGGTTGGGAAGCTGACTAACATTCTTTTCATCCAGGGCATACCCCTGGAACCCATGGTTTATCTGCTGAATCTCCCTCCAAAAGGTGTCAGTAAAAAAACATCTAAGCTATTCCTTTACTTGTGTACCGTGGCCAAAACACTCATAGCCCGCCATTGGAGAGAGGTTCTTCCTCCAGCGATCTCAGAATTGATAGCCCGACTGAAGGACATCCGCAGTCTGGAGTACTTGACCGCCTCCCTTAACCATACGGTAGAGGCATTCAAAGCAATTTGGTCCCACTGGGATACCTACTGTGCCACACAAGGTCTCTGAGATCTGACTCCCTGCTTTGTTTTTTTCTCCTTATTGTTCTTTCCCTTTGTCTTGTCTTATGTACTCCCTAAATCTTGTCTCTGTGTTGCTGTTTTTTATGTACTTAACGGATTATTTGCTATGAAGAATACTCTGTACTTGATCTGTGTCTTTTTCAAAAAACTTTAATAAAAACTACAGTTTAAAAAAAAAAAGAATAGCGTTATTGGAATGTGTAGGTCGTCCTGAATAGGTGAGTCTTCAGGGCCTTCTTGAAGCTTGTGATTGTGGGGGTCAGTCTTATGTGTCTTGGTAATGAGTTCCAGAGTATGAGGGATGCACGGGAGAAGTCTTGGAGACGATTGTGTGAAGAGCGGATAAGAGTAGAGCGGAGTAGGAGGTCTTTGGAGGATCGGAGGTTACGTGCGGGCAGGTAGCGGGAGATTAGGTCGGAGATATATGGAAGGGAAAGGTTGTGGATGGCTTTGTATGTCAGCGTTAGTAATTTGAACTCTATTCACTGGGCAACGGGCAGCCAGTGAAGGGATTGACAGAGGGGAGCGGCCGATGAAGAACGGGGGGAGAGGTGTATTAAGCGAGCCGCGTAATTTAAGGTGAACTGGAGGGAGGCGAGAGTATTTGCTGGGAGGTCATGGAGAAGGGTGCTACAGTAGTCTAATCGGGAGATTATGAGGGCATGGACTAGCATCTTTGTAGTTTCAGGGGTGAGGAAGGAGTGGATTCGATGGATGTTCTTGAGTTGGAGGCGGCAGGAGGTGTTGAGTGTTTGGATGTGCAGCTTGAAGGATAGGTCTGAGTCTAAGGTTATCCCAAGGCAGCGGAACCATGGGACTGGGGTAATTGTAGTACCATTAACTATGATAGATGGATCAGGTAGAGGGGCCATGCGAGGTGGGGGGAAGATGATGAACTCCGTTTTCTCCATGTTGAGTTTGAGAAAGCGGGAGGAGAGAAAGGAGGCTACAGCTGCTAGACACTCTGGGACTCTGGACAACAGGGAGGTAATGTTTGGTCCAGAGAGATATATTTGAAAGTCATCAGCATAGCAATGGTATTGAAAACCATGCGATTCTATGAGTTGGTCGAGGGTGTAGATGGAGAACAGGAAAGTGCTAGGACTGAGCCTTGGGGCACACCTACAGAAAGAGGACGTGGCGGGGAGGTGGTGTGCGAGTGGCAAACACTGTGCGGTTGGTGAAGTATGAGGAGATCCAGGAAAGGGCCAGGTCTGAAATGCTGAGGGATGAGTGTTTTTAACAAGAGGGAGTGGTCGACTGTTGCAAAGGCAGAGGAGAGGTCGAGGAGGAGGAGGACAGAGTAGTGACGCTTGGCTTTGGTAGTTAGAAGGTCATTAGTGACTTTGGTTAGGGCAGTTTCTGTGGAGTGATGGGGTCTGAAGCCTGACTGTAGTCTGTCAAAGAGCACGTTGGACGAGAGACAGGAGGATAGTTCGGAGTGGACGTGTTGTTCAAGCAATTTAGAGGTGTACGGGAACAGTGAGAGAGGGTGATGGCTGGAGAAAACGGGTTGAGGAATGGTTTCTTAACTATAGGTGTGACAGTAGCATGTTTGAAGGTGGAAGGGAAGGATCCATTGGTTAGGGATAGGTTGAAGAGATGGGTTAGGGCCGGAGTAATGACTTCAGTGAGTTTGGGGATGAGATGTGACTGGATTGGGTCAAACGTGCAGGAGGTGAGGTGGGATTTAGAGATTAGGGTGGAGAGCTTTTCATCAGAGACAGTGAAGAAACAGGTTAAAGAAGAGCACTGAGCAGTTGGGTAGAGTGGTTGTTGGGGTTGTAGGATGAAACTGTCTCTGATGGTGTCGATTTTGTTTTTGAAATAAGAGGCAAAGTCATCAGCTGTGATGAGTGATGTCGGAGGGGGCACACGAGGACGGAGAAAGGAGTTGAAGGTAGTGAATAGCTGTTTTGTGTTTTGCGAGAGAGAACAGATATGAGTGTGATGAGATGGCTTAGTTTATGAGAAAAAAAAAGTGTAAAAATTATGATGCACAGTATCACTTTTTGAGCTACTCCTGACAATGTCTGCTTCCTTTCCAGTAAATTCTGCCTACTTGTTGTCACAATTAGGCAGATTTATTAAGACTGGCATATCATATGACAATCTTAGTAAATGCCCCGACTGGCACAGAGAACGAGTGATTTAGCAAGAGGCTCTGGCCTCTTTATAAATCACTTACAGTATATGTCCCAGTACCAGAATGGAAATCTACAATAGATAGGAACTGACAACGATTTCCATTATAACTAATGCCAGAAAACTGATGTGACTTGTACTGGATATGTTGGGCTGAGGCATCTCCACACTGGCACTGCACCCGGTGTGGTGCAAAACAGGAGTTGTGGCATACATTTGACGCAAGAAAGGGCCTTCCATGAAATGTGCATGACAATATCATCCCTTTATGCCATAAAAATGTCGAAGAGGGATTGATGATTTCCCAAGTGAGTCTAAACCAAAAATGTGGTATAAAGTATTTACAACAGATTTTTGGCACAAATTTCGCCAGCAATCTGGCATATTTTCAACAGTAAATTTATCCCATTATCCTATTAAAATTCACTCTGTCAAATGATAAACTGAATCCTATAACACTAGCAAACCCAACTATGATACGGTATATATGTAGATGTACAGAGTCCTATCAGAGGTGACTTGAAATACCAATTACAATTTACAGAGAGTTAAGCCTGCAGGGTTCAGCAGCGTGTTTTGTATAGCATTCAGATTTTTTTTTTTAATCATAGATAAAGTACCATGTGTGTCTCGCACCAGTCTAATATTTGTTGTGCTTGTAACACAGGCACCAATATTAATTAAAGGCCTCTTAATAATTCTGATTCTCAATCAGAGGTCCCATGTGCCAAAAATAAAATTGACACCAGTCAGAAAATGGTATATATTTTTGGAACAATTCAAACCAATTTTCAGGCGTGAATTAAAGTAAATCAGATGGGCCAAGGCCCTCCCTCCCTTTTACCACTTTGGTGCACCCCCATTTTTCACAAAAGTAGCACAGGTATTGGGAAAATGATAAAGTGATGTACCATTGGAATAAATATTAAACAACAATTATCCATGTAAACACAAAATGCTGTTTCTAAATGATGATTTAATTTATCAAAGGAAAGATGCTGTTCAGTCCTACCTGGCCCTATGTGAAAAATTATTTACCACCGTAGTTTCTAAATCAAACAGTTATCAAAATTCAATTGATTTGGTTCAATTTCACTAGTAACAACTAGGCATGGTTACTGCCAGACCTGTTGAATCTAAACATCACCTAAATGTGAAGGAGGCTAGAAGTACTCAAAAAGCAGCTCATAATGCCACATTCTAACTAGTTTCAAATACAAAATAAATACAAAACAAAATCATTGAAACATGCTGTAACGTCTGCGCCCGTTCGGACTTCGACGCCATCCTCCAGCCGCATGCTACACCGCAAGAGGCGGTGGTTCTTGTACTACCCTGTCTGAACACTGTCCTATTCCCTCACCTCTGTAATAGATTTTCCACCACATCCATCTCTCACTCCTTTGTTTCCCTCTGCTCCTCTAACAGTTAATCTCAGCCTTGCCTTGTGATTGAAAGCCTATCTGCCAATCAATCCTGGGGCTGGTTCTGGATTTCCTATTTACAGCCCATCAGCCCACTTATCTAAGAAGGGGCTGGCGCCCAGTTGTCCACTGTTACCTAGGGCAGTGAGGCACGTAGGCAGGGACAGGGGGGTGGGTTCAGCTTAGGACTCACTTTCTCTGTCATTTCCTTCCTTCCTGGTTTCAGCATCAGCCACTGGGGATTTGCTTAATAGGCAATTCCCTAACATATACCAGTCATACTAATAGAGAACTTGGAACAGTGGTGACTCCTCCCAGGAGTGGCCAGCCTGCCAACATTTAACCAAGTATGTATAGATAACTGAAAAAGTAGAACATTAAGAACATTAAGAACATTAGTTAACTGGACACTCAGACACTGGAGAAAAATGGAATTCATATAAAAGAGCTGCAGAGTGAAAACACACAAACACTCATTTCACCTGTTTAAAAAATCATGTAGATGACCCTCAAGACTTGGTCCCTCATTAATTAGTCAATAATGCAACATTTTGAAAGACACAGGAGTTGTTACATCCAATGTAAAACTAACTTCCTATTACACCATAAGAACCTCATACCAATTGTCAAATCCTGAAAGAGAACCTACATCAGTTACCTTAAAGTGTACCTCCAGTTATAAACAACATTTCATAAATGAAAAATGCAGATGAATATAAGAAACTTTGTAATGTATCTTATTAAGGAGATCTTTTTCCTTCACCAATTATTAAACTGTTCCCCTGCCCGTTATCTTCAATCTGACTGCTTGTTTACATTATATTCCAGTCTTTTTCTTCTGTCTCACACACAGAGCTCTATGGAAAAGGGAGAGGTGGAGTAGAATTATCATACTGGCTGGTTAATTTATTGACTCATTCTGAACACTCCTAGCATCTTATCTACAAACCTAGCAGCGTTAAAAATAGTAGCGTTAAGAAACAGCAATTATTTGAGTGTTTTTGTGTTTCTTTTATATCCCCTCTCCCCTCTTAATACTTAACCTTTTCACGATGGTCCACTGTGTATAAACGTTGGCGCTTGCTGGGCTTTGTGCAGAGCCGACGTTTATAAACTGACCCTGCTAAATTGGGGATCGGGTCTCCCCAAGGGTCAGGAATGCCGTGAACACAGCAATAATATCTGCTGGTGTTCACAGAGACATGATCAGGACCTGATAGGTTCAGGTCCCGATCATGTAGCCGCCATATCAGGGAAAGTTTGTTGCAGTAACAAACTTTCCCTGATATTAGCTGCCAACACCCCTGCGGGCGGCATCGGGAATGGGTGTTAGCTGTATCTGACAGCTAACACCCTGCTCCATATCCTACGGTTGGAGCTGTGCTCTGATCGAAGGTTTTAACCCCTTGGATGCCGCGGTCAAACAAGATGATGCCAAATGAACCCCCCTCACCTCCCGTGGCGAGATCGGGGGTGCCCATATGTGTCTTCTGCAGCCCAGGGTCTGGCCAGTGACCCCAGGCTGCTCGGTGCCCCCAGTACCTGGTTGATCTGCCCAGATGCAAGGAAGTCAGTCGCATAGGCTGACTGCCTCTATAGACTGCAATACATGTGTATTGCAGTCTATAATACTGAACCGGCGATCCCTGGTTCAGGTGTCCTTATAAGACAAATAAAGAAATGTTAAAAAAAAAAAAAAAAAAGTGCATAAGAAATGTAATAAAGTTTGTGAAATAAATAAATTAATAAAGCCCCATAATTCCCTTTTCCTAGATCAAATGAGTTATATAAAACAAAAACCTAAAAATTAATAAAAAACAATACATATTTGGTATCGCCACATCCGTAACAATCTGTACAATAAAACTACTAAAACATTATTTAACCTACATGGTGAACGTCGGAAAAAAAAACCGGAAAAAATCCGCCGTAAGTAATGATTTTTCGCCATCTCACCCTACAAAATATGCTATAAAAAGTGATCAAAAAGTCACATGTACCCCAAAACAGCACTAATAAAAAGCACAGGTTGTCCCGCAAAAAATAAGCCCTCAACTAACTCTGTCAACCGAAAAGTATAAATGTTACGCATCTCAGAAGATGGTGATGCAAAGATAATTGATTTCCTTCACCAAATGGATTTTTGTTCTGCAAAACTAGTAATGCATAAAAAACCAATATAAATGAGGTATCGCTGTAATCGTACCGACCCGCAGAATAAAGGTCACAGGTACTTATGTTGTACGCTGTGTGGAAAAAAAATTTATAGGTAAAACACAATGCCAGAATTGATGGGGATTTTTTTTTAATCCACCAAGAAAGCGTTAATAAAAGTTAATGAATAAGTCATAGGCACCCAAAAATGTTATTACAAAATACATCTCATACCACAAACAACAAGCCCTCATATGGCTACAGCACCAGAAAAAAAAAATATATATATAACTTGTACAATGTGAAGACAAAAACCCCAAAAATCGCCAAATCATTAGAACACAACTGGCTTCGGCAGGAAGGAAATATATAAGCTGTGCGAGCGTATATCAGGGGACAAGCCAGATTTAGAGCTTACGAGGGAAAATAAACCAGAACTGACCCCCAGAGTGACCCCCTCCCCCAATCATACAAGCTACTGGGGATATAGTAGTAGTAAATTTTGTGTTCCCCATGTACTCCGCACAGCTTACATATTCACTTTTCCCCATCTGCTGTGCAGTCACGTCTGGAATACTAATGCTTACTACACCCCTTGATAAGTTCTTTGAGGAGTGCAGTTTTTAAAATGGGTTCACTCCTTAGGGGATCCCACTTTACTGGTACATTAGAGGCTCTGCAAACATGACACGGTTTCCAGATACCAAACATCTAAATCTGTGCTCCAAAAGCCACATAGCGCTATTTCCCTTCTCTGCCCTGCTGTGTGCCCAAACTGCAGTTTATACCCACATATATGACACTGGTGTACCCAGGGTAATGTACTTAATGTCATATGTGGGTATAAACGGCTGTTTGGGCACAGCCGGGCACAGAAGTGAAGGAGCGCTATTTTGGTTTTTGGAGCACAGACTTAGAAGGATTGGTTTTTGGACACCATGACACTTTTTCAGAGCTCCTGAAATGCCAGTAAAGTGGAATCCCCTGACATGCGACCCCATTTTTGAAACTACGCCCCTGAAGGAATTTCTCCAGGGGTACAGTGAGAATTTTTAACGCCCAAGTGTTACCTTAATTAATTTTCCAGAAATGAATACGCAGCTGATGGTGGAAGAATAAAATGACACTTTTTTCAGGAATCCGTCATTTCAGTGCATAATATGTTGTGCCCGGCTTGTATCAGAGACAAATGCTCCAAAAGCTGTTGTGCCCGGGACACCCGCTTAACAGTTTTTGGAGGTTGTGTCTCTGGTGACACACATTGGGTACAACATATCGGCACTGAAATGGCGTATCTATGGAAAAATTGCAATTTTCACTTTTCATTAGCAGTTGTGCATTCATTTCTGGAAATGAAATTAATGCAACACTCAAAGTTTAAAAATGCTCGCTACACCACTTGATAAATCCCTTCAGGGGTGTAGTTTCCAAAGTGGGGTCACATTTCTGCGGGTTCTACTTTACTGCCAATTCAGGGGCTCTGCAAAAGTGGCATGACATCGAAAAACCAAACTGTGCTCCAAAAACCAAAATAGCGCTCCTTCCCTTCTGTGCCCAAACATCAATTTATACCCACATATGACATTAAGTACGTTATCCTGGGTACACCAGTGTCATACATGTGGGCATAAACTGCCGCTTGGGCAGATAAGAAGGAGCGCTATGTCCTTTTGGACCACTGATTTAGTTTGTTGATTTTTGGATGCCATGTCACATTTATAGAGACTCTAAAATTGACCCTACAAAATGGGGTCACTTCTTGGGAATTCCAATTTACTGGCACCACCAGGGCTCTGCAGAAACAACATGGCGTCCAGAAAATCCCTCCAAATCTGTACACCAAAAGCTAAAAAGCGCACTGCTCCATCCCTTCTGGGCCCTGCTGTGTAACCAAGCAGCAGTTTACACCTACATATACAACTTCTTTCTACTTGGGATAGCCCACTTAATAGTTTTCACTTTGTACATTAATTTTCAGGAAGCACTCTTAGGCTCAAAATTATAATACCCCTTGATAAATTCCTTGAGGTGTGTAGTTTCTAAAGTGGATCACTTTTAGGGGGTTTCCATTGTACTGTTACTTTAGGGGCACTGGAAATGCGACATGGCATCTGAAAACTATTCCAGCAAAATCTGCCCTCCAAAACCAAATAGCGCTCTTTCCATTCCGAGCCCCACCATGTACCCATACAGCACTTTATAACCACATATGGGGTATTCCCATGTTCAGGAGAAATTGTGTAACAAACTTTTGAGGAGCTTTTTCTCCTTTATCCTCTTGTAAAAATAAAAAATGTTGGACTAAATTGACGGTTTATTGAAAAAAAGCTAATTTTTCATTTTCACGTCCCGATGTTAATAAAATCTGTGAAACAGCTGTAGAGTCAAACTGTTCATTATATCCCTTTATATGTTCTGTGAGGGGTGTAGTTTCCAAAATGGGGTCACTTTTGAAGGTTTCCATTGTATTGGTACTTTAGGGGCTCTGCTAATGCGACATGGCACCCGAAATCTAATCCAGCAAAATCTTCCCTCCAAAAATCAAATAGCGCTCTTTCCATTCCAAGCCCCACCATGTACCCATACAGCAGATAACAACCACATATGGGGTATTGCCGTGTCCAGGAGAAATTGTGTAACAAACCTTGGGGAGCTTTTTCTCCTTTATCCTCTTGTAAAAATAAAAATGTTTGGACTAAATTGACGGTTTATTGAAAAAAAAACTAATTTTTCATTTTCACGTCCCAATGTTAATAAAATCTGTGAAACAGCTGTAGATTATGACCACATATGGCGTATTTCCACGTTCATGAGCAATTGTTTAACAAACTGTGGGGTGCTTTTTCTCCTTTAACCCCTTGTGAAAATGAAAAATTTTGGGAAAAAGTGACATTCTAGTAATTTTTCATTTACACATTCCAATGTTAATAAAATCTGTGAAAAGGCTGATGGGTCAAAATGCTCACTATACCCCATGATAAATTCTGTGAAGGGTGTAGTTTCCAAAATGGGGTCACTTTTGAGGGGTTTCCTTTGTACTGGGGCTTTAGGGGCTCTGCAAATGGGACATGACACCGAAAACTATTCCGGCAAAATCTGCTTTTCAAATGCCCATTGTCGCTCCTTCCATTCTGTGCACTGCCATGTGCCCAAACATCAGTTTACACCCACATGTGGGGTATTTCTGTGCTCTGGAGAAATTGCATAACAAACTGTGAGATGCATTTGTCCTTTAACCCTTTGTGAAGGTGTTAATTTTAGGGCTAAATGAATGTGTTACTGAAAAAAAATGAAATGAAAAATTTCACCTCCATATTGTTTTAATTTCTGTGAAATGCTTAAAGGGTTAACAAACTTCCCAAATGCTGTTTTGAATTATTTGAGGGGTGAAGTTTTGAAAATGGGGTGATTTATGGGGGGTTTCTAATATATAGGCCTATCATAATTCCCTTCAGAACAGAAGTGGTCCCTAAAAAATTGGTTTGGGAAATTTTCTTGTAAATCTGGAAAATCGCTGTTACACTTGTAAGCCTTCTAACATCCAAAATAAATGAAAGGACGATTAAAAGTTGATGCTGATATAAAGCAGAGATATGGTAGATAATATTTATTAATGTATTTGTGTGATATGACTGTGTTTGAAAAGCAGAGAATTTCACATTTTGAAAATTGCGATTTTTTTCCAAATTTCCATCAAATTTCCTATTTTTTTTATAAATATAAAAATATTGATCAATATTTACCACTAACATGAAGTGCAATGTGTCACGAAAAAAAAAGACTCAAAAACACTTATGTAAGTTAAATCGTCTCAAAGTTATTGCCATATAAAGTGACACATGTCAGATTTGAAAAATGAGGCCTGGTCACGAAGGCACTTTTAGGCTGTGTCCTGAAAAGGTTAAATACTTAAAAGAGCGACCGGGTGTCGTCCTTCTTTTATCACTGCAGGCACTGATGAATTACGTTATCACGCATGCGTCAGGGCAGAGGTCACACTCAGGGGCATAACTACCTGGGTAGCAGTGGATAGCGGCTGCCACCGGGACATTGCTTTTTTTTTTTTTTTTTTTTTTTTTTTAAATAGACAATTACCTTATTACGTTACATATACCTTATGGGAATAAGCGGGCCAGAAATCATAGAAAACCAGTATGGCTAACTAAAATGGTAAGGCGTGCAATGAGAGATAAAAAGGAAGCTAAAGTGCTAAAAAAAGAAAGTAGTGACACAGCATTAAAAAAAAAAAACTACAAAGAGAAAAATAAATTGTGTAAAAGACAAATAAAGGAGGCGAAGATCGAGGCTGAGAAAAAAATTGCCAAGGAAAGTAAAAATAATCCAAAATTATTCTTCAATTACATAAATTACAAGGTAATAAAAACTGACAATATGGGCCCTCTCAAAAATAATCTGGGTGTAATGGTGGAGGAGGATGAGGAAAAAGCACAACTATTAAATCTCTTCTTCTCTACGGTGTTTACACAAGAAAATCCAATGGCCAGCAACATGATTAGTGGTAATGTTAACTCTCAATTAAATGCCGCCTTCAAAACACTAAAATAGAGATGCTACCCTGGAGTACCTCAATGTAAATAATCTTATAACACTCAATCAGCATGGTTTTATGAGGAATCGGTCCTGTCAGACTAATCTGATCAGCTTCTATGAAGAGGTCAGTTCAAGACTGGACATGGGTAATGCAGTGGTCGTGGTCTATCTGGACTTTTGATACTGTACCACATAAAAGGTTGATATGCAAAATGAGAATGTTGGGACTGGGGGAAAACATATGCATTTGGGTTCATAACTGGCTCACTGATAGGAAACAGAGGGTAATTATTAATGGTAAATATTCAGACTGGGTCACAGTCACCAGTGGGGGGCCACAGGGATCAGTTTTGGGTCCTTTCCTGTTTAATATCTTTATTAATGACCTGGTAGACGGTTTGCAAAGCAGGGTGTCCATATTTGCAGATAATACTAAACTTTGTAAGGTAATAAAAAATAAGGAGGATAATAGAATATTACAAGGGGATCTAAGGAAGCTGGAAGCATGGGCCGAGACTTGGCAAATGAAGTTCAATACTGACAAATATAAGGTTATACATTTTGGTCGACGAAATAAAATGTATGATTATGTACTTAATAGTAAATTACTGGGTAAGACTGCCAATGAAAAAGACGTGGGGATTGTGGTGGACAGTACGCTTACCTTTACCCACTACATTCTAGCATCTACCGTGCAGGCATGACACAGGAAAAGGGCAATCTATGAGCATAGTAAAGCTGCTTGCTATCTGTACATACCAGAAGAAGCAACCAGAAGTACATACAAGTACATAGACTTTTTTCTTACATTGTAAGCTGTGTGATGTGCAGAATCTTCAGTCCTCCAGTTGTCTTCAGGCTTTATTCACATGACAGTGATGTGCTTGACGGATCTAATAGGTCTTAAAAATTGACGTACGTGTTTTGCATCCATTTTGCATCTGTTCTGTTCTGCTTTTCTATTTCTGATGGCGAAGTGCCATCTGTTTTTCATCAGTTTTCAACTGCCAGTGGTTGTAGTTATTGACCCAACCCACTGATAATTTTTAACAGACATTAAATGGACGTCAAACCATTTTACATCCATTAAAAAAAGGATCCATTGATTTCTATTGGGTTCGTTTGGCCAGCAAAACGAACAAAGAGCATGCCAATTTTTTGACAGCCATGATGCAGTCATGGAATTTTCATTCCTCATTCCTTTTATATCTTTCTTGTGCATTTAACACCTCTTTGTTGGGGAGAATGTAATTAATGATCTCAGGTTCCATCTTACACCCCCTTGATATTCATATCCAAAAAAGGGGGCTTTTTTTTTAGCGCCATTTTGCTTTTAAATATAACCACGTGGACAAAATTGTTGGTACTCCTCGTTTAATTGAAGAAAAACCCAGAATGGTCACCGAAATAACTTGAATCTGAAAAAAGTAATAATATATTAAAATTCTATGAAAATGAACAAATGAAAGTCAGACATTGCTTTTCAACCATGCTTCAACAGAATTTTTAAAAAAAAGAAAACTCATGAAACAGGCCTGGACATAAATGATGGTACCCTTAACTTAATATTTTGTTACACAACCTTTTGAGGCAATCACTGCAATCAAACGATTCCTGTAACTGTCAATGAGACTTCTGCACCTCTCAACAGGTATTTTGGCCCACTCGTCATGAGCAAACTGCTCCAGTTGTCTTGGGTTGAAGGGTGCCTTTTCCAGACGGCATGTTTCAGCTCCTTCCAAAGATGCTCAATAGGATTTAGGTCAGGGATCACAGAAGGCCACTTCAGAATAGTCCAATGTTTTCCTCTTAGCCATTCTTGGATGTTTTTAGCTGTGTATTTTGGGTCATTATCCTGTTGCAAGACCCATGACCTGCGACTGAGACCAAGCTTTCTGACACTGGGCAGTACATTTCTCTCTAGAATCCCTTGATAATCTTGAGATTTCATTGTACCCTGCACAGATTCAAGACACCCTGTGCCAGATGCAGCAAAGCAGCCCCAGAACATAACAGAGGTTCCTCCATGTTTCACAGTAGGGACAGTGTTCTTTTCAAGATATGCTTCATTTTTCCGTCTGTGAACATAGAGCTGATTTGCCTTGCCAAAAATTTCGATTTTTGTCTCATCTGTCCATACGACATTCTCCCAGAAGCTTTGTGGCTTGTCAACATGTAGTTTGGCAAATTCCAGTTTTGTCAGATTCAAGTTGGTTCTGCGACCATTGTGGGTTTTTCTTTCATTAAATGAGGGGTATCAACAATTTTGTCCACGTCTGTATGTGTATTTCACTGTTTGCATTATATATCGGTTTCATTTATTTGAGAAAGGGGTCTGCAAACCCCGAAATGCATGATTTACTGCTAATAAAAATCTGGATTTATTTATACCCAAAAAAGGAATATCCGCCTCTTACTACAAAGGGGTAATTGGGTAACAAAAATTTAAAGGAGTTTGCACCAGAGCCTTCATGGAAGGTTTCTTCCATTACTGCATCTTTTTCCACACCATCCGGTGTGAAGGGCATCGCACCTGGTGGAACTGAGGCAAGACAGCATAATCATGGACATGGGAATGTATATGATTCATTTCGCCTGATTTGATCTTACAATAGGTGAGTACCCATACACAAGGATATTGTGGGTTACTGATAAGCATTTATCTCAAACGTTATTACCCTATGAGCTCTCTCTTTATTTCTTTTCTATACGCCCACTTGACAGCCTTGAAAAATGGTCAGTCAAAAAAACAGACATGTGAAAAGACACATTGAAATCAGTGTTTTCCAAAAGGCAATGTGACACCCCTTACAAAAATGTCACTGTCGTTTGAAAATCTAATCCAGTGATTTTGATTAAACATATGGTGTATTGTATCAATGAAAATATTTTCTTATAATACTAGATAGCACTGGAAAGCATAGTGACAGAACATGGTAATACAACATATGAGAAAAATGACATATCAGAAGCTGACCTCAAAAGTCAGGCTTCTGTTTCTAATTACTGTCCACGTACACTCAGTGCATACATAAGTAAAAATGATTTTAAAATTCATTATATTTCTTTATATCTTCAGCCAGAGTCAAACTATGAGTTAGTACAAAACTTTGACTTATCTAAAATTCAAGCTCTTGTCATCTGTGGCTTTGTTCTCAATGACAGGGATAGTGAACAAAGATTTTTTTTTTTCAATTAGTATCTGACCTAATAACCTCTTGATATTTATTCAGCTGCAAAAGATTAGGTAAAATTACTGATAAATTACTTTATGGTAAAAATTGCTTTGTGACTCACAACAAGGCACATTGTGATTACGTGGACATTACTGTAACGTCAGTCAGTTTGTCCTCCTTGTGTGCTGGTTATGGAAAAGGTGGTTATGTTTTTCTGTACTGTAAAAAAGAGATCTCTATCCAGACGTAAACCTTTTTATTTTGTGCAAGTTAACAAAACTGTGGCACAAATTTGACCTACAGAAAGCTAATAGTAATGTATGTTACAGCACACCTCTATATAAGTCATTTCTGAAATACAAACATATATGTCAAAGATATGACCCACATTAAATGTGCGTACCATAAATATCAACATAGCTGTTCCTGAAAGAAAGCAGCCTTGTTTATTCAGTCTTGCACACCTCATTAAAATACCCTGTAAGGCTCTTTTATTACTTATAGTGCAGGAACTTATTTCAATAAGATGCTCTACAGTAAGTTAAAGGCAAGACTGCCCCTTTCCATATGTCATTTTAGCACATATGGACATTATACAGTCATGGCCAAAAGTTTTGAGAATGATACAAATATTAATTTTTACAAAGTCTACTGCTTCAGTTTTTCTAATGGCAATTTGCATATACTCCAGAATGTTATAAAGAGTGATCAGCTTAACAGCAATTACTTGCAAAGTCAATATTTGCCTAGAAAATGAACTTTATCCCCCAAAACACATTTCAACATCATTCCAGCCCTGCCTTAAAAGGACCACCTAACATCATTTCAGTGATTGCTCCATTAACACAGGTGTGGGTGTTGATGAGGACAGGGCTGGAGATCAATCTGTCATGATTAAGTAAGAATGACACCACTGGACACTTTAAAAGGAGGCTGGTGCTTGCCATCATTGTTTCTCTTCTGTTAACCATGGTTATCTCTAAAGAAACACGTGCAGTCATCATTGCACTGCACAAAAATGGCCTAACTGGGAAGAGTATTGCAGCTAGAAAGATTGCACCTCAGTCAACAATCTATCGCATCATCAAGAACTTCAAGGAGAGAGGTTCCATTGGTGCCAAAAAGACTCCAGGGCGCCCAAGAAAGACCAGCAAGCGGCAGGACCGTCTCTTAAAAGTGTTTCAGCTGCGGGATCGGGCTACCAGCAGTGCAGAGCTTGCTGAGGAATGGCAGCAGGCAGGTGTGAGTGCATCTGCACGCACTGTGAGGCGGAGACTCTTGGAGCAAGGCCTGGTCTCAAGGAGGGCAGCAAAGAAGCCACTTCTCTCCAGAAAAAACATCAGGGACAGACTGATATTCTGCAAAAGGTACAGGGAGTGGACTGCTGAGGACTGGGGTAAAGTCATTTTCTCTGATGAATCCCCTTTTCGATTGTTTGGAACATCTGGAAAACAGCTTATTCGGAGAAGAAGAGGTGAGCGCTACCACCAGTCTTGTCTCATGCCAACTGTAAAGCATCCTGAAACCATTCATGTGTGGGGTTGCTTCTCAGCCAAGGGAATCGGCTCTCTCACAGTCTTGCCTAAAAACACAGCCATGAATAAAGAATGGTACCAGAATGTCCTCCAAGAGCAACTTCTCCCAACCGTCCAAGAGCAGTTTGGCGCTCAACAATGCCTTTTACAGCATGATGGAGCACCTTGCCATAAAGCAAAGGTGATAACTAAATGGCTCAGGGAACAAAACATAGAGATTTTGGGTCCATGGCCTGGAAACTCCCCAGATCTTAATCCCATTGAGAACTTGTGGTCAATCATCAAGAGACGGGTGGACAAACAAAAACCAACAAATTCAGGCAAAATTAAAGCATTGATTCTGCAAGAATGGACTGCTATCAGTCAGGATTTGGTCCAGAAGTTGATTGAGAGCATGCCAGGGAGAATTGCAGAGGTCCTGAAGAAGAAGGGTCAACACTGCAAATATAGACTTGCTGCATTAACTCATTCTAACTGTCAATATAAGCTTCTGTTACTCATAATATGAATGCAATTATATTTCTGTATGTGATAAAAACATCTGACAAACACACATAAAAACCAGAGGGCAGCAGATCATGTGAAAATATAATATTTGTGTCATTCTCAAAACTTTTGGCCATGACTGTAGAGATTGTCCTTTCCTTTATTAGCCTGAATGGATAACTGCGGTAAACAGCGACTCTCACTCAGGTGGACTCTGATATGATCTCAGCTATGGGTTAAGTCTTCGTGTTTGTTGATCTCTGGATATCTTCTGAAACAAGAACTGATTAAATTTTGTGAATGACTAAACTGAATCATAAAGAGGGATATGAAGGTGAGGTACTATAAATGGTGAGGAGATTTCATGAGAGCATTGAACAAAGGGGAAAGACAATCATGCATAGATCACATATACATATACATAGACATACTGTATTCAGATCCAGAACAAATGCATACTCCAAAATAGTGCATGTAAAATTATATACTTTATACAGTGTGTATTCTGTATAACAATGTGATATAGTATATGAGAGTGCATGTAAAATTATATACTTTATACAGTGTGTATTCTGTATAACAATGTGATATAGTATATGAGAGTGTATGCTTCTGTTGTGGGCTGCAGTCGAGAATTTTGTTAACATGTTGAGATGCTGTATTGAATTGCTTTAATGAAACTATTTGTAGCTTAGGGGGAGTTCACACTACTGTTGGTGACCGTCAGTAGTGTCCGTTGCTATTGTTCGTTACAAGATTTTAGCATTGGACACTAGCTGAACCGTCAGAAATCCGTTAAAATTTTCATTCATTTCAATGGGTTTTTATATTGTGTCCGTTAGTGCCCGTTTGTGTCCGTTTACACCAAATCCGTCAGAAGTCCGTTTTTTTCACGGACAAAAAATCCTACGTGCAGGACTTTTTGTCCGTTTGAAAAAAACGGATTCTTGACGTACAGCAAGTGTCCATTATTTTTTTAACATTGAAGTCTATGGGTAACGGACTTATAACGGACAGTAACTGATAGCCATTAGTTACTGTCCGTTATTTTATGTCCGTTTTTTTCCTGCGCATGCTCAGAAAGATACAAACAAACAAAAAAAAAGGACAGTGCTAAAAAACGGACACTACCTGATGCTAACGGACACTAACTGATGCTAATGTGTTCGTTTTTTTAACTGAACCATTAATTGGATCACATCAGTTAGTGTCCGTTATGATAGGTGTCCGTTTTTTTTTTGTTTAACGGACACTTTCATAACTGACTCCAACCCTGTGAACCCTGTGAACCCTGCCTTAGTTAGTTGTGGGAAGACACATCAGTAAATATATATGTATATATTCAGGGCTGGCGTCAGCAACCGGCTTACCCGGGCAAGTGCCAGGGCTCCAAGCTTCTGAGGGGGCCCACTCGGCAGTGGCATAACAATACAGGGTACGGGGCCCCCGGACAGCTTGAAATGGCCGGGGCCCCGGACCACCATGATAGCAGTCGGGGAAAGTCTGGTTCCCCCACCGCTATACATATTGCTAATGGAAAGAAGAGGTGAAAATAAAAATACTCACCTCTCCTGGGCTCAGCGTCCTCTCCGGAGCTCTTCTGGCTGGTGACTGCCGTCATCGCACCCAACGTGACTCCTGAGGGCCAATCACAGGCCCCAGCAGTGACGTCTTGGGCACAGGACCTCAGTCGCAAGACAGAAGAAGACCGAGGAGATTGCTGAAGACAGCCAGATACCCAGGAGAGGTGAGGCAAGGTGGGTATCAGTGTTTGTTATTTTTAATCACGATCCCTGGGCCTCTGATTATAATCAGATTATAATCAGTATAATAATTATTATACTGTGGGGTCTGAG
Organism: Leptodactylus fallax; assembly: GCA_947044405.1. Classification (NCBI taxonomy): domain Eukaryota; kingdom Metazoa; phylum Chordata; class Amphibia; order Anura; family Leptodactylidae; genus Leptodactylus; species Leptodactylus fallax. Next base: position 2,890,654 of record CAMRHE010000166.1, read on the forward strand.
GTGACCCCATTGTATAATAATAGCACAGGCTCTATGGGGGACTCTTGGGAGCATATAATGCTGTGTAGGGGCCATTGTGGAATATATAATACTGTGTGGGGTCCAATGTGGATCATATAATACTGTGTGGGGGCCACCGGGGAGCATATAATACTGTGTGGGGGTCACCGCGGAGCATATAATACTGTGTGGGGGCCAATGGGAGCATATAATACTGTGTGGAGGCCACTGGGGAGCATATGATACTGTGTGGGGGCCAGTGTGGAGCATATAATACTATGTGTGGGCCACTGGTGAGCATATAATACTGTGTGTGGCCACTGGGGAGCATATATTACTGTGTGGGGGACACTGTGGAGCATATATTACTGTGTGGGGGACACTGTGGAGCATATGATACTGTGTGGGTGCCACTGTGGAGCATATGATACTGTGTGGGGGGGCCACTGTGGAGCATATAATACTGTGTGGGTGGCCACTGTGGAGCATATAATACTGTGTGGGGGCAACTGTGGAGTGACACTATTAACAATATCAAGCCCTGTTCACCTGGTGGAATCTGGCACTGATTTTGCAGTGGATTTCACACCTAAATCAGCATTCTGCCTCCTTTTGAAACTAATTGGAGCAGGAAACTGAAAAAAAAAAGCGTCCTGCTGGATCTTGCCGCAGATTGTGCAGCTGATTCGGAGGCCGCAGCTTGAGACTCCCCACTCATTCATTCATTCAGACTCATTCATTTGGGCTTAATCAGCGCTGGAAGCCGCAACAGAATACTGATACTCTGCACCGTGAGACGGGGGAATAAAATAAAGAAGAATCTGAGGTAGAAGTCCGCCTCAAATTCCTCTTAACTTTCCACTGAGGCTCTGTCCTGAGCCTTCTCTTACAGATGCTGGATCCTTCTAACCCACAGGTGTCAAACACAAGGCTCGCGGGCCGAATCCGGCCTGCTGCCTTCTGTTATCCAGCCCGGCACTTATCTGGCCCGCAGGGCCGCGGCATTTTTTATTGTCTATGTACATTATGTAATGTAAACCAGCCCAGGACAGGCCTCTTAAAAAAAAAAACAAAGCTACGCGATACCTGTCCTGGGCTGGTTTACAAGACCTCTGCATGTCAGCGCAGGCGGCGATACAATGATGTCATCGCGCCTCCTACGCTGAGACGCAGACAAGAAGAGGATCGCAGGTAGGTGAAGATAAGTTTTTTTTTTATGTATATATAAATAGGCCGTTGCCTGCTGGAGTATCCCCGGCACGTAACGGCCTATTTACTTACCAATCCCCGCTGCTGGTCGTGGCCGCCCCTGCTTCCCCTTCTGCTATGGGACGCAGAAGCGGCTGTGTGCAGGAGCGGGGATGGTAAGTGAGGCCGCAGCCGGCGAACCCCATCAAATACTACTATTATTATACTCCGGGGTCTTTTCAGACCCCGGAGTATAATAATCGGAGACCCCGGGGAGGTGATAAACATAAAAACCAGAATTACTCACCTCTCCGGCGATCCGATGCTGCTCCCAGCAGGCTTCGACCTTCTTTGGTGACATCCCAGGCGTCACGTGAGCCAGGCCGACGTTATTATGTCGCGACGCTGGTCTGTGCGACATTGAAGAAGGCCGAACGCAGGGAGCGCACCGGGGCCCGGGTAAGTAAAACTGATTTTTATGTTTGTCACCACCTGGGTCTCCGATCATTATACTCTGGGGTCTGAAAAGACCCCAGAGTATAATAATAGTTCATGGGTGGGGGGGTCACTATGGGGCATAATACCATGTGCAGGGGCCACTATGGACTATAATACCGTTTGCAGGGGCCACTATGGGGCATAATACCAATGCAGGGGCCACTAAGGAGCATAATACCGATTGCAGGGGCCACTATGGAGCATAATAACGTGTGCAGTGGCCACTATGGAGCATAATACCGTGTGCAGGGGCAACTATTGAGCATAATACCGTGTGCAGGGGCAACTATGGAGCATAATACCGTGTGCAGGGGCAACTATGGAGCATAATACCGTGTGCAGGGGCCGCTGTGGGGCGTAATACCGTGTGCAGAGGCAACTATAGAGCATAATACCGTTTGCAGGGGTAAACAGTATTTGTATAGTGCTTAATTTTTTTATATATTCAGAAAAGGATGAGGATAGTATGTAACATGCCAATGTCTTAGGTTTTAACAATACATTATGTTCTTCCTGGTTGACCTCAAAGGGCTGATTGTAACAGTAGTAATGTACAAATGTAACTACTGCTTAATAGCTCGCTTATCTGTTAAGGAGAAGTTACTTTTATACATGTGTAAAATAATCTTGGCCCTTCAAGGTACCCCGTGAGGCTGAAGTGGCCCCCGGGAAAAAATGAGTTTGACACCCCTGTTCTAACCCAAGCCCAGTTTCATGAACAGTGACAGTAAAACATTTATCTACAGCTTCCCGGTACCAAGTGCTTTATTCTTTTACCAGTTACCAGAATATACAGTACCTCTTGCATACATAAGAGGTTGTGCATTTTTGCTGTGGACAATAGGCACAATCATTAAATGGATTTTCCTTTTTTCTATTTTGGTGAACTATCCAATATCTGATCAGTGGGAGCAGACACCAGGCCAATGCACCGATCAGCTGTTCGAGACTGAGGACAAGCCCTATAGTATACACTGTACTTGACTTCAAAGGAAGATGAATTGCAGTAATGTATGTCCACTATACAATCTGAAATTGACTTTACACTGTATAGTACAGGGTCCTACAGCAGTTCAAAACAGCATATTGATGCATTGGCCAGTTGTCACCCCACCCACTGATTACATATTAATTCAGAAGATAGCCTTAAAGGGGTTTTCTGGGATTTTTTTTATGGCCTAAGTCCCCACATAGTGGGCCGCAGCAAAAAAAATCGCTGTTGGAAAAACCACGGCGGCAACTTATTGTGGTTTTTTCCCACAGTACTTTTCACAGAAAGTCCGCAGAGGTTTCCTATGCAGACTTTCTGCTTCCATTACACCTATAGGGAAACCGCTGGAGTTTCCGTAGGTATAATTGACATGCTGCGATTTTCAAAAGAGCAACGGTTTTGGAAATCACAGCATGTCCACTGCGTGTATTTTTCCACAGTGTGTGGATGGGATTCGCTAGAATCTCATCCACTATACAGGGACTATAAAACGCCACGTTTTTTTCCGCGGCATTTCCGCCATGACCAAACTGGGGCCCTGGCCTAAAGCTCAGGAAAACAGTCAGTAATACACTTGAAAGGGTACATTTTCTCCCTATCCATTAGTTTTTAGAACATCAATAACCTTCTAGCAAGGCTGTCAGTATGACTATGTCACTGGCCTCAGGCTGAGTGGAGTTTGCCGAGTTTTTTTTCCTTTTTCTTTGAACAACAATTCATGGAGCCCCTCTCATACGAAACAGTAACCCCGAGATAAGCAGCTACAGAGGAGCAGGGGCAAGGAGACAGCAACTGGAATCTGTTAGACTCTTGAGGATGATACACATACTCTTAAAGCATCAATTTGCACCCTTTAAACTGTTTGTAAAGGGTCAACCTAAATATATGACACCAATCTAGTTACAAGAATGACCATATTAAAGTTGTTTCTTTAAATTATAATCCAACTAAAAAATACAAGTAAAGGTAACCAGACAAACAATATTATGGAAAGGACTGGAAAAAGTAACATCATATTATACAGAACACATACTATTTACTAACAACTGATTTCCTTGTTCTTAACAAAGAACTCAACACTTGACACATTTATACTGTATATTCAGGAGCCCTCTTTATAATATTCCTGTAAAGTTATGAGCTGTCTCATGGTATTCTGCAATGTATCTACAAAAGCAAAATAATACTCATGTCTTGAAGAAATATGTTTAATTTCTCCAATTCATTTAAATGGGAATTTAATCAGCACAACATAATCTAGCAAATTCCCACAGAAATGGCTCTGTGTGGGTGAGTGGAAAAAGATACTAAGAGCACTACATACAGTGCTGGCCAAAAGTATTGGCACCCCTGCAATTCTGTCAGATAATACTCAATTTCTTCCAGAAAATGATTGCAATCACAAATGCTTTAGTAATAATATCTTCATTTATTTTGCTTGCAATGAAAAAACACAAAAGAGAATGAAAAAAAAGTCAAATCATTGATCATTTTACACAAAACTCCAAAAATGGGCCGGACAAAAGTATTGGCACCCTCAGCCTAATACTTGGTAGCACAACCTTTAGACAAAATAACTGCGAACAACCGCTTCCGGTAACCATCAATGAGTTTCTTACAATGCTCTGCTGGAATTTTAGACCATTCTTCTTTGGCAAATTTCTCCAGGTCCCTGAGATTTGAAGGGTGCCTTCTCCAAACTGCCATTTTTAGATCTCTCCACAGGTGTTCTATGGGATTCAGGTTTGGACTCATTGCTGGCCACTTTAGAAGTCTCCAGTGCTTTCTCTCAAAACATTTTCTAGTGCTTTTTGAAGTGTGTTTTGGGTCATTGTCCTGCTGGTATACCCATGACCTCTGAGAGAGACCCAGCTTTCTCACACTGGGCCCTACATTATGCTGCAAAATTTGTTGGTAGTCTTCAGACTTCATAATGCCATGCACACGGTCAAGCAGTCCAGTGCCAGAGGCAGCAAAGCAACCCCAAAACATCAGGGAACCTCCGCCATGTTTGACTGTAGGGACCGTGTTCTTTTCTTTGAAGGCCTCTTTTTTTTTCCTGTAAACTCTATGTTGATGCCTTTTCCCAAAAAGCTCTACTTTTGTCTCATCTGACCAGAGAACATTCTTCCAAAAAGTTTTGGCAAACTCCAGCCTGGCTTTTTTATGTCTCTGGGTCAGAAGTGGGGTCTTCCTGGGTATCCTACCATAGAGTCCCTTTTCATTCAGACGCCGACGGATAGTACGGGTTGACACTGTTGTACCCTCGGACTGCAGGGCAGCTAGAACTTGTTTGGATGTTAGTCGAGGTTCTTTAGCCACCATCCGCACAATCTTTCGTTAAAATCTCTCGTCAATTTTTCTTTTCCGTCCACATCTAGGGAGGTTAGCCACAGTGCCATGGGCTTTAAACTTCTTGATGACACTGCGCACGGTAGACACAGGAACATTCAGGTCTTTGGAGATGGACTTGTAGCCGTGAGATTGCTCATGCTTCCTCACAATTTTGCTTCTCAAGTCCTCAGACAGTTCTTTGGTCTTCTTTCGTTTCTCCATGCTCAATGTGGTACACACAAGGACACAGGACAGAGGTTGAGTCAACTTTAATCCATTTCAACTGGCTGCACGTGTGATTTAGTTATTGCCACCACCTGTTATGTGCCACAGGTAAGTAATGGGTGCTGTTAATTACACAAATTAGAGAAGCATCACATGATTTTTCAAAGGGTGCCAATACTTTTGTCCACCCCCTTTTTTATGTTTGGTGTGGAATGATATCCAATTTGGCTTTTTGACAATTCTTTTTGTAGTTTTCCATTGAAGACAAATTAAATGAAGATATTATTACCAAAGCATTTGTGATTGCAATCATTTTCTGGAAGAAATTGAGTATTATCTGACAGAATTGCAGGGGTGCCAATACTTTTGGCCAGCACTGTAGTTGCAGAATTAATAACGGCCCTTTGAAGATGACCATAAGGCTGATGTGGCCCTCAGCGAGTTTTACACCACTGGTCTAAGGCATTTCATCCAGCCACCTAGCTACCCTGTTCTGTACTGACAAGAGACAAAAACACCCCAAAACAGTGCTGTCAACAGATTGGGATCCCTGGTTTGGCTGCTATGATTTTATTTGCATACATTTCTCTGACTGAAAGAACATTCCTGCATAAAATGTTATAATTGCCAAACATGAGTATATTTGTTTAAAAATATACTTTATTTCCTTATAAAAGCTAAAAATTCTGCAACTGCTGTAAATGCTGAAACTGTTTTTTGGAGGTATGAGATGCAAAAAACAGCTATTTCAACTTTTTTTTTTTCTGTTCACTATGTCGCTAATTGCAATATAAGTTTTATGGGGAACTATTCTACTAATATTAAAAGAAAAGATTTGTTTGGGATGGAGAATTATTTAATTAAGCTTAAGAGATTTCTAGGAGGAAAAGAAAACCAGTAAGACTGAATAGGAAAGTATATGCAATTAGACAAAAAAGAAAAAGCATCTACTGTAAATCATTGAATGCCAAGGATTCAGACAAAGCCTTCTAAGCTTACAAAGTCCACAATTGGAAAAGTTAAAATGAAATCATGTTAGCAAAGCATTGAAATACAAGTCACGAGGAACAGTAAAACAAATCCCAAAATATTTCATAAAAATACAAATGTCAAAAAGAAAAAAAAATCTAATAACTTAGTTTGTGAGTGTACTGAGTAGGAGGTACAACAGAGGTGACGATAAGCAGTTCAGAATACATAGGCACACATGGCAATACTTTACTGTATCAGATTTCTGAACACAGAGAACAGAAGATACACTGTGTCTGCTGATAACCGTGTATGGATTCTCCCTAGCAACAGCTTGTTGCTGTAAGAATAAGGACAGTGATTCTAGGTCCATTCCATAGCAAAAGGTGTCAGTATTAAATAACAAAGTATATAGCAACAATCCATAAAATCGCCTACCCTACATGTCTATTAAAAAAATGAATAAAGGTCCAGACTGTATTCATTCCCAAATGTTGAGTTAATTGAGCTTTGTCAAATCATTGTATCTCATCTTCTTAGAGCCTCTAGTGGTGCCACAGCATCAGAGAATGACTGATGCTGTAGCAATATTTAACTAGTTCGTGCTCTATTACGTCAGCGGTAGAGCACGTTCCCGCGAACTGACAAAATAGTGCGATATGATGATGGCACCTGCTCAGGAAAGGATATCAGTTGTGACACAAAGCTGACATGCTCCTGTAAGTGGATTGTGATGTTGCTATAAGTATTCTGCATGTTCTATGCTGCTTATTCATTTTTGCTTTGTCTGCCTAGCAACAGTGAGGTAGTAAGGGAGGAGGAGCTGAGCTAGGAGGAAGGATGCTAGACAGGAAGCTTTGAAGGGAGCATGGAATAAAGAAGTCTGATCCATAAAAGTCATTATCGCATAGTGGACTTATTCCAGGTGACCTGCATCATCACTACAACACTACAATTGGCGACGAAGATTAAGAACCATCCACTAAAGGTATTTCACAGCTACAGCAAATTGTGTACAAGCCTGCAATATTAGCACCAGCCATGGCCTACTTACCCTCCTTTGCTGCATTTGATGTGCACCAGCCCCAAGCAAACTTGGCAGCATGCTGGAATAAATGGCTGAAACGCTTTGAGATATTTCTGTAAGCACTGAACATTACTGTCAATGCAATAAAGAAAGCAATGTTTTTACACTATGCAGGGGAGCAAGTCTATGATATCTTCACAACTCTGCCTAATACAGGGGAGGACAGTGACTATGTGCTATGCAAAGCAGCATTAAGTAAGCACTTCTCTCCATACATAAATGCTGCCTTTGAAATTTTTAAGTTTAGACAGTCAAAACAAAAGCATTGATACATACAGTGCTGGCCAAAAGTATTGGCACCCCTGCAATTCTGTCAGATAATACTCAATTTCTTCCAGAAAATGATTGCAATCACAAATGCTTTGGTAATAAGATCTTCATTTATTTTGCTTGCAATGAAAAAACACAAAAGAGAATGAAAAAAAAAGTCAAATCATTGATCATTTTACACAAAACTCCAAAAATGGGCCGGTCAAAAGTATTGGCACCCTCAGCCTAATACTTGGTAGCACAACCTTTAGACAAAATAACTGCGAACAACCGCTTCCGGTAACCATCAATGAGTTTCTTACAATGCTCTGCTGGAATTTTAGACCATTCTTCTTTGGCAAATTTCTCCAGGTCCCTGAGATTTGAAGGGTGCTTTCTCCAAACTCCATTTTGAGATCTCTCCACAGGTGTTCTATGGGATTCAGGTCTGGACTCATTGCTGGCCACTTTAGAAGTCTCCAGTGCTTTCTCTCAAAACATTTTCTAGTGCTTTTTGAAGTGTGTTTTGGGTCATTGTCCTGCTGGAAGACCCATGACCTCTGAGGGAGACCCAGCTTTCTCACACTGGGCCCTACATTATTCTGCAAAATTTGTTGGTAGTCTTCAGACTTCATAATGCCATGCACACGGTCAAGCAGTCCAGTGCCAGAGGCAGCAAAGCAACCCCAAAACATCAGGGAACCTCCGCCATGTTTGACTGTAGGGACCGTGTTCTTTTCTTTGAAGGCCTCTTTTTTTTCCCTGTAAACTCTGTGTTGATGCCTTTTCCCAAAAAGCTCTACTTTTGTCTCATCTGACCAGAGAACATTCTTCCAAAAAGTTTTTGGCTTTCTCAGGTAAGTTTTGGCAAACTCCAGCCTGGCTTTTTTATGTCTCTTGGTCAGAAGTGGGGTCTTCCTGGGTATCCTACCATAGAGTCCCTTTTCATTCAGACGCCGACGGATAGTACGGGTTGACACTGTTGCACCCTCGGACTGCAGGGCAGCTAGAACTTGTTTGGATGTTAGTCGAGGTTCTTTAGCCACCATCCGCACAATCTTTCGTTGAAATCTCTCGTCAATTGTTCTTTTCCGTCCACATCTAGGGAGGTTAGCCACAGTGCCATGGGCTTTAAACTTCTTGATGACACTGCGCACGGTAGACACAGGAACATTCAGGTCTTTGGAGATGGACTTGTAGCCTTGAGATTGCTCATGCTTCCTCACAATTTTGCTTCTCAAGTCCTCAGACAGTTCTTTGGTCTTCTTTCTTTTCTCCATGCTCAATGTGGTACACACAAGGACACAGGACAGAGGTTGAGTCAACTTTAATCCATTTCAACTGGCTGCAAGTGTAATTTAGTTATTGCCACCACCTGTTATGTGCCACAGGTAAGTAACAGGTGCTGTTAATTACACAAATTAGAGAAGCATCACATGATTTTTCAAAGGGTGCCAATACTTTTGTCCACCCCCTTTTTTATGTTTGGTATGGAATTATATCCAATTTGGCTTTTTGACAATTCTTTTTGTGGTTTTCCATTGAAGACAAATTAAATGAAGATATTATTACCAAAGCATTTGTGATTGCAATCATTTTCTGGAAGAAATTGAGTATTATCTGACAGAATTGCAGGGGTGCCAATACTTTTGGCCAGCACTGTATCATGTCTGCTTAAGAAAACTTGCAGCTTACTGTGAATTTGCAGATACAGACAAGGAAATTCTGATGCAAATCATACAAGGATGTGTCTCATCTAAGTTTAGCAAACAAGCGCTCAGAGATCCCACCATGACTTTAGCAAAGCTTCTGGACATTGCACGTATTCATGATGCAGCAGAGAATCAAGCTAAACTTATAGAGAATACAGACTGTATGCCAGAGCAGCCATCTTCTATAGCAAAGCTCACTCAGAAGCCACATGTGCCTCACACTCAGGCATCAACTTGCTACAACTGTGGAGGTCCTTATCCTCATCAGAAACCCTGCCCAGCAAAGGGAGTAACTTGTCATAACTGTGGGAAACAAAATCACTTTGCAAGAGTTTGCAGATCTGGTGAAACTGGTAAACAGTGCAACACACTCTTCTGTCCAAAATATTATGTAGAAATATCCTCAACTCTTTCAAGGCCTAGGAAAGCTGAAAGACATTCAAGTGAAATTACACATTGACCAGTCAGTACAGCTTTCAGTTCAACCTCACAGGTGCATCCCATTCCATATTCGCAAGCTTGTGGAGAACTTCAAGACCTGGAGACATCTGATGTTATTGAACGTGTGGAGGGCCCAACTCCCTGGGTCTCACCAATTGTTGTTGCACCTAAACCTAAGCAGCCTGTTAAAATCAGATTATATGTGGATATGTGACATGCCAATCGAGCCCTTTCAAAGAGAAAGGCACATTACGCCTACCATTGATGACATTCTCACAGTTCTAAATGGTGCAAAAATATTTTCAAAAATTGATCTAAAATCTGGTTATCATCAGCTTGAATTGCACCCAGAATCCAGATATATAACAACTTTTAGCACTCATGTTGGTCTGAGAAGGTTCAAGAGGCTGAACTTTGGCATTTCATCGGCTGCAGAAATATTTCAGAACGTTATCAGGCAGGTTCTTTCAGGAATACCTGGAGTCCTCAATGTCAGTGATGACATCTTTGGCACAACCCAGGAGGAACATGACAATCACTTAGAACAAGTCTTTCAGAGACTGCAAACCTGCTATCTAACCATAAATACATCAAAATGTGAGTTCAACCATTAAATTTTTTTGACTATATTTTTTCTGAAAATGGCGTTTCTGCAGACCCTGAGAAAATAGCTAGCATAAATTCTGCTATCCAGCCTCAAAATGTATCAGATGTTCGGAGTTTTCTTAAACTGGTCATATACTGTAGACGTTTCATACCTGATCTAGCTGCTGTTTCTGAACCCCTACGACACCTCACTAAAAAAGATGCTCCTTGGTCATGGGCGGTTGAACATCAATCAGCATTTGACACACTAAAGTCCAGTCTGACTAGTGACATAGTCATGGCCTATTTAGACCCTCTAAAGTCTACTGAGATCATTGTGGATGCCAGTCCTGTAGGCCTTGGTGCGATTTTAACTCAGGTGTCCAAAACTGGCAGCGTTTCCACAGTCTCCTATGAAAGCAAGGCTTTAACAGAGACGGAACAGCGCTATTCCCAAACTGAGAGGGAAGCTCTTGCAGTTGGGGATGCCTTCATTTCCATCTTTACCTCTTTGGTCGTCCATTCACAGTGGTAAGTGATCGTAAACTACTCATTCCAATCTTCAATAAACATTCGTCAAAGCTACCCCCACGACTAGAACGCTGGCTACTCCGCCTACAGAACTACCATTTTCATTTGAGATATGAAGCAGGAGCTGGGAACCCACAGGCTACCAAAGATGACTTGCCCACCACTGTCTTAGCTGAGGAGCATGTAAATTTCGTTGTTACACATTCTGTGCCAAGAGCAATGAACATAGAAGAAATTGAAGCTTGAGGTGGATTCTGATCCCCAACTACAGTTAGTTATTGATGCTGTTCGGTCTAAGAACTGGAGCTCTTTTCTAGCTGAGGCTCGCCTTCAACCACAGGGTCAAACACTATATTTGCAGGCCTTCTTTCATGCAAGACACTCCCTCTCTGTGTCTGACTCAAACATACTACCGCCTGGTCATACCTCAGAAACTTCAAAGTAGAGTGATCGATCTGGCTCATGAGGCTCATCAAGGTATAGTTAAAACAAAGCAATTACTTAGGGAGAGAGTATGGTTTCCAGGACTGGATAAACAAGTGGAAGCACTTAACGCATGTATACCTTGTCAAGCAACTACGGTGAACCATAGCCGAGCACCAGTACAAATGTCACCTCTGCCAGAAAGTCCGTGAACTGCCATTAGTGTTGATTATTGCACTTTGCCAAATCATTCCTATTTGCTGGTTGTCATAGATGATTTTTCTAGGTTTCCAGTGAACTTGTTTCCACCACCTCTGCAAGAGCTGTCATACCAAAACTTGGACAAAATCTTCTCTGCATATGGCATACCTGAAACAATAAGGACGACAATGGGCCACCTTTCAATAGTGCAGATTTTCAGTCTTTTGCAACTTATCTTGCTTTCACCCACAGGAAAATAACTCCTTACTGGCCTCAAGCCAATGGCGAAGTGGAACGCTTCATGCAATCAATCAACAAAACTCTTTGGATTGCTACCATGGAACATAAGGATTTACAACAAGAATTATACAGATTACTTAGACAGTACAGAGCCACCCCACACACTACTACAGGAACTCCGCCAGCAACGGCGCTTTTCGGCAGGCCTTTGCGCATTAAGCTTCCGAACATCCCTGTAGTTTCTGTCCAGACTCTATTGGTCCTCAATGATTCCCTTGCCAAAGGCAGGATGAAAAGATATGCAGATAAGAGCAGTCATCATTTCAAACTGCTGGACATGGAAGACTGTGTCCTTGTTAAAAGGCTGAGACCTAGTGACAAATTATCATCCCCTTATCATCCGAAACCCTTTCAAGTCACGCACGTCAAAGGTACCATGGTAACTGCTCAACACCAGGGTCATCAAGTCACAAGAAATGTGTCCCATTTTAAAAAGCTTCACAGCTATGACCCAGGAGCAAGTACAGAGGAGACAAATGATGAGGAAATCCCACTGGATACAACTGGTTCTGCAAAACCAACAAGAGATGCCTCCGAAAATTCACAGACTTTATCTGATAACGAGATGTCTCAACGCTAACCAACAAGAATGAGTCGAAGGCTACCAACGCACCTCATGGATTATGTTCTGCAGTAAAATTTCCCTGTCAATCTGAACGTTTGATTTATTGTCCTTTTATAATGGTTGCATTTTCTTTTCTTTTTTTTTTTTTTATAAGAAGGGGAGAGATGTGATGTTGTTATAAGTATTCTGTATGTTCTTTGCTGCTTATTCATTTTTTCTTTGTCTGCCTAGAAATAGAGAGGTAGTAAGGGAGGAGGAGCTAGCTAGGAGAAAGAATGCTAGACAGGAAGCTTTGAAGGGAGCATGGAATAAAGAAGTCTGATCCATAAGTCATTATCGCATAGTGGACTTATTCCAGGTGACCTGCATCCTCACTACAGCACTACATGGACTTAGCAGAGGGAAGAAGTATAAGAGCTTCCATTATATTTCCCATTTCTTTTGCAGCCAATCTTGACTTTAGCTCAAAAAACGCAGCAAAATCTGCAACAAAAACCTGCTTTTTTTTACAATGTGGGCCTCAGCCTTAGAAATGGTTTAACCCTTTTGCTGCCAGAGGTTTTTGGTCATTTTGCACCTCTTGTAGCCAGGGCAATTTTCACACTTTTGAGATATACAAATAAAACCTAAATTGCAACATTAAATAATCATACCAACCCACTATAACTATATATTGTCTAAAAGTAGGCACCTGCAACATTCTCAAAATGCCACTTGGCACTGTATAAGAACAAGCACCTGCATGCAATTTTGATTTAAAGTGTCTGTTTTATAAAAAAAAAAAAAAAAAATCATCTAAATTTATATTAGTTGCTAAAAAGGTAAACAAAAAAAAAAGTTATATGCAATGCCCCTTGTAAAAATAAGAGTTCAACATGCAGAATTCATGCATATTACTTAGGCCTATACCCACATACCTTTATAAAATCACCAGAACTGGAAGGAACCTGCTTTTAGGGTAAGGCCTCACATTGCAGAAACGCATCTTTTTTGTTGCAGATTTTGCTATGGTTTTTTGAGCCAAAGTCAGGAGTGGATTCAACAGAAGGTAGAAGTATAGGAGCTTCCAGATATATCTCATTCCTTTTGTACCCATACTTGGCTTTGGCTCAAAAAACTGCTTCAAAATCTACAACGAAAAACGTGGGGCCTCAGACTTAAGCTGGAAATGTTAAAAAAGTATCAATTTATAAATTGGGATAAGTCACTGTAAAAACCAAGTGTAACTCTATACCCTAACCTATATTCTTGAAAGTAAACAAATTGAGGATTACATTTGTCTCAGTGGGTTATCGATAGCCATGTCCACTTTCATGTATCTTTGTGACAAAGTTAAATTATTTTTTGAAAAAATGCATTAAAACATATAGTTGTATCGAAAAAATCCTATTCAATCATACATTCACTCACAGAACACATACAAAATAATAGATCAAGGTATACACAATTTATATACTGTAAACATCAACAAGAACTTGCATTCACAAAAACACTGAAACAGTAGACAAGCAATATTTTGCTGTCATCCACTAATATGTTAAAAATCAATACTGCACAAAGCAAACCGTTACTGTGACACCAACATCTACATTTTTTTAGAGTACACAGCATACCATATATAAAAATTCAACTTAATATTTCATATATACAACCACCTTCCTGCAACTTGGCAGTTTAGATTACAAGCAAAAATTGCACAAAAATCCCTTTCTGCAAACAAAATGTTCTTTTCAAAAAATATTAAGATTTGAGGAGTTCATACAATACCACACATGTCTATATTTACAGGTGCAGGTTTTAAATGCCAAAATCACAGATATGTGCCATCAAATTTTGCGTAAGTAAATTAAATAGGAAATTACATAAGAATATAATTTTCCATCCCCCAATACAAACTGTAACCCTAACAAATAATTATAATCTCTATACCTAACTAATGTGAAAGAAGAACTGTCACCATCTATATCAAGTCCATCTCTTTTTAGATCAATTAATAGGTGCTGCTCCACTGATTCCAGCACAGTTGGATTATTTTCGCTAGCCCCCACCATTCCTGAGCAATCAATGCCTGATATGTTATTTAGACTCTGTACTTTCAGGAGCCAGGCAGGAGCAGGTAAGGTGTGTGATTCTGAGCTCTGACACTGGCTGCCTCTAATTGGAGCTCTGAATCACACCCCCTTCCTCACATTTCCCTTCTGACATTACAGAGCTTAAATAGCACATCAGGCACCAAAACTTAATGAGCTTGTTGCTTAGGAAATGGTGCAGGCTAGAGAAAAAAAAATCCAACTGTGCTGGAATCAGTGGAGTGGTGTCTATTAATAGATGCTAAGAACTTGAATTGGTGGAGGTGGTGAACAGGTCCTCTTTAAGTAGTTTTTTTTTTAAAATTGACTACATGTTTACTTAGTAACAAATGTCATTGAGGGAAATAATTAATCTAACAAATTTTAGGAACTTGATATTTGGAGATGTTGATCCAGGGATTTTTTTTCTTCTTATATGGGATAATTGACATATCACTAGCATAACGTTTCTGAATATATACCAAAGCATTAATTCACTTTGACAAGGCTTAATAGTTAGAAGCTTGTTGCATACCAAGGAGGGCCTTTCTAGGCCCCAAGCTGCCATGGCAACACACTGGCACTGTACAATATACAGTATGTCTAATACAAACTATATATATATATATATTTATATATATTACAGATGAAACCTCTTTTACCCAAACACTCAAATTTGCACAGAAAAACAGTTTAGGGATGTTCCCCCAAAAGAAAAAAGTATAAAGAATGCAGGTTAAGGTCTCTTGGAATATGACACTGAAAAAATAATAATTAGTCCTTCTGTTAGAGAATTGCCCGTTAAGCAATTCCCCAGTAGCTGCTGCTGGAACCTGGGAAGAAGGGAAAAGACAGAAACAGTGAGCCCTGATGCTAGACCCACCCTGAAGTCTCTACCTCCTTGCCTCAACTACCCTGGTGGTCAAACTAGCCAAGGGTTCGGAACCAGACGGGCAACTAGGTACAAAATCGGAATCCAGAAGAATAGTCATGAGGGTAAAGTGAAGGTCAGAATATAGATATCAGGGAAACAGTAAAACGCTAGCACACTCTAAGAAGCTAATAGCAAGCACCTATGTGTGGACTAATGGGCTGTATATGGGAATCCCAGAATCCGCACCAGACGTGATTGGGAGGTAAGATGTCATTCACAGAGCAACTAACGTTAACTCTTCGTGAACCAGAGGGAACTCAGAGTACTAGCTGGACTGATACACTGAAACAAACTCTCAGCTGTGCTAAAACAGAATACAACAGAAGGTCCAGAGACAGGGTATCATAAGTGGACACGCCTCCCGTGCCGTACCACGCGGCTGGAGGATGGCTCAGAAGTCTGAACGGACAAGGATGTTACACTTTCAGGCCAAAATAGGCCTGGTCCTTAAATAGTTGAAGAAGACTTGTCATCTCTCCTGACCTTTCTGTTCTAGTAAAGTTTGATTCTTCATATAGTAATAATAATAAAACATATTTTCTTAGAATTGTGAGTTGTGCTCTTCCTCTGAAATTCCTGCTACAAATTTATGGTGACGTCCCAGACGTCGGTGGGCCAGTCCGATGTCATTATGCGTTGCGATGCATGCCTGGCTCACGTGACATCTGGTCCAACATTGAAGAGGTAGTGGGGAGTGCGCATAATACTATATGAAGGGACCACTATGATACTGTGTGCAGGGGCCACTATGGGGCAGAATACTGTGCAGGAATGCAGTTTGTGCGGGGGGGGGAGGTTGCCGAGGGTGGTCACATGTCAAATGTTCGCCTTGGGGCCTAGCCATTCCTAGTTACACCACTGAGTCCAGTACAGGTACAGTCTATTTATGGCTGTGTTGTTATGGAAACCTCGTAAATTAAATGTGAATTTATATTGACTGATATACGTGATATGACTGAATATTTAAGGACCTGCGAACTGCTATTGACTAATACAGGTCATAAATAGCTTGGTTACTACGGAAACCTGTGTGCCTGAGGAGAGTGCCTGAGAGATCTTATTGGCTGATAAAGGATATGTAACCGTGTGTATGGCAGTCGGAATATGAGTGAAAGACTTGCAGGTTTGTATTAGCTAATGTTGGTCATTTTTTGGGAATACTGTATCTCAGGAATGGTACGTCCAAGAGAGCTGAGACCCAGTCTATAATATTCCTGGACACCTGATGTACATGTGTGCCAAATTTGGTGAATATCGGTCCAGTCGTTTGGTCACGCATAAAGAACAGACAGACAGACAGACAGACAGGAACTCATTTTTATATACAGTATATAAGAGACTAGAGGAAGGACCTGGCTTCGCACGGGTATATTTCATTTTTTGTTTGTGTAGTGACCCCATAAGAATTGGCCAGTTTTGCACTTGACATCCAGTATGGCAGTCCAGTATAGGTATAGTCTATTTATGGCTGTGTTGCTATGGAAACCTGGTAAATGAAATGTGAACTTACATTGGCTAATACACGTCATATGACTGAATATTTAAGGACCTGCGAACTGCTATTGACTCATACAGGACATAAATAGCTTGGTTGCTATGGAAACCTGGTGTAAAGCTGTGTGTATGTCAAGACTGAACCTGCGATTTTCCATTGGTCCATAAGTGTCATGTGATCATGTGCATCTCAGTTTGGATATCAGTGAAAAACCTGCGATCGGTTGTTATGGAAAACCTGGAGTAAAGCTGTGTGTATGTGACCTTGTGTAACAGTGTCATCTACAGCGCCCTGCCCCTTTAAAGCTGACCTACAGCAGTGAAGAAAAATGGCTGGGTTGTTATTGAAACCTGGAGTGCAGCTGTGTGCATGTGGCTGACAATGCTTTGTCAGATTGGAGATGGGCTTGGGTCTGCTGGGGAGTTTCAGCAGCTCGCTGTTGTCTGTAACATACCTTATCAGATTGGAGACAGGCTTGGGTCTGCTGAGAGTTTTCAGTAGCTTGAGCAGCAGCCATGCGTTTTGCTGCAGGGGACATGAGTAGTTTAAAAAACGTTTCCATTTTTCAAGAATGCTGAAATCCAGTATGGCAGTCCAGTCAGTGGCGTAAATACCGGTTTAGCAGTGGTAGCAGCTGCCACAGGGCCCGGGACATTAGGGGACCGGCGAGCCTCTGATGTTTTTTTTTTTTTTTAACACCAGCAGGTAACGGGCCCTATTTACTTACCGATCCCCACTCCTGCTCACGGCCGCCTGCACTTCACCTTCTGCAGAGGCGGCTGTGAGCAGGAGCGGGGATTGGTAAGTAAGGCCTGTGGGCGGTGAACCCCACAAACACTGCTATCATTATACTCTGAGGTCTTTTCAGCAGGCTTCGGGCCTCTTTGGTGGCGTCCCAGATGTCGGTGGGCCAGTCCGACGTCATTATGCATTGCGATACATGCCGGGCTCACGTGACATCTGGTCCAACATTGAAGAAGTAGCTGGAAGTGCGCATAATACTATATGAAGGAGCCACTATGATACTGTGTGCAGGGGCCACTATGGGGCAGAATACTGTGTGCAAGGGCCACTATGGGGCCTAATAGTGTATGCAGGGGCCACTATGGGGCATAATAGTGTGTGCAGAAATGCAGTTTGTGCGTGGGGGGGTTGCCGGGGGGGGGGGTCCCATGTCAAATGTTCGCCTTGGGGCCCTGCCATTTCTAGTTACGCCACTGAGTCCAGTATAGGTACAGTCTATTTATGGCTGTGTTGTTATGGAAACCTGGTAAATTAAATGTGAACTTATATTGGCTGATACACGTGATATGACTGAATATTTAAGGTCCTGTGAACTGCTATTCACTAATACAGGTCATACATAGCTTGGTTGCTATGGAAACCTGTGTGCCTGAGGAGAGTAAGCGCCTGCGAGCTGTTATTGGCTGATAAGGGACATGTGACCGTGTGTATGGCAGTTGGAATATGAGTGAAAGACTTGCAGGCTTGTATAGACTAATGCTGGTCATTTTTTGGGAATACTGTACCTCAGGAACGGTACGTCCAAGAGAGCTGAGACCCAGTCTATAATATTCCCGGATACCTGATGTACATGTGTGCCAAATTTGGTGAGGATCGGTCCAGTCGTTTGGTCGCGCATAAAGAACAGACAGACAGACAGACAGGAACTCATTTTTATATATGTAAGAGATATATACAGTGGGGAAAAAAGTATTTAGTCAGCCACCAATTGTGCAAGTTCTCCCACTTAAAAAGATGAGAGAGGCCTGTAATTGACATCATAGGTAAACCTCAACTATGAGAAACAAAATGAGAAAACATATCTAGAAAATCACATTGTCTCATTTTTTAAGAATTTATTTGCAAATTATGGTGGAAAATAAGTATTTGGTCACCTACAAACAAGCAAGATTTCTGGCTCTCACAGACCTGTAACTTCTTCTTTAAGAGGCTCCTCTGTCCTCCACTCATTACCTGTAGTAATGGCACCTGTTTGACATTGTTATCAGTATAAAAGACACCTGTCCACAACCTCAAACAGTCACACTCCAAACTCCACTATGGTGAAGATCAAACAGCTGTGGAAGGACACCAGAAACAAAATTGTAGACCTGCACTAGGCTGGGATGACTGAATATGCAATAGGCAAGCAGCTTGGTGTGAAAAAATCAACTGTGGGAGCAATAATTAGAAAATGGAAGACATACAAGACCACTGATAATCTCCCTCAATCAGGGGCTCCACGCAAGATCTCACCCCGTGGAGTCAAAATGATCACAAGAACAGTGAACAAAAATCCCAAAACCACACGGGGGGACCTAGTGAATGACCTGCAGAAAGCTGGGACTAACGTAACAAAGGCTACCGTCAGTAACACACTACGCCGCCAGGGACTCAGATCCTGCAGTGCCAGACGTGTCCCCTGCTTAAGCCAGTACATATCCGGGCTCGTCTGAAGTTTGCTAGAGAACATTTGGATGTTCCAGAAGAGTATTGGGAGAATGTCATATAGTCAGATGAAACCAAAGTAGAAACAAAACTCGTCGTGTTTGGAGGAGAGTGAATGCTGAGTTGCATCCAAAGAACACCATACCTACTGTGAAGCATGGGGGTGGCAACATCATGCTTTGGGGCTGTTTCTCTGCAAAGGGACCAGAACAACTGATCCGTGTACATGAAAGAATGAATGGAGCCATGTACCGTGAAATTTTGAGTGCAAACCTCCTTCCATCAGCAAGACCATTGAAGATGAAACTTGGCTGGGTCTTTCAGCGTGACAATGATCCCAAGCACACCGCCAGGGCAATGAAGAAGTGGCTTCGTAAGAAGCATTTCAAGGTCCTGGAGGGGCCTAGCCAGTCTCCAGATCTCAACCCCATAGAAAACCTTTGGAAAGAGTTGAAAGTCTGTGTTGCCCAGCGACAGCCCCAAAACATCACTGCTCTAGAGGAGATCTGCATGGAGGAATGGGCCAACATACCAGCAACAGTGTGTGCCAACCTTGTGAAGACTTACAGAAAACGTTTGACCTCTGTCATTGCCAACAAAGGATATATAACAAAGTATTGAGATGAACTTTTGTTATTGACCAAATACTTATTTTCCACGATAATTTGCAAATAAATTCTTAAAAAATCAGACTGTGATTTTCTAGATATGTTTTCTCATTTTGTCTCTCATAGTTGAGGTCTATCTATGATTTCAATTACAGGCCTCTCTCATCTTTTTAAGTGGGAGAACTTGCACAATTGGTGGCTGACTAAATACTTTTTTTCCCCACTGTATATATATAATTAGTTTCTCAAATACATAGAAACATAGAAGATTGACAACAGAAAAAGACCACATGGTCCATCTGGTCTGCTCTTCTATTATCACCATTTACCTTAGGACAGACACATGTTTATCCCAGGTATGTGTGAATTAACATATTTAGGTTTCCAAACTACATTTGCTGGAAGTTTGTTTTAAACCCCAACTACTCTTTCTGTGAAATAATATTTCATGATGTTGCTTTTGATCTTCCCCCCAACTAATTCAGATTGTGCGCTCTTCTTCTTGTGTTTAGTTTTTATTAAAAACACTTGCCGCATACAATTCACTGGAGGGAATCGGAGGATGGGGGTACTAGTAATAGTATTGTAAACAGTAGGCAAAGGACACTCAAGTGACTCCTCTGGCCAACCTCCCAAGTTGGGGCAATATGAAGGTGGTCTGAAGTGTAGCTGATGGTGGTGGTAGTTCCTCTAGGACACTTCCAGTTGTGAGAAGTCCTCTCCTCTCCTAAGCCAGATGATGGTGATCAGAAGGGCCCTTGATGATTGCAGGAATGAGTCAGGAGACAGTAGACAGTTGAATCAAATGATGTAACAGCACCCAATGCAGTTTCCTGTATGGGGTTCATAGTACAATAGGAATTCCACTGTAGATGATGGTAATGGTTTATCTTAGCAAGGGGATCACCAATAATGGATGTTAATTCCAGTGCCTCTTTCTCTCCACTCCAATAATACTATATTCTTGCCTCTCCTACCATATGTATGAGGGCTGATATGAGTAAGTTTCAATTGGTACCCTGCCTACCCAGAATCAAAAGTTGTCTGAAAGTTTCATTATGCTTTAAAAGCATTATAGTTAGCATTGCAGTCTTTTTGAACAATGAATGGATCACCAGGTTGGGACATGGGGTGGGGGGGGGGGCTGGTTTTTCAGAAGGTCAGTTAAAGTAAGGGGGTATAGGGTGTTTTCTAGATTTTTCTAATCTGTATTATGATGCACTTTGACCTTAACCCTGCTGTTCTGCTCGGGTTTATATGACCCGAAATGAAATTTGAGACCCTGTAGATTATTTTTCATGCGGATCTGAAACTTGTGATTAACTGACTTTTCCTCATTTGAGTGTTTTTGTTTTTTTTGTTTGTTTACTTTTTGCTACACGCTGATTGTTACACTTGTACTGTTCGGGTCAATATCAATTTTCCTGTGTACTTCATCTCATTATTCAAAAGGGTGCATATTGTAAAGTCATTTTTGATTACTGTTCATACGTTCAAAATGCTCAAGTGTATACAGGAAGAAACCCTGGAGAAAGTTGAAAAAAATCAGGGTATGCGAGTTGTTCTCGATTTGACTCATGGACTAAAAGGACAAAATGTCACATTTGACAACTTTTTCACATCCTACCAACTGGGCCAGATGTTGTGAAAAAGACAAATTACCATGCTGGGTGCTATAAGGAAAAACAAGCCAGAACTGCCGCAAGGTAACCTTAGTAAAAGAGAAGTGTAAAGTTCTACTTTTTACTTTACTGGAGATACAACAGTTGTGCCTTATGTTCCCCAAAAAAATAAACAGGTAATTCTAATGAGCACAACGCACCATGAAAATGCAATAAGTAAGCGAGAAGACAAAAAGCCGGACAATGATTTTAGATTATAATGCCACAAAAGGGGCAGTTGATACACTACATCAAGCAATATCAACATACACATGCAAACGCAAAACTAATCATTGGCCAATGATAAAGTTTTGCAATATTCTGGATGTTTCGGCATACAACGCATTTGTTTTATGGAGAGAAATCGACCCCAATTGGAACAGAAATAAGCTGCATAAAAGAAGAATGTTTATTTAAGAATTAGGAAAATCCCTAGTTAGGCCATATATCGAAGCCAGAAAAGTAAACCTCAGAAGTGAAGGAGAAGCCGCCATTGTGAAGAATGTCCAGTAGCATGCTCAAGAAAGAGACTCCACGGCCTCCACCAGCACATCTACCAGCCAAAAAAGGAAGAGATGTAGCTTCTGTCCATCTTCTTGTGACAATAAAACAAATCTGACATGTGCTGGGTGTGCAAAATATCTTTGTAAAGGACATGTGTTTTAGTATTGTGCTCAGTGTAAAAATTAATGAACCTGGTCAAACTTTTTATAGATAAAAAAGAAAAACTGAATTTTTTCGTTATTTTTCATTTGTTGTTTTATAAAATATGTTAAAGACAAAGTTATATTTAGTTAGATTTAAAGTTATAGTAAATTAAAATAAGCATGTTTATTTGTGTGCAGAATGCTATAAAGCGAACATAATTGCAAACAGCCCGTGCAACCTTTTTCTGAAAAAAATAAATAAAAATTAAGTTTTAATTTCATTTTTCATTTGTTTATGTTCAACTATGTTCACATACAGTTAAATAATGAAATAGGTATTAAAAAAAAACACAGTAGCTAAAATCAACATTTTAATAGGTCGGGTCATATTGACCCGAAACAGTACAAGTGTATAGTAAATGCGAACAGTACAGCAAGGTTAAATGCTATTCATTTTAAGAAACAAAATCTATCTCATATTTATTGTGGATTCTGTGAACAGTGTTTTACAAAATAACCAAGACGCTATTATCATAATTAGAGAACAGCAATGACTTTAGCACAGAGAAAGATTACAAGTACATTTTCTGAAGGTTACAAGTCAAAAATTAGAAGAAAGTGTACAGACTTTTGCTTTGACTTCAGCACATCTTTGGGCACAGAACATCACTAGTCTTTCACACTGCCCTGGTATGATTTTGGTCCATTCTTCCAGTCTCTTCCACAGTTTGACTGTAGTGGGTTTCTTGGCCATAACTTTGTTGCCAAAGATTTTCCAGAGGTTTTCTGTTCGGTTTAGATCAGGACTCTGGGCTGGCCATTTCAATATTTCAATGGTTTCAGTTTCAAGGAACTGTTTTACCTGTTTTGCTGTGTGACAGGACATTGTCCTGCAATGAAAATTGCTGGCTGATTGAGTGATGAACACAGGGAAGGAACCATAAGTTGTTGAAGGTTTTGATAAACATTTCCATTCGATCTGCCATGTAGCTGTATAAGAGACCCAATTCCTGCTGCTCAAAACATTCCCCAAACCATGACACTTGCTTGTCCACTTTTCACTGACTTCTTTACACACTTTGGGTTCAGTCTTTACCCAGTTTGACAATGAACATACTGTTTCCCATCAAATAAATTAAACTTGCTATCATCACTGAAGTCAACTTTGGACCACTTTTGCCCTGTCCATACAACACCCTCCTTCATAAAGGTTAATCTAGGCATTAGATTATTTCTGCTAGTAAGAGGTTTGGTCCCATCGGAGTGAGCTTTCAGTCCAAATTCTCTTAAACCTGGAGAGACTTGTGACAAGACAGATCCTTACCCAGTTGTGCTGAACTTTGAAATTCCAGCTGCAGTGTTGAATCGATTACCCATTGAGATTCTCTGCATTATCCTGCCTTCTCTTGCTTTTGTATTTCGTGGACAGCCAGCCTTCTTGGGGGACATGAATGAGTTTGTGAAATTGTAAAGATCCAATATTGTAGAAATCACAGTTTTGGAATGACTAGCTTCTCTTACTATGGCTGATATGGTCATCTCTTCGGCTTTTATCTGGGCAACCTGCCGACAGAGGGTTTCAGTCACTTTAGAATGGCTCACCATCTTGAAAAGTCAGTGAAAACTGGAAAGTTAGGCTACCAATTATATTGGGGTTGTCAGATGATTAAGGAAGTTAGCACTGGGTGCCAGATTAACACCAATAACTGTGAGGTATCTGAAAGTGTTCTCTTATTTTCATTAGATTTCTTTTTCAAATATATCACTGAAGTTTTTTATAGTGTGCTTCAGAATATATATATAACTCATGAAAAATGTTTTTACTCCTGTTTGGATAATTTTATATAGGAGTACACAGTGACCTTTTTACTTCTGTTTGGATAATTGTATATAGGACTACGCAGTGACCTTGACACTTAGGAAATTGTATGTTCCGTGGTTTTGATCTCCAGTGTAGTTTCCAATACAGGGCACAAATGTGAATGATGTAGAACTTTACAGGTTAGACAGTGCATTAAAAAAGCAAAAGTCCATCTGGCACTCAGGTCTGTGATCCATAATTTTCCCAAATAATTCAGAAGAGCCAGGAGATGCTAAGTGAGTACTAAAACAGGACTCTCTGACATCTTAATAATAAAACAATCATTGACCTTGTCATCAGAGAGATACTGGAAAGTCTAGAACACTTGGCATCTGTCGGACAAGTCTGCTTAATAATTTAATCCCAGAAATGAGTGTTGAAGTGAAAATGTCCATGTATTAAGAAAAACTGGAGCACAAGCAGAATCTTGAGGTGTGGAAAGAGAAGAGCACATGATGGTATTACTGCTATTATCAGTTTTTAGTGTTCATAGTCACATGTTCATCACAAACTGTGTCAGGACAACTATAAATAATATAAAATGAGTAATTTTAGCACTAGAAATTTACATTCTGGTTTATACAGTAGTTTCCTGTATTATCAGTCATAATATCTATCTATAGCTACATCTGTATCAATTTTTAGCATACTAGTACAGATGGATATCATAAACATACAGTGAAGATAAGGAATTGCTGATACTATAAATCACCCAAATAGAGTGAATTAATAAGTGTAGTTTATATACATATCCTTCCCACCATCAAATATTATATTAATTGTATAGATCATAAAAGCTACAAAACTTTCCATTTGCATGCTGTAGAAAATACACATCAGTTAAGCATTATGACAATTATTGTACTTACATAGTATAGTGCCACCTGGTGTTCAAATTTATAGCAATGTGCACCTCCACATAATAAGCTGCTTGCTGGTGGACATGCACAATTAGTCTCTCTCTCCATAATCAGTCAGTAGAAATACCTGTCTGCACTTCTTATCAGAGAAAAAAACAGAGAATGCAACCAAGGGTGACGCTTATAAGCAAAAAGTGATGAAAGAATAATTTTAAGGCTAGAAACACCATAGTTATTGTTAACCCTATGGTGCTATGTACATTTAATGTCAACCGATGGACTAGCATAATACACTGCGATACTGAAGTACTGCTTGGTATTTTTGCAGTAATCAAGTAACACCACTGTCAAGTCTCTTATTGTGACTTACATTTTATTTTTAAAAAGTGAAATATAAATATTAAAAATGTATATAAAAATATATATAAAAATAAAAACAACACAAAGAAACTTTTAAGAAACTACACATAATTGGTATCAGTGTAGTGGCAACATATTCCAGAGACTAGGAATGAGTGAAGGGGTTCATAACAATATGGGTTCATTACGAATTTTTGGAAAATCTGGGGCTTCACCGAACCTGAAATTTTCACCACCAGCCATGAATAATTATTATATTCTAGGGCAGTGATGGTGAAACTTTTAGAGACCAAGTGCCCAAACTGCAACCCAAAACCCACTAATTTATTGCAAAGTGCCAACATGGCAATTTAACATTAATACTCTGAAGATCCACAATTGTGGACAGTTATGGACCCGCAAAATACGGACGTATAAATGGAGCTTTACAGAGCTTTCAATAGTACAAACAACCTTGTACTGAAAGGTAGAAGTTTGCTGTTGGTATACTTTTGAACAATTAATTCTCATTATTTACATCGCACAGGATCTGTTTTACAGTAACCATGCAATATTATTGCAGCCTATACTAATATCATGTCTGCTATAAAACAGATAATGTGTGATATACAGTTGTGCTAAAAAGTTTACATACCCCGGCCCCAGCAGATTTTTTGCCCTTTTGGCCTTTTTTCAGAGAATATGAATGATAACACAAAAACTTTTTCTCCACTCATGTTTAGTGGTTGGTTGAAGCCATTTATTGTCAAACTTCTGTGTTTTCTCTTTTTAAATCATAATGACAACCAAAAACAGGCGCAAATGTCACAAAGAATCTCGCCTTCAATACGCCAAACAGCACAGAGCCTTAAAACTTCTGGAACAAGGTAATTTGGAGTGATGAGACAAAAATTGAACTTTTTGGCCACAACCATAAACGTTACTTTTGGAGAGGTGTCAACAAAGCCTTATGATGAAAGGAACACCATGCCTACTATAAAGCATGGAGGTGGATCACTGATGATGTGGGGATGTGTGAGCTTCAAAGGCACAGGAAACTTGGTCAAAGTTGAAGGAAATATGAATGCAGCACGTTATCAGCAAATACTGGAGGCAAATTTGCACTCCTCAGCCAGGAAGCTGCGCATGAGACGTACTTGGACGTTCCAACATGACAACGATCCAAAACACAAGGCCAAGTTGACCTATCATTTGCTACAGCAGAAGAAAGTGAAGGTTCTGGAGTGGCCATCTCAGTCTCCTGACCTCAATATCACTGAGCCACACTGGGGAGATCTCAAGCGCGTAGTACATGCAAGACAGCCTAGGAATTTACAGGAACTGGAGACTTTTTGCCAAGAAGAATGGGCAGTTTTACCATCTGAGAAAATAAAGAGCCTCATCCACAACTACCACAAAAGACTTCAAGCTGTCATTGATGTTAGAGGGGGCAATACATGGTATTAAGAACTGGGGTATGTGAACTTTTGAACAGGGTCATTTTGATGTTTTTGGTTGTCATTATGATTTAAAAAGAGAAAACACAGAAGTTTGACAATAAATGGCTTCAACCAACCACTAACCATGAGTGGAGAACAAGTTTTTGTGTTATCATTCATATTCTCTGAAAAAAGGCTAAAAAACCCAAAAATCTGCCAGGGTATGTAAATTTTTTAGCACAACTGTAAATAGTAAAGGGACCCCACACAGTAAAATTTGCCCCACAGTGGCCCCCATGCGGTACAATCTTCTCCACAGATGCCCCCACGAAGTACAATGTGCTCTACAGTGGCCACCAGACAGTACATTGTGCTCCACAGTGGCCCCCACATAGTATTATATGCTCCAGAGTGACCCCCACACAGTATTATATGCACCACAGTGGGACCCCACACAGTATAATATAGTCCACAGTAGGCACCGACACAGCATAATATGCTACTTACCTGCACTCCCACAAAGAGCAGGTAAGTAGTGTGCTCCTTCTTCTTCTTCTTGACAGTGCAGGCGCTGAAAAATTGCATCATTGCGACTGCGTCAGGGCAGAGGTCACACTCTGCTGTCAGTGTAAGCCACGGACCCGTGGCCTACACTGACAGTTTTCAGCAAGAAGCACTTGTTCGTTAACGGGGAATCCTGTCTCGGATTCCCCATTAGTGAGCGATCAGGGAGTCTGCATGGGGCGACAGTGCACATGCCAACAGAGAGGGCTCTGAGTGCCCCCTCTGGCATGCGTGCCATAGATTTGCCACCATGGCTCTAGAGACACTTCAGACCCCAGGATATAATAAAGGTAGGTCCAGTAGAGAGTCAGGAAAATAAAAAACAGTCATACTCAACTACCGGCACATCTCGTGGACTCCCACATGGTGTCTGGTGCTCATTCATGGGCATCTTTGGTCTGCTACTGGCATCTTCCAGCTCCAGGGGATGGCTAAGATCTGTGATTGGTCCTCAGTGGTCATGTCTTTGTCATGCATCATTATTTCAGTGGGTCTCATGAGGCTGGAAGAGAAGCAAAGACTCCCATGAAGGAGTACCAGACGCTGCAAGAGGGGTAAGGAAAGAAAAGTATGACAATTTATGATTTTTCCACACCTCCTTTGGACCACAGCTTAGTGTACTCTGGTATCTGAAGAGACCCCAGAGTATAATTAGTATATATAATAACAAGTTTGGACTGAAGTAAATCTGGCGGGTGAACCTGAGGAATATTTGTGAAACAAATCTTGCAAGATTCACCCAGGTATCAAAAACACTTAACTGCGGTAGATAACAGGTTTTTTTAGATGTCTATTGTAGCACATAGAAAAGTAATCTATAACAGCAACTATAACAACTGGTCTGTAATACCTCATCTTCAGCAGCACAATTGTGGGTATATTTATATGACTGACTTTCTGTGGGTGATATGTTATATGGTTGCCTGTCTTTAAGTTATGTTGATGTTGTTGTTAATAAAGTTAACTGAAAACTGCCTTCCATTAGTGTGACTGACTGCCTTTCATTTGGGTGGCGAGCCTTCAGCCCTGGGAGCACTGCTCTTGCTTGTCAACTAGAATGCATAAGGCTTCAAAGTTGTTTCTCTACAAATCTACAAAAGTCACATACATATCAAAGGTATTATGTTTACTCTGTAAGGCTACATTCAGACAACAGTGAATACTGGCAGCTTCAATTTCCCTGTCAGTGAATGGAGGCTATTCACATGACCGTTATTTTGACCATCTGTTGTCATGGACTGTCAAAATATAGGTCATGTCCTATTTTTGCCCGTTTTCACGGATCCCTCCATACACTGATGTATGGGGGATCTATGAAAATGGGTTCCCCTCGGGTGCAAGACAATTGTGAAAAATTTTACTTTTTTCTTGGTCGCCTCTTTTGTGTGAATCTAGCCTAACACTGTGTTGGCTGTTGAATATGCTTGAGGGAGGTGGTAAACTATAAATTGATGGAGGATTACCTCTGTAATAGGCTAAAAATTTTAGTAATTTCTAAAATAAATAGATTTGAAATGACTAAAACTAGCATAATAAAGTAAGTTACAATAAACTCTTATTGGTAAAATACTATATTGGTTGACCATCACAAAACATAGAACATATTTGGCAAGACCGTAACTGTTAAAAACACATAATAAAAGGAACACAGTATTTTTAGTGATTGATAAATGGTGTAAATTTTATTTAACAATCTGGGTCTAATTATTATATTAATTTACTGAATACCATAACTGACACCAAGTTTAGTCAATTTCAGTTCTTCAATGGATGCATTCACAGGACTAAAAAATGGACCTTACAATTTTTTTTTTCTTTGAGACAGACTACTGCACATTTTAAGCACATGTATACTAGAAAAGTGTATGACATCCTATTTTCTATACAAATAAATTAAGTCATGAAAAACAGAATACCTATTGAATAATTATGTTGAACAGCCACAAACTTTCATCATAAAGCCAGAGACAGCATTGTCTCAAACCTGTATTCCCTCAAATTTCACCTGATGGCATATACCCAGCTGTCTAAAGACAGCACTGACAATAAATTATTAATGTGTTTAGGACTGCATGGGCTAGATCCTCCAACACAAGTTACACAAATTGTTATTTGAATTGGAAAAAAACTCAGGCTGGAAGGACAAACGCATTTAATTTTCCCGAAGGTTAAGGACTGCACTTCAGAATAGACTGGGACTAACTACTAACTAATATGGGCAATTATGAGTAACATGTATAAATCTCTTAAATTAAGATTTTACAGGCTTTATAAACATAAATCTGAAGGGTCAGCTTGAAAATTATAAAAGACCTGATAAAAAGAAAAAAAAAAAAAAAACATAATAAAAACAGCCAAAGGAAGCAAAACAAATCCCCCCCAAAAAAAATGTAAAGGAAGACAAATAACTCTGCAAGAACAAGCTTCTACATTTTTGCAGAGTTAGCAGCTGCACACGATCGTGCAGCTGCAGGATCTGGGAGCTAGCTGTCATTGACAGCCAAGTCTTGAAAGAGAAGGCATGGATGGTTTGTTACCATTCCTGCCTTCCCAATTGCTGTATACACAGCACTCAATGAGCTGTGTATACAGTTGTGTGCCATCCCTGCCTGGTGGTCATGTGATTGCTGGCTAGTGGGTACCTGTTGGAGCTGCTGGAACCTAGAGGACCCAGTACCTGCCAGACCAGACAGTGGCAGTGGACACTGGAGCACCGGGGATAGGTGAGTACGAGTATAATTTTTTTTTTATGTATCAGCTTTGCCAGCCTCCTGCCCAATACTGTAATTGCCAGACAATTCCTTTAAGAATTGCCATCTAAGGGGAGGCATAAGAACTGTGAATCTATGGAATAGCACAACTCAGGTGCTGGTCACAGCAGCAATAGCTTATAGCTTCAGTCCTAAATGATTTCTTACAGCAAAATAACATTGATGCTTATATAACTGTATAGAATTCTTGTTTACCTCACCCCTTCCCTTATCCATATTTTTTTTCCATCCTTTGATTGAACCTGCTCTCCTGTCTCCTCTCCCCTCTACTTTGTGGTTTCAGTGATGGTTTGTTGGGGGACTTAGCCTGTTTGATGTACAGCTCACTCCTGAGATGAACAGTGTGCTTTGTTAATTGCAATTGTAAATCTCTGGATTTACATATAAAGACAACAATTGATCAAGCCCTGCTCTAACCCTTATCAGAGCTAAGCAACTGAGAGCACTTTGGAGAGAGAGAGAGAAAAGAATATATGTGACCACAGAGGTGGTGAGCGGGCCCACCCTGTGGTCGCTGCAAACATCAGTACCCCCTTCAACAGTTGCAATACATGGCAGAACAGGAAACATTTAGCTCCCTGCTCTGCCACTCTGTAAGGCTCTATTCAGATCATGTTTTTACATCCATTTAGCACTTCCATTTAACACATGTAAAAAACGGATGCAAACAGATGGTCTGAATGGAGCCTAACTTGCAAGCCGCAAGATACCTCAGGTCTGTGACTTACAATGTTCCATGACTACAAGCAGGATGTCTGCTTCCTAGAGTAAGTGGGCACAATACTATACTATAAGTACCACATTTTATAAGTGCCATATTATATAATAATAATAATTTTACACATTACATATCAGAGTGTACACGAACAGACAG
Organism: Leptodactylus fallax; assembly: GCA_947044405.1. Lineage (NCBI taxonomy): Eukaryota > Metazoa > Chordata > Amphibia > Anura > Leptodactylidae > Leptodactylus > Leptodactylus fallax. The sequence goes on from CAMRHE010000166.1 coordinate 2,921,526, forward strand.
TATTAGAAATTACAATGTGACAAAGAAATTAACATATTAAACAATAGGAGTGAGGGCTCTGTTCGCAGGAGCTAACAATCTATGAGGAAATAGGGAGACTCAAGGCTTGTTTGCTGCAATGGTCCAGCCATCTTGTAATAAATAAGGTCATATAACTGAAGTTGTATGAGACAATTCACCAGCTGAGGGCTCATACCTAATAATTATAATAATAGAAATCATATTATAAGTGGCATTATAACTGATATAAAGATGCATCTTTTATATGAGGGAGTCTTATTAATATTAGGGGTATTATTAATATAAGGGGGCAGTATTTATGTCAGGGGCATCGAGGGGGCAATCGGTCAATATTAAATACGGTGGTACTTGGTATTATTTTAAGGGGTTGCAGGGTAGTGACCTACAGCAGTGAAGAAAAATAGCTGGGTTGCTATGGAAACATGGAGTGCAGCTGTGTGCATGTGGCTGACAATGCCTTGTCAGATTGGAGACAGGCTTGGGTCTGCTGGGTTGTTTCAGCAGCTCGCTGTAGTCTGTGACATAACTTGTCAGATTGGAGATGGGCTTGGGTCTGCTGGGTTGTTTCAGCAGCTCACTGTTGTCTGTGACATACCTTGTCAGATTGGAGATGGGCTTAGGTCTGCTGAGAGTTTTCATTAACTCAAGCAGCAGCCATGCGTTTTGCTGCAGGGGGCTTGAGTAGTTTAAAAACATTTCAATTTATAAGAATGCTGACATGCAGTATGGCAGTCTAGTCAGTGGCGTAAATACCGGGGTAGCAATGGTAGCGGCTGCCACAGGGCCCGGCACATGATGTTTTTTTTTTTTAATAGGCCATTACCTGCTGGTGTAACACCAGCAGGTAATGGGTCCTATTTACTTACGATCGCTGCTCTTGCTCATGGCCACCTGTGCTTCACCTTCTGCGAAGGCGGCTGTGAGCAGGAGCGGGGATCGGTAAGTAAGGCCGTGAACCCCACAAACACTGCTATCATTATACTTTGTGGTCTTTTCAGACCCCAGAGTATAATGAGCCGAGGCCCAGAGGAGTAGAGGGAACATAAAAAACACTGTTACTTACCTCTCCTGCGCTCCAGCAGGCTTCGGGCCTCCTTGATGACGTCCCAGATGTTGGTGGGCCAGTCCGACATCATTATGCATCGCGACGGATGCCTGGCTCATGTGACATCTGGTCCAAAATTGAAGAGGGAGTGCGCATACTATATGAAAGGGCCACTATGATGGCGTAATAATGTGTGCAGGGGCCACTATGGGGCATTATAATGTGTGCAAATGTGAACTTATATTGGCTGATACACGTGATATGACTGAATATTTAAGGACCTGCAAACTGCTATTGACTAATACAGGTCATAAATAGCTTAGTTGCTATGGAAACCTGTGTGCCTGAGGAGACTAAGCGCCTGCGAGCTTCTATTGGCTGATAAGGAACATGTGACCGTGTGTATAGCAGTTGGAATATGAGTGAAAGACTTGCAGGCTTGTATTAGCTAATGCAGGTAATTTTTTGAGAATACTGTATCTCAGGAATGGTACGTCCTAGACAGCTGAGACCCAATCTAAAATCTTCCCGGACACCTGATGTACCTGTGTACCAAATTTGGTGAGGATCAGCCCAGTCGTTTGAAGAACAGACAGACAGACAGAAACTCATTTTTCTATATATAAGAGATATTTTATTATTGTGGTTTAAAGCAGAGTTGGGACTTTATGTAGATGAGGACAATGTGGGTTGGGTGCCTGGAAAAGTGAGGAGCCAAAGATCTCTGCGTTGCAAATGTTACAGAAACAAGTCACAGCTGGAAAGTGGTCAAAGGGGTCTGGATTGGAAAGACAGGAAATGTGAATTATTACTGTCAGAGACGTCACCTGTAAGTCACAAATGTTTCCTACACTGTAGTTACCTAAATGGTCTGAAGTGCCCTGAATAGAGCTGGTATCTACCACTATACGGTCACCATATAGTGATAATGTCAGTATTTCTGAGTTCTGTGTTTGCACCCCACCATTCTGAGCCCCCCACCTTCCCCCCGTGCTGAACCCCTAGCTATGCCTCTGGGTGACAAGGAACAGAAACTGATGTCATCAGCCCGACCACTACAATTAGATATCAGAGTTGGTCTGAAATCTGGGCACCAACCTGTAGACACTGAGAAAAAATAGAGCAAGATAGATAAAATATAAAGCATTGGGTAAATAAATATGATCCTTTAGATGAGAATACCACTTTAGGCCGGGGCCCCACGTTGTGTAAATGCCGCGATTCGCCCGCAGCGGAAACACTGCAGAAAAAATCACGGCGTTTTACAGTCAGAGCAAAGTGGATGGGATTCTAGTGAATCCCATGCCCACTTTGCGTAAAAAACGCGCTGCGGACACGTGGCGATTTCCAAAATCGGCACTGTTTTGGAAATCGCAGCATGTCAATTATACTTACGGAAACGACGGCAGTTTCCCCATAGATATAATTGAAGCAGAAAGTTCGCAGAGGAAAACTCTGCAAACTTTCTCTCTAAAGCGCTGTGGGAAGAACCGCGATGCGATCCCACTGCGGTTTTTCCCGCAGCGCTTTTTTGCTACGGGACGCCACGTGGGGCCTTAGCCTTAAGTTCCAAGGACTAGCATTTTGATGGTACCTTTATCATATTTATAGAAATAAATTATACACATTTATATCTTTTCAATAATTTTTTTATTACTTTAACTAATAAGAAATAAAAAAATGAAGCAGCTAGCAAAAAGCCTGGATTAAAAAATATTGTACTGTTCACAGTTGCTATGCAGCCATGTCTACATGGTTACTAACTAATAACACACCTTGTTTAGTCTAATCCTGCAGTTATATACTTTCTTCAATCTGTCCCCTAGTACTAAGACATCAAGGAATTATGCAAAGAGTAGCCTAAAGGGTACTTGCACATATGGGGCTTTTTTTTTTCAAAAAAAAGCATTGCATTTTTAGCTGGTTGGTTTGTGCAAAAAATATTGCAGCCAGATGTTACATGTAATTCAATTGAGTATTATTATTATTATTATTATTATAACTCAATACGCTTTTTTTTGCACTTTCATGGCATTATTTTGATCCTTGGCGTTTTGTTTTTTTAAAAATAATAGCGTGTTATATCTCTTTTATGCATTATCCTTTAGAATTCTCTATAGGACACAAAAGCGCCTAAAATAATACATGTCAAATTGCGATCAAAAAAGCCACCACAAAAAACACATGCAAAAAAAGTATGAATTTCATATAAGCCCAGTTTGCAGTATTAGCAAGTCTTTCTAGTTTGCTACACTTCAATGATATGACCCATTTGGCAGTTCTGTTTAGATACTTTGCTACTTTACAAGTCTAGAGAAGATGGTAGTTAATATTATTATTGTTATAGAGCCATTTCACAATTCATCAAAGTATAAAAAGCTCAAGCAGTACACCCTTGTTTTATTAGCAGTTTTCTAAGGAATGTCATACAATCAATATTGTTAACATAAAGAACTCATTATGGCCAATAACACATTTATTATAATGACAATCTCAAAACCAATACTTTGAACACTTCAGTGCAGTAAAACACTTACATTTTATTTCTCCATACTGCATCATATTTAAAAATGTGTAGTAGTTCCTCTCATTTGTGGATGGCCTCCAAGAATGTTAACCCCAACAATATTTTGTCTATAATTTAACATGACTTGCCTTTCTTCTGATTGAAATAATGCTCTGGATTGATATCATCCATCTTCATGAGCTGATGAAACCTATTATACATCAAGTCCACATCACATCTACGGTGATCCATGAGGAGGTTGTATTGACTTGCCATAAATAATACTGTAAGTATATCATAATCTAAATGATTACTTAATTGGATGAAATATGTCCAAATGCAAAGTTTAAAAACTTAGTTTTCTGTCATTGACATGAAAGAAAAGAATATAAAGATTTAACTGTGCTAGATAGAAGATCACTTCCCATGGGCACACCACAAACACCATAGTAGGCAGGGATAGGCTGGCTACCTGGCAATTCTGGCAAATGACAAATAAACTCAGTAGGCTTTCCTGACATTAAGGTTTCCAGAAACATAGGGTGCAATCCTGTTGCTTAATCATTCCATACTGGAAAAAAAAAAAAAAAAAAAAAAAAGCATCAGGGGCCCTAATGTCCAAGGCCCTGTGGCAGCCGCTACGGACAAACCTTTAACTTTAGCAATAAAATAATTGGATGCATCAAAAGAGGCATAGATGTTCATAAACAGAACATAATTTTGCCTTTATACAAATCCCTAGGTAGCCCATACATGAAATAATGGCCCAGATTTACTGACAGAATATGGCAGTCTGAAAATGTACTAGATTTATATCACTGGCTGATGCTGGATGTTAATCTGGCATATATTTATACTGTTTAGTCTAAATTTATACCTCCTTTTAGTTGGCTTACTTTGAGGCAGAATTTTACAACACAATTGTGGTGCACTTTGGAGCACACACGACATACCCACATTTCTGAGAAGCTGTATCCACATATTTAGCAACTCAGAAAATTTTTAGTTCAAATTAGATGCCCCAAGATGCGCTCAGTTGTTCCAAAATGTGCCTAAAATTGCACCACATTCATAAGAGTCTAGTTTTCGCCAAAATAGTAAATATGGACCAATGTGTACAATTTTGGAGACCTCTGTGTAAGCAGGTACAGAGAAGGGCAACCAAGGTTATAAATGAAATGGGTGGATTGCAGTATTTTTAAACCTAAGCCTGTAATCTTGACAAGGGGGTATTCTTTATGTCTATACCAAAACAGGATTCATAGTTGATGATGATGTTGTCTACAGAACTTTCTTCCATAAGGTATCGTGATGGTTGATTCATCAAACAAGTTCCAGAGGGACCTAGACGTCTTTCTTGAAATTGAAAGAAAATATAACAATTTCATGGATTTCTTCTGATGACCATACTTGAATTTGGAAAGGAATTACCACCCTAATATAGGGTAATTGGTATCTGGCATTATAAATTAGACTTGATGAACATTGGTGCCTTTTTCCAAGCTTACAACTATATAAAGCTGTGTACACATATGTACTAGCACTTCCTTTGACCTGCTCTACTATAGGAGCAGAGCAAAAAAAATAACCAGAGCACAAAATATTCAATGTGGTCCGTCAGAGAGACCGGAACTTAAAGGGATTCTATCATTGGAGAAACATGTTTTTAACTGAAGCCATGTTGGAATAGCCTTTATAAAGGTTATTCTACTCCTACCCTTACTTTGCTTCCGTCATTTGTCCAAAAAAACATTTTATTCTTATATACAAATGATGCTCATGGAGCACAGTGGGCATTCCTCCTGTGCTCCAAGCACACCATCGTCATCCCCACAACCCACCTCCAGCGCTACTTTTTCATGCCCCCTGCATCTTCTGTTCTCCTCTGAAAGAAAAATGGGCAACGAAGCATGCGCAGTCGGCCCTGCCACTTCGGGTTCAGGCAGAGCTGACTGCGCATGCTCCGTTGGCCATTTTTCTTTAGTTTCTTACACCAGCGTACTGCAGAGTAATGGCCGACGGAGCATGCGCAGTCTGCTCTGCCTGAACCCGAAGTGGCAGGGCCGACTGCGCATGCTCCTTTGGCAATTTTTCTTTCGCAGGTGAACTGAAGAAAATGCAGGGGGAGTGAAAAAGTAGTGCAGGAGGCGGGTTGTGGGGACGACCATGGTGTGCACCCTGTGCTCCATGAGCATCATTTGCATATGAGAATAAAACTTTTTTTGGACAAACGGCTGCGAGGAGAAGAAAAGTAAAGGTAGGAGTAGAATAGCCTTTATAAAGGCTATTCTAAGGTGGCTCCAGTTAAAAACATATTTCCCCAATGAAAGAATCCCTTTAACCAAAGAAAATAATGTTATTTTATTCAACATCTTTAATGGAATCTGTAAAAGAGAGTCTAATGCAGATGTGCACACAGAATAACTATGCAACCATGTATATATCACATTGCACCACAGGTTTTTTTTATCATCAGTGCATAATACTAATATGTCTGTCAGGGATATGTTTTTTTCTTTGATTTTCTCCAAATAAAATCCCGTTGACAAAATGACTGTTTCTCATTTATCCCCTATGTGTTCATTATAACGTACTTTAGCAAATAAAAGTATTACATTACAGTGCTTTCCTATAGTGAGTTTCCTATAGACATCTGTCATTTTTTTCTCTTCATTTTAAAATTCTCCCCAGAACATACCAGTATTAACTATTGCTAAAAATATCACAAAGCATTTCCTTTCCAAAGTATAAAAATATAATTTTTTTGGTAGAAAGGGTCCAAAAACTCAGCCTTAACATAGTGATTTCTCCTGTATACACATGATATAACTTTTCAGTCTAGATAGAAACAAGCATTACCTCTCCCCGCTTGACAGTTTTCTTTCTCTGCATCCATTGTTATCTTCTCCACGCACATTATTATGGTTGTTTTGGAGATTTCTAGATAGGAAATTCAACCTCATTCCAACCTACAGTATTGTCAATATCTGTATTTCAGGCAACAATATAAGGCAATTTAGATCTTAAAAATGATAGATTTTGTGATTGTTTCAATACAGTATATTACTCTCAACATGACATAAATATGAGACAGAGAGCACCGTGGATGTTGTAGAACTTCTTTATGGGAAAAAGCCCTGGTGCTAGTCAACTTAGGGATATGAAGGTTATAGAAAAACCAACAGTATCTGCCTAAGTGTTTGAAGTTATTCTTCACTCCTATTAAAAGTTATGATGTAACTCCCTGTGCATATTAAGTGAATGTTGGGATCTCCTGTACAGAGGTCAACCATATAATAGTGGTTATGTGCTCACTTCTTCCACTTATTTTTTATGATATACCATGATCATTGTTGTTTTCTATACTGACTCACGTGGACATAGAAGATGTGTTTTTCCTGACTGACTAAAAGTTTGCTTTCCACCTCTCTTTATACTGTCTTACTCCTTGTTTAATCTACTTTCTAGCACTTAAGGCTGGACTGCCAGATGGGCCAGGTTTCTCAATCCTGTCTCCTGTACTATACTTTCTGCAAACTCACATCCCCTACTGCTCCTGTCTGAGCCAGCCACTGGACACCTTTCCCCATATCTATCTATCTATCTATCTATCTATCTATCTATCTATCTATCATCTCCCTCATACCTATCGCTCTAATATCTCTGTATCTCACATCTATCCATTTCATATCTATATATCTATGTAACATTATTTATTTTAGTCTTTTTATATATGCATATACATATTTCACCTGATAAATTCTCCAGCACCCAGGCACATAGAAAAAAAAATTGAGACTTTTATAATAATATAAAAAGCCGCAGGAGACGCGGGCACAAAACTGATACTGACTATGTGTTTTGGACATACAGCATGTCCTTATTCATGGCACAACAAACATACATTAAAAGCACTATTATATATGTGAACCCACCAATGATAGTACGTTCAACCAATCACATTTAAAACAATTGAAATGCAAAAAAAAAGCACTAGGATACATACATTATTTTGTATACAAATTTACTAAATAATACAACCAAAAATAAATGGTTTAAAAACAACAGTATTTGTTAGAAAAATAACAATGCTAAATAAATATGAATTATCATGAACAACAAGAGGGAAAATATAACAGCATGTTATAGCATTAAAATGTCATATACATTATTTAATATATAAATATTCATTTATAGACATGTATGTATTAATAATGAAGTATCAATTCACTCCTCAAATTTAGACCTCTAGGTTGACATTCTATCTATTTCACTCTCTCTCTATCCAGGGGTGTAACTAGCGAAGACTGTGCCCCATTGCAAACATTTGACCTTGGACCCCCCCTCCCCCACACGTCATAGAACCCCCTTTCCTGGTGCCCACATAGTAAAAGACCCCCTTTACTGGCCCCCATGCGGTAAAAAGCTTCCTTTACTGGCCCCCACATGGTGTAATACCTCATTTACACACAGGATAATGTCCCACAGTGGCCTCTCTACACAGCATAATGTCCCATAGTGGCCCCTCCACACAGTATATTGCCCACAGTCACTCCTCCACACAATATAATGTCCCATAGTGATCTCCATACAGTATAATGTCCAACAGTTGGCCCTCCACACAATACAATGTACCTAGTGTTCGTTACAAATTTTGCAACAATTTTGGGTTTGCCCAAACCCAAAATTTTGGGGTTCACCACCCACCAACTATTATTATACTCTGGGTTCTCTTCAGACCCCAGAGTATAATGATCGGAGGCCCAGGGGAGGTGAGCAAACATATGTGTTACTCACCTCTCCTGGGCTCCATCAACGATATCACAGACCACTGAAGCCTGTAATTGGCCCTCAGAAGTCATGTGGGTCATATCACATAATGACACCGGTGTTACTCATGTGAGCGCTGAGGCCCAATTACAGGGCCTCAGCAGTCTGTGATGTCATTGAAGAGGCCTGAAGACCCACACCGAAGCCCAGGAGAGTTAAGTAACACTGTTTTTTATGTCGGCTCACCTCCCCTGGGCCTCTTCTCATTATAGTCTTGGGTCTGAAGAGACCCCAGAGTATAATAATAGCAGTTTTGTTTCAAACGTCACAAAATCACCGGGTGAGGTTTGCCCTACAAATATTGTAAGTGCCATGGCCTTACTTACCGATCCCCACTCCTGCCCATGGTCACCTCCCCTACCCATTCAAACTTGAGGAGGTTCCAGAAGGCTCAAGGGGGAGCAGTGGTGGCCGTGGGCAGGAGTGGGGCTGTTAACTGCTGTTGTTATTCAGCAGGTAATGGCCTATTAAAAAAAACATGTGAAATGACATGCAATGGATTTAAAATCCAATACACAGGTCAAAATTGACCTGTCAAAATTAAAAATAGCTCATAATTAATTAGTTTTGCACGTTGACCCATGAAACTTGGTTTGTGTGAGTGCCAGATTTCCCGACCTGAACAGAGTGCAGTGAAAGGGACTCCTGGAATTATAGTTATCAATGATTCTAGGAGCCCCTGTCTCCTAGCAACATACTGTCCCATAGTGAATATGGATATGGCACAGTATGTCACTGGGAGGCAGTTATCCATGATGCTAGGAGTCCTGATGATGCTAAGAGTCCCTCTCACTGCACTTTGTTCAGGTTGAGAAATCACATGGACCGAGTTTCATGAGTGTGAAATTAGGCTTACATATAAGTGAAAGCTCCAGTGGCCCTACTGCGGAGTGTGGCTGTGCTTTGGCCACAAGTACCTTGTAACCTCACCCTAAAAGATACAATCAGCCAGAAAGCTAGTGTTTACACGGGGCAAATTTTGCTTATTCCTAGAAATTACTCTTAACAGTGGGCTATCTGCAGGTGCATCTCAATAAATTAGAATATCTTTGAAATGTTTATTTCTTTCAGTAATTAAATTAAAAAAGTGACCTCCTATATTTTCTAGATTCTTTACACACAAAGTGTTCTATTTCAAGTGTTTTATTTCTGTAAATGTTGATTATGGATTACAGGAAATGAAAACCAAAATCTAAGAAAATTTGAATATTGTAAAAAAGTTCAGTATTGTAAATTCAGTGTGTCACCTGCCAAGGTTTCCTAAGCCTTTAAATGGTCCCTCAGCCTGGTTCAGTAGGACACACAATCATGGAAGACGCTGATTATGAATTGTATTACTGAATTACTGAAATGAATGAACGTTTCAAAGATATTCTAATTTATTGAGATGCACCTGTAATAGGGCCGTAAGTATACAAAACATGTTTCACATTCATTTACCACTCAGTGAGTGGACCCATATGCTTTCAAATTCCTGGGTTGAATTTCAGGCCCAGTCCAGGCCTGATAGCACTGACATGCCCAATTATTTACTCCTCCTTACTCTCATTGTTTGTGTACTTTTTTGTGCACTTGTTGTATACTCAATGACATTAGCTCAGGGCATTACATATCGATCACACTGTCATATTATTATTTTCTTGATACTGTGTGGTGTTCTTCCTTGGGTTTCGTACTAGACTGTCACTGGATACTAAATGGCATTATTATTAACAAGAATTTTTTCACTACATCAAAAAAGGGGATTTTGATGATTTTACAGAAATTGGTCCTGTCTTTGTCAGCCAGTGCTTGAATAACTATACTGTAACAAAAATAAGTAACCTATGTAATACATGTAAAAAGCTTTATGCCATATTTTTTTCATATTGTGGATAAAAAGGGGCCTAAAATAAGTTTTACATTTGTTAATAGGAGAAACTCAGTAGTGGCAATGAACATCAGCTACATTTTAAGTCAAAGTCGGCATATAGATGCAAGTCCAAATTCTGTAACCCCTGGCAATCAGTTGTTATGGCCATGCTAACTTGGTTCTGGCCTACAGTATGACCAAGGATAATATATGTATGGTGTTTGCATGTTCTTTCTATCTGTGGTATTGTAGATTTCTTCAGAGTACTATGGTTTTCTCCATATTCCAAAAGCATACTAATAAGTTAATTGGCTTCCTATTAAATTGACCCTAATGTATATATATGTGTTTGAGATAAAGGAATTATATTGTTATTATATTATATAAATTACAATATTTCATTGTAGTATATAGTTATATAATTATATCCGTTATAATATATTATTGTTGCTGAAAACATTAAAACTTAAAGCAACGGGAAATAAATGAAATAACTCTTTTGAACAATTCAGATTTATCTATACAATTTGTTGTATACATTTCTTATACAATATGTTGAATGTTAAGAATAAATCAGCCAAATGAAATATATACATATAGTGTAATTCCAGCATACAAAGAAAAAGGATAAAAAGTTAAAAAAAAAAGTTCCAGCACAGTCAAGGAGTGAAATGCTAAATCTTTGAATGCTGGCAGTTAAGTTTGGTCAGCTGCAAGTAAAAGTAAGCAGCAGATGACTGAGGCTTTTTCAGGACATATATTTAACATGCAGCTGTGAAACAAGGAAGGAATTGAAAAGGAAACAAGTTCTGTTAAAGTCATTTCACATTTGAACTGACTTTCTATATATTCAGAATGTTTATGTGGGTATTTTTCTGTATTTGTAATTTAAGTAGAGTATTTTGGAAACTCAAACAACTGATCCAGATTATCCTTGAAATAATTTACAAAGTACTTTTAGCAAAAGAGTTTTACTCCTTTCATATGATGACACTTGTAATCTAAGTATTCCATATATTTTTATGGTTTTTCCAGTCTCTGTAATAGGTATAGTAATGTCTACACTGCTCATAGCAGTAGCATTCTTATTGCTTCCCTAGTGCGCTACAAAACTCAAAATATTCAGTTTATGAATCCAACGCCGCTTGAAATGGAGAAAACTATCCAACTGTAACGAGATTTTTAACCGAGGTAAGGCCATTGTATTGGTGAATAATACATGCCCACATGATATTCAAATAGAATAACAGCATATTGAATCATGTTCTACTGCAGAAACACATCATTGAGTCAGGACACTGACTAAACACTATTAGTATGGTAGATGCGATCTATTATGCTGGCCTTTATGTTAACTGCTATGCTGCACTCAAAGAGAAAACTTGAAGGACAATAACAAAGCAGAAGGTAAAGTCAAGGAATATTGCAGATGGACAGGACAACAATAATGGACAATAGAACAGCTGACAGTCATTGTGACAGCAAAAAGTACAAATGTGTGAATTACTGAGTGGCAGAATTAATATTTATAGTTATTTTAATGGCAAGGACAAGATTAAGGTGAGTGAATGTTAAAATATAGCATTGAAATGAAATATAAATACCATGACTTTGATGATGATAGCAACGGAAGGAGCATAATAATATATGCAAAAGGACAAAGAAGCAATTACTTGAAAATAAAAGTATACTTAAAAACAGTCATTTGACCTGTTATTGCTAGTTTTACATAACCCAGCTCTAGGAAACTTTAAGGTCCAATTTGAATAAGGCAGTTGAAAAAGCTGATATTATTCTCGTATTTAGGAAACGTTAGTGGAACTAGTAAGTAGAGAGACAGAATAGTATAAAAGTGTTCTTAAACCTCTCCTGGATATGTGAAACTTACCATTCAGACCACTGACACCCATAAACAAAAGGCTGTTTATTGATCCGTGGTTATTATCTGTACCTGACGAAATCCATCTCAGCTTATTGCTGAATCTACATTAAATAGACTGTGAGGAGAACTCCTCACAGGAAAAAGGTACAATTAACATAGAAACTTTTTGAGGCCATTAGGGACAATCTAACCAAGTGTGCCTCTTTGTTTATACTTGTACTATGTTTACTCCTTGTATTATGTCCTCGCTGAATGACATCATAAACTGACCCAACAAGAAAAGATTGTCATCTGCTATTAAAGTTGTCAAGGGTTGCTTGCAGCTTGGCAAACATATATAAATACCACATTTATAGTTACCTAACTTGATATAACAAGCAAAACTATGTTTAAAAAATAGTGGTGATTTATTATGACAGCAAGAAGTCATGTATGAAGTAGGGATAACATAGAAGTGTAAATTCCAACAAAAGTAATTGCCCAAATTTACTGTATCTAAATTTCAGGAGGGAATTGATAGAGTAGAAAATAATAAAACTTCACTTTTATTTCTTATATAAATAAAAATAAATATAAAATCGTATTAGAAAGACGAGACTCACTAGTGCTCCCAAGTGCTACCATGTGATTAGTGAAAGAGAAGGGATGAGATCACATAAATTGCATATATAGTGTGCACTAATATTTATAGATGCCCAAAGCAGATATTAGCCCTGCTATTTTATTTTCTAATGACCATAATGATAGCAACATGAGTCATATAGTTAATAGCATTAGTGTCATTTAAAGGGATTGTATGAAGGTTAGCTAAAACAAACAAACAGGTAGGGGTTAAACAAACAAACAGGGAACTAAGACAAACAGACAGGGAGGGGTTTGTTTAGTATTCAGCAAAAGTCCGCATATTGCTTCTCATAACAGCTGAGACAGCGTCTACTCTGCCTGAGGTATAAGTATAGTCTGGTGCCTCAAATAAAGCCTCAAATGAATATGGACACACAGTCAGTCAGAACTGTGTGTCACCTGGCACTGAGGATTCACCAGATACACTCCACTGGCAGGTTATAGAGGAATACACCCTCAATAGGGTAATTTTGTCAGCACCCCACAGCCTCCCAGCACCCTTTCCACATACACCTCTATCTGACACCTATATCACACATTTAAAAGTCTCTCCCTAAGTGCTAAAGAGTTAAAATAAAAAAAAAAACCCTACGCGTTTCACCAGTCATTGCTGGATCATCAGGGGACTAACTTAGTATAACCTCTCAGTCTGAGAGTGAAATAGCACTCCAGTTTTGTGGCATAATGGTGACACATTTCACACCAAAAAAATGCACCATTTTCCAACTCACTCACTGCTTTTGAGTGAAGTGCGCCTTTTAGACAACTAGGTTATAGCCATGGTCAAAAAAGGGAGCATCTAAAATAACTAACATATGCTCAACATTTATCAAGTATCTGCACTTGTTTAATAAATATCCACTATCAAAAAAGCAAAGAAAAAAGCACTGCGAAAATTTCTGATAGAACAGGCACAGTTAATAAATAATCCCTAAAGTGAGTGAATACAGTTATAGGAATACCAATTTGATATAGGTTTTTTAGGATTCCCCTTACGTCCGACAGCAGCACAATATGGGGTATCTCTGCCCCTGTGTGTTGTTTAGGACAGGTGGAACCTTTAATTAGCACCAAAAAGGTGCCTCCTACTAGCCCTATAAGAGGGCACAAGAGACCTCCCTCCACTGTGTTTTTTTCTGTCCTGTGTGGAACAGGTGGACGGAGGTCTCTTGTGACCTCCCGTTGCTAGGGGTTTTAGTTACTCCTGGCTTACCTTCTTGGGGTACCTCGGTCCCAAAGAAAAAACCTCCGGTCCTTCGGGCCTTCGCACCGCAGCGCAGCGTTATCCGGCATCCATCTGCAGGCAGCGCGATCCCGGAAGTAAGCGGGGAACCTCCGCGGCCGGAACTTTTCTCCGGTTCCGTGTTCCCAGGGGAAGGAAGCCTTTGCGCACCACCGCGCCCTACTTCCGGTTTTCTCGGAAAAAGTGCGGTAAGTTTGGAAATTTAAAATTTAAAGGCAAAATATAGAATTGATTTTTGCTGCTTGTATTTTGAGCCTCTGGCTTAGGCTTATGCTTCTCTATGTTCCAGTATGGCGTTTGACTTGTTTTGGTGCTGTATAAATGTTTCTTTGTTGGCTTCCTCCCCTCGCTGCTGGATTACATTTAAAAGGTCTGAATGCAGTCCTTTATTTGTTGAGTGAATGGCTTCTAGCTCCTCTGCTGCGGGTTGCGGTGGCTGTTTTTTTTTCTGACGGTTTTTTTCTCTCTTCAAGTGACCGATTCAAAAAAAAAAAAAAAAAGAGGTACCCCTTGGGTTTTTATGCGATGCTTGGCGATCTTCCCTGTTTCAGTGTCACGTGGCTGTTTGATGTTTCAGATGTCATCTTCTGCAGCACGTAATGGCGATGCGCTTAGGAGGAAAAATTCCTCTAAACTTGAAACACCTAATGTGTTTGGATTGCAATACCCCTTTACCTGACGGCTATGATTTTACCTGCTGTCACCAGTGTCGCGGACCCTGCCGGAAGTACCTTCTATAAGAGGTTGTTACTTGGGTAAAGGACTTTATGAGGAGTCTCTTAAAGGAGATTCGTTCTTCCATCGCCCAGATTGCCAAGAGACCGCAGATTGAGACACAATCTTCCTTACGGATCTCTGATGAAGATTATCAGATAGTGGACGTGACACTCTCATCTGACGATTCCACTGAAGATCCCAGCAGGCCGTGCTTCCACTCGAAAAATTAAGCCGGCTGCTGAAGTCCATCCGGTCTAAGGATCGTGATGTTGACGGGGAAGCCTCCGCGTCCACCTATAGAGGGCCTAGGGTCTTCCAAGTGGACCAGACATTACAAAAATTAATGTCCTCAGAGTGGAGAAGTCCTGAAAAACCTCTTGTGGTTCCTAGGAGGTTCAGCGCTTTATTCCCAGTTGCTCAATGGGATCAATGGGGTCCTCCTCCCAAGGTGGATATGGCGGTGGCTAAACTGTCCTGCCGCACTAAGGTACCATCAGATGATGGAGAAAATCTGCACGACGCCATGGCAGGCGCTTCGACAATACCTTCAAGAAGGCTTATTCAGCTGCCTCGCCCAAGACCGCTGTGCGGTTGCGTCCTGTGAAGTGTCAGCCAAATTATGTACTGACCTGGTCCACCTCAAAAGTGACCGACTCTGGAGTCTCCAGAGACGAGCTGCTAGGGTTTCTAGGCTCAGTTTCCCTGGCAGCTGAATATTTAACGGAAGCCTCCCACCATCAATTAAGGCTGGCGGCCAAATCCCTGGCACTTACCAAGAACACTGCAGCAGGAAGACCTCTATGGTTAAAACCTTGGAGAGCTGTGTTCCCCTCAAAGTATAATTTGTGCGCATTACCCTTTGAGCCAGGTAGAGTCTTTGGCTGTGCCCTAGACGAGATCCTAGAGGGCTTGGCCGACAAGAAGGGTAAACCTTTACCCCAGGCCTTCAGAGGTAGGTCTGGCTCTGGCCGTGGTAGAGGCTATCCGCCTCGTCGTGGAAGGCAGTCCAGAGAGGCTCTAGTTATTCCTCTAGAGGCGCCGGCCGGAGATTCCGAAGTCTGATGATAAAAAAGTCAAGCCTAGCTTTTGACATCAGAAGCCGTTTTCCTGTGGCCGAGATTCCTGTCGGAGGTCGTGTCTCCCACTTTCTCAACTGCGGGCAGGAAAAAATTCGAGACCCATGGGTCCGGTAGGTAATCCAAAGAGGTTATGCAATGAAGTTCCTCCGTCCTCCTCAGGATCGGTTTGTGTTAACTCGCAGCCTCCCTGGAATTCTTCATCCGAGAGTACATTCACAAGGGAGCCCTGGTGGAAGTCCCTTCTCTAGAAGAAGGATCCAGTGTCTATTCTCCCGTCTTCCTGATGCCAAAACCGGCAGAAAAGTGGAGAATGATCATAGACTTAAGGTACCTCAACCGCTTCATCAAAAAGAAGCGCTTCCATAGGAAAACCATAAAGTCTGTCACCACCTTTCTCCTCTAAGGCGATGTTTTTTGTGACTTTGGATATAAAAGACGCCTATTTGCATATTTCTATTTACCTCCACACAGAAGGTTTTTTTCTAAGGATTGCCGTAGTAGTTTCCGGCCACAGGAAGCACTTTCAATTCACAACACTACCCTTCGGGATCTCCTCTGCTTCCCACACCTTTACAAAGGTAGTGGCCCCCATAACGGCCGCCCTCAGGCTTCAGGGGATATTCTTGGTGCCTTATCTAGACGACTGGTTGATAAAGGCCCAGTCAGATTCTGTTCTGCTCCAGTACCTACAGACAGCCTTCAGAGTCTGTGATGGCTTATAAATTGGGAGAAGTCAAAAACGATCCCTTCAACTCGAAGGAAGTTCCTCTGAGAAAACTACTTCCTAGATTGAGTCCGCCTGCAAATCTCCTTGACACCAGCAAGGAAGGAGAAGCTGGTTGCGGCAGTCCGGCACCTCTTCAAAAAGCCGATAGCCTCCATCAGAACATTGATGAAGATCCTGGGCTTGATGTCTTCCGCAGTGGAGGCAGTCCCATGGGCCTTGTGGCACTTACGTCCCCTCCAGAAGGAGTTACTAGAGGCTTGGGATCGCTCCTTTCTTACATTCAGCAAGAAGATTTGACTCTCCCCCAGGACCCGTCTTTTTCCCTCAAGTGGTGGTTGCACCTGAAAGACGGAAGGTCCACGGTCCAACCTTCTTGGACCCTGTTGACTACAGATGCATCCCTCTCGGGATGGGGAGCCCATTGGACGAAAACTCCATAAAGGGAGTCTGGAGCGCTCCTGAAAAAAGGACCTCGTCCAACTGGAAGGAGCTCAGAGCCGTATATCGTGCCTTACTCTATTGCTTGCCTCTTCCCAGGGAAGAGCAGTCAAAATCCGGTCAGACAACATGACCACAGTGCTGTACGTGAACAGACAGGGAGGCACCAGATCACCAACCCTCCTTAGGGAGGCAGATCTGATATTTACATGGGCAGAGAAAAATCTAACCCATTTATCCGCAGTTCACATCAAGGGCTCCCTGAACATAGTAGCGGATCGGTTGAGTCGGGCTTATGCCGTATCAGGAGAATGGTCACTCAATCCAGAAGTCTTTCATCAGATTACCCTGAACAGGGGTCTTCCAGAAATAGACCTCATGGCAACCCGACTCAACGCCAAGGTGGAGAAGTTCTGTTCCCTTTACCAGGAGGACAATCCCTTGGCAGTGGATGCCCTGTCCATCCCTTGGAGGTCCAGGCTGGCATACATCTTCCCTCCAATTCCAATAATACCAAAGGTATTAATGAAAATCAGACAGGACCAAGTCTCTGTGATAGCCATCATTCCATTCTGGCCAAAAAGAGCTTGGTTTTTCCCAACTCATGGAGATGAGTCGAGGGATATATTGGAGGCTTCCCCCCATCCAGAACCTGGTTTCCCAAGGATCTCTGAAGTGCCATGATCTCTGGAGATTCAACCTGACAGCCTGGAGGTTGAACAGTCCCTACAGCAGGATAGAGGACTGTCAGAGGCCGTCCTGAAGACCCTTTATTCTGCAAGAGCAGAATCTACCAATAAGAACTACCAGAGGACAGCCAAGATTTTCATGGAGTGGTGCTCCAAGAAGGGTATTAATAATCTAGAACCTTCAACGGCTGATATTTTCTTCAGGACGGTTTGGATAAGGGCCTTGCCCCTGCCACTTTGAAAGTGCAGATTGCGGCCCTCTCCGCTCATTTGAACAGACGTCTGTCTCAGGATCCTCTGGTTGCAAGGTTCCTTAAATGGGGGAATGAGGCTAAAGCCCTCAGTATCATCCCCAGTGGGACCTTGCGGTAGTCATTACAGGCCTGTGCGGTCCTCCATTTGGACCCTTGGAGACTACGGAGATACAATATTTAGCCTACAAAACCACTTTTTTGTTGGCTATTATATCTGCCAAAGAGTAGGGGTACTCCAGGCCCTCTCTTCTAGAGAACCGTACATTTTGTTTTTGCAGATAGGGTGCACCTTAGGTTTGCCTGGGTTTATCCCTAAGGTCCCCTCATACTATAATAGCAATCAGCTAATTTCGTTACCTGTGTTTTTCCCCTCTCCAACCTCTGAGGAGGAAGAAAAGCTCAACACCTTAGATGTGGTAAGGTGTCTGTGGATTTACCTATTCCACACTCAACCGCTTAAGAAGGCCGAAAGCCTACTAATTGATATGCAGTGTAAAAACAGAGGCCTCAAGGCTTCCAAGCCTACTCTATCCACATGGATCAAGGAGACAATTAAGTCTTCCTTTCTTATTCAGGAGTTATTCCCTCCAGTCTTTCTACGGCCACTCGACCTGGGTTGTTGACTTCTTTGGCTGAGTATCGGTCCTTACCATTGGACCAGATTTGTGCGGCTGCATCATAGTCATCTCAGTTGACCTTTTGTTAAACATTATCATTGGACATCCGCAGTTTCCAGACAACTGCCTTTGGTCAGTCAGTCCTTGATGTTGTAAAGCGAGGAAACCCTCCCTAGGGGAATTACTTGCTATCTCCCCATATTGTGCTGCTGTCGGACGTAAGGGGAATCGTTGATTGTAATGTCAATCTGTATTCCCTTAGTCCAGACAGCAGCACAAGGCTTCCCTCCCTAGAAGCTTGTTTCCTGTTACTTTATAATTTACACAGTGGAGGGAGGTCTCTTGTGCCCTCTTATAGGGCTAGTAGGAGGCACCTTTTTGGTGCTAATTAAAGGTTCCACCTGTCCTAAACAACACACAGGGGCAGAGATACCCCATATTGTGCTGCTGTCTGGACTAAGGGAATACAGATTGACATTACAATCAACGATTTACTACTTTGGTACAATAAAAACTTTAAAAAATAAAATTACCATTTAGGAAGTTTGTCAACTTTTTAACTGTTTCACAGGACTTAAAACAAAATGGAGGTGAAATTTTGAAACAAAAATAAAATTTACTAACATATTAATTTAGCCTTAAAATTACATGTACAATGGGTTAAATGAGAAAATGTATCCCAAAGTTTGTTGTGGAAATACCCCACACTTGGATGTAAACTGCTGCATGATTTCATAGGTGATAAATAAACATTATTAACATAGGCCATTAAATTGAAAAACTAGATTTTTCCCAATAAAATGTTGCTTTTGCTCAAAATGTTCAATTTTCACAAGGATTTCAAAGAGAAAATGCACTCTACAATTTTTAACAAAATTTCTTATGAGGACATAAATATGCCACCTGTGGAAAAAAAAAACTATTTGGCCACATGACGTCACAGAAGGGCAGGAATGCCAGTAGTCTTTTGGAGGATAGATTTTGCTTGAATTCCCTTTCAGGTGCCATGATGCATTTGCAGAGCCACTAGGATGCCAGGGCAGTAAAATGTACCAAGAAGTGACTATGCACCTCAAGAAATTTATCAAGAGATATAGTGATCATTTTGCTCCTAGAGATACTTTCCAAAAATGAATGTACAACAGATGTGCAAAATGAAAATTTAAAGTTTCCCAGATATATGCCATTTCAGTCCCCAGTCAGTTACTCTTTTCTCATCTTAGAAACACTGTTTATGAGGCCCTAATCTTTTGCCTGGGAATATGACAAATAAACTTGAAAATAAATCCCACACTTATAATAAAAAAATTATATTTATTTATTGAATGCATAATAAAATACACAGATATACATACATATGAAAACATATACACACTAGTACATGGCTGAGTAGACCAATAGGGGTCAAACATGTTCAAAATACCAGCAATACCTACAAAAAAGTAGAGTGATAGTATGTCCTCCAAAACTGGAGTAAAACATATATCTATGTGTAATAGCACTAAAATAAATCACAGTTATGTCATTGAATAATATCAATGAAGTGACAACAAGCCTCTAAGCAATATCATAGCAGCACTGCCAAAAAGGTAAGTGCATGAATCAAGATTAACCACTTCCATACCACCCATAGACTATATTCGTCCGGAAGGTGGTTGTCTATTTCCGCAAGGACGTACCAGTACTGGGAGCCGGTTGTAACTTCAGCCAGAGCTCCCAGAGAGAAGGTAGGGAAAGTTTATTACCTTCCCTGCCATTCCAATCGCTGTGTATATCGCTGTGCCATCTTGCAGCTTCCCTCTGACCTGGCAGTCATGTGATCACCGGGATCAGCGTCTGTAAGAGCTCTATTGTAATGTGAAAGTAACGTGCAGGAGGCTGTATTCCTCCTGCAACTGGGGCTAAATATACCACCCCAGTTACAGGAAAAATCAGCCTCCCCAACAAAAACAAAAAGTCATCACATGTCCCCAATGACCTTATGACCTTATGGGGACACAATGTAAAAAAAAAAAAGAAGTAAATAAAATAATTAAAAAAATAAATAAAATAATATGCCAATAAAACGCCCTTATTACAGGTTATAGCCCCACCCCTGATGACACCATACAAAATCAAAATTACCGTAATGGAGAGTAAAAACTATTTTAGGCTGAAGCCCCACGTTGCGGAAACGCAGCTTTTTTTTGTTGCAGATTTTGTTGTGGTTTTTTGAGCCAAAGTCAGGAGTGGACTGAGCAGATGGTAGAAGTATAATAACTTCCTATACATTTCCCAATCTTTTTTAGCCACTCCTAGGTTTGGCTCGAAAAATCACAGCAAACTCTGCAACAAAAGAAGCTGCGTTTCCAGCAACGTGGGGCCTCTGCCTCAAAAAGTTTTTTAGTAGCAGTTTGTGTTAGTAAATAAAAAAAAATGAAAAGTGAAAAACAGACATGTTTTCCCTCTTCTTTTGTTTAGATTTTTCCGGATATGAAAAAAAAATGAAAACGCATGGAAAAAAAAAATAAAATAAATAAAGACGCAGAAATTAGTTGAATAACGCATATGATAAAAATGTTACAGCCCTCAAAACCGCACATACAAAAAAACCCGAAAATGTGTCTGGTCTGGAAGGGGGGTAAAATATTTGATATGGAAGTGGTTAAGGAGACATGTCACATATACAGTAGTATATTTACCCATGTGTACACACGTGGACAAAATTGTTGGTACCCCTCGTTTAATGAAAGAAAAACCCACAATGGTCACAGAAATAACTTGAAACTGACAAAAGTAATATGTAAAAATTCTATGAAAATGAACAAATGAAAGTCAGACATTGCTTTTCAACCATGCTTCAACAGAATTTTTAAAAAAAGAAAACTCATGAAAAAGGCCTGGACAGAAATGATGGTACCCTTAACTTAATATTTTGTTGCACAACCTTTTGAGGCAATCACTGCAATCAAGCGATTCCTGTAACTGTCAATGAGACTTCTGCACCTCTCAACAGGTATTTTGGCCCACTCCTCATGAGCAAACTGATCCAGTTGTCTCGAGTTTGAAGGGTGCCTTTCCAGACGGCATGTTTCAGCTCCTTCCAAAGATGCTCAATAGGATTTATGTCAGGGCTCATAGAAGGCCACTTCAGAATAGTCCAATGTTTTCCTCTTAACCATTCTTGGGTGTTTTTAGCTGTGTGTTTTGGCTCATTATCCTGTTGCAAGATCCATGACCTGCGACTGAGACCAAGCTTTCTGACACTGGGCAGCACATTTCTCTCTAGAATCCCTTGATAGTCTTGAGATTTCATTGTACCCTGCACAGATTCAAGACACCCTGTGCCAGATGCAGCAAAGCAGCCCCAGAACATAACAGAGCCTCCTCCATGTTTCACAGTAGGGACAGTGTTCTTTTCAAGATATGCTTCATTTTTCCGTCTGATGTGCCTTGCCAAAAATTTCAATTTTTGTTTCATCTATCCATAGGACATTCTCCCAGAAGCTTTGTGGCTTGTCAACATGTAGTTTGGCAAATTCCAGTTTTGTCAGATTCAAGTTATTTCTGTGACCATTGTTGGTTTTTCTTTCATTAAACGAGGGGTACCAACAATTTTGTCCACGTCAAGTGCCATTAGTAAAGAAACATACCAGAAATGCTACGCAAATACCAGAAATGCACGTTTCACTCGCTAAAGGCTTCGTCTGGGAAAATGACAAAGTAAGGCAAAGGCCCCACGTAGCGAAACGCAGCAGAAAAATGCTGCGGAAAAAAAATTGTGTTTTTTTCCGCATCATTTTTCATTGCATTTATGCAGAGGTTACCTCTGCCGACTTTTGGCCCCTATTATACCTATACAGAAGACGCTAGCATTTTCGCACGTATAATTGATATGAAAACTCAGCTTTTCCAGTGCAGAGTTTTTCTGCAATGTGTGGATGAAACACAAAATCTCATCCACTTTGCAGGTACTGTAAAACGCAGCGTTTTTTGCTCCAGTGTTTTTTGCCACGGCCAAAATACTAAATTTTCGCAGCATAGGGGAGGATCTAAAGGACCTAAAGGAGCATCATGAGACTGTCGCCTCTTACTCATGGCTATGAGTAAGAGGCAACAGTCTTGAAACGCATAAGCGACTTTTTATATGTTTGTGACATTTTATGGTATTCATTTTTTGAAGTAAAAGTTATGTTTTATATACATTTTTTCCTCTGGTGCTGGAATTTTTTAAATTTACTTACCTGTTTGATTAAACATTTCGCATGGGAGGAATATATGCTGACCACCGGAGACATTCTCTATCAAGTGAGTGGGCTGTATTTTTTGCTATTTTGTTTATCAATTTTTACTCAGTATGCATAACTGTTTCAGCAGTTAAGGCACATAAGTGGGTTGGTTTCACTTACAAATTACACATATGCTTGGCAGTTACAACAACAACTTCTTACAGACCCCAACACCACACTTTGATGTCCTTTGATTTCCGAAAGTCTTTGTATCATAAATCTTTTCCATGCTGTTCTCTGAACTGAGGTTTAGGATACAAAAGGTGCCCAAAATTCATTTCTACACTATCAGAAGATAATTAACATTTTAATGCCAAAAGTAGCATTGGGCGGTATATAGTAAAGTAAGGGAGGATTTGGGGGAAAATGCAGCTGAATGGGTTATAGTACTCTCAGCAGCACAGTGGCTCAGTGGTTAGTACTGTTGCCTGCAGCACTGGTGTCCTGGGTTTAAATCCAACCAAGTTGAATGCAACATCTGCATTGAGTTTGTATGGTTTCCTCTGAGTACTCCGGTTTCCTCCTGCATGCTAAAAATATACAGATAGGTAAATTGACTTCCCGCAAAACAACTTATCCTTGTGGTGTTGGGGATGAGAGCCTGCACGGCAGCCACTGACTCCCTTACTCCACAATTCTCCCTGCGTTTTCAGTCCATTGTATGAGAAAAGCGCATGACAAATGTTTGTTATTGTCATTCTCATAGCACATGGAAGAAATGGTTGAGCTGCAGTATGAGAATGGCCTAAGAGAGCACAGCCATGGACACCTTGAGACACTGAAGAGGAGAAGTGCCAGCAAACACCTGAATGGTCACCGCATGAAGACAGAAATAATACAGGTCATATAAATCTATTTGATTTGTCAAGCTTGAGAAAGAACCCAAAGGCATCTTAGAGGGAAAATTGAGACACTGTGCATTGTCAGTCTGACAGTAGAAATTTATGAAGGAGGTTGCCTGGAAAACCTCTCTCCTGCTATCAAGAAACGCTAAAGTCAGCATAATAAGTAAAGTGTATATATATATATGAAACATAAAACTGACTTTTTATTACAAATAGATATAAATGCATGATTTGAGTAAATATATGAACTAGACAGATGTAACAAATTATTTATATGGAATAAATCATGGAATTTGAATGGCCACAAGCTTATTAGGGCAATAGAAAAAGTGCAATAGATATCACTGAGATATTTGGTGTATGTATGACTTGTGGTGGAATAAAAATTGACATTGAATGGAGGAAAACGACAAATGGATAGCAGAGTCTGCAAAATGGAATAAGATCTATCATACAACAGGATTTGTCATAGTTGAGGACTGTGCAATAAGGATTGAGGACTGCAATACATTCTGTGTAGTAATAGGATTAATTGATATATTGGACTAAATGGAAAAATGACTGTTGGTGGTGTAAAAATCTTCAAAAATATAGGTGGCCTATAAAATAAAAGCTAGGTACATTACAAATTTTCTAAAAATTTAATCTGAAATTTTTAGGGTTCTCTACCTACAAATCATTATTATACTCTAGCGTTTATTCAGACTGCAGAGTAAAATAAGCAGAGGCCCAAGAGAGGTGCAAAAAACACTAATACTTACCTTCCATCACCTCTTCTGGGATCCCATGCAGCATCCCATGTGCATTCCCTGGTGCCTTCAGACCTCTTTAGGCCTCTTCAGTGATGTCACGGTTTCCAGGATCATCACTGAGGTCTGGGGCATACTGATGTCAAGATGTTTGCGTAAAAGAAGATGACCAAAGGTGCTCCAGATCCAGTATAGAATGCCAAAAGGGAGCCCAGGAGAGGTTAGTATCAGTGCTTATTAATTTTACACAGCTTTCCTGGACCTTCTTATTATACTCTGGGGTTTGGGCTGAATTGTTTTGTCCTAAACCAAACTAGTGGACGAAGATCACATAAATTTGTGAAACAAATCTCATAAGGTTTGTCCATCTCTAGTTGTGCTAATGGATCGTTGGGAATCTCACAGCTGGATTAGGGCAAATTGCAATATAGATCTCTGGTATAATAAAGCTTACTGAAATCTGAGGTTAATACAATATGGCCCATAAAAAATGCAAGAATAGCTGTCGCTTTACAACTTTTGGTGCCAGTAATCTGTAATATAACTGCAATAAGTATTTCTTGGAGCAGGGTGTAAGTGGATCCTTGCATTTTGTTGCTGTTATTGGGCTTTGGGATCTTTTTTGTTATTAATAATTAATTATTTTTTACCGTTATTTTTTTGTTACCTCTTCTCTTTTTCTCTTTTTTTTTCTTTGAACAAACTGAACAAACTTTTACAGAATGTGAAGAACCTAGAAGGCAGTAGCAAAAGAAATTCTCTCTACTTTAACGGATAAAATAGAAGGTGTAATAGAAATAGCTATGCGAAAGATGCAGGGAGATATGAATGATCAAAAATAAAAAGTTGACTATTAGAACAAAAAAAATAACTGGAAGGTGTGACAGAGAACTGTACATAAAATTGCATCATCAATAAGGTGATAAGGTGTTAATGACCTTGAGAATAGATCAAGGCATAATACAACGTGAAAAGTGGGAGTGTCACAAACAGTATCTGCATCAGATCTAAGAAAACTGGTTGCAAAGGAAATCTCAAAAGGTTTGGGCCTAAAGGAGGAAATAGAAATAATCCATATATGAGGTCTCATTGGAGAAGAAATAAAAAAACAAGACCTGTTATGGCAAAAAATGTAAACTGTCAGGACAAAGGACAGGACTTGAAAAAACCATATAAAAACTAGAGGGAACTGGAAATAGGGGGAAATAAGTGTCTTGAGCTCTTTGACTACTCATTAGAAATTAGCATAAAAGATGCCAATTAACGCAATTGTGCACTGAATTGTTCAACAATGAAATACTGCTACATTTAGAAGATTTGAGCAAAATGGAGTTGCTCACATCAGTCCATTTTTGTTCCATCATAGGACAAGAAACAACAGACTGACAAACTAATATAATAATGGATGCAGATGGAGCACATTCTATCTGCATCTGTCAGAATTCACTGTAATTAAAAAAAAAAAAAAAACATAAGCTTACATTATGTTTGAGATTGTTTTAGATGGAAGATAAAATTCATGTGCGCAGGACTTTATGTTCTGTCTGACGCTAGGTTCATACCTGCGTTCCGGGTTTTCCTAATCCGCTTAAAAAAGCGGAAACCCGTTGACCCCATAGACTATAAAGGGGTCCGCCATATTTCCGCCCGAAAAAGGCCAAAAATTCGGAGAGAAAAGCGCTGCTTGCAGTGCTTTTCTCTCCACATTTTTAAGCGGGTTTGGGGATGGAAACCCCAAACGTGTACCAGGCGCAGTTACACGTGTGCTCTGTCTGCATCCATCAATATATTAGTATGTCAGTCTATTGTTCTGATCCTATGATGGATCACAACAGCAGACTGTTATGAACTTAGCCTTACATAATTACAATGAAGAAAGTCAAGTGTATTCGTAAAGGAAAAAAAAAAATTATTGCTGTTAGGGCTCTGTTTATTTATGAATTCTTAACATTTATTTGGGGCATATCTGATTATATAACTAGAATATTACATAACCAGATTAAAGATTGACAGACTGGAAAATTTCAGATAGAACAAATCTGAAAATACTGCATGCAGACTTCAGTAGCGTGGTAGTTGAGGAATTAGATAAACAACCAATGGAGGAAGTAGGGAAATGCCAGGGATGACACCACTTATCAGATTTCTTTCATACTTCTTTGGTTGATCCATAGAATCTTCAAAACCTAGTTGAGATGGACTATTAATTTGTTTCAGCAGTACATGGTACCCTATCAAATTGTTAGAAAATGTTCTGGAAATAAATATACATTCCATTGTTACATCACATCACTCCCCAGTCAGCTTAGAGATCATAATTAATGTCCTGCCAATCTTGGGTGGAGATCTCCAACAGGGTTAACACAGGATCTAACTTTCCATGAAATACTAGTTAAGGAATGGGCATACCTTTTAGAAGATAATAAAAATCTTGAGATAGATTATAACTTGCTAAGGGAGGCTGAAAAAAGAAAATATTTCATATGTAACATTAAAAAAATAAATATAAAGGAACATATGTGCAGCTTAGTGAAGAATACAAAAGAGCAGATGTAAGTTACAAGAGTTCTCCATTAATAGAAATGTAAAATATAAACTTAAAGCACTTTTTCAATGCTATCTGGATAACAGAAAAACTATATAGGTCAAAGTAAGAATTAAAACTATTTTGGTTTGGAAATAAAATATTAAAGCTACTTGCAAACATGGTTCAAGCATTGGGAAATTCCAATATAGTTGCCCTTAGGAAAGGAAATGGGAGAAGATATACAATTCAAAAGGAATAAATGAAATTCTAGCAGAGTTTTATTAATCCTTTATAATAAAACAGAAATAAATTCCACCCAGGCTAAGGCAATGCTAGGCAGAGTAAATATGCCAGTTTTAATAGAACAAATTAAAGACGTCCTATAAATACGTCTGCAAAATACACAGAGAGGAATTGCTAAGTAATATTAAATCCCTTGCCTTAGAAAAATATCCAGGACAAGATGGTTATACTGGGGAGTTTTTTTTAAGATGGCCTCACGGCTGACTGGGTTTCTTTTGGAGTTATGTATTGATATGTTTAATAAAGGTGAAGTCTTGTAAATGGGAAGAATTACTTATATCACTATTTAACCCCTTCCCACTCTGCGCCGTTCTATTACATTGCTCTGAGCGTATACTTAACGCTCAGCGTCATAACAGTATGGTGCTGTAATGCCGCGGGCACAGGAGCAGCCACCATAGTCGGAAAATACTTCAACTCCGATGGATTAACCCACTGGATTCCATGATCAATAGAGATCATGGCATCCAGATTGTCCGAAAACAAGATCGCCTTCCCGCCATCCCTCAGATCCCCGCAATAAGATTGCAGGATCTGAGGGGTTGCCATGGAATGCGGGAAACCAGATAACTGACTGCACAGTTCTCATAGGGAACCTATGTGTGATGTTCTGCAATACTATGAGACCTTGTATTTTGTGGCTTATATAGAAATTGACGGCATTCATCAAAATTTGTATGCAAAAAGTTATTTCTTTATTAATGTAGAAAGACAACCAAATCTCATAGGCAGTATAATTCATAAGTATCACAGATAATATTCCAGACGTTTTGGGCCGATACAGAGACCTTTTTTCAATGGATATCTATAAGGACAACATGGTACCGTTATTACTAACAGCAAAATGCATCACTTGTGACAAAGATTAAAACTAATCATATAGACAATATATACATAAATATATGAAACATGGAACCAATAAAGAGTTATTATCAATATACGTATCATAGCCGTGGATCTAGAAATTAGGCATACAAATATAATATAGACAAGCTTTATAGTCTAAAGTATAGGGGAATGTGAGTGCAAGAAGGGGAAATATAGATCATAGTATAGTCAATAGTATATAGTCTTATCTCTTATATATATAAAAATGAGTTTCTGTCTATCTGTCTGTCTGTCTGTTCTTTATGCGCGACCAAACGACTGGACCGATCCTCACCAAATTTGGCACACATGTACATCAGGTGTCCGGGAATATTTTAGACTGGGTCTCAGCTCTCTTGGATGTACCATTCCTGAGATACAGTATTCCCAAAAAATGACCAACATTAGCTAATACAAGCCTGCAAGTCTTTCACTTATATTCCAACTGCCATACACACGGTCACATGTCCCTTATCATTCAATAAGAGCTTGTAGGCGCTTAGTCTCCTCAGGCAGACAGGTTTCCATAGCAACCAAGCTATTTATGACCTGTATTAGTCAATAGCATTTTGCAGGTCCTTAAATATTCAGTCATATCACGTGTATCAGCCAATATACAGTGCCTCACATTTAATTTACCAGGTTTCCATAACAACACAACCATAAATAGACTGTACCTATACTGGACTCAGTGGCATAACTAGGAATGGCTGGGCCCCAAGACGAACATTTGACATGGGACCCCCCCCGGCAACGCCCCCCCCCACACAAACTGCATTCCTACACACACTATTATGCCCCATAGTGGCCCCTGTACACACTATTAGGTCCCATAGTGGCCCTAGCACACAGTATTCTGCCCCATAGTGGCCCCTGCACACAGTATCATAGTGGACCCTTCATATAGTATTATGCGCACTCCCCGCTACATCTTCAATGTTGGACCAGATGTCACGTGAGCCAGGCATGCATCGCGACGCATAATGACGTCGGACTGGCCCACCGACATCTGGGACGTCACCAAGGAGGCCCGAAGCCTGCTGAAAAGACCCCAGAGTATGATGATAGCAGTGTTTGTGGGGTTTACGGCCCGCAGGCCTTACTTACCTATCCCCGCTCCTGCTCACAGCCGCCTCTGCAGAAGGTGAAGCGCAGGAGACCGTGAGCAGGAGTGGGGATCAGTAAGTAAATAGGGTGTAACACCAGCAGGTAACGGCCTATTAATAAAAAAAACAAACATCAGGGGCCCGCCGGGACCCCTAATATCCCGGGCCCTGTGGTAGCCGCTACCACTGCTACCCCGGTATTTACACCACTGACTGGACTGCCATACTGGATTTCAGCATTCTTGTAAATGGAAACGTTTTTAAACTACTCATGCCTCTGCCTCTTGCTGCCTCTGGCACTGG
Organism: Leptodactylus fallax; assembly: GCA_947044405.1. NCBI lineage: Eukaryota > Metazoa > Chordata > Amphibia > Anura > Leptodactylidae > Leptodactylus > Leptodactylus fallax. The sequence goes on from CAMRHE010000166.1 coordinate 2,951,018, forward strand.
ACTGCTTGACCGTGTGCATGGCATTATGAAGTCTGAAGACTACCAACAAATTTTGCAGCATAATGTAGGGCCCAGTGTGAGAAAGCTGGGTCTCCCTCAGAGGTCATGGGTCTTTCAGCAGGACAATGACCCAAAACACACTTCAAAAAGTACTAGAAAATGGTTTGAGAGAAAGCACTGGAGACTTCTAAAGTGGCCAGCAATGAGTCCAGACCTGAATCCCATAGAACACCTGTGGAGAGATCTCAAAATGGCAGTTTGGAGAAGGCACCCTTCAAATCTCAGGGACCTGGAGAAATTTGCCAAAGAAGAATGGTCTAAAATTCCAGCAGAGCATTGTAAGAAACTCATTGATGGTTACCGGAAGCGATTGTTCGCAGTTATTTTGTCTAAAGGTTGTGCTAAAAAGTATTAGGCTGAGGGTGCCAATACTTTTGTCTGGCCCATTTTTGGAGTTTTGTGTAAAATGATCAATGATTTGACTTTTTTTTTCATTCTCTTTTGTGTTTTTTCATTGCAAGCAAAATAAATGAAGATATTATTACCAAAGCATTTGTGATTGCAATCATTTTCTGGAAGAAATTGAGTATTATCTGACAGAATTGCAGGGGTGCCAATACTTTTGGCCAGCACTGTATGTCGTGCATCAGCCAATATAAGCTCACATTTCATTTACCAGGTTTTCATAGCAACACAGCCATAAATAGACTATACCTGTAATGGACTGCCATACTGGATATGAAGTGCAAAACTGGCCAATTCTTGTGGGGTCACTACACAAACAAAAAATGAAATATACCCGTGTGAAGCCGGGTCCTTCTGCTAGTATATGGATAAAGGTGAGTTAATAACATATAAGGAATATATAGAAAGCCTGCCACTGCTGTAAGATGAAGGAGGAAGAAACCTGCTAATACATGACAGAGCTGTAGGAGTAGTAAATGGAAACCTGCTATCACTATAAGAGAAAGAAAATCTGCTGCCGCTGCAAAATAAGGAATTCCATCCACTTTGCAGGAACTGTAAAATGCCGCTTTTTTTCTGTGGTGTTTTCATGACGTGGGGCCCCATCTCATCCCAAATTTGACGTAAAATACGCACTGCGGACACGCTATGATTTCCAAAACAGTCGTTGTTTTGGAAATCGCAGCATACCTACGGAAATGCTGGCAATTTCCCTATAGATATAATTGAAGCAGAAAGTCCTCCACCACGGACGCCACGGAGTTAAGGAGTTTTCCAGCTCATTTTTCTTGATGATCTATCAGAATAGATCATCAATAAGAGATCAGTGAATCCCTTCTGATCAGCTGTATGAAGGGCCATGGCACCTGTTTATATCATACGCTGTCTGTTTATAGTGACCGTGTGATGTAATTACAGTCTTGTCACATAGACGTGTATAGGACGAGGCTGTAGTTATATTACATGGCCGCTATGAAATGAATGACACTATGTAAACAGAGAAGAGGTCACGGCGCTTACACAAGTACCACAATTCATTCAAACAGCTGATCCTGGGGGTCCCGGGTATTGTAACTCCACTAAATTTTTTTTACCTTTTGTTTATCTTTTAATTAGGAAGCACCTGAGGTACTATTTAAAGGGGATACACAGGGAAGTTATTAATTTAAAGATGCACTTGGGGGTATTATACATTATTGGGGGGTTATATTATATATTTTATAATTGGGGTAGCAGCAGGATGGGGGCTTTGTGTAGGTGAGGACAATGTGTGGCAGGTGCCTGGAAAAGTAGGGAGTCAAAGCTGTCTGTTCTACAAACTTTACAGAGACTGGAAGAAGTGGCCATGGAGATCCAGATGAAAGAGACGGGGAATGTGAACGATTAGTCAGAGACGTCACCAGTAAGTCACTAAATGTTACTGCCCTGTATTCACCTAAATCGTCTGCAGAGCCCTGTGTAGAGCAGATATATACCACTATATGGTCACCGTATAGTGATAATATCGGTATACCTAAGTTGGGGGCCCACTTGGACATGTTTGCCCCCCTGTGCTGAGCCCCTAGCTATGCCTCTGACCATATTATAAAATTTTAGAAAACTGATTTAAAAATCTACCTTGCCACTTATAAGCCATAACAACAATTTGGAACTTACATATCAATTACATAAATTATAAATATTTATATTTTTAATATTAATTTGTTGTACCCATAGCTTTAGAAATGTACTCTCTTTTACTTGTACTGTACAATGGGAAACAGGATGACAGTGTCCGGTGCCATGTCTATGGACCCTTTCTCCTATTCTGGGAAAGTAAACAAATTATGTAACTGAATAAAAGTTTCTCAAGTGGAATATTTGTAACTTTCAGTTAAATAAGAACATCAGAATGTGGATGTATATGCAATGTTATTTTCCCCAAATTATACCTGCCAAATATCTGTTAAAAAAAAAAATAAAAAATTCCCACATCCTGGAGAAGTTTCAATGTGAAAAAGATCAGTCGACCAGCCGACTGTTTGATTGTTGGGTAATTGTATTTTTTATGCAACATAAACAGGACAATATGCTGCCAACAAAATGCAAACTAAATGAATAAATGAATGAATCTTTTATTCCCATAAAGTAGCAGCAATGATCTGCTATTGTACAGTATGTAAGTGCAGCAAACTAGTGGGCATTGACTGGGAACGAACTCTTAAAAGGGACATCCGTTCCTGCTCATTACCCCTGGGTTCACCTGTGTAAAGGGACCTTTAAATTATTTTTGTGAGCCTCCGGAGAAGAGAGATAAGAGCTTCATGTTCAAAGATGGACAACCAAAATAATAAATAGAATTACAGTACTCAGGTTATCAAATCTAAAGTTATTTACATTGGCGAACTGAGGGGTGCCCTAATAACTATGTACAAATATATTAAAGGTCAGTGCACATATCTCTAGATGACTTTCTTAAGAAAAGAAATATTACAGGGTATTATTATTAGGTTTTTGGTGCTGGGATATTAATCCAGGGATTTATTCTGACTGCCAGATTATAGTTGGAAAGGACCTGAGGAAACTTGAATAAAATTTTCTTAATATGGATTTTGCCATCCTGCACATTGCAGGATAGTAAGCTGAACAACAACAACAACAACAAGAAACATTTGTAATTCACTTTTCTCACAATAGACTCAAAGCACAGTCTAATGGTGAACTAAACAGTATTTTGCAGTATTCTATGTATAGTGAGGGTGCTATTTGACCTCAAATGCCAGACTGAAGAGTTGTGTTTTTAGTCTTGATTTAAAATTGTCCAGGGATGGACAGTCTATTTGTGCCTACTGATCTTAAGAGTTGGCAAGAATTATGGGGCTGCAGAAGCTCTTTTAAGTAGTCAAGGCCTAAGTTGTTTATGGATTTGAAAGTCATCAAGCAGACTTTAAAAGTTACTCTCCATTTTATAGGCAGCCAGTGCAGTGAGCAGAGGATAGCGTTTATGGGAGCATATCGGGGTTATTTGGTTATTAACTTCGCTGAAGCAATTTGGACTTGCTCAAAGCGATGTATTTCTTTATCTGGAAAACCTAAATATAGGGCATTACAGTGGTCCAAATGTGAGGTTATGAAGGGATGGACCAGTGTGGAGTGATCTTCTGTTGTTATAAGGTGTTTGATTTTTGCAAAATTTCCTCGAGGGTGGAAGTACGAAGATTTGATATTGGAGGATACCTGGTTCCTGAGAGATAGTTTCCAATCAATAACTATGCCCATGTTTCACACATAGTTTTAGCTTTGAAGGTTTATATTTCCTAGGGATAGAGGTGGTGGATGTCTAAGTTGCCATTTTGGCATTAATCGCTGACCCCCAACCCTGAGAAGTTCAGCTTTAGACAGCTGGCATTCCTCCATTCTTGTAGTTCAGCTAGGCATGAATTTATGGCTGGAGTTGGGTATCAACTGCATAGCAGTGAAAGGGCAGGCCATGACTCTGTATTAATTTGCCTAATGGAAGCATGTAAACTGCAAACAGCATTGGGGATAACACAGAGCCCTGTGGAACTCTATATTTTTAGGGGACCGGTGATGACGATGATGAGCCAAGAGATACTCTTTGTGGTCTGTCAGCCAGGAAGGAAATAAACCTTCCTGGCTGAAGCCTGACTGAAAAGGGTCATAGATGTTATTACCAGATAGCCTGGTATCTAGTTAGTTAGCAACAGCCTTTTCTATAACCTTTCCTAGGAAGAATAGGTTAGAGACAGGTCTGTAGCTACTTAACGTATGTGGTTCCCTGGAGGGCTTCTTTAGAAAGGGTTTGATGATGGCCACCTTAAGTAGATCAGGGAAGATCCCTCTCTGTATAGAACAGTTCACTATGTTCTTGATTGTCAGAATGAGCAGGTCAGGATATTCCAAGAGGAGTGAAGTTGGGCCTGGGTCTAGTTCACATGTTGTTCTGCATAGACTCTGAAGGATGTTTGTGATTGTTTGGACTGCTAAAGTCATTTGTTGTTTTTTGGATGCCATTTTGGATCACTGAAACTTTCTGCCTGAAGTAATAGGCAAATTTGTCACAGAGTTGTTGCAATGACGGGATGGTAGGTCTTAGGCAGTGTGGATTGTAGGGTTTATCTACAGCTGTGCCGGCCTGTTCCTTGCATTTCTATTTCTTGTGAGAGAAAGGTGGATTTTTTTTTCTCATTTATGGCTGATTGATAGTTCTTGAGGTGTAGGGTCAGTGAGATTTTGTCCTTCAGTGATTGATGTTTCTGACACTGACGTTCACGTTTCCACCCACTTTTTTTAGTTCTTTGATGGAGTGGTCAAAACAGGTTGGTCAAATGGAGATGGAGATATGTCTTTTCAGTCTTACAACTAATGTAAGAAAGTAACAATGTTAATTTGGAGGCTACTTTGTTCTTTGGATCTTCAGTGCTAAAACATTATTGTACCCTTTCCCAGATCTGCACTTTGGCACAATTACACAATTGCACAATTCCTCTGATTTCATTGGTTTGTTTTGTTATGTGCTGGCTCACAATTTCTCTCAATAACAACGTCTTTTGGTCTTTCACAACTTTCCTCTTCCACCACACATGTAGATGGCAATACCATTGATCTTGTCCTCCATCGACTCCTCACAGTTTCTAAATTTACTAACTCTTTTCTGCCACTCTCTGATCATAACCTTCTGTCCCTCACCATCAGTGCTTTCTCTCCCTCACAGGACACACCTACTCATCCTACATATAGGAATTTACGTGCTATTAACACCCAGCACCTCTCAGATACTCTACAGTCTACAGTTCCCCATCTCTTCACTCTCCTGCCCCAATCTGGCCACCAGTCACTATAATGAAACACTTAAGAGTGCATTGGATGAGGCAGCTCCCCCTCCACTCAAAGTTAAGACGCAGGAGGCAGCAACCCTGGCAGACGCCACATACACGTTTTCTTCAGCGGTGCTCTAGGTGTGCTGAACGTCTGTGGAGAAAATCACGTACACCTGCAGACTTCCTCCACTTTAAATTTATACTTAAAACCTAGAATTCTGCCCTTCACCTTGCCAAACAAGCCTATTTCACCGCTCTCATTTCTTCTCTCTCCTGTAACCCTAAAAGGCTCTTTGAAACTTTTCACTCCTTACTCACTCCCAAGGTGCAGATGCCATTCACAGACCTTAACGCAGATGACCTGGCCACTTATTTCCATGACAAAATTGATAAGATCTGTCAGGAAATAACTGTCCAATCCCTGGGTGGCATTGATCCCCTCACCAACCACACTTCAGACTGTTCATTCTCATCTTTTGAACCTGTTACAGACAAGGAAGTATCTCAGCTACTTTCTTCTTCTCGCCCTACAACCTGCAGTAGTGACCCTTTCCCCTCACACCATCTCTATTCTCTGTCGCCTGCTGTCACGACTTACCTTACTAAAATATTTAACCTCTCTCTCTCTTTCAAACATGCTGTCATGCTGTTGACTCAGCCCTTTCCTTCACCCCCACTATCCAATTACTCGCATGCTCATGTCATCTCCACATCAAAAACATCTCCAGAATCCGCCCTTTCTTTACCACAGATACACTAAAGACACTTATTGTTGCCCTGATTCACTCTCGCCTTGACTACTGTAATTCCCTACTAATCGGTCTTCCCCTTACTAAACTCTCCCCTCTACAATCTATTCTGAATGCGGCGGCCAGGCTCATCTATCAGTCTAGACGCTACAGCGATGCCTCCAGTTTGTGTCGGTCACTACATTGGCTCCCTATTCAATACAGAATACAATATAAACTTATCACCGTCATCCACATGGCTCTCCATAATGCTGCACCTCCCTGCATTTCCGCCCTCATCTTTGTCTATCTCCCAACCCGTACTCTCCGTTCACTCAATGACCTAAGAGTCACATCCTCTATTATCAGAACCTCCCGAGTTGCATCACTTCTCTGGAATGCTCTATCCTGGACTATCACATTAGCCCCCGATTTCCACAGCTTCTAGCGCAAACTAAAAACATATCTTTTCAGACAGGCCTATCACAACTCCTAATGTAAACCCTTCCGTAGTTAGAATACCTAAAACGTATCGTCCTCTGTTTACGCTCCAACATTACCTCACAGGATATGATGCCGCATCAGACTAACTTTATATATCCAGGCACCATCTGCATGTTAAAGGACATGACTGGTGATGGCTCATACAGCTTTATATATGTGTAATGACAGTAACCTCTATTACAAAATTGTCTGACCATTGTACAAGCAATGCTACATCTGTTGCCGCCCCTGCTACCTCTTGTGTCACCCCCTCTACCTCATAGATTGTAAGCTCTTGCGAGCAGGGCCCTCAGTCCCAGTGTGTGAATTGATTATTTCTTTGTAATGTATCTTTTTTGTCTGTACTTGAACCCTACAAATTATACAGTGCTACAAAATATGTTGGCGCTATATAAATAAAATGTTTTATTATGTGAACTATGGGACCTGATAAGTGTCAGCCTTTCCAAATATTAATACTGTAAGTATCTGCCATTTCAAATCATATCCAATTAATTGAATTTTTCACACAGTAATGTGGGTGCAATCCAAGTTGTAGGAACACCTCAAGGATAATCAATGCAAATGAGCTCCTGAAATGAGCTAAACTATAGTGTTGCAGAAAAAGGTTTGAATAATTATGTAAAGATATTTCAGTTTTTTTTTTTTGTTTTTGTTTTTTTATACATTTGAGCAAATCTTTACAAACCTGATTCTGTTTTATCATTTTGAGGCATTACTGTTTGTGTATAGAACATACTGTAATATGCAAACATTGTCAAGCAAAGAAGTTTAACTTGGAATCACCTGGTATGTGCTGCTCAAACGGCAAAGTCAGTTTGCCACCTTTAGATCTACATCCTGAACCACTTCTTTCATACATGTCAGGAACAACTCCCGAATCAAAGCATTTTCTGCAAAATATTAGGAGATACAATTCATCTTTCCACATGACATCCTTTGGTACGACAGCTGGACTCCAGGAAGCAGGATTTATGCCAACTTTTAAAGTCCAGGGCCAAATATATCACAAAATCGGTTCAATGCTTCCTGTAGCAAATGAAGATCCAAAGTTTTTACAAATTTATTTTTTGGGAGACGAACAAATGCAAGCTGATAGACATTGTGAAGCTATACTTGAGACAAAAAAAGAGATTGTGTTGAATTTGCAAAGATTTTTCCATTAGCACAATGAGTTAGTAAATTTTTTCAAAACAGCCTTAGAAAGAATGCCACATGATGAATATCAAGTTGTAATAAGAGCAGACAAGACACCGTTTGTTGAGCATGAAAGGCGATTTAATTCTCCCACTGTTAACAAAGTAGCTATTGTACTGGTTGGACAGGACTTTCAAAGCCAAGATATAATAATTCAGCGACGAAGCAACAATCTTCAACGTATTGCAGAAACACATAGATCATATGATGCTCTGCAATATCCGATAATATTTTGGAATGGCCAAGAAGGCTATCACTTTAATCTAACACATACTGATCCCAAGACTGCTAGGCCAACCAATAAAAAAATATCAGCTATGGACTTTTATGCCTAACAAATAATGATCAGACATGAGTCTTCTAACCACATTTTACAATGTAGGCAACTTTTTCATCAATTTATAGTTGATATGTATGCCAAGGTGGAAAGTGAGTGTCTTATGTACATACGATTGAACCAACAAAAACTTAGAGTGAATGAATACATTCATTTAAGGGATGCTGTTGCTAATGATGGCAATGTGGCAGACATTGGGCGTATGTTTATTTTACCAGCTACATTTACTGGAAGTCCCAGACACATGCATGAGTATGCTCAGGACGCCATGACATATGTTCGGATATATGGTTGTCTTGATTTCTTTATCACAGTTACATGTAATCCAACTTGGCCAGAGATAAAGGAAGAGCTTCTAAATGGTCAGGGCCCCTCTGATCAACATGATTTAATAGCAAGGGTTTTTAAACAAATACTGATAAAGCTAATGGACGTAATTACAAAGTGTTACATTTTTGGTGAAAGTCAGTGTTGGATGTATTCAGTTGAGTGGCAAAAAAAGAGGTCTTCCACATGCTCATTTACTTATATGGCTAAAGGATAAGATACGCCCTGATCAAATTGACAGTGTTATTTCTGCTGAGCTTCCAAATCCAGAAGAGGATCCGGTACTTTTTGAAACTATTTCTAAAAATATGATCCATGAGCCATGTGGGCCACTTAACCCAAGATCGCCATGTATGAAGGAAGGTGTGAAAGATCCTCCGTGCGCCAAACCGTTTTGGCCACACCCTGAGTCCTCTTTCATATAAAAACCACACTCACCGCCAGTGAGTGCCAGGTTCACAGATAAATACAAGACAAGCCTTCTAAATTTTATATATTTATTAACCCCTAAATGGGTCGGTATTAAAATCTAACATATACAGATCAGAACAGATATGCAGATATATGCAAGCATTAACAGTTACTAGTTACAAGATACAGTACAAATAAAATAAAAGGGATTAAAGGTGAAATAATTACTTTACCACATATGTCCTTGATGTGGTTCTATAGTCCAACACTCACACATGGCATGTGTGAGTCACCAGTGGAGGCTTTTCAGCATGTGGCATTAAAGCGATAATCCCGCCTGCATGCTTTTCACAGGAATCTCAGCATTAGTCTCTCTGTAATATCTCTCAGTCTCTTGTAGGCTCATCATCGTCAGCAGCAGCATTCCAACCTGCCTGCTCATAGTAGCATCTCAGTCAGAGTCTGTAATATCCTGTAGCATAAACTCCATAGTGTAATCTCCTAGTGATAGTCTCCCCCCACAGACCTCTTACCTCATCTTTTATACCCTTTATGCCCCCTCCCAGAATGAGGTCACCGGCGACAGTACGTCTGATGAGTTAATTCAATCACGTTCAGACCCTTTGTATGTAGATGAGACAAAGTGAATTGATACCCTGTTATCAGTCATATCTGGTCAACAGCCCAGGCTTAAACAATGCACTATTGTTTGATCAGCCAGGGCTGTATAGGAATACAATGGAGCCCTATTGTTCCAGCCCAGACGCCACTGCCAATATGCACCTAGGCTTGTAGCCGCACACAGTATGCAAGCAAGGAAGAGGGGATATCCTATACCCAGAGACCAAAATATAGCTGAGTTATGGCCATATTTAGGCAGAATCATCACACCTCCCCCTTTAGATGGGGCTTGCAGGGAGTCGGGGCCTACGCCCCTCTTCTGAAAGCACCTCCGCCTCCAGCTCCTCAGGCTCTGGCCCCAAGGCTTTCTCACCTTCCCCCTGGGGTCCCAGCAGACTCGGGCCTTGTCAGACTCTAAGGGTGGTTGAGCGCCATGCGCCTTCAATATGTCCAGACTAGGGTCAGCTTGGACAGCATCTCTGAACTCTTGGCTGGAGTGAGACACAAGAGAGGTGCATGTTACATAGCTGCCGGCCCCTTCTGTCTCTCTAGTCTGACTAGGGACACTTCTAAGGCCCAGGCTCTGAGCCACGTACACTTGGCTACCTCCAGCCTGTTCTGGGTCCGCTTTCTGAGTACTGGCACCCTGTGGAGCCACACTCCTGACCTCAGGCCCTTGGGATACCATTCCAGAGATCCCATCCCGGCAATCTCTGCTCTCCTGGCTACCCTTGGCCTGCTCTCTCAGGGTCTTCCCCACACTAGCCGCTAGTTGGGAGAGTTCTAGGGGGTTCTGCACCTCCCCCTTTGCTTCCACACCTAGGGGCACCTCTGGTTCTGGTACAGGTATGTTTGGACCCTGTCCTCCCTGTACTTGGGTGGGTGATGGTGATACGTTGGGCAAATGACTGAGATCATGTTTTCCCAAAACATCCCCGCACAATACATTGACAGGTAATACATTGGACATACCCTCTTCTTGGATCACATCTCCAGTACCCCATGCCATCTGCACTTGGGCCATGGGCACTCCTGGAATAGAACTGGACAGAAGAGATGTGTAATGTCTCATACAGGCCGGACTCCTCCGGCTTCAAGGGAGTGAGGCTAGTCATGGCGGTCTCAGCACCGACTCCAGGTGGTGTAGGCAACGGTTCAAGGGTCGGAACGCCCTCCACCCTTGTAGCACTCTGGCTGCGGGCTAACACCGCACTACCAGCAGTTCGTCCCTCACCTGGATCGGCCATGAGATCCCCATAGCCTACCTGACCACCTGGCACATGGTCAGTAGTTGGGTGCTTATCGGATACACTGGGCGAAATAGTAGAAGTCGCTTCCAGTGACTCAGAAGCGCTACCCTGTACATTTTCACAACAAGCATTGGCAATTACATTGACAGTACCTTCATTAGCAATTGTTAATTCACACCGGGCCTCAATGAGATTTGTGGTAGACAGATTAACAAGCTGGGAGGGCGATGCCCCCGCAGATGTGGGTGTGTCTACAGACTTAGTCTCATTGGCTCCTAGCACGGGGGTGCACAAAGCATTAATAACATTTTTGCTGAGCTTTGTTGCAGGAAGTTCAGAAGCATCTTCCCTGCTCTCAGCTGAAGGCAACTCATTAGCATATACATTGACTGCCAGGGGAAGTATCTCAGAGAGGGGGTTACGGGCCCTCTCTGCAGATATGACAGACACATTATCAGCATTAATCATAGACAGTCCATCACAGTAAATTGGGTTGCTCCCCACCCCATATTGGGACATCATAGGTCCCAAATCAGTTTCCAACAGTACCTTAGCAGGCAAATCAGTCAATAGTCCCACAGTCCGCATTCCTTTTCCTGCACCCACATCCAGATACACAGATGGGCCACCTGCTGTGGCTTGGGAAGCAGGGAAGTTCTCAGGGCGGTTGGGACACTCCTTCTTGAAATGTCCTGTCGGGTTACAGGCATGGCCCTGCCGCACCTCCCCTTGGGGTTTGGGGAAGGTCACTAGGGTGCCCAGAGTTCTTGGGACAGGGAAGGGACCACCCGGGGCATAGCTTGTCTCACCCGACCTGACGACAGATGGCTGTGGTGAACTCCGGCCTGGCTTCTCCTTCCAACTTAAGGGTCTCTGCAGGGTTGTTGGAGTTTGCGCTTGCTGGGAGAGCTCCATCCTTTTGAGCTCAAGCTGAAACTCCCTCTCGGCCTGTTGCTCAGCAGCCTGTCGTTCAGCCGCCTTCCTCTCTCTCTCTGCCTGTTGCTCAGCAGCCTCACGATCAGCCTGCCGTTCTCATTCTGCGGCTTTCCTCTCTCTCTCTGCCTGTCGCTCAGCAGCCTCACGATCAGCCTGCCGTTCTCGTTCTGCAGCTTTCCTCTCTCTCTCTGCCTGTCGCTCAGCAGCCTCACGATCAGCCTGCCGTTCTCGTTCTGCGGCCTGCCATTCTCGTTCTACAGCTTCCTGAAACCAGTGCAATGTCTGCTGGTATATGTTAGGGTCCCTGGTGCTTAAGTGCTGCAGAACCATTTGCCAGACTGAAGCCATTCCCCCAGCAAGGCTGAGGCTACTGGTTCCTCCTGGTGAAGTAATCCTTGGGACTGGGCTGCTTGCCGCACTTCCTGGCCTAGCCCCAAAATCAGGACTCTGCTCGATTCTCTGCATGGCTGTGGCTGCCTCCATTTCAGCCATACGCTCAGGATCTCCAAAAGCCTGGTTCAGCAGTTCTGGAGATCTGCTTCTGAGCCCACTAGCCATCCACTGGTATTTGCCAAATAAAAGATAGAATAGAATACAAAGAATAAGGGAGGGGAACAGCACTGTATCAAACTTTCACTGTATCTTAATGCTTGCTTTAATACCGAGCTTGTCTCATAGGATTACCATAATCCCCAGCATGTGAGTGATATAGGTCACCAACACACACCGTTTATCCTAAGATCCCACCACGCTGCCACCAATGTGAAAGATCCTCCGTGCGCCAAACCGTTTTGGCCACACCCTGAGTCCTCTTTCATATAAAAACCACACTCACCGCCAGTGAGTGCCGGGTTCACAGATAAATACAAGACAAGCCTTCTAAATTTTATATATTTATTAACCCCTAAATGGGTCGGTATTAAAATCTAACATATACAGATCAGAACAGATATGCAGATATATGCAAGCATTAACAGTTACTAGTTACAAGATACAGTACAAATAAAATAAAAGGGATTAAAGGTGAAATAATTACTTTACCACATATGTCCTTGATGTGGTTCTATAGTCCAACACTCACACATGGCATGTGTGAGTCACCAGTGGAGGCTTTTCAGCATGTGGCATTAAAGCGATAATCCCGCCTGCATGCTTTTCACAGGAATCTCAGCATTAGTCTCTCTGTAATATCTCTCAGTCTCTTGTAGGCTCATCATCGTCAGCAGCAGCATTCCAACCTGCCTGCTCATAGTAGCATCTCAGTCAGAGTCTGTAATATCCTGTAGCATAAACTCCATAGTGTAATCTCCTAGTGATAGTCTCCCCCCACAGACCTCTTACCTCATCTTTTATACCCTTTATGCCCCCTCCCAGAATGAGGTCACCGGCGACAGTACGTCTGATGAGTTAATTCAATCACGTTCAGACCCTTTGTATGTAGATGAGACAAAGTGAATTGATACCCTGTTATCAGTCATATCTGGTCAACAGCCCAGGCTTAAACAATGCACTATTGTTTGATCAGCCAGGGCTGTATAGGAATACAATGGAGCCCTATTGTTCCAGCCCAGACGCCACTGCCAATATGCACCTAGGCTTGTAGCCGCACACAGTATGCAAGCAAGGAAGAGGGGATATCCTATACCCAGAGACCAAAATATAGCTGAGTTATGGCCATATTTAGGCAGAATCATCACAGAAGGAAAATGTACTAAAAAGTATCCTCGCAACTGGATTATAGAAACACAAACAGGAGATGATGGTTATCCTCTTTACAGAAGACGGAAACCTGAACAGGGAGGATATACTGCAACAATCAGATTAAAACGGGTTAAACAAAACACAGATCTTGAAATAGATAATCGATGGGTTGTACCTTACTTTCCACTGCTTTCAAAAATGTTTGATGCGCACATTAACATAGAATATTGTAACTCTGTTAAGTCAATTAAATACATTTGCAAATATGTTAACAAGGGCAGTGATATGGCAGTTTTCCAGCTAGAGAATCCAAAATGTACATCTGATGAAATTATGCTGTATCAGATGGGAAGGTATATAAGTAGTAATGAAGCCGTGTGGCGATTACTAAATTTTCCTATCCATGAAAGACATCCGACTGTAGTTCATCTCAGTGTCCATCTTGAAAATGGACAACGAGTTTATTTTACTCCCAAGAATGCAGAGGAAAGAGCTGCTCGACCACCCAATACAAGATTGACAGCTTTCTTTCTCCTATGTCAAGCAGATCCATTTGCAAGAACTTTATTATATTCAGATGTTCCAAAATATTATACAAGGAATAAATCGAGAAAAGTATTTTGCAAGAGGAAACAAGGTGCAAGGGTCCCAGGATGGGACGGACGTTCCAGTGATGCTCTTAGACATGTGTATACAGTGCATCCAAACAACGCAGAGTGTTACTACCTCCGATTACTGCTTCACACTGTCCGTGGGCCAACTTCTTTCACAGATTTGAAAATAGTTGATGGAGAGCATGCCAAAAGCGTGGTCTGATCGAAGACAATCAACACTGGGACATGACATTGCAGGAAGCATCTGTCACTCACTTTCCACCTCAACTAAGAGACCTGTTCGCTATAATAATTACAACCTGTGCACCTTCCAATCCCTGCGCACTTTGGGACAAATACAAAGAATATCTTAGTGAAGATATTCTTAGAGTGCAAAGGAGAGTTAATCCAGACAGACTTAAATTTCACTGCTAACATATTCAACAAAGCCCTCTTGATGTTAGAAGAAAGGTGCATATAGTAAAACTCTAATAGAATTAGGTTTACCAGCACCAACTCAACCAGACTTTGATATTATGAACAGAAATATTCTGCAGGAAAAAAGCTATGATTTGGAAAAATGTAAAGAATTTGTAATATTAAATAAGCCTCTTTTTGGTTGATGACCAAAGATCGGCCTATATGGAAATTATGGGTCAGATTTCCAGTGGAAATGGGGGACAATTTTTTTCTAGATGCACCAGGAGATACTGGTAAAACATTTTTAATTTGCTGCTTGCAGAAATTCGCTCAAACAATGACATTGCCTTGGCTGTTGCATCATCTGGGATTGCGGCCACTCTTTTAGATGGAGGGCACACGGCTCATTCAGCACTAGGATTGCCCTTTAATATAGCGCTGACAAAAACTCCTGTCTGTAATATCACTAAGGGCTCTGGGAAAGCTAAGGTATTACAAACTTGCAAAGTAATTGTTTGGGATGAATGTACCATGGCGCACAAGAAAGCGGTCGAGGCCCTGCGGGGAACCGATTGTTTAATGGGGGGAATTGTTGTAATTTTTGCAGGTGACTTCTGACAGACGTTACCTGTTCTTAAGGGAACAACACCAGCGGATGAGCTGAATGCCTGTCTAAAATCTTCTTATCTGTGGATACATGTTCAGAAGCAAACTCTTACTACTAATATGTGGGTTAATTTGATGGGAAATATTACTGCGGACAAATTTACATACCAGATACTATGCCTTGGAAATTACAGGTTCCCTACTGATTCCACTACTGGTCCCATTTCCTTTCCAGAAGATTTTTGTCAAATGACATCTTCAGTAATGGAACTTATTGACCAAGTTTTCCCTGATATTTGTCACAAGTTTAACAACCATCAGTGGCTTTGTGAACGTGCAATCCTAGTGCCTAAAAATGATACTGTCAGCTCCATAAATCTACTAATTCGGGGAAGGCTGCCTGGTCTAGCGACCACATACATGTCCATTGATTCAGTCATGGAGAGTGAACAAGCTGTAATGTATCCATTGGCGTTCCTGAATTCTTTGGAGCCTCCTGGAATGCCACCGCATAAGCTCACTTTAAAAATAGGAGCCACAATAATTTTGCTTCGGAACCTTGACCCACCAAAAATGTGTAACGGCACAAGATTGTGCATTAAAAGTCTCATGCCCAATGTTATTGAAGCCACTATTCTTATGGGAAACTCTAAGGGAGCAAATGTTTTCATTCCGCGTATTCCTTTGCTACCAAGCGACATGCCCTTCAATTTTAAGCGTCTGCAGTTCCCAATCCGACTTGCATTTGCTATGACTATAAACAAAGCACAAGGTCAATCACTTAAAGTAGCCGGCATTAATTTGGAGAGCCCGTGTTTTTCACATGGACAGTTGTACGTTGCTTGCTCTAGAGTGGGTAACCCCAAAAATCTTTTCATATATGCACCTGAAGGTAAAACCAGAAACATTGTTTACCAAAAAGCACTACAATAGATAGTTTTTTAACTGTAAACCAATTTTACTTTCTTGTCCGTGAACTACTTATAGATTACACTGGAGGGAGGGGGATGGCTTGCACTATGTTGTTAATTGGGTGTAAATGTTTTATATGTTTGTGTACGGTGCATAAATTAAAATTTTTGATAAAAAATAGTTCAAAAAATAGTTCTAATAGTTTATACTACATAATATGTATTGAATATGTAAAATCAATAAAAATGTTGAAATAAAAAAAAAGTTGTTCACATCAATGTTACGACAAATAAGAAAAATGCGAAAATAATAAGAAAAATTTCAAGTGGAAAAAAAGATTTACTCTAGCACTCTGAAAATGTCAATTTCAGTGTGACACTGAAAATTTAACTTTAGCTAGCATAACCAACAATTTAACATATTTTCCGCGAGTGAAGCCGCGGGTATTCTACTAGTAGGTTATATTACAGCATGCAATGTCAATGCTGCTTCTAAGGCCAGCAGGATACGGTCTTGTATTAAAAGGGGTATGAACTCATGTGACAGGGATGTAATATTACCACTTTATAAATCATTGGTATGAACCCATCTGGATTATGCAGTTCAGTTCTTGGCACCAATTCATAGAAAAGATGTCCTAGAGTTGGAAAAGGTTAAACGGAGGGCCACAAAACTGATATGGGGCATGGAGAACCTCAGTTATGAGGAAAGACTAAAGGAGTTAAATCTGTTTAGTCTTGAGAAGAGGCATTTAACCCCTGGCTATTAATCTGGCTATTTATCTTGTTTTATCTGATGCCCTGTGCTGCAGTCACATTAATGAAAGTCAAACACCTGTGATTTACAACTGCTCCTCTACAAGTGATAAGTGCTGGCATCTCCATGCTGAAGTTACTGTCCTGGAGGGAATTTTTAAGGACTTTTATCATCACTTTTATCTACAAATTTTAACTCTTTATAGTGATGATAGTAAAGTGAAAGAGCCTTCCCGTTTACATTGTGCTAGCAGAACTTGCTCCCCTGCCACCCGCTCCCATCACCTACTTCCTGGATGTTTGCTCTGTCTCAGCAGGGAGCCTAGCTAGAGATAACACAAGCAGTTTACAGCCCTCTAGTATACTAAACTACTGGTTAATTTATACATGGACCAGGGGCCCAGAAAATAAGCCATGCTGAATATAAAACCATATAAAACCTATTTTTTTGTTGAAAAACTATATAAATGTGTAGCCCCTGTGATCAGAAGAACTAGAAAAGCAAATTTTAGTATGTTTACGTGCAATAATATATATAAAAACAATTTTTTTTAGGTAAAAGAAGCAAAATTTAAATTTTTTTCACATTTTATACCATTCTTCTACTTCTAGCGAAAAAAATATTCAACTTATTTAACAAATAAGGCTAGTTATTTCAAACCTTATGTGTCCTGAAAAAAACATGGTAAAATAGTTGGGATATGCAAAGACATTAAAAAGATATTGCTGTGTAAAGCAATGCATACTAAAGTTCTAAATTTGGCCTGAGCATTGGGGCATCAATGACGCTTGGTCCTGAAAAGGTTATGGGGAGATATGATAAACCTGTATAAATATATAAATGACCCATACAATAAATATGGGGAAAAGCTGTTCCATGTAAAATTCCCTCCAAAAAGGTTTAATTTCATGAGCTGACAAGGATTCTTTACTGTAAGGACTGTGAATTTGTGGAATATCCTACCTCAGGAGATGGTCACAGCTGCCAGCTTCAAATAAAGATGCCTTTTTAGAGCAAAATAACATTGATGGTTATGGAAATGTATAGAATGTCATTCCCTTTCCCATCCCCTGGTTGATCTTGATGGACATTTGTCATTTTTCAACCATACTAACTATGTAACTATACAGTATCAGTCAAATATTTGGACACACCTTTCATTCCTTTGTTTTCATTGTTTCTTTTTTTTTAGTTTTCTATTATAGATTCCAATTGGAGACATGGATGCTATGAAGGAATACATAGAATTAAGTAGGAAACAAAAAGTGTTAAAGAAACCAGAATATGTCTTATATTTTAGATTCTTCAAATTAGCCCCGTTTGCTTCGATAACAGCTTTGCCCACACCTGGCAGCTGTCAATCAGTTGCACATGGAATGGTTTTTAATTTACAGTTATGCCTTGTCAATAGTTAATTTGTGGAATGTCTTGCCTTCATAATGTATTTGAAACCATCACTAAGTACAGAAAAACTACATTATTATCCATTATCTATCCACTATTATTTTAAGATGTGAAGATCAGTCAATCGATAAGTGCAGTCAAGAAAACCATTCAGCTCCATTATGAAACTGGCTCTCATGAGGACCACCCCAGGAAAGGAAGACCAAGAGTTACCTCTACTGCAGAGGATATATTAATTAATAATTAATAAGTTAGATTTAGAATTAGAAACCGCAAATTAACAGCACCTCAGTTAGAGTCCACATAAATGTTTCACAGAGTACCAGACACAGCTCATTAACTGCGAATACAAAAAGGCATGGCAATTTGCACCTGCCTTTCTTTTTTACATTGTTTGGCAGTGCTGGCCATTTCTTTGCATTTGTTGCACTGCTCATTGTAAACTGTTCAGAGTAGAATTTGGCCTGTATGGTGTAATTGCTGCAAAGAAGCCACTTCTGAGAAGCAACAAGAAAAAGAAAAGAATTTTTGGGCCAAGAAACACAAGGAATGGACATTAGATCAGTGGACATCTATACTTTAGTCTGATGAGTCAAGAGTTTAGATTTTTTTTTGTTCCAATGGCCATGTGTTAGTAAGACACAGAAAAGGTGAGCGAATGGTTTTCTGCATGCGTGGTTGTCATCCGGTTTGCACTTTGTGAGATCATCATTGACAATGATCTCAAACACCTCCAGGGGTATGTAAGGGCTATATATGTCCATGAATGAGTGATGTAATGCTGTGTCAGATGACATCATCTCCACAATTAAAAACCTAAACCCAATTGACATGGATGGGATTTAGTTGGATCACACAGTGAAGGAAAAGCAGCCAACAAGTGCTCAGCATCTCTGGTAAGGCCTCCAACTATTACCTCCTGAAACTAATTGAAAGAATACCAAGAGTAGCACCGCTGTTATCAAATCAAAAGGGGGCTATGAAATACAGTGGGTACGGAAAGTATTCAGACCCCTTTAAATTTTTCACTCTTTGTTTCATTGCAGCCAGGGCCGGTTTTAGACAAAGTGGGGCCCTGGGCAAAATTAAAAGCGGGGCCCCAAATGCTGATATGCAAACAACACCATCGTCTTCCAGTGGCAACCCCTATAATAACGCCTCCTTTCTGCCAACAAAAAAGTAATAAGCCCCATTTTACCACACACAATTCAAATGAACACCTTTGTACCCCCTAATAGATTTTTGCACCCAGTCATCAGTTATTATAGCGCCTCCTTATAAAAAATAGTCTCTGCTTATAAATAATATTACACCTTTATCAGTAATAGCGCCCTTATAAATGATAAATAGTGCCCTGTATCAGTAATATTCCCCCTTATCAGTAACAGTATCAGTAACCCACCCTTATATATAATAGTTCTCCGTTATACAGTGTCGGACTGAAGGGCCTTAGGCCCACCAGAGGATCTTGTTCTGGGGCCCCACCCAACAGCTTTCTGCTAATAGCCTACACCACGGCTCCTTCACTGAAGTCTTACATATGTGCTGACTATCTGGTGTTACTGAGTATGTTCCCAGTATAGTCAGCCCCTATAATACTGTGCAGGCCCCAATAACTCCATGGCCAATTCATGCACAGTACTGTATGGGGAATGACATGGCCATGGAGCACTACACGTATGTGCAAGATTGTAGTGAGGGAGCTGTGATGCAGACATAGCACACAGGGCTACCAGCAGGAATTGTGAGCCCCCCCCCACAGTATAATGCTCCACATGGTATATAATGCTCCACAGTGACCCCACACAGTATAAAATGCTCCCCTGAGCCCCCCATAGTGGCCCCACATGGTATGTAAGGCTCCACACAGTATAATACTCCACAGTGGCCCACACAGTATACTACCCCCCCCCCACATTATAATTTTCCACAGAGGCCCCACAGAATTTAACATGCTATCCAGAGGGCCCCTTCCCCAGTATAATACTCCACAGTGGCCCCACACAGTATAATATGCTATCCAGAGGGGCCCCCCAGTATAATGCTCCACAGGGGCCCTACAGTGCTATTATTATATTATATTCTGGGGTCTCTTCAGACCCCAGAGTATAATAATTGAAGGCCCGGGATAGGTAAGGTAAAATAACAAACAGTTATACTCACCTTACCTTACCTCTCCTGGGCCTCCTCGCGCTGCTCCGCTATCCCCGCCGGCGCTGGCTTCTTCTTCTCTGCGGCTGACGTCACGTGTTGTGGACGTCACCGCTGAGGCCTGTGATTGGGCCTCAGCGATTACGTGAGGCACGCTGTCAGCACGCCCCACGTGATCTCTAAGGCTGAGGCCTGGCCTCAGCGGTGATGTCCGGGACGCCAGAAGATGACGTCGGACGCCAGGACAGGTGAGTAAAAATGTTTGTTATTTTTACTCACCTTAGGTTCCGGATCCCGGGGGCCCCTTTGGGGACGGGGCCCTGGGCAATTGCCCAGTTTGCCCCCCCCTAACGCCGGCCCTGATTGCAGCCATTTGCTAAAAGCAAAAAAGTTCATTTTATTTCTCATTGATGTACACTCAGCACCCCATCTTGACATACAAAAAACAGAAATGTAGATATTTTTGCAAATTTATTAAAAAAGAAAAACTGAAATATCACATGGTCATAAGAATTCAGACCCTTTGCTCAGTATTGAGTAGAAGCACCCTTTTGAGCTAGTACAGCCATGAGTCTTCTTGGGAATGATGCAACAAGTTTTTCACATCTGGATTTGGGGATCCTCTGTCATTCTTCCTTGCAGATCCTCTTCAGTTCCGTTGGATGGTGAACGTTGATGGACAGCCATTTTCAGGTCTCTCCAGAGATGCTCAATTGGGTTGAGGTCAGGGCTCTGGCTGGGCCAGTCAAGAATGGTCACAGAGTTGTTCCAAAGCCACTCCTTTGTTATTTTAGCTGCTTGCTTAGGGTCATTGTCTTGTTGGAAGGTGAACCTTCGGCCCAGACTGAGGTCCAGAGCACTCTGGAAGAGGTTTTCTTCCAGGATATCTCTGCACTTGGCCACATTCATCTTTCCTTAAATTGCAACCAGTTGTCCTGTCCCTGCAGCTGAAAAACACCCCCATAGCATGATGCTGCCACCACCATGTTTCACTGTTGGGTTTGTATTGGGCAGGTGATGAGCAGTGCCTGGTTTTCTCCACACATACTGCTTAGAATTAACGCCAAAAAGTTCAATTTTCGTTTCATCAGACCAGAGAATCTTATTTCTCATAGTCTGGGGAGTCCTTCATGTGTTTTTTGGCAAACTCTATGTGGGCTTTCATATGTCTTGCACTGAGGAGAGACTTCCTTCGTGCCACTCTGCCAAAAAGCCCCAAATGGTGGAGGGCTGCAGTGATAGTTGACTTTGTGGAACTCTCTCCCATCTCCCTACTGCATCTCTGGAGCTCAGCCACAGTGATCTTTGGGTTCTTCTTTACTTCTCTCACCAAGGCTCTTCTCCCATGATTGCTCAGTTTGGTTGGACGGCCAGGTCTAGGAAGAGATCTGGTTGTCCCAAACTTCTTCCATTTAAGGATTATGAAGGCCACTGTGCTCTTAGGAACCTTGAGTGCTGCAGAAATTGTTTTGTAACCTTGGCCAGATCTGTGCCTTGCCACAATTCTGTCACTGAGCTCCTTGGGCAGTTCCTTTGACCTCATGATTCTCATTTGCTCTGACATGCACTGTGAGCTGTGAGGTCTTAGACAGGTGTGTGCCTTTCCTAATCAAGTCCAATCAGTTTAATTAAACACAGCTGGACTCCAATGAAGGAGTAGAACCATCTCAAGGAGGGTCAGAAGGAAATGGACAGCATGTGAGTTAAATATGAGTGTCACAGCAAAGGGTCTGAATACTTATGACCATGTGATATTTCAGTTTTTCTTTTTTAATAAATTTGCAAAAATATCTACATTTCTGTATTTTTTCTGTCAAGATGGGGTGCTGAGTGTACATTAATGAGAAATAAAATGAACTTTGTTGCTTTTAGCAAATGGCTGCAATGAAACAAAGAGTTAAAAATTTAAAGGGGTCTGAATACTTTCCGTACCCACTGTATATTCTGGTTTTTGTTTACAACTTAATTCCATATGTTCTCCTTTTGCAGTTTTCATGTCTTCAAACATGAATCTACAATGTACAAAATGAAAAAATGCAAGAAAAAACATAGAATGAAAAGATGTGTCCAAACTAAACTTTTAGCTCCAGTAACCATTGATATTTTTGTGTGCTAATAATTCACTGAAGAGAAAAAAAATGAATATTGTCCAATATAGAATAAGACTGTAATGTGACAAAGTGATGAAATGTTGATCGTTCTGAGTATTTTATACCATTCTTCAAGATATCATATATTTGGAATTACAGGTTTTTATTTTACTTACCTGAAACTACATTATTTCCAAATGTTTTAAATTCAATGTTCAGTGTAATAATTACCAAATTCCATTACAAGTCCATTAACACAAAATCCTGACATATAATGTTGTACCGATTTCATGTATCCATGCCTAGTTCTGTAGATATGGATTATAAAGTGATAGAAAATATTTGAAATACTTGAACTGTATAATTCTGCTTTTATGAACATTGCAGCTCCTTAATGCAATAGTGAAGCAAATGTCTCTACTCTCAAGTTACCCGTTATATTATATTAACTGATAGGGTGTTCCAGGCACATTTAATCACAAAACCCAAACAGAGAACTAATACGCTTTTAAGGCTATTGTTGCATCCAGAGGAGATTTTCAAAGCCTCTTAGAGCTGCTATATGAGTGGCTGTCATCTCACAACTATTAATGAGCTAATGAAATCAATGCTGAGAAGGGAATACATTTCATGCACTCTTCATATCGAATACATTTCTAAAATATTTAAGTTGCTGATGATATTCACGTGCAACAGCATAACTTTGTACTGCATTCTAAAGTTGTTTGCATTAAAGAATCAAGCTGTGAAAACTGGCATTTTCTTACCACTGCTTCTATAAGTTAAAATACTGCAGGCCTCCTAATAGTGAGGTCATTAAAGAGAACCTTTCACGTCCTCATAGATGTGTGGTATTATATACCACTAGAAAGTCGTCAGTGCGCTGAATGCAGCACACTGTCGGCTTTCCTGGTATGCTCCCCTGTGCGTTGATTTCAGCACCGATAACTCTACACTGTCCGAAGGGCGAGGCTTACAGTCTAGCATCATCGCTGGGCTGTGAGGAACGCCCCCTCCCTGACAGTACTTTTTCATAAGCTTGTACTGTCAGGGGGGCGTTCCTCACAACCCAGCGATGAGGCTAGGCTGTAACGAAACTAATGGCACCGGTATCTCCAGCACCGAGGCACATACCGGGAAAGCTGACATTGCACTGAATTCATATATAATTCTGCACATCTATGAGTACTTGAAAAGTCCTCTTGAAATCCTTCTTACATGATATGCAATTGGGCATTGAGTTCTTGTAGATATCATCATGGTGTTGTGGTGTTGTACTTATTACATACACAAAATGGCAAGCTCAAGAGTTAAAATACAGAAATATCCATTGTACAATATATCCAAAAGGCATTCCAGGATGGGTATGTTGTGCATTGTAAAGCATCAAAATATATTCCTTACAACGGGGATGAACAACAGCTAAGGGTCACAAATCTTAAAGGTGTACTATCATCTGAGACTGAGCTGAACTGTGATTATTAAGCAATTTATTACTAGATGGCTCCATACTAAGATATTGGATACATATTTGACTCTAGTTATTTTTACTTATTGTACACAGATCTGTCTAAAAACGGTCAGTGATGGACCAAAACATCACACTGTGTTTTTCACATGAATTGCATTAAAAATCTAATAAAAATCTGACTGCACCTGATTACTGTATTTCAGTGCCTGAAATTATTATCTTTCTGGATATTGAGTTCCTCTCCAAGCACCTACCATTTCATCATGTTGAGCTAACTGACTCCTCCCGAGACCAAAAAGTAAAATACATAAAATATAAGGTTTAAATGTATATGAATATATATATATATATATATATATAGCTCCATATATATACAGTGGGGAAAAAAAGTATTTAGTCAGCCACCAATTGTGCAAGTTCTCCCACTTAAAAAGATGAGAGAGGCCTGTAATTGACATCATAGGTAGACCTCAACTATGAGAGACAAATGAGAAAACAAATCCAGAGAATCACATTGTCTGACTTTTAAAGAATTTATTTGCGAATTATGGTGGACAATAAGTATTTGGTCAATAACAAAAGTTCATCTCAGTACTTTATTATATATCTTTTGTTGGCAATGACAGAGGTCAAACGTTTTCTGTAAGTCTTCACAAGGTTGGCACACACTGTTGCTGGTATGTTGGCCCATTCCTCCATGCAGATCTCCTCTAGAGCAGTGATGTTTTGGGGCTGTCGCTGGGCAACACGGACTTTCAATTCCCTTCAAAGATTTTCTATGGGGTTGATATCTGGAAACTGGCTAGGCCACTCCAGGACTTTGAAATGCTTCTTATGAAGCCACTCCTTCGTTGCCCTGGCAGTGTGCTTGGGATCATTGTCATGCTGAAAGACCCAGCCACGTTTCATCTTCAATGCTCTTGCTGATGGAAGGAGGTTTGTATTCAAAATCTCATGATACATGGCCCCATTCATTCTTTCATGCACACAGATCAGTCGTCCTGGTCCCTTTGCAGAGAAACAGCCCCAAAGCATGATGTTGCCACCCCCATGCTTCACAGTAGGTATGGTGTTCTTTGGATGCAACTCAGCATTCACTCTCCTCCAAACAGTTCTACTTTGGTTTTATCTGACCATATGACATTCTCTCTATCAAATTTCAGACAGGCCTGGATATGTACTAACTTAAACAGGGGGACACGTCTGGCACTGCAGGATCTGAGTCCCTGGCGGTGTAGTGTGTTACTGACGGTAGCCTTTGTTACGTTAGTCCCAGCTTTCTGCAGGTCATTCACTAGGTCCCCCTGTGTGGTTCTTGGATTTTTGCTCACCGTTCTTGTGATCATTTTGACCCCATGGTCAATCCCACAGTTGATTTCTTCACACCAAGCTGCTTGCCTATTGCAGATTCAGTCTTCCCAGCCTGGTGCAAGTCTACAATTTTGTTTCTGGTGTCCTTCCACAGCTCTTTGGTCTTCACCATAGTGGAGTTTGGAGTATGACTGTTTGAGGTTGTGGACAGGTGTCTTTTATACTGATAACAATGTCAAACAGGTGCCATTACTACAGGTAATGAGTGGAGGACAGAGGAGCCTCTTAAAGAAGAAGTTACAGGTCTGTGAGAGCCAGAAATCTTGCTTGTTTGTAGGTGAGCAAATACTTATTTTCCACCATAATATGCAAATAAATTCTTTAAAAAATCAGACAATGTGATTTTCTAGTTATGTTTTCTCATTTTGTCTCTTATAGTTGAGGTCTACCTATAATGTCAATTACAGGCCTCTCTCATCAAGTGGGAGAACTTGCACAATTGGCGGCTGACTAAATACTTTTTTTCCCCACTGTGTGTGTGTGTATATATATATATATATATATATATATATATATATATATACCCATTTTCTAAGATGCTTAATTATGTAAAAGAAAAAGAGAAATAATTTTTGAACACCTCCTCTCCATGCACAGACTAGTACCAATAAAATGTTGATCAAAAGGTCTTATGTACCCCTGTATGCTATCAATGAAAGCAACATCTTTTATTGCAAATATATGGTCTTGATTACCTCTGTCAATGGAAAAATCTAAATGTTATTGCTTTTTGAAAATGACAATTATATTTTTCAATAAAATATTTTTATAAAAATAGCAAAATATTAAAAACTATATCATTTGTGAATCCTCATAGTCACAGTGACCTGAAAAATAACGGTTCTATATTATTAAATTTACTGTAAACTAATATGTCAGAATTGGTGTGTTTTTTTTCATCACCCCATCAGAAGGAGTAAATAAAATTTAAGTCACTAACTTATAGTCACTCCAAAATGATGCCATCAAAAAATACAACTCAACTTGCAATAAACAAGTCCTCAAACAGCTACATCAATAAAAAAAAAAAAGATATGGCTTTCAGAATACACCAATGAAAAAAAGGAAAAAAGTTGCTGTGTTCTGAAGGCCAAACTGGCTCTGTCTTTAAAGAGAACCTTTCATGCCCTCGCAGATTGGCAGTATTATATGCCGCTAGAAAGCTGACAGTGCACTGAATTCAGATATTTGTGCCGTTAGTTTCAGCATCGATATCCCTCCACTGTCAGAAGGGCGGGCCTTACAGCTCAGTGTCACTGGCTATGATGCTGAGCTGTAAGGCCCGTCCTTCTGTCAGTGTAGGTATATCAGTGCCATAACTAACTCTGGCGCCTAGGTGCATACCTGCTAAACTGACATTCAGTGTACTGTCAGCATTCTAGCGGCATATAATACCGCCAATGTGCAAGGAAATGAAAGGTCCTCTTTAAGGGGTTAATGTATGTTTGTCACCGTGCTCTACACTATACTTATGATTGTGTTTTAAGTTAATGAGTGTCATGTCATGCAAATAGAATTCAAAATAAGGAATGTTACACCTCTAATCCCAAAATGTTACTCAGAATAATATTCCCAAAATGTCCAAATAGCACCCTATATGAAATCTTTCTGGTTTTTCATTAAACTGGCTCATTTCCATATTCTCTCTGTTGCACATTTTGAAAAGCTATTCCAACAAAATTATATTAGTTTTGCATATATTCATTGAAACATGAAAATTTTATAAAATAAGAAATGTCAGGCATGGGCTGGCCACTGGAGTTACTATGGCATCATTTCTAGTATAACTCAGTATTCACATAGTGTTTTACATTCAGAATAAGGACATACATTCCATTTTAACAAGCTTCAATAATAGTCATAAGTTTCATCTAATGAAACATCATTACATGTGTAGCACTCGGACAGCAAAAACTGATTTCTTCAAATGCTGATCTCAAAAAGAACACTGTGGTAGATTTATGAAACTGTTTAAAAGAAAAACTGACTTTGTTGCCCATAGCAACCAGGGACGGGCAAACTTTTCAAAATTCCTTTCATTTTGGATTTGCCTAACCTGTACCCAAAATTTATTTTGGTTTGAATAAATTTGTTCCAAAAATGCAAATTGTCCTTGTAATGTATTGTATAACACTGATGGCTCCTAGGTCTCTATCACAAATACAAGTAATGAAAATGACAGCAACCTGCAGATGTAGCAAAGGTTAACATTACTGTTAATGCGTTAATAACACTGTGTTAACATGACTCAATGGGTTTTCAATGACTTTTGTTGTCTTCTGAGACATGATCTCAACACACAAAGTTATCATGCTGCAGGAAGTCAAGATATTCGATGATGTAGATACAGTGGGGAAAAAAAGTATTTAGTCAGCCACCAATTGTGCAAGTTCTCCCATTTAAAAAGATGAGGCCGGCCTGTAATTGACATCATAGGTAGACCTCAACTATGAGAGACAAAATGAGAAAACATATCTAGAAAATCACATTGTCTCATTTTTTAAGAATTTATTTGCAAATTATGGTGGAAAATAAGTATTTGGTCACCTACAAACAAGCAAGATTTCTGACTCTCACAGACCTGTAACTTCTTCTTTAAGAGGCTCCTCTGTCCTCCACTCATTACCTGTAGCAATGGCACCTGTTTGACATTGTTATCAGTATAAAAGACACCTGTCCACAACCTCAAACAGTCACACTCCAAACTCCACTATGGTGAAGACCAAAGAGCTGTGGAAGGACACCAGAAACAAAATTGTAGACCTGCACCAGGCTGGGAACACTGAATCTGCAATAGGCAAGCAGCTTGGTGTAAAGAAATCAACTGTGGGAGCAATAATTAGAAAATGGGAGACATACAAGACCACTGATATCAGGGGCTCCACTTGATCAGGGGCTCCACGTAAGATCTCACCCCGTGGGGTCAAAATGATCTCAAGAATGGTGAGCAAAAATCCCAGAACCACACAGGGGGACCTAGTGAATGACCTGCAGAAAGCTGGGACTAACGTAACAAAGGCTACTGTCAGTAACACACTATGCCGCCAAGGACTCAGATCCTGCAGTGCCAGAAGTGTCCCCCTACTTAAGCCAGTACATATCCTGGCCCGTCTGAAGTTTGCTAGAGAGCATTTGGATGTTCCAGAAGAGTATTGGGAGAATGTCATATGATCAGAAGAAACCAAAGTAGAACTGTTTGGTAGAAACACAACTCGTCGTGTTTGGAGGAGAGTGAATGCTGAGTTCCATCCAAAGAACACCATACCTATTGTGAAGCATGGGGGTGGCAACATCATGCTTTGGGGCTGTTTCTCTGCAAAGGGACCAGGACGATTGATCCGTGTACATGAAAGAATTAATGGGGCCATGTATTGTGAGATTTTGAGTGCTAACCTCCATCCATCAGCAAAGGCATTAAAGATAAAACGTGGCTGGGTCTTTCAGCATGACAATGATCCCAAGCACACCGCCAGGGCAATGGAGTGGCTTCGTAAGAAGCATTTCAAGGTCCTGGAGTGGCCTAGCCAGTTTCCAGATCTCATCCCCATCGAAAACCTTTGGAGGGAGTTGAAAGTCCGTGTTGCCCAGCGACAGCCCCAAAATATCACTGCTCTAGAGGAGATCTGCATGGAGGAATGGGCCAAAAAACCAGCAACAGTGTGTGCCAACCTTGTGAAGACTTGCAGAAAACGTTTGACCTCTGTCATTGCCAACAAAGGATATATAACAAAGTATTGAGATGAACTTTTCTTATTTACCAAATACTTATTTTCCACCATAATTTGCAAATAAATTCATTAAAAATCAGACAATGTGATTTTCTGTATTTGTTTTCTCATTTGTCTCTCATAGTTGAGGTCTACCTATGATGTCAATTACAGGCCTCTCTCATCTTTTTAAGTGGGAGAACTTGCACAATTGGTGGATGACTAAATACTTTTTTTTCCCCACTGTAATCTGTTTTCCCTTAGTCCAAACAGCAGCACAATATGGGGTATTTCTGCCCCTATGTGCTGATAGGACAGGTGGAACTTTTAATTAACATAATTAATTCCCCTATAAGAGGTAAAGAAGACCTTCCCCCATCGTGTTAGTTACAAAAAACAATAAACAGACAAGAAAACAACAGCACTATACTAGGGAGGGAAAGCTTGTGCTGCTGTTCGGACTAAGGGAAAACAGATTATCTACATAATCAACGATTCCCCTTACGTCCAACAGCAGCACAATATGGGGATGTAGCAAGAAGACCCCTAGGGAGGGCCCTCTTGGCATACAGTACTCAATACAGAATGGCCAAAGGCAGTAGCCTCTGAACTATGCATATCTATAGTGCTTTACAAATGTCAATTGAGAGCCCCAGGATGCGGCAGCGCAAATCTGATCCAAAGGAACAGAAAGATTCTCTGCCAAGAGGAGGAGACGGCTCTAGTCGAGTGGGCTTTCACAAAATCAGGAGGGGATAACCCCTGGGAATAAAAAGACACATTATTACTTTTATCCACTTAGCCAATGAGGATTTTCATGCCTTCAAAACCTTGTTTTTACCGAAGTAGTTTATTAGAAGGTTGTGAGACTGTCTACGGGGACCTGTACACTGGAAAATAAATCCGAAGGCATCTTATGAGATCCAAAGAGTGAAGTTTCTTCTCCTCCTCAAAAGAGGGGGAAAGAAAGAAGGTTGGCAAGGATATTATATGATTTATGTTAGAACGAGAAGGTACTTTTGGCGTAAACCCAGGAAGAAATATCAACTGGACTCTGTCAGGAAAAAAGGAGATGTATGGCTCTACAGCTGATAGAGCTTGTAACTCACCCACTCTCTTGGCAGAGGTAATGGCAAGTAAGAAAGTGGTTTTATAAGTCAAAAATTTGAATTCCACATCCTTGAGTTGTTCAATGGGAGGCCCACATAGGCCTGAAAGAACTGTATAGAGGTCCCATTGAGGAATGGGAGCATACACAGAGGGTTTTAACCTTACTGCACCTTTCAGGAACCTAGAAATCAAAGGATCCTGAGAAAGACGTCTGCCCAAACAGGCAGAAAGGGCGGCCACATGGACTTTTAACGTCGCGGGAATAAGACCTTTATCCAGACCGTCCTGAAGAAATTCTAGCAGAGCCTCAGTAGGAGGATCTGAACTATCAAATTCCTTATTGGAGCACCAAGCTCTGAAGATGTTACTTATCCTCTGGTAACTTCTGGTCGGGGAAGGGGCTCTGGAACAGGACAAAGTCCTCAGGACGGCTTTAGACAGTCCTCTAGATTGGTATAAGGACTGGTCAACTTCCAAGCTGTCAAGTTGAATCTTCTCAGATCCTGGCAGAACTGATTTCCTTGCACTACCAGGTTCTAGATTAGGGGAAGCCTCAAATAATTCCCTCGACTCATCTGAATAAGTTGGGAAAACCAAGCTCTTTTCAGCCAAAACGGTATGATGTCAATTATCGTGGCTTGGTCCTGTCTTACTTTCATCAATACCCTCGGTATCATGGAAAGTGGAGGGAAGATGTATGCCTGCCTGTACCTCCATGGGATGGACAGGGCATCCACTGCCAAGGGATTGTCCTCCTGATATAGAGAACAGAACTTCTCCACCTTGGCGTTGAAGTCTTGATCCTCTCCTTTCTGAGGAGTGGTAATGATATTTTCATCTAATCGGAGTCTAGGATAAAGCCTAGAAGTTTTTTCCGTGTGGAAGTCTTGACCTCCGACTTTTCCCAGTTTATAATCCAGCCTAACCACTGAAGAAACGTCACGGCCAACTGAATATGATGGAGTATAATATCTTCTGTACTGGCTTTTATCAGCCAGTCATCCAGATATGGCACGATAAACAATCCCTGGAGCCGCAGCTACAGGGGCTACCACCTTGGTAAAGGTGTGAGGCGCTGAGGAGATGCCGAAGGTTAACGCTGTGAACTGAAGATGTTGAGTCTGGCCAGCAACCGTTACCGCTATTCTTAAGTATCTTCTGTGCGAAGGATACATCGGGATGTGTAAATATGCATCCTTCAAGTCTAAGGTGATGAGGACGTCTCCGGGTTGAAGAAAGGCAACCACTGATCCTATGGTCTCCATACGGAACCGTTTCCTCCGAATGAAATGGTTTAGGAACCTTAGATCTATTATTACTCTCCAGTCCCCTGATGGTTTTGGCACCAGGAAGACCGTGGAGTAGACTCCCAAGCCTTCTTCTGAATGGGGAACCAACTCCAGAGCTCCCTTCTCTAAATATTCCCCGATGGCCTTTTCTAGCACCAACTGTTTTGAAGCGGGAAGCAAACGGGTTCTTACAAATCTGTCTCTAGGAAGAGAACAAAAATCTATAGCATACCCCCATTGTATCACCTGCAGGACCCAAGGATCCTGAATGTGTTCTTGCGGGGAGAAAATGAGAGAGGCGACCTCCGACTGGTAATAAAGCCACCGAGGGAGGAAAACTGGTGGCATCAAAAA
Source organism: Leptodactylus fallax (assembly GCA_947044405.1). Classification (NCBI taxonomy): domain Eukaryota; kingdom Metazoa; phylum Chordata; class Amphibia; order Anura; family Leptodactylidae; genus Leptodactylus; species Leptodactylus fallax. Next base: position 2,982,549 of record CAMRHE010000166.1, read on the forward strand.
TCAGGCTTTTTAACTTGCTCCCCTTTATCGATTCTGTGACCAGACCCTCTGGCTTGATAACCAGAACGCCTCTGATACTGAGGCCTGGATTAAGGTTGACACTGAAAGGATCTACCCCGACCTGAAGGCGTAGGTCTGCCCCTGATGGATTGAGGAAGGCATTTCCCCTTTTTATCAGCCAAACCCTCCATAACGTCGTCAAGACCCTTGCCACAGAGCTTGCCAGGCTCAAAAGGCAGGGAGCAGATATTATATTTGGAGGCGTTGTCTGCTCTCCAGGGTTTAAGCCATAGTGGCCTTCTGGAGGCCGTACAAAGCGCCATAGACTTGGCTGCTATCCTCACCTGATGAAGAGAAGCTTTGGACAGATAATCTGCCGACAAAGAAATTGAACTCAGGAAAGACAAAAGATTGTCCCTGGAGACACCAGAGTCAATGTCCTTCTCTAGTTTGGAGAGGTCCGCTCTTAACTTATTTGCTACCTCACTGGAAGCAATCCCAACAGAAACCTGGGCAGCAGAGTAAACTTTCCTGAGTGTGCATTCAGTGCGTCTATCCATGGGGTCTTGCAAATTAGAACCGTCTTCAGCCGGTACAACCGTATGGCGAAATAATTTAGCCACGGCCATATCTACTTTGGGCGGGGGGCCCCAGCGATCTTGCTAACTTCCGTAATAGGAAAGATGGTCCTAAATCTCCTGGATAGAAAAAAAGGGTTTTCTGGATGTTTCCATTCTGCCATCATAGCTCTGTCAAGAGTAGCATCCATTTGAAAAGCCCTTGGCTCTCTATTGGTGGAGCATGAGGCTTCCCCTGGGTGAACATCATGATCGCCTGACCGGATAGACTTAAGCAGTTTCTGCATTTTTTCGAAAGGAAAAAGAGGCCTGCCGAACCCCTCAGAATCTTCATCAGAAGTATGCGTCTCATCCAAGATCTAAAAATCCTCTTCAGAGGGACCAGCAGAGTGAGACTGCTGCTCAATGCATGGTCTTTTGGAAACCTGGGAGATCGAATCCTTGATCTCCCTCACAGAGTCTTCAACATATTCCTTTACCCAGGTAATGACATCCCGCAAGGAAGGCTCATCAGCAGGAGGACCCCAACACTGCCGGCAGCGGATATACTCGTACCCATCTGGAAGGGGGGTATCACAATCCCTGCAAGCAAGATGTCTACACTTGGCGGAACAAAAACCAAAAAATGAAGATCGAATTTATTTTTTTTTTTTTCTTAAAGCGAAAAAAAAAACTATCATGCAGCTGGAGGGAAATTAGAAATTCGAGGAATTAAATCACAAACCGCAATAATGGTAGAGATGCCAATTGTGGAGACTTCTCTAGTGAAGACAAGTCATAGAATGATTCTATCCTCCCCAATAAATAGGAGGAGAAACTAGGGGGTGGGGCCAAGGAGGGGGGGACAAGCATCCAAGAGGAATGATCTAATTAAAAGAGGGTACAACCCCCAAAAGGGGCGCTAGCCCCTAGATAAACTCAAATGCCGAGAAATCCAGTTTTGGATTTTAAAACCAGCATTTTTCCCGCTCTCCCCGCGAAACTGAAACCGGAAGTGACGCGGGGAGTAGTGGAAAATAGAGCCCGGCCGGAAACAGTGACGGCGGAAGAAAGGTTCCGCCCGAAGATGTCACTTCCAGTCCGGCGAAGGAAGACTGGAGAGAGAAGAAAACAAGGGTAAGGAACGCGCAACAGCGTGAAAACACAATACTGTATATATTCCAGTCCCCAGATAAAAAACTCTGAAATCTTTCCACAGAGTGAAGATGAGAAGAAAGCAGAAAGAAGAAGTAGAAAAAAGAAGCCGCCTAAATGTAACTAGCTTAAACACCTAGGGAGGTAAAGAAAACTTCCCTCCACCTGTCCCACTACACAGGACAGAAAAAAACATGATGGGGGAAGGTCTTCTTTACCTCTTATAGGGGAATTAATTATGTTAATTAAAAGTTCTGCCTGACCTATCAGCACACAGGGGCAGAAATACCCCATATTGTGCTGCTGTAGGACGTAAGGGGAAACAGTGCTACATCTGTATATGGTAAACAGATGGTAGTCCATTGTAACAAAAGCACACCGCATTCTTGTATTTTTTTCTGCTGTGTACTGTATATGTGACTGTGACAGAGTGCCAGACTGCGGAAGTGAAGAAAGTGTGACAGAGTGCCAGAAAGTGAAGCCATGGCTTTTTCCTTTTTTTTTCTCTTAATGATAATTTTTATTACAATAATAAATCAGTACAGTATGGAACATGATGGACAAGGCTGGAGATGCCAGCCTATATGGATAGTGGAAGCAGCAGCAGTACAGCATAAAAGATGATGAATAGGCAACCAGCAACAGTGGCTTCATGGTGATGAATAGCCAGTCTTCCCACTGTCAGCAATGACAAACCCCTCCTTTCTATGCTGCCTCTCCAGTGTGGCCACAGGTACATGTAGTATTTACAAAAATACCACATTGGAGGTCTTCTCCTTCAGTTTGCTTTCTAGATCCCTGAAATCATTTTTAAGGACCTTCCACCTACCTCTAGCTTTGTCATTTGTGCCAACATGCATCTTGCCTGCTGGATTCACACCAGCCCCCTCCCAGCAGCGTTGGGACATGTTAATCTTGCTGGTCGGTAGTATACTGTTTATTTTTGTGATACTGTGATCTATTATTTCATGTGATTATGCTTGACTTGTCTTCTTTACTTTTCATGCATATGCACACATAGCCCTGTATGTTTGTGTTTGATATTTAAGTGCATTTGGCACATTTACTTATGAAACACTGTATTACAGTGGGCCAATTGATGTGCATATGCATGTAATATAGTGCACCTTATTCATGTAACTATTTATAGGTGCACATATACAGCACTCCATTTGGTCACGCTGTGTTATTATTACTTACATAGCATCACGTATATGGATTTGCTGTATATATTTTTATGAGACTTTTCATGCATCTTCTCTATACGTTGCAGCTTACCATCCAGGATGTTGTTTCATTGTGACTGTGTTCTGTGTCTTTTTTCCTATATCATTTATATCTTTTTATTATTTATTTATTAATAAAATGGATTTTATGATTTACCTTTATTCAGTGAGTTTCTGAATTGGCGCATAGCAATGTGGTGTCAATATTCAAAAAGGGGTCTATATGTGAGCTTGGAAACTATAGGCTAGTAAGTTTGACCTCTGTGGTGGGTAAGATATTTGAAAAGATGCTATCCTAGAGTATCTCAATGTAAATAATCTATAGAACCCAATCATCATGGGTTTATGAGGAAAGACTAATCTAATCAGCTTCTATGAAACTAGACTGGTCATGGGTAATGTGGTAGATGTGGTGTATCTGTACTTTGCAAAGGCTTTTGATACTGTACCACATAAAAGGATGGTATACAAAATGAAAATGTTGAGACTGGTGGAAAACAAGCATTTGGATTCACAACTGGCTCATTGATAGGAAACAGAGGGTGCTTGTTAATGGTAAATACTCAGACTGGGTCAGTCACCATTGGGGTGCCACAAAGGTCAGTATTGGGTCCTTTCCTGTTTAATATCTTTATTAATGACCTGGTAGAGGGTTTACAGAGCAGGGTGTCCATATTTGCAGATGATAGTAAACTGCTGGATTTTTTTTCTTTCACACTCCCTCGGAGTTCAGCCAAGATGGCGCCGGCTCGCAACACTCGGCCTCGGATCCGGGTGACGCGCCTGAGGCCTTTTCGGGAAGACGTGCTAAGTTGGTGCCGCCTGCGACTCGTCACTCCGGCTCCTCTGCCCGCAACTCCTCTCCCTCCAGTCCTGCGTCTGATGGTGAGACCTCCGTGGCGTGTGCACAGCGCCAACGTCTCTCCTCTGGGCCCTCTCCTGCTGGACAGGTAGGCCGCGGTTCTCCTGACCCTTTGCATCCCTCATCTCCTCCTGATTTTTTAGAGGGTCTGCCGACTTCAGATGCCCCGCTCACAGAATCGTCTATGAAAGTTATGATACAGACCCTTCATCGATCTCTGCAGCAAAGCTTTGCCTCCTTAGTGGCTCCTATTCATTCCTCCATACAAGATCTAGGGGGAAGAGATCATCATATTGAAACTAAATTTGGTGACTTTGTCTCATCCCATAACCAACTTATTGATGCTCATTATGACCATGAGGACGCCATTACTCAACTTCGACTGAAAGTGGATGACTTAGAAGATCGCTCCAGGCAGAATAATGTGAAACTTAGAGGGGTGCCTGAATCCATCCCTAATGCGGACCTTGCGTCCTACATGCAGGACTTTATCAGAGCTGTCTTGCCTAACTCTGCCCCAAGAGTTCTTATTATAGATAGAGCACATCGGCTTCCCAAACCGCACCATCTGGCTGATGATATATTATTGCAAAAATACACTTTTTTCATATTAAAGATATATTCATACAGGCTACTAGGAAGAAAGATTTCCTCCCGGACCCATATAAGAATATTTCAGTCTATGCGGACTTGTCGGCTGCTACTCTACAACAACGGCGACTCTTGGCCCCGATCATAGCCATATTGAGAGATAACCAGATCAAGTACAGATGGGGCTTTCCAGTCTGTCTTCTCGTTTCGCATGAAAACGATCTTTATGTGTTGAAATCCCTAGAAGATGGCTATAAATTTCTTAAAAGATGGAATCTTCAACTCCCGGATCTGGAAAGTATTCCTAAAGCTGCTCCTTCACGTGTTAAGGAACTGTGGCACAAGGTTGACAAGCGGGGGAAGATTGCCCGCTGAAGTGCTGTCTTTTACCTACTTCTGATGGGTGACCTGGCTTCTCCCTTTTGTTCCGGTCCCGAATTCAGCTAGAGATATCAGCCCTTGCGGCTCGGTTTTTGAGACTGACTGTTTCATCCCCCATTCCGTTATAGGCGAATGTTGCTCGTCTTACGTAGTCTATGGACAATGTATTTTCACCTTTGGTTCTTGTCTCATGTCTTTTGTCTTCCCTCCCTCTGTGTTTCTACTCTTTCTTTTCTTTGCAGGGCGTGTATTATCTCTTGCTCCTTGGGCAGGTGGTTAATGGCTGTTCCTCTGTTACAGAAAGTTGCGGGCTCGCCTCTCTTCATGGGGGTGGTAAGTCGGCTTTGAGCTTGTGGCTCTGTGGGCATCATGGCTATCACCTTTGCTTCCCTTAATGTTAGGGGCCTAAATTGCCCTAGCAAATGCTCCTTTTTATGGTCTGAGGCTAGGTCTCTCTCCTGCGACGTCCTTTGCGTCCAGGAAACTCACCTACTTAGCAAGGACGAACACAGGGACGGTAACTCCAGCTTTCCCACAATATTTCAGTCTCATTATTCCTCTAAATCTAGGGGTGTTTTAATTGCTTTTAAACATACGGTATGTTTCCAACTGTTAGAGGAGAGGATCGATCCTAAGGGTCGATACGTAATTCTAGTGGGTCATCTTAATAACGTTCTCTGCACTTTGGTTTCAGTTTACGCACCTAACACTCACCAACTTAGATTCCTTAATAGGACTATGCGCCTAGTGTCTTAGGCAGTGGTTAGGCAGGGGGTCTCCTCCTCTGCGGAGATTTCAATTTGACGGTGGACCAGATAGATTCTGGCTCTCAGCGGCCTCTCGGTCCGCGATTGATATGATAAAGTGGTCTGATCACGCTCCGGTCACCCTTACGGTGGATGAGCCTGGTCATTCCTCCCTGACCTACCTTCGGAGATGTAATTCTTTTCTCCTATTCCACCCCATTCATAGAGCTTCCATTGAGGGAGACCTTCGAGACTATTTTACAAATAATGACAACCCTGAAGTTGGGATTTGCCCCTTATGGAATGCACATAAAGCCTACATACGGGAATCGGTCATTAGACTGGGACATGTAATTAAGAAGTCTTGGCAGGCCCAGCTCTCCAGACTCCTGGGGGACCTTAAGTCTAAGGAACAGCTTAATAAATCTACTCCCTCCCCGTATAATGCGGAGCAGCTCTTCCTGCGCGACTTATTGTTATTTGATTACGAAAAGTCCTTGAAAAAACTTAAGATTAGGTACTACTCTCAGGGAAATCATGCGGGCAGACTGTTGGCGACTAAACTAAAGAAAAAACACCTTAGGTCTCGCATCCCTTTCATTCTTGACCTGGTCTCTAAAGGTAAATTGATCAGTTCCTCAGACATTGCAGATCAGTTTAGCAGATATTATGCTGGCCTCTATAACCTTCGTGATGACCCTTCCACTCTACAACCCACTGATGTAGCTATTTCAGCTTTCTTGGACTCTCTCCATCTACCTTCCCTTTCCTCCTCGCAGGCGCAGCATCTTGACAGGCCCATCTCCACAGAGGAGATAGCTAAAGTAATTGGACCTGACGGCATGACAAATGACTACTATAAAACCTTTTCCCCTATCCTACTTCCCTATTTGACGAAATTCTTTAACTCGGCGATGGCATCAGGCTCGTTTCCCAAGGAGAATCAGGAGGCTCTGATCGTCACGATCCCTAAACCAGGGAAATCTACAGATTCTCCCCAAAACTTCTGCCCCATCTCTTTATTGAATACAGATGTTAAGATATACGCAAAACTTTTGACTAGAAGACTGGCCACACTGATCCCCCTTTTAGTTTCTCCTGATAAGGTGGGCTTCGTCGCTGGTCAACAGGCCCCTGATAACACTAGGAGAGTACTGAACCTTTTGCATCACATAGAGAGGTAAGCTTCCAGTGGTGATGTTGGCACTTGACGCTGAGAAGGCGTACGATCGCATTCACTGGTCGTTCGCCTTCTTGGCTTTAAGACAGATGGGTATGGGTGGTCCGTTTTTATTGGCCATAACTGCCCTGTATTCCGCACCCTCCGCGAGAGTTTTTGTTAATGGAACCTTATCTACTCATTTTGCTATCACCAATGGTACCCGACAGGGTTGCCCCTTGTCCCCACTAATATTTATCCTCTCTATTGAACCCCTAGCATGTGCTCTTAGAGCACATCCTGGTGTTGGTTTGGTGATGGTGGCGGGCCATTCTCATGTCATCTCACTCTATGCTGACGACATTATCTTGTCTCTCACTGACCCGGGTCCATCCCTTTCGGCCTCTCTTGAATTAATTGAATTATTTAGTACTTTATCCTACTACAAATTAAATATAGCCAAGACCCAAATCCTTCCATTAAATCTTACCGAACTGGAAATTTCCCTTCTGCAGCAAAATTATCCTTTTGACTGGAGATTTGACAATATTCAATATTTGGGGATCTCACTCACTCCTGCCCATTCCTCACTATATCTAGCGAACTACTCTCCCCTCCTTTGGACCTTACAGACCGAGATGGACCGGATGGGCTTGACGGAGATTTCCTGGCTGGGTAGAATCGCAGCCTTTAAGATACTTCTCCTTCCCGGTCTTTTATACCTCTTCCGTACCTTACCTATTGCCTTACCCCCTTCCTTTTTTAAAATGGTCAACGGTCTGCTCACTAGATTTATCTGGGAGGGCAAGAAACCCCGCCTAGCTCATCCGATTTTGACTAGAGCTGGTAACCTTGGTGGTCTAGGTGTACCTGACATACATGGGTACTATATTGCTACTTTGGTCTCCTTGATAGCGAATGGCTTGGCTAGGGAGGAAGGGATCCACATTGAAAAGTCTTATTTTCCTGCTCCGGAGTATCGAGAAATACTTTTTGCCTCTTTCTGGATTAGTTGTGGATAGCTACTCTTGTTCGCCTTTTACTAGATACTCTGCGGCAGCTTGGAAATACGCTCACTCTCACGCGTGTAGTTCAGAGTTGCTAGATAGATCCAATATTCCGTTCAGCATGTTCTCTATAATTATCCCTTCCTTGAGGCTGGAGAGCTGGGTTGCAAAGGGTGTGCATTTTGTTTCTCAACTATTTCAAGATGGGAACCTGAAGATTTTGCATCATTGTCTGCAGAATTTGAATTGCCTAAGGACGACTTTTATAAATTCTTTCAAGTGCCTCATTGCCTACAAAAACATGACTTTTTCCGAGTAAGATGCAACCCTGATGTCTTTTTCCTACTACGTTCATCTTGGAAAGGTCTTAGACCGATTTATTATTCTATTGACCCTCGATCCTCCTTCCAGAAGACTTACCCTATCCGTCTTTAGGAGAGAGATCTCGAAAAGTCCTGGACTCCTAAGTAGTGGCAGAAGGCCTTTGCTTTATTTCGCACTTCCCTAGCTTGTAGCTCTCATGTGGAGACGGCATATAAGGTGGTTCTTACAGTGCTGGCCAAAAGTATTGGCACCCCTGCAATTCTGTCAGATAATACTCAATTTCTTCCAGAAAATGATTGCAATCACAAATGCTTTGGTAATAATATCTTCATTTAATTTGTCTTCAATGGAAAACCACAAAAAGAATTGTCAAAAAGCCAAATTGGATATAATTCCATACCAAACATAAAAAAGGGGGTGGACAAAAGTATTGGCACCCTTTGAAAAATCATGTGATGCTTCTCTAATTTGTGTAATTAACAGCACCTGTTACTTACCTGTGGCACATAACAGGTGGTGGCAATAACTAAATCACACTTGCAGCCAGTTGAAATGGATTAAAGTTGACTCAACCTCTGTCCTGTGTCCTTGTGTGTACCACATTGAGCATGGAGAAAAGAAAAAAGACCAAAGAACTGTCTGAGGACTTGAGAAGCAAAATTGTGAGGAAGCATGAGCAATCTCAAGGCTACAAGTCAATCTCCAAAGACTTGAATGTTCCTGTGTCTACCGTGCGCAGTGTCATCAAGAAGTTTAAAGCCCATGGCACTGTGGCTAACCTCCCTAGATGTGGACGGAAAAGAAAAATTGACAAGAGATTTCAACGAAAGATTGTGCGGATGGTGGCTAAAGAACCTCGACTAACATCCAAACAAGTTCTAGCTGCCCTGCAGTCCGAGGGTACAACAGTGTCAACCCGTACTATCCGTCGGCGTCTGAATGAAAAGGGACTCTATGGTAGGATACCCAGGAAGACCCCACTTCTGACCCAGAGACATAAAAAAGCCAGGCTGGAGTTTGCCAAAACTTACCTGAGAAAGCCAAAAACTTTTTGGAAGAATGTTCTCTGGTCAGATGAGACAAAAGTAGAGCTTTTTGGGAAAAGACATCAACATAGAGTTTACAGGAAAAAAAAGAGGTCTTCAAAGAAAAGAACACGGTCCCTACAGTCAAACATGGCGGAGGTTCCCTGATGTTTTGGGGTTGCTTTGCTACCTCTGGCACTGGACTGCTTGACCGTGTGCATGGCATTATGAAGTCTGAAGACTACCAACAAATTTTGCAGCATAATGTAGGGCCCAGTGTGAGAAAGCTGGGTCTCCCTCAGAGGTCATGGGTCTTCCAGCAGGACAATGACCCAAAACACACTTCAAAAAGCACTAGAAAATGGTTTGAGAGAAAGCACTGGAGACTTCTAAAGTGGCCAGCAATGAGTTCAGACCTGAATCCCATAGAACACCTGTGGAGAGATCTCAAAATGGCAGTTTGGAGAAGGCACCCTTCAAATCTCAGGGACCTGGAGAAATTAGCCAAAGAAGAATGGTCTAAAATTCCAGCAGAGCATTGTAAGAAACTCATTGATGGTTACCGGAAGCGGTTGTTCGCAGTTATTTTGTCTAAAGGTTGTGCTACCAAGTATTAGGCTGAGGGTGCCAATACTTTTGTCCGGCCCATTTTTGGAGTTTTGTGTAAAATGATCAATGATTTGACTTTTTTTTTCATTCTCTTTTGTGTTTTTTCATTGCAAGCAAAATAAATGAAGATATTATTACCAAAGCATTTGTGATTGCAATCATTTTCTGGAAGAAATTGAGTATTATTTGACAGAATTGCAGGGGTGCCAATACTTTTGGCCAGCACTTTAAGTGGTATCTTCTCCCTGCTCGAATTCATCGAATGTTTCCTAATTCTTCTTCTCTTTGCTGGAGGCTATGTGGGGGAGTGGGTACGTTTTTGCACACCTTTTGGGCTTGTCCTCATCTTGCTAAATATTGGTAGGAGGTTTTCGACTTTCTGGACGGCCTTCTGGGGTGCTCTATGCTCCGGACTCCCCAGCTGGCTTTGCTTAATTTAGAAATGGACGTGCTCCCTCCTCCCCATCGCAAACTGGCCTGTAAGATTTAGGTGATGGCTAAATTGGTTGTCGCTCGAAAATGGAAACAACCTTTGCCCCCTTCCTTGCAAGACCTGTTGACACTTATTGATACCACTCACTCGTATGAACGTGTTATTGCGTCGGGGGAATTTCTACTTTCCTAAATATAAAATAGTGTGGGAGAAGTGGTTGGCGAGTCCGCATTGCTCCCCCTTGGTTAACTAGTTCGTAGCTGGTTAGTTTGTTAATTAGCCCATTTGTTCCATGGAAGAGCTATTTGGCTGACAAGGGGGACGCATTTCTCCTCTAATGGATCTTTGCGCTGTGTCATTACTGCTTCACTTTGAGGCGTGAGTGTCAGCTCTCCGACCTGATCCTTGGCTGTTTCCAGTATCTAGAGTACCTAGTTCAGTCCGGTTAACGGCCAATCCCATCTTGCCAAATAAACAAGTAAATAAATAAATTGTGGATGTTTATTACGACTTTTGTTAGACCTGCATTCCCCCCCCACTACCTCGTCCTTATGTGACTTGTTTTGTCTGTGTACGTTCTCCTTATTTTTCATACGAATGTTGTATTTTACAAGTTTTGATGTTTGAGATAGAAAGTTCAGATATTTTCTATTGTCATATTTTTGAAAATTTAATAAAAATTATTAAAACAGAAAAGAGGCATAGATGCTCATGACAAGAACATAGTTATGCCTCTATACAAATCACTGGTACAGCCACACATAGGCTATTGCGTGCAATTTTGGGCCCCAGTATACAAGAAGGACATAACTGAACTAGAGAGAGTGCAGAGAACGGCGACCAAGATTATTAGGGGAATGGGTGGATTGGAGTACAACGACAGGTTAACAAATTTAGGCTTATTCAGTTTAGAAAAAAGACGTCTACGGGGAGATCTAATAACAATGTACAAATACATGAAGGGACAGCACAAAGAACTTTCTAATGATCTTTTTATGTCTAGGCCGGTGACAGTGATAAGGGGACATCTTCTACGTCTAGAGGAGAGAAAATTTCACCAGCAACATAGACTTGGATTCTTTACTGTAAGACCAGCGAGGCTATGGAACTCACTACCACAGGAAATGGTGATGGTGGATTCTTTGTGCAAGTTCAAAGAGGGCCTGGATGCCTTTCTTGAACAGAAAAATATTACGGGTTATGAGTTTTAGATTTTCCTAAGGACAAGTTGATCCAGGGTTTTATACTGATTGCCAGATTGGTGTCGGGAAGGAATTTTCTTTCCCTGACATAGGGCAATTGACATAAGCCTATGGTTTGTTTGTTTTTTGCCTTCTTCTGGATCAGCTCTTTAGACCTGTAACTTCATCCAACCTCATTTACTATGTAACTATTCATTGGCATCAGCCAGAGATGTGTGAAAATCCTCACAGATCCATGTAATAAATTTTCACAAATGTAATGTTTTCCACATTTTGGTCCATTGAAGTTGATTGCCAAATCCGAAATATTTACAATATCTGTGAAACGAACACTGTAGGGGCCACTGTGAGACATAATACTGTGTGAAGGGGCCACTATGGGTCATAATACTGTGTGGAGGGGCCAATATGGAACATTTTACTGTGCGTAGAGGCCACTATGTGACATTATACTGTGTGGAGGGGCCACTATGGAATATTTTACTGTGTGCAGGGGCCATTATGTGACATTATACAACGTGAAGGGGCCACTATGGGACTATGGGACATTAGACTGTGTGGAGGGGCAGCTATGGGATATTATAGTGTCTGGGGGCCCCTTTGGGACTAGTGTATGTAAATGGGGTGTTATACACTGTGGGGGGCAAGAAAGGAGCCCTATGTCATGTGTGTGTGGGGGGGGGAGGCAAATCAAAAGTTTGCTATCGGGCCCAGTCTTTGCTAGTTATGCTCCTGGGCTCAAGGTTTCTGCTGTAGAAAGGGTAGTTTCCAGGTATGACTGAACCTGGTTGTTTAGGTGGTTGCTGACTTGCCTCAGGTTTGCACAGCAGATGAAAACTGTTTCATTATGTAAAGGCTAGCAAGCTGTTTATAAACTATTTGACAAATTGACACTTGGGCAAAGGTCTGCGTCTTCAAAATCTACTTGCAGTTCAGAATTCACTATTAATCATTCTGCTGCTTATACAAAAAGGATAGTTAGGTAGTTATAGTTGGCAGGGATGTGACATCCAGCGGTATATTTGCTGCTCAGTGCTCACCCAGGCTCATCAGCTGCAAGAAAGCAAGATAGCACTTCAGCTTACATACTTGAAGGGAGGGTGGATGGCCCTATTGAGGACTGGAAAATGTCCACTGAGGTGGAAGTTAAGGAGGTGGATAAGCACCATGTTATAACCCTGTGTGCATAAATAGCACCTGGCCTTGAAAAAAAATGGCACAGTAGGCAAAGAAAGTCTTCATAAATGTTACTCCCATTCACACTCACAGATACTGGTCTTTAGTTTCAGTATCCCTCAAAAGGGTCAAGTATTTTTGTTGTAGTATTAATGTATAATGGGTTTTGCATCTTTTGATGCTGTTTAAGGTTGAGGCCACAGGTTGTGGAAAAGCTTATTTTTTTTGTTGCAGATTTTGCTGGGGTTTTATGTACCAAATAGAATGAAAATATAAAGGAAGCACTTACATTTCTCCTTCTGCCCAATCTCCTCCTGGCTTTGGCTCAAAAATCCGCAGCAAAATCTTTAACAAAAAACTGCTTGTCTGCATCCTGGGGCCTTGGCCTTATGGTGTTTTAATACTATTTGTACTGTTATGTTTGTGCTGTTATAGCTAGCTATTCACACTTTCCAGATTTAGGCTGAATGCTTTTATCCCTTCCTGGCACAGGCAAATTTCGATATTTTTTTTTGACTACCCACCTTCCAATTCCAAAGGCTTAATGTTTGCGGGACATTTAATATTCCGTATGATATACTGGGAAGCTGGTAAAAATTTCAAAATGGGGTGGAATTGGAGAAAAACTGCATTTGTGCGACTTTCTTATGGGCTTTGTTTTTTGTATTTTTTGTATTCACTGTGCAGCCAAAATGACATGTTAACTGTATTTTATAAAAATACAGTACATCAATTGTGGCTGACATGTTATAAAAAGTATATAACTGTTGGTTTGGACCAGACAATGCGCTAATTTAAGATGATATTTTTCAGATCTAGACACTGAAATGCAGTATAATTATTTGCTGTGTATCTGTTGCTTTGTAACTAACAATGTGGGGTGGCACTTGTAAAACAAGCGGTGTATGGCATCATTGTCGCTAAATTGTCACTTCACTTGGACAGATTGAATGAAAGAAATGTGAAGCAGCAGCATGGACAGAATGTAATGGCTGCTGTCCTCTGACAGTGACATTCTATCCACTAATTAAATCTAACTATCTATTCTCTTCTCCTCACAAACTATTACCTATCTGATTTTTCACGATTGCTGCCGATTGAGCTCTGGTACTCTCTGTCTATCCCCACAAAATAGCAATGTTCTGGTTATGCTCTTATATACAGTGCCTTGCGAAAGTATTCGGCCCCCTTGAACTTTTCAACCTTTTGCCACATTTCAGGCTTCAAACATAAGGATATAAAATTTTAATTTTTTGGTGAAGAATCAACAACAAGTGGGACACAATCGTGAAGTGGAACAAAATTTATTGGATATTTTAAACTTTTGTAAAAAGTAAAAAACTGAAAAGTGGGGCGTGCCAAATTATTCGGCCCCCTTAAGTTAATACTTTGTAGCGCCACCTTTTGCTGCGATTACAGCTGCAAGTCGCTTGGGGTATGTCTCTATCAGTTTTGCACATGGAGAGACTGAAATTCTTGCCCATTCTTCCTTGGAAAACAGCTCAAGCTCAGTGAGGTTGGATGGAGAGCGTTTGTGAACAGCAGTTTTCAGCTCTTTCCACAGATTTTCGATTGGATTCAGGTCTGGACTTTGACTTGGCCATTCTATCACCTGGATACGTTTATTTGTGAACCATTCCATTGTACATTTTGCTTTATGTTTGGGATCATTGTCTTGTTGGAAGATAAATCTCCGTCCCAGTCTCCGGTCTTTTGCAGACTCCAACAGGTTTTCTTCCAGAATGGTCCTGTATTTGGCTCCATCCATCTTCCCATCAATTTTAACCATCTTCCCTGTCCCTGCTGAAGAAAAGCAGGCCCAAACCATGATGCTGCCACCACCATGTTTGACAGTGGGGATGGTGTGTTCAGGGTGATAAGCTGTGTTACTTTTACGCCAAACATATCGTTTTGTATTGTGGCCAAAAAGTTCGATTTTGGTTTCATCTGACCAGAGCACCTTCTTCCACATGTTTGGTGTGTCTCCCAGGTGGCTTGTGCAAACTTTAAACGAGACTTTTTATGGATATCTTTGAGAAATGGCTTTCTTCTTGCCACTCTTCCATAAAGGCCAGATTTGTGCAGTGTACGACTGATTGTTGTCCTATGGACAGACTCTCCCACCTCAGTTGTAGATCTCTGCAGTTCATCCAGAGTGATCATGGGCCTCTTGGCTGCATCTCTGATCAGTCTTCTCCTTGTTTGAGATGAAAGTTTAGAGGGACGGCCGGGTCTTGGTAGTTTTGCAGTGGTCTGATACTCCTTCCATTTCAATATGATCGCTTGCACAGTGCTCCTTGGGATGTTTAAAGTTTGGGAAATCTTTTTGTATCCAAATCCGGCTTTAAACTTCTCCACAACAGTATCACGGACCTGCCTGGTGTGTTCCTTGGTCTTCATGAGGCTCTCTGCGCTTTAAACAGAACCCTGAGACTATCACAGAGCAGGTGCATTTATACGGAGACTTGATTACACACAGGTGGATTATATTTATCATCATCAGTCATTTAGAACAACATTGGATCATTCAGAGATCCTCACTGAACTTCTGGAGTGAGTTTGCTGCACTGAAAGTAAAGGGGCCGAATAATATTGCACGTCCCACTTTTCAGTTTTTTATTTTTTACAAAAGTTTAAAATAACCAATAAATTTCGTTCCACTTCACAATTGTGTCCCACTTGTTGTTGATTCTTCACCAAAAAATTTTAATTTTATATCTTTATGTTTGAAGCCTGAAATGTGGCAAAAGGTTGAAAAGTTCAAGGGGGCCAAATACTTTCACAAGGCACTGTATTCCAAATTTGCCTCCCTTTTTGAAGCAGTGAAAAATTCTCCCATTTTGGCTTTATAGCAAGGGTCTAAAAGCATGGCAATCCAGTACTCATCCCTCTGCTTCATGCTAATAACATGTTTGTCATTATGTAAGGAGCAAAGCATACAGCCTGCTGTGTGTGCACGGAACCAAGGGCCTGTCATGGTTGGTCTTGTCTCGCATGGTCACCATCATAATTATCACCTTGAAAGAAATAAGGGTCAGCCTTTTCCCTTGGCTGTGACATATGAAGGCATTCCTGCATGCAAAGGAATGTCTTCCTCCTCCTCTTCAAGTTGAGGAGTTCCAGGCCCCCCACTATGATGACCCTGACCCAATTCTTTATCCTCCTCTGCAAATTTATAAAGGCTGGCATTTCGTATCCCAATCCCAAAATTCTCATTTTGCATACCATCCTTTTATGTGGTACATTATCAAAAGCCTTTGCAAAGTGCAGATACACCACGTCCACTGCATTACCCATGTCCAGTCTCGAACTGACTTTTTCATAGAAGCTGATCAGACTGTTTTTGGGATCTCGTTTTAACCCCTTTTTGTATATTGGCACAACATTTGCTATGCGCCAGTCATGTGGGACATACCCGGTTTCTAGAGAGTCCTAAAATATTAGATACAATGGTCAATATATTACCATATTTAATTCCTTAAAAATGATTTGTCTATTTTAGTGTATTTAAGTTTCCTCTGCACTTCTTCCAGTTAAAAAGGTAACATTTAATGTAGAATTTACCTTATCTCTAGTCATTTTCTCAGTTATTGCATTTTCCTGTGTAAAAATAGAGACCGTGCCAATAGATTAGCTTTTTCCTCATCCACCTCCACCATTACTCCCAGATTATTTTTGAGAGGGCCCACAGTTTCAGTTTTAGTTTTCTTGTTATTTATCTAACTGAAGAATATTTTAGGGTTATTTTCACTTTCCCTGACTATGAACCTCTCTGTCTCAATATTTGCAGCCTTTATCTGTTTTTTTACACAGCTTATTTTTCTCCTTATAACTACTTAATACTTCTTTACTTCTTTTACTCCCTAGTTTAATAATTTAAACATCTTCTTTTTTTACCATTTATTATGTCCTTCACAGTTTTGTTTAACTACAATGGTTTTATTTTGTTCCTGACTCATTTACTCCCATATGGTATATATCTGTCACAGGACGTATTTAAGATGCTCTTAAAAATGTCCCATTTAGCCTTTGTACTTTTGTTTTTAAGGACACTGTCCTAGTTTATGGCCCTAAAGTCATCCATTAGCTGATGAAAATTGGCCTTTTGGAAGTATAGTGTTTTTGTACCACCTCTACTAAACATCTTATTAAAGCATAATTGAAATTTGCATAATGTTGTAGTCACTATTACCAAAGTAACCCCCAACCTCCACTTTTGATATTCTGTCTGTTTTGATATACCCATAGGGACTCTGCAAGTTAATTTTCCTCACAGATGTCTTCCCACAGTACAGGCTTTAGACAGAATTTTATATATAAGCAAACCCCTCCCCTTCTCTTATGTATCTGGTCTTTTCTGAATGAACTGTATATACAGTGGGTACGGAAAGTATTCAGACCCCTTTAAATTTTTCACTCTTTGTTTCATTGCAGCTATTTGCTAAAAGCAAAAAAAGTTCATTTTATTTCTCATTAATGTACACTCAGCACCCCATCTTGACTATTTATTAAAAAAGAAAAACTGAAATATCACATGGTCATAAGTATTCAGACCCTTTGCTCAGTATTGAGTAGAAGCACCCTTTTGAGCTAGTACAGCCATTGTCTTCTTGGGAATGATGAAACAAGTTTTTCACATCTGGATTTGGGGATCCTCTGTCATTCTTCCTTGCAGATCCTCTTCAGTTCCGTCAGGTTGGATGGTGAACGTTGATGGACAGCCATTTTCAGGTCTCTCCAGAGATGCTCAATTGGGTTGAGGTCAGGGATCTGGCTGGGCCAGTCAAGAATGGTCACAGAGTTGTTCCAAAGCCACTCCTTTGTTATTTTAGCTGTGTGCTTAGGGTCATTGTCTTGTTGGAAGGTGAACCTTTGGCCCAGTCTGAGGTTCAGAGCACTCTGGAAGAGGTTTTCTTCCAGGATATCTCTTGACCTGGTCAGCGCAGTTCCAAGTGCAGTTTTGTAAGTGTATAGACCAGACTTAGGCCAGAGTGAAATAGAATGCAATAGACTATCATCCTGCATCTAATTGTCATCTGACCCTGTATACCATCTGTAATCCACAGGTATGTGTCCTCCACCCGGATCTATATACTGATCTTATCCCTCCATTCAAATCTACATCTACTGCTGTGTTAAATATATCTCTATCTATCTACTGGTATGTGTCCACCACCCGGAACTATATACTGATCTTGTCCCTCCATTCAAATCTACATCTACTGCTGTGTTAAATATATCTCTATCTATCTACTGGTATGTGTCCTCCACTTTGTTAATGTATTAACTTTGAAACCACTGTCTCCTTCCCCCCGCTGACTTCTCACCTATGGCTTCCTGACGTCTCTGATTCTATCTGCTGTTTCCACACACCCTATTCACACCTGATACACATGAAACAAATGTATTACCAGTTAGTATAAATTTGCAGCCAGTGGTCAGCTATGACCTGGTCAGCGCAGTTCCAAGTGCAGTTTTCTAAGTGCATAGGCCAGACTTAGGCCAGAAAGGAACAGAAGGTAGCCACTAAAAGGACGCTTAGTTATAAAGTATAGAAATGCTTCTCATTATAATCACTGTTGTTCTTCCCATACTTGTAAAAACCACTTTTCCACCTCAAACCAGCCATGTCACTAAGAATATCTTTATCTCTCCATCTATTCTACCCCACCATCTGACCTTCTCTGCACAGCTACTCACACACCTGCAAGCTTTCCGCCACCAGACACACACAACCTCCCCACACTCTCTCCTACTTACACCTGCTATCCCTCTCCCTGCTACTCCTCACTTCTGGCGACATACCTCCTAATCCTGGACCGCCCCAGCACCTCCCTGCTGTCAGACCTTTCCACACAACCGGCACCAGCACACGGAATCCCCTAAATCCCACACACTCCCAGGTGCACTATGGAATGCTCGCTCTGTATGCAACAAACCTGACTACATCCATGACCTCTTCATTTCTCATAAATTATCATTTATAGGTCTCACAGAAACGTGGATAACACCCCCAGACACCACCTCCCCTGCTGCCCTCTCCTATGGAGGTCTGCAATACTCGCACACTTCTTCCAACATTATTGCTTTAATTCCTCAATCTTGTTAAGGCTCCTGGCTTTAGTATAGATGCACTTTAGTTGTTTTACTTTATCCCTATTCTGCATTTTTTTAAGTGTTCTAACCCCTTCCTCTGCTCCCCCCAGTTTCCATGCATTAACCCCTTTTAATATATACACTATTCTCCCCTTCTAGACCATTTTTTGCCCTCCCCCATTCCCAAGTTTAAACACTCCTCCAACTGTCTAGCCATCTTCACCCCCAGCACAGCTGCACCCTGTCCATTAAGGTGCAGCCCATCCCTACTTAAGAGCCTGTAGCCAACATAGAAGTCAGAGCAGTTCAAGAGCCCAAACCCCTCCTTCCTAAACGAACTCTTGAGCCACTTGTTTACCTCCCTAATCTCCTGCTGCCTGTCCTGTGTGGCCTGTGGTACTGGTAGTATTTTAGAAACTACCTTTATTTTCCCTACCTTAAGCTTTCTGCCTAAGTCCCTAAAATATTTTTTAGGACCTTCCATCTACCTCTAACTTTGTCATAAGTGCCAATGTGTACCATGACCACTGGGTTTTCACCTGCTCCTCCAACTAATCTGTCAGCCCAATCCGCAATATGTCAAACCTATCTGTAAAAAAAAATCCTACATATGAGATGACCACACATAGTTACTGCTGCCAACACCAGCAGTGCTGGAAACGTGTCTGCCCACTGCCACCACCCCCATCCATCAAGCTTCTCCTTGGTCTGCCCTGGAATGTTGGGTTGTTTATTACTAATACACAATTGTAATACAAGCGATCTGTATCAGTGAAGATGTAAAAGACATGGTTGACAGTCCAGAAAGGCTTTTTGGTAAATGACATGTTACAACATTATTAATTGTAATTGTGCTGCTGTTAGGACTAAGGGAAAACAGATTAACATCATAATCAATGATTCAGATACATCCTACAGCAGCTCAATATGGGGATATAGCAAGTAATTCCCTGAGGGAGGGTTTCCCTGCTCTATAACACCTAGGACTGAATGTCCAAAGGCAGTCGCCACAGAACTCCGAACATCTAGTCGATAATGTTTTACAAAGGTTAGGTGAGACGTCCAAGAAGCAGCTGCACAGATCTGATCCAGTGGTAAGGCCCGGTTCTCAGCCCAAGAGGTTGATATAGCCTTTGATTGAATGGGCTGTACAAAATTCGGGTGGCGCTAACCCCTGAGCAAAAAAAGAGACTTTGATTGCCTCCTTGATCCACCTAGATAAGGTAGGATTGGAAGCACTGACACCTTTGTCTCTATCATACATGTTGACAAGGAGATTCTCGGCTCTCCTAAAGGAACGTGTATGTAAGAGGTAAATCTGGAGACATCTCACAACATCTAGTGTGTGAAGTTTTTTCTCCTCTTCAGATAACGATCTGGTGTCTCCCTATCTGGTCAGGTACATTACGGTCGTCATGCTGTCTGACCAAACCTTGACCGCTCTCCCTCTGAGGAGCGGAGGAAAATGAAGTAGTGCCAGGTACACGGCTCTGAGTGCCTTCCAGTTGGAAGATGTCTTTTCTTCTAGACTGCTCCAGACTCCTTGTACGGTCTTCTCATACAGGTGGGCTCCCCATCCCAAAAGGGATGCATTGGTAGCCATCTGAGGGAAAGAAGGGTACTGGGAGATAGTTTGATCTTCTTGTCGAGACCGAGAGGAGTACGGTTCCAGGCTTTTAGCACTTCCATCTGGAGAGGACACAAATGCCATAAAGCCCAAGGGACTGCAATGACTGAGGATGACATCAGGTCTAGGACTCTCATGGATGTTCTGATGGATACCAGAAGTGTCTTGAGGAGAAACCGGACCGCTTTGATCAATCTTCCCTTCCTTGCAGGTGTTAAGGAAACCTCCATGCGGTCTGATTCCAGGAGATACCCCAGGAACTTCCTGTGGGTAGAGAGAACTACTTCTGACTTCTCCCAATTTATTAGCCAACCCAAGTTTTGGAGAAGGGATACGGCTATCAGTAACTGCTGGAGCAGAACAGACTCTGACTGGGCTTTTATTAGCCAGTCGTCCAGGTATGGCATTACAAAAAGGCCCTGAAGCCTGAGAGAGGCGGCTATAGGAGCCACAACCTTGGTGAAGGAATGAGGAGCTGAAGTGATGCCAAAGGACAGGGCTGCGAACTGAAGATGTTTGCTGTGGCCGAAAACTGAAACAGCGATTCTGAGAAACCTTGTGTGCGAAGGATATATTGGGACAGGCAGATAGGCATCCTTTAGATCTAAGGTGACGAAAACTTCGCCCTGTTGAAGAAAGGATGTAACGGATTTTACGGTCTCCATATGAAAATGTTTTTTCTTTATGAAGCGATTCAGATATCTTAAGTCTATAATCATTCTCCAGCTGCCTGATGGTTTTGGCGCCAGAAAAACTGGGGAGTAGACACCGAATCCTTCTTCCAAGGGGGGGGGGACCACTTCCAAGGCCCCCTTGCGGATGTAATCGTGAATGGAGCACTCCAATATATCCTGCAGAACCACAGGAAGGGAGCGGGTTAAGATGAATTGATCTTGAGGCGGATGAAACTCGATCGCATAACCTCGCTGAACAACCTGCAAGAACAAAGGGTCTTGAATTTTTTCCTGCCAGACAGTGTAGAACTGAGAATGTCGATCCCCGACAGGAGTCTCGACCACAGGAAGAAGGCAGCCGATGTCAAAAGCTAGGCTTCTTTTTGTCCTTATCCTTGGGGAACTTTAATCCAGAACCCCTAGGCTGATTTCTAGGACGTCTCTGGAACTGAGGTCTAGGTTGAGGCTGATAACCTCTACCCCGGCCGGAAGGTCTTGACCTGCCTCTAAAGGCCTGAGGCAGAGTCTTATCCTTTTTTTTGGCAAGGTCTTCCATAATCTCATCCAGGCCTCTGTCAAAAAGCTTACCCAGCTCAAAGGGTAGAGAACAGAGCTTGAACTTGGAGCAGAGGCGTAGCTAGGGGTTCAGCACAGGGGGGGCGAATATGTCCAAGTGGGCCCCCAACTTAGGTATACCGATATTATCACTATACGGTGACCGTATAGTGGTATATATCGGATCTGCACAGGGCTCTGCAGACGATTTAGGCAAATACAGTGCAGTAACATTTAGTGACTTACCGGTGACGTCTCTGACTAATCGTTCACATTCCCCATCTCTTTCATCTGAACCGCCATGACCAATTCTTCCAGTCTCTGTAAAGTTTGCAGCACAGACATTTTTGGCTCCTTACTTTTCCAGGCACCTGACCCACATTGTCCTCACCTGCACACCCATCCTGCTGTTACCCCAATTATAAAATATATAATATAACTCCCCATAATAATACCCACAAGTGCATCTTTAAATTAATAACTTCCCTGTGTACCCACTTTAAATAGTGCCCATTATTAATAATGCCCCAGGTGTTTCCTAATTAAAAAAGTAAACAAAAGGTAAAAATAATTAATGGGGTTCCAATAATCGGGACCCCCAGGATCAGCCATTTGAATGAACCGTGGTACCTGTGTAAGTGGCGTGACCCATTCTCTGTTTACACAGTGTCATTTATCTCATAGCGGCCATGTAATGTAACTGCAGCCTCGTTCTATACACGTCTATGTGACAAGGCTGGAATTACATCACACGGTCACTATAAACAGACAGTGTGTGATATAAACAGACGCCATAGCCCCTTCATACAGCTGATCAGTGGGGAGTCACTTATTGATGATCTATTCTGAGAATAGATCATCAATTAAAAATGAGCTGGAAAACTCTTTAAGCCTAAGGCCCCATGTGGCGCCCCGCAGCAAAAAAGCGCTGTTCTTCCTGCTGCGCTTTGCACAGAAAGTTCGCAGAAGTTTCCTCTGCGGACTTTCTGCTTCAATTATATCTACAGGGAAACAGGGAGCTTTTCCATAGGAATGCTCCGATTTCCAAAACCACGACTGTTTTGGAAATCACAGCATGCCCACTGTGCATATTTTACCACAAAGTGGGGATGGGATGGGGCCCCACATGGCAAAAACGCCACGGGAAAAAAATGCGGCATTTTACAGTTCCTGCAAAGTGGATTCTAGCAAATCCCATCCACACATTGTGGAAAAATGCGTGCTGCAGACACTCTGCGATTTCCAAAACCATTGCGGTTTTGGAAATTGCAGCATGTCAATTATAACTAAGGAAACACTGGCGGTTTCCCTATAGTTATAATGAAAGCAGAAAGTCTGCAGAGGAAAAATCTGTGGCCCTTCTCTGAAAAGCGCTGCAGGAAAAACCACAATGTTACTGCTGTGGTTTTTCCTGCAGCGCTTTTTTGCTGCAGCTCGCTACGTGGGGCTTTAGTCTTAATAAAGCCCAAGTGTCACTTTTATTAAATTAATTGCCCCCTCATATTATGCCCCCGATTCCCCCTGACATAAATACTGCACCTCTAATGACCTCTTATATCGATGACCACCCCCTTATGTTCATAATACCTCCTAATATAAATAACCTCCCCCCTTGTACCCCGTAATAACCCTTATATAAATGCCCCCCCTTATGTTCATAATGCCCCCTCCCTTATAGTTATATTTCCCCCCTCCTAACAACCTCTTATACTATTAAAATACCCACAACTAAGCTAAAACAAAAAAATATAAGTTATACTCACCTACCAGCGACCATGACGAACGGAGCCGCCGCTTTCTCTTCTTGACCTGCGCTCTGTGCGCAGGGTTCACGCACAGGAAGTCAGCGTCTCAGCGTAGGAGGCGCGATGTTGTGATGTCATCGCGCCGCCTGTGCAGATGACTGTGTTCTCGTTGTCATGTAAACCGCAGGCCTGAAGTGGCTTGCGGTTTACAAGACAGCAAGTGGCAGGAAGCGTTTTAACTAGATCGGTGTCTGCAGACACCGATGTAGTTAAAAGTAAAAGATGTATTAATGGCGGCCCCAAGGTGGGCCCTACCATGTCAGTGGGCCCGGGGCAGCCGCCCCCTCTGCCCCCCCCACTAGCTATGCCTCTGACTTGGAGGCATTATCCGCTCTCCAGGGTTTTAACCATAGCGGCCTTCTAGCTGCCGTAGAAAGGGCCAAAGATTTGGCCGCCAGCCTTAAATGATGTTGGGAGGCTTCGGCTAAACAATCTGCCGACAAGGAAACTGAGCTCAAAAAAAGCTAGGAGATCAACTCTGGAGACTCCAGAGTCGATGTCTCTTGCAAGCTGGGCTAAACCAGCACGTAACTTGCTTGAGACTTCATTAGAGGCAATAGCCACGGAAGTCTGACCAGAGGCCAGAGAATAAACCTTCCTGAGAGTACTCTCTATGCGTCTATCCATGGGGTCCTGGAGGTTAGATCCATCATGCACCAGGACCACTGTACGACTTGGTCACTGCCGTATCAACTTTAGGTGGGAGACCCCACCACAATAGGGAACAGGGTTCTAAATCTCCTGGAATATATGGGAGCTCTTTCCAGATGTTTCCATTCCGCAAGCATGAGTTTTTCCAGTGACTCGTCCACTTGGAAGGCCATAGGCCCCCTAGAGGTGGAGCAGGAGGCTTCCCTGTCAACATCACAGTCCCTTGACTGGATAGACTTCAGCAGCCTATTTATCTTCTCAAGAGGAAAAAGAGGTCTGCTGGAATCTTCCAAGGTATCATCAGATGAAAGTGTTTCATCAATCACCTAGAAATCTTCAATAGCTGCACAGTGTGTCACAATGCACACAAACTAGACCCCCCTCCTTTTTTTTTCCCAAACGCCTTGCAGGATTTGAACCCAGGACTCTAGCACTGCAAGGCTGTAGTGCAAACCACTGAGCCACCATGCTGCTGCAGCAAGAACAGTAATCCAAGTTGAGTACTGAGGCCTTCCTCACTAAGAGACAAGCCATCTCCTGCATTGAGATGAATGCTTCTATAGGAGGGGAGGAGGAATGAGCAAGTAGTGCACACAAAAACCCTCCCCCCCCCGCAAATTTTGCAAACCTTAATTTCTTGTACACAGAATTAAGCTAAAAATATATATAGACTGATGCCAGACAGAGGCTCAGCAAATATAAACTTGAAAAAAACTAAGCCGCAAAAACTCCGTCTTTTAAGGTAAGTGAAATGGTAATGCACCGCATCAAGGCCGCACAAGTGGCCTGCACTACAGGTCTTTGAACATGCAGCATGCAACTACAGCTGCATGAACTACTGAAATCAACCTTTTCAGAGCAAAGGTTGAAAGCTTGGCTATCACAAAAAAAACAGCCTAAATAAAAAAAACCCCTTCTTTTCCACAGAAGCGTCCAGTGGAAGAAAGAAGAGAAGAGAGGTGTAAAGATGACTCCCCAAAGGAAGTTAATAAACTTTAGGGGAAAAAACAAAATATGGGAGGACAAAAGACCTCCCTCCACCTGTCGCACCATACAGGACAGAAAAAACAAGGGGGGAGGTCTCTTTGCCCTCTTATAGGGTAGTGTAGTCATGCATATTTTATGTTAATTAAAAGTTCCACCTGTCCTACCAGCACACAGGGGCAGGAATACCCCATATTGTGCTGCTGTAGGACGTAAAGGAATAATAATAATCTTTTAATAGTCCCACCATGAGAAATTCAGTGTGTTACAGCAGCAAAGATAAGCAGATACAAATACAACATATACAAGAATGTTCCAAGGTAAGAGACATTTCATTGATAGTAGACAGACAGATAAGAGGTGGGGGGTGGGGGGACTCACAAACAGAAAGATATTTTACTTCTCTGTGTATAATGATCTCTGCTTAGGTCAGTGTTGGTTGTACAGCCTAACCGCGATGGGGAGGAAAGACTTCCGATAGCGCTCCTTCTCACATTTAGGGTGAAGTAGTCGGTCACTGACAGTACTGCCCTGTGCTATCGCGGGCTTATGCATGGGATGGGACTTATTCTCCCACATGGAGATCACCACGGACAGTATCCTTTTGTCACCCACCACCTGCACTGGGTCCAGTGGGCTCCCCAGGACAGAGCTGGCCCTTCTAATCACCTTGTCAATTTTATTTCTATCCCTGGTTGATATACTGCTCCCCCAGCAGGCCACTCTGAAGAAGATGGCTGATGCCACTACTGAGTTGAAGAAAGTCCTAAGAAGTGCCCCCTGGATTCCAAAGGCTCTCAGCCTCCTAAGCAGGTAGAGCCTGCTGTGGTCCTTCCTGTACAGGATCTCCATGTGATCTGCCCAGTCCAGCTTATTATTAAGGAGCATACCCAGGTACTTATAGGTGTTGACAATCTCGATGCCCGTCCCCTGGATGTCCACTGGTTTAGGAGGGCATCTGCATTTATGGAAGTCCACCACCATCTCCTTGGTCTTCCCAGCATTAATCTTCAGGTGGTTCCGCTGGCACCAGTCCCAGTTCAGTTCTCTGTACTCCCTGTCATCATCGTCTATGATGAGATGAGGCCTACTATTGCAGAGTCGACAGAATACTTCTGTAGGTAGCAGCTAGATGAATTGCACCTAAAATCTTCAGTGTACAGTGTGAAGAGGAAAAGGGCAAGAACTGTACCCTGAGGTGCCCCCGTATTACAGATGACGGTATCTGACACAAAGTCCCGGGCTCTCACATACTGAGGTCGGTTTGTGAGGTAGTCTAGGATCCAGTTGGAGAGGTGGTGGTTCACTCAAGCAAGGCCCAGCTTGTCTCTCAGTAGCCCTGGCTGTATGGTGTTAAATGCACTGGAAAAATCAAAGAACATTATTCTCACTGTGTTCCCTGGTTTCTCCAGGTGAGAAAGAGCCCTGTGCAGAAGGTGGATGATGTCATCATCTACCCCAATGCCCGGCCGATAAGCAAAGTGGAGAGAGTCCATAGCGGCTCACTAGAGGGTGGAAATGTGTGAGAACCAATCTCTCTAAGATCTTCATCAAGTGGGATGTCAATGCTACAGGTCTGTAGTCATTGAGGTCCATAGGGTGAGGTTTCTTTGGAACTGGCACCACACAAGACAATTCAGGGACTTAGAGGAGGAGGAGAAACACCTAGAACCCTGACGAGAGAGTTAAGTAATCAAAAACTTAATTTTCATTCTCAGGAAGTACAGCAGTCCTGTAGCTACTGGCAGTGTGACATGACCAGAAGTAGTGTTGCTGTTGCCACCCACATTCTTATTGTCAATTGTTACAGTCGTGGTTGGCATGATGGTTATTATCCAGTCATCTACTTCATTGATTATATAATAGTGATTGGTGACAATTCTGACACTGTGTGCATTCGGGGTTTTTTTTTTTTTTTTTTATAAAACTGTATTTCAAGAAAATGAAGACAGAAATTAGATTTGACACTGAAAGGGAGGCCTGGCCAGTGAATTTTAGACTAGAACACACTGCTTGATGGTCAAGTTTTATTTTTGCAGTGATAAAGGCAGTATTTCTCTATTTTTTTTTATCTAAAAATACTAATGCAAAAAGTGTTTAAAAAAAGATGAGATTTAGCACTGAAAGGATAACCTGGTCAGTGAGTATTACAGTCAGCTTGGATTTTTACAGTGACAACCTTAACAAAATGAGATTTTGCACTGAAAGAGCAACTTTTTCAGTCAAAACAATGTTAGACACTCTATGGACAGTCATAAATCATAGTACAATACTAATGGCAGATCTGACACTGTATTAAAAACTAAATAAGATTTTTGGCACTGATTTGGGGAAGTGCATGTCTAAAACAGTGAACACTGCAGTCAGTACAGTATAGTGCTTCTCCTCCCACTGCCATCATTTTTTCTGTCTATCTGTCTAAGATTGATTAAAACTACCTAAACTATGCTCCAGATTCCTCCTTTTTGTCCATAGCAATGCATTATCAGCAGCTGCTTTGGGACATGCAGTGATTTATGATTGGCCGAGAGGCTGTCAAGTGACAGAACCCTGTCTAAGTCAAAGATCACAACCATGTGATCCTTCTTCTACCTCATGTCATATAGTGGCCATTTTAGTTTTTCCAAGACGTTTAGCAGAAGTTTGGGTTTCATTAAAAATCAAAACTTTTGGAAAATTCTGGTCAAAACAGGTTCATTCTGAACCAGTTCACTCATTTCTAGTTAATAATTGGAGATCAGTGGGGTTCCAACATCTGGGCCCTATACTGATCAGCTGATTACAACACAGTCATTGGAGTAAGAATTACTCAATACCCTATGGTAATATCATCTGCTCAGTCTTTCACTGATCTCCAATTAATGACCTATCCTAAGTATAACCTCTTTAAAGGGCTATCTAAATCTTTTCAAAATTGATGGCTTACTTCTTTAACATAAGCTGGAAAATTTAGATCGTATAGGTTATTGCACTGCTCACTCAGATATGTTCACATATTCAAACCTGCAACCCACATACAGTATAAACCACCACGAAGTAGTGACAATTCAATAATAAAAATAATTTTTATTTATATAGTGCCAACACATTCTACAGCACAAATCATAGGGTTCATGTACAGTCAAAATGAGACATTACAGTGTAATAAATTAATTCACACAATAGGAATGAGGGTCCTGATCGGAAGAGCTTACAATCTATAAGGTAGATGGGGTGACACAAGAAGTAGAAGTCCTTATACAGTGGACCTGCCATTTTTTCATGAAAAAGGTTATGATAATTATACAAATAAATAACTGTATGGTCCATTGACCCGCCAGTGTCCTTTTATGAACAAGTTGAAGTGCCTGAGCAGACATGGTTACACTCACATAAAGGCATCATGCCCTGTGGGATAATTATGTGCAAAGAATTTACATATCCCTGAGTCTGTGAAAATTCTAGGACACTTGACAAATTTACAATGGGAAAAAAAAGTATTTAGTCAGCCACCAATTGTGCAAGTTCTCCCACTTAAAAAGATGAGAGAGGCCTGTAATTGACATCATAGGTAGACCTCAACTATGAGAGACAAAATGAGAAAACAAATGCAGAAAATCACATTGTCTGATTTTTTAAGAATTTATTTTCAAATTATGGTGGAAAATAAGTATTTGGTCAATAACAAAAGTTCATCTCAATACTTTGTTATATATCCTTTGTTGGCAATGACAGAGGTCAAACATTTTCTGTAAGTCTTCACAATGTTGGCACACACTGTTGCTGGTATGTTGGCCCATTCCTCCATGCAGATCTCCTCTAGAGCAGTGAAGTTTTGGAGCTGTCGCTGGGCACCACGGACTTTCAACTCCCTACAAAGGTTTTCTATGGGATTGAGATCTGGAGACTGGCTAGGCCACTCCAGGACCTTGAAATGCTTCTTATGAAGCCACGCTTTCATTGCCCTGGCGGTGTGCTTGGGATCATTGTCATGCTGAAAGACCCAGCCACGTTTCATCGTCAATGCCCTTGCACTCAAAATCTCACGATACATGGCCCCATTCAATCTTTCATATACACGGATCAGTCGTCCTGGTCCCTTTGCAGAGAAACAGCCCCAAAGCATGATGTTGCCCCCCCCCCATGCTTCACAGTAGCTATGGTGTTCTTTGGATGCAACTCAGCATTCACTCTCCTCCAAACACGACGAGTTGTGTTTCTACCAAACAGTTTTACTTTGCTTTCATCTGACCATATGACATTCTCCCAATACTCTTCTGGAACATCCAAATGCTCTCTAGCAAACTTCAAACGGGCATGGATATGTACTGGCTTAAGCAGGTGGACACGTCTAGCACTGCAGGATCTGAGTCCCTGGCGGCGTAGTGTGTTACTGACAGTAGCCTTTGTTACGTTAGTCCCAGATTTTTGCAGGTCATTCACTAGGTACTCCCGTGTGATTCTTGGATTTTTGCTCACCGTTCTTGTGATCATTTTGACCCCACAGGGTGAGATCTTGCGTGGAGCCCCTGATCAAGGGAGATTATCAGTGGTCTTGTATGTCTTCCACTTTCTAATTATTGCTCCCACAGTTGATTTCCTCACACCAAGCTGCTTGCCTATTGCAGATTCAGTCTTTCCAGCCTGGTGCAGGTCTACAATTTTGTTTCTGGTGTCCTTCCACAGCTCTTTGGTCTTCACCATAGTGGAGTTTGGAGTGTGACTGTTTCAGGTTGTGGACAGGTGTCTTTTATACTGATAACAATTTCAAACAGGTGCCATTACTACAGGTAATGAGTGGAGGACAGAGGAGCTTCTTAAAGAAGAAGTTACAGGTCTGTGAGAGCCAGAAATCTTGCTTGTTTGTAGGTGACCAAATACTTATTTTCCACCATCATTTGCAAATAAATTCTTAAAAAATCAGACAATGTGACTTTCTGGATTTGTTTTCTCATTTTGTCTCTCATAGTTCAGGTCTACCTATGATGACAATTACAGGCCTCTCTCATCTTTTTAAGTGTGAGAACTTGCACGATTGGTGGCTGACTAAATACTTTTTTTCCCCACTGTACACATGGACCACCCTTTCCATTTGAACAGTTCTTTTCAGTTTACCAAAATTCACATACTGAATCAGTAGTTAGCCTCTGAAATTTTGATTTTGCCAAATGTAACGCTAAATCTAGGCACATGTTAAAGTCATAATTGGTTTGTCGAATATCATCTTTATTACTGTATATCCTCACATAGAGTTGGAGGAGACCAGGTTTTTTATATTGTGTCTCTTAACTTCTCTCAGTGATGACCATATGGAATAAAGTGAATAGTATCCTTAAAGGGGTTTGCCTGCTGTCTCTTCTTCTCACTTCCTGTATTCTTCCACAAGCTTGTGGTTGGGCTTTGACTGTTTGATGAACAGGACACGATGAAGTACCTCAGTGCCTTTACCAAGAGAGAAAATTTATCATTACTAGACATCTAATGTTATATATAATATAAATGCAGATCAAGTAATAAGCAAAAAGGTATGTTACATTACACAGGTTTGTATAGAGCACTTACATGCTCCAGAACAATGTTCTTGCAGTAAACTCAATGTTATCTCTGTATTTATATAGAGCGATAACAGATACTGTTCCAGCCTTTATCAGGAAACTGCAATTAGCTGAACTGACTGTCCTGACCGCAGATCTGTACATAATAGCTCTGGAAGCCAGCACAATCTGGAGAACTCTGCCCCTAAAGAAAGTAGTGAGTCACGTCATCTTACCTATTATCAGATACAGGCCAGGGAATACCCCTTTAAGATAAGTCATCAATCTCATATCTGACACAGAAATCTGACACCACTATCCATTAAATGCTGCCATAAAAAATATTAAAGGGGTGATTCAACTATATTTACTTATCTTCTATACACTGCAGAAGGCCTAAATATGGCAAGATAGCATAAGCATACACACAGATAAGATTTTGTGTACTTACCTATTTTTTCAGATGACTTTTAAGAATCAGCTGCCATCTGTGTGTATATGGGAAATAATACTATTTCTGGCTGTTACATAACTTACATTCTGCAATTTTAGTCTCTGCAAACTCTGCTTATAGTTTGCTGTTCTCAGATTCTGCAAAGATTTCAGAGTAAAAGTAAGTTTAACAGGGGCAGGGAGAAAGAGCATAAGATGTAAAAGAAGTATTTTTCTTTGATATTGTACAATGAATTATGCATTTTTTAATACAAAAATTTGATGTCCTGACGTTGTGCTGTGTGCAGATGGTTCCCTGGTAGCAGACCTATGGTGGCTGGTGTTTCCCACTCTGGTCCCAGTGTTGGATTTGGTGCCAAAATCTTTTTACAGGACCTAAGGCAGCACAGTGATGAGGGGATGCACTGGTGTAGTAGCTGGTACAAGTTTCCCTCTGTGGCACACCCTAATGTGTGTCTCATGGCTGATGTTGGTTAGGGGTGCCATCGGTGTGAGGTGCAATTAAGATACAAGATAGAGTGACAGGTAAAGAGTCATTGCTTGTTGCATAGTTTACTTAGGCAGTTCTTCCAGTCACAAGTAACATGGAGGAAGAGTTTCTTAGGCTATAAGTATCCACTCACAGAGCTCTCTATAATCGAAGGCAGGAAAGATGTCAACTCCTCCCTCCCTCCACTACTCCTCTATCCATTTTCATTGTGGCAAACATGGGGTGACCTTGGCAATAACTTGGTCCTTGCCATGTTCTCCACGCAATAACTTGGTCCTTGCAATGTTCTCCAGGCAATGACTTGGTCCTCTCCATGAACACCAGTTTACTCATGGTCCAGCAGTGGAGATCTTCTATTCAGCAACAAGATTATTTCTGTGAGCTTCTGGGACACAATCTTGTGGAGCAGCTTCTCTCTATTTCTTGGTCTGAGCTGCTGCTAAAACTAGAAAGCAACGGTAAACTGACTCTAAGAGGCCCAGACTGGCTAAAAATGAGGTAGCTAAGTGTAACCCCTGCAAGGAGCACTTTGCATACAGCAGATGCTGCAGTTAATGCCAAGCCAGGACCCATTACAGCAGACATCAGCCATTTTATGCTGAGGGACAGTGGATTATATTTGCCTACACCCCTTACTCCAGGGGGAGGAGTATCAGAGAAAGGGACTGAATGGCTGAGCAGGGAATTATGGGAAAGGTCTGCACAGGAAAGAGAGGGAGGACAGTCACATGGGCTGCAGAGAAGCCTTCTTCCAGCAACTGCCAGGGAACACATACCTTGGCACTGGGTAACCCAGGACATAAAGACAGTCCTGCCAGCCCACCAGCTCACTCTGAAGGAAGAAGTAGCATCCCTGCAGCAGCAGCACCACCTGTCCAGATTGACCAGACTCCCAAAAGGTTCCCAGGGCTGCATCCAAGAAGACTCCTGCCTCATACTCCATTAGTATCCTGTCATCGGAAAGCTGCAGCACCCAGTGAGACTCCAGGCTGGCACCAGATTCCCTACAAGAGTTAGTGAGTAGACTTTGCTGGAATTTGCTGTACTGCTGTTAGAAAGTTTATGAGAACTGTTATAGAAAGGATCTGCTGTGTCTATAGTGCACCAACGTTTCCTGAATGCGCGCCACCGTTCACGGCAACTGGTCCCCAACGGATGGACTGTTCTGTTTATTGCTGCAGCCATTAGTAATTCTGCATTGTGTGCTATTATTTAGGAGTGTGCGCTGTTACCTGCAGTATGATTGCATGTGTGTGATGACTATCATCTGTGGGTCTTAACTCTGTGCTATTCCCTATAGTTTATAAAAACCGCCAGGCCTGGCACATAGTCCAATCCCACCACTAGGGGGTTTAATACTATAGGATGTACCTGTGCATTGTCATGAGAATTACTGAAACATTTCTCTGTTCGCATTTTATCAAGTTTGCCCTTGTTTACCCTTCCCATAATAAACCAGTTAAGTAGTTTTACCCTCAACATTTGTGAGTGTGTACTGAGCTTAGGTGGGGGTTTCCCCAGTCGATCCCTAGCAGAAGAGGAAGACCCTCCTGAATTCCTATAGAGCTCCTAGCAAGATTCGGGTGGAGGCATTGCACCATAGTGAGGTGAGAGCTGCTGCACGTCCTGCCTACAGAGGTCGGCCCAAAGTGGTGTTACATAAGCTACCAGCTAACTCCTCCCATCCTCCCAAAACTCTTGAGCAGAAGCCACAGCAGAAAATGAATGGCATTTTTACCCTTAGCAGCACAGCATGAAGCTATAAAAATGCAAAAACACATTAAAACAGTAGAAAACACATGTGGCATTATCAGCCTAGGCAAATGCAACATTACACAATCAATAGAGCAAGGAAGTGGGTGTCTCAAATATGGACTTTTATCTAATGAAAAACTGAAAGAAGAAGAAGGAAGAAGAGGAGGTGGAGTAATTACTGATATGCAAATTCACAGTAAAATGTGACCGCGATTTACATATTAGTAAAGAAAAGCCTGAAAGTTTGGTTGTTGTAGTTGAAAAATTATGTTTGAATCATTAGTAATGTGGTAGTAATGTCTGTGTGCAGCTGGTACTGTTAGCACTGAGTGAGTTAAAGCTGATGGTGGGAATTTATTATGTGTCAGGTAGCTCACAGCTGGGAGAGCCCTGCAGGTAACAATCATCATTACTGTAAGTGTTCCACTTATCCTAATTGTATGTCACTTGCTGGAAATATACAAACTGCAAGCAAGCAAGCAGGCAGCACTCTGCTGGAGGGCTCTGAAATGGATAAATTCTCTGCATTTATGGAACACCTGAATGTTAACTCTTAGGGGATGAAGTGTTAAATGTGGCAACTAATGTATCAGTACACCTAACCATGCAAAAGCATGCCAGACTCTCTAACCATGTCTTTGCACAAATTGATGCCACAGCAGTTACTGTACCTACACTATGATCATGAGTAACACCCAATGTGTGTATATGATATAAAATGAGTGTGATCAGGCGCAAAAATAAATCAAGAAAAAAACTTAAAAATGTTTCAAATTATTTGAGTTCAAAATCTAAATAAGCTAAATAAGAAAAATAATAGAACACTTAAAACTTATTTATTAATAGATAGTAAAAAAAAAAAAAAACTGTCCAAATTTTTTTGGAGAGTAAAAAAAAAAAACCAACCAGATTTGTCATATAAATTTGAGGGGTGACCAAGATACAAGATACATTAATTATTTATACTCACTACCATTTTGTTTGTGGGGTTTCCAGGATTCTGCCTCTTGGTCCCATTCACAATATCTAGGCTCCTGGGGCTTTTTTTTTTGTCTGGTTGTATCTTGGTCACCCTTCAAATTTATATCATTATGGGGCAAAAAAAATGTTGCCAGTTTTTTTTTATTATCTATTAATAAATGCTAAGTTTTAAACTTTCTATTATTTTTCTTATTTAGAGATCGGGCACAAACACAGATAATAATAAGAAACACCATGCTAAAATAACTGAATATACGGTGTATGTGTGTGCATAAGAGTACATGTATGCTTACTTAAACATTTTATAGACCCAATGTTCCATAAGGGTTTATATAAACAAACGTTGTGTAAAGGAATTTCCATGGCGCACCTGAACACTAGTGCCAGGGAAGGCTCCCACACCTTATTAGCAATTAAGAACAAGTTCAGCACTTGGAAGCAGATTACTGTGGATGTATAGTTCTTTCTATTGCTGCAATCCAGAAAACATTTCAGCCCACGTTAAGGATTTTAATCATACATCTGGAGAACACAAAAATAAGGGGAATGAAAACATTTTTCTAAATAACTAAAAGAGATATAAAGTACAAATATCTTTATTTATGAAGATTGGCATTCATAACCCCATCACTGGTGAAGGGTGCATATCAAATATGACGAGGTGCATGTCTCCTCATAAATGAGGCACACCCTCTGTTGAGCCGTGCACTTGTGGGGAGATCTACACCAGCTCATAGAAAACTGTTGTACAGGGCATAATAAATCTGCCCAGTGAGTCTATAGCTCACATATACAGT
Organism: Leptodactylus fallax; assembly: GCA_947044405.1. Lineage (NCBI taxonomy): Eukaryota > Metazoa > Chordata > Amphibia > Anura > Leptodactylidae > Leptodactylus > Leptodactylus fallax. Next base: position 3,017,383 of record CAMRHE010000166.1, read on the forward strand.
TTGTAGGTCGATTCATTATTTCACTCCAGCAAATATACATCTGCGTCAACATAGTGGCAATAACCAGAATAGAGATGTAGTACAATAGTGAAAGGTGTGTATTCTAATAGCAGATAGAATGTGCACAATATGGCCTAAAATGACTCAAATTTCTAATGGTAATAATAGATAATATGTGTCAATAAAGAAAAGCAATTCACACTAAAATAGTATTAATGCAAAGTACAACAATACACATACCACCATGACAGGGGCATTGCCAAGTCGCTCCTCATTAAATAAGAGACACAGATGGATTGAATTGGCCACAGCAGTCGTTTTATTAAATAAACATAAATAACCATAAAATTAGTTAAAGTGCCAACATATTACCCAACCCCAACAATAATCCCGTAGACACGATAAGTATCTACCCCCTACCCGTAATGTAACACTGTATCTTAATGACCCAGCGAAGGAGGTCCTTGAAGCCCAAAACCCGCCAAAACCAAATATCTATCTTCCCTTAGCAACAGGAATATTACCCCCAGCCGTTAACCACCAGCTCGGGGGCACCAACTTCTTAAAGCTCCCTGTTGCTCGTCATCCCTTCTATTTGACCAACAAGACAAACCCATCCAGAACCACCAAATGGCCTGAGGAGTCCAGCCCCTACCACGGGGCCCTTCCCACCTCACCATTTCCATAACCCTCCAGCTTCGAGGACCCTCCCGTCAAGCTACTGTGACAACAAACCGTACCACCAGAACTAGCCAAAAAGAGGGCTGGTATGTGGGGGCTGTCTTCACTATGGGCACCTCTCTCCTGACTGGTGCCAAAGTTCCTGCTCTTTCTATATATAGCCCCTCCCTCCCCCCCGAATCCCTCCTCCTTTGTCTCATCTTTTCAACCTAACAGCCACTTAACCCCTTCCAACCCATCTCCTGTCTCCTCCTGGCAGCCCCGTCATGTAGGTCTCCCTCTTAAAGGCCTAGCCTTGAGTCTGGCCTTTCTTACCACAAAGGAATGGAATAAAAACAGAACTATTAATAAACTTCTTACCAGATTGCAGTCAAGACAGGAGAGACAGATGAAGACTGGCAGTCGTCATTAGGAGAGTAGAGCATATGAAAAAGAACCTCCCATCTCCAGGTTAAGAGAGAGCCTGCTCACGTCTAGGGGAACATCACTTCTGGTCCAAAGACAGGATGTAACGTTTCAGTTCCACAGCCAAACAAGGGCAGTGTAAAGGCTGTACGAGGGGCAGAATCAGAATTAAAATGCCAGGAAATGCACAGCGATCCCTAGTGGTAAAAGGAAAAAAATAATAATAAATACATAAATAATAATAATAATAATAATAATAATAATAATATGTTCAAGAAATGCAGTCCCAGTACATACCTGAACTACCGTCAGCAGGACCTTCCACCATTCCCATGACCACCACCAGCATGAGCACAAGCCCACCTAACATGATCAACGTCAAAGTGAATGGGTTGACCCTGCTACACCATCCACTGATGTGAAGGCACGCATTAATACAAATGTCCTGGAACATCTCCAGAACATGGTGCTTGATCTCTGGGTCCACATCTTCACAAAGTGCTACCAAAGTGTAGAAAGCATTTGCAACACTCATTCAGGCCTCCATCTCACCTAACAACTCTGGATCCATATTGCATGTCATATAGCAGATACAAAACATGATCTGAGCTTTGGTACTGGGACAATGCTATCATAATCTTGAGACACGTCCCAAAGCTTTAATTCAAAAAATCACCCACACTATCTACCACCCTCTGGCTAGGCCCAACCAAGCTATTCTGGGGAGCATCATACCAACAGCCCAAACCTGGCCATTATGGGTCACAGACACACAGTCATATAGTCATCCTGGACCATCATGTACCCCATGATTTGGCCCTCATGCCCCACATAGCTGACAAACTTTTTCATAGCCAGGTCATGTCCAAATCCAAAATACTGCATGCACCTCCTCTGGTTATTGATTAACCTACGGCAACCAGGGGAGCCATAAGCAAGCTGAGGTGGGACTGTCAAGTGGCTCTTCCTCTGGGCTTTTTGTTGTTTGAATGGTGATTAGTTTGTTCAAGTTTATTTTATTGGTTACTCACCATGTTGGTGAAATTATATTGTTTTATGTTTTCCCTTTAACATTTATAAGGCTATAAAAAATGGGCAAAATTGGGCACCTCAATCACTGTTTGTGTGTTTCACACCATGCAATAGTTAAAGGGGTTTTCTGACCCCCAAAGGCATGTTTTATGCTGGTGTCCTAGCCACAGGTTAAGGTCATGAGGATCTGATCTGTTGTGATCCAGTAACTAGACTCTGCACAGATCATATACCTTCACATTTTTACATTCATATTTTCATTAAACGCAAAATTCAGATAATGAGATATTGGTTATATTTTTGTCAATTGTTTTTCATACAATTATAAATGAAAAAGTATAAAAAGATGATCCAATAAATATGTACATTTACACTTTAAAAAATTATAGAGATTTACCGAAATATGTAAATTTGCAACCCACATCAAGGGGTTGTGAGTCACTACTTCAACTTAAACCAAAAATAAATAAGTAAACCTAATCTAACAGAACCTTAAATAGTCCACAATAAGTCCCAAATTGCCAGCCCTGACAGTCCAGATATTCCAAGCATAGTTGTGTCCGAAGGTACTGAAGAAGTGGGAAAAATTATAATCCATGTCAAACTCCAAGTTGGCATCATAAATGTGGACAAAGTTGTGGAGCATAACGTAGCCTTCAATCACCTAGTCCACATTCTCTGGACTTAGCTGTATGGCAGAATGAAACACTCTACACTTATTTGCAAGGATCCAAAAAGCAACTCCAGCAAGCAGGGCCGGCGTTAGGGGGGGCAAACTGGGCAATTGCCCAGGGCCCCATCCCCAAAGGGGCCCCCGGGATCCGGAGTCAGGGCCGGCCATATCAATAACAGAAAGGGACCGCAGGGGCCTTTCCGAGCTGAGTAAAAATAACAAACATTTTTACTCACCTGTCCTGGCATCCAACGTCATCTTCTGGCGTTGTGGACATCACCGCTGAGGCCAGGCCTCAGCCGTAGCGATCACGTGGGGTGTGCTGACAGCTTGCCTCACGTAATCGCTGAGGCCCAATCACATGCCTCAGCGGTGACGTCAGCCGCAGAGAAGAGGAAGCGGCCGCTAGCGGGGATAGCAGAGCAGCGCGAGGAGGCCCAGCAGAGGTAAGGCAGGGTGAGTATAACTCTTTGTTATTTTCCCTTACCTTCCCCAGGCCTTCAATAATTATACTCTGGGGTCTGAAGAGACCCCAGAGTATAATATAATAATAAAGGGAGTATGTAGGGCCACTGGGGAGCATTATACTGGGGGGGCCCCTCTGGATAGCATATATATTGTTTTGGGCCACTGCGGAGCATTATACTGGGGAGGAGGCCCTCTGGAGAGCATGTTATATTATGTGGGGCCTCTGTGGAGCATTATGCTCTCCAGAGGGTCCCCCCAGTATAATGCTCCAAAGTGGCCCCACAGAATATAACATGCTCTACAGAGGACCCCCTCCCCAGTATAATGCTCCACAGTGGCTCCACACAGTATAATATGCTATCCAGAGGGGCCCCCCCAGTATAATGCTCAACAGTGGCCCAAAACAGTATAATATGCTCTCCAGAGGGGGCCCTCCAGTATATTATACTGTTTTGGGCCACTGTTGAGCATTATACTGGGGGACCTCTGGAGAGCATATTATACTGTTTTGGGCCACTGTGGAGCATTATAATGGGGTAACCTCTCTGGGCAGTATATTATACTGTGTGGAGGCCATTCTGGAGTATGTTATACTGAGTGGGGTCACTGTGGAGTATTATTCTGGGGGGATACTCTGGGGAGCATAATATATTGTGTGGGGCCACTGTGGAGCAAAATACCGGGGGGGGGCACTGTGGAGCATTATACTAGCGGGGGCCCTCTGGGGAGCATATTATACTATAGGGCACTCTGGAGCTTTATATTGGGGGAAGGGGCAGTGTGAGGAGCCTGTTATACTGTGTGAGGTTACTGTGGAGTGTATTATATTGTGTGGGCCTTTTTGGGATTATATTGTAGAGCATTATACTGGGAGGGACTATGGGCAGCATATTATACTGTGGGGGACCACTGTGGAGCATTATACTGGGGGAACCCCTCTGGGGAGTATACTATACTGTGTGAAGGCCATTGTGGAGCATGTTATACTGTGTTAGGCCACTGTGAAGCATTATACTGGGGGGCACTGTGGGGTGCATATTATACTATATGGAGCATATTATATTGTGTGAGGCTGCTGGGGAACATATTGTACTATCTGGGGCCACTAAGGGGTAGTATACTGTGTGGGCCACTGTGGAGTATTATACTGTGTGGAGCCTTATATACCATGTGGGGCCACTATGGGGGGGGGGCTCAGGGGAGCATTTTATACTGTGTGGGGCCACTGTGGAGCATTATATACCATGTGGGGAAACTGTGGAGGGCTCAGGGGAGCATTTTATACTGTGGAGCATTATATACCATGTGGAGCATTATACTGTGGGGGAGGGGCTCAAAATTCCTGCTGGCAGCCCTGTGTGCTATGTCTGCATCACAGCTCCCTCACTATAATCTTGCACATACGTGTAGTGCCCCATGGCCATGTCATTCCCCCTTCAGTCCAACACTGTATAACGGAGAACTATTATATATAAGGGTGGGTTACTATATATAATTGGGAAACTTAAATATGAGGGGGCTATTTTAAAAAGGGGAACTATTATTTATAAGACGGGCTATTATTTATAAGGGGGGAACTATTATATATAAGGCATCCATTACAAGGGGGAGCTATTATTTATAAGATGGGAGCTGTTTATAAGGGGGATATAATTGTTAAGTGGGCTTATTTATAAAGGGGGCTATTAGTGATAATGGGGACTATTATAAGGGTAACTATTATTTATGAGGGGGCTATTATTTATAAGAGAGCAGTATTATTTTTACGGGGTGACTTACAGAGAAGGGGGAATATTACTGATACAGGGCACAATTTATCATTTATAAGGGAGCTATTACTGATAAAGAGGTAATATTATTTATAAGCAGGGATTATTGTTTATAAGGAGGCGCTATAATAACTGATGACTGTGTGCAAAAATCTATTACGCGGTACAAAGGTGCTCACTTGAATTGTGTGTGGTAAAATGGGCCTTGTTATTACTTTTTTGTTGGCAGAAAGGAGGCGTTATTATAGGGGCTGCCACTGGAAGACGATGGTGTTGTTTGCATATCAGCATTTGGGGCCCCACTTTCGAAGTTCCTGGTATAGACTAAGATAGTGTTCTTTCCAGGTCCACTGAGACACAGTGGGGGAACCTAGTAATGTTACTTCCTCCTTGGTTCTCCATCACCATCAGCAGTTGTTGCTAGTAGATGGGGAGCATGTGCAGTGCCACTCCTATTCAAGTAATAAGAGTGGTGAAGCAATACCCCAGAAACACAGTTAAAAGGGCTGCTGAACCATTCCTATTACTCAGTCATCAATATGAAAAATCAAATTGGGGTCAGACAACCCCTTAACCACTTCAGTACCGGGCCAATTTCTGGTTCAGGACCAGACACATTTTCGGGTTTTTTGTATGTGCTGTTTTGAGGGCAATAACATTTTTATCATTTTTTGCGTTATTCAACTAATTTCTGCATCTTTTTTTCGGTGCCACACAGGGATTTATTTTTATGTTGTTTTTATTTTTGCATGTGTTTTAATTTTGTTTATATCCAGGAAAACATAAACAAAAGAGGAGGGAAATCGTGTCAGTTTTTCACTTTTCATTTTTTTTTTTATTCAATAACACAAAGTGCTACTAAAAAACTTTTTAAAATTGTTTTTCCTCTCCGTTACGGTAATTTTTATTTTGTATGGTGTCGTCGGGAGTGAGGCTAGAACCTTTAGTAAGGGGGTGTTATTGACATATTTTATTTACTTTTTTTTTACTTTTCTATTCATTTTTTTATTTTATTTTTTTCACATTGTGTCCCCATAAGGTCATAATAGACCTTTGGGGACATCTAATGACTGTTTTTTTTTTTTTTTTTTTTTTGTGGGGGGAGGCTGATTTCCCCTGTAACTGGGGCTGGTACATTTAGCCCCAGTTGCAGGAGGAATAAAGCCCCCTGCACATTACTATAGAGCTTATAGAGCTGATCTGGGTCCTGTAGGACCCAGCAGCTCTAACACATGCTGATCCTGGCGGATCACGTGATCGCTGGGTCAGAGGGTCAGAGTCGCAACATGGTGGCGCGCATAGTGATGTATACAGTGCTCATTGATTGCTGTATACACATCATCGGGAAGGCAGGGAAGGTAATAAACCTTCCCTGCCTTCTATCTGGGAGCTCCAGCTGAAGTTACAGCCGGCTCCCTGTTTCAGCAGCTACTACCGATACGTCCTTGCAGAACAAGGCAACCCCCTTTCGGACGTAAAAACCCAATGGGTGGTCTGGAAGTGGTTAAGGCCAGGGCCACAAAGGCAGTAATCCATCCTACTGTGTGGAGGGGCCACTATAGGACATTATATTGTATACAGGACACTATGGGACATTATACTGTTTGAAGGGGTTACTGTGAGACATTATACTGTGTAGAGGGGATACTGTGAGACATTGTACTGTATGAATACCTCTATGGGACAATATATCCCATGGGGGATATATTGTTATATATATATATATATATATATATATATATATATATAGATACAGTACAGACCAAAAGTTTGGACACACCTTCTCATTCCAAGAATTTTCTGTATTTTCATGACTACAAAAATTGTAGATTCACACTGAAAGCATCAAAACTATGAATTTACACATGAGGAATTATATACTTAACAAAAAAGTGAGAAACAACTGAAAATATGTCTTATATTCTAGGTTCTTCAAAGTAGCCACCTTTTGCTTTGATTACTGCTTTGCACACTCTTGGCATTCTCTTGATGAGCTTCAAGAGGTAGTCACCTGAAATGGTCTTCCAACAGTCTTGAAGGAGTTCCCAGAGATGCTTAGCACTTCTTGGCCCTTTTGCCTTCACTCTGCGGTCCAGCTCACCCCAAACCATCTCGATTGGGTTGAGGTCTGGTGACTGTGGAGGCCAGGTCATCTGGCGTAGCACCCCATCACTCTCCTTCTTGGTCAAATAGCCCTTACACAGTCTGGAAGTGTGTTTGGGGTCATTGTCCTGTTGAAAAATAAATGATGGTCCAACTAAACGCAAACCGGATGGAATAGCATGCCGCTGCAAGATGCTGTGGTAACCATGCTGGTTCAGTATTCCTTCAATTTTGAATAAATCCCCAACAGTGTCACCAGCAAAGCACCTCCACACCATCACACCTCCTCCTCCATGCTTCACAGTGGGAACCAGGCATGTAGAGTCCATTCGTTCACCTTTCCTGCGTCGCACAAAGACACGGTGGTTGGAACCAAAGATCTCAAATTTGGACTCATCAGACCAAAGCACAGATTTCCACAGGTCTAATGTCCATTCCTTGTGTTCTTTAGCCCAAACAAGTCTCTTTTGCTTGTTGCCTGTCCTTAGCAGTGGTTTCCTAGCAGCTATTTTACCATGAAGGCCTGCTGCACACAGTCTCCTCTTAACAGTTGTTGTAGAGATGTGTCTGCTGCTAGAACTCTGTGTGGCATTGACCTGGTCTCTAATCTGAGCTGCTGTTAACCTGCGATTTCTGAGGCTGGTGACTCGGATGAACTTATCCTCCGCAGCAGAGGTGACTCTTGGTCTTCCTTTCCTGGGGCGGTCCTCATGTCAGCCAGTTTCTTTGTAGCGCTTGATGGTTTTGGCCACTGCACTTGGGTACACTTTCAAAGTTTTCCCAATTTTTCGGACTGACTGACCTTCATTTCTTAAAGTAATGATGGCCACTCGTTTTTCTTTACTTAGCTGCTTTTTTTCTTGCCATAATACAAATTCTAACACTCCATTCAGTAGGACTATCAGCTGTGTATCCACCTGACTTCTGAACAACACAACTGATGGTCCCAACCCCATTTATAAGGCAAGAAATCCCACTTATTAAATCTGACAGGGCACACCTGTGAAGTGAAAACCATTTCAGGTGACTACCTCTTGAAGCTCATCAAGAGAATGCCAAGAGTGTGCAAAGCAGCAATCAAAGCAAAAGGTGGCTGCTTTGAAGAACCTAGAATATAAGACATATTTTCAGTTGTTTCACACTTTTTTGTTAAGTATATAATTCCACATGTGTTATTTCATAGTTTTGATGCCTTCAGTGTGAATCTACAATTTTTATAGTCATGAAAATACAGAAAACTCTTGGAATGAGAAGGTGTGTCCAAAATTTTGGTCTGTACTGTATATATATTGATATATTGGAGGGGGCACACTCAGCCGGACAGTAAAGATGACACATGAAGTAAAGGGGTATACTGGGCAGCACTGAGAGTATTTGTTAGGCAAACCTTGCGAGATTCATCGTGCAAGGATTGCCCAGTGCTTTTGTTCGGAATGAATAAAGATCCCAGTCTATAATAAGGCCCAGGGGAGGGGATTAAACATAATAAACAGTGTTACTCACCTCTCTTGTGCTCTGGCCCCAGTCTTTCGGGTCTTCCGTCTCTTCTAGTCTTTGAGACGTCACAAATGACGTCAGAGACCACTGAGGCCTGTGAATTTATTTCAGTGGTCAAGTCGGCCCTCATCACACAAGATGACGATGGAGTGACCCATGTGACTGGGCCTCAGCAGTCTCTGACATCATTCGTGATGTCTCTAAGACCTTCCATCTTCCTCTAAAGGTAGTTTCTCTCCCCTTCCCTTTTTCCTATTTATTTAAAAATGACATTTCAGAGTAATGTTTTTATGAATTCATTTAGATGTCTCTAAAAAATTCCATCTTTCGCTAAAGGGAATTTCTATCCCCTTCCCCTTTTCTTGTTTATTTCGTTTCAGAGTAATTTTTCTTATGAATTCATTTAGATCTACAACCTAACTACTTAATAGGGTAAATAATAGTGTGATCTTGGTCATTTTTGGGCTTGAGATTTGAAGGGTTAATTTTTTTGTCACATTTTAATGTCAAATATTGTCTGTTCATGTACCCTCTGATTTGTAAAGTGCTGCGGAATATGTTGGCACTAAATAAATAAATTATTATTATCCTCCCTTCACTATAATAGGACAAAATTGTGCTGGAATTATCCATGGCCTGCTATTACTTTAAGGTGCAAGTATAAGGTTATACCTTATTTATTTCTCTTACTAAATTCCTATAAGTATGTCTTTGGAGTGTGGAAGGAAGCCAGAATACTCAGAGAAAAACACACAAACACCCATACCTGGGTCAAGGATGGTAAAGAGGTTAACATCATCAGAAGTCTGGGGCACTGAAGGGATTTAATTTAACAACTTTTGTTGTCTGACCCTAGATTTACATGACCAAGTTTCACCCGTGCCATACTATTATTGGCACTGGACAGTATGTCGCTGGGAAGCAGGGATTCCTTATGCTAGGAGACCCTCTCCCAGCATGAATGTGGCAAACATATGGACCAAGTTTCACAGGTCATACACAGTCTTGTGAACCTTGGGTAGGATAGTGTAGAAATATCACTGCAAACTGCTCAGACACACCAAAACTACATTCAATTACATAGCAAATACATGGCAGCTCATTGCAGATGCTAAGAAAGCAGACTCGCAGTGGTTGTTAGCACCGCCTTCCATGGTCTAGAGTGGAAGAGTGGGCCCTTTCATCAGGGCCCTTGTACAGCTAATAAGGGTACAATATGTCTCTAATGACAATGTTTAACAACTTGAAGAAAGAGAACAGTGATGGTGGAAAATACTTTTTAAAATCAAGGAGTATTCGATTCATTGACAATATTTACCCGTCATGGAAGTCAGATTTCCACATTCTTGCTAGAAAGATATGCAGTAGGCAGTGGCCAAGCATGTACATTGTTACTCTATACAACTCTGTTACATACAGAAACTGTATTGTCACTCATCTACAGTATGTCAGCAGTTCTATTTCAGCAAGCCTGGTAGGCTACCACTCTGTATACCTCCTTTAAAGTACAGGTGTATAGCACATCAGTTTTATCCCACTGATTTAGGCCCATTGCAGACGACCATGGGCGAGATCCGTGTGCTATCCTTGATTTTCCAGATTGCACACTGACCCATTCATTTCTATGGGTGCATGCAAACGACCATATTTTTCACTGATCAGTGTGTGAGCCGTGATTCCGCTCCACGTCAGATAGAACATGTCCTATTCTGTTCAGTTTTTGTGGAACGGACTCGCCCATAGAAGCCTATGGGAGACTAAAAACCTAGGATGGCATGCTGATGCACTCAGTGTGCCGTCAGTTTCGCGGACAAGCTAGGGATATAATTAGATGTCACCTGTGTTTTTGTTATGGTGTATCCGCAAACTAGGATCACACACTGATGGCACACTGAAGGCGCTGTCAGTTTTTGTGGACCTAGTTCACTGATGATGAAGAAACACTGAACACACACTGAAGACACTCTGTCCACAAAAACTGAACACTAATTATTAGTTTGCGAACTGCAAAATACCCACGGTTGTCTGCAACTAGCCTTACCATTTGTCACCAATCCCATATAGAAGATAGGAGATAAATGTTAATGACTGAAATATTTCCTTAACAACAAGGATATTTCATGTACTTTCTCATTCTAAACCAGCAAACAGCTGTTTACTATAATATACTGAATTCATTTGACTTTGCTCTTTAGTCACAACTCATAAAATATCAGGTTTACTGTGTCATTTATTATAATGTCCAACTAAAAGAAATTCATGCCACTATTTGCTTTACTAAATAGAAGTAAATAAAAAATATCCTCACCCTAAATGTGAAAATTGGCCTGTTTGTGACTATTTAAAAATATCCATAAAACTGTCAGATCTACAATTTAATAAATGTAAAAAAAGGAATACAAAGCACAAGAAGGATAAACGTCCCCTTGAAGGATTAGGCTCTGTTGGTCTTTCATGCAAATGAGAACTATTTATGTGTTTGTTTTGTATTTTGCTTTACCGTTTCTGCCTTGGTTTTTTTTCGCTTTAATGTCATCATAAGTATGCAGTACGCTTTCCTACATTGCAAAATTGCTTTTTAAATCAGGCACAAGTATTACACGTTTTGCTTCCTTGCTTGGCATACTATTCTGTTGTGCTTTATTGTTCATGAACCCATTTTATATCTATCATACCTCTACTGTGGCGCCAATCCTTTTTCAGAGAGCTTTTAGTATACTTGACTTTTAGGGATGGATTTGAGTTGCTACACAATGCAGTAGATTTATTTCTTGCATGCTAAGTACCTTTTGTATCATTTATTTATCCAGACATAATTTAAGAGCATTCAAGACTTGTCAATATCTCTCATTTTATATCGAAGGTTAATGCAGGCAGCTGTCAATGTGTGAAGAGTGGCTCAAAACTCAGATATAAGTTCCTGGTGATCAATGAAGGTAAAGGACTCCTGAGTGAGCAATCTATCCCGTTACCTTTCATCAAATAGATTTAGCTTTTCTTCCACTGTCTTTATCACAGTCTATATTTTAAAATCCTGCTTTTATCTGTTGCTTCAAGGACATACCAGTGGAATATACTAGTTAATCCAAACTGTGTATGTATTCTTTTAGCTACTGCTAATGAAAACTTTTCTCTTTTTCCTTTGGAAAAGATATAGAAGAATCCACAATTACAGACAGGATTATAGAAAACCAGAAATGAACACATTTGCATTTTATCTACTGATATATTTCTGTTAAAGGGCTTTTCTCAATTAATTTCAATGGGAGTGCCAGAGAGAGCTGAATGCTGTAGTTCGGCTATGTCCGGCACTCCCTTTGAAATGTATGGAGTATTGTGCGTGCTGCCCGAACACCGCACAGGGGACAAAACTCTCCCATTCTCTTGATCAGTGGAGTTCTGAGCAGTCAGACCCCCACTCATCTGTAGATAGGTCATAACTTGCCCATATAGGAAAACCCATTTAAGCAAAATTAATCAAAATAAACATTTGTCTTTTGAGTTTCTTAGTATTCACTTTATAAGGCCACTATCCACTTTACCATGAAGTATTTCAGGTGGGTGGCTACTTTACTATGTGTAGTACTGCATGGTAACCAATTCCTCCCTCAGCATAGCATTTACAGGGGTAGCAACCCAGTGGTCCAATAGCAACCTTCCTGCCAGACTAAGTCCCTTGGGCTGCACCATCTCAATGGCACAACAAAGATAACAAAAAAGTGGGAAATATGAAGACATTACTGAATCCTGTGATGATTCTATTACAAATAAGACCTAGCAACTGGATCAGGGTGACATCACAGGAAGAGGGTGGTGGCAGGTGCAATAACAAGAATTCCACACGACATGCACCCCCAGCATCAGGTGGTGGTGTCATCGGCAGACATGTTTCGACTGCTGCTGGTTTTGGCAGCAGCAATTATGTGCAGTCAAATCCCGTATGAGAATTTTTTTGTACATTACCAAATGAAAAATCGATGTCAAGGAGATAATTAGCCATGGGTGACAGGCACATGTGCAGGAACTAAATCTCTCTTAAGCACATGAAATGGTGTCATCAGCATATTTGGCAAAATGGAATTGGCAGTGGCACCAAGTGAGCGAGACCGTTCCAATACTGAAATATCGGTAGCCTTGACACATACCTCATAATACCAGTTTAGGCTAGGTTCACATCTGCGCTCGGGTTTCCATTCTCTCCACATTTTTCATGTGGAGAGGGGTACGGATTCCCCGTACGGAGTACAAGCGCAGATGTGAACTGAGTACAAGTTGTACAGTGCTGCGGAATATGTTGGCGCTATATAAATAAAATGTATTATTATTATTATATTAGATCTACAGGAATACCACATTTAAGGTTGCACTCATGTTTTAGGACCAATGACAGATCATATTTATTTGGTGTCTATTAAGACAAATACGGTATTTAGTATCTCAGTATCATTTTGATGTATCTAATAAAAGTTTATGTATATAGATACAGTGGGGAAAAAAGTGTTTAGTCAGCCACAAATTGTGCAATTTCTCCCACTTAAAAAGATGAGAGAGGCCTGTAATTGACATCATAGGTAGACCTCAACTATGAGAGACAAAATGAGAAAACAAATCCAGAAAATCACATTGTCTGATTTTTTAAGAATTTATTTGCAAATTATGAAGGAAAATAAGTATTTGGTCACCTACAAACAAGCAAGATTTCTGGCTCTCACAGACCTGTAACTTCTTCTTTAAGGTTTTCTATGGGATTGAGATCTGGAGACTGGCTAGGCCACTCCAGGACCTTGAAATGCTTCTTATGAAGCCACTCCTTCGTTGCCCTGGCGGTGTGCTTGGGATCATTGTCATGCTGAAAGACCCAGCCACGTTTCATTTTCAATGCCCTTGCTGATGGAAGAAGGTTTGCACTCAAAATCTCACGGTACATGGCCCCATTCATTCTTTCATGTACATGGATCAGTTGTCCTGGTCCCTTTGCAAAGAAACAGCCCCAAAGCATAATGTTGCCACCCCCATGCTTCACAGTAGGTATGGTGTTCTTTGGATGCAACTCAGCATTCACTCTCCTCCAAATACGATTATATTCAGACATAAACAATTTTGCATAAATCATAAATGAATATTACTGGTGAATATAAGAAACTTTGTAATATATCTGATTAAAGAAATATGTTTTCTTCTCCACTTTCCAGGCTGAGTTACTTATTAGTCTATGAAGAGGGGAGGGGTAGGATGAGGCTGCTAGAAAATACACTCAAATAATTACCACTGCTACACTCTGCTACACTGTGCTCTTTTAACACTGCTAGGCTTGTAGATAACAGGCTACCGGTGCACAGAATGAGACAATAAATCAATTAACCGTCCGGAATCAACCTCCTACCCCCCTCCCTTCTCCATAGAGATCTGTGTGTGAGGCTGAAAATGGAGACAGAATCGTATGTAAACAACAGGAAATCAACTTAATTGGAGAAATAAGCAGATCTCCTTAATAAGATATATTACAAGCTTCAAGTATTATGCTATTACAATTTACAAGTATTATATAAGTTTTTTATATTCACCTGCACTATTCATTTATGAAAAGTTGTTAATAACTGGAGGTGCACTTTAAGAACTGCAACCAGATTTTAATTGCAGTAATAAATAGTATATGTTAAAACTTACTTATTTCACCTGTATGCTAACAGTCAATAATCTGAAAATCTCTGTTTTACTGGCATAGTAGGAATATGTTAGTGATAACTACAATTAAAAGTCGCGCGCAGTTCTTAAATAAATAAAAAAAAGCAACATATAACTGCTACAGATTTGATTTCAGCAGTAGCTATGTGAAAAAATATGTAAAAATGTATATAAGCAGCACTGTAACTTTTTGGTAACCATATAACATTTTTATTGAGGTAAAGTTGGATGAAGGATATGTCAGAATTATTGTGAATAATATTAAAAGTAGAAGAATAAACGTATTTCTCAAACAACAAGAGTAATAAATTGTTAAACAAAGACCCTCAAGAGAATAGGAAAACAGCACTACAGATTTTTGCAGAAGACATGGAAAATTGCAATAATATTTTAAGAAAACAATGTCAGAGAGTACAAATACACAGATCTACAAATATCTAAAATATCATATCTTCTTTTCATTTTCTGCTGTAATCTCCTGGATGAATTTAATACATCCATGCATAGCTGTAACAGGGAAAGAACAGACCTCATAGCAAACTTTTGACTGGGGCCCCAGTGGCTCCCAAAAGTTATAATTCCCGCTTTACTGGCTTCCACATGGTATAATGCTCCCTTTACTGGCCCCAACATGGATTAATGTATCCTTTATTGACACCCACATGGTATATGGCCTTCATACAGTATATTGTCTCCTTTATTGGACCTCACATTGTAATCAGACCCTTTACTGACTCCCCACATAGTATACTGTCTCTTTATTGACCCACATACAGTCAGTGCCAACTTTACTCATTCCTACACAGTAAGTTCCCTATTTATCAGTCACCTCACAGTAATTGCACCTTTTACCAGTCCCCATATAGTAAGTGCCTCCTATACTGCCCTCCCATACAGTAAATGCCCCCTTTACAGGATCCCACAGAGTGACTTTAGTCCACTGCTTGCTGGATTACTCCAGCAGAGGCCAGTAAAGGTCAATATTCACTTATCCATCCCTGCACCTACCCATAGCCTCTTTCACTTCAGCTCCAGCCCTTTGCTTCATATTACCTCCCAACAATGACAGTATCAGGATGCAACATTTGGGCATTGTCCAGCATTGGATCGCAATGTGCGGCACCCCCTGGAGACTGAAGCAGAGGAGGGCATGGATCATCTTTTGACAGATGACAATAACGGTCATTAATAACAGTAATGTGAACATAGCCTTAGTCTTACCCAATGATTGCATATTTGGTAAGCATTCTTGGAATGTATTTTCCCATCTTATGTACCTAACCTTACATTTACCAGTGTGTCCCTTTTGTGTAACTACTTTACATAGGTTAATGTGCAACATCTGCCTTATATAGGCGTTGGTACCCCTGAAATGTTTCCAGAAAATGAAGTATTTCTCCCAGAAAATTATTGCAATTAGACATGTTTTGTTATATACATGTTTATTTCCTCTGTGTGTATTGGAACAAAACAAAAAAACAGATAAAAAAAGGAAATTGGACATAATTTCACACACAACTCCAAAAATGAACAGGACAAAATTGTTGGCACCTTTTCAAAATTGCTGGTAAATAATTTTGTTTCAAGCATGTGATGCTCATTCAAACTCACCTGTGGCAAGTAACAGGTGTGGGTAATATAAAAATCCCACCTGAAACCAGATAAAAAGGAGACAAGTTGACTAAATCTTTGCATTATGTGTCTGTGCCACACTAAGCATGGAGAACAGAAAGAGGAGAAGAGAACTGTATGAGGACTTGAGAATCAAAATTGTGGAAAAATATCAACAATCTCAATGTTATAAGTCCATCTCCAGAGATCTTGACATTTCTATGTCCATGGTGCACAGCATAATCAAGACATTTACAACCCATGGCACTATAGCTAATCTCCCTGGATGTGGAAAGAAAAAAGAAATTGATGAAAGGTTGCAACGAAGGATAGCCCAGATGGTGGATAAGCAGCCCCAATCAAGTTCCAAAGAAGTTCAAGCTGTCCTGAAGGCTCAGGGTGCATCAGTGTCAGCTTGAACTATCTATTGATATTTGAATGAAATTAAACGTTATGGCAGGAGACCCTGGAGGACCCCACTGCTGACACAGAGACATAAAAAAGCTAGACTGCAGTTTGCCAAAATGTACGTGAGCATGCTAAAATCCATCTGGGACAACATCTTGTGGACAGATAAGACCAAGATAGAACTTTTTTTTGTAAAACACATCATTCTAATGTTTACCAAAAATGAATGAAGCCTAAAAAGAAAAGAACACAGTACCAACAATCAAATATGGTGGAGGTGCAAAGATATTTTGGGGTTGTTTTGCTACCTCTGGCACTGGGTGCCTTGACTGTTTACAAGGCATCATGAAATCTGAAGATTGCCAAAGGATTTTGGGTCTCAATAGAGGGCCAGGTGTCAGAAAGCTGGGTTTACATCCTAGGTCATGGGTCTTCCAGCAGGACAATGACCCCATATGTCAAAAAGAACCCAGAAAAGCACCAAGTATAGCAAAACATGTGTAATTGCAATAATTATCTGTGAGAAATACTTCATTTCCTAGAAAAATTTTGAGGGTGTCAACACTTACTCCCATGACTTATATATAATGTTTACAAGGCAATCCAGTTATTGATAAATACAGTAAAGAGAATAGAACCTAATACTGACCACTATGGTACCAGTTGACCCAATTTGAGTATGGACCATAATAACCACCCTCAAATGTCTAGATTTTAACAGTATTGATCTTTCATGAACCTTTGCTGATATGGAATTATAAACTTTTTGCTTTGATGTTGTTCAAGATATCATGTCTTAGGCTAGCTTCACTTCTGCGCTGGGCTCTCCATCGTTAGGTTTCACTGGTGAACCTGGATGACGGATAGCCAAACTGCTAAAACAGCGGTTACCCGTGGATACCTGATCTATAATGGAGTCCGTGGGGTGTCTGCCATTTTCATACTTAAAGCAGCGGAGGTAAAAGTCCTACATGCAGGTGTTTTCTGCGGAAGAGTCTCCAATGCCTTAGAAATCATTTAAATATTTTACCCATCATAGAGGCTATTACAGGCCTATCATTTTTGTACATACTTTTTGAAAAGGGAAATAAAGTACTTGATTTTTTTTTTTTTTTTTTAGAACAAGGTAGTGTATGTCATATGGACTTGCTGATGTATGGATTTTAGTCTAAAGGGTTACGAAGACGTTCACTAAATAATTAAAAAACTCAGAAGGATGGTGGTAGCTGAAAAAAATGGATTAATTAAGATTGTGGTATTTTCACAAGTAATGGATTTGTTGGGTAACATTTCAGTTAGGAATGGTGGCAAAGTATTTAAAAAAGTTGTAAGATTACTTGATTAGTTTGGAATTTTAAGAGATCTTGGCTTTTCCAGGGGAAAGAAAGAGGATTAGCGTTACCAAATATTTTTATGTATTTTTTAGCTATGCTTTTCTCATACATGGTTAAGTGGAAGAGTTCGGATTATATGGTTAACCAGCTAACCAGGTTTGACCAATAAGCTGCAGGAGTGTGTGTCAAAGAAGGTTTTAAGATCACCTTTTATGACACTGTTTGTAAGAGTATGGATAGAAGTAAGTAAGTAATTACTGAGGGAAAATGGATAATTTCAATTCGCTACTATTTTCAACAGCCTTGCTCTGGAAGAAGTTGGAAAAATCCTGGATCCAAGGGTATTGGATAAGTAGAGTGTTAATTGGAGCAGTAATTTTTTTTTAAAAAATGTAATCTTAAAAGCTATGATAATTTGAAATGGGATATTAAGTCTAATATTTGCTCACTGAGATTCCATACCGACAAGTAGTGCTGCTGATACTATTGTAAATATCATTTATTAGAACATTTTTTTTTTTAAAGATTCATAATTTATTTATTTTTAATGGTTGATATGACAGTTAAGGCTAAGAAGAAGTCATTTCCTCAATGTCACATAAGGTGCTACAATTTTTTTGTATTGCATGGGTTGTATTATGCACCTAAAACTCTGTACAAGATGGGCTTAAGGGATGCCATAAATGTAAAAGGTGTGAAGAATTAGGAGCAGTCCTGGAACATGAATGTTAAAATGTTGTATTTGATGAAATTAAAGGGTTATTCCCATCTCAACAAATCACTGCTGAGATAGGAATAATGGCTGACCCCTAGAAGATTGGTAGCTACAGAAACAGCATATCTAGCTATGCTTTTTCTGTGAAGCTATGGAAATAGCATAGCTCAGCAGTGCTTACGCTGTTTTCGTAGCTCCCATTTTCCTCTATGGGAGTTACAGAAACAGGGCAGAGCAGCACTGCTTGGTTGTTTCCTTACTTATAAAGGAAAGCACCTGTGGCCCTAGAAATGACTGCAGTTGTAACTGTGTTCGGTACATAGGGTATCTTCATCCTAAGGGGAGTGACACTCTCAGTACTGAACTCAATTATAACTGCAGTCAATTCTGGGGCCAAAGGTGCCATCACTAATACATACGTGAAACACTGGTTCCAGGTTATTTCTCATTACTGGCTGTGAAATTTTTGCTATTAATCAGAAATAACCTGCAATCAATCTGTATTTCACTTACTTATTAGTGAGGACACCTGTGGTCTCAGAACTAAGTGCAGTTATAACTGCATTCGATACATAGTCACCCCCCTCCTTAAATACATACAGACAGGGATTGGCAGAAAAAAAGGTAGCAGGTGAGAACACTAATTCTAAAAGAGTCAGGAGCACACACAGAGGTAGCCAACCAGCTAGGTCTTCTGGGAAAGGCAGTAAGCCAGCAAGTACAGGGAGATGGCGTTACAACAGTAAGTGCGGTTAGAATATGGAATTTGTTGCCACAGGATGTTGTGATGGCTGATATGATAACTTGCAGTTATGGCACTGGAATGGGACAAGGAGTGTAAACAACATTCCTTTAAGCTGATGCAGTTGATCATTGAGAAAGAAATATTACAGCTTGTAGGTTTAGAAGTAATTCTGTCACCCATAAGAGTGCCAGAATTATTTCTATACTTGATTACAGATGGGGGTCACTTTCTGTGCACTATATTATTATTATTATTATTATTATTATTATTATTATTATTATTATTAATAATAATAATAATAAAAATATTATCTGAGTGGCGTTTCCTTATTATCTAGCTTGTAGGTTTAGTTAAAGGGTCAGTAAATTTGATCAATCCTCATTTTGAGTGTTTGAATGACTTGCTGTGTTAGAAAGTGGAGAAGGAAAAACAAGATAGTTGAAAGAGAGAAGAGGTAATATCAAATTTACACACTATTTCAAGAAAGGAGAAATGTTGGATCCAGAACAAAAAAGCAGGGAAAGCTAAATAGAAAATTTCACTTGGGGACATTATCTGCTCATTCCATAAGTGAGACCTTCAGTACGTGAAGGGGAAGATTTATTTTTAATTCCCCTCCTGTGAAAAGAAGTAGTCAAATAAATAAGGAAGACAGCAAAGAGAGTCTGTCTCTTTTTAGAACAAGGGAAATATACTCACAGGGGGTCTACAGGATAAATGAATATCAGTCAAAAATAAATAAATCCAGTTGAAATGTGTGTGGGTAGCAAAGAAGATAATGTGGTAAAATTGACAGATTATAAGGTGTCACCAACACACCTTTCGGTATTAAATTGGTCCCTTCATTTTGCCCCAGTTGTCGCTGTTAACATCTTTTAAATTTATAAGGATTTGTATTTATTTGGTTTAAAAATGCTGTTACAGCTTTACCCTAATAATGTGGAGTGGAGAAAGGGAAAGGAAAGAATGTTTGGAACACAAGATTTTTTTAAACAGAGGAATTAGCCACTGTTGATTTGTTAGAGGAATCACAAAGACAGGGAGAATCTACTGCAGCAATTCCAGAACATACAAATCTTAGCCCCAAATGTAAATCAAAACCTCCTATATCATCAAATAGATATATAACAATGTTTATGGAGGCAATGGAAAATGATCTGAAATCCTCAGTTATACAAAGTTAAGCTGTGGCCCCCTGTTGCAAAAATGCAGCGTTTTCCATAGAGGTATAATAGGGACAGAAAGTCTGCAAGGGAAAACTCTACTGACTTTCTGTGAAAAACAAGTTTTTTTTCCGCAGCGCTTTTTGGCTACGGCTCATACGTGGGGCCTTAGCCTAAAGGTTACAATCTGAGTTCATCTTAGCATATTGCTTTATGTGAATTATGTCAATTATGGGGCTTTGTGATTAAATCCAGTGGCAAGAGTGGAAATGTAGCATTATGGAAAGAAGATGATTATGTAGCTGAAGCTACGCGGCATCTGAATTCGGATTGCTATACCAGATTAGAGAGTAGATGCAATTGTTGAGAAATAAAATCACTCTTTTGTTTTGGTTCTTGAGGAAAGTTATATTAACAAATGTGAATATGATTATGTAAAGGTATCCACTTCCAGAACCCCGACTCGATATTTTCTCCCCAAAATTTATCATGCGAAAGACAAACCACTATGCAGACCAAATTCCCGGTGAAATGGTTATCCAATGGATTATTTAAGGATATGACTTTTGTTCTTGACATAGGGGATGTTCTTGAAACTATTAGAGCCTCTGAGGGTGCTTCTTGGTGGGTTTAGATACAGAGTCTCTATACTCGTAATTCTATCCCACTTGGCTTAAAATTATAGGGATTTCATATTATTATTTAGGATTGTATAGACTCCTGCATGATTTTGAGCCAAGTGAAAAGGAAGAAGTGAGAAATGGTCACTGCCTATTTTACTTGATTGTCCTATATACAGTGGGGAAAAAAGTATTTAGTCAGCCACCAATTGTGCAAATTCTCCCATTTAAAAAGATGAGAGAGGCCTGTAATTGACATCATAGCTAGACCTCAACTATGAGAGACAAAATGAGAAAACACATCTAGAAAATCACATTGTCTGATTTTTTAAGAATTTATTTGCAAATTATGGTGGAAAATAAGTATTTGGTCACCTACAAACAAGCAAGATTTCTGGCTCTCACAGACCTGTACCTTCTTCTTTAAGAGGATCCTCTGTCCTCCACTCATTACCTGTAATAATGGCACCTGTTTGAAATTGTTATCAGTATAAAAGACACCTGTCCACAACCTCAAACATTCACACTCCAAACTCCACTATGGTGAAGACCAAACAGCTGTGGAAGGACACCAGAAACAAAATTGTAGACCTGCACCTGGCTGGGAAGACTGAATCTGCAATAGGCAAGAAGCTTGGTGTGAAGAAATCAACTGTGGGAGCAATATTAGAAAATGGAAGACATACAACACCACTGATAATCTCCCTCGATCAGGGGATCCACGCAAAATCTCACCCCGTGGGGTCAAACTGATCAAAAGAATGGTGAGCAAAAATCCCAGAACCACACGGGGGGACCTAGTGAATGACCTGCAGAAAGCTGGGACTAACGTGACAAAGGCTGCCGTCAGTAACACACTACACCGCCAGGGACTTAGATCCTGCAGTGCCAGACGTGTCCCCCTGCTTAAGCCAGTACATATCTGGACCCGTCTGAAGTTTGCTAGAGAGCGTTTGGATGTTCCAGAAGAGTATTGGGAGAATGTCATATGGTCAGATGAAACCAAAGTAGCACTGTTTGGTAGAAACACAACTCGTCATGTTTAGAGGAGAGTGAATGCTGATTTGCATCCAAAGAACACCATACCATCATGCTTTGGGGTGGTTTCTTTACAAAGGGACCAGGACGACTGATTCGTGTACATGAAAGAATAAATGGGGCCATGTATTGTGAGATTTTGAGTGCAAACCTCCTTCCATCAGCAAGGTCATTGAAGATGATACGTGGCTGGGTCTTTCAGCATGACAATGATCCCAAGCACACCACCAGGGCAACGAATGAGTGGCTTTGTAAGAAGCATTTCAAGGTCCTGGAGTGGCCTAGCCAGTCTCCAGATCTCAACCCCATAGAAAACCTTTGGAGGGAGTTGAAAGTCCGTGTTGCCCAGCGACAGCCCCAAAACATCACTGCTCTAGAGGAGATCTGCATGGAGGAATGGGCCAACATACCAGCAACAGTGTGTGCCAACCTTGTGAAGACTTACAGAAAATGTTTGACCTCTGTCATTGCCAACAAAGGATATATAACAAAGTATTGAGATGAACTTTTGTTATTGACCAAATACGTATTTTACACCATAATTTGCAAATAAATTCTTTAAAAATCAGACAATGTGATTTTCTGGATTTGTTTTCTCATTTTGTCTCTCATAGTTGAGGTCTACCTATGATGTCAATTACAGGCCTCTCTCATCTTTTTAAGGGGGAGAACTTGCACAATTGGTGGATGACTAAATACTTTTTTTCCCCACTGTACATAAGGTAAAGTGGGGTATGTGTATGTGCCTTGATAAAGAACTTGTGTTTGAAACACATCTGCTATGTTGTTACAGTTGTGCTAAAAAGTTTACATACCCCGGCAGATTTTTCGGTTTTTTTGCCATTTTTCAGAGAATATCAATGATAGCACAAAAACTTTTTCTCCACTCATATTTAGTGGTTGGTTGAAGCCATTTATTGTCAAACTTCTGTATTTTCTCTTTTTAATTCAAAATGACCCTGTTCAAAAGTTCACATTCCCTGGTGATTTTGGCCACGGTCAGGTAGACCAACCAAAATTCCGGCCACAACTGCCCGGAAAATTACTCTGGATGCAAAGAAAAACCTACACATAACCTCAGCTGAAATACAGGACTCTCTGAAAACTATCGATGTGGCTGTTTCAAGATGCACAATAAGGAAGCACTTGAAGAAAAATGGGCTGCATGGTCGAGTTGCCAGAAGAAAGCCATTACTGCGCAAATGCCACAAAGAATCTCGCCTTCAATATGCCAAACAGCACAGAGACAAGCCTCAAAACTTCTGGAACAAGGTAATTTGGAGTATGATACAAAAATCAAACTTTTTGGCCACAACCATAAACGTTACATTTGGAGAGGTGTCAACAAGGCCTATGATGAAAGGAACACCATTCCTACTGTAAAGCATGGAGGTGGATCACTGATGATGTGGGGATGTGTGAGCTTCAAAGGCACAGGAAACTTGGTCAAAGAAGGAAAGATGAATGTAAGCACATTATCAGCAAATATTGGAGGCAAATTTGCACTCATCAGCCTGGAAGCTGCATATGGGACGTACTTGGACGTTCCAACATGACAACGATCCAAAACACAAGGCCAAGTCGACCTGTCATTGGCTACAACAGAAGAAAGTGAAGGTTCTGGAGTGGCCATCTCATTCTCCTGACCTCAATATCATTGAGCCACTCTGGGGAGATCTCAAGCAGTACATGCAAGACAGCCCAGGAATTTACAGGAACTGGAGACTTTTTGGCAAGAAGAATGGGCAGTTTTACCATGTGAGAAAATAAAGAGCCTCATCCACTACTACCACAAAAGACTTCAAGCTGTCATTGATGTTAGAGGGGCAATACACGGTATTAAGAACTGAGGTATGTGAACTTTTGAACAGGGTAATTTTGATGATAATAAATGGCTTCAACCAACCACTAACCATGAGTGGAGAAAAAGTTTTTATGTTATCATTCATATTCTCTGAAAAAAAAGGCCAAAAAAAACAAAAAATCTGCCGGGGTATGTAAACTTTTTAGCACAACTGTATATGCCACATCCAAGTGATGTAGTCTCCAGAGTGTACACTGCTACACTGCCCTAGAGAGAAAAGACTAATAAGTACCGTATAGAATTGACTCTTGGTAGTATCACACATTTTTTAGCTGGCATTAACAGGAGCAGCAGATGACTTTGTGACTAAGGGACATGTAACTCTGATGTGAAGTGAACAAACTACAGACACATTTCCAGAATACAAGTTGAAGTTGTCCATGGTTTGGATTGTGATTTTTGGATGTGATGTGTGCAAGCATATTAATGGGAAGGAGAAATGAAGTGTATAATTCCCTTTGACATTCCAAAACATACTCCCATGCCCTGATATTAGGATGTCTTATATGTTTATAACTAACTGGGCTACCTCTTATTGCATGTGTATATACAGTGGACTTTTAATATCACACTAAAGGAGAGATTATAAATAAGGATTATTTAATGCCATAGTACAATGTTTATCCGCAACCATTGACACCTACACAAATTTACCATGTGTATGTTTAATAGCCATTTTTGAATTGTGTATCATAGCATATGAAGCATAATACATTGTTAATTATATTATATTGCAATGTGCTAAGTTAGCTCTATCTATGCATTTATAGTATTATATTTGATTTGTATATACGCTGGCCAATTTTGTCATTCTGTAGATATGGTTGTATGTATAAATTCCTGGCTTTATGCAATGGTAATTGTTTTAACAAGAGATTTTATATTGCACCAGGGGCAGGGCCTGATTTGGAAGATTTGCCTACAGACAGCTCTGACACAGGGAGAAGCTGAAAATGTCATTCTTGTTGTTCTTTCTTTGCCTTGTTTGGGTATAGAGATCTATTCATATAGTTTCTTGAAAAGGATATAAACTCCTAGTAAAAGAAATAAAACAATAAAACATTTAAATAAATTACAGGTTGATTTTGCATGTCTCAGGAGCTGGTAAAACTTAAAGAAACTGCATTGGGATAATTATTGGCTCACCTGTGATTAAATTATAGACTGGGGTGGCAATTTTTGTGGGCACTTGCATAAAAGCGATAGTGACAATGAAGGGAGATGGATAAACAACACTTGGAGAAGACAACATCTAATACAAAGGGAGTATCTGTCTTTTTTCATAATACAATGTATTTTCTGGATTACATTACACTTTTGTAACTTAAAATCTTTTAAGTAGGATAAAGAAATCACATTCTGCATATACAATATAATGCTATCAGACAATGCCCTGATAGAGGTTAGTTTGATGGCCGATAGTTATAGAAGTGTATGAGAAAACTGGCGCTTTCCAGCATATATCTTGAAAGATAAGAAGGTTATTAGCTCTCTAGGAAGCTTAATAGAGAAGTTTGAGCAAAGCAATGCTATCAAAATTGTCAAATGTTCTAGTTTCCCTGTATAATTATATGATTACTACAGGAAGGCGAGAATTTCCCCTTATATTGTATAACAATGAAAATTACATACAAGGTGAAAAGCAAAATTTCCCTTAATGTGAACTACAAAGAGCAGATGTTATGTACTGTTTTATGGTTGTAACAAAGTACAGAGTTTCTGGGTCAAGGTTCATGAACTCATTGTGAAATTAGGGATCAGGAAATGTAACCCAGATCCGTGGTTATGTGTGTTTTACTATGAGAGAAATAGAAATGAAACAAATGAGAAACATCCTACAAATAATCGGTATTATTGGCAGTGATAGAATTATTTTTGAGACAATGGATATTAGAGGTAACCCCAGTTATTAAAAAGGTACTAGAAGAACTGAAGAGAGTAATAACAATGGAAAAAGAGATCTCTTTCTTGCAGATTCAAAAAACTATGATATATTGGATGACAGGATATCCTAGCTAAAAATCTGAGTAAAGAGCAGAGGGATATTAAAGGAATTTGAATATAACCCCATGAGAGATGAGACAGTTTAAATAGGTCTAAAGAGTAAGTGCTCTGAAGCTCCGAGGAGGGGAATTTATGCATATATGATTGTATCATCTATTTAATGAGCTTATCATTTTTTATGTCATTCCCCTGGCAGGCTGGTTTGCAAATGATATAAAAAGGTGATTATCTCTGCATTCCTTCATCAGTTTGTGGCCACAGACAGGGTCGGACTGGCCCACCGGGGAACCCGAGCCCCGACTATTAGTCCTCATGTCATGGGGGCCCGATCGGGATCCTGACCATCCCGATCGGGCCCCTGACCAGTGGCGTAACGATCGCGGTAGCAGGGGGCTCCACGGGTTATGGGGCCCGTGGCCAGCTGGAGATGGCCGGGGCCCCGGACCACTATGATAGTGGTCGGGGAAAGACTGTTTCCCTGTCCGCTATACATACTGTTATTGGAAAGGGGCCCTGGCATATTGCAGGCCCCTTTCCAATAGATGGCAGGGCAGGGCACCCAGGGGAGGTGACTGAAAATAATAAATACATATTCTCACCTCTCCGATGCACAGCGTCTTCTCCGGCGTTCCTCCTTCATGTGACTGTGGACTGTGATTAGGCCCCAGCGGTCGCATGGGGCGCGGCCGCGTAATGACGTCAGTGCACCCCCACGTGACCGCTGAGGCCCAATCACAGACCTCAGCAGTCACGTCGGAAAAGGTCCTGAAGATGCTGAAGACGACAGGATGGAGCGAGGATGCCAAGGAAAGGTAAGTCAAGGTGAGTATGAATGTTTGTTATTTTTAATCACTTCCCTGGGCCTCCGATTATTATACTCTGGGGTCTGAGGAGACCCCAAAGTATAATAATAGCACTGAAGCGGAGGGGGGGCTATTGGGCGCATATAATACTGTGTGGGGGCCACTGTGGGGAGTATATAATACTGTGTGGGGGCCACTGTGGGGAGTATATAATACTGGGTGGGGGCCACTGTGGAGCTTATAATACTGTGTGGGGGCCACTGTGGGGAGTATATAATACTGGGTGGGGGCCACTGTGGAGCTTATAATACTGTGTGGGGGCCACTGTGGGGAGTATATAATACTGGGTGGGGGCCACTGTGGAGCTTATAATACTGGGTGGGGGCCACTGTGGGGAGTATATAATACTGTGTGGGGGCCACTGTGGAGCTTATAATACTGTGTGGGGGCCACTGTAGAGCTTATACTCCATACAGTGGCTCCTTCATTTTTTTTTTATTACGCTGGGGCAGGTGAAAAAAAACAAAACCAAAAAAAAAAAAAAAACTTTCTCTCCTGCCCCAGTGTCTCCCAGCGCAGTTCGGTCCTGCAGTTCTGTTGTTTTCTTCCAGCTGAAGTTCCCCCTGCACATGACTACCTGTGACGTCACGTGACCCCTGAGGCCAATGAGCAGCCTAAGGGAAGGGACCTTGGACGTCACAGCCAGTGAGGACTTCCGGCAAAAGAAGACAGCGGAGCTGCAGGACCGGACCGTGCTGGGAGGACACCGGAGCACCGGAGACAGGTGAGTATGTTTAGTATGTTTTTTTGGTTTTTTTGGGGGGGGTAGGGGGGAGTCACCTCCCCCGGACTAATTATAAAAAAGAAAAAAATTATACTGGACAACCTCTTTAAAGTGTGGCGCATTAGGGGGGCCCTGGAGGGTATATTAAAGGGGTTGTCCAGGCATAATTTGTTATGGTTTATCCTCAGGATAGGCCATAGATACCTGATCTGTAGGGGGCTGACCCCGGACCGATCAGCTGTACGGAGCCACTTCTGATGCCCGTACTGTACACAATACAGGGCCAGAAGCAGAAAGCTCTGTCCACTGTATATTAGCTGGGCACCTTCACTGCATCTCAGCACTTATTGAAGTCAGTAGGAGCTGAGCTGCAGTGAAGGCGCCGGGCTGCTGTACAGTGGATGGAGCTTTCTGCTTCTGGCCCTGTGTTGTGTACAGAACGGGCGCTGGAAGTGGCTCCGAACAGCTGATGGGGCCGTGTGTCAGCACCCTACCTATCAGGTATTTATGGCCTATCCTGAGCATAGGCCATAAAAAAAGATTAACCCTGGACAACCCCTTTAATATGCATCACACAGTTTAATGACCCCCCACAGGATGTTAGCCTCCATCACTGCTCCCACACAATATAATGACCCCATCACTGTTCCCCTACAGTATGGGGGACCAGTGAAGTGACCATAGAAAAATTTGGCCCAGACAACCCCTTAAAAGAGGTTGTCCATAAACTGGAGCGACCATTGTGTCGGCCGCCAGGGAGGTGTAAAAATAAGAAAATTTAAATAAAAAGCATACTCACCTGTCCCCAGCACCCCGTTGTCCCCTGCCTGTGTCTGTTCGGTCTCATGGTGGCGCCTCATTTCGGGAAATCCTGTACCTAATTGGTCTTAGCGATCACATGAGGTGCAGGACTCCCAGCAAGGAGTCGCTGGCACGAGACTGAATGGACCCTGGCAGTGGACAATGGAGCGCCGGGGACAAAGTAGTATGCTTTTTAATTTACTTATTTTTTACTTTACACCTCCCACCAGCTACATGGGTTGCACCAATTCCTGGACAACCTCTTTAAAGGATTTATCCATCTTTCTAATATTGATGGCCTGTCCTTAGGATAGGCCATCAATATTACATCTGCGATGATACAACAGCCAGGACCTCTGCAGATCAGCTTTTCCAGGACAGTGTGGCTACAGGTAAAGGTAACAATTCTTGGAGACACGCTGTTCACTTGCCATACAAGGTGTAGCAGTAGGTTTAGGTAGTGCAGTGGTGCACATGGTATAATGGGTGAGCAGCATGGCTCCTGGCATGTTATTACCTTTAGCCGCCCTGTCTTGGTACCACTGATTTGCAGGGGTCCTGATGGTGGGCCCCTAGAAACAATTCCACTGGTGGGCCCTAGACATCCCAGTCTGACACTGGCCACAGAGGTAGGTTTCTGCTCCCATTAAAGGCCCTATTATTGCATTTTGCACCTGAAAGATTTCCTTTAAAGCACAGATGCAAGTAATGTTGTGCCTGGTAAAACTGAGAAGAGGCTGTAGGGTTCTATAGTTTTCTACTTTTCCATGAACAATAGATAAATTAACATTGTAATCACTAGTACCCATTTCAAGAGTTTAAGAATGTTATAGAGCCATACATTATAGCGGAGGTGCCACAGAGCTGCAGATACACTCTGAATCACATGAATAGGAGCAGGGCTGTTTCTAATAATAATAAATAATAGTCCTTTAATAGTCCCACAATGGGGAAATTCAGTGTGTTACAGCAGCAAAGATAAGCAGATACAAATACAAATACAACATGTACAGGAATGTTCCAAGGTAAGAGGCATTACATTGATAGTAGACAGACAGATAAGAAGTTGCAGAGGATTGGGGGGCTGGGATTTAACAGGCAGAAAGATATTTCAGTTCTCTGTGTGTAATGATCTCCGCTTAGGTTGGTATTGGTTGTACAGCCTAACCGCGGTGGGGAGGAAAGACTTCCGATAGCGCTCCTTCTCACATTTAGGGTGGAGCAGTCGGTCAGAACTGACAGTACTGCCCAGCGCGATCACTGTCTTGTGCATGGGATGGGACTTCTTCTTCCTCATGGAGCTCACCATGGACAGTATCCTTCTGTCGCCCACCACCTGCACTGGGTCCAGTGGGCTCCCCAGGACAGAGCTAGCCCTTCTAATCAGCTTGTCGAGTTTACTTCTATCCCTGGTTGATATACTGCTCCCCCAGCAGGCCACTCCGACGAAGATGGCTGATGCCACTACCGAGTTGAAGAAAGTCCTAAGAAGTGCCCCCCGGATTCCAAAGGCTCTCAGCCTTCTAAGCAGGTAGAGCCTGCTGTAGCCCTTCATGTACAGGACCTCCATGTGATCTGCCTAGTCCAGTTTATTATTAAGGAGCAAACCCAGGTACTGGCCATAAACACTGTAGACAGATTCTGGCAGTCTGATCACAGATCAAATACTACTGACCTATCCTGCAGATGGGTCATCAGCATCCAAAACACATGGGGTCTAGGACAACCCCATTAAAGGGAGTCTGTCAGCAGGAAAATCTTAATCAAAGCAATCCCAGTACCTTGTAGTGGTCTTTATACACTTTCTATATATGGCTTTGTTATTCTGCATTGCAACTCCATTATCAAGAAAATTGCTGTTTTATTCATATGCAAATTAGGTGAAAAGGGCTTTAGGCTGGGGCCCCGCATGGCATAAATGCTGTGGTTTTCCCACAATGGAAATGTCATGTAAAAAAAAAAATGCAGCATTCTACAGTTCTAGTGAATCCCATCCCCACTTTGCGGTAAAATAAGCGCCGCAGTTTTGGAAATTGCAGCATGTCAATTATATCTACGGAAACGCCAAAGAGAAAAGCCCAAAAGCCCTTTTCACCTAATTTGCAAATTAATAAAACAGTGATTTTGCTAACTGAGCTGCAATGCTGAATGACAAAAAAATTAACTGAAAGAAAGCAGGGATATCATTTAATCTGGACATAGACTTTCTTTCTTCTTCTCAAAGAGAAATCACAGCATCAGCATTTTAATAGTAATAGTAAAGCTGACATTATGCTACAGACTCCAAGCAGTGAAGGGGAAAGCATTAGATAACCACATCACTACTCTCTGCTGCTTTCCTTTTTATTAGGGAGAGAGATAAGCAGGATAATGAGAATAGAGAAGCATGGAGTGGTGAAATGCTTATCTCATTACTCTATCAGGACACCTGAATTTTACTGCTGCTGCCCATGCTTGTCTTTTCTTTGAGAAACAAGGGATAGTCCATGGCCAGACTAAATGACATCCTTGCTTCTATCACTGAGGATACAGCAGAAGCTGTACTGCATTCTACTGGGCATGCATGACTATCAGAGTCTCACTAAAATGACATACATTTTGAATACCAGGGGGTGCTGTTACTGTAAGGAAATTATTATTTTTAATAACATTATTTTACAATGTTACTGTAAAATACATATTCAGATTATTTATTGCCATTTGTCTCAATGGCATAACCCATTTTAGTAATCAGTAATTGACATTGACAGTTATACAACTATGATAACCATAGTAAACACTTGAAAAAAAAAATCAGCTGTCAACTATTAAGAGGTTAAGAGCATCAAGTTTATAATCCTGAGAAGTTCTTCTGTTCCATACACTTTAACAGCTGGTGGCTATTGCATCCATTAACTTGCATTATGAACATGAATAATCATTCTTAATCCTCCATAAGGATCATTAATGAGATGAGCACTAGGGTCTTGGCACTGTTCTGAAGTAGGACTAAGCTGACAAATTTCCAAGCATATTTATCACATCACTTAGCGTTGGTTGAAATTTGTATGTTGTAGAGTTGAGCTGAATTTAGTTTCAGTGCTCTTAAACCATTTTATGTGGCAGTTGTCCAGATGCTTTCACATGTAGTACACTAGTGTGGAGATTACTGTAAGTGTCACGCTTCTTATATAGAGGCCGCTAATAGTCCTTGGGGATTGGTTTATATGGCCCTTATCTACTGAAGAACTACTACTGAAGAACCTCTGGTGTACTACAGTCATGGCCAAAAGTTTTGAGAATGATACAAATATTAATTTTTACAAAGTCTACTGCTTCAGTTTTTCTAATGGCAATTTGCATATACTCCAGAATGTTATAAAGAGTGATCAGCTTAACAGCAATTACTTGCAAAGTCAATATTTGCCTAGAAAATGAACTTTATCCCCCAAAACACATTTCAACATCATTGCAGCCCTGCCTTAAAAGGACCACCTAACATCGTTTCAGTGATTGCTCCATTAACACAGGTGTGGGTGTTGATGAGGACAGGGCTGGAGATCAGTCTGTCATGATTAAGTAAGAATGACACCACTGGACACTTTAAAAGGAGGCTGGTGCTTGCCATCATTGTTTCTCTTCTGTTAACCATGGTTATCTCTAAAGAAACACGTGCAGTCATCATTGCACTGCACAAAA
Source organism: Leptodactylus fallax (assembly GCA_947044405.1). Classification (NCBI taxonomy): domain Eukaryota; kingdom Metazoa; phylum Chordata; class Amphibia; order Anura; family Leptodactylidae; genus Leptodactylus; species Leptodactylus fallax. Next base: position 3,049,264 of record CAMRHE010000166.1, read on the forward strand.
ATGGCCTAACTGGGAAGAGTATTGCAGCTAGAAAGATTGTACCTCAGTCAACAATCTATCGCATCATCAAGAACTTCAAGGAGAGAGGTTCCATTGGTGCCAAAAAGGCTCCAGGGCGCCCAAGAAAGACCAGCAAGCGGCAGGACCGTCTCTTAAAAGTGTTTCAGCTGCGGGATCGGGCTACCAGCAGTGCAGAGCTTGCTGAGGAATGGCAGCAGGCAGGTGTGAGTGCATCTGCAATTAAAACTCACATACAGTTCTTCAGTAAAATAAAGTGCTGTGTAAATCTAATCACAGGCCTCAGTGGTGACTCAGAGCACATGATGTCATCTAGGGGCTGGAAGAAGCCAGAAGAAGACAGCAGTGGACCTCCAGACGCCCAGGAGAAGTGAGGCAAGGTGAGCATAGCTGTTTGTTATTTTTACTCACCCCGAGACTTCACTTATTATACTCTGAGATCTGAGGAAACCCCTCAGATCCCAGAGTATACTAATAGCACTTTTTCAAATGAACTGGGACGGTGTGTGTGTGTGTGTGTGTGTGTGTGGGGGGGGGGGAGGGTTGTGGGCGAACTTCACAAATATTCAGTGAAATTAATCTTATGAGGTTTGCCCATCTTTACACACCAGTGGATCTGTTTGTTAAAGTAAAAATGGATGTATATTTTTATACGCTTTATACTATTTAGAAAACATATCCCTTAAACAGATCTGATGAACAGACTGCAGAAACGTGATGTGAACGGCCCCTTAGAGTGTGGCCACACATGCTGACCTCTAATTGCGAGCCTCATCTTTACTTGAAGCAATAACAAGTTTATTTGCAGCCCACAATTAGTGGTTAATGCATGGATTTGGAAAGCACTGAGTGGCAGCACCCTTAGGCTATGGTCACATGTAGTGAAACGCAGCCAAGAAAAAAGCTGAAATGCAACTACTTTTACTTTTCCCCTTTGCTTCACATTTTTGCCTCCCCCCATATAAGTCTCGGAGGTATTTGAAGCTTTCTTGCAGGTAAAACATGCTTTAGGCTGAGTTTGGCCGTGACAGAAAACGGTGTGGCAAAAAACGCACTTTTAGAGTCCCTGATTCTAGCGAATCCCATCCACATTGCAGAAAAATATGCGCAGCGGAAATGCTGAGATTTCCAAAACCATTGCATTTTTGGAAATCGCAGCATGTCCATTATAGATACAGAAACGCTTGCAATTTCCCTATAGGTATAATTGAAGCAGAAAGTCCGCAGAGGAAAACTCTATGGACTTTCTGTGAAAAGTGCTGTGGGAAAAAACACAATGTGTTTCCACCAAGGTTTTTCCCGCATCACTTTTTCGCTGTGGCCCGCTAGGTGGGGCCTTAGCCTTATTTTTCAAAAATGCACCATTTTAGAAAATGATGAGTTTTCCATAGCACTTTATTCTGCAATATGGGGGAGATTAAAGTGTAACTGTTGTTTCACTTTTTTTGATATTGTATAGAGAGGGGTTTGCTGAAAAATTTTGTATTATACTTTATTAAGCTATTGTACTTTTTAGCAAAAAAAAAGATCTAAAGTTCTCCCTAGCAATGCACTAACAAAGCCACCCATATTTACCCCCTCTATTGCCAGTATACACAGATATAGCAAATGCCAAAGAGGGGTGCATCATTTCAAATAGCTATATCGCTGATTTACACCACCTATAAATGTTCTTCTGGTGTTGTTGGAAAACTGAGAGTCTCAGCATTCATATGCCAACATTGCAACTCTAGTTGTAATAGAAATGGAGAAATCACTGGTTAAATGCAAGATGGGAATGTGTTTTTTTTATATACTGCACCATATTAAAATAAGATTCCTGTTTTTTAACTAGTTATTTATCTTTTTCTTACAGCTTTCAAACAACACCAAAAGTATTTTTTCCTTGTGATACAACTATTTCAAGTGATAGCATTCGCTATATCTGTGTATGCTGACAATGACAATAGAGGGTGAATATGGGACAGATCTTCCTAGAAACTTTTAATTAGAGCATTGCTAGCAGGGGTGTAGCTATAGGGGGTGCAGAGGTAGAAATTGCTACTGGGCACTGGAGCCTAAGGGGGCCCAAATGCCTCTCCATTACATAAGAAGACACCATCATTATAGATAGCACATGGTAAGTGGGAGTCCAATTACATATTTTGCATTGGGTCCCAAGAACTTCAAGCTATGCCTCTCATTGCTAGGAAAAACTTTAGAACTTGTTTACTGCTAAAACAAACTAGATTAATAAAGTATATTACAAATATCTTCAGCAAACCCCTCCCTATACCATACCTCCCAACTTTCAAAAGACAGAAAGAAGGACAAAATGCGTTGCGCACTGTGTGCACTGCGGCAGATCTAGCTCCACCCACTTCTACGTTGACTCTGCCCATTCTCAGCCATTTTTCTTTGTGCCCCCACACCGTATAATGCTACTACAGTCACAATAATATTATATGCCTCCACATTATAATGTTCCCCTCCAATTGCCCCACAGTATGAAGTCCCTTTCCTCGTGCCCAAGTTTAAACTGGGGGCAACTAGAGGCAGACATGCCCCCTCCAGCTAACGCCACGGTTTAATGTCACCCTCCATCTGCCCCTTCACTTTAATGCCCCCCCTCCATCTGTCCCCAGTTTAATGTCCCCTTCAACTGCCACCAATTTAATTGCCCCCCTTCATCAGCCACCAATTTAATGTCCTCCCCTCCGTCTGCCCCCAGTTTAATGTCCCCCTTCATCTGCCACCAATTTAATGTCCCCCCTCCATCTGCCCCAGTTTAATTGCCCTCCTACATCTGCCACCAGTTTAATGTCCCCCTTTATCTACCAACTTAATGTCCCCCTTCATCTGCCCCAAATTTAATTGCCCCCTACATCTGCCCCAGTTTAATTTCCCCCTTCATCTTCCACCTGCTTAATGTCCCCCTTCATTTGCCCCAGTTTAATTACCCCTCTACATCTGCTCCAGTTAATGTCCTCCTTCATCTGCCACCAGCTTAATATCCCTCTTCATCTGCCACCAGTTTAATGTCCCCATTCATCTGCCCCAGTTTAATTCCCCCCATCATCTGCCCCCAGTTTAATTACCCCTACATCTGCCACCAGTTTAATGACCCCTTCATCTCTCCCCAGTCTAATGTCCACCAAAATTTAACATAGTAAAATCACTGATACTTACCTCTTCCTGCTCCTCTGCTGTCTCTGCTCCTGAGCTGTTCCAGGAGTTGCAGGCGCGATGTAAGTGACGTCATCACATCGCGCCTACAGCTCCCAGGGCCAGAACATGCAGAGGAGAACAGTGGTGAAGCAAAAGCTGTCTGCGGACGGCTCCTGCTTCACCATTGTATTCAACTCATCTGAGTCCTCTCCGGACTCTCGCCGACGGGGACAGCGGTACAGGACCCACAATTCGGGTCTGTCCCGCAAAATCCGGGACAGTTGGGAGGTATGCTATACAATAGCAAAAAAAAGTGAAAACAGTGTACTCTTTAAATAAAATTCTTATTAACTTTACTGGGACTGTAAAATGCTGTGCTTTTTCCACTGTGTATCTGCAGTGGCTTAAAATGCTGCATTTCCACATCTTTGGCCTCATTCTTATGGTACTGTTACACATCTTCATTTTTGCTTGCATTGATGCAGGTCTTTTGAAAACCAGATATGTTTTCCATTTCTGATCAGTGTTAGTCATTTTCATAGCATGTGTAATGGCTTCCTTAAAGCCATAAGTACAAGCCCTGTCTCCTAAATACAAGCCCTCTCTGTACATATGATTAAGGCACTCTCCTGTATCAGCCAGTCTCTGGTGGACTAGAGCCATGTATTAAATAGTCAGTCTTATTTAAATTTCAGCAGGTAATACTACATTTCCCCTGCTACATCTGCAATGTACCACATGGGAAGGAAAACGGTCATGTGAATAAGCCCTTAGTGAACAATGAAAGACATATATTGGCCCAGTCCATCAATATTGTTAGTAGTTTTTACCTTGGATGAAGCAAAAAACATTTAGACTGTGTAATGCAGCAGTCTATCTCCCAGTACACAAAGGGTAGCTGGTTCCCTGGTTCCAGAAGGCCCAGAGATATTTACAGAAGGAGAGAAGAGAAACTTCAGTTTGGCCAAGCTTTCCATGAATTGAATAGGTCCAATTATGAAAACAACAGGGCCAAGTCACAGTTCTACAGGCAGGGAAGCCATGGATTATTCAGAACATATAAATGGAAGAGAGTACCTATCACCAATCAGGACAGGAACAGAACTAATCATGCATCAAGAACCAGTGATGTGGAGGACATCTTGCCCCCATCCAAAGGGAAGGCTAGGATACAGCTACTGAATGACAAACAGGAAAGAGCTTGCAGTGTGAGAATCATGGCCCTTGCAGCCTGATTAACTAAAGTTAACTTTGTTATAGCACCAATGACTAGAAGGGAAAGTTTTGCATAGCTCAGAGAATAGAGACTACTTGTGTTACAAGCTAAACCTGTTGTTGATGTGATATTGAGTGTGAAATGTTCCTTACCAGGGACAGTGCAATTTCTATTCAAATTCTTCTGTTATTTGCTACTGTTGGACATTTGACTTTTGATGCATGTTAATTACCATAAGTTGCCAAGGTAACCAAAGGAGACTACATGTGGGAGGAGAGGGAGACTCCTTCCCCACAGTTACACCACCGAAGACAGGGAATTACAGTCAAGATAACCAGTTGTTGTGTCTGCTGTTTTTAGTGCTTTCCTGTGTATTTCTATAAGGTGGTAGATGTTATCACCTTCCAGAGGTTTGGCATTAGGTAGGAGACTTAGACTATATTTATAAGCTATGTATATGTTTATGTTCTGTTTATACATTGCAACTAAGACATGTTAATCACACTGTATACTGTACAGTTGTACTTGTTGTTCTAACTGTGATAATTCATTATTGCAGTGTTTCAAGCTGCTGCCTCTGTAAGTATTTGCTCTGAGTTTTTCTCCATCTAGCATTTTCTGGAACGGGGGCAGTGTGATTATTCTCTTTAATGGATGGAATCCAGTTGTGTCTATTGGCTGTGCATCTGGCGGAGTCCTTTTCACTCCATTTACAATGCAGTCTTTGCATGCTATGGCCGACAAGATGTGCTAAACTTCTGCTACCTCAATAAAAGTGCCACTGATAACCAGACCTGTGAAAGTGTGTGTGGTGTTTATTAGACAAACTAGAAATCACAAAGAACATACTACTATGCTCCTAGGGTTCGCCACCTAACACTTCAATAGACATATCAGTAAACTATATGCCCCTGCACTCCGGGTGGTTTTACAGATGGCAAATTTAAGCAAAACATTAACAGCAAAATAGATAAGATTTATAATGTGCTGCAGAATTTTTTTGTGCATAAATTGACATGCAGATCAGATTTTAAAATCTGAGATATATCCATTTACTTATTTGTAACAGTGGATTTCACTCCTTTCAATAAGGTGGGTGAAATCAACAGCAAATTCCACCATAAAGTGTGCTGTGGACTTATCCACCCATGTACGGATACCTTTTGGGACCATTCCACCCCTATCCAGCAATTATAGTATAGCCACAGCCTTATTAGAGAAATAATGATGGGATCTCTTGCCGTGCCTGAGACAGTATCATCTACATCATTGTTAAAAGCCTCAAAGGCCATGAGAATGGAAGGGATCAAATATAGCCAAATTATTTATACATTTAAAATTGCTGTCAAATAGGGATTTATGTGTTTTACACACTGTCTGAACTTATTTCATGAGAAAAAAAAATTACATCAATACATATTATCCATTTTATTTTATACACTGTAGGTTTTTTTTTTTCTTATGAAATAAGTTCACACAGTGTGTAAAACACATAAATCCATGTTTGACAGCAATTTAAAATTTATAAGTAATTTTGCTATAATTGATCACTTCCATTCTAATTTGCATATCCAGCAACACATAGAACTTTAAGTCACCATAATTATTTGCAAGCACTTTTACCAAACATAAGGCAAATTCTTCTTTTGAGGTCACAAGGGGAATGCTCATCCATCTACTGTATGTAGAATTGTTCAAAGAGCACAGTATTATTGCCAAATTGGAATTAACCCAAAGATCAATATTTTATTGATCTGAAACAAAGTAGACTCATAATACTCTCATTAAGTGTATTGCTCTGTGCATTGGACAAATTAAATAATTGCCTTTTCCTTACACTGGGAGATCAAGCCAAGCTCCGTATGAATGTCTCCTAGGTGCAGCAATACTGAGAAAATACTTATCTGTATTCCTCATGTCCACATTATCCACCTCAACCGATACTGATGCTAATCCAGGGTTATACAAAAGCTATTACACACTGACCTCAACAAAGCAGAATTTTTTTTTGAGTGTTCAGATGCAGTCCAACAATGTTAGCCAGTTTCCATTACTACTGAATGCTTGTAATGAATAGTGCCAAATAGTAATTTAAACAGCAGTGCCATCTACTCTCTTCTAATGGACATTACAAGCTTGTGATCGTGAGAATATCTGTCTAAGCTCTTGAATAGTAAATGGTTGAATGTTGATCAAGTTCTGTATGCCTAAAAGCAAATAACATACAACTCTAACCCCATAAGTGAAGTATAAGAATATGAATAATAATTTAGACAATTTTTTTGTACATTATTTCCATGATTAGCTAGTGTCACTAACACAGCAGGACGCAAAACAAGGAGACTACCATAAGTGAGTACTTAGAAAGCTGTAAGTGATGCTGGAAGATATAGTCACATGATGCTAAAGCGTTTTAGTCAGATTATGTTGACAGTTGTGGTTTTGCAACAGCTGGGATGCCAAAGATTGGAGATCACTGTCTACCTAGAAAATATTCAACATGCCGTATGTTTCAGTGCTTGAAGGCATACAGATATCATTGATCACCCAAGGATTCAGCTCCCACTACACTACATCTACTTATTATGTAAGACTAGAAACAAGCTTTTAAGTTGCAAAATGTGGACTATAGTGTGGGCCATGAAAAGCAAAATCCTAGTTCAAATGGCCATGTACGATTCTTTCCAGAAGGCAATTGCAATAGACCACTTGTTTCTGTTTATACCCCTCCTTAAAGCGAGTCTGTCAGTAGTAAATTGGTTATAAACCTAGTCCCAGTACATTGTAGAGGTAATTCTACAGTTTACAATTCTTCCTCTGTTATTCAGGATGAGAACCCCATTTTCATTAAATCATCATTGTACTCATATGCAAATGAGGGAAAAGTGGATTATTCTGTTTAGATAAAAGACTGCTATGGGGAGATCTAATCAAATGTAGAAATATGTGAAGGGACAGTACAAAGACCTGTCCAATGATCTTTTTATTCCTAGGTCGGTGACAGTGACAAGGGGATATTCTCTACGTCTAGAGGAGAGAACATTTAACCAGCAGCATAGATAGGTATTCTTTACTGTAAGAGTGGTTAGGTTATGGCACTCACTGCCGCAGGATGTGGTGATGGTGGATTCACTGTGCAAGTTCAATAAGGGCCTGGGCACCTTTCTTGAAAGGAAACATATTACAGGTTATGTGCTGCTTTAGATTTTTGGAGATAACACGTTTTATACTGATTGCCAGATTTGGAATTGGGAAGGAATTCATTTTTTCCCTGGATCAATACTGCAAGGTTATAGGCTAGACTTGATGGACCTGTGTCTTAATCCAATCTCATCTACTATGTTACTAAGGGCTCATCAGAAGTTGATGAGTGGTGACTGGGCTAGAAAAAAGCCAATGCTCTCTCATGGGTAAGTCCAGCTTATGGTGGAGTGAGAGGAGAGGAGAGCAGGGAAAGGTAATCTGTATTACAAAGTGCACTGACTTAGTGATGAGAAGTTTTACTAAACTGTAGAGTGAGGCAAAGGAAAATACTTGGAACACCTTTACTGGATGCTTTTCAGGATGTGAGATGTTCTGCAGAGCTCTGAACGAATTGAATAGCATGTCTAACTGGGTGAAAATGTTCTCAGTGATCTACAAAGTAAATGTGCTGCAAGATGAGTATGTAAATGAGTTGGGGATCTCATTATAAGTTGAGGATATTACTATTTGAAGCTCCGGCACTTTTATAAGTGTAGCTACATTGGTACTGTAAATATTAGGAGGGGAGCTGTTCAGAAGTGCAGATGATTTTAGTAAAAATAGTAACAGACAAGAAGCTCTGCAGGATTATAAATATATATTTACATGAGTATATTTAGCAGCGAGTAAGAGGCCTAGAGTTGCACATATTGAGATTTAGGTTTTAAATAGCTGGAATTGTTACAATAAGGTGTTATTATTGTCTTACATCACTGGAGACCAATAAATTAAAACTCTTGCGACCATGATAAAGATTTTTTCGTCATTAGAGTGGCTTCATACTACTGTTTTACTTTACTGCCTGTGGAGTGGATGAAAAACCGGTAGAGTGACAAATATAATAAGCAACATGCTGCACTTTATTCCAAGTCAAATAAAAACAGAGAGATGAAGGAAGGAACCTTCAGTCTTTTTAGCACTGCCCACAATGAAGATGATGGATTAAAGTGGAAAGTGTTCAGTTGTATTCATCATTCTGATAGTTTTACTGTAATGGACTGTAAAACTGTAGTGTGAATCTAGTCTTACTTATTTTCCACGCATCAATGTTTATGTTGTTATTTGTGGCTCTCATTTAATATGTGTAGTGCAACAACTGTTATATTAGTATAATGTACAGTGGTGATATAACAGTGTTTAATATGACTGGAAAAAGCCATTGTAGGGGCCTAGTGATAACCACCATGTTTGACCACCAAGCCATAAACATGCCAACGGGAGTGTGTGAAGTGAGACAATATAAGTACTATAATCCTAAACTTAGTTGCATTATGATGTACACGTTGGTCATAATATGTTTTATTTGTATCCTGTATAATGTAAACTTTTAATAGTAGATACATAATTTATCTTAAGCCTTTAAATTGTTGGGGTCTGCTAGACCCAGAGCTGGGGGAGCTTTGATTGTGGAAGATGTGGATTGGGTGCTAGGATGAGTTCCTGATGCTGTCCAGTAATGGTATGTGAGTGCTCTGTAGTCATGTTATGGTGGTATTATTCATATATGGTGTTATTTAGACATGTTATTGTGGTGTTATTTAGTCACAGTATGGTGGTGCAATCCATTCATTGTGTAAAGTTATCTAGACACAATATAGTGGTGGTGTTTGGCTATACTGTGATGGTGTTATCCAATCACTGTATAATGGTATCATTTAGTTATAGTATGGTGATATTATTCAGTCACTGTGTAGTGTTATCCAATCATGGTATGGTGGTATCATCCAATCACTGTATAAAGGTGTTATCCAGTCAATGTATGATGGTAATTTAGTTTCTATACTTATTATTATTATTTGGGGCAATGTTGATCTATATATATACAGATTTCAGATTTTGGTACAGCATGGCAATCCCTATATTTTCCAGTATGCTTCCCAGTAGAGCAGTGTTTAATAGCACTCTATCAGCATTCTAAAGTCCTTCTGTTTCTAATAGACATCCACAAATGGGTAAAAGACATCCACACAATAGTACTTGACTGTCCATTTGAATTACTACAATCTGGGAGCCATTAAACAATTATTTTCTTTCGCTTGATGCTAACAGCCTTCTCTCCCCGATTTTTCACTCCTTTTTCTGTCCTTTTTTCTTTCTTTCTGTTTTATTTTTCTTCACAGTTTCAGTCCACTATTTACACTGAAATCAGAGTTATAACAATATGTAATTGGGTGTCTAGGTTTCAATCATTTAGTCTTTCTTCTGTTTACTTTATCAGTCACTTACTTTGAAGTATAATTACACAGTGTTGCAATTGTTAAATATATTTGATACATTATTAATTTCATGGTTGTATTGCCTTTAATTAATTCTTAATTGAAGGCAAAAATGTCAAAATAAACAGTTATATACAAAAGAAATGTGCAGAAATGTTACCATCTGGAACATTTGTATCATATCCACAGGATAGGCTGCATATGCATTGTTCTCTCTATTCACTGCTTTGAGACTGCAGAGAACAGTCATGCTTCCGAGGTTTCCAAGTTTTTTATGAATATCAATTAACTTGCTTGGACATGCTTATGCTTGTGTGGAGCACATGGACAGCACACAGACCAAAAACCAGGGCTGGTTTTAGACAAAGTGGGGCCCTGGGCAAAATTAAAAGCGGGGCCCCAAATGCTGATATGCAAACAACACCATCGTCTTACAACCCCTATAATAACGCCTCCTTTCTGCCAACAAAAAAGTAATAACAAGCCCCATTTTACCACACACAATTCAAATGAGCACCTTTGTACCACCTAATAGATTTTTGCACCCAGTCATCAGTTATTATAGCGCCTCCTTATAAATAATAGTCCCTGCTTATAAATAATATTACACCTTTATCAGTAATAGCTCCCTTATAAATGATAAATAGTGCCCTGTATCAGTAATATTCCCCCATATCTGTAACAGTCACCTCGTAAAAATAATACTGCTCCCTTATTAATAATAGCCCTTTCATAAATAATAGTTACCCTTATATATAATAGTTCTCCGTTATACAGTGTCGGACTGAAGGGCCTTAGGCCCACCGGAGGAACTTGTTCTGGGGCCCCACCCAACATCTTCCTGCTAATAGCCTACACCGCGGCTCCTTCACTGAAGTCTTACATATGTGCTGACTATCTGGTGTTACTGAGTGTGTTCCCAGTATATTCAGCCCCTATAGTACTGTGCCGGCCCCGATAACTCCATGGCCAGTTCATGCACAGTACTGTATGGGGAATGACATGGCCATGGAGCACTACACGTATGTGCAAGATTATAATGAGGGAGCTGTGATGCAGACATAGCACACAGGGCTGCCAGCAAGAATTTTGAGCCCTCCCCCCACAGTATAATGCTCCACATGGTATATAATGCTCCACGGTATAAAATGTTCCCCTGAGCCCTCCACAGTTTCCCCACATGATATATAATGCTCCACAGTGGACCCACACAGTATAAAATGCTCCCCTGAGCCCCCCATAGTGGCCCCACATGGTATATAAGGCTCCACACAGTATACTACTTCTTAGTGGCCCCAGACAGTACAATATGCTCACCAGCAGCCCCACACAATATAATATGCTCCATATAATATAATATGCATCCCACAGTGCCCTTCAGTATAATGCTCCACAGTGGCTTAACACAGTATAACATGCTCCACAATAGCCTCCACACAGTATAATATACTGCCCAGAAGGGTTCCCCCAGTATAATGCTCCACAGTGGTCCCCCACAGTATAATATGCTCCCCACAGTCCCCCCCCAGTATAATGCTCTACAATGGCCCCACAGAGTATAATATGCTCCCGAGAAGCCCCACACAATATAATAAACTCCACAGTGGCCCCACACAGTATAACAGGCTCCCCATACTGCCCCTTCCCCCCAGTATAAAGCTCCACAGTGGCCTATAGTATAATATGCTCCCCAGAGGGCCCCCCGCTAGTATAATGCTCCACAGTGCCCCCCAGTATTTTGCTCCACAGTGGCCCCATGCAATATATTATGATTCCCAGAATGTCCCCCCCAGTATAATGCTCCAGAGTAGGCCCACGCAGTATAATATACTGCCCAGAGGGCCCCCTAGTATAATGCTCCTTAGTTCCCCCCCGAATAATGCCCCACAGTGGCTCTGCAGATGGCCCCCCAGAATAATGCTCCACAGTGACCCCACAGAATATAACATACTCTCCAGAGCCCCCCCACATTATAATGCTCCACAGAGGCCCCATACAGTATAATATGCTATCCAGGGGGCCCCCCCAGTATAATGCTCCACAGTGGCCCTACACAGTATAATATGCTATCCAGAGGGGGGCCCCCAGTATAATGCTCCACAGTGACCCTACAGACTCTCTTAGTGCTAGTATTATATTATACTCTGGGGTCTGAAGAGACCCCAGAGTATAATAATTGAAGACCCAGGGGAGGTAAGGGAAAATAACAAACAGTTATGCTTACCTTGCCTCACCTCTCCTGGGCCTCCTTGCGCTGCTCCGCTATCCCCGCCGGCGCTGGCTTTCTCTTCTCTGCGGCTGATGTCACACGTTGTGGACGTCATCGCTGAAGCCTGTGATTGGGCCTCAGTGGTTATTTCTCATTTAAAGTCAACATGTGAAGAAATGAAACAAATCTCACTCTTTGGACATGCCACCAAAATAATACAGTTTCAGAGTGCTTGATACAGTAAAACAAATTATTATTGGACTGTGTGTTATGGGGTAATATTAATCCTTTTTTTCAGTTCACGTAGTGTGACCTGAAGACGAGGTTTTCCTTTCTTCACACAATTGCCTATGCAGTACCTGCAATGTACTGACAGCTGTGTGATTAGAGGACAGCAGTATTGCATTTCTACGTGTCTACATCATATTTACAGTATATAGTGCCAACATATTCCACAGCACTTTACAAATCAGAAGGTACATGAACAGACAATATTAGACATTACAATGTAACATAATAATGAATATATCAAACAATAGACAAGAGTGCCCTACTCCCAAGAGCTTACAATGTATGAGGAAATACAGGTGACATAATAGGTAAGAGGGCTTGTTTGGTACATGTCTGCATTAGAGTTTTTTGTATCTAGAGGTCAACATGTGAAGAAAGGAAAAAATCTCACTTACAGGTTCAGAGGGGTTGATACAGTAAAACAAATTAGTATTGGACTATGTGTTATGGGGTAAGACTAAACCTTTTTTCAGTTCACATGGTGTGATCTAAAGAAGGGGTTAATCATTTCTTCACACAATTATTTATGCAATAATACAATAATTTGCTGACTGCAGGGTTGGATAGTAGTTTGAATCTTCATGTCTACATTAGAGTTGTTTCTATCTTTGCACTCACACAGCCTCTGGAGCACAAGCCAGGATAATCTTTGCTTTACTTAGATGATACATTAGACTAGAAAGGTGACTGTAAATGGATAACGCTTTTGTCTAAGTGAAGTATATACAGTGATTGTTGTCCTGAGCAGAATACAAGATCTCAGTGACTTTAGTCCTGCTAAAACACTGTATAATAATTATCTATGTTAATGGCATTTGCATTAACTAACCTAATGATAAGATTTCCAAGGTCAAACAATGTCTAATGTGCATGTGCCAGTCACCTCATCCCATCTCTTCATCACAGACTCCATATGTCATATAGAAAGATTTCTTATTTAATAAAAAAAAAAAGGAAACTCCCTGTCTGATCATGAGAGTCTGGCTGCAGCTGCTTGCAGATGGCTCAAATTTGGAAAGGATCCCAGTAGATGTGTAAGCTGATTGGCTAAAAGTAGAAAGAAGCAGAGGATGGCCTATGGGAAGCACTCTGCGCTCAAATCCTTAGAAACACATTTGATACTTGATTGATACGATCATTCTGTGCACTGAGCAGACGCTGCTGGACTGTGTGAATTAGAGTTTAGTAATCCCAGAATGCCAACTGCCGTGACACACTAACAACATAGAGGGAGCAAATCTTTCCAGACAGCAGGACTCATTGATACACCCAGGCTTAGCACACCAGTATTTATAGGCCTGCCTGGTATCATTCAAGGGATAACCCATTTCAGTTCCTTGTCCACCTCTGTTACAAAGCATTTCCTTCATTCTATGATGGCAATGTATTATTGTGGATAACAAATATTGTAGATGAAACATTATTAGTGCATTATTTATGTGCATTATATTTAAGCTAAATTAACAAAAAATAAAACAAACTGTATATTTGTTAATTTTGAATACAATAAAAAATGTTATTTCCCATGTATGTTTATAGCTTTATATTTGCATGGTTACTTTGAGGCTATATGCTGTACTATGTATATAAATTTTACAGCGTTTCCAAGATCTCTGCTTATAGACATTGAACTGTAGCTTTTATGTACAGTACAGACCAAAAGTTTGGACACACCTTCTCATTCCAAGAGTTTTCTGTATTTTTATGACTATAAAAATTGTGGATTCACACTGAAGGCATCAAAACTATGAATTAACACATGTGGAATTGTATACTTAACAAAAAAGTGTGAAACAACTGAAAATATGTCTTATATTCTAGGTTCTTCAAAGTAGCCACCTTTTGATTTGATTACTGCTTTGCACACTCTTGGCATTCTCTTGATAAGCTTCAAGAGGTAGTCACCTGAAATGGCCTTCCAACAGTCTTGAAGGAGTTCCCAGAGATGCTTAGCACTTGTTGGCCCTTTTGCATTCACTCTGCGGTCCAGCTCACCCCAAACCATCTCTATTGGGTTCAGGTCTGGTGAGTATGGAGGCCAGGTCATCTGGCGTAGCACCCCATCACTCTCCTTCTTGGTCAAATAGCCCTTACACAGTCTGGAGGTGTGTTTGGGGTCATTGTCCTGTTGAAAAATAAATGATGGTCCAACTAAACGCAAACCGGATGGAATAGCATGCCGCTGCAAGATGCTGTGGTAACCATGCTGGTTCAGTATTCCTTCAATTTTGAATAAATCCCCAACAGTGTCACCAGCAAAGCACCCCCACACCATCACAGCTCCTCCTCCATGCTTCACGGTGGGAACCAGGCATGTAGAGTCCATTTGTTCACCTTTTCTGCGTCGCACAAAGACACGGTGGTTGGAACCAAAGATCTCAAATTTGGACTCATCAGACCAAAGCACAGATTTCCACAGGTCTAATGTCCATTCCTTGTGTTCTTTGGCCCAAACAAGTCTCTTCTGCTTGTTGCCTGTCCTTAGCAGTGGTTTCCTAGCAGCTATTTTACCATGAAGGCCTGCTGCACACAGTCTCCTCTTAACAGTTGTTGTAGAGATGTGTCTGCTGCTAGAACTCTGTGTGGCATTGACCTGGTCTCTAATCTGAGCTGCTGTTAACCTGCGATTTCTGAGGCTGGTGACTCGGATGAACTTATTCTCCGCAGCAGAGGTGACTCTTGGTCTTCCTTTCCTCGGGCGGTCCTCATGTCAGCCAGTTTCTTTGTAGCGCTTGATGGTTTTGGCCACTGCACTTGGGGACACTTTCAAAGTTTTCCCAATTTTTCGGACTGACTGGCCTTCATTTCTTAAAGTAATGATTTCCACTCGTTTTTCTTTACTTTTTGCTGCTTTTTTCTTGGCATAATACAAATTTTAACACTCCATTCAGTAGGACTATCAGCTGTGTATCCACCTGACTTCTGAACAACACAACTGATGGTCCCAACCCCATTTATAAGGCAAGAAATCCCACTTATTAAACCTGACAGGGCACACCTGTGAAGTGAAAACCATTTCAGGTGACTACCTCTTGAAGCTCATCAAGAGAATCCCAAGAGTGTGCAAAGCAGTAATCAAAGCAAAAGGTGGCTACTTTGAAGAACCTAGAATATAAGACATATTTTCAGTTGTTTCACACTTTTTTGTTAAGTATATAATTCCACATGTGTTAATTCATAGTTTTGATGCCTTCAGTGTGAATCTACAATTTTTATAGTCATGAAAATACAGAAAACTTTTGGAATGAGAAGGTGTGTCCAAACTTTTGGTCTGTACTGTACTTGTCCTGGTTATATGACAATCCCACAGGTACCTACTTTTACTTAATTCATTTTTCAGGTTGGTTTTATTCAGTCTAAAATTTTAGACTATTACATAGAATTTATCAACAAGAAGACTAGTTTCTGTTAAATATACTAAATTAGGCCTGGTGTAATATGGAGCGGATGTTTGGACCCGCTGTCCCACCTACCGGAGGTGTCCTGGTATAGCTGGCTGCTGACTCTGGTATGAGGCACTAGAGTTTACAAGCAGAGGGATAATCAGAAACAGTTCAAAGTTCAATAGCGGCAGACAAGTAAAGTCATAGACAAACCAATGTATTAGGGCGGGCTGCTCAGTTTCCATTGTCCAGGACTGGCCAAGGTCATACATGGGTAGTCAGAAGGTTGGGTTCAGGATCAGAAGCAAAGTCAAAGCAGGCTGAGGTCAATCAGCAGTAATCCAAATGAAGTGTAGTATGGAACCCTCGTAGAATCAGAAGCAACAGATTCAATATTGATTGGGCATAGTTCAGAGGACTGAGCAGACTAATATAGGCAGAAGCCGTCAGGGATTGACTCAGGAAAGGGGAAATCCTTTTGCGTTATGAGCTGGACCACGTCCTACACAGACGTATACAGCTTCTACACACGTGCAACACAGCTGAAGGGAGTGTCAGAAATCGTATGATATGAACTCGAGGAAAGCCGGTAACTGCGTTTATTAGGAGAGCGAGCATGACAATGGGACCATTTACCACCTGGTTGACATTCTATACTCAAATTTCTGTTTGTATCTGGCTATATCTTAACAATAGCCTTAATAAGAAGCACACAGTAAACCTGCCACTGGAAAGGCTTAAGGTTAACTGAGTTTTCATGAAAAGTTTAAATATCTACTGGGTCTTGCTTGGTATTCTTTTCTATGACTGCATAAAACTTTATATGTGGTGTCCTATCAGTTTTTCTACTGCTAATTGCACCATTATGGCTGTAGCACATTTTACTTTTCTCCCTGAGTCATGTACAATAAGGAACACTTTTCCCTACTCCCTTATTACTACTGCTATTACTGATTTCTTTACATATAATTCTGCCTAGAGTAACTGTAAAATGGCAAATAGCTGAGAAAAGCCCAAAAGAACATAGTTTACTGTACAAGATCCAGGAATATTGGACTTCAAATACAGTGCATAATGCAGCTAATAGATCCTTGGTAAAGAAAAGATAAAGCTGACCAGAGTGAGGAAAGCTCCTTACTGACATCCCATCACCAATAATACAGACAGCAGAAGAATTCACTGAGTGACTGCTGTGTACAGAGAAAGCTGTCTGTAGATGTGTAAAGGCTCTGAGGAGAAATCAGCCCCTCCCCTCTCCATTCACTGTGTGAAGAGAGAACAGACCCTCCCCCTCCAAAATATTTGGAATTTCCCTAGTAACAGAGAGTGAACAAATTAGCTAGAAGGGAGACACCTAGTGGAAGCAAATTTAGAGAGGTTTTCAAGTTAGAAAACAGCACTGAGTTGTCTGAAAAGTTAGTGACCATTTAAAGGAATATTCCCATCTTAAGTATTTATGGCATATTCACAGGATATGCTAAAGATACACAATACATGAGTGTCTCACACGGATCCACTGACCCCTATTTTGCTGCCTCACAGAATGGAGAGGAGGTTGCTACATCCTTCTCCATCTCTCAAGCAATACAAGTGAAAACATGGAGAAAGTACAGAAGAAGAATCACATGATCTCATTTTTCTCATGACAAGGGACATCAAGAGGGGCTATAGATCTGAGATCACTGATAAATAGGCAGTACAAAACCCTAAGCAGAAAAAAGAAGGTGCTTGTTTTGTGGGGAGAGGGATAGAGAGAGAGGGTCTTAGACAGTGACTAAGAGATATAGCAATAATACACAGGTAATACAGTGTTGGGATTCAGATTCTGGGGAAATATAGTGTTAGGAGTAGAGAAGAAGACTTTGATTTACAGTAATTGATATAGAGAGATAAGAGTCTGTCATACTGTGTGTCAGTGAAGTGATGTGCCAGTGTTACTGTGCACCAGCCGATGGATCAATCTCAAAACAGTCAAATTCATTCTGTACTGTGTCCAAGAACAGACAATTTAGTCATACTGCACATTTTTAGCTATTTATCCCTTGCCAAACTCCAAAACCCAGTGAAGTAAATTTTTAACTGATTTAATTGATTTTTCCTCTAAGAGTGGTACTGTAAAATTTAGCCTGTTTTTTTTTCTCCTTAAAAAACACCCATTGCAATTTTAAAAAGCATAAAAAAAATCCTACAGTTCGTTGTTGTTTGTTACCATCAGCTACTATTCAGGGTGGGCCCGTGCCTTTAGTGGGCCCTACTGGACCTCAACTGCTTTTTTTTAATGAGCAATGAAGGTCTGGTAACGGGCAGCGTAACGATCGCGTTTGCAGGGAGTGCGAGCATGACTGGAGTGGTACGGGGCCCGCTGGAGATGACTGGGGCCCTGTAGCACCATGATAGCAATCAGGGAAAGCCTGGTTCCCCAACCACTATACATATTGTTAATGGAAAGTAGCCAGCCCAGGGAATTTGATTAAATATACCAAATACCTATATTCACCTCTCCTGGGACCCCAGCGGCTCCCAGCATCTTCTTCAGGACTCTTCCAACCTGTGACTCAGATCACGTGCTCCAGACGTCATGTGACCACTGAGGCCCAATCACAGGCCCCAGCAGTGCTATCTGTGGCATGTGACCTCAGTCGCAGGCAAAAGAGGATGCTGAAGACAGTTGGATGGAGTGAAGATGCCCTGGAGTGGTGAGGTAAGGTGAGTATAAATGTTTGTTTTTTCCATCACCTCCCCTGGGTCTCCAATTATTATACTGTATAATAATAGCTCTAAAACTAATCGAAGTGCCTAACCTTGTGAATATTTGTCGAATTTTGTGGAGTTTGCCTGAAGCGGCTTAAGGGGGGCTCCTAGGAGCATTTTATACTGTTTGGGGCCACTGGGGAGCATATTATACTATGTGGGGGTCACTTTGAAACACATTACACTGTGTGGGGGCCACTCTGGAGCATATTATACTGTGTTGGGGATACAGGGAAGCATATTACACTGTGTAGGGCCCCTTCATTATTTACATTACACGCCATCTATTTTTAGCAGACGTAATATTATCACAGGCTGTAATTACATTGCATGCTCACTATAAAACAGATCTATGCAATGTATTGTTTCCATGCTGGGCGTTGCGCTGCTCACTCACCATATTCTTTATAACCGCAGTTGTGGGTACTATAGTTGTATGGCCCATGTTAATGCTAACAACTCCAGGAGCCACACTGATCGCTTGCCCTACATAGTGTAGAGGTGGGTTTAGGTAGTGCACTTGTGCACAATGTATGGTTGGTGAGCAGCATGGCATTGTTATTAGCTGTAGCCATGCTGTGTCAGTACAGCTGATCTGCAGGGGTCCTGGCAGTGGGTCCCTAGAAACAATTCCACTGGTGGGCCCTAGACATCCCAGTACAACACTACTACCATTAAATTACCTATAGCTATGCCTGCTGCTGTAACTTTGGCTTTACTAAGGCTGGGTTAGATAGAGTCCTTGGAGCCCTCAGAGCTTCATAAACAATTTTTTATTTGTATTTCCCATTCAGAACAAACATCTTCAAATCAAATTAAACTTTTGATTCAAATCAACGAACCCAAATGTGAATCCAAGCTTAAAATATTTGCTCATCTCTAATGAGTGGCTGAACTGTAGTTTGGTATGGATTATTAGAATGCCCTATAATAATCATTTTTCCTTTAAAAATCAAGACCAGACATATGCAACATTATAACTAGAGATGAGCAAAATTTCAAAAACTCGATTCGGCAACTTCGCCGAATTTTCCGATACAATTCTCTTCGATCCAAATTAATTCATGGCCAATAAACAGCTATTTCCTGTCTGCAGAGAGCCGAGGTGGGCGGCAAAATGGCGGAAGCCCTTGGATACCGCGGTCATGTCTCTCTCTCTCTCTCTCTCTCTCTCTCTCTCTCTCTCTCTCTCTCTGTCTCTCTCTCTCCAGCACGGACAACTTTTATTCATGTGGAAGGATCTACCACTAGAGAATAGCTTGTGACCGTCTGATGCCACAAAGGTCCTTACTAAATATTCGTTACCGCGAAGCATCAGGAAATCCGGATTCCATGCGAATCGAAGACTTCCTGAAATTCAGATCGAATTTCACTTCTGCAGCTTCGATTCGCTCATCTCTAATTAAAGCATGTAGTTGGATGTTTTATGAATACAGTTTTTATTGAAATATAAAGTATGTTCAGTGTGTACTAAAACACAACTAATGGGGGGCGTGGCTAGCCGGCACAGAGTCTAGATGTACATTTTGCTGCTCCTCTGAGAACTCCATCTACTCCAGCCTATATCGCTGCCATCCGGGTCCCTTCAGACTCCTAACACCCAGGGGCTCTCCCCCAAGCCCCAGTGTGTCTATTCGGGGTGTTTTTGCTGAGTTAAGGGGCCTCAAGCCGGTAGCTCCAGTCTGAGACCTTTCTCTCCCTTCCTACTGTGATCCACCATCTTGGACCTTGCACTCCCACACCGCTGACTGATCGGGACCTCCATATTCATCCACCTCCTCTCCACGGTTCTTTTCTGCGTTGCCTGCTCCTGTGGCCCAATACCTGTGCACAGCGGCATCTTTATGTCGCTCCCACTGTCCTTGTGCGACACCCGGGACCTGCAGCCTGCAGGACTCCCTGCACCGAGAGCCGCCATCTTGGGGCCTACTTCTCACAGCGCCGATGGCGCCTAAGACGCCTGCTAAGACTCAGCCTGCACCCACCACGACCTATCCCAGAGGTCTGGGAACCTCCGGCCTGAGTCTGTTACGCCCCGATCCAGTTGACACAGCGTGGTCTCTGAAGCCTGCAGCCTACCGGCTTTTCCACAGCGAGAGGCCGCCATCTTGGGGTCTACCTCCTTCAGCTCCTGGCCAAACATCTCTGCATCAGGGCCTACAACCTTTTGCGGATCCAGCGCTCTCAACAGCCCTCCACGACACCAAATGATACAAAGAAGTGGTGAGCCTGACCCCCTTTCCCTGGTACCTATTACCTCATCACTCGGGTCCCTCAGATAACTCCTCCAGGAAGGCCATACGGTCCCTTGGGCCCAGGGAGAGCTAGTGCTGAGACCCTACACATACATCAGGGGGACTCTTCACCCCTCCCTGGCTCTATGCTCTAGGACTGGATACATTCCGTACCACCACTGAGATAACACCTCCTGGCATGACCATATACATCTTGTGGGCTGCTGGAGGGCCCTGTGGTTTTTTCCTGCTCTGATCTAGAATTGACTTTGGACTGCACCGCAACTGAAATTACACCTTTTGGCACAGTGGTGTCCCTCTTGCAAACCACTGGCCGGCCTTGTAGCTGTCACTCCTCTAATCTGGGACTGCATTACACAGCTACTGAACTCACTCCCCCCAACAAGGTCATATCCATCCTACAAACCATCGTACAATTGGGACTTGACTTGCATTCCATCGCCACTGAGATAACTCCTCCTGGTACAGCCTTCTACATCTTATAAACTGTCGCCAGGACTGGAAATCTTTCTGCTCTGAGCTGGGACTAAACAAACATCATACTGCTATTCTTCTAACTCCTCCTGGCACGGTCCTCTACCTCCTGCAAGGGGTCCCGCTGCCTAGTGTGACCTTGCGCCTACCCTGGCGATGTGCCTTAGTGGTACCGCGGCACCTATCCTTTGCTTACCAAAGAACTGTACTTTTCTGGGGTGGCGCCCCACTCCTCATATGATGGCGATATAACCTATAGGGCCTAGTGCAACACCTAGCGACTCAAAGCGACTATAGCCTGTCTTACCGTACTCCCTCATCTATGTACTACTTTTGGAAAGCTACTACCTTCGCAATGATAAGGGGCAAGAAATCTGTACGACGGCCGGACAGTAACTTGACAAATTACTTTGAATGGGACCGCAGCAGGGATGGCGAATCGGGTCGTACCTCCCCTGACCATGTGGAACTCACGCCTCCATCGCCCACAACCGCTGTACTGAGTAGAGTCCCTTGACGATACAGCTCCTAACCATCCCATGGGCATACCGACTTTACACCTGCCCCTGTCTCCCGAAGACATCCACTCGGCGGTGCAAAAACTCCACACTGAGACTTCTCATCCCCTCAGGGAACCTAAGCAAACCTCACTGTGCTGTTTATCCCCTAGTGCCAGTCCGATCAAACAGAAGCCCCAACTTGCAGACCACTCCTCCTCAGGAGCCCTCTCGTAGCCTCCAATAGGTGGCTTAGATAGCTTCAACACCACTAATGGCCCTGCCTCTGAGCATACGTTGAGAGACATGCTTTTGGCCCCCTGCAGCTTCCTCCAAGCGGACATGTCTCAACTACTCCAGCCACTTCAATCATCTGTCACCGCTCTGGATGGCCGAGTGACCCACTTTGAGTCCAAGATGGGTGATTTTGCTACCTCACACAACAAAGTCATTGGTGCCCATAATGAGTTAGCAGAGGACTTTGAGAAGCTTAAAGAAAAAAATGGCCGATATGGAGGATCGTTCCCGCAGGAACAATATTAAATTCAGAGGCATCTCAGAGCAAATGTTGCCAGCTGAACTGCATTCCTATCTACAGGATTATGTCAAATTCCTATTGCCTGATTCCTCACTGACTGACCTCATCATTTATAGGGCGCATCAACTACCTCGCCCTCGACACCTTGGAGACGATGTTCCACGGGATGTGCTGGCAAGATTTCATTTCTTCCATGTTAAGAAGAAATTAGTAGGTGCAGCCCGTAAACAGAAGTCTTGGCCTCCAAAATTTCAGGATGTACAACTGTATACAGACCTTTCTGCTACTACACTCCGCCTCCGCAGAGAATTTCTCCCTATCAAAACATCCCTTCATAAAAGCAAAATTCTATACAGATGGGGCTTTCTGGTGAAGCTGCTCATCACTAAAGACGGGACAACCTTCACCGTTCACAACATAAATCAAGGAAAGGCACTGTTATCATCTTGGAACATGCAATTATCTCTCCCTCAAGATGCGGATGACCCCACTCCTCGCTCCCAAGTTCGGAGCAGACCTCAGACTGGCCTCGAGTGACAACCTGCCCGGGCTACTACTCTTTAATTTTTGGTGCACAACCCTTCCTATGTTCATACTTTAGCCGACTAGTCTCTGACTACTACCCCAAACAGCATATAGTGTTTCTGTATATGTCTTTTGAACTGTTTGTTCACTTGTTTTTTTTTTTTACTACTCCCCACTATCCTGTGCTATTAACTACTCTTCTCCTTATTCTCAACCCTGCTGAGTCGAATACATCCTCCATACACTCGCCCTGACATATCAACAAGGTGCTCAAGCTGGCATCTCTCAATGTTCGAGGTTTAAACAGCCCTCAAAAACGCTTTTACATTTGGAAAGAAGCTCTTTCTCTTCAGGCGGACATATTCTGTGCACAGGAAACTCGCCTATTGCAAAAAGATGCTTTCAGAATAAAACACCCTTCCTTCCCTGTCATATACCATGCACATCATTCAAAAAAGACACGAGGACTACTCATTGCTTTCAGGAACTCAATGGCCTTCTCTCTGCTGGCTCAGAAGTCTGAATTACAAGGCAGATTCCTCATAATTGTGTGCCTTATCAATAATGCCCCTTTCACTATTGTCAACTTGTATGCGCCTCATCGGAGGACAGTGGCCTTCCTGAATAAGGTTTACAGAAGAGTCCGAGACGTCCAACAGGGGGCCTTGTTAATCTGCGGACATTTTAATGGCATTATGGACACTTCCATGGACACGACTACCACTATCAGACACACCTCCTCCTGCTTGAGCCAATTTCCATCCAGGGAAAATCTATACGACATGTGGCAAGAGCAACATGCGGCTGAAAGAGACTATATATATTTTTCAGCAGCTCATGGCTCCTACTCCCACATAGACGTGTTTTTGGTCGACCTACACACCCTCCTATGTGCAAAACGATCCACAATTGAATCAATAACGTGGTCTGACCATGCAGCCATTACCTTATCTTGGAAGAGAACATACCACCCTCTGCAACTAGGCTTTGGAGAAACAATACTTACCTCTTGAGCCACTCCAAATATCATCCTATGATCGGGAAAGATTTCCAGGACTTCTTCCAGATCAACTCCCATTCTACATCTGACCCCTACGCTTTGTGGAACACCCACAAGCCCTTTATCTGTGGCACTCTACTCAAACTTGCACACAGAAATAAAATTGAACGCCAGAAGTTTGTCAAGGATGCTATGTCGACTCTCGCTGCCCTGGAGACTACAAACAAAGTGAATCCTAATCCTGCCACTTCAGAGTAACTGTCCCAAGCTAGACATCAGCTACGTCTCCTTCTTCTGCAGGACTATGAAAAAGCTTTCAAAAAGTTCAAAGCTAGGTTTTATTCTCAAAGCAATAAAGTGGGCAAGGTCTTGGCTCAACAATTGAAAGTGAAAGCAGCCAAATCGAGGATTCCACACATTAAATACTATTCCACTGGAGTTTACTTTACGGATCCCAGAGATATTACTAATTCCTTTAAGGACTATCATGCTCAGCTTTACAACCTGCAGGAGTATATTTCTCTCCCGTCTGACCACTCCTGTTTGGTTTCTGACTTCCTAAGCAACATCACATTGCCAGGCCTTACAGAAGACCACCTCTAGGGCTTGAATGCCCCAATTTCTCTTCCAGAACTGCAAAAAGCGCTGAAGACTCTCCCTAAGGGTAAATCTCCGGGACCAGACGGTTTCTCCAATGAATACCTCTTTCAATTCCAACAGATATCGTCTCCACACCTCTTGAACTTCTTCAACCATGCCATGTCCGATGCACCACTTCTGCAAGAATCCCTGGTCGCGCTGATTGTCACCCTTCCTAAGAATTGGTAAAGCTCCTGACGTACCCCAGAATTTCAGGCCGATTTCATTATTGAACACGGATCTTAAACTATATGCGAAGATACTGGCGTCTCGTCTGGCTCCAATCCTTCCGGGTCTGGTGGGAGTGGATCAGGTGGGCTTCGTTAAGGGTCGTAGGGCTCCAGATAATACCTGGTGTATTCTTCACCTAGTGGATCTACTAGAGCGCCAAGCAGTTCCATCTCTCCTTGTCGCCCTGGACGGCGAAAAGGCATTTGACCGTATCAACTGGTCATTTGCCTTCCCTGTCCTACGGAAATTGGGATTCACTGATCCTCTTCTGAATGCCATCTCAAATTTGTACTCCTCTCCTTCGGCCAGAGTTTTTACTAATGGCACGTTGTCCGACAAATTCAACATCCGGAACGGCACAAGACAGGGGTGCCCTCTATCTCCACTGATCTTCGTACTCACTATTGAACCGTTAGCTCAAGCTTTACGACAACATGAACTGGTTGTTGGTGTAACAGTGGCCTCTCATCTCACCTCATCTCCTTATACGCGGATGACATCATTCTCTCCATGACTCACCCGGAGACGTCTCTTCCTGCTGCCATTGATCTCATTAAACGTTATGGAACTCTCTCCTTGTATAAAATCAATGAAACTAAAACTCAAATTCTTCCTCTGAACATCTCCCCTCCACTCTTGGACCGTCTCAAATGGAACTTTCCTTATGATTGGAGATCAGCGGATCTGGATTACCAGGGGATCAAAATTACTCCTTCCATCTCGCAAGTGTCTAGGGCCAACTATATGCCTCGCCTGCTGGAGCTGGAGAAAGAGTTTCAAACCTACACTAGACATACTCTGTCTTGGCTGGGCAAGGTGTCTGCCTTCCAAATGCTGCTGCTTCCGAAACTACTTTATCTATTCCAGGCAATCCCTATAGCACCGCCTCCTACCTTCCTTCAGAAAATTAATACCCTGTTTAACAAATTTATCTGGAGTTCAAAAAAGCCATGGCTCCCGTCCTCCATCCTCCAAAGGAGCAGTGGGAGGCCTAAGAGTACCAAATATCCAGGACTATTATATAGCTTCACATCTCTCCACTCTGAAAGATTGGTGGCACAGTACTACACACAAATCTTGGGTGCCTATTGAATCCCATCTCGTCTCCAACCACAGCCTTAAATTTTGGCTCATATACATTATCTGGACCGACAGATCTCTTCTCCAAATCTGAAACATTTAACTGACATATGGCGCCATATTTATCGTACCACTGTAAGAGCCAACTGTTAAACATCACACAAGCCCCCATTGAGTTCCTGGAACAATCCATTCCTGATCTTGACTTGTCCACCTGGAAGACGTCTGGCATTACTTCCGTTTTGCAATTGTGGCGGGAGGACTCGATTGCCTCGTTCCAATCCTTACAATCTACCTATTCATTACCCTCCAAGTGCCTTTTCACTCACCTGTGACTCAAACACTTCCTCTCCTCACACCACAGGACTCATGTGGTGTACAATAAATCACTACTGGATCTCCTTCGGCGTCCTAACCCCTCCACTAAAATTCTCAGTTCTGTCTAGAACACATTGGGCTCGAAGGATTGTCTGACTAAATCTACTCCATTACTCAACTGGGAGACTCATCTTCACCAATCATTCTCTGTGATGCAATGGCAAAGAGCCTTGGCATTCACCCAGAAAACCTTCAGGTGCGTGACCCACTACGAGACTACCGTAAAGATTCTTCTCCACTGGTACTATACACCAGAGCGACTGCACCGAATGTACCCCCAGATCCTGTCTCCCCACATCTTTGCTGGAGGGGCTGTGGGGAGACAGGATCTTTGTTCCATATCTTGTGGACGTGCCCTCGAGTTCTCTCTTACTGGTGGGATGTTTTTCACTGGATATCCTCCCTGGTGGATCTTACCATACCTCCCTCGCCAGCTCTGGCACTACTGTTCCTACAGATCAACTAGTTTCCAGTATCCCTCAGATCAATGATTGGACACGCCCTGCTGTCGGCCTCCCTGGCCCTTCTGTGCAACTGTAAATCTTCAACTATTCCATCCATGAAGGACCTGTCGGATATGGTAGAACAGACCTACCAGTATGAGAGCATTCTATCCCATGGAGTTTTCTGGGGACACTAAGTTTCACAGAAATTGTCTTCCATGGATCTCACACAACATCAACCATCCATTAGTTCTGTGAGTAATCCTCTCAGTTTACCTTTCTGATGACTAGTCCCTTTCTGATGATTAGTCCCTTGTCGTATTTCTTGGCAAGGTCTACCTTCCTTGTATACTTATATTGCCATACTATTATTATCATTTTCTGTTATTTTCAACCTGTGTTATTTTCCCTACTTTGATCAGCAGATTCCAATGGATGTTACAAATGTGGACTTTTACATTTTAATCCTTGGTATTTTGCTTGTTACTTGCTACTCGTTCATTAGGGTTTATGGCAACTATACACTTAGTAATTTTCTGATACATCTCCTTTGTATGTTAATACTTTATTTTGAAAATTATTGAAAACTAATAAACAAGTTAATGTATTTTAAAACACAACTAATGAATTCTGAACTCTTTTTTCGCCTAATTAGTGTCAAATTCTAGCACATTTTACTAAGTAAATCTCTCACTAAATGGATAACCCTATATCAGAGGACATGCACTAAGTTTGTGAACCGAGAGCAAGGCAGGTGGTTTGGACTCCGCAACCAGAAATGAACGCACACGCGGTAGTTCAAGAAAAAAAATATATATTTACTATAAGTTAATAAAGGCTAGTTAAAGGTAAAATGACAGGGCTAAAGACAAGCAAAATATACAATATAGCATGAACAATTTCAAGGCAAATTCTGCAATGGTTTCTACTTTTACTCTGTCCACTTCTGCAGTATGGACACTGAATGAACAATATACTCAAAACTATCCCTAACTGACCCTGACTTCACATTTGGGTGCACCCCCTTTTCCCCAGTGGTCCAGGTGGACCGCTTACAGTCCGTAGAAGCGCGCGGTGGGGCCCAAAGTCGGTCCTTTCTTTTATAGTGAAGCGTCCTCTCCTCACGGTTATCAGGATCTTGGGAGAAATGAAGTCCTCTTTAACAGACAGGGAAACCAACTGAATGCAATGTAATCCAACAGCAGATTCCACTCAGCACACTGACAGTCCTGCCGAATCCATACACTGAGCTGGGATGTAAGCCGGGATTTAGCAGGTGCCGTCCAGTACATCAACAGCACTGCGAGTCTCTATCTGTGGTATCCATATACACAGTCACAATGTCAGTCTCACTGATCAGCCACTGAGCACAGTTCCTTTCACGTGGACTCACTAGTCCTGTTGTCTCTTTACACTCTGTTTGTCTCTGGACCAAGATACAGCTTAGCTGTACAGAAAAATCTCCACACCAGTTCAATACAACACTTGCCAAGATGGCTGCTGCTCTCTGTCTCGTCACTTCCTGCTTCTCTGCTCACACTCTGTCTGCAGAACAGGCAGGCTGACATAAAAGGGGGGGGGGTCTCACTCCAGCATCATGTCACAATTACAATGGCTGCTGTCTTAAAGGAACAGAATCACAGAAATACATTCAACATTAACAGTTTATACAGACAAATGAAGCTTAAGACAACATTGGCTGTCTCTTACATATTCCCCCCCACTTTAAGATTGGCAGTCCCTGCCTATGACTGTATATCCAGAGGGTTGTACTTTTATGCACAGGGTGGTAGTATACCGATGTATGGCAGGCCAAACAAACTCATCCTGCGCATACCGAACAGGGGGAATACCAGCATTTGGCCTAGTGGTCCGTCTGAGGACCGGTGGTATATTATGGGGTGCTGCAGCTATGGGCTGAGAAGGACCAGCGGATTCCGCACCAGAGGGGGCACAGGCCGGAGATACAGTAGTCACAGGTGGAACATCCCCAGGAGCAGGGATCGGCCAACAATCATCCTCCTCGTCGGAGGCCCATTCCGCACCTCCATTCTCTGACTGTGGGAGCTCATTCACATTGGCAGGCCCATCGTGATTTGTCCCTTCAGAATGACACAGGCGCAACATATTTCGGTGAAGTACTCGAACACAATCAGTTCCTTCTTTCTGGACCTGGTACACTGGCCCATTCGCATACTTGCGGCCAACAACACGATACGGCAAAGCCTCCCATCTGCTTTCCAATTTCCCTTGGGGTTTCTTGACACGAACTAGCACCAGGTCGCCTGGTTGCAATGGTGCTTCTTGCACTGGGGTCTTATCAGGATGGGGATGTTCTTGCAGGCGCTGCCGCACCAATCGATGGATCGTCTCAAGTCTCTGCCGATGCGCCCGCACCCAAGAGGTTGGATCCCTCGGAGGGAACCCATCCACATCATTCAACTGTAATTCTCCTATACTTCGCCCAGACCGCCCAAAGAGAAGTGTATAAGGAAAGTACCCCGTTGTAGAATGGACCTGATTGTTATAGGCCCACACCATTTCAGACAAGAACTGAGGCCACTGTAACTTCTTGTCTTCCTCCAGAGTCCGCAGCATCTGTAGCAGAGTTCTGTTGAATCTTTCACAGGCCCCATTTCCCTGAGGGTGGTATGGAGTCGTGTGCGACTTCTTTATCCCGTAGATACGTTGAACTTCTTTCATTACGTGTCCCTCAAAGCAGGAGCCCTGGTCGGAGTGGATGCGTTGGGGGCACCCATATACTCGAATGAAATCTTGGCACAGAGCACGAGCTGCTGACTCAGCTGTCTGGTCCTTGGTGGCGGTTACCACCGCAAATTTGGTGAAGTGATCCACCATTACGAGGCAATACTGGTGTCCGCTATTGGATGGGCCCACCATTAGATAGTCTATCATGACGATTTCTAAAGGTTCCTGGGTCACGATGGTTTGCAGGGGAGCTCTCTGTTCTATTGCCTTATGGATCTCACAAGTTCGACAGCTGCGGCATACTTCTTCGACCATTTGACGAAGACCAGGGCAGTAAATCAGTCGCTGTAACCAACGAAAGGTCTTCTCATGACCAAAATGTCCATTCTTATTATGAGCCTCAACTGCCAAGGAGCGAGCCAGTTCACTAGGCACCACAATTTGGTATCGAATGTCGATCTCAGAAGGTAAATAGACCTTTCGGCATAGCACTCCATTTTTCATCTCCAACTTTTCCCACTGACTCAAAACAGATAATATCTCACGTGTCAGTCGTTCTCTTTCCTCTCTACAGGGCTTCTGGCCTTTCTCAACACACTTGATCATCTGCGCCAGCCCCTCATGGGTCTGTTGTATCTGTGCCCATTCCTGTCGTGAGGGACCAAAGAAAGGAGCCATTTCAGTCCCCTCCATCTCAAACTGATTAGTGGCGGTCAAGGCCTGTGAAAATCTGCTGAAATCGGGCACCTCCAAATGCTCCAACTCATGATCCACGTCTTCTGTGGGGGTCTGGGCAGTTACCCTAGAAAGTCCGTCAGCATTCTGGTTCTCTGTCTTGGACCGATACTTAATGCGGTAATTGAATGTAGACATTCGGGCTATCCACCTCTGCTCTAATGCCCCGAGCTTGGCATTTTCCAGGTGAGCTAGTGGGTTGTTGTCAGTCAGTACTAAAACTTCAGCACCGGTCAAATATTCAGAGAATTTCTCGGTCATGGCCCATACCAGTGCCAACAGCTCCAATTTAAATGAACTATAATTCTCGGGGTTTCTTTCAGAATCTCTCAAAGACCGGCTGCCGTACGCTATGACCCTCTCCTGGCCATCCTGAAGCTGGGAAAGCACTGCTCCAAGACCATACAGGCTTGCATCTGTATATAGCTGGAACGGCAAGTGGTAATCAGCATATGCCAAGATTGGGGCTGTTGTCAGTGCATCCTTCAATGCCTGGAAGGCTTGTTCCTGTTCAGGTCCCCACTTCACGGACCGGTTCTTTGGACCACCGGATGTGCCTCGTAGGAGAGCATTAAGTGGTGCTCTCTGTCTCGTCACTTCCTGCTTCTCTGCTCACACTCTGTCTGCAGAACAGGCAGGCTGACATAAAAGGGGGGGGGGTCTCACTCCAGCATCATGTCACAATTACAATGGCTGCTGTCTTAAAGGAACAGAATCACAGAAATACATTCAACATTAACAGTTTATACAGACAAATGAAGCTTAAGACAACATTGGCTGTCTCTTACATATTCCCCCCCACTTTAAGATTGGCAGTCCCTGCCTATGACTGTATATCCAGAGGGTTGTACTTTTATGCACAGGGTGGTAGTATACCGATGTATGGCAGGCCAAACAAACTCATCCTGCGCATACCGAACAGGGGGAATACCAGCATTTGGCCTAGTGGTCCGTCTGAGGACCGGTGGTATATTATGGGGTGCTGCAGCTATGGGCTGAGAAGGACCAGCGGATTCCGCACCAGAGGGGGCACAGGCCGGAGATACAGTAGTCACAGGTGGAACATCCCCAGGAGCAGGGATCGGCCAACAATCATCCTCCTCGTCGGAGGCCCATTCCGCACCTCCATTCTCTGACTGTGGGAGCTCATTCACATTGGCAGGCCCATCGTGATTTGTCCCTTCAGAATGACACAGGCGCAACATATTTCGGTGAAGTACTCGAACACAATCAGTTCCTTCTTTCTGGACCTGGTACACTGGCCCATTCGCATACTTGCGGCCAACAACACGATACGGCAAAGCCTCCCATCTGCTTTCCAATTTCCCTTGGGGTTTCTTGACACGAACTAGCACCAGGTCGCCTGGTTGCAATGGTGCTTCTTGCACTGGGGTCTTATCAGGATGGGGATGTTCTTGCAGGCGCTGCCGCACCAATCGATGGATCGTCTCAAGTCTCTGCCGATGCGCCCGCACCCAAGAGGTTGGATCCCTCGGAGGGAACCCATCCACATCATTCAACTGTAATTCTCCTATACTTCGCCCAGACCGCCCAAAGAGAAGTGTATAAGGAGAGTACCCCGTTGTAGAATGGACCTGATTGTTATAGGCCCACACCATTTCAGACAAGAACTGAGGCCACTGTAACTTCTTGTCTTCCTCCAGAGTCCGCAGCATCTGTAGCAGAGTTCTGTTGAATCTTTCACAGGCCCCATTTCCCTGAGGGTGGTATGGAGTCGTGTGCGACTTCTTTATCCCGTAGATACGTTGAACTTCTTTCATTACGTGTCCCTCAAAGCAGGAGCCCTGGTCGGAGTGGATGCGTTGGGGGCACCCATATACTCGAATGAAATCTTGGCACAGAGCACGAGCTGCTGACTCAGCTGTCTGGTCCTTGGTGGCGGTTACCACCGCAAATTTGGTGAAGTGATCCACCATTACGAGGCAATACTGGTGTCCGCTATTGGATGGGCCCACCATTAGATAGTCTATCATGACGATTTCTAAAGGTTCCTGGGTCACGATGGTTTGCAGGGGAGCTCTCTGTTCTATTGCCTTATGGATCTCACAAGTTCGACAGCTGCGGCATACTTCTTCGACCATTTGACGAAGACCAGGGCAGTAAATCAGTCGCTGTAACCAACGAAAGGTCTTCTCATGACCAAAATGTCCATTCTTATTATGAGCCTCAACTGAACTGGTGTGGAGATTTTTCTGTACAGCTAAGCTGTATCTTGGTCCAGAGACAAACAGAGTGTAAAGAGACAACAGGACTAGTGAGTCCACGTGAAAGGAACTGTGCTCAGTGGCTGATCAGTGAGACTGACATTGTGACTGTGTATATGGATACCACAGATAGAGACTCGCAGTGCTGTTGATGTACTGGACGGCACCTGCTAAATCCCGGCTTACATCCCAGCTCAGTGTATGGATTCGGCAGGACTGTCAGTGTGCTGAGTGGAATCTGCTGTTGGATTACATTGCATTCAGTTGGTTTCCCTGTCTGTTAAAGAGGACTTCATTTCTCCCAAGATCCTGATAACCGTGAGGAGAGGACGCTTCACTATAAAAGAAAGGACCGACTTTGGGCCCCACCGCGCGCTTCTACGGACTGTAAGCGGTCCACCTGGACCACTGGGGAAAAGGGGGTGCACCCAAATGTGAAGTCAGGGTCAGTTAGGGATAGTTTTGAGTATATTGTTCATTCAGTGTCCATACACAGTCACAATGTCAGTCTCACTGATCAGCCACTGAGCACAGTTCCTTTCACGTGGACTCACTAGTCCTGTTGTCTCTTTACACTCTGTTTGTCTCTGGACCAAGATACAGCTTAGCTGTACAGAAAAATCTCCACACCAGTTCAATACAACACTTGCCAAGATGGCTGCTGCTCTCTGTCTCGTCACTTCCTGCTTCTCTGCTCACACTCTGTCTGCAGAACAGGCAGGCTGACATAAAAGGGGGGGGGTCTCACTCCAGCATCATGTCACAATTACAATGGCTGCTGTCTTAAAGGAACAGAATCACAGAAATACATTCAACATTAACAGTTTATACAGACAAATGAAGCTTAAGACAACATTGGCTGTCTCTTACAAGTTCACCTACTGAAGTGTCCATTTCTGGCTTCCAGATCATGCTATTTGTGTTTCCTGTAGTGATGTGCTGACTGGGTGTTAGAGGAGTGGCGCAGCAGACAGGTATGTGTTCAGTTCAGAGATGCTCCCAGTCACAGTCAAAACTGTGCCAAAAACAGTGACAGGCCCTAAAAAGTGCACGTCTTTATGTGGAGAACTGGAAAAATAATGAGGATTTCTAAGACATAATTCTTATTTTATGCTTAAGTTGCAAAATGTTGGAATGACTATGATTTAGGAAGATACTTAATGGGAAACGTTTAATATATCAATGCTCCATCTCTAGAGAGAATCTTATTACATAAAGCAAAATCATGAACTTCATTCACACATAGCAAATGTGTGCACATCCAAAAATATTTTATGACAGAGCAGAACAACAGATATGTAAACAGACATAAAAATCACACCTCAGACATTACAAAACATCATAAGGGTGATAAGAGAAGATAAGAGTGGAAAATAGTGGAGAACTATTAGGGTATATTCACACGGTGGAAAATGAAGAGGAATTCTCTTCATTTTCCGCCGCTGATATTTTCGTCCCGTGGTCTAGCTGCAACGGGATGGTGATCTAGTCCACACTAAGCACTACCCTCCTTATGTCACATGATCATCACAGGCCCTTCACTACCACTTTATTTGCTCCACTGCTAAAGAACTAGGGAGTGATGGTGGTCTTTGCAGTTGCACTGTTTGTCCAATGGTTAAATCCATCTTGTACACACACCTTAAATAAATGACTGTTCTCCCCTTGGTCTGCACAAACAGGTGCATACATAGACATGGGAGGTATGCGCGAGCGGTCTGGCAGAGTCTTGGCTTTCGTGCAATGCAGTGGTGTAGCTAGCGGGGGGCAGAGGGGGCGGCTGCCCCGGGCCCACTCACTCTGTGGGGCCCACCCGGGGGTCGCCATTAATACATCTTTTACTTTTAACTAGATCGGTGTCTGCACATCAGGCCTGCAGTTTACAAGACAACAAGAACACAGACAGACGTCTGCTTCTCAGCACAGGCGGGCACGATGAATTGGGGGTAGCAGCAGGATGGGTGCGCAGGTGAGGACAATGTGGGTCAGGTGCCTGGAAAAGTAGGAAGCCAAAGATGTCTGTGCTGCAAACTTTACAGAGACTGGAATAAATAATCATAGAGGTGCAGATGAAAGAGACGGGAAATATGAACGATTAGTCAGAGACGTCACCGGTAAGTCACTAAATGTTACTGCCCTGTATTCACCTAAATCATGTGCAGAACCCTGTGTAGAGCCGATATATACCACTATACGCTCACCGTATAGTGCTAATTATCGGTATACCTAAGTTGGGGGCCCACTTGGACATGTTCACCCACCCTGTGCTGAACCGCTAGCTACACCTCTGGTGCAATGTGACATATTTTGGTTGTTGCTTGGGTTGCAATGTTAAGTTGTGTTTGTATGTTGCTTTGCCTGTGTGACATATTGGTTGGTGCCAGTCACTTTGGGTCCTGCCCGTCATTGCATTGGGAGTTTCTGACGGCAGACTCAGTTACAGTGGAAATCAGAAAAAAATATTAAAATACTAAACTTAAACAAAACAAAAAAAGATAATTTTAAAAACGTACTCCTTTCTCCTCCTAAGGCCGGTTGCAGACGACTGTGTGTATTTTGCAGTCCACAAACTAGTAATTAGTGTTCAGTTTTTGCGGACAGAGTGTCTTCAGTGTGTCTTCAGTGTGTCTTCAGCATCAGTGCCGTATGTCCGCAAAAATGGACAGTGTGTCATCAGTGTGTGATCAGTGTGTGATCCTAGTTTGCGGATCTGAAAAAAAAAAACACAGGAGACATCTAATGATGTCCCTAGCTTGTCCGCAAAAACGGACGGCACACTGATGACACACGAAGTACATCAGTGTGCCATCCTAGGTTTTTGTCTCCCATAGGCTTCTATGGACAAGTCCGTTCCGCAAACACTGAACAGAATATGACCTGTTCTATATTTTGCGGCACGGACTCTCGGCCCGCACATTGATTAGTGGAAATCACGGTCGTGTGCATGGGCCCATAGAAATGAATGGGTCAGTGTACTATCCGGGAAAACACGAATAGCACACTGATCTCACCCACGGTCGTCTGCAAGGGGCCTTATTTGTTTACATTTCCTGGATATTTAAAAAAAAGTAAAAACATGCAAAAATAAAAATGACATAAAAATGAAACCCTATATATCACTGAAAAAGGAAGAAAAATTTATTTGAATAACTGAACAAAAAAATGTTATAGTCATCAAAATCAGAAGTAGAAAAAAAATGTGAAAATGTGTCTGGTCCTGCTCCAGGGAAAATGGCCTGGTCATTATGTAGGTAAGATGCAGAAGATGCTCTTTATCAGGAAAGAGTTTACTGCTTTTTATAAACTTTTATTTCTTTGTGATTGATGCTTCTACCAGTCAGCAAAGAACAGAGATGATGAAGGAGGGGTAGCTTATTGATATGTTAAGTATGAGTTCACTTTTAAGTCTGTAAATAACGTTTATTGAATACGGCTGCAGGCAATTGTCAATGTTTTTGCTTTTTTTCATAGAAGAACCAGGTTTTCTGTTGGTGAGAACATGTAAATAACTCTGGCCATTACTCCACTTAAGGGACTCTTTACACGACTGCTCTGTGAAACACAGTCTGTGAGTCAGCCATATTTCCCAGACTGATCAGGGGAACATGAATGGAACTCACTGCATCATAACAACAGCCATAGCAATACTGTCGTGAACTGACAGATTTTTTTTTTTTATGTCAGTTCAGTACAGTATCACTACAGAGAGTTTGGATCTCACTGCATCATATCTTACGAGTTCCATTCGCACAGCCAGTTTGGAAAATACGGCCGACACATAGACATGTTTCTTGGGCGGAATGAAACAGCCCCTAGATATGTGAGGCAAGCCATCTATTACATTTATTGACAAAAAGAAAAAAATAATTCAGATAGAAATCAAGAAAAAAATAATCCAGATATAAATTTTGGATTTCTGCAAAATTTAGCATGCAGTTGTGTCTAAGACAGATATGTAAATGATTACAGGAGTAGCCTGATAAGACACTGGGGTACATTTATTAAGCTACTTGCGCCTTTTTTAAATTGCGCCTTTTTAAGGTCTTTTTCTGTGCTACGCTTCATTTATGAAGCATTAGTGCCTTTTTTTCACGCTGTAATGTTGCTCTCGCCACTTTTTAGCAAGAAAAGGGGGCGTGGCTTAAATGAAGATCATTTTCACGCTCAGGGCCGATTTTAGACAAAGTGTTGCCCTGGGCAAAATTAAAAGCGGATCCCCAAATGCTAAAAACACCATTGGAAACCCCTTTAATAATGCCTCTTTTCATTCACAATTCAAATGACCACCTTTGTACTGCCTAATAGATTTTTGCACTCAGTAATCAGTTATTATAGGCCCTCCTTATAAATAATATTACACCTACAAATAGTGCCCTGTATCAGTAATATTCCCCCTTATCTGTAATAGTTTCCCCTTATCAGTAATAGACACCCCATAAAAATAATACTGCTCCCTTATAAATAGCTCCCCCTTATTAATAATAGCCCTTTCATAAATAATAGTTACCTTTATAAATAACAGTCCCCATTATCACCAATAGCCCCCTTTATAAATAAACCCACTTAATAATTATACCCCCCTATAGTTCCCCTCTTATAAATAATAGTTCCCTCTTTATAATAGATGCCTTATATATAATAGTTTCCCCCTTTTTATAGGCCTCTTATAAATAGTTCCTCCCTTATAAATAATAGCCCGTCTTATAACTAATAGTTCACCATATTAATAGCCCCCTGTATGGTTAGTGGCCCCACACAGTATAACATGCTCCACAATGGCCTCCACACAGTATAATACACTCCCCAGAGGGGTTCCCCCAGTATAATGCTCCACAGTTGCCCCACACAATAATATGCAGTGCCGCCCTTGTATAATGCTCTACAGTGGCCCCACAGAGTATAATATGCTCCCGAGAAGCCCCACACAATATAATACACTCCACAGTGGCCTCACACAGTATAACAAGCTCCCTACATTGCCCCTTCTCCCCAGTATAAAACTCCACAGTGGCCCACAGTATAATATGCTTCCCAGAGGGCTCTCCTAGTATAATGCTCTACAGTGACCCCCCCCCAGTATAATGCTCCATGGTGGGCCCCACGCAGTATAATATGCTTCCTAGAAGGGCCCTTAATATAATGCTCCTTAGTGCCCCCCCAAATTATGCTCCACAGTGGCCCCACACAGTATGAGATGCTCTCCAGAGGGCCCCCCCAGTATAATGCTCTACAGTGGCCCCTCAGAATATAACATGCTCTCCCTGGGGCCCTCCCAGTATAATGCTCCACAGTGGCCCCACAGAATATAATATGCTCTCCAGAGGGGCCCCAGAGTATACTGTAATGCTCCACAGTGGCCCTACAGACTCCCTCAGTGCTATTATTATATTATACTCTGGGGTCTCTTCAGGTTAGAATGCCAGCTTGTCAGGTTAGAATGCACTAGAAAGGGTCAATTGCGCCTTTTTTTGCGCCTTTTTGACCAAAAAGGGGCAAAGTGCACATGGCCAAAAAAGGTGCATCTAAAACTAACTAACGTGCACAACATTTAACAAGGAGGTGCATCTACATCATAAATATGCACCACAGTAAAACTAGTCTAAAAAAAGGAGCACCTGCAAAAAGTATGGCCAAAAAAGGGGCAGATGATAAATAACCCCCACTGGATCTTGTAACAAGAGGGCATTAAGGTTCTTCCCCCATTGCTTAATAAAAAAAGGCTCTCAGAGGTTACCTTTGTGTACTGCATCTCTTGATGAAAGACGACTAAATGCTAGACACTCAAAAACATTTTGCTCAGTTGACAGCCTTTGAGAGTGAGTACATCATTAAACTGACAGAGGCAGGATGGTTGTTTCAATGAATTGCCATTCTGACTTACCTGTTAGGAAGTGTTAGTATCAGTGGTTATAAGAGGGCATGCACACATGGCGAACAGGGCACGAAAGGACCCGAAAAGAACATCATTATAGTATCATTTGATCCGCTGACAAGCATGAGCAGTTTTGACAGTTTCCTTGTTTACCATCCAGACACCAGTCGCATCTTCATTCTACACTCCTGTATCTGACTGAACCATTTCCAGGCGCTTACCAGTAGAAAATTTGATGTCACAGTGCCCATTACGTATCCTCCCATAGACAGCCAGCCACCATTCCCTATGCAGTGGTGTCATGAACAATAAACTTTAACTGCTATGTACTGGAACCGTATTGTCTTTAGCAACAAATCCTGGTTCTGTTTGACATCTGACAACGGTCAGGTTTGAGGCCTAATGGTAAGCACGTCCATCCTGCCTTTGTCTAGAGTGATACACTGCTCCAACTGCAGGTGTGATGATCTGGGGAGCCATTGCATATGACAGACAGTGATACCTAGTAGCAATATAAGGGACACTATCAGTTTACTGGAATGCGCAAGACATCTTGTAGCCTCTCATGGCAGGGCTTCCACCTGGCATTATTCATTAGGATAAGGCTTGCACACACACTGCAAGGGTTTCCCAGGAATATCTCTGCTAGTTTGCAACACTTCCTTGGATAGCCCAGTCACCAGTTTTATTGCCAATAAAGAATTTATGGGACCTGCTGGGATGACAGCTTCAGCAACCTACAAGTGTGCAGGATCTACAGGCCCAGTTCCAACATCTGTGGTCAAATGTGCCATAGGATACCATACAGAACCTCTAAGTCCATAAGTCTAACCATATCTCATCTTGTATTCATTCTACAGGTGGTGTAAACAGGGTGGTAGATCATCCATTCAATTGTACAGTTTTCCCAATAAACTTATCCTTTCATACTAATATTGTAATAACTTACATTTATCAATACATTGACCTGTATAAAGTTTCATTTCCAACAACTCCTGCTTGGTGTATTATTTTTTTTGTAAATGAATGTATCTAGTCTTTGCTGGACCATTTTAAGATATTACAGTACCTTTACCTGTAAAATATTGTCCAAATTACAATTTATGCATTTCAATTTTACAGTTTAGTTATACAGTAGGACATTATATAAGTGAAATATCTTAAATCACATAGTGTTAATACTCATTAATATGCATTTGTTGTCTGCCAGGACAAGTGATTAAACAGCAGGGAGGAAGATTAACAGTTCCTACAATGCTAAGCATTTTTATCTCCTAGAACATACTTGTCATTATTATATACTAGTGAAGATTTATGTTGGAATATCCCTAGGACTATTCGGAAACAAAAACATATACTGTATCACTATTATCAGAAACAATAACAACCTTTAGTGATTGGCTGAGCAGCATTTCCTGTGTGCCAAGAGGTGCCAGGAGGTAGAGACCAGCAAGGGTCCCAAACAGCATTGGAACAGAGCAGCAAGGATTGATGAGATGATTACTGCTCCTTTTCTTTTTTTTCTTTTTATTTATTTTGAGTCTTTGACAAAAAAATTTTACCCACCAGAAAACTTCAGGGTAACTTCAGTATATTCCTAATGACAGTAGGTTCCAATAAATGGTTTGCGGTTTTGGAAATCACAGCATGTCCGCTGCACGTATTTTTCTGCAAAGTGGGGATGGGATTCGCTAAGGATTCTACTTTGCTGTGACTGTAAAACGCCTCATTTTTGCCACATGGGACCCCAGTCTAAAGCAGCACTTTTTCTTTTTTTGCTGTATTCTGAAGGCTATAACTTTATTTAATTTTTTTTTCATTGATGTAGTTGTTCTTTACAAGAGGAATTGTATTTTTTCAATGATCCATTTACATCATTTTGGCATGACTATAACTTATTGAATACATTTTATTAGCTCTACCTGAGGACAGGGTAAAAACACCAATTTCGATATTTATTTTATTTAGAATTTTGCACTGCTAACCATATAGTATAAAAGTTATGTTTCCTGTGAGTCAGTATGATTACACAAATATCTAATTAATATACCTAATCTAATTAATTAATATTTTTTTTTTCACTATAACGCTAGGTTCACACTAGCACTGGCCTTTCCTTTCTTCTTGTCTGGCAGAGGACCAGAACAACAGATAGACCGACCTCTACAACAACGTTCACATACGGAGCCCGACATACCCCATTAACTATAAAGGAATACATTGAGAATCCATTCTTTAAAACTAAAACTGCCAGTTTGAATATAGCCTGAGGTTTGTGGTTTGGCCGTTGCAGAAACGCTGCAGAAGAAAACTAGGCGTTTTACAGTCCCTGCAAAGTTCTAGCGAATCACATCCACACATTGCAGAAAAATAAGCGCAGAGGACACACTGTGATTTCCAAAACCATTGTGGTTATACCTACAGAAATGCCGGCGGATTCCCTATAGGTTTAATGGAAGCAGAAAGTCCTCAGAGGAAACCTCTGTATACTTTCTGTGAAAAGCGCTGCAGTAAAAAAACGCAATGCGTTGCTGCCATTTTTTTTCTGCAGCATTTTTTTTTTTTTGCTGTGGCCTGCTACATGGGCCTAAGACACACATTTTAGCAAGGAAAAACATTGCAGAAAATGTTCTGCATCTTATAGTCTGAAGTCAAGAGGATCCAGCCATGCCAGAGCTCCCCTGACCACTTTCTTAATGATTGAGAGAAGTGCAGGTGGGTGTCAAATAAATGTGTTTCACTTGTAAAATGAAAAAAAAAAAAAACATCAAAGCTGCATGCAGTTCTTTCAAATGCTGTTTCCACTGCAACTCAACATAGCTATCCAATTAAACATATCTTGCCCTTGTTAACATAGGCAAGCCAACACATATGTTGACTTTGGAACCCGTGGTAGAAAGCCAAGGAGTCGAGGGCATGATTTCTTCTGTGGTCCTGCTTGTTTTGACTGGGGCTAGTCAGTGTGTGACCACCTGTGCAGATTCATCACTGCAAGCTATGTCACATATTGAAAAAAGTAGTGTTGGTCATTATGATGAGTGAAGCTTGCCAGATTCATTATGTAAATATTCACGAGGATGGTCTGCAAGTTTTGGGGGGAACTGAAGTACTATTATTATTATTATCTATATACCCCAGAATATAATAAGCGGAAGTCCAAGGGAGGAGGGAAAAAAACAAACACTGATACTCACTTTTCCTCAGTACAGGCATAATAAACAGAGTGATGTCATGGTACTGGGATAATAAACACAGTGAGGTCACAGTACTTCAGATAATCCATACAGCGATAATACAGTACAGGGATAATAAACACAGTGATGTCACAGTACTTTGGATAATGCACACAGCAATAATATAGTGCAGAGATTATGAATAGAGTGATGTCATAGTACAGGGATAATGCACACAGCAATGTTACAGTACAGAGTTAATATACATAGTGATATCACAGTACAGGAATAATGTCCACTATGACATCGTAGCACTGGGATAATACAAAAAAAATGTCACTGCATACATTGTGAGCATATGAAGAAAGTAATTATAATGGTGTCACATGTAGGCAATATGATATTGCAGTAAAGTAATGAAGACAAATTTAGTTTCCCACATCCCTTTTCATCATTCATAGTTGGATTGCACTCCAATGTAGTAGAAATAGGCCTCCATACCAACTGCCATGTCTGCTACCCAGGGAGCTATGCCCATAGCAGGAATACTGTGGGGAGTAGAGGGGCACATTAAAAAATTATTTTCACTGAAGCAGCTGTTTCAGAAGTTCACTGATATGTCACGCACCACCCCACACACTGCTTCTGTTTGCTAAGATTCTGGTTTTAGGCTAGTTAGCTTTCAGAACTTCTGCTGCCATGGCCCATCTAAAAGCTATTTGGCAATATGTGGCAATATGTGAATAACAATGGTGTTAATGTAGTCTAGTCGCGTCTTTTCATGCTGGCACCATTACATTGGTCTCCATTAGGGCTCACTATCTATTTTCCTTACCCCCAACACATGCTAGGGCCCATGTAATCGGAAAACAATGAACCTGTCAGTATATTTTTCGAGTCTTTGAAACTCAGTAAACACACACAGAAACAGTTTAAGCATACTCCATGGATTCAAAAAACTCTATGGAGATGTTGTAAGGCAAGGCAGCAGTGCTAACTATTTAGCTACCACACTGGACACTTTTTTAGGTGACACACTACACATTTTAGGATAAGGAAGAACCTATACATTTCTGAATCATGTGGTGGTGACCATATTAGCACTGTTTCCTTGCAGCGCTGGAGTCCTAGGTTCGAGTCCTACAACATCTGCAAGGAGTTTGTATGTTCTCCCTGTGTTAGCATGGGTTCCCTATTAAACTCCAAAGACATACTGATAGGGAATTTAGATTGTGAGCCCTACAGTGTTGACAATATCTGTAAAGCGCCGTGGAATATGATGGTGCTAGTTTAGTGAACCTATCATAGAATATTATTGTAATTTCCTGACATGATATCATAGTGAATGCCTGCAGGTAATATTTCACATAACAATACAGTAATCTGAGCAATGTTAGTGCTTTCATTGTCCTGGACTATAGTAGACATCTTCTTATCATGATGTACATAAAATCTAGCTGCACTCATAAAAACTGTGGAAAGGTCATAAAATAGAAGAATAGAAGTCTTCTAATTCTTTGTAACTCACTGAAATCTATTTTATCAGCACTCATAAAACAGTGGAAAGGTCATGTCTGATGGTTGCACAATGTATTGTCAATATTTTTACTAGATAATTCTTATTTGCCTTTTGATGTCTATTTGTGATCTATTGTTAGTTTTGTTTGTTTCCATATTATAAAAATATTTTTAAGTTTATAAGTTAAATACCATTGTTTATTGTTATTAATTCTATATTCATATTCTGAGAATAGTATAGTGGAAGAAATATGTACATAAATTTAGCGGCATGATATTTTTCATTGACTCTTGTCAGAGCAGTTAATTGTTCTCATTATTTAGAAAACAATGAAAACTTTTTTTTTCATCGGCTCCCAGGTCTCATGCACATGGCTATATTCACATCCATGTTGTACAGATTATTAAAAGAATATTTTGGTTATATCACGTTATCACCTGGATAGAGTATAATTGCTTGAATTGTGCTATTCATGACTGCAATTAGAAACTGTATGCAGTTCTTCAGGATCACTATTGCTTTCTCTATATCCTTACTGTACGAAGCCCCCAGTATGGATGCTGATGATCTGCTGGTAATCAAGCAGTCCCTGATATCTTATTCCAGTGTGAATCCATAAGAACTTGTGTTATTGCATCAAACTAGTCCAAAGATTATAGATAAAAACTACCAAATGTGACTTTTAGTCTTCTTGAGCTTGCAGCCAAGCTAATTTAGAAAGCAAAAGACTGGTACAGAAAAACAGGAATGCGCCTATAAACACATACAAAGGTAAAGAAACAGATGGGAAGAGTTAAAAGTCTGAGAATACAGAGTTGTCATATGACTCTTTTAAGCCATACTATATCTCTATTTGCCATGAAAGTATTTTCTCATTTATTCTCTTTGGTAAACTCTCCCTTAAAACATTACTTTTTGCAATGAATACTCTGGTTCATAGAACTACCATATAGCAGCCCATGGAGTGCCTATAGATCTGTATTATGGACCTGTAGGTATTCTCTATAAATTCCCTGTACTTTTGCCCCTAGTCCAGAGGCGTAGCTAGAGGGGCTGCCCCAGGCCCACTGACTCTGTGGGGCCCACCCCGGGGTCGCCATTAATACATGCTTTACTATTTACTAGATCGGTGTCTGCATCCTGCAAAAAACTGTCTTGTAAACCGCAAGCCACTTCAGACCTGCAGTTTACAAGATGCTAACACCGCAGACAGTGGACATCTGCTTCTCAGCACAGGCGGGAGTGAAGACGTCACAGCTTCGCGCCTCCTGCTCCAAGAGGCAGACGTACTATGCGTGGATAGGGAGGAAGCAGCGGCTCCATTCATCAAAGGATTGTAAGTAGGTGAATATAACTTTCTTCCTTTTTTTTTTTAGCGCAGTTGTGGGTAATTTAATAGTATAAGAGGTCGTTAGGAGGGGGAATTAAAACTATAAGGGAGGATTCATTAGGGAGAATTAGGACAATGGGGGTCATTTATATAAGGGCTATTTGGGGACATTATGAATAAAAGGGGGGAGGTTATTTATATAAGGGGTAATTAGGGGGTATCATTTATATAAGGGGTCATTAGGGGGCATTATGCATATAAGGGGGTGGTCATTTATATAAAGGGTCATTATGGGTGCAGTATTTATGTCAGGGGGAATCAGGGGCATAATATAAGGGGGCAATTAATTTAAGGTGGCACTTGGGCTTTATTACTGCTAAGGACCCATGTAGCGTCCCATAGATATAAGCTGTGCAGGAAAAACCACTACAGTAATGCATTGCGGTTTTTCCTGCAGTGCTTTTCACAGGACTTTCTGCTTCTATTATACCTATAGGGAACTGCCAGTGTTTCCATAGGTATAATTGACATGCTGCGCTATCCAAAACCACAACAGTTATGGAAATCGCAGTGTGTCCGCTGCACGTATATTTAATGTTGGGATGGGATTTGCAAGAATCCCATCCACTTTG
Source organism: Leptodactylus fallax (assembly GCA_947044405.1). Taxonomy (NCBI): domain Eukaryota; kingdom Metazoa; phylum Chordata; class Amphibia; order Anura; family Leptodactylidae; genus Leptodactylus; species Leptodactylus fallax. Next base: position 3,093,993 of record CAMRHE010000166.1, read on the forward strand.
CAGAAACTGTAAAATGCAGAGTTTATATCACACGCTGTTTGTTTATAGTGACCATGTGATGTAATTACAGTCTTGTCACATAGACGTGTATAGGACGCGGCTATAGTTACATTACATGGCCACTATGAGATATGAGACACTATGCAAACAGAGAAGGGGTCACGGCGCTTACACAGGTACTACGGTTCATTCAAACAGCTGATCCTGGGGGTCCTGGATATTGGAACCCTACTAATTTTTTTTTACCTTTTTTAATTAGGAAGTACCTGGGGCATTATTAATAAGGGGCAGTATTTAAAGGCGGTACACAGGGAAGTTATTAATTTAAAGATGCACTTGGGGGTATTATTCATTATGGGGAGTTATATTATATATTTTATAATTGGCGGTAGCAGCAGGAGAGGTGTGCAGGTGAGGACAATGTGGGTTAGGTTCCTGGAAAAGTAAGGAGACAAAGATGTCTGTGCTGCAAACTTTACAGAGACTGGAATAAATGGTCATGGTGGTCCAGATGGAAGAGATGGGAAATGGGAACAATTAGTCAGAGATGTCGCCGGTAAGTCACTAAATGTTACTGCCCTGTATTCACCTAAATGGTCTGAAGAGCCCTGTGTAGAGCCGATATCTACCACTATACAGTCACCATATAGTGATAATATTGGTATACCTAAGTTGAGGGCCCACTTGACATGTTCACCTCCCCTGTGCTGAACCCCTAGCTATGCCCCTGCCCTAGCCATATGGTATACTACAGTGTTTCTCAACTTGTGGTACATGTACCACAAGGTGTATGCTTTACAGGTTCAGTGGAGTATGCAGCAGGTGATCAGATGCTGTAGGTATGTAGGCTTTAGTTCTGGTGGTCACTGCAGATGCAGGGACCTGCCAGCATAGCGCTAAACTGCACAGTGCTTTTTAAAGTTGTTTAAATTTTATCAATGTAAATGCATAGTTCAGGTGAATGTTAGAAGCTTACATCTTATGAGAGAAAACTGCTTCTATCTGCTATTATCAGCTTCTCTCCTGCCTGGCAAACTGCTCAATTCAGTGGGAAGAAGGGTAGAACTCAAACATAGATAAGATACAGGTCTATGGGGAGGGTGAAGGTGGAACCCAATAAGGAAGAAACAAGCACAGACACAAGCTTGCTACAGGAAATAGCAAAATGACGTTCTTTTATATCACTTTTTATAGCAGGTATAATAGAACTAAATAATATAGATATGAATAAAGCTCTGGAAAGAGAGCTATCTTGCTGTAATATCATCCAGGATGCCTTTCTTTCTGCTTCTCATTCACTCCTCTTTCTGTTCCCCCTCCCGTCTCCATACAGCCTGTCTTCAGTAAAGATGGGTTTCTCACTGAACTGAGCAATTTATCAGTGAGGAGAGATGTTGATAACAGGAGATAGGAGCACTTTTATATGATCTATTGCAATGTAATATATTATTAAATATAAATGATATATATACATTCTCATTTTAAATAATAGTAAACGTAAAGAAAATTACATAGGGATCCTCCATTTATTTAAAGTTAATAGTAATTATTTCTTAATTAAAGAGAACATTTTACGACCTCTAACAAGTTCAGCATTTTACATCATTTAATAGCTGCTGCTTCACTAATTCTGGCACAGTTGGAATTTTTTCTCTAGCCCCCTCCTTTCCTGAGCAATAAATGCTGTTATTTTTGGTGCCTGATAAGCTATTTAAGCTCTGTACTATCAGGAGGGCAGTGTCAGGCAGGAGCAGACAAGGGGTGTGATTCTGAGCCTCTGATTGGAGCTCTGAATCACACCCCTCGCCTGACAACTGCCCTTCTGACATTACAGAGCTTAAATAACATATCAAGCACAAAAACTAACTGCACTTGTTGCTCAGGGATGGTGGGGGCCAAAGGAAAAATTTCAACTGTGCTAGAATCAGTGGTGAATAATGGAGCTAGTGGCTCAAGCAGTAGAGTGGCTGCAATATATACATCATTGTTTGGTGTGATCCTGGGTTAAAATTACACCTAATTAAAAAAAAAAATACATAAAATAAAAATTGCTGGATTTCACAGAAATTGCCTTATTAGTATTTACTGCACTGAGCTGCTGTCATACTGCATTGTAAACTAATGAGCCGTCATCCAGGTGAAAGTGAACATTGATTGGGTGACCGGGTGAGGGGGCCTCAAAATGGGAGACTCTCAGGAAAACCAGGTAAGTTCACATGTCTGTACTCAGTAGTTTGCATGGTACTTACTGTTTCTGGTGTCTTTACCATGAGACCAGGGGCATTTAGTAATGCATATGTATACTCTGTTTTCCAACAAAAGTATATTGACCATGATGCACAAAGTAATCTTTGTATAATCAACGGAAAAAAACGTACAGTCTGAATAGACATAGGCCTCCAACATGTAACTCTGAGGGATGCCACTGTGTTACTTACTGTACAGGTACAATGGGTACGGAAAGTATTCAGACCCCTTTAAATTTTTCACTCTTTGTTTCATTGCAGCCATTTGCTAAAAGCCAAAAAGTTAATTTTATTTCTCATTAATGTACACTCAGCACTCCATCTTGACAGAAAAAAGTGTATGACAAAAGGAGCGTTTCCGACACACATGCCAAATATATGCCAAAAACAAGAGGTGAACAAAAACTGTATGCTCCAAGATAAGTACTTTTTGCTGTAGATCATAGATATTAGGGTACTTATAGTAACTAAGAAAGGGTGAGAACCATAGAATATATAAATTCAGAACATCACCTAGTAGGTATGGGACACAGAAGCAGAGACAGACTCTTGCTAGGTAGCTGTATCTAAAGGTAATTTCTGGTCTTTACAACTCCACAAGATCTACTGTAGCATATCCCAGTTTTAGCAAGTAAATGTTGTCAGGAAGATGTGAATATATGAGGTGCCCTTAAAACAAAATTGTGAGACACTATATGGGGTCCTGGTTCCAATTATGGAAGAGTGGAAACATATCTCTTAAATGTCGGAATCATTTTCAGTATTTAATTATTCTTTATTTATGGAGAGGTAAGGTCTTCTACAGCTATGGAAATTGGAGTTTAAACAGCTGTTTGTGATTTTTTTCTGCTTTTCTGTATTATTTCATAGAACAGAGTAAGTTGCAAATCTGTATAGTTTCTATTAAACACTTCATGTACTAGTAAGTAATTCCCACTACGTGCCTAAGTCTAATGGCTGCAATATGTACATTTAAAGTGATCACACTTCTAATAAATTAAACAGTGTTTGTAGCAGTTAATAAAATTATGATTATCAAAAAAAATGTTCTGCAAAAATATCAGCCATATAAACTTAAAATGTACAAGTACCTGTTATTTAATGACTTTTCAGGTTAAGCTGTTCTGTATGAGGAGTAACACTATTTTTTGTCAGTATTATATGGTCTATATCTGGAGTTTGTAGTTCTTTTTAAGCTGGTGGGTGGGGACTACCTGTCATACACTGCACACAGTACATAGAATAGGAAATTATAACTGTCCCAGAACAATGCATGACATATATAGAGACACACTGACCTGCATTGATGTGAGTAAAGTGCTTTGATTGTGATAGAAAGATCCTATGTAGTTCCAGCATCAGACTTTCCTGCTTTCCTACTTTATCTCCTGCACTTTCTGTTCACCCCTTCCCCCTCTCCTATACATAGAGTTCCATAAACATGGTTAATAAGAGTTGAGGTGAACAAACTTTACAAAATGCGCTTAACCATTATTTGACCAATTCAGACCCAAGAGTAATTTCATTTTAAATAAATTTGTTCTGATACTAAAATTACCATTTTCCAGTTTATGTACATAGGCATGTTTCAATTAAGGACCTGATGGAGGGCAAAAAAAGACATGTAGAGTGTAATATAGTATAGACAGAGAAGCAGGGCTAAGGGGGTGGAGAACGGAGGAGTAGGGATAAGGAATGGAAGGAGAAGAAAATCTACTAATAAGACAAATAGATGAGGGAAGAAAACTTAATGAAGTAATTATTATTTGGAATTTCAACTACCCAGATACAATGGGTAGTTTAAACAATCAGTTTAATTAAACACAGTTGGACTCCAATGAAGGAGTAGAACCATCTCAAGGAGGATCAGAAGGAAATGGACAGCATTTGAGTTAAATATGAGTGTCACAGCAAAGGGTCTGAATACTTATGACCATGTGATATTTCAATTTTTCTTTTTTAATAAATTTGCAAAACTACATTTCTGTTTTTTTTTCTGTCAAGATGGGGTGCTGAGTGTAAATTAATGAGAAATAAAATGAACTTTTTTGCTTTTAGCAAATGGCTGCAATGAAACAAAGAGTGAAAAATTTAGAGGGGTCTGAATACTTTCCGTACCCACTGTATAAAATTGGAAAGCAGAAACATGCAAGTGGATCAGAGGTTACAGGTTTTATGCGGTAGTAAAAGACAATTACCTCTCACAGCTAGGGCAGGATCCAACGAGAGGAAATAGACATAATTTTGACAAGCAGACCTGACAGATTTTCAAAAGCAGAGGTCTGTCATCTAGGTTACCGTGACCACAACATAATAAGTTTTAATGCATATTTCATCTAGAATGGCTACAAAAACACTCAGGAACTGAGCCGTCACCATAGCCGCTGGGTCTTTTCTATATTATACAGTGCAGACCCAGTGGCAAAGCTTGCGATTAGATATGGGTGAACCTCACGAGATTCATTTAGTGAATATTCATTAGGTTTAGTTCAGTACTCATTTGGATAGAATGGGAACTGCTATTATGGTCTCATCAGACCCCATAGTATATCAACTGGAGACCTAGGTGAGGTGAAGAAAAATAACAAAAACTTATACTCACCTTGACATACCTTTCCTGAGCATCTCTGCAGCTTCTGGCAGTCCCCAGTGTCTTCTTCTGGCCTCCCGCCGTCACGCACCGCGGAGTCACCGCTAATTGTGCCAACACAGAGAATACAATTAACATGTAATTTTGGCTGCACAATGAGTGCCATAAAAATGAAGCCCTTAAGAAAGTTACTCAAAAGTTTTTCTCTATCACCATTTTTCTAGCTTCTTTCTATCTTATGAAGTGCAATTTGGCCCATGTGATGATTCTGCTTAAGTGTGGCTATAACTCAGCTGTATTTTGGTCTCTGGGTAGTGTATTTCTCTCTAGTTCCATTTATCCATACTGTGCGCAGCTATGAGCCTAGGTGTATATTGGCAGTAGTGGCCGGGCTGGAACAATAGGCCTCCATTGAATTCATACACAGTCCTGGCTGATCAAACAAACATGCATTGTCCAGCTGCACTGGTTAACCAGATATGGCTGATAACATTGTATCAGGTCATTTGGTCTCATCTACATACAAAAGATCTGGACTTGAGGGGATTATTCTATGAGACCAGCTGCCGCCGGTGACCTCATTCTGGGAGGTGGCATAAAGGGTTTAAAAGATGAGGTAAGAGGTCTGTGGGAGAGATCATGCTATGAAGACTGTGCTGAGATTATGCTAAGGAGATTATGCTACAGAGTTGTTAAAGACAGACCATGAGGAGATTTTTGTGATGAGACTATTGGACTAATGCTGAGAGACTGTGAAGAGCATGCAGGCGGGATTATTGTACTGTGATGCCACATGCTAGGAGTTAATGCCACATGCTAGGAGTTAATGCCACATGCCAAGAAGCCTCCACTGGTGACTCACACATGCCATGTGTGAGTGTTGGACTATAGAACCACATCAAGGACATGTGTGGTAAAGTAACTATTTCACCTTTTATCCCTTTTATTTTATTTGTACTGTATCTTGTAACTAGTAACTGTTAATGCTTGCATATATCTGCATATCTGTTCTGATCTGTATATGTTAGATGTTAATACGGACCCATTTAGGGGTTAATAAACATATAAAATTTAGAAAGCTTGTCTTGTATTTATCTGGTGAACCCAGCACTCACTGGTGGTGAGTGTGGTTTTTATATGAAAGAGGACTCAGGGTGTGGCCAAAGCGGTTTGGCGCACGGAGGATCTTTCACATTGGTGGCAGCGGTGGGATGGATACAAAGCCTGGCCACTACTGCCAAGATGCACCTAGGCTTATAGCTGCGCACAGTATGAATGAGTGCAAGCAAGAAGGGAGATCCTATACCCAGAGACCAAAATACATCTGAGTTATAGCCACACTTAAGCAGAATCATCACAGCCCACAAAGATGAATCCCTTACACGTCTCTTTGAATGGAAAAAATTTAAAAGTTAGAGCTTTTGGAAGGCAGGAGTAAAAAAATGAAAAATCAAAAAATGACTGTGGGGAAGGGGTCAATTACATAAACCGGAAAAATATCAACAAAAGGAAGGGAACACAAAGTGAATGGGACATTTTCAAAAGCATTATAAGATCTGAGAAAAATATATACCTTACAGGAATAAAGATGTTAAAAAGAGTAGAAAATGAAAGTGGCTAATAATAGGTAGTAATGTGGCATTAAAAAATTATAAAGAGAAAATAAATGATATATAAGACAAAAAAAGCAGCAAAGATCGAGGTAATGAGAATAATTGGGAAGAAAAGTAAAAAGATATTTTTCAACTACATAAAAATTAAGCAACTAAAAACTGAAAAACAATCATAATCTGAGTTTAATGGTGGAGGAGGATTAAGAAAAGGCAGATCTATTAAATGCTTTCTGAAGTCGGGTATTTAAATATATTTATATAAATATGTATTATACAGGGGAGTCCCAGCAGTAATGCTCTTTGATTGTGGCCCCTAAAGTAAAAAAAAAAAAAGTGCCCTACCTTAGCTGCCCCTGCTGTCTCCTCTCATTCTTCTTCTGGTACAGCTCCCACGCAAGAGCCATTTGGATGTCATGACAGCTGGGATCCTTGTGAAGGCTCTCAGTCCTGTCTTTACTATATGCCTATTGTGGCTTACCTGTGGCAGGCCTCAATAGATATATAGCGATATGCACATAGATTGCAATATAGTAGCATTGCAGTCTGAGTAGTATCACCCCCTCTTTCCCTAGATCTTAAATAATCTCCACGCCAGACAATGCCTGGTCTACAAAAATATTTTTTCCGATAGAGCGAATGCCACACGTATTAACTTACAAAACAATAAAAATAGACAGATTTAGCCTGGATAATAGGGTGCATTATACTGTGTGGGGGCCAGTAAAAGGGACTTTATACCTTGTTACAGTGCCTTGCGAAAGTATTCGGCCCCCTTGAACTTTTCAACCTTTTGCCACATTTCAGGCTTCAAACATAAGGATATAAAATTTTAATTTTTTGGTGAAGAATCAACAACAAGTGGGACACAATCGTGAAGTGGAACGAAATTTATTGGATATTTTAAACTTTTGTAAAAAATAAAAAACTGAAAATTGGTATGTGCCAAATTATTCGGCCCCCTTAAGTTAATACTTTGTAGAGCCACCTTTTGCTTCGATTACAGCTGCAAGTCGCTTGGGGTATGTCTCTATCAGTTTTGCACATTGAGAGACTGAAATTCTTGCCCATTCTTCCTTGGAAAACAGCTCGAGCTCAGTGAGGTTGGATGGAGAGCGTTTGTGAACAGCAGTTTTCAGCTCTTTCCACAGATTCTCGATTGGATTCAGGTCTGGACTTTGACTTGGCCATTCTAACACCTGGATATGTTTATTTGTGAACCATTCCATTGTAGATTTTGCTTTATGTTTGGGATCATTGTCTTGTTGGAAGATAAATCTCCGTCCCAGTCTCAGGTCTTTTGCAGACTCCAACAGGTTTTCTTCCAGAATGGTCCTGTATTTGGCTCCATCCATCTTCCCATCAATTTTAACCATCTTCCCTGTCCCTGCTGAAGAAAAGCAGGCCCAAACCATGATGCTGCCACCACCATGTTTGACAGTGGGGATAGTGTGTTCAGGGTGATGAGCTGTGTTGCTTTTACGCCAAATATATCGTTTTGCATTGTGGCCAAAAAGTTGGATTTTGGTTTCATCTGACCAGAGCACCTTCTTCCACATGTTTGGTGTGTCTCCCAGGTGACTTGTGGCAAACTTTAAACGAGACTTTTTATGGATATCTTTGAGAAATGGCTTTCTTCTTGCCACTCTTCCATAAAGGCCAGATTTGTGCAGTGTACGACTGATTGTTGTCCTATGGACAGACTCTCCCACCTCAGCTGTAGCTCTCTGCAGTTCAACCAGAGTGATCATGGGCCTCTTGGCTGCATCTCTGATCAGTCTTCTGCTTGTTTGAGATGAAAGTTTAGAGGGACGGCCGGGTCTTGGTAGATTTGCAGTGGTCTGATACTCCTTCCATTTCAATATGATCGCTTGCACAGTGCTCCTTGGGATGTTTAAAGTTTGGGAAATCTTTTTGTATCCAAATCTGGCTTTAAACTTCTCCACAACAGTATCACGGACCTGCCTGGTGTGTTCCTTGGTCTTCATGATGCTCTCTGCACTTTAAACAGAACCCTGAGGCTATCATAGAGCAGGTGCATTTATACGGAGACTTGATTACACACAGGTGGATTATATTTATCATCATCAGTCATTTAGGACAACAATGGATCATTCAGAGATCCTCACTGAACTTCTGGAGTGAGTTTGCTGCACTGAAAGTAAAGGGGCCGAATAATATTGCACGCCGCACTTTTCAGTTTTTTATTTTTTACAAAAGTTTAAAATAACCAATAAATTTCATTCCACTTCACAATTGTGTCCCACTTGTTGTTGATTCTTCACCAAAAAAATTAAAATTTTATATCTTTATGTTTGAAGCCTTAAATGTGGCAAAAGGTTGAAAAGTTCAAGGGGGCCGAATACTTTCGCAAGGCACTGTATAGGCAGCAAAGGGCTGATCAGTGGGCAAAGCTCAGTGGCTTTCTACTGTGGAGAGTTGGAGGAGTGAAGCTGGAAGAATAAAGAGGATTCTGAGGCAGAAGTCCACCTCAATTTCTCCTCGTTTTCTGCCATCTGAACAGGCCCATACTCTTCCCTGACTCCCAGAGTATAATAGGTGTAGGCCAAGGTGCTCTGGCGTCTGTGACGTCATGCATCCAAGGTCACCGCTGAGGCCTGTGACATGGGCACACTTAACATCATGACGGCTCTGGCGCTCTTCTGTCACACACCCTGAGGAGGGAAACACAGATTGTCAGATGCCGTGAGGATGCCCAAAAGAAGTGAAGAAAGATGAGTATAAATGTTTTATGTTTTTTACAACTCCCTTGGGCCTCCACCTATAGTACACTGGGATCTGAAGAGTCCGGTTTCCATGTCCAGTTTTATCAAAGCAAGTTCAGGCAGAACTGGACCGGAGGATCACTTTGTCCGTACACTCAGAGGTTCACCCATCCTTAGTCCTTAGACTCTACAATCAGGCGCTTTTCTATCTTCTTTTGGCTGAAGGCAGCTTGCTTTTCCTTGTCTCAGGGCTTTAGTTCAGGTGGTTCGGGACCAAGATTCTTTTCTAGTCAAAGAAGTTTGGTACAAACCACAGCTTAAATTGGCTTAGAACATAGTGCATGGCACTATTAGGGCTCCTAGGAACCTATCTATCCAATTTCTAGCTCTCTAAGGCAAACACAGCTGAAGTTAAGTCAAAGTGAAAGTGACATGTATGGTTATGGAAAAACTGATGGTAAGCAGTGGATACAAACTCTGAGTTTAACCATACACTGTGCTGCAGCTCTCTTATACACATTTTAACATTTTAAAAAAATTAGCCTGTTTTGATGACTTGTAAGTGCTTCAGACTCGTTATTTGGGAGACAAATTTGTGTCTGAGTCTAGTTGAAAAGTGATGAAGAATTGGCTTCAAAAAAAAAAAAAAAAAAGCCACCAGCAGATGAGAAATCATTTTTTTTTTTTTTTTTTTTTAAGCCCAACACTGTGGCAGCAACAGTGTGGTATAGTGGAATCTTATGGACCAGGCCACAAGACATTTCTGGCTGAGTATTGGTAGCTGGGAAACATGTGTGGCAGTGGGCATAATATGATATGATAATATGATGGACCAGGCTGCAGGGCATGTCTAGCTGAGTGCTGGCAGTGGTGATCGCTGTGGAAACATGAGTGTGTGGCAGTACAGTATGGAATGATATGATGGACCAGACTGGAGGACATGTCTGGCTGAGTGGTGGTAGCTTTGGCAACATGAGCTTCACTGTGGCATGGAATAATATGATGGACCAGGCTGCAGGACATCTCTGGCTCAGCGGTATAGCAGTTGCTGGTAGCTGTAATATCATGAGTGTCAGTACAGCATGGTGAAAATTAAAAGACTTTATTGCAGAACAAACTTGGACAAAATTAGATTATTGTCAATGAAAGGGTTAACTGTCCTTTGTATTAATGCAGGCTGCTGCAGTTAGGCCCACATAGAACAAATATTGTCCCTTACTTCATTCTATAATTTATTTATAATATTTTATAATAATTTTATCTATTCATCTATAATTTCTATCACTAATCTTCCTGTAATTGATTAAATCTGACTAAACTCTCCTATTAGGTTAAGGCCCCACATAGCATGCCTCAGCAAAAATGTGCTGCGGGAAAAACCGTGGAGGCGACGCATTGCAATTTTTTTCTGCAGTGATTTTCACAGAAAGTCTGCAGAAGTTTCCTCTGCGGACTTTCTATTTCAGTTATACCTATTGGGGAACTGCCGGTATTTCCATAGGTATAATTGACATGCTGCGATTTCCAAAACCGCATTGGATTTTTCCACAAAGTGGGGATGAGATTCACTAGAATCCCATCCACTTTGCAGTGACTGTAAAGCGCTGCAGTTTTTTTTTTTTTGCGGCATTTCCCTCTGTGTTTACACCATGAGGGCCCCGGCCTAACTCCATTGCAATTTGTAAGCTTTGCAGCACTCCGTGCTCTGTATCATGCAATCCTGTCCTATATCCACCATCACTGCAATGCTTCAATTTCAAGCCCAAAGCACCTTATATAGTGTATATGGCATCCACACTGTCAGATGTTTACTTACCTCTGACTATTGGCTGAGAGGCTGTCAGCTGATGTCAGGTGGAAGCAGAATGTCACAGTGACTCAAAAGACACGTGTCTCTTCTGTATTTTTTCTATGCAATACATCTGGAAGTTACCATTTTAGTTCATCCAAGATGAATCTGCTTTTGTTCAGTTTCATTAAAAAACAAACAATTTGGAATATTCGGGTGAAACCCAGTTCGTGACAAATTGGTTTGTCCATCTCTAATTACAAACATAATATAACCAGTTTAGCTGTGTTCACTAGGATGCTGCTATTGAGTCATTGGGTGTACTTGGTTTTCACACATGGATTTTCCATTTTGGCTTTGTTAAATAAACAATGAAACGGTGGAATCTATTATGCGTTGTTATTCATTTGAGGTTATATTTAGCTAATTCTAAGACCTTCTAATGAACAGATGTTTTTTTTTTAATTAATAGCCCTAATTAATAGTTCCAATGTGTAAAAGCATAGAATTTAACGAAGGTGTACTTTGTTTTTCTCATGACTGTAGATGATTTGAACCTATGGATAGTAGAAAAGAGATATTGATAATCTTGAAGGATGGTTAGAAAGAACTTTTTAGTATCAAGTCTGTAGCTGGTTATTCATTTGTAGGAATGCTGGATCATCACATTACAGAGTTCCATGCAATTTATTTTTAGGCCAAAATATTACTGCAGATTGTTCACTGCGCTGACTAGAAACAATGGGACAAACAGTATACTTTTTTATTTATTGATTTATTTTTTTAAGTTTTTATTACTGAGACCAAAGAACAAAAACATAAAGCAAAAAACATCTCATAAACAAAACTAAGGTTGTATCGTGTGCTTGTGCAACATGATCACTAGAGGTGTGGCTATTAAAACACAAAATGTTATTATCAGCAGGAATTGGATAAGTGACTCTCAAGCCATACTCATGGCAAATACTTGATGCATGGTACTGATAGGGTGATGTCTGTCCTGGGGAAAATATGAGAACAGCACAAAATCCCGCTTGGGCTATAAATAATGCCTCATCAAGTTTCCCACTAAGATTCCCCAAGTGCCACACTAAACATCATGTTCCTTTCCAAGACAATAAATCTGTCGTCATGACAAAGTTTAGGTTCTTCTCCAAAATCAGGACTATAACATTAGTTGACACAACTGTTGCAGTACACAGGCAAGGAACTAAATAAACTATGTTAAGTGGCATACTGAGGTTTGATAAGCTCCAGCTTAGGTATCAGAATTTTACTTTATTTTGCATATCATATAAAACAATTGGCATGAAAATGTGCAACCTTATCCAAAATGCCGTTATATCAAAGAGAAGGGTTAACAATGATAGAAAGTTATCTTTCCAAAGCATTTGGCAAATCAGTCTGGAACTATTTTCAGCACTGGGGCAAAAATCTTATTTTATGTCCTTGGTTAACTATTGGAATGAAGGTCCATGGGGGCTGTTGTTCATGTGCATTGTATATATGTCATTACAAAGCATTTATTTGAATTCAGCATTACTATATGTTATAAAATAAAGCAGAAGCTGCACATGTACAGACTGTGTGCATATTCTGAGGCAAAAAGGTTTCCTTTATCTTTTATCCTTTTAATATAAACTAATATAGCAACACAGAATCACTGCCAATAACAATTATGAAGCTGTTGGTACTTTATGTTTAACTGTATGATGCCTACATATAGCTCAGCAGTACTTTTACGGCAGGGCCCCACGTTGTGAACACACAGCGTTTTGGCTGCAACAGGAACGCCGCGGCAAAAAACACTGCGTTTTACAGTACCTGCAAAGAGAATGGGATTCTGGCTAATCCCATCCACACATTGCAGAAAACAAATCTGCAGCGGTAAAGTTGCATTTTCAAAAACGCCAGCTTTTTTGAAAATCGTAGCATGTCAATTATACCTGCGGAAACGTATAATAGGTATAGGCATGATAGAAGTAGAAAATCTACAGAAGAAAACTCTACGGACTTTCTGTGAAAAACGTTGTGGAAAAAAATGTGATGCTTTTCCTCCACGTTTTTTTCTGCAGCATTTTTTTTTTTTTGCTGCACTTTGCTATGTGTGGCCTTAGCCTTAAGCAGTAAAGCCTCCATGACCTGTCATGAAATGTGCCACGATTTAAAAATTGAAAACAAAAGTTATATGAAATTGGTTGGCATACAAAGGCTCAGTATAGGCTCTTTCATTTCTGTGGCTACCATATTACAGTTCTATCCAAAATACAGATGTAGCATGAGACAATTTTACACCATGCTATTGTACTGAAATATTGCTCTACTTAGCTTGCCACCCTAATAGGTTATTAGAACAGCACATTATACAAATAGTATAACATGCCATAACATAATACTCAAAAAAAGTAGCACACCGTCTGTCAATTTGGTGCAGAACATCTATATATTGCTAGTTAAGAATGATTAATGAATATTTATACGGGTTATCCAGTTTCAGCAAATAAATGTCATTGAAAAGTGGTACAATATTCTTTCTATATCAATTTCTCAAGATTCTCTAAATTTCTACTTGCTGTCATTCATTCTGCTTACTTCCAGTGGATAAAAATCAGTCCATGATTATGTAATGAACACATAGGTGCACAGATGTTTGGTAACTAGCTGTTCCCCTGTCTTTCCATCACATGACCATGGACTGTATATCACGTGACTATGGTCTAATTTTTATCCACGGAAAGTAAGCGGAATGAATGACAGTAAGCAGAGATCTAGAAATAAAAAATTTCCATAACAAGAAAAAACTGAAATCTTACCAAGGATCGAGTAAAAGATCAATGTATTGTGTCTGTGAGTGACACAACATACATTACCTACACCCAGAACAGTGCATTACTGGAACAATGTACATTTCTAGTGCAGTTTGAAAACCTTGCAATCACTTTAGGGCCGGGGCCCCACGTGGCGTAAACACCGTCGTTTGGTAGCGGCATTTTACAGTCCCTGCAAAGTGGATGGGAATCTAGCAAATCCCATGCACACATTGCAGAAAAATATGTGCAGTGGAAATGCTGCGATTTCGCAGCATGTCTCTTATACCTATGGAGAATCCGGCGGTTTCCCATGGGGCCTTAACCTTACGCTAGGTTCACCCTGTCTGCTTAAAAAGCTATTACACACGGGACTATAATGGGGTCCGCCAGGTTTCCAACGATTTTTATACTGAAACCAGCAAAAAGAAAAGTTCAATTTTGGGCGGATTCAGCGGTGGAGTCTCCGGAGACTCCAATGCTAGTGTGAATCCAGCCTTACTGTCAATTCTTGACTCGTATATATCCATGTAATCTATTGCATGACATAGGATACAGGAATATCACCACTCCGCCCTTTTGTCAAGAGTGTATGCATAGTAGTCCCAATAGTCCTTACAAATTTTCTAGATTGTAGCATTTGGTATGTTTAAAAAGGCATGCAATATTATCTATCTCTTGCCTTTAGTATCATTTCTCAATAAAAGATTTCCAGTTTGTGATGAATTGCTTTCTACTTCTTTCTTTTTTACATTCAGTATCTATGCAGTCTATGAATGTCATATTAAGAGCATGTGGAGTTAGGCACCCCCTTAACTCCTGGTGGCTGTTTTACACAGCAGGGACCCAGCAGTGATGTCCATGATTAGAGACTGCTCCGATCATAATAATTAACCCCTCTACTGCAATGGCTAGGTGGAGCCACAGGATCTGAGTGGTTACTTTCACTTTTAGTTGTAGGCCAGTTGCAGACGACCTAGCTGCAACTGGCCGGCCGTGAATTAAAGGCACGGGCAGCACACGGGGGACATATTAAATGCATAGGGGCCACGGAAGCACAGGCCGCAAACTAGGACAGGAATAGAACCTGTTCTATATTTTGCAGCCCGGACTGTTGGCCCACACACACGGGACTGTGAAATTCACGGTCGTGTGCACGGGCCCATAGAAAAGAATGGGTCAGTGTTCCACTGATCATGGCCACGGTCGTCTGCAAGGAGCCTTAGTTTCAGCAATGGAATGGCTCTCCCATTGCCAGATTTTACAAGCCATACTGTTTCCATGATAGTTAGGTCTGCCAGTGCAATATAGATATGACTGTAATAGTCTATGCTATAAGTGATCCAATGATGGCTTATACCATAAGCCCCATAATTTGTTATTTTTTTTAAATATTTAAAAAAAACAAAAAAATTCGACCCAGATATTCGAAAAATTATGAAACCAAACAAATGGAGATTCGCCTTGGGTGAACAGTAATGAGTATAATAGTTGGTGGCTCAGGGGAAGTGTAAAAAATAAAAAAAACATTCATACTCACCCAGGGGTGAACCTAGCCTCTTTACTGCCTGAGGCGGACTAAAGAAAGACGCCGCCCCCTGCCCCCAAAAAAATGTAAAAAATAAATTGAGTTTACATGCTACTAGCTTAACATGCTGCTATTGTTGCACAATAAACATACACAATACAGAAAGTTATAAAATAGTTTTTAAGAATTCTTCTTACTGCATTACTTCAGTATCAGAAATCAACAACACGACATTAACAATGAAAATAACTTAACACATCTTAGGCGGACTAAAGAAAGACGCCGCCCCCCCCCCCCCCCGCCAAAAAATAAATAAAAAAAATAAATTGAGTTTACATGCTACTAGCTTAACATGCTGCTATTGTTGCACAATAAACATACACAATACACAAAGTTATAAAATAGTTTTTAAAAATTCTTCTTACTGCATTACTTCAGTATCAGAAATCAACAACACGGCATTAACAATGAAAATAACTTAACACGTCTTCTGCTTGGTGGATGCACGAACCCATGCGCCCATTCTCTTTAATAGGAGTGCCGCAGATAGCGAAGTACTGTACTTCGGCTATCTTTGGCACTCCCATTGCAGTGAAGGAGAGCCACGTGGGTTCGTCCATCCACTAAGCAACATTCCTATCTATGGCCAGGCTGAATTCCCAGTGGGGGAAAAAAAAAAACAATTTTCAGGCCCAGTGGGGGTCTCAGCAGACAGACCCACATTAATCAGGTATTTATTCTCTATCATTTAGGTGAATACAGTGCAGTAACATTTTGTGACTTACAGCTGACGTCTCTGACTAATCGTTCACATTTCCCTTCTCTTGCCTTCAGGCCGCCATGTCCACTTGTTCCAGCTGTGACTTGTCTCTGTAAAGTTTGCAGCCCAGACATCTTTGGGATCTCAATTTTCCTGGCACCCGACCCAGATTGTCTTCACCTATACAAAGCCCCCATCCTGCTGCTACCCCAATTATAAAATATATCATATAACCCCCATAATGAATAATACACCCAAGTGCATCTTTAAATTAATAATGTCTGTGTGTACCCTGTTTAAATAGTGTCCCTCATCAATGCCCCATAGGTTTCCTAATTAAAAGGTTTTCCAGGTCATTAATAAAATAATCAGTGGGGCTCAGGACCCCCACTGATCAGCTGTTTGAATGATCTGTGGTATCTGTGTAAGTACCGTGACCACTTCTCTGTTTACATAGTGTCATTCATCTCATAGCGGCCATGTAATATAACTGCTGCCTCATCCTATACACGTCCATGTGACAAGACTGTAATTACATCACACGGTCCCTATAAACTGACAGTGCCATGACTCCTTCAAACTGCTGATTGCGAGGGGTCCACTGATCTCTTATTGGTAATCTGTTCTAAGGATAGATCAACAATAAAAATGAGTTGGAAAGTCCCTTTAATAAAGTGCCACCTTAAAGGGGTTGTCTAGGATAACCACTTTTTTAATATGAGGCCGTGGAAGGTGCTCCGGTGCCTCCCAGTTCGGTCCGGTCCTGCTGCTCTGGTGTTTTCTTCCAGCAGAAGTCCTCCAGACTTCCTCCATAAGAAAACACTGGAGTAGCAGGACCGGACCGCACTAGAAGCCATAGGAGCACAAGAGACAGGTGAGTAGGGTTTTTTTTGTTTTTGTTTTTTTTATCACTTTCTCCCGGTCTCATATTAAAAAAGTGGTTATCCTGGACAACCCCTTTAATTAAATTAATTGCCCCCTTATATTATTTCCCTGATTCCCCTTGACATAAATACTGCTCTCCTAATGACTTTTTATATAACTGATGCTCCCTTCTAATCATAATGTCCCCTAATGAACCCTTATATAAATGACCACCCCCTTATGTTCAAAATGTTTACTAATGTCCCCTTATATAATTGATGTCCCCTAATGAACGCTTAAATAAATGACTACCCTAATGCTCCCTAATGGCCCCTTATATAAATAACCCCCCTTGTATTAATAATTCCCCTAATAGCCCTTATATAAATAACACCTCTAAAGTTCATAAAACCCCCTTATGTAAAATGCCCCTTCCTGATGACCCCTTATACTATTAAAATACAACTGCGCTAAAAAAAAAAAAAAGTTATACTCACCTACCTGTGATCCCTTGATGGAGCAAACATCACCTCTTCTTGACCCGCGCATAGGACGTCTGTGTCTCAGCGCAGGAGGCGCGATGACGTCATAGCATTGCCACTTGCGCTGAGAAGTAGACGTCTCCTAAGCCAGCCCAGGACAGGTCCTGCTCAGGCTTTTTTTTTTTTTTTTTTAAAGCGTACTGTCTTGGGCTGGTTTAGGTTAAATAAATAGTGATAGTGCCGCCTGAGGTGGCCACCTCACTTCGCCTCATTAGAGGTGTGCCCCTGTACTCACCTACTCTTATCTCTTTTGGGCCTCCTTTCAGTGTTTGGTGCTTTCCTGGTGACTTCATGTGCCCAAGGGTCATTGCTGAGGCCTGTGAATGGACTCGCCATGCCCATGTGACTGCTGAGACCCAATCACAGGCCTCACCGGAGGCCAAGAGAGAGCACCAGATGCCGCGAGGAGGCACAAAAGAGGTAAGGTGAGTATGAATGTTTTTTTTATTTTTTGCTCCTCCTCTGGGTCTCCACCTATTATACTCTGTCGTCTGAAGAGACCCCAGAGGATAATAATGTCACTTTCACTTTGATATTACTTTGGCTGTTTTACCTTGGAGTGCTAGAAATTTAATAGATAGGTTCCTAGGAGCCTTGACAGTGTTGTATACTAGGTTGTTCATACCGAGTTTTTTCATACTTACATGGTGGTTATATTGATAAAAGGAAAGGTTTTAAACAACAGTTAGGTAGTTGTGGAAACTACTAACTACAACAGGCTTGTTATTTTTGAATAATAAATTGTAGCTATGTGCCTGGTTGAAAAGTGACGAAAAAGTGGCTTTCTAGAAAAAAGACACCAAAAATGATACCTTTATTGGAGCAGACTGCTGCAACATAATTGCATTGGTATTGGAAGAATCAATAGTGTTTTTTATTTTATGATTTCAACAGTGTGGCAAATGGCAACTAAAGAATTTGAAGAACAATTTGTGGTAGACTGTCAGTGTGCCTGGATTGCTGGCCAGTTGGAAAGGGAAGAATTGGCTTTTTTAAAAAACATGCCAAAAATTATTCTGTATGAAAACTGTTACCACAGCAACATAGTGTTGAAGGTGGAGGAGAGACAATTAAAGAATTTCAAGAGGCATTTGAGGCACAGCTGCCTAACCAGCAAGCTAAAAAAAAAAAGCTGAAATATCTTCTGAAATGAAAAGGATTCTCTGATCATGAGAACAGCACTTAGGAGCCAGAAGAGAATCTGGACTGTCCTACCTGTCGTTCTTTTATGGGAGCAAATGCCACAGCAACAAAGCAAGGTGTAGGAGCCACAATTTACAGAATTTAAAGATAAATTTCTAGCACAATGCCAGATGAAAAAGCTTGAATGTTCTCCAAGAGTGACTAAGAGGTAGAAGTCGTTATTCTTCTTCCACCTGTGATTGTCTATGTTTCCTGTAAGATATATATATATATATATATATATATATATATGGAGTGGTATTACTAATGCTGAAGTTGTCCCTGCTGCTGATATATTTTGTGGCCTGGGCTTCCTCACGGGGCTTCAGAAGGCGACACTCTTCCCTCATGAACCTCCAATGGAGGATTTCAAAACAACACATTGTCCCTGAGGTTTGCTGCATGCACTAAGGGTATGTTCACATAGAGTTTTTTGCAGGTTGATTTTGAGGCGGAATCTGCCTCAAAATCTGCCTCAAAAAATGCCGCCCATTTATTTCAGTGGGAGTCAGTAGCAGTTTTTTCCTCTAGTTGTTTTTTCCTCAGCTATGAGGAAAAAAAAAACCAACATGACCTATCTTCTGGCAGATTCCGCCCTGAAAAACCCATTGAAATCAATGGGAGACAGAAAAACACGATGCTTTTTTTGACACGGTTTTTGATGCATTTTTTACATGGTTTTTGCAAAATCCGCATAAAAAAAAAAAAACACAAGCGTTTTTTAAAGGGAGGTTACCAGGTCCATACAGTTAGCTGGAGCAAAAAACCTCGGCAAAAACAGCGATGAAAAACGCGTAAAAAAAATGCAACAAAAACTGCATCATGTAAAAAATCTTGTAAAAAAAACAGGTTCTTAATTCCTGAAGCAGATTTTTTCAGCCTGCAAAAAATTCCATGTGAACATACTCTAATCATTCACCGCCTTCTCCTGCTGAAACAGATTCTCCAGCATGTGCAACCATGCTATGTGCACTTCACCTTATAGACATGAAATGAGGGAGGTGGTTTGGAAGCAATTCCTTGCCCTGGTGAAGTTGGGGGCGGAAAATTATGTGAACACTGCAGTCACAGCAAACTGGTTTTACTGACTATGTGTCTAAAATGAATGAAATCTAACTAAATTGTGCTCTAGACTAAACCTCCTCTCCAGACTAGACTAGACTATAATTCTGTAATACTACTGCAATTTTGGTCTTGTTTTTTCACAAGCAATGTTGCAGTAATTGCTTTGGATCATGTCATGATAAGATGTGTTTCTCGTTTCTCTAAGTTTGCAATATCACAAAATGGCTATTTTCCTTATTGCCCACATACTGTATACTGAATATGACATCAACACTCTAACCTCTCCATCTACTATTCATGATTGGGAGAAGAACAATGGACTTGAAAGGGAGGCATATATTACACAAGAACAGCCCTTTGTACCTGCATATCACTCTTTCATGAAAAAACAAAAGAAGTTCCTCCCTCCTTTAAATTCATTCTAATAGGTGAATATAAATATTTTGGTACATGTAAGGTATATTTGATGTACCACATACAGTATACTCAATCAAGGTTTGAGGATGTTTGTGTTTATCAAGTATATGAAAAGTTCTTTATATTTGGGTAATATAAAGTTGGATTGGGTTTTTTTTTTCTAAGTAAGGAAAATGGATTTTTAGAATGAAGAATATATAATTTATAATAATAATGAAGTGTACATCAATAACTAAGTGTATTAATTTTTGCGAACAAAAATTAACAAATATTAAATTATGAAATATAAAGGGTAAACCCAACTTCATATAAAAAATTGAATTTGGTTAATGATAAATTGAAAGATCAAACTATATGATCAAACAAATATTATTAGTTTTAGGTTTGTACTGACAATGTAGTCACACTAACAACCTGCATGGCAGTGTGTACTTTTGATATGTGTTTAAACACCATAGGAGCAACAAAAATATGAATTTAACATCAGAGGGTACAGAAAAATACTTGAAAGTTATATATGTGGTTACATTAGGGAATACAGAAAACCTTATAAGGCTGAGGCCCCATGTTGCGGAAACGCAGTTTCTTTTGTTGCAGATTTTGTTGCGGTTCTTTAAGCCAAAGCCAACAATGGCTACAAAAGAAATGGGAAATATCTAGGAAGCTCTTATACTTCTCCCTTCTGCTCAATCCACTCCTGGCTTTGGCTCAAAAAAACGCAACAAGATCTGCAACAAAAAAAGGCTGCTTTTCTGCAACATGGGGCCTTAGCCTAAAGGTTATCCTGGGCAGAGTTATTAGGAGAGGTATTAGACTGACTTTGTTAATGCATGCTATAATTATTTTGTTTGTTCATTTGATGAATGGATGGTATCAACTTTTATTCTGCAACCCACATAGTATATTACCACAAACTGCATTGTATTGTCATAGACTGAGTTATTTTGGACTAAGTATATTTCAGAATCAAGTTTGTTTTGAATGTTATCTTCACAAAGTGCAGACTACATCTGTCCAAAGACAAGTATTTCATATAGCATCAGTATAGTGCTTCACTTAATAGATGGTTTTCCATGCCAAAAGTTGCATGATAGGAAGCCCTACTGAGTTGACCCTGCCGTTTGTAGGTGAAAGTGGAATGTGAACATGTTTTGTGACCTCATGCCACAGTTATGGGATGTGAGGCATCGCTTCTACCCATGGGGATTCCAGGAAATGTTTCTTTCAGTACCTCACACCATAACCCAGCAAAATGACCCCCTTGTGACCTGCTATGAGAGTCTATGAGGTGTATCCACATCAAAGGAGGGATTCAATAAAAAAAAAAACTAGAGGTGGAAGTAAACTGGCAAGATTTCCAGCAGTAAACCAACAACATGGTCTTAAAGAAAGTTGTAAAAATCCAGTTACCACAGAAAATGGGCTCTATACGTTCCATGTGCAATCGTGAACACACCTTCATTCCTCTCAAAATAGAGGGGGGAAAGATCTGGATAAACATTTGGTACTGCACAGGAACTGATTCTCAATCTGGTAAAGTGGTGAAATGGTGAAGTGATGTCATTTCCCTGAACCAGAGACATTGTAATCATCAGAGACAATAAGAAGAAGGTTTATACAGATACAAATATTTCAGATTTACTTGCTTGTTTGTCCAACACTCACATATTTTTTTAAATATACTTTAAGAAGCCCAACTACTACCTTATTGGTTTTCTGCTAATAGTAAGAGTGTAAGGGAATTGTCTGTTGAGCAATTTCCTAAACCTAATTGCCTCAACTGTCCTAAAGACAGGGACAATCGGGCAACAAACCCTTCTCTAGATAAGTGTAAACACAAAACGCAGACAAGACAACACAACACAGAAGCAGGGCTGGTTTTAGACAAAGTGGGGCCCTGGGCAAAATTAAAAGCGGGGACCCAAATGCTGATATGCAAACAACACCATCGTCTTGCAGTGGCAACCCCTATAATAACGCCTTCTTTCTGCCAACAAAAAAGTAATAACAAGCCCCATTTTACCACATACAATTCAAATGATCACCTTTGTACCACCTAATAGATTTTTGCACTCAGTCATCAGTTATTATAGCGCCTCCTTATACAGTCATATGAAAAAGTTTGGGCACCCCTATTAATCTTAATCATTTTTAGTTCTAAATATTTGGGTGTTTGCAACAGCCATTTCAATTTGATATATCTAATAACTGATGGACACAGTAATATTTCAGGATTGAAATGAGGTTTATTGTACTAACAGAAAATGTGCAATATGCATTAAACCAAAATTTGACCGGTGCAAAAATTTGGGTACCCTTATCATTTTATTGATTTGAATACTCCTAACTACTTTTTACTGACTTACTGAAGCACAAAATTGGTTTTGTAACCTCACTGAGCTTTGAACTTCATAGCCAGGTGTATCCAATCATGAGAAAAGGTATTTAAGGTGGCCAATTGCAAGTTGTTCTCCTATTTGAATCTCCTCTGAAGAGTGGCATCATGGGCTCCTCAAAACAACTCTCAAATGATCTGAAAACAAAGATTGTTCAACAAAGTTGTTCAGGGGAAGGATACAAAAAGTTGTCTCAGAGATTTAACCTGTCAGTTTCCACTGTGAGGAACATAGTAAGGAAATGGAAGACCACAGGGACAGTTCTTGTTAAGCCCAGAAGTGGCAGGCCAAGAAAAATATCAGAAAGGCAGAGAAGAAGAATGGTGAGAACAGTCAAGGACAATCCACAGACCACCTCCAAAGAGCTGCAGCATCATCTTGCTGCAGATGGTGTCACTGTGCATCGGTCAACAATACAGAACACTTTGCACAAGGAGAAGCTGTATGCGAAAGAAGCCATTTCTGAAAGCACGCCACAAACAGAGTCGCCTGATGTATGCAAAAGCACATTTGGACAAGCCAGCTTCATTTTGGAAGAAGGTCCTGTGGACTGATGAAACAAAGATTGAGTTGTTTGGTCATACAAAAAGGCATTATGCATGGCGTCAAAAAAACACAGCATTCCAAGAAAAACACTTGCTACCCACTGTAAAATTTGGTGGAGGTTCCATCATGCTTTGGGGCTGTGTGGCCAATGCCGGCACCGGGAATCTTGTTAAAGTTGAGGGTCGCATGGATTCAACTCAGTATCAGCAGATTCTTGAGAATAATGTACAAGAATCAGTGACGAATTTGAAGTTACACCAGGGATGGATATTTCAGCAAGACAATGATCTAAAACACAGCTCCAAATCTACTCAGGCATTCATGCAGAGGAACAATTACAATGTTCTGGAATGGCCATCCCAGTCCCCAGACCTGAATATCATTGAACATCTGTGGGATAATTTGAAGCGGGCTGTCCATGCTCGGCGACCATCAAACTTAATTGAACTGGAATTGTTTTGTAAAGAGGAATGGTCAAAAATACCTTCATCCAGGATCCAGGAACTGATTAAAAGCTACAGGAAGCGTCTAGAGGCTGTTATTTTTGCAAAAGGAAGATCTACTAAATATTAATGTCACTTTTCTGTTGAGGTGCCCATACTTTTGCGCCGGTCAAATTTTGGTTTAATGCATATTGCACATTTTCTGTTAGTACAATAAACCTCATTTCAATCCTGAAATATTATTGTGTCCATCAGTTATTAGATATATCAAATTGAAATGGCTGTTGCAAACACCCAAATATTTAGAACTAAAAATGATTAAGATTAATAGGGGTGTCCAAACTTTTTCATATGACTGTAAATAATAGTCCCTGCTTATAAATAATATTACACCTTTATCAGTAATAGCAACCTTATAAATGATAAATAGTGCCCCGTATCAGTAATATTCCCCCTTATCAGTAAAAGCCCCCCAAAAAAAAAAAAACGCCCCCCTTTTAAAAAAAACCCCCCCCCACCAATAATAGTCACCCTTATAAATAATAGTCCCCTAGCTTATCACTAATAGCCCCCTTTATAAATAAGCCCCACAATAGCCCCTTAACAATTATACCCCCCTTATAAATAGTTCCCCTCTTATAAATAATAGCTCCCCCTTATAATGGATGCCTTATATATACAGTAATAGTTCCCCCCTTTAAAAAAAACCCCCCAAAATTTAAATTTCCCCAATAAAAATAACAACCCCCCCCTATATAATAATATTCCCCCTTTTACCTTTTTCAACTTTAAGGCCCTTCCCCCCCCAAAAAAAATTTTTCCCGCGCCCCCCCCCCACCTCCTCCTCTTAACCCCCCCCCCCCCCCCCCCTTCCCCTTATTTTTTTTTTTTTTTTTTTTTTTTTTTTTTTTTTTTTTTTTCCTTTTCTACTCCCCCCCTATTGTTTTTTCCCCCCCCCCACTATCCCCTTTTCTTTTCTTTTTTTATTTTTTATTGAATAAAAATATTTATATAACACAGGGCACGTATGTGCAAGATTATAGTGAGGGAGCTGTGATACAGACATAGGACACAGTGCTGCCAGCAGGAATTTTGAGCCCCCCCCCCCCCACAGTATAATGCTCCACATGGTATATAATGCTCCGCGGCATAAAATGCTCCCCTGAGCCCTCCACATTTTCCCCACATGGTATATAATGCTCCACAGTGGACCCACACAGTATGAAATGCTCCCCTGAGCCCCCCATAGTGGCCCCTCATGGTATATAAGACTCCACACAGTATACTACCTCTTAGTGGCCCCAGATAGTACAATATGCTCCCCAGCAGCCCCACACAATATAATATGCTCCAAACAGTATAATATGCATCCTACAGTGGCCCCGCCAGTATAATGCTCCACAGTGGCCTCCACACAGTACAATATACTGCCCAGAGGGATTCCCCCAGTATAATGCTCCACAGTGGTCCCCCACAGTCCCCCCCAGTATAATGCTCTATAATGGCCCCACAGAGTATAATATGCTCCTGAGAAGCCCCACACAATATAATAAACTCCACAATGGCCCCGCACAGTATAACAGGCTCCCCACACTGCCCCTTCCCCCCATTATAAAGCTCCACAGTGGCCCATAGTATAATATGCTCACCAGAGGGCCCCCGATAGTATAATGCTCCACAGTGCCCCCCAAATATTTTGCTCCACAGTGGCCCCATGCAATATATTATGCTTCCCAGAGTGTCCCCCAAGTATAATGCTCCACAGTAGGCCCCACGCAGTATAATATACTGCCCAGAGGGCCCACTAGTATAATAATCCTTAGTTCCCCCCCGAATAATGCCCCACAGTGGCGCCATGCAGTATAATATGCTCTGCAGATGCCCCCCCCCCAGAATAATGCTCCACAGTGAACTCACACAGTATAACATGCTCCAGAATGGCCTCCACACAGTATAATATGCTGCCCAGAGAGGTTCTTTCAGTATAATGCTCCACAGTGGCCCAAAACAGTATAGTATGCTCTCCAGAGGGGCCCCCCAGTACAATGCTCCAAAGTGGCCCCAGAGAATATAACATGCTCTCCATAGCCCCCCCCCCCCACATTATAATGCTCCATAGAGGCCCCATGCTATCCAGAGGGGCCCCCCAGTTAAATGCTCCACAGTGACCCTACACAGTATAATATGCTATCCAGAGGGACCCCCCCAGTATAATGCTCCAAAGGGGCCCCACACAGTATAATATGCTATCCAGAGGGACCCCCCTAGTATAATGCTCCACAAGGGCCCAACACAGTATAATATGCTATCCAGAGGGCCCCCTCCCCAGTATAATACTCCACAGGGGCCCCACACAGTATAACAGGCTCCCACACTGCCCCTTCCCCCCAGTATAAAGCTCCACAGTGGCCCATAGTATAATATGCTCCCCAGAGGGCCCCCGATAGTATAATGCTTCACAGTGCCCCCCCCCCAGTATTTTGCTCCACAGTGGCCCCATGCAATATATTATGCTCCCCAAAGTGTCCCCCAAGTATAATGCTCCACAGTAGGCCCCACGCAGTATAATATACTCCCCAGAGGGCCCCCTAATATAATATTCCTTAGTTTCCCCCCGAATAATGCCCCACAGTGGTGCTACGCAATATAATATGATCTGCAGATGGCCCCCAGAAGACTCCCAGGCCTGTCATAGGAATATTGCTATAGTAATGTAGATAATCTCCAATACGTTGTATTGCAGTCTATGGGATGATTGCAGGTTCAAGCCCCCTAGGATGGGTTAATAGTAAAAAAAATAAATAAATAAAAGTTCAAGCCCCCCCTCCCCCTACTTTCACTAGAATACATATAAAATTAAAATATTACTGTGAAACACATACACATTAGGTATCCCTGTGTCCCTAAACGCCTGCTCTACAAACTTATTAAAATATTTTACCTCTATAGTGAATGCCGTAGCGGAAAAAAAAAAATCAAAAGTGCCAAACTGCTGTTTTTTCGCTATTTCACCTCTGATAAAAGTTGAAATAAAAAGTGATCAAATGTGTGATTGCTGTTCATGGAAAAAATTAAGACCTACCCCGAAAATAAGCCCTAGCCCTTTTTTTGGAGCAAAAAATAATATAAGACCCTTGTAAAGATGTATATGTGCATATTTACATTTGTTATTGGTTTCAGTAAATTGAAGTGGTAGAAGCAGGGGTGGAATGTATTGGAAATGATTAATTTTGTTAGTCTTGATGCTTCTTCCACTTCAATTCTAGGTTTGTTTTAGTAGATATGTCTGCTGCTCTAATACAAAGGTGTAAGGTCATATCCCAAACAAGTGACTATTAGATATGTACACAACATAGACACTTATCTTAAAGTGGTTTTATATTAATGTTACTAAATGCAGGAAATGCTTGTTATATGTATGAGCAAAGAGAACTGAGTACATTTATGTGCGTGTACCATTTTTACCACTCCTCATATTTTCAAGCTCATGCAATGCTTCCTGATTTAAAGTTCCTTGTTGTGAGAGTGTCAGTGCCTTTCCAGTCTGCCCTTCCCAGTATCCACACACTGCACAGCTTAGCAGTTTTCCATTCATGTCTAGTACACCCTCTGATGATGTGCAATACTCTTCCTGGCTAGTGCTATATATAATATATAGATAATGCCTTTGTGTATGTGCATAAACATATTTACCTATATGTGTGTTTGCATATTTAGATATATATGTGCATGTATGTGTATATGCAGCATATCTAAATTTGGCTATGTGTACATATACATTTACTTATGTATGTGCATATATTTACATATTTATATATGTATAAATATATAAATACACATTATATAATTACAACACAAAAAGCCTACCATCATATTGAGAATGGTTAGGTCTTACCAGGAGGTGTGGTCCCAGGGCAGTACCCAGATTCACCCTTACAAAGTCGCCCAAGAATGCACTATCCAGATACTTATTTTGTCTAGACTCATCAGAAGATACATACTACTGGGCTAGCAAGTATCAATATACCGTCACAGTCTTATGAGGACATCAAGGTGTCATATAATTCATGAAAAATTGGCTGACAAGTGTCTATGACCAGTGCTATGATGGTAAGCTTTTTCTTTTGACTCAAGAGTCATGACAAATAGAAATGGTGACACAGATAAAAAAATATATAGAATAATAAGAAGAAGAAGAACAACACATATGTATTAAACAATTTACTCCAGGTGTTGATGTATCCTGTATTTATTGCAAATCTTGCAAATCTTGCATTGTGGTAAAATATGCCACTTTTCTTTTAGCTCACCAAAATTGCAGTCTGGAAAATTTAGGCATGGTCTCCAAATATAAAAAGTATAACTGGCCGTTGGCTTTTTATACAAAGCTTATACTTTAATGTCCTTATGGTATCTGCAATTAATATAAGTCATTGACAGATTACAGCCCCATACCCAAGATATAAGATACAGAGAGCCTTTTCTGTGTTTATAGTGTATATTATAAGTTGTGAGATGACATTTTCATTTTTCTGTTCCTATAACAACAGCGATGGATCTGTTGTATGACACAAACAGATCCTGATGGACCACATTGGCTATAACATTGGGTATCCATTATGATGTTTGTATTTTGCCAGATGAAAAAGTCCTGTGATTTTTCACATAATCTCTGATGGAGTCTCCTAAAGAAACCTTCGACACAGATGTGAAAATGACCTAAATCACTTCACTATCCTGGATTTGTCACAGTCTACAAAGCAAAGGTGACAATTAGAAAATATTTTTCTTTTTACTTTACATTGTATAAGTCCTGTTGGTTTTATGTACAAACAGCAGCTAGTCAATAGGATTTGAAAACATTTGTGGCCAGCAATAACATTGTATCATTTAGGAAATTAGCGGAATGATACGGAAGGTATTTGCAAAAAGATTATTTAGTTCATGGTGAAGCTATTAAAAGTAAAGTTATCAGTGTTTTATTGGGATGGTGGAAGTGATGATAAGAGGAGATAAACTACAAGTAAGAAGACATCCAGTGGCAGCAAACTTTTATTCAGTGCACATGTTTAGACAAAGTAAAGAGCTGAAGGAGAACTTGGCTGACAATCATTTTGCATCACATGGCACATTCTCAAAGCTTGATGATAGAGGACATGATTGTGAAGCTAGGCAAGTAGAAGTTACGATGGCAAATCTGGCAAGTTCTAATCACTACTCTAGTCTGTCTACTTATGCATAAATCAAATGGATCTAGACCTTTCCTGGGCCCAGAGTGTACTCCACAGAGGCTCACTCTATTTTTTCTACAGCATTTACTAGAATAAAACAATGAGTTCTCCAGCCATTGAAGTACATTTCCATCATATACATATTTAGTATTGGTATGCAGCAGAAAGGAGTGAGGAAATAGAAAGACATTGGGCAAAATTTACCAATGAAAAGGCACCAGACTTGAGGTGCAATTTGTGATGTACATGCCTTGTAGGGCGGGGCGATTATGGCCTAAATTAAAATCATGATTAAATGAATTTTCTACCTCAATTACG
This sequence comes from Leptodactylus fallax, assembly GCA_947044405.1. Taxonomy (NCBI): domain Eukaryota; kingdom Metazoa; phylum Chordata; class Amphibia; order Anura; family Leptodactylidae; genus Leptodactylus; species Leptodactylus fallax. The sequence continues at coordinate 3,123,053 of CAMRHE010000166.1, forward strand.
AGTAATGAACGATTATTTTAGGACACTCCTGTTTTTACATACCACTGAATTTTGGTTTTGGTTATTCACATATCAGCAATTCTGACTGGATAAAGTAGATGGTGTATAGTTATTGACATTTCCTTCAGCCAATGGCAGTGTGAAACAGGATGGCATGGATGTCAAATAATTGAAATTATTGATGTAGGTAAGATTACAACAATTAATTGCGCTGGCTTTCGATTATTTTTCAATTAATTGCCCAGCCCTAACGCCTTGCAGTACAGTTTTAAGTTTTTAGATAGCATTAGTTCCTTATCTAAGGGGCACTAAACAGTGCATGATTTAACCACTTATGAAAATAGCCAGATTTGGCTCATAGCCTAATCTGACATCTTTCACTTTATGTGAGAATAACTTCATAATGCTTTTAACCCATCCAAGTGATATTGAGATTTTTTTTTTCAATAGTAATTTTAATTACATTTTTAAATGTAATTAAATTTTATTAAAATTTTTCAAAATGTACAAAAACAAGAAAACAGAGAAATGCATCACAAAGCAAAAATGATAATAGAGAATATGCCCTGCAGGGCGATCATAAGGAATTAAGAGAAAACAAGCGTAATCATATAATCAGACATAGCACAAATAAAATCAGAGGAGGACACAAGACAAGGACCAAGAAGAGTGGGAGGGGATCACCATAGGGGATGGGGAAAATATACCTCCAGGGAGTTACAAATCATGATGAGCCCAGAATGCATCCCAGGGTTCCCAAAACACCTGGAACTTTTCCAACTCATTATTCCAGAGGCCTGTCAGGTACTCTAGGGATCGGGACTCTCTAATTCTGGAGTAGAGTTACTCAAGAGCTGGAGGGGCTGCCTGACTCAATTGTTTAGCAACTAGGCAACTAGCTGAAGTGAGCATATAGATTAAGAGCAGGAAGGTATGCCTACACAGCCTCTCAGAGAGTAGATTAAGAAAAAACATCTTAGGAAGTAAGGGGAAGCGTATGTCCACCTGGAGGAGGGGACAAGATCAGAACAAGAGGTAAATTTCACCACACCTCCAGCAGATATTTGGTACAGTCGTATTAAAAGAGTGAAGCAGAGCTGGGGTGTGGTACCAGTCCCTGAACCCATTTAAAAAAAGCAGAGAGATAAGCGCTTTCTCTCCGCATTTTTCGCCCCTTTCAGGCAGAAATCCGGGGAGTAACCTCTTTTTTAAGCAGATTAGGTTTCCGTTCGGGGGGGGGAGTCCCCAAACAGACCCCCCGAACGCAGATGTGAGCCTAGCGTAACACACTTGGAGGTCTTGGCCAACCTTCTCCATATCAGGGTCCAGGTGACATTAGAGAAGAACTCCCCTAAATAACTCTCCCAGCATCTCATGTAGGGATAGGTCGGTAGGATATCTGGGGTAGGATCTGAGAGAATACCGTAAATATCAGAGATAAGGCCAGCCATTGGGTCCTCAGACTTATATAACTTCTCAAAAATTTAGGCTCTGGAGCTTGAGCTCCCCTAAAAACAGTAGAGGCTAAATGGGAAATCTGTATGTAGGAAAATTAACTAGAATGGGGAGAGATTTTTTTTGTAACACATTGAACTTCTTCTTAATTGTAAATTTTACTCAATTTGTTTAGTATTTATTTATGAGAAATACGGAATTTGGCAAACATATGGAAAAATTAGCTATTTTCAAATTTTTAAATTTTCTGTTTTTCAAAGAGAGAGTGATACCCAGGGCCGTCAACAGGGCAGTACTGGAAGTACTTCCACCATAGGCCTGGACACAGGTCTGTGTCATATACATTATGCCTACTGTAGATTGGTCCCTGTAGATTTTAGGGTATGCCAGTAATTTAATTTTTCTGCTATCACAATGCATAAATCTATTATATATTATATATGTCTATCTATGTATATACAGTATATGTGTATAGATATATATCTATATTCAGTTTGTTAGCAGAGCTACTGAGACAAATAAAAATGCCCAAGATATCCCCAGACCTCTCCCAAGTCGCTTAGCCCAAGACAGACCCAGCCCCATTGAGTTAGGGCCACACAATATACATCATGAACAGTGGCGTAACTAGGAATGGCTGGGCCCCAAGGCAAACATTTGACATGGCCCCCCCCCCGAACCTCTGCCCCCAATCACCCCCCCGAACCGCCCACTCCAACCCCCCCCCAAAAAAAAGGAATTCCTGCGCACACTATTATGTGCCATAGTGGCTCCTGCACACAGTATTATGCCCCATAGTGGCCCCTGCACACAGTATCATGTCCCATAGTGGCCCCTGCACACAGTATCATGTCCCATAGTGGCCCCTGCACACAGTATCATGTCCCATAGTGGCCCCTGCACACAGTATGATATCCCATAGTGGCCCCTGCACACAGTATAATTCCCCATAGTGGCCCCGGCACACAGTATTATATCCCATAGTGGCCCCTGCACACAGTATTATGCCCCATAGTGGCCTATTAAGCCCCCATCCCGCTGTTACCCCAATTATAAAATACAGTGCTGGCCAAAAGTATTGGCACCCCTGCAATTCTGTCAGATAATACTCAATTTCTTCCAGAAAATGATTGCAATCACAAATGCTTTGGTAATAATATCTTCATTTAATTTGTCTTCAATGGAAAACCACAAAAAGAATTGTCAAAAAGCCAAATTAGATATAATTCCACACCAAACATAAAAAAGGGGGTGGACAAAAGTATTGGTACCCTTTGAAAAATCATGTGATGCTTCTCTAATTTGTGTAATTAACAGCACCTGTTACTTACCTGTGGCACATAACAGGTGGTGGCAATAACTAAGTCACACTTGCAGCCAGTTGAAATGGATTAAAGTTGACTCAACCTCTGTCCTGTGTCCTTGTGTGTACCACATTGAGCATGGAGAAAAGAAAGAAGACCAAAGAACTGTCTGAGGACTTGAGAAGCAAAATTGTGAGGAAGCATGAGCAATCTCAAGGCTACAAGTCCATCTCCGAAGACCTGAATGTCCCTGTGGCCACCGGGGGCGGGGGCCTCAAGAAGTTTAAAGCCCGGGCGCGGGGGGGCCCCCCCCCGGGGGGGGGGGGGGGGAAAAATGGGGGGGGGGGTTTCCCGAAAGATGGGGGGGGGGGGGGGGGAGAAACCCCCGCGAAAATCCAAAAAAGTGGTGGGGGCCCCCCGGGGGGGGGGGGGAACGGGGGGGCCCCCCCCTTTTGGCGGGGGGGGGGGGGAGGGGGGGGGGGGGGGGGGGGGGGCCGGGGGGGGGCCCCCCGCGGGGGGGAAGAAAGAAGGGGGGGGGGGGGGGGTGGACAAAAAAAAAAGGGGGGGGGGAAAACTTTTTGGAAGAATGTTCTCTGGTCAGATGAGACAAAAGTAGAGCTTTTTGGGAAAAGACATCAACATAGAGTTTACAGGGAAAAAAAAGAGGCCTTCAAAGAAAAGAACACGGTCCCTACAGTCAAACATGGTGGAGGTTCCCTGATGTTTTGGGGTTGCTTTGCTGCCTCTGGCACTGGACTGCTTGACCGTGTGCATGGCATTATGAAGTCTGAAGACTACCAACAAATTTTGCAGCATAATGTAGGGCCCAGTGTGAGAAAGCTGGGTCTCCCTCAGAGGTCATGGGTCTTCCAGCAGGACAATGACCCAAAACACACTTCAAAAAGCACTAGAAAATGGTTTGAGAGAAAGCACTGGAGACTTCTAAAGTGGCCAGCAATGAGTCCAGACCTGAATCCCATAGAACACCTGTGGAGAGATCTCAAAATGGCAGTTTGGAGAAGGCACCCTTCAAATCTCAGGGACCTGGAGAAATTTGCCAAAGAAGAATGGTCTAAAATTCCAGCAGAGCATTGTAAGAAACTCATTGATGGTTACCCGAAGCGGTTGTTCGCAGTTATTTTGTCTAAAGGTTGTGCTATCAAGTATTAGGCTGAGGGTGCCAATACTTTTGTACGGCCCATTTTTGGAGTTTTGTGTAAATGATCAATGATTTGACTTTTTTTTCATTCTCTTTTGTGTTTTTTCATTGCAAGCAAAATAAATGAAGATATTATTACCAAAGCATTTGTGATTGCAATCATTTTCTGGAAGAAATTGAGTATTATCTGACAGAATTGCAGGGGTGCCAATACTTTTGGCCAGCACTGTATATCATTACTGACAATACGGTAAGGGAGATGTCACATGACATACCTGGATGCACATCCAATTCACTGGTTCTTTCACTTCTCTGTGTGTGACATCAATTCAGTTATTACATATATTTGAAATTAATCAGTGTTTCACTTACAGAGAAGTGAAAACTTCTGTGGCCCAGGGACTGGATGCGGCTATAGCTGAATCAAAGTACATCACGTGGCACCAACCTAACAGCAAACAGCTGAAATGAATCAGTGTTTCAATGACAACAACATAGTCTTGCACTACCCTTATATAGCACACTCATCCTAAACCCAGTCACTTAGCACCACAGTCCCACTTACTTACCTCCAACACCACCAATAAGTAGTAAGGCATGTCCTGGCCTAACACAGGCCCTATGCAGAATCAGATTATGAAAGTTCTAAAATAATTTCTCTTAAATACAAAAATACCCCATATGGGGGTTGTAAACTGCTGTGTGTAGGGCTAAAGGGGCAAAAAGGAAGCAATTGCAGAGGCCAATTTTTTAAACCCTTCTCGGCTTTTTTAAATTTTTCGTTTTTGACTCCCCGTATTTCAAACCCCATAGCTTTTTTATTTTTCCATTTACACAGTCAAATGAGAGCATATTGTTTGCAGGACAAATTGTAGAACATAATGGTACCATTTAATATTCCATAAAATGTACTGGGAAGCTGGAAAATAATTCAGAATGGGGTGGAATTGGAGAAAAACTGAGTTTGTGTGACATTCTTGTGGGCTTCATTTTTACAGCATTTACTGTGCAGTGAAAATGACATGTCACCTACCTTCTATGGGTGACTATAATTCAGGGGATACTAAATTTATATAGTTGTAATCCCTTAAAAAACAAAACTTTGCAAAAAAAAAAAAAAAAAAATTCTTGGAGTCGCCATATTCTGACACCTGTAAATTTTGTATATTTCTGTGTATGCATAGGGCATCTTGCGGGGCTCAATGTACATTTTAGTTATACTATTTTGGGGAATGTCTTTGATCGCTTTTTATTCAAATTTTTAAGAGAAGTGAAACAGTGAAAAAACTGCGGTTCGGCTCTATTGATTTTTTTTTCTGCTACAGTTGTCACCATATGGGAAAACATTTTTTATAAGTTTGTAGATCGGGCAGCTAATGGAACTTGATACAGGGAGACCGTGGCAGGTCTAGGACTAGGTCTAGGTGGTCCGCCTAGGTGTTGCAACACCAACGGCTTCACTGAACACCCTCTCACCCATTATGCTTCAGGATGGACAAGATAAGACTATCACTGAAAATGAAAGATACTTAAAATTTTACTTCTATTAATACCGTTAAAATCAGTAAAGCAAAATTAAATAAATGGCTGTTAGGTTTATCGTCAGTGCATGAGAAACAGAAAACTGTATGATAGATTGGACTAGATACAGTGGGGAAAAAAAGCATTTAGTCAGCCACCAATTGTGCAAGTTCTCCCACTTAAAAAGATGAGAGAGGCCTGTAATTGAGATCATAGGTAGACCTCAACTATGAGAGACAAAATGAGAAAACATATCTTGAAAATCACATTGTCTGATTTTTAAAGAATTTATTTGCAAATTATGGTGGAAAATAAGTATTTGGTCACCTACAAACAAGCAAGATTTCTGGCTCTCACAGTCCTGTAACTTCTTCTTTAAGAGGCTCCTCTGTCCTCCACTCATTACCTGTAATAATGGCACCTGTTTGACATTGTTATCAGTATAAAAGACACCTGTCCACAACCTCAAACAGTCACACTCCAAACTCCATTATGGTGAAGACCAAAGAGCTGTGGAAGGACACCAGAAACAAAATTGTAGACCTGCACCAGGCTGGGAATACTGAATCTGCAATAGGCAAGCAGCTTGGTGTGAAGAAATCAACTGTGGGAGCAATAATTAGAAAATGGAAGACATACAAAACCACTAATAATCTCCCTCGATCAGGGGCTCCACGCAAGATCTCACCCCGTGGGGTCAAAATGATCACAAGAATGGTGAGCAAAAATCCCAGAACCACACGGGGGGACCTAGTGAATGACCTGCAGAAAGCTGGGACTAACGTAACAAAGGCTACCGTCAGTAACACTATGCAGCCAGGGACTCAGATCCTGCAGTGACAGATGTGTCCTCCTGCTTAAGCCAGTACATATCCGGGCCCGTCTGAAGTTTGCTAGAGAGCATTTGAATGTTCCAGAAGAGTATTGGGAGAATGTCATATGGTCAGATGAAACCAAAGTAGAACTGTTTGGTAGAAACAGTGAATGCTGTTGCATCCAAAGAACACCATACCTACTGTGAAGCATGGGGTTGGCAACATCATGCTTTGGGGCTGTTTCTCTGCAAAGAGACCAGGACGACTGATCTGTGTACATGAAAGAATGAATGGGGCCATGTATCGTGAGATTTTGAGTGCAAACCTCCTTCCATCAGTAAGAGCAGTGAAGATGAAACGTGGCTGGGTCTTTCAGCATGACAATGATCCCAAGCACACCACCAGGGCAACGAAGGAGTGGCTTCGTAAAAAGCATTTCAAGGTCCTGGAGTGTCCTAGCCAGTTTGTAGATTTCAACCCCATAGAAAACCTTTGGAGGGAGTTGAAAGTCCGTGTTGCCCAGCGACAGCCCCAAAACATCACTGCTCTAGAGGAGATCTGCATGGAGGAATGGGCCAACATACCAGCAACAGTGTGTGCCAACCTTGTGAAGACTTACAGAAAACGTTTGACCTCTGTCATTGCCAATAAAGGTTATATAACAAAGTATTGAGATGAACTTTTGTTATTGACCAAATACTTATTTTCCACCATAATTTGCAAATAAATTCTTTAAAAATCAGGCAATGTGATTTTCTAGATATGTTTTCTCATTTTGTCTCTCATAGTTGAAGTCTACCTATGATGACAATTACAGGCCTCTCTCATCTTTTTAAGTGGGAGAACTTGCACAATTGGTGACTGAGTAAATACTTTTTTTCCCCACTGTAAAACTCCCATGGGAAACTGGACCAGCTCCTTCCACTGCTGTCATCTATTGGCCAGAATTCCATAGGGTCACAGTTATCTGGTGGAATATAGGAGCACTCTAGGTACAACTGTACCTGCTGGTGCAGCCGGTGGGTGTAAGTTTCCTGCTGTGTGTCTGGTTTGAAAGGTGAAAACTTCTTGGTTCATCATGTTCCACATACTGAACTGGCTGCTGATGTTGTGGATTTTCCTCCTGATATTAGTAGTTGTGGCACTGACAGAGGAGGCTGACTAAGTGAGGTGGACTGAGAGCAGGCAAAGGCTACCTGGGCAGACATGCAACTGGCACTTGCACTGGTCTCCATAAAAACTTTCCCTTATTTTGGTTTCATAGCTAGGGTTATCCAGTACTCATCCCTCTGCTTCATGCTAATAATATTCTTGTGACTGCATAAGCAGAAAAGCATACAGACAGCCATTCTCGGAAGTTTGTTCATGGACCCATGGGTCTGCCATGGTGTTGGTGTTCTTCACCAACATGGTCGTTTTTATCATAATCTTGAAATAAATAAAGTCAGCCTCCTCCCCGACTGTGACATATCAAGGGCCCCGTCTGCATCCAAAGGAGAGTCTTCTTTCTTCTCCTCTTCCAGTCTAGGAATCCCAGGTCCTCCACCACAATGACCCTGACTCAATTCTTTATTCACCTCCAGTTGCTCTTGTATCAACCCAGGGCGATGACAGTGACCAAAAGATGGAAGCTGTTTTTCCTTTTCCCTCCCTTGTTGTATAAGTATAAGAGTTTCCTGTAAGATATGCAAAAGAGAGATCACATTGTGGATGTTACAATTGTCACTGCCTTCTGCTTCCTACACAGAGCATGTCACCATGTGCAAGGTGGTATTCCATCGAGTTGGATAGTTGCAGATGAGACTGTGCAAGGGCAGAATGTTTTGTTGCTGTAATTCCAGCAGAGTGTTTTTAGCCGCATAAGAATGGCTGAGATGTACAGACTTTTTTCTGGCCATGAGCAGCACCTTCTTTAGACCACTATGTATGTTAATAAAGTGATGCACCACTAAATTTGGCATGCAGGAGCAATGTGTTATTCTATCCAACTGCAGCACAGCAACAATATTGGCCATTGTCACTGGCAAGACTTCTCAGTTGTAGTTGGTGAGGAGCCCTCCAACGGGATACTTGCGGCAGGATACAACGGAGTAGCCCCTCCGCTGTGTGGCTTCTCTGATCCAGGCTTATTAACTCTAAAACTGCATGACAGCACTTCACCTTACACCCATGAAACAATAGAGGGGAAGTGGAAGCAATGCTTTACCCTGGTGAAGTTGAGGCCTGGAAACAGTCCATAGAGGAGGTTCACAAGATGGTGGATGAGCCCAGAATGGTGTTGGAACTGGGCCTGCACAAAAAGAGAGGAGCTAGCATCTGACATTGTTGTGTTTCTGGACTGTGGCTGCTGCCACTGCCATAACATTGATCCACTGGGTCATGAAAACCATGTATTGTCCTTGTCCATAGTTGATTCTCCGTGTGTTGATGGTGGCATGCACCTCTCCTCACACTGACATATCCAAGGATAGGCCCCCAATGCCTGACACATGGCAATATAACATAGGGACATTTTATCTAGACAAAATAATAGAAACAAGGTATCTTCCATTGAGGTTGAGCATATGCCATCAATTAGCAAAATGCAGTGGAAACCACTAAGTGGTACTGCAGTGACTGCAACTAGATGCCTTTTGTAGATGCCTTTTCATGTGAGTACAGAAAGACATAGTTCCTACATTTGTTTCTGCATGGCCACAGCTAATTTTGTGTTTGCAGATCTTGCACATTGCCATAGATTTGTTGTTTGGCAATGTACAAAAAAAAATCACATACAGGAGATGACAATGTGTATCTGCTGCTATCAAATCCAGCAGCACAGGCGTCTGCCACTGCCACCACCGGTGCCACTACCCACACCCCATGAGCTTCTTCTAGGTCTGTCACGGGCAAACATTTTGGATGTTGGGGCTGTGTATTGGCTGGAATTGTTACTATTACCATTGCCACCACCCTCTTTCTCTTATGTCATTGTTTTCCCTGCTTTTTTCTGACTCACCAGCCCTCACCAGCACAACTACCAGCACCACAACCCCTGCCATTACTACCTTTACCACCAACAGTCATTTCTTCTTTTTCCACCTTTGCCTCCTCTACATTCCAAAAATGCTGACTGTTCCAATCCAACTCATCAAAAAGAAGAGGAAGACTCTGACTTGGAGAAATATCTTTCTCAGCAGGAGCCACATCACTATTAAGGATCTGTGTCAGGTAAGATGACAAAGACTTACTTGACAGTCCAGAAAGGCCCTGTAGTAAGGAGTAGGACAATCGCACATAAGCTTAACTCACTCTCGGATGCAATATCCTTCTGTGACTGAGATTAACAAGCTCTGTAATCAGAAACTTCTGTATTCTTGGGAAGTACAACAATGATTCAGCTACTGGCAGTGCACCAAATCCAGAAATAGTGTTGCTCTTGCCACTCACATTGTTATTGTTTGTACTTGCACAAGTGTTTCCTCTCCTTTAGTCTGTCTCCTGCCATGTTTTTCCAGTAATTTTACTGAACTTCTTATATAATAGTGATTGGCTCCCCAGCTCCTTTCCCATAATGCCTTATGATATGGCAACAATTCTGACACTCTGTGTATGTCTTTAGGGTTTTTTTGGTAATATACTGTATATATATATATATATATATATACTGTATATTTCAAGAAAATTAGCAAAACACTAAAAGCATGGAAAGGATGACCTGGTCAGTGAGTATTAGACTAGAAAACATTGCTTGAGAGTGGCAATTTTTCTGTATCTGTTAAAAAAACACAGTTGCCCAAAAAACCCTTATCAAAATGAGATAGGACTGACAAAGGACTGACTTTTTCAGTAAAAACAATCTAGGACAGTCAGATCACATTGCAGCAAGCTATACCAATAGTAATAATTTCAAACCTCACACAGTGTTACAAAAAATTGCTTGCTCTAATGGAAAAAAAAAACCTGCTCACAGCACAGTGCAGAAATTCTCCCTCCATCCTACTCCTATGATCCTTCTGCCTACGTATCTAAGATGTATTAAATCTAACTAAACTGTGCTCTATGAGTCCTTCTCCTTTTATTCTGTAGTTCTAATGCAATACATAGTAAAATAGTAAAATGGTTGAAAAAATACATATGTCCATAAAGTTCAACTAGGGGATGGCAAAGAGCATTGTAGTAGAAATAGCAGAATTTCTTTGGTTCATGCAGTGATGATGCCTGTTCCAAGCTTGGAATGTCACAAAATTACTTTTCTTGTTAACTATACAGCATCATATATTCTATCTGTGACATCAGCACTGTAATCCTCTCAGCCAATCATGTAGTATTGGGTGGAGAGCTGTCAGGTGATGCCAGAAGCCAGCCTATATCACACAGTCCATTTGATTTTTTTTTCTCCTTTGTATTTTAACTGCACATTACATGTCGCAGCAGCCATTTTAGTAAGGATTTGTGGATGAAAAAATAAAATGGGAGGAGTACAGCTAGGAAATCTATTATAACACTAGTGGTTTACACCTACAGCTTTTGGAGGAGTTATTCTGGCTTGGATATTTATTCCTAGATTATGCCTTAGGTTTCTTTGAAAAACATTTATAAATCTATAGGGAGCTACCTTCCAAAAGGTAGTGCTAGGAGAAAGTTCCTCTTTTCCACTAATGAGGTCTTATTTGCATATTCCTTACCCAGAATTCTTAGAAGGACATGCATAGTCTAATAAGTCCCTGTACTGTTTCTTCCTAGTCACGTATAATACTCCTTCTGATCTACAAAATTCCAATCATCCAGATATCTACATGGGGAAACGATCAATGAGCAGCTAATGGGAAAAACATGGGGAGTTTTAGAATTGTAATGTTTTGCATTCAGTTCATATCAAAGGCATACAGTGCATTTTGGACATGTTTGTACACCCATAACAGAGATGTCAACAAAATAGTTGCAGACAACAGGTGGCAGCAGTTGACATTCTGAAAAGTACCTCACATCCAATCGGGCCATTGAAGAGCACAACGGACATTACAGTGGAAAAGTTGAGGTATACCTGATGACAGCTCAGTCAAGAGGCATCTTAGCAAAATGTTCTATATTGAGTTAAGAATAAAGTAAGTGAAGTATGAACATATAAAAATCTTTAGATCAGATACTGTAGAATAAGTCCTGGTTAGTCCTGTCTATTGGACTATAATGTCACCAATTCCTAGAGACAGATAGATAGATTACTATATACACTACTATAACATGCGTAACTCAGGAAACATCTTCTTTCTATTAACATTTGTCCTATTTTAATGATATGAGCATCAATAGCAATATGAACTATCCTCATTTTAAACATATTAATAGATTCTGTTGTAAATGTTTAATCACTGCGAGTCTGACTGCAAGGATACCCATTAATAACTGTCTCTATAACATACCCCAGGAAGGATGACCATTAGATTGTTAGATTATCATCTTGACAAACTATTGTACTGTACAACTGTTGCAAAAATTTTTAATAATCTTTGCTTTTCTTCTCTGTGTAGTAACGCTTTACTGTAGAGAAACTGTATGTATACTGTTTATATAAGAATGCAAAAATAAGTAGGGAATATAATGGAAAGGCCAATCAGATTACATTGTCGAAATTGTATCTAAGAACACTGCACTGTGCTTTTAATTTATTATTTTTTATGAGCATCGGGGTATGTACAGTGTTTGTTGATTCAGCTGCTCACTTTCTACAACTGCATATGGGGTTAAAAAGAGTCATCACCCTATGTTATTCATTTTCTGCTAGGACTATGTGAAAGGAATATCTTAGCCTATATTGTGACCGCATTCTGAGGTGAAGACTCTTCAACCCTGGGAGCCAAGATCTATATCATAACTGCAACTTAGTACGATAAATATGCTGTTTATGCTGTATTTCACCCAATCAACGCTTCATCATTGGCAACTCTTCTGGAGGAAGCGAGGCTGACTTGAATGACTGCTTATAGAAATTTGGAAAAATACTTGGAAAAAAAAATCCACATATCCTTTTACTTTGCCCCATATGACTATATAAAAGTACTCAAATTCCCCCGCATAGACATTCTCACAAGAAAAAGCAGAGAAAAGACAAACAATAGTGTAGCTTATTGAAAATTACCTCAGTATTCATCAAGGTAAGATGTCTTCTGTATAGATGGTCAAATCAAAATATCAAACATGTTAGCATGAATATGCAGATGTAGCAAAGTTTAACTTGACTCTTAAACTAGCAAAGTTTATCAGGGTCAAGTTAAAATTTGCTACATCTGTACACTCTTGTGGGTTATGCCCAAGGCACTAATACATTTATGTAGAACTTATACTTAAAGTTGTACGGTTTTTACCATTTGCCAGATTGTCGCTGTTGCCTTAAGGAAAATAGTACAGTATATCTGTTTTCCTTGCAGCAAGAAGCTGAGTCAAGCCTATTTCGTACTTAATTTTGAGTGTATTATTATTTCTTTAACAATAGTTAGCTCTGCTGTTTTTAATAGAGCTTATGTCATTTGGACTTGGCTAGAGCCATTCTGGCTAGCAAAGTTCAAGGGATCACTAGGTTTTTGTACTTTAACCCTTTACAGGCATGTGGACTTCGCTAGGTAGAGCTTAACCAAATGTAGCATAAGTATACAGATGTGTCCTTCCTTACATGTCCTCTTGGCTGGACATGTGCAAATATGTGTTTCACAAATTAAGCGACTTTTTAAAAGTAACATGATTTTGTAATAAGTTAACAAAAAGGCATATGATAACTATCCTGTGTATATATGTGCTCACCTCATATAGGGAAGGTGTGTGTTGCAGCTTTTCAAGGCTTTTGTTGGCATCTAGTCATATTATGTTGGTTTCATGGGTCAGGTAAGTATGGACACATCTGCATTGCAGGTAATAGAGAAGTCAAGGAAAAAACAATATGCAAGTATTTCTCTGGCACCAAGTTAGTTAGAAATATGGCATTATACACTTTATACCACAGTTACCTTAATCCCAGCCATTAAACCAATCCAGAGGTCTGACTGATCATTCATTTAGGAGGCAGAGTCAGTGGACCAATCAGGGAAAAGATCAGTGCAGTCAAGCTGTGTGCTTGGCTCTTTATTTTAATCTGCTCTGCACTCTTGTGTGTGACAGCTGTTATTTATGGCAACCTGGTGTGCTATTCTAATGATACTGGAGTGTTTACGCTGGACGACTTTGATTTTGACCTTTCTTCTGGATGTGACTTTACTGCCTGATCTGTGTTTTAAATCTTGGACTGTCTGACTATTCCTTTATCTGCTATTCTGAGACTTTCAGTTCAATAGCTAGTCTTGCTTATTATATGTGCTAGAAATATGTTTTATTATGTTAATTATTGCACACAGGGCTGGCTCTAGGTTTTGGCAGGCCCTTGGGTGACAGAGTAAGCTTCATGTCAGTCATGTTAGTTGGCACAATCAATTAAATTTAGTAAATGCTGTGATTCATAAAGAACATCTTATCTGCTCCTTCTGAGTGGACCAAGAAAGTTTCTTTCTCTTTAACACTGCAGTGAATGGTCGAAGTTCCAAACAGAGGGTACTCCATCTGTATCTGTAATTCTGTCAAAACAACAAACTGAAAATTGTGAACCTAGCCTTACTCATACAGTACTGTAAGCACTGGCTGGATGTATACATCAATACAATTATCAGACATATAAAACCATTCATTATAGTCTCAATACACATTTTAACAAACCTTTAATGCCACAAAAGACAATTTAAGGCTTCATTCACATCTGCATCGTGGCTTCTGTTATAAGCAAATGGAAAGAAAAACATAAGGGGGGTCTGGGAGGGGCTTAAGTCAATTTCGTATCATAGACAGTCTGTCTGCCAGATTGAGGCAGATGTTAATTGGCTTAACGAACTAAACCTATTTTTAAATAGATTTGATTACACACCAGCTCCTCTCACCCCAGCATGTCCTTCAGTTCCCCCCACCACAGTGACTTCACCCCATGCGGCTACTTCCCACCAGACCAGTAAATCCAGAAATCCGTCTTTATCTGACCACAGTCTGACCTTCACACAAGCCCAGGTAAGGAAGGAGATGAAAAAGATCAAGGTGAGGAAAGCCGCAGGGCCAGATGACATCAGTGCAAGGCTAATTAAGACTTGTGGGAATCAGGTGTGTAGTTTAATTACATATATGTTTAATATGAGCCTGACACAGGAAATAGTCCATGAATTATGGAAACCTTCTTGTGTGGTACCAGTTCCAAAGAAACCTCACCCTATGGACCTCAAGAACTACAGACCTGTAGCACTGACATCCCACTTGTTGAAGATCTTAGAGAGATTGGTTCTCACACATCTCCGCCCTCTAGTGAGCCCCGCTATGGACCCTCTCCAGTTTGCTTATCAGCTGGGCATTAGGGTAGATGATGCCATCATCCACCTTCTGCACGGGGCTCTTTCTCACCTGGAGAAACCAGGGAACACTGTGAGAATAATGTTCTTTGATTTCTCCAGTGCTTTTAATACCATACAGAGACAAGCTGGGCCTTGCTGGAGTGGACCACCACCTCTCTAATTGGATCCCAGACTACCTCACAAATCAACCTCAATACCTGAGAGCCCGGGACTGGGTGTCAGATATCGTGATCTGTAATACGGGGGCACTTCAGGATACAGTTCTTGCCCCTTTCCTCTTCACACTGTACACTGCAGATTTTAGGTGCAATTCATCTAGCTGCTACCTACAGAAGTATTCTGACGACTCTGCAATAGTAGGCCTCATCACAGATGATGATGACAGGGAATACAGGGAACTGAACCGGGATTTTGTGGACTGGTGCCAGCGGAACTACCTGAAGATTAACGCGGGGAAGACCAAGGAGATGGTGGTGGACTTCTGTAAATCCAAATCCCCTCCTAAACCAGTGGACATCCTGGGAATGGGCATCAAGATTGTAAACACCTATAAGTACCTGGGTTTGTTCCTTAATAATAAGCTGGACTGGGCAGATCACATGGAGGTCCTGTACAGGAAGGGCCACAGCAGGCTCTACCTGCTTAGAAGGCTGAGAGCCTTTGGAATCCGGGGGGGCACTTCTTAGGACTTTCTTCAACTCAGTAGTGGCATCAGCCATCTTCTTTGGAGTGGCCTGCTGGGGGAGCAGTATATCAACCAGGGATAGAAATAAACTTGACAAGCTGATTAGAAGGGCCAGCTCTGTCCTGGGGAGCCCACTGGACCTAGTGCAGGTGGAGGGTGACAGAAGGATATAGTTCGTGGTGAGCTCCATGCGGAAGAAGAAATCCCATCCCATGCATGAGACTGTGATAGCGCTGGGCAGTACTGTCAGTGACCGAATGCTCCACCCTAAGTGTGAGAAGGAGCACTATTGGAAGTCTTTCCTCCCCACCGCGGTTAGGCTATACAACCAACACCAACCTAAGCGGAGATCATTACACACAGAGAACTGAAATATCTTTCTGCCTGTTAAATCCCCCCCCCCCCCACCTCTGCTACTTCTTATCTGTCTGTCTACTATCAATGTAATGCCTCTTACCTTGGAACATTCCTGTACATGTTGTATTTGTATTTGTATCTGCTTATCTTTGCTGCTGTAACACACTGAATTTCCCCATGGTGGGACTATTAAAGGACTATTATTATTATTATTATTATTATTAATATTAAATGTAAACCAAGACATAGTGTCGGCTTTGTCTCATCTGAGTGTTATCAATTCATTCTTTTACACCAGACTTGATTTGATTCATAATGATTCCTTATCACAACTACAGATATACACACTCACTGACTTTGAACAGCTGTTTAACAAGATACTATAAGCCCTAGAGCAGGAAAAAATGCACATTGGGCTGATTTATAAACTTTAGTGAATTAACACAATTAAAACTTCAATTGCTTTTTTATCACTTATCTGCCGGCCTGTTCATATACATCCTGTTCAGCAGGTCAATTACAGAAGTACTATATATCACTTAACTACTATATATCACAGAAGACAGCAGCTACAGAAAGGTCAAAGAGGAGAAACAAGATGCTGACGGACAAAAGCAAGTTTAGCGAGGAAAGAAATTGGCTATAAGGCTGTTTTGCTAATAAAACTGATGTTTTACAACATTAGTTAGTTAGTGAGTTAGCCACCCAATATAAGATGAGAAGAGGCACAGTGTCTAGTAATGATGCATATATTTGTGGACACTGACTGCTTCAGGCTGGAGGAAAGTTGACAATTTGAACAAAGCTGAGGTTTAGCTGAGTTAGAGGACTAGTGAGAGGGAGACCTTGGAGACATTTGAGTATAAAGACCTGCAAAAGGGTTCGTTCCACTATAAAAACTTTTGGGGCTAACTTGTCTGTGCTTATAATCAAGTGTCTGTGCCTTATAAACCAAGCAGTGATGAGCTATGTACAGTCATGGCCAAAAGTTTTGAGAATGATACAAATATTAATTTTTACAAAGTCAACTGCTTCAGTTTTTCTAATGGCAATTTGCATATACTCCAGAATGTTATAAAGAGTGATCAGCTTAACAGCAATTACTTGCAAAGTCAATATTTGCCTAGAAAATGAACTTTATCCCCCAAAACACATTTCAACATCATTGCAGCCCTGCCTTAAAAGGACCACCTAACATCGTTTCAGAGATTGCTCCATTAACACAGGTGTGGGTGTTGATGAGGACAGGGCTGGAGATCAATCTGTCATGATTAAGTAAGAATGACACCACTGGACACTTTAAACGGAGGATGGTGCTTGCCATCATTGTTTCTCTTCTGTTAACCATGGTTATCTCTAAAGAAACACATGCAGTCATCATTGTACTGCACAAAAATGGCCTAACTGGGAAGAGTATTGCAGCTAGAAAGATTGCACCTCAGTCAACAATCTATCGCATCATCAAGAACTTCAAGGAGAGAGGTTCCATTGGTGCCAAAAAGGCTCCAGGGCGCCCAAGAAAGACCAGCAAGCGGCAGGACCGTCTCTTAAAAGTGTTTCAGCTGCAGGATCGGGCTACCAGCAGTGCAGAGCTTGCTGAGGAATGGCAGTAGGCAGGTGTGAGTGCATCTGCACGCACTGTGAGGCGGAGACTCTTGGAGAAAGGCCTGGTCTCAAGGAGGGCAGCAAAGAAGCCACTTCTCTCCAGAAAAAAACATCAGGGACAGACTGATATTCTGCAAAAGGTACAGGGAGTGGACTGCTGAGGACTGGGGTAAAGTCTTTTTCTCTGATGAAGCCCCTTTTCGATTGTTTGGAACATCTGGAAAACAGCTTATTCGGAGAAGAAGAGGTGAGCGCTACCACCAGTCTTGTCTCATGCCAACTGTAAAGCATCCTGAAACCATTCATGTGTGGGGTTGCTTCTCAGCCAAGGGAATCGGCTCTCTCACAGTCTTGCCTAAAAACACAGCCATGAATAAAGAATGGTACCAGAACGTCCTCCAAGAGCAACTTCTCCCAACTGTCCAAGAGCAGTTTGGCGCTCAACAATGCCTTTTCCAGCATGATGGAGCACCTTGCCATAAAGCAAAGGTGATAACTAAATGGCTCAGAGAACAAAACATAGAGATTTTGGGTCCATGGCCTGGAAACTCCCCAGATCTTAATCCCATTGAGAACTTGTGGTCAATCATCAAGAGACGGGTGGACAAACAAAAACCAACAAATTCAGACAAAATTAAAGCATTGATTCTGCAAGAATGGACTGCTATCAGTCAGGATTTGGTCCAGAAGTTGATTGAGAGCATGCCAGGGAGAATTGCAGAGGTCCTGAAGAAGAAGGGTCAACACTGCAAATATTGACTTGCTGCATTAACTCATTCTAACTGTCAATATAAGCTTCTGTTACTCATAATATGAATGCAATTATATTTCTGTATGTGATAAAAACATCTGACAAACACACATAAAAACCAGAGGGCAGCAGATCATGTGAAAATATAATATTTGTGTCATTCTCAAAACTTTTGGCCATGACTGTATATGCTGTAACCTCCAAAAGTCTTGGAGTTCGGAGTGTAGATATTTAGGGTATATTTCTACTGGGCTCTGGTGCCTCAGGAGGCCACAGGAATCTCTACAACATAACAAGTCACCAGTATTATAAATAGCACATGGTAAGTGTGGGCACAGTTACATATTTTGCATTAGGGCCCAGTAGTTGCATGTTACATCTCTGCTTGGAGTGCATAAACGTTTAGTTAAATTGTTTTCTTTGATTGCTGTATTATTGGATTCCTCTGCAGGGTGGTTGAAGCCAATTCCTTTACCTGCATGCCTCCTGTTTTTTATACCCTGTGAAACTCCTTCTCTTTTTTCCTATCCTTTTTATTGAGCATGTTTTTGGAATTGCGTTCTTCAGGCAAGAAATCATGCACTATTCACATATGCTGGTTTTGCTACTGGTAACAGGTCTTATTTATGGCAGAAATACCAGATAAGTGAAGGAAGAATTCTGGGAATACAGAAGTAGGAGTATGGCAGAGGTTCACAATGAAATTGTTGGATTTATCCTCATTGTGCTGGAAGACAGCTGTCATCAGTTGTAATACTTCTGTCATCAAGACTTAGACAGGGTTAGACTTGGGTTTCAGACTGAAGTTGTTATTATTGTAGCTGCTCCGCATCCCAACCTCGCTTATATTTTTCTCACTATCCTTTTTTAAGCTTAGATAGTGAATTTGGTGACACTTCTGTTGCGGTCCTTAAGTTTCCAAAGTCAGTGTTTGCTTTTGGATGCCACAACCTGCCTAACACAGTCAGAACTCCACATAGGGAAGCAAATGGAACAGAATTCTACACCTACTGCACACATTTATAGTGAACTAGTAATAGTATCAAGACTTTTATATTATTATTATAAACTTAGATGCTTACTTTGACCTTCCATATTACCTTGTGGTTGATAAAATGTATGTTAAATTAATTGATATTTACAGGAAAATGGAAAATCTTTACCCAAAGAATGCAGAACATGCGGGAATCATTAAAGTGATAAAATACAATTATATACATATTATAAATGAATTGCAAAAACGCATTTTTGTGTGAAATGTAATGTTTAATAAAACAAAATGCAAAATGAAAGCTATCATAAAATAACTCATAAAAAGAGAAGAACAAGACTATATTGGGCTACCGTACAATATACAAATATGTATGAGTGATTACATTCATTTAATAGGAAAGTATGATGCAGAGCTAGCACTTTCATATGTCCCTTGGACTCACCTTTATTTTAAAATATAACTTTGAAAGCTAAATAACTCTTTGCATCCAATATTATTGCTAATATATTTCAACCAATGCTAATTTCAAGGGTGGAAGTGCTTTTACTACTTTATCAACATGTTCTAGCAGCAGTTACATAAGAGGTCACCATATTCATGACATTGATGTGCACAAGAACAAGCAAATTCTACTTGGTCATGTCTGACTAGGAAAATGCTTAGTTTATACATTATTCGCCAATTTTTTTATTTATTTTTTTAACTGATGTATCTTCTTTTAGACACCTACCATTCAGCGGACTAGAACTTACAATCAATGCATACATAGTCATTTATTTAATATTATGACTGTACTATTTATTAAATGTTGCATTCAGTAAAAAGTCTCCTTTCTATACTATTGAAACTTTTACACAATGTAGTTTCTATAAAAATTAATGGGGGGATTTCAGGCTACAACTTCTGTAGGTGTGACTGACTTGTAGGGCAATTTCCCCTGACCTTGTAGGTAAGATCATTACATATGAGTTTGCTAGGTTTCTGACAATTGCCTGGCTCCCCATTTCTTTTATAAATACTACTGATCATTGTCCTGTTGGGCAATGTAATTTGCACCAAATGAATGCAGATCTAACATTGTAGAATAGTAATCTTTCTGTTTCATTATTCTTTTTGCTTAAAGCTACTTGCCATATACAATTTCAGCTTTGCTTAGACTAGAGTCACGACTTTTGTTGATAATAGAGCTATAAAACCTACGGCCAATCTATTTTTATGGGTCTCAATAAATATAGATACATCATACTGTATAATCTTGGCT
This sequence comes from Leptodactylus fallax, assembly GCA_947044405.1. Taxonomy (NCBI): domain Eukaryota; kingdom Metazoa; phylum Chordata; class Amphibia; order Anura; family Leptodactylidae; genus Leptodactylus; species Leptodactylus fallax. Next base: position 3,143,356 of record CAMRHE010000166.1, read on the forward strand.
GGTAATGTTGTTTTTTAGGTTTTTTTTTTTTTTTTTTTTTTTTGTGACAGCCAGCAAGAAGAGGGCTACAGAATGACCATTTTTTTCAATAAAAATTACAGAAAGGAAAAAAAAAGTAGCATGAAACAATTTTGAAGGTTATGGATACCTTTGCAGTGTAGTATTTTATTGTTTACTCCCTAAATACAAAAATAAGTAACTTTCTAAATAGTCTTCTTTAAAAATGCAGTCTGTGCTACTTCATATTTTTAGCAGTGCAGCTACTGCTGCTGACATATATCCAAAAGCATACTGGTCCTGGTTGTGCAGACTGTCTCTGCTCCTGTGCATCGCAAATAAGAAAATGGAGAAAAGTTATAGCAATCAATTCTTCAGGGAGACTAGATCACACAAATTATACTGTAGCAGCGTGAACTATAGAAACCATGCTTATAGCATTCTATGGGATGAAGGGGATTTGGGTGAATCACATATACTGTGTATAAACATATATAGAGAAGAAGAGCCAGGAAAGGAAAGGGGGAAGATCACTCATTCTTTTTCTTTGTCTGTCAGTACAAGGGAGAAGAGAACCTTCCTTGACTCCAGAAATAGAAAGTATTAAAGGAATAAGGTTGTTCTAGTCCATGAGATGCACAGACATCAAATCCAGCATGTATAAGTATGCAGAAACCTGTTGGGGGAGGCTAGGTGATAGTAGTGACTAAATGACTAAGTGACTAATGACTAAAATCTCAACAAATCCTTTAGCTATTCTCCTGGGGTAATGCAGTGCTAAGGGGGCCTGCAGGGTACCTGATGGTGGTAGTAGTGTTTTCCCCTGGGTATGTCCTAGTAGTTTTAGCCTTCCCAAACCTAATAGGGGTTGGCAAACCCATGATGGCAGGTGCAGGAATAAGAATCAATCTTACCCTGTTTTACTTGAGGTAAAACAGGGTAAAACATTATCCAGATTCTGGAGGTACAATTCTTATGGAGCTTCCAATGAGGCCTAAAGCTGAGCTCTCAGGCTTATAGTACTCTCATTGAAAGTTTGCGTCTCCCTTGCAGGAACAGGCTTCCACTATCTAGTGTGTTACACTCACAAATCCACAAATCACAAGTCCACAAATTTCTCTACAAGTTCTCATCTGTCGGATGTAGTTTCTCAAAGTTGCCCTGTTTGACCTAATGCTGCAGGCAAGGTCTCAGTCTCTCAGCTTCTCATTACATACTTCCTCCTTCTTATAGGGGCAAGTAGATATGTCAACATGGTAAAAAAAATTCTGGTACTAGGAGAAGGTAGTAAACTGCATATCATGGAGTAAAATCATAGAACTTTTTCACTCAATGTGACTACTAAAATGTAAAAATAAAGTATTCTATGTCAAAGGTCTCCATAGCCCTTCAAGAATCCAACAATATACACATTTCTTGAGTAGAAATGGACGAACCTCTCAAGATTTGTTTTATTTCAGGTGGCTAGGGTTCCAAATTTGTTTTGGGTCATACAAGTTTGGTATGAAACAGAACTTAAATTGGCTTAAAGCATAGTGTATAAAACTCTCAGGGCTCCTAGGAACCTATCTATCCAATTTCTAGCTCTCTAAGATAAACACAGCCGAAGTTATGTTAAAGTGAAAGTGACATTTATACAGTATTTATGGAAAAACGGATGGTAAGCAGTGGATACAAACTCTGTGTTAAACCATACACTGTGCTAACACTCATTTTTACACCATTTTAACATTTAAAACACTTCAAAAATTTTTTGGGGGGAAAGGTGCTTGCTCATGGTTTTTAGACACGTGGTGGTTAACTTGAAAAAAGTAATGGTTTTATAGAAAAATTAGCCCATTTTGATGATTTCTAAGTGCTACAGGATTATTGCTATTTGGAAACAAATTTGTGGCTGTGCGTTTAGTTGAAAAGTGATGAAGAATTAGTTTTCCAAAAAAAAAAAAAAGCCACCAAAAATTAAACCTTTATGGGAACAGAATACCACACAATTTTTTTGATATTGGAGGAAGCAATGGTGGGGTTCTTTGTTTTATTTTATTGTTATTATGCCAACAGAGTGACAGCAACAAGTGGCACTGGCAGCTACGAACCTGCCGACTGAAAAAGCTGGAATATCATCTAAAAGTGATCATGGAGGTAGATGTTGTTCTTCTTCTTCCTCTCACAGTTATTATCTACTGTACTGTGTCTTTAGTTTCCTGCAAGCAGTAATCATTCAACATATACTGCTGCTCAAACTTACGCTCCAGCATGTGCCACAGTGACACTCAATGTGCGCTTCCTTACAGCCATAAAATGAGGGAGGGGGAGTGCATGTTATGGCTTATACTGGTGAAGTTGGGGGTGGGAAATGGTCCAGTGTGGAGAAACTTGAAGATGTGGATGGGTCCCATCTGGTGTTGAAATTGTGCCTGCTCTGCACCTATAAGGTGATGTCAGTATTAAAAAAATACCTGGCCTTGCTGCATTTCTAGACTGTGGTCGCTGACACTTAAAATAATGAGCCAGCGGGCTATGAAAGCTATGTATTGTCCCTGACTATAATTGCTGCTCCACATACTGATGGTGGCATGCACCTTCCCCAAATGGCAACGACTACCATTGTTTACTAAACAGATACAGGTGGTCCTCACAATAGACCCTTATCAGGAGATTTTATTACATATTTACAGCCCATCTGTTGTCCATGTATTATACAGGCTGTTAACTGAGATCAGGGGTCTGAAACATGCTGTGCTTCCAACATACATCACTTTGTACCTTAGTGGCACACAAATATTTGGACCAAGCCCATAAAAATTTTATGTACTCTCCTGTAGGATATTCTTAATACCCAAGAAACTGTTCATTCATCTTCTGGATTTCTTCAAGGCTATACACGTGGAGGTATCCTGTTTAAAAGGAACTGGCTATGAATGATCATCACACTATTCACTTACATTCACACGCCTAGCAATGTGTTTTGAACATTATACATTATGTACAATATATGTTGACAGATATAACATATGTACGATATACTAATCCAATACAAAACAATTACTATAGCATACACAAAGAATAAGTAATGGTCAATCTGATGTCCTTTAACCCTTCTAATTTGTGTGGTTGAGTTGGATTAATACATTAAAGTTTTATGCATGTTTCACAAAAAAATTCACTATAGTGTTTACTAATCATTTTTCCTGGTAATAATATATATACCAGATTTACACGACTACAGATATATCATAAACTTGTACACAACAATACAACTAACACATATACCTATATTAATATCTCTACTCTGTAAGTATGTATACTCATTTACATTATCTACAGTACTTAATACATTGGTGTTCATAAACACTCTCAACTTCCTAATTCTAAAGATGTATACAGAAAATAATCATAATGTTTGCTTAACTAGAGACATGCTTTGACACAGAGATCCCCCTTTCATCTCATTAAATAGGAGATGCATATCATCTATTTGTGTTTCAGTGATCAGTCTTACCTGAATTTTCAGTTCCTGTTCCAGTAATTCCATGTCACAAAATTCATTTAAAAAGAAAAAAATTATGGCTAGAAACTATTTAATTTCTCCTGTTGAGTATAACGATAGATCAGTATTCATGAGCGTTCAATTGTGAATTGGCTCTTTTAAAGAAACTTGGATTTTCCAATTGTGGTTAATTTAATCACCATTACAGATATGGCTCATATTCACATCCAGAAACTGTACATGCCAATCTTGTCATTGCTTCACAATTGGTCCTAGGAACAAAAGAGCAAAGGCATTATAAGATTCTTAGCAGTTGTAATCTGTATGTTGCTACTTATAGAAGACATTCTATTTGAATACATTCATTTACTATTTGCTCATTGTTAAAATATTTATAAAACTTAAATTTGAATTGAGAAAAAAAAATGCTTCTAATCTTTTTGACAACATGCTATTTGACACAATTATTAACCTCAATCCCCTTCGGTACTATAAAAATGGTACCAAAAATAAAGGTTAACAAAATAATAAGAATGGCAAAATCAAAGGCCAACTTCCCTTAGGCTAGATTCACACAACCGAATTTACCGGCTTGAACTTCATGCTGGGAGTGGGACTCCTAGCAGTATAGTTACAGTACAGGACAGTATGTCGCAGGGAGGCAGGGACTCCTAGCATGATAGATAACTATGTGGTCGTGTGAATGCAGTATTAATGTCCTACTTGGGAAAAATACAAAACACAAGTAAATAGACTGCAGTACAGACAATCTGTTTTATATATATCTTGTAATAATTATATTTCCAATGCTTTTTGACCCCACACACACCAACAACTCTGCCTCCACTCAGATATCTCCAACCTTCTTGATGATGTTCCTCCAATCAGGTTTTAGTAGTATGAGATGGAAGTTTTTCTCATACTAGTCCTTGCCCGCCTTTGGATAGCGCTCTTTCACCCAGAACAAATCTTTTAAGACTGCCAGGATCATGACCTTCCAACTTCCCCAAATGTTCTTGTACACTGAGGAAATTAATTAGTGTTTACAATTCTGATAAGACAATATCTGTTTATTCCTAGCCAGGTGTTATCTTCCTGGGTATCAATATGCATGTCAATGTCAGGCAGATGTCCATTCAACACACCCTTGTGACTTCCATGGACAAGGATGTGCCTAGCAGCCTCCAAGGCTCAGGGGTTCTTAAAACACACACATGAAAGACAAGCAGTACTGTATATCCTGTTACTTATTAGCAACTGCCCTACAAACAGTTGTATCTATCACTGCTTTCCTTGAATCCATAATGCTGCCATTTCGGTTTCCAACAGAGCGTGAGTTAAAGTTACAGACCAGCTGAATGACTGGGTGCAGATTGCTGTTTCCTGGACACACATTACTTTATGGAGATGATAATGATAAGGACGATGACCATGTGCTAGGTGTGAATGCTGCCTGTCTACAAAGACGATCATGGGGAAAAGGAATAGAACAGTCTTGCTCACTTGGTGCTACTGCCAATTCCATTTTGGCAAATGAGCTGGTGATGCCATTTTATGTGAGTACGGAAAGACCTAGTTCCTACGAGTGTGCCTGCACACCCATGGATAATTATCTACTTGTAGATTTGTCATTTGATAAAGTACAAACAAATTCCCATATGGGAGATGACCGCACGTAGATGCTGCCACCAAAACCATCAGCAGTGAAAATATGTCTATCAGTGCCACCACCACCCAGGCTTGCCTTATATCTACCCTAGGTAGGTCTTCTGGATATTGGGGCCACCCATCTGGTGAAATTCTTACTATTGCAGTTGCCACCACTCTCTTCCTGTGATGTCACCCTGTCACCCTGACTCAGTCTTATCAGTAATAGAATTATCACCGGATTCAGTAATGTCATCATCTTCCTCACTTTTCTGTGGCTCATCATGGCAATAGGGTTCCTCTATACTCTCACAATACCTAAAAGATTTCCCCCTAGTGCCCCTACCAGTATAACTACCAGTAGTACACCCACTGCCACTACTACATCTAACACCAACACTTATGTCTTCCAGCTGGTAGTTCTCATCCAACTCATCAAGAAGAGGAAGTATTGGGCTATTAGGAGTATCTCGCTCAGTAGATGCCACATGACTACTAGAGAATGGGATCTGTATCAATGAAGAAGACATGGTTGGTAATACAGAAAGATAACGTGGTAAATTACATGTTACAACAGAGGAGGAGAAGAAAGATACAGAACCCTGACTTGACATTTGTAGTTCACTGCTTTAAAAATGTCTTTATTCTCAGAAATAGTGATTGACAACACTGTGTTTATGTCTTTTTTGTTTTTGGTTTTTTTTTTCAAAAAAAATTCAAGAAAAATAGTAAAGCACTAAAAGCACTAAAAGGGTGATCTAGTCCATGAGAATTAGACCATAACTGCGTCTGTCAGCTTGTTAACAATTACAATTCCGACAGTTTGTATCTACTTTGGGTAACCAAAAAAAAACCCTTAACAAACATAGACTTTTCAGATTTTCAGGCTGCAAGACTATTGGGTGAGACTATTGGGTTTATTGGGTGAGCAAAAAAAATTAAAAAAAACCTTAATAAACTGATATTTTTTTAGACTAGCAGGCTGTGTGACACTGTTTATTGGGTGAGCAAAAAGGAGGATTCTAACTGTCAAGAAATAATAGACTATGACAAGTATGAGGGATTGAGTTTGGCACAGTATAAGGCATGCACACCAGGCAGGTTTCCCTTTGTAAATAGCAGTTTCTTTCTGTAACCACAGTCATACTGATCAGAACAACAGTTCATAGTTGGTTAATGTTCACCTTGTCTTCACCTTGTCAGTATGTTCACGCACCTTGTGGTCGCATGATCACTAACTTGCCAACCTGAATTAGAGGGAATAGAAGCCCACATTCAGTTGATTCATTAAAGCAAGTGAAGCACTTCCTGTACCATGTGACTAAGAAGTAGACCTGCTGATCAGTTCATTTTTGGTAGTACAAGTTAATAAGTGGATGTTCTTCTTTCAAGTCATAAATTCAGTGACAAATAATTTTTTGCCAAATAATTATCTTTCCAAAGAAGTTATCCTATAGATAATGGGATAAAGGTGTAAGTGTCTGCTGGAACCCCTATGATCATGAGAACCGGGGTCCTGTGTCTTCTCAATAGAATGGTCCCAGTGCAGAAAACTTATCCCCCAACTTGCGGAAAGGGAATAATTTCCTCTAATTCCTTATTGTCACCACCAAGCTTTGTCTTTTCATTTAAAATTTTGTATCCCTATCTTCCAGGATGTTAAGGTGTTATGTTAATCTCAAATCCACTAAATTGATATGGAATCTACAACACTCTAACCATTTGTCAAACAGTGCAATTGCACTGGGCTCTATGGCAGCTGGGGCCAAATGTCATCCCAGATTCAGCTGGTCTGTTTTGAATTCCAGGCACTGTTCCATTTTCAACTTTATCTACGTGACTTTAGTCTGGAGGCGAATGAGAAGAAATTGTACTGTTTATGAGGCACTAAGAGGTCATTATACTTTGTAGAGATCACTAAAGAGGCCTTATACTGTGTGTAGCTCACTAAGGAAGAATTGTGGGGGCACTATTGAAGCATCATACTGTATGTAGCAACTAATGGGGTATTTTACTGTGTGTGGGCCACTAAGGGGGCATTTTCCTATGTGGGAGTCACTATAGGAGAATAAAAGAGTGTAGGATCACTATAATGCTCCTCAGTGGTCCCCACATTATAAAAAGCTCACTTTATGCCCTCACACAGTCTAAGCATTACAACTCTGGAGGCAATAATAAAGCTTAACTCTGTGTGGGTGGACTAATGAAACATTTAATGTTGAGGGGGCTACTAACAGAGCATTATATCATGAGGGGACATTAAGGGAGCATTATACTATGTAGGGTCCACTAAAGAGACATTATACTAGGTGGCCCATGGGATATCATACTGTGCCACTAAGGTAACATTATACTATGTGGGGCCAGTTAAGGACATTCTACTGATTGTTGGGACTAATGGGGCATTATACTCCACATAACAATTGTGGAGACAATAAGGAGCATCATACTGTATGGGGTTTATAATGGGGCACTATATTTGTTTTGGGACACTTAACGGGCATTATGCTGTGTGAGGGCACAAAGGGAGCATTCTATTTATGTGTTAGGGGGAGTAAGGAAGCACCATTTCTATGTTACACAAAGAAGAGTGTTATTAATATGTAGGGGCACTAAAGATGGGGGTTGAAGGGGTATGTGTAGGGCTAGGGGCGTGGTTTAAAAAAAAATGTTCTCCTTGTCTCTGTGCATGCCATCACCTGTATCACCTTTTGTGTCCTCTAAAAGACAGGGTGTATGCCTAAGCTGTGGGGGGCCCACTTATGAGCACTTTGCACTGGGTCCACTAAAATAGTCCTGCACATAATGATTATAACCATACACATAGTAAAACTACTTTAAGCTACCATTATAAATATCAATCTACATAAAAATGTTGTAAGTTGCTACAAAACCTGCACATTTTTTGGCATACGGTTCATTTGTGTTTTCAGAAACCATCTTCTCTGCAGTAAAAGTCAACGCATGCCATTGTCATCTCATATCCACAAGTTGAATCACACTCTTTCAATTTACCCGGGGTTCCTGACCTCAATGTCAGAAGTGTTGACAGAAATGTATGCAACTCATCGGTCTAGAGAAAGAAGATACAGTGAGTAGCAAACATAATCTAGACCATTTGGAAATCCAATACTTGCACAACACAGGCCTTTCAGCATTCTCCCTTCCTTACAGCGTATGCTTGTGGTATTAAGTCAACTTATTTGGCTTGCTTCTAGGACACCTTATCTTGCTTGAAGTCATTCCTTTGGAAAAGTAAAATACAGTAGCTCCAAAATGTAATGGATAGGGGCTGTGAAACTCTTCATGCACTGAAGATTGTAAGTGCACTGCCTTTTATTGACCTCATTTTTTAAAGATGTAATATTATTGTAATGATTATTTGATATTACTACTGATATTCACAAGTGTATCACTTGAGTTCACATGTCATTATTGATCTGGAGATGGATATAGTTCTAAGAACTTAATGGAAACCTGTCAGGGTGATTTTGGACTTGCAATTTATACACTGGGGATTTAGTGTCCCAAATTGCCTTGTTGTAAAGCTGTCCATGCCCCTATTAAAAAACCTTTATACTTACCTAAATATACAGTAAGTCAAATAAGTCTCATTTGTCATCTCTGGTGCTCCTCGTGCCCGCGCAGTTGCTCAGTGAAGCCTGGGAAGTACACTTTGGCTTCACTGAGCAATAGCGCAGATGCCAGGAGCACCAAGGATGTGGTGTATTTTTCCCAGTTTCCCCAAACATCTAAGCAGGTGCTGGGAGTACAGATACCAGGTGAGTGTAAAGATTTTTTCTCAATATGGGTACGAACAACTTTACAATTACAATTTGGGACACCCTTTAAACAGAGTCTGTGACCACCCAAAAGAGTGTGAAATACCTCATCACCTTTGCTGCTTTTGTTTCCCTGTTTTAGCAGCCACTTTTTATTTTCTTCCCGAGTTCCTCCATTCTCCTGTTATTCCCACTACTATGTATATGTATATTAGCCTTTGGTATGCTAATTAATGAATAAAACAACAACTGGGGGGTCCTAACCCATCACTGTCAATTGGGCATCAACTTTTACTGCTCTGACACTGTTCAATAAGAGAGAGGAGTAGGCAATAAGTGACCTCACTCTACTCTGTTCTGCAGCAGAAGAAGAACAGTGAGAACAGGAAACGCTGGAGATCATCTGTATAGAGAAAGCCAAGGCAATGTGTATTTCATCCTGCATGGGCATAATGCCACAAAAAGCTGGTCATACACTTACAAACAGCTATTTCACCCCACAGGATAAAACTTCTCTTACAGCTGACTTCAGTCCCAATCAGACTTCAAAGTAAATAAACAGTAATTCATCAGGCATAGACACTTTCCTTAAATATCTGCAACAACCTGCCGAACACAAGCTATTCTTCTCCAACTCTACAATAACCTTTCAGAGAAGTGATTTTCTTCCAAAAATATTATAACCCCTCAGACATGAACAATTTTCCTCCAACGTTTCAATAATCCTTCAGTTACAAGGAATTCCTCATCAAATATCCACTCAAATAATGACTCATACTTGAGCAATTCTCCAATAAAGATGGAAGAACCGATTCGTCATGAAGCTGATTTTACCCGAATATTCCAAATTTATAGTATTTTAACAAAATAGAACAAGTGCTGATTCATATCAGACGAACAAAAATGGTCGCGTTTTTTCCCACAACTCTTTTTTCGCTGCGGCCAGCTACGTCGCCTTAATGGGGTTTTTTTTTACTACTGTGAATGTTAATCTGAAAAAAAAAATTTGTTTCTTAACTGTTTTTTTTCTTTGTTGCTGCTCATATATAGAATATTAGAGCCAATATACACTGTTAGTCTGCATTAATCTGGAAAAAATAAACTCTTTTTAATTTTTTTTTTTTGCTTTGCTCACCAATACACAGTGTGACCAAGTGTTAATCTGAAAAAATATTTGCTTTTAAGGCTGAGGCCCCACGATGCAGAAACGCAGCTGTAGTCAAGAAAGGCTACGAAAGGAATGGGAGATATATAGGAAGTTCTTATACTTCTCCCTTCTGCTCAATCCATTCCTGGCTTTGACTAAAAAAAACGCAGCAAAATCTGCAACAAAAAAAAGCTGTGTTTCCATAATGTGGTGCCTCAGACTTAAGTGTTTTTTGTTTAAGTGTTGCTCAAATGCATATATACATAATTGTGAAAATTTTACATAAAAATCCATTATTTAAGCATTTTTTTGGTTGTTGTTGTTCACCCAATATAAAGTATTATTATAAAAAAAAACCCTCTTGTTATTTAAAGTTACATAATTAGTATGGCTGAAAAAAGACATATGTTCATCAAGTTCAACCAGGGGATGGGAAAGGGCATGACATTCTATACATTTCCACAAGTATCAATGCTATTTTGCTCTAAAAAGGTATCTAATTCTTTTTTTGAAGCTGCTACCTGTGAGTGCTGTGACCAGCTCAAGGGGTATTCCCATTTCAAAGATCCTATCTACAGGGTGGGCCATAATTATGGATACACCCAGGTGGGCCATAAGTATGGATACACCCAGATAAAATGGAAGTGGTTGCTGATATCACCTTAACGTTTGTGGCATATTAGTACATGGGAAGGGGGTCATGTGACACATCAAACACATGGAGAATTGCACAAGAAAAACAATGGTATCTGGGTGTATCCATACTTATGGCCCACCCGGGTGTATCCATACTGTATCCATACCCTGTATAGTGCTAGCTTATGTAAATTCAAGTGTTTTTCTAAATACATTGTTTTCAGCAATGCTGCTTCCCTTGCCTGCTATGTGAAATTATTGTTTACTCCCATTGTTTACACATCATTCTCAAAGCACCTGGCCTGTATCTTATATGAGGTCAGATGATGTCACTTACTGCTCTCTTGAGGGGGGGGGGGTAAATTCTCCAAATTATGGTAGCTTTCAGAGCTGTTATGTTATGTCAGGACATTTAGTTCAGCTGATTGCAGTTTGCTGCTAAAGGCTCGGAAAGTGTCAACCTTTCTATGTAAACACAAAGATAACATTAAGTTTACTGCAATTGTCTAGGAGCATGCACGTGTTCTGTCCAAACCTGTGTAATCTCTTATCTCTTACATATATATAAAAATGAGTTTCTGTCTGTCTGTCTGTTCTTTGTGCACGACCAAATGACTGGACCGATCTTCACCAAATTTGGCACACAGGTGCATCAGATGTCTGGGAAGGTTTTAGACCAGCTCTCAGCTCTCAGCTCTCTAGGATGTACTGTTCCTGAGATATAGTATTCCCAAAAAATGACCTGCATTAGCCAATAGAAGCTTGCAAGTCTTTCACTCATATTCCAACTGCCATATACATGGTCACATGTCCCTTATCAGACAATAGAAGTTCGCAGGCGCTTAGTCTCCACATGCAAACAGCTTTACTCCAGGTTCCCATAACAACCCAGCCAATTGTCTTCACTGCGCAGGGCGCTGTGGATGACACTGTTACACAAGGTCACATACACACAGTTTTACTCCAGGTTTCCAAAACAATCCAGGCATTTTTCTTCACTGCTGTAGGTCAGCTTTAAAGGGGCAGGGCGCTGTGGATGACACTGTTACACAAGGTCACATACACACAGTTTTACTACAGGTTTCCATAACAACCAATCACAGGTTTTTCACTGATATCCAAACTGAGATACACATGATCACATGACACTTATGGACAAATGGAAACTTGCAGGTTCTTCAGTCTTGACATACACACAGCTTTACACCAGGTTTCCATAGCAACCACACTATTTATGACCTGTATTATTCAATAGCAGTTCGCAGGTCCTAGTCAGTCGTATGATGTGTATCAGCCAATATAACTTCACATTTAATTTACCAGGTTTCCATAACAACACAGCCATAAATAGACTGTAATTATACTGAACTGCCATACTGGATGTCAGCATTCTTATAAATTGAAACGTATTAAAACTACACACAAACGACATACAAAATAGACCAGTGCCAATTCTTATGGGGCCACTACACAAACAAAAAATTTAATATACCCGTGCGAAGCCAGGTCCTTCTGCTAGTGTAATATATATTTACTGTGCATATTACTTGTTCTGCATTTGTATTAGATTTCTAGTAATCAAAATAAATCATTTCTCGTGGTAAAGGCAATGTCCTGTTCATCAAACAGTCAAAGCCTGCCCTCCAGCTAATCACTACTATAATTTAACAGTGTTCAGTAAAATGAATGGAAAAAAGAGGGCAGGGGACAAATAAAAAGGAGGAGGAGGAGGAAGAAACACTTGTGCAAGTATTACTACTAGAGATGAGCAAATCTATTCTGCAGAAGTGGAATTTGATCTGAATTTCAGGAAATCTTCGATTCACCACGATTCCGGATTTCCTCACGCTTCGATGCATCGAATCGCATTTTTTTATAAAATGGCCGCTGCACATGTTAGGACAAGAGGGAAGGAACTCTGGGAGCGCGGAATCACCCACAATGCCAAGCATGCAGCTAATCAGCAGCCAGCAGGACATGTGATGTCACAGCCCTATAAAAACCCTCGGCCATTTTAGGTACAGTCATTCCACATCGCTCTTACTGTAGGGACAGACGTTGGCAGGAGCGAGGGAAAGACTTAGAAAATATATAGAAGTTCAGGGAAAGAGGCTGAGCCTTAGAACTGTAGGGAAAGGATATTGATATTGGGAGGAATTGAGAGAAGAATATGGGGTGGTTGCAGGGTCATTTACAGCAAGAATTTGCAGCATAATGCACATTGCATCTCACTGCCGTTATACTGCTGCTCATTACTCATATCTGTATCTTCAAGGTGCACAACAAGCCTTTTGCATTGCAGTACAGCAAAAAACAGTGAATTATCATACATTTATTATAAGGGGCTTATTCACTGTTCTTCCAAGGCATAACATTACTCAGTAATATTGTGCCAAAGCCATATCTGCACGTCTCTGTAAAAAAAACTTTTTAAAGGCGTTTATTATAAGGAGCTTATTCACTGTTCTTCCAAGGCATAACATTCCAGGCATAACATTATTCAGTACTATTGTGCCAAAGAAAACTGAATTATCATCCAATAATATCTGCACTTATCTGTAATAAACGCCTTTAACGTGGGGAAAGATATAACGACCATATTCGCCATTTTGTTAACAGTATAAAGTTGCAGGCCATTTTTAAAAACAGTATTGTCAATAATAATTCAATAATTCAATAATTCTTAGCAGTTATAACTTATTTAAAGGTGTTTATTAGTGTCAAAACACATAAAAAGGACCAAAGGACCACATTCACCATTTTGTTACCAGTATAAAGTTGCAGGCCATTTTTAAAAACAATATTGTCAATAATTCAATAATTTTTAGCGGTTATCACTTAATTAAAGGTGTTTATTAGTGTCAACACACATAAAAAGGACCATATTCGCCCTTTTGTTACCAGTATAAAGTTGCAGCAGTCATTTCTTTGCCAAGAAAGCAGTACCAGCCCTGCACAAATATATAGAAGAGAAGGTGGGCCAGTCCTTGAGCCTGTCGATGTCTGCCAAAGTGCACGGCAGCACCGACGTGTGGAGCTGTAACTACAGTCAAGGACAATATATGTCATTTACGGCCCATTGGGTTAATGTGGTGCCTGCCCAGACACACCAGCAACTTGGACACGTGACGCAGCTTCTGCCTCCATGTTCTCACGCCACTGGTCCTGCAACAATGTTCACCTCATCCTCCACTATCTCCTCAGCCTCCATTTCAGGGACAATTCACAGTGCTCCTCAAGCATACCACATGTGCAGGGCACAGCAGTGTCACACTATTCCTCAATCAAGAAATCGAATCCTGGCTTTCTCCAAGAGAACTTAAAATCGGAACAATGGTGACCGACAACGAGAAGAACATGGTGTCGGCGCTGCGTCAAGGAGGGCTGAGCCATCCGCCCTGCATGGCGCACGTGTTCAACCTGGTTGTCAAGTGTTTCCTTAAGTCTTCCACCCCTCTGCAAGACATCCTAAAAATCTCAAGGAAACTGCATGCACTTCAGCCACTCGTACACTGCCAAGCACACCCTCCTTGAGCTGCAGCGGCAGAATGGCCTCCCACAACATAGGCTGATATGCGATGTTTCCACCCATTGGAATTTAACCCTCCATATGATAGATCGACTATATGAACAGAGAAAAACCATAAACGATTTCTTTATACTTGGTACTCCCCTGTGTAACATTAACATTAGCCAGTGGCAGCTTATGCATGACACCTGCCGTTTGCTAGTTTCCTTTGAGGAGGCCACTTTGTTAGTCAGTCGCAAGGACTGCGGGATGAACAACGCCATTCCACTGATTCACATCCTGAAAAAGATGCTTATCAATCTGACTGGTCAGGGGACAGGAGATGTGGTGTCTACATCTCAAGACCACATGAGCCCTGTGGGGGCTGAACTGGAGGAGGAGGAGGATGACGAGGACATTGGAGCACAAACAAATTTTGAAGCAAATTTTTTTGTAACTTCGAATCGAACTTTTGAGAAATTCGCTCATCTCTAATTACTACTAACAATAAAAATGTGTATGGCAATAGCAACACTGCTTATGGCCTTGACACCCTGCCAATAACCCTAGGACTGTCGTACTTCTTGAGAATAAAGATGTTTTTGAATGCAGTGAACCCAGGCGTGCACATTTAATGAGGCGAAGTGAGGCGGCCGCTTCAGGCGGCACTGTCTGTCAGTGTCTGGCATTTTTACTATTTATTTAATGTAAACCATGCCTCAAATACTACTATTTTTATACTCTGGGGTCTTTTCAGACCCCAGAGTATAATAATTGGAGAGCCAGGGGAGGTGAGGGAACATAAAAACCAATGCTACTTACCTCTTCTGCGATCCGATGTTACTCCGAGCAGGCTTGGGCCCTCTGGTGACTAAATCGCCGGCCTGATCACGTGTCGTGTGTGCGCAGGGAGTGCACCGGTGTCCAGGAAAGGTAAGTAACACTGGTTTTTATGTTTTTCACCTCCCCTGGGTCTCCGATCATTATATTCTGGGGTCTGAAAAGACCCCAGAGTATAATAATAGTTCATGGGTGGGCCACCATGGGGCATAATACCATGTTCAGGGGCCACTATGGGGCATAATACCATGTGCAGGGGCCACTGTGGAGCATAATACCCTATGCAGGGGCCACTATGGAGCATAATAACATGTGAAGGGGCCAATATGGAGCATAATACCGTGTGCAGGGGCCACTAGGGAGTATAATACCATGTGCAGGGGCCAGTAGGGAGCATAATACTGTGTGCAGGATTTGCTGTGGAACATAATACCGTGTGCAGTGGCCACTGCAGGAAATAATATCATGTGCAGGGGCCACTATGGAGCATAATACCGTGTGCAGGGGCCACTATGGAGCATAATACCGTGTGCATGGGCCGCTGCGAGGCATAATACAGTGTGCAGAGGCCACTATGGCGCATAAAACCATGTGCAGGGGCCGCTGCGAGGCATAATACAATGTGCAGGGGCCGCTGCAGGACGTACTACTGTGTGCAGGGGCTGCTGGGGAACATTATAGTGTGTGTAAATGGGGTGCTATAAACAGGGGCTATGGCTCCCTTTCCTCATTTGTTGTAAGGTAAAGTGCACATTATGTGTCACTATGGCACATGCTAGAGCATCCATTTGAGCAGCAGTATACGATGAATAATTACTGCATGCAGCAAACCACAAACACAATGGAGTGGATAACTGTCTGTGAGAGAAAGAAGAACAACGTCTAGCTCATCATCATTTTTGGAAGATTGTCCAGCTTTTTCAGGTGGCAGGCTAGGCAGTAGGCACAGTGATAGTGTGCCCTAATTTTTTCTTAAAATTCTGTAAATTGTCACTCTGCCAATACAATGTTGATGTGGCAAGTGCTCCTATTCAGGGATAGCCCTTTAGGATAATGTAGGTTCTTTTCTGCCTCCCAAGTGTTGTTCTCAGGGTCATAGAATCCTTTCCAGAAAATATTCTAGTTTTTTCAGCTGGCAGAAAGGCCAGGTACACTGAAGGTGAATTACAATTTTTTATTCAAATCTTGTAATTGTCACTCATTGGTGCTGCATCTACTGCCATAGAGGGACTATTTTGATGGCTTTTTCATGAAGTCAATTCTTTACCACTTCACTTTTCAACTGGCAGGCATGCTGACGGTGTGCCACAAATTTGTCTTCAAATTCTAAAGTTGCCACTGCCACTTGCCACTTGCCACTGCCACTCTGTTGATATAATAAGAAGAAAATAAAATGAACAACCCCACTCTTGTTTCTTCCAATAGCAATGCAAAGCCAATTCTTCATCACTTTTCAACTAGGCACTTAAAGCTACTTTGTCTTCTAAATAATAAGCCTATAGCACTTACATGTTATCAGAACAGTCTATTTTTTCTACTTAACCGTAGCTTTTTGCTATATAGATACCATGCCTGTCTTAAAAACCATGGGCAAGCATCTTTCCTCAAAAAAGGGTAATTTTTGGAGCGTTTTAAAGGTTAACATGCGTAAAAACAAGTGTCAGCTCAGTGTATGGTTAAACTCGAAGTTTGTATTGTGGAGGATGACTGATTGTGTATACTCCATTTTGTATTCCAGGGCCATGTGGGTCATGCCTGTAGCCATTTTACATTCATACATTTGTTTAGAGAGCTCATCCCGCGCCAGATGCCTTAATGGGGTGTGGCTCCTCTTTTGTTTGTTGTCCAACTGCCAAAACTATTTTACAGCTTTGCCACCAATCATGTTATGCTAGTTGTACTAGTTCAACCTGTCCATGTCTACACACTGTATGTAAGACCACCTTTTTCCCTCCATTAAATCAGAACCCACTATATACACAATAGTTGTGTATGTGTGTCTCTCTGTAATCTATCTTATACATCAACTTTATGAATTTGGACTTCAATACTGCTTACCATCTTTCTTTCCACAGACATCTATGTCACTTTCACTTTGACATTAATTTGGCTGTGTTTGCTAAAGAGAGCTAGAAATTGAATAGATAGGTTCCTATGGGCCCAGCAACTTTTCTTTTTCTTCCACCTGAAAAGTTAACAATCATGACAGAAGACAGTGTCCATAATGTTGTTTACATTAGTGTAAATGGGAATGGACACAGACGGAGGGGGCTCTATGTGTGTCCATCACTCTGTTACAGTTAATGTCCTTTGCTGTCATCCTATGACGGATGACAGCAGCAGACATTAACGATGGCTGAAGTGTGAACCTACCCTTATAGACTCTGTTTTAGGCCAATTTGAGTTGTGTTTGCACCAACCTTATTCAACTCAAAATGAATCTGGCGCCCAAGCCACCTGAACCCAAAACAAAACAAATCTCATGAGGTTCTCACATCTCTAGTCCTTAGGGGGTTGATAATGATGTAAAAATTGGAAATGTGGGGGCAGAGTTGTTTATCCAAATCCTGCACAGTATATTTCACAATGCTTTTTAACTACTTATGTTGAGGTTCATTACCTTCTTTGACATTTCATCAGTCTAAGCATAGTATATGAAGGTTGAATCTTGCACTTTTACCATTCTATATAAAGGATCAAAAGAATTTACTGATGTGAAGGCAGTGGGATGCCTTAAGTCAGGGCTCCACGTTGCAAAAATGCAGCATTTTAAAGTACCTGCAAAGTGGATGGAATTCTGGCTAATTCTATCTACACATTGCAGAAAAAAATCTGCTGCGGAAAAGCTGTGTTTTCAAAAATGCTTGCATTGTTGAAAATCGCAGCATGTCAATTATACCTGCGAAAACGCTGGTGTTTTCCATATAGGTATAATAGGGGCAGAAAGTCTACAGAGGAAAACTCTGCGAAATCATAAAAAAAAATGCTCTGAAAAAAAAATGCAATGCGTTTCTGCTGCTTTTTTTCCGCAGTGTTTTTCTTTTTTTTTTTTTTGCTGTGCTCCACTATGTGGGGACTCAGCCCATGGGCGCACCTCTAATGAGGTGGCCGCCTCAGCCGGAACTGTCCTCACTGCTTGGAGGGGCGGCATTTTTATTATTTTTTTTTTTTTAACTTAAACCAGCCCAAGACATGCCGCTCTGAAAGCAAACTGGTACCTGTCCTGGGCTGGCTTAGGAGACGTCTGTGTCTTGGTGCAGGTGGCAATGCTATGTCGTCATCGCGCCTCCTGTGCTGAGACACAGACGTCCTATGCGCGGGTGAAGAAGACGAGGCAGCGGCTCCATTAAGGGATCGCAGTTAGGTGAGGATAACTTTTTTTTTTTTTTTTTAATAGGCCGTTATCTGCTGGAGTAATCCCAGCAGGTAACAGCCTATTTACTTTCCTGCTCATGGCCGCCCCCGCTTCCCCTTCTGCTATAGGATGTAGAAGGGGGAAGCAGAAGCAGCTGTGAGCAGGAGTGGGGATTGGTTCATGAGGCCAAATACTACTATTATTATACTCCAGAAGACCCCGGAGTATAATAATTGGAGGCCCAGGGGAGGTGAGGGAACATAAAAACGAAATGTTACTCACCTTTCTGGCGATCCGATGTTACTCCCAGCAGGATTCGGCCTTCACGTGAGCCAGGCTGACGTCATTATATCGCGACGCCGGCCTTTGCCCACATGACTTCTGTGCGACATTGAAGAGAGCCTAAAGCAGGAAGTGCACCAGAGAGTGGAGGATAGGTAAGTAACAGTGGTTTTTATGTTTGTCACCTCCGCGAATCTCCGATCATTATACTCTGGGGTCTTTTCAGATAATAATAGTTCATGGGTGGGCTACTGTGGGTCATAACAGAGTGTGCAGGGGCCACTATGGGGCATAATACCATGTGCAGGGGATGCTGTGGGTCATAATAGAGTGTGCAGGGGCCGCTGTGGGTCATAATAGAGTTTGAAGGGTCCGCTGCGGGGCATAATAGAGTGTGCAGGGGCCACTGTGGGTCATAATAGAGTGTGCAGGGGCCGCTGTGGGGCATAATAGAGTGTGCAGGGGCCACTGTGGGTCATAATAGAGTGTGCAGGGGCCGCTGTGGGTCATAATAGAGTGTGCAGGATCTGCTGCGGGGCATAATAGAGTGTGCAGGGGCCACTGTGGGTCATAATAGAGTGTGCAGGGGTCGCTGTGGGGCATAATAGAGTGTGCAGAGGCCGCTGTGGGGCATAATAGAGTGTGCAGGGGCCACTGTGGGTCATAATAGAGTGTGCAGGGGCCGCTGTGGGGCATAATAGAGTGTGCAGGGGCCGCTGTGGGGCATAATAGAGTGTGCAGGGGCCACTATGGAGCATAATACCATGTGCAAGAGCCGCTGTGGGTCATAATAGAGTGTGCAGGGGCCACTGTGGGTCATAATAGAGTGTGCAGGGGCCACTATGGGGCATAATAGAGTGTGCAGGGACCACTGTGGACCATAATACCGTGTGCAGAGGCCGCTGTGGGCCATAATTCTGAACGAAGGGCCCGATGTGGGCTACAATACTGCATGCAGGGGCCGCTGTGGGCTATAATACCGTGTGCAGGGGCCGCTGTGGGCCATAATATCATTTGCAGGGGCCACTGTGGAACATTATAGTGTGTGTAAATGGGGTGTTATACTGTGTGGGGGCCAGAAAAGGGGATGCTATGCTGTGGGGGGACCCAGTCTTTGCTAGTTACGCCCCTGATAAGGGGTTGCTAGGAAGGGGCATATTATATAAGTGGGCTTTATGAACTTAAGAGGTGTTATTTATATAAGGGCATTATTAATACAAGTGGGTTATTTATATAAGGGGCCATTAGGGAGCATTATATATAAGGGGGTGGTCATTTATAAAAGCATTCATTAGGGGACATCCATTATATAAGGGTGTGAAAGATCCTCATTGCACCAACACCGCGTTGGCCCACACCTGAGACTTCTTTCATAAAAAACCACACTCACCGCCAGTGAGTGCTGGGTTCACAAGATAAATACAAGACAAGCTTTCTAAATTTTATATATTTATTAACCCCTAAATGGGTCGGTATTAACATCTAACACATGCAGTTCAGAACAGATATGTAGATATATACAAGCATTAACAGTTACTAGTTACAAGATACAGTGCAATAAAATAAAAGGGAATAAAAGTGAAATAATTACTTTAACCCACATATCCTGGATGTGGCTCTATAGTCCAACACTCACACATAGCATGTGGAGGTAACCAGTGGAGGCTCCTAGCAGCAGCATCAACACAGCATTCCAGCCTGCATGCTCATCGCAGTATATCCCAATAGTCTCATCATAGTCTCTTGTAGTCTCTGCACAGTATTCTCATCATAGTATTCTCCTTGTAGTCTCAGCCCAATCTCCTCCCACTGACCTCTTACCTCATCTTTTATACCCTTGATTACACCTCCCAGAATGAGGTCACCAGTGACGGCAAGTCTGATTGATTAATGCACTCAAGTCAAGATTCTTTGTAAGGAGCTGAGACCAAGTGAAATGATACAATGTTATCAACCATGTCTGATCTACCAGCCCAGGCTGAACAATGCATGTTTATTTGATCACCCAGGGCTATGTAAGAATTCAATGGAGCTATTCTGGGATGGATACAAAGCCCTATTGTTACAAGGTTGCCCTACTGACAACATACATCTAGGATTATAGCTGCGCACATTATGAGTAAATGGAACTAAGAGAGAGATACGCTACCCAGAGATCAAAATACATCTTTGAGTTATAGCCATATTTAAGTGGAATCATCACAAAGGGGATATATATTTATATAAAGGGTCATTAGGGGAGCAGTATTTATATCAGGGGGAATCAGGGGCATAAAAAAGGGGGCAATTAATTAAAGGGCTTGTCCAGGATAACCACTTTTTTAATATGAGACCGGGAAAGTGTTTAAAAAAAAATAAAACCCTACTCACCTGTCCCTTGTGCTCCGATGTCTCCCACTGCGGTCTGGTTCTGCTGCTCTGGTGTTTTCTTCTGGCGGAAGTCCCCACCACACATGACCGCTGAGGTCGCTGACATGGAACGTCACAGTGCTGTGGGGAAGAAAACACCAGAGCAGCAGGACAGGAATGTGCTGGAAGACACCGGAGAACCTTCCATAGCCTCATATTAAAAAGTGGTTATTCTGGACAACCCCTTTATGGTGGCACTTGGGCTTTAATAAAGGGACTTTTCAGCTCCCCCGGATCAGCAGTTTGAAGGGGCTATGGCGCCTGTTTATATCACACACTGTATATCACACGCTGTCTGTTTATAGTGACCGTGTGATGTAATTACAGCCTTGTCACATGGACATGTACAGGACGAGACTGTAGTTACATTGCATGTCCACTATGAGATGAATAACACTATGTAAACAGAGACGCGGTCATGGCACTTACACAGTTACCACAGTTCATTCAAACAGCTGATCAGTGGGGGTTCTGAGCCCCACTGATTATTTTATTAATGACCTGGAAAACCTTTTAATTAGGAAACCTATGGGGCATTAATAAGGGGGCACTATTTATGGGGGTACACACGGACATTATTAATATAAAGAAGCACTTGGGAGTATTATTCATTATGGGGGGTTATAGCATATATTTTATAATTGGGGTAGCAGCAGGGTGGGGGCTTTGTGTAGGTGAGGACATTGTGGCTCGGATGCCTGGAAAAGTGAGGAGCCAAAGATGTCTGTGCTGCAAACTTTACAGAGACAAGTCACAGCTGGAAGAAGTGGTCATGGCGGTCCAAAGGGAAGAGAAGGGAAATGTGAAGGATTAGTCAGAGACGTCACCTGTAAGTCACAAAATGTTACTGCCCTGTATTCACCTAAATGATAGTGGATAAATACCTGATTGATGGGGGTCTGTCTGCTGAGACTCCCACTGGGCCTGAAAATTGCCCCCCTTCCCCCCACTGGTTGGGAATTCAGCCTGACCACAGTCATATGAAGGAGTGTTGCTTGGTGGATGGACGAACCCGGGTGGCTCTCATTCACTTCGATGGGAGTGCCAAAGAACTGTATTCAGCTATCTGTGGCGCTCCTATTATAGAGAATGGGGGCCATGTGGGCTCGTCCATCCACCAAGCAGAAGATGTATGAAGTTATTGTCATTGTTAATGCCGTGTTGTTGATCTGATACTGAAGTCATGCAGGAAGAAGAATTTTTAAAAACTGTTTTATAACTTTGTGTATTGTGTATGTTTATTGTGCGGTGAAAGCAGCGTGTGAAGCTAATAGCATGGAAACGCAATTTTTTTTTTTTTTTTTTGGGGGGGGGGGGCGTCTTTCTATAGTCCGCCTCAAGCAGCAAAGCGGCTAGGTTCACCACTGCCTCAGCCTAATGAAGTAAACACAAGGAAAGCCAAATCATTTCTTCGGATAGTTGTTAAGTCATTACTGGAACCAAAATATCCAACTACCATATCAGCTATGTGAAAAACTGACTACCCCCTTAAACCAGTATATGTCCTATTATTTGATATCAGTCTTTCACACTGCTGTTAAAGGTGTAAGTCCACTCCTATTTGCAGGCTTGCCCTGACTTTTCTTCATCATCTCTTGGCCATTCATACAGAGGAAAACACTGCATTCCAGCATTAAAATCTCATACCATCTGTGAAATGTGGTGGGGTTAGTGTCATGGTTTGGGCTTCTTTTGCTGACTCTGGGTCAGGATGGCTTGTCATAATTGATGGAAGAATGAATTCTGAATTACACCAGCAAGATGCCAATCATTGGCAGCATATCTACCTGTGTAATCATGACAGTGGCGACGATAATCCATGGAAGGGAATAGGAGAGCAGCAGAGATTGGGTTCGATCATGTTTGAGATAAGGGATTTCTTTACGTGTAGGACAGATCATGTAATTTACTGTATAAAATGGTCCTGTATTTATTTTTTTGAGGGAAAACTATTGGATCACTTTCATGGGGCCACCCAATTGATACAACACATTGGAGAAGTTCATGGTTGTAAAGTTACATGCCTGAGGTTTGCTGGAATATGGAGGGTTATATCCAGGGTAACTCCCAATTCACATGACCAAATTTCACCTGTGAAATGCAGTGCCATTTTAACAATCTTTTTGGATTGTGTTTACCTACACATTCAGGTTTTGTTGATTCAGTTTTTGAAGCGAAACCCAAAGTGTGAACCTGTAAAGAAGATATCATGCTCTCTTTTTCAATCGACTTCTGGTATTATTGTCAGCACTTGCTTGAACAAAACCTAAAAATGTGTCCTTATGCTTAGTTTATACATTGTGTCTTAGGTGTCTCAACTGCAGTAATGCAAGCAGACCATTTAAAAAGTATGTCCAGGAATTTGTCCTTGAGGGGTTTTTAAGCAACAGTAGGGCTATTTTTACACAACCGCATTTTACGTACATTTACAGTCCACAGTTTTCCTGGACAAAAAAAAAACGGATTGGTCAAAAACGGACACAAACTGATTGCTATCAGTCTGTAATCAGTTTGTAATCCGTTGTTTTTCTTCCCCCTTCTTCATTCTGAGCATGCACAGAGGGAAAAACGTATTGCAAAACACACAAACTGACACAAACTTCAGCATACAGCACTGGCAAACTTCATATATCTGAAGGAATGATGAATAGACAATTGTGCAGAGACATTTCTTGATAAAAATCTGCTGTCAACTACCAGGATGATGAAGGTGAAATGAGGGTGGACATTTCAGCAAGACAAAGATAAACATATCCCAAACACACAGCCAAGGAAACTCTCAGTTGGTTTCAGAGAAAAAAAAAAAGAAAGCTGCTTGAATGGCCCAGCCGATCACCTGACCTGAATCCAATAGGAAATTGAGTGTTTGTGTGGAAGAATAGGCCAAAATCACACCTGAGCCATGCATGTGACTAGAAATATATTTCTAATAGTGCTATTGACATGACTTTCTCACCAGATGTCGGTAACAACCCATCCAAAGAAATCAAATAATAGATGTCCATAAATTATGTGTAATAACGAGAAATTACACAGTAAAAGTACTGAACACGTTTACTGAAATTTATTTAATACTTCATAGGAAAGCCTTTGTTGGTAATTAGAAGTGTTTTTTAATCACTTTTATGTCTTTATGCATCTCCACTGCTACAGCATCTCCACACAGTGATCCTTCTCTCTTTGTGCTGGAGAATGATCTGAGACAGAGGGAGCAGAAAGAAAGTCACAAGCAGTGCTAAAGTTTGTTTCTGCAACAAACTTTAATGTGAGCACCATGATTGGTTTATCGTTAGCAGCCAGTGCTGAAACATGCAGGGCATGGAGAAAACTGAATTCATCATCTTATCCCCACATCATACAGCCTCCCTATTTGACCAAAGTTAATGGTACCACACTCACCCCAGTCCTACAAGTCCATTGCCTGGGGTTAACCCTCTATTCTATCCTACCCTTCAAACATCACATCCAAGCCCTCAACACCTCTTATCACCTCCAACTCAGTAACATCCATCAAATCCGATCCTTCGTCACCCCTGAAACTACAAAAATGCTAGTCCACATCCTCATAATCTCCCACTTAGACTACTGTAACAGCCTTCTCCTCAGCCTCCCAGCAAATGCTTTTTCCCCCCCTCCAGTCCACTAAACACTCCCAGAAAAAGGGTGTGTGTCTTGAATGCACCATGATGCACCAAAAATGCACCAAAATGGTGTCTGACTCAAACTAAACAAAACAAGGTGGTATAAACTTAAACTAGACAGTCTAAATTCTGGTGCATTTTCAGACCTTCTTTCTAAGTTTACAGTGTCAAATTATTAGTAAATCTGAGGCTATTTTTAAACCATTTAAACACAGATTTGTCACAAACTTCAAATTGAAGCAAATTTTTGGATCAAATCATCAGAATCAGAAAGAAATCAATTCCTTAGAGGTTTGTCCTTGAGGGGTTTTTAAGCAACGGTAGGGCTATTTTTACACAACCGCATTTTATGTACATTTACAGTCCACATTTTTCCTGGACACTATATGTATCCATTCATTTTAATGACTTCATTCAGTTGTCTGTTCTTTTTTTCACAGACCGTGGGACAGAAAAAACAATAGTTACAGTATGCCATCAATGGTGATGCATGTAAAAGAGTTACAAAAATGGCGAACCCTGCTCTGGCATTTCCTATGGGATTATTCATTTGAATGGCCAGCATGTAATCCTACAGTCATTCTGCAGTATATCCAGAAGTATAAGGTCTGGAATGATCTCTGAGGGTTAGAGAAGTCAGGTGAGCAATTACCGGCTATGATGGCTAAGCTGGTGTTTAATGAAAAAAGTCTTCATGGAAGATCCCCTATAAAAATGTATTATTATATTTCTTTTAAGTGTATTTTACACTTCGTATAGCATGGGGTTCCCTTCTGCCTCCCTCTAGAATCCAAGACTAATTGTAATAAATTCCATAGAAAAAGTTTTAGGCTAAGGCCCCACATTGCGGAAAAGCAGCTTTTTTTGTTGCAGATTTTGCTGCAGTTTGAGTCAAAGCCAGGAGTGGATTGAGCAGAAGTGAGAAGTTTGTTTCCTAGATATTTCCCATTCCTTCTAGCCACTACTAGGCTTGGCTCAAAAAAAACACAGCAAAATCTGCATAAAAAACAGCATTCCACAATGTGGGGACTTAGCCTTATCTCTTATGGATAGATAATAACTTGCTTTGTGGGAAATCCTCTTTAGGCTACGGCCCCACGTAGCAGGCCACAGCAAAAAACCATTGCAGGAAAAACCGCAGCGGCAACACATCAAAGTTTCTCCCGCAGCGCTTTTCACAGAAAGTCCGCAGAGGAGTTTTTCTTTCTGCTTCCATTAAACCTACAGTACAGGGAAGCCACCGGCGTTTACGAATGTATGATCGACATGCTGCAATTTCAAAACCGCAAAGGTTTTGGAAATCGCAGCGTTTCCGCTGCGCATATTTTTCTGCAATGTGTGGATGGGATTCGCTAGATTCTAGCGATTCTACTTTGCAGTGACTGTAAAATGCTGCGTTTTTTGCAGCGGCTTTTACGCCACACAGGGCCCCGGCCTGCAGGTTATAAAAAGGGATAAGGTAATAAGGCAACCTATTAATTTTTATTGATAACCAAGAATTTGAAGGATAGTGCCATTATTGTAAGTCCTGTCAAGACAATTTTTTTTTAAGTTAGAGATCTTTCTTTTCAGGCTGAAAGACTTAAACACCAAACATCTGTGAGTACTTCTGAAAATTAAAATATACTGCATGCACTGTCAACTTTATATCTATAGTTCTACCGCTTTATAATAAACATCACTTATATAAGTATTCACAATCAGCATTGCACAATACCTGATGCAAAGGAAAAGTGACTGCACAGATTGTAAGCTCTTGACAGCAGGGCCCTCACATGTATTGATGGATTGATTAACTTATTACCCTTTAATGTCTAATATGAAGCCTATGATTTGTAAAGTGCTACAGAATATGTTTATGCTATATAAATTAAAATTATTATTTTATTACTCTACTCAATCAGTGGAGACACTGCTTTCAATTTCCCAGGGGTCTCTGAAAAATGAGAGATAGAATTTGCTCGACTACCATGAGCAGCACAATTTAGGATGCACACATTGATGTCTGTAACAATCACCATTCTACAGCAGCTGCAGTAGTCTCACCTGTAACGTTAAGCACTGAAGTGAATGGTTTGAAGAAAGTAAACAATCACAATTCTAAATCCAGTAGCATATGTACAGTGGCTTGCAAACGTATTCATACCCCTTTAACTTGTTCACATTTTGTCACCTTACAACCACAAATGTAAATGTATTTTATTGTGATTTCAAGTGATAGACCAATCCAAAGTAGCACATAATTGTGAAGTGGAATGAAAATGATACATGGTTTTCAAAATTTTGTAAACTGTGAAACATGGTGGTGACAGCATCATTCTGTGGGGAGGCTTTTCTTCAGCAGGGACAGGGAAGCTGGTCAGAGTTGTTGGGAAGATGGATGGGGCTAAATACAAGGCAATCCTGGAAGAAAACCTGTTGGAGGCTGCAAAAGACTTGAGACTGGGAAGGAGATTCACCTTCCAGCAAGACAATGACCCTAAACATACAGCCAGAGCTACAGTGGAATGGTTTAGATCAAAGAATATTCATGTGTTAGAATGGCCCAGTCAAAGTCCAGATCTAAATCCCATTGAGCATCTGTGGCAAGACATGAATATTTCTATTCACAGACGTTCTCCATCCAATCTGGCTGAGTTTGAGCTATTTTGCAAAGCAGAAGGAGCAAAAATCTCAGTCTCTAGATGCGCAAAGTTGGTAGAGACATACCCCAAAAGACTTGTAGCTGTAATTGCAGCGAAAGGTGGCTCTACAAAGTATTGATATAGGGGTACTGAATACTTTTGCACATCACACTTTTCAGATTTTTAATTGATTAAAATTTTGAAAACCATGTAATATTTTCCTTCCACTTCAAAATTATCTGCTACGTTATGTTGGTCTATCACTTAACATCTTAATAAAATACATTTAAGTTTGTGGTTGTAAGGTGACAAAATGTGAAAAAGGGGTATGAATACTTTTGCAAGGCACTGTATCATGTTGTCTTTATTCTATGGATCAATTCGATTACAGTGATAGCTAATATATTTTTTTTTGTTTTACTAATTTTGAAGAATAAACATCCATTTTGGGAGACATTGTTAAAGATGCAGTGATAACTATGTATTGGTTTTTATTTGTTTTGGGTTTTTTTTTTTTCATTATTTTACATAATAAACCTAACATATAACAGAGCTCAAGTTCTTACCCTCTATCATAAAAACCTATATATCACAGAGCTCAGCTTCTCCCTCTCATATAAACCTATATATCACAGAGCTAGGACTTCTCTCCGTCTATTAGATAAACCTACAATTGTGCTAAAAAGTTTACATACCCCGGCAGATTTTTTGTTTTTTTGGCCTTTTTTCAGAGAATGTGAATGATAACACAAAAACTCAAAAACTTTTTCTGCAGTCATGGTTAGTGGTTGGTTGAAGCCATTTATCTTCAAACTTCTGTGTTTTCTCTTTTTAAATCATAATGACAACCAAAACATCAAAATGACCCTGTTCAAAAGTTCACATACCCTGGTGATTTTGGCCTGATAACATGCCCAGAAACCAAAGAACGGTCAGGTAGACCAACCAAAATTTCGGCCACAACTGCCCGGAAAATTGTTTGGGATGCAAAGAAAAACCCACACATAACATCAGCTGAAAAACAGGACTCTCTGAAAACTATCGGTGTGGCTGTTTCAAGATACACAAGGAGGCATGGAAAAATGGGTTGCATGGTCGAGTTGCCAGAAGAAAGCCATTACTGCACAAATGCTACAAAGAATAATGCGCCAAACAGCACAGAGACAAGCCTCAAAACTTCTGGAACAAGGTAATTTGGAGAGATGAGACAAAAATCAAACTTTTTGGTCACAACCATAAACGTTATATTTGGAGAGGTGTCAACAAGGCCTATGATGAAAGGAACACCATTCCTACTGTAAAACACGGAGGTGGATCGCTGATGATGAGCGGATGTGTGAACTTCAAAGGCACAGGAAACTTGGTCCAAGTTGAAGGAAAGATGAATACAGAATGTTATCAGCAAATACTGGAGGCAAATTTGCACTTACCAGCCAGGAAGCTGCGCATGGGACGTACTTGGACGTTCCAACATGACAACGATCCAGAACACATGGCCAAGTCGACCTATCATTGGCTACAGCAGAAGAAAGTGAAGGTTCTGGAGTGGCCATCTCAGTCTCCTGACCTCAATATCATTGAGCCACTCTGGGGAGATCTCAAGTGCGCAGTACATACAAGACAGCTCAGGAATTTACAGGAACTGGAGACTTTTTGCCAAGAAGAATGGGCAGTTTTACCATCTGAGAAAATAAAGAGCCTCATGCATAACTACCACAAAAGACTTCAAGCTGTCATTGATTCTCACATTCAAGAACGCACTCACCTCTGCAAAGCAGGTCTACTTCACCACACTAATATCTGCCCTATCCCACAACCCCAAACAGCTATTCACTAATTTCAACTCCCTTCTCCGTCCTCCTGTGCCCCCTCCAACATCACTTATCACAGCTGATGACTTTGCCTCTTATTTCAAAAGCAAAATTGACACCATCAGAGACAGTCTCACCCTACACCCCCAACAACCACTCTATCCAACTGTTTGGTGCTCTTCATCTTTAACCTGTTTCTCCACCGTCACTGATGAAAAGCTCTCCACCCTAATCTCTAAATCCCACCTCACCACCTGTGCACTCGACCCAATCCAGTCACATCTCATCCCCAAACTCTCTGAAGACATTACTCCTGCCCGAACCCATCTCTTCAACCTATCCCTAACCAATGGATCCTTCCCTGCCGCCCTCAAACATGCTACCGTCACACCTATACTTCAAAAACCCTCCCTGGACTCATCCTCCCCAGCCAACTATCACCCCATCTCACTGCTACCGTGTGCCTCAAAATTGCTGGAGCAACACGTCCACTCCGAACTGATCTCCTATCTCTCGTCCAATATGCTCTTAGACAGACTACAGTCAGGTTTCAGACCCCATCACGCCACAGAAACTGCCCTAACCAAAGTCACTAATGACCTTCTATCTGCCAAAGCCAAACATCACTATTCTGTCCTCCTCCTCCTCGACCTCTCCTCTGCCTTTGACACAGTCGACCACGCCCTCCTGCTATAAACTGTCTCATCCCTTGACATCTCAGACCTGGCCCTTTCCTGGATCTCCTCATACCTCACCAACCGCACATTCAGCGTCTCCCACTCACACACCACCTCCCTGCCACGCCCTCTTTCTGTAGGTGTCCCCCAAGGCTCTGTCCTAGGTCCCCTCCTGTTCTCAATCTACACCCTAGGCCTTGGCCAACTCATAGAATCCCATGGTTTCCATTGCTATGCTGACGATACCCAAATATATCTCTCTGGACGAGACATTACCTCTCTGTTGTCCAGAGTCCCAGAATGTCTAGCAGCCGTAGCCTCCTTTCTCTCCTCCCGCTTTCTCAAACTCAACATGGAGAAAACAGAGTTCATAATCTTCACCCCTCCACGCACGACCCCCCTACTTGACCCATCTATCAAAATTAATGGAACCACTCTCACCCCAGTCCCACAAGCCCTCTGCCTTGGGATAACCTTAGATATGACCTATCCTTCAAGCCGCATATTCAAACCCTCAACACCTCCTGCTGCCTCCAACTCAAGAACATCCATCGAATCTGCTCCTTCCTCACCCCTGAAACTACAAAGATGCTAGTCCACGCCCTCATAATCTCCCGCCTAGACTACTATAATACCCTTCTCCATGGCCTCCCAGCTAACACTCTCGCCCCCCCTCCAGTCCACCTTAAACTGTGCTGCTCGCCTAATACACCTCTTCCCCCGTTCTTCATCGGCCTCTCCCCTCTGCGAATCCCTTCACTGGCTACCCATTGCCCAGTGAATAGAGTTCAAATTACTAATGCTGACATACAAAGCCATCCACAACCTGTCCCCTCTATATATCTCTGACCCGCTACCTGCCCGCACGTAACCTCCGATCCTCCAAAGACCTCCTACTCCGCTCTGCTCTTTTTTTCCGATCTTCACACAAACATCTCCAAGACTTCTCCCGTGCATCCCCCATACTCTGGAACTCACTACCAAGACACATCAGACTGTCCCCCACAGTCACAAGCTTCAAGAAGGCCCTGAAGACTCACCTATTCAGGAAAGCCTACTACCTCCAATAACACTACTGTCACCACACCACCACCTGAACAGCCTCTACCCCCAACTTCTGTCTCTATCCCTCTTCCCTCATAGATTGTAAGCCCTTGCGGGCAGGGCCCTCTATCCCACTGTGCCAGTTGGTCACTGTTAGTATTATCTGTTTTGTACATCTTGTGTACCGTATGTAAATCCTCAAAAGTAAAGCACCATAGAATTAATGGTGCTATATATATAAATAAATAAATAAATAAATAAATAAATAATAATAATAATAATAATAATAATAATAAAATAATAATTTATGTTAGAGGGGGTAATACATGGTATTAAGAACTGGGATATGTGAACTTTTGAACAGGGTCAGTTTGATGTTTTGGTTGTCATTATGATTTAAAAAGAGAAAACACAGAAGTTTGACAATAAATGTCTTCAACTAACCACTAACCATGAGTGGAGAAAAAGTTTTTGTGTTATCACTCATATTCTCTGAAAAAAGGCCAAAAAAACTAAAGATCTGCCGGGGTATGTAAACTTTTTAGCAAAACTGTATATATCACAGAGCTCAGCTTCTCCCTCTCATATAAACCTATATATCACAGTGCTAGACTTTTCTCCCTCTATCATATAAGCCTATATATCACAGAGCTCAGCTGGTCTTGTTCTATCATATAAGCCTCAACCTCAGCTTCACGCCTCTATCATATAAACCTATATATCACAGTGCTCGGCTTCTCTCCCTCTATAATATAAAATTCCCAGTAATAGTGAATTGCAAACCGGACTACCACACCCCAAATGACCAGCTTGCAAAGGGTTGACATAGTAAAAGGGCCTTTGGGGGGGGATTATTTATTTAACTTTTTTTTTTTGCAATTTTTTTGTCCCATCAGGTGATTTGAACCAGCAATCATTCAGTAATATACAATGGTTCAGTAATATATACTGCAATACTGATGTATTGGAGTATATACTGGCTGTCAGTCTATCCACATGCATATGCACAGGTAAGACGCAGTTCTGGGGGGCCAATCATGGGGGAATTCATTTAATAATCCCCGTAGACAGTGAGGTCATGATTTACTGAGACAGATTAACACCCACAATTTCAATCTAGCTTTGACCATGGGTACTAGAGCAGGGTGCCAGCTTTATGTAACAGCTGACACCTAGTCTCTATGGTGCCAACTCAGCTTTTAAGAGGGCACCATATTCACGCCATGAGAATACAGTGGATAGAGCTAACCCCTTGGTGACATGAGCCATTATAGTTCAGATGACTGAACTGTCTCTCCATACAGCTGCTCACTGTGGAGCTAATTTATAGTACTGGATGAATGCCCTGTTTATTGGATGAGTCCCCTGCTCCAATAAATGCACCAGTCCCTGATGCTCCGGTGTCCTCCCAGTGTGGTCCGTTCTTTCAGATCCGACGCCTTCTCAAAGTGAAACTGCTCACTGGCTGTGATGTCATGGATCCCTTTAGCTGAGGCCACTGATTGGCCTCAGCAATCAAGTGTGGTGGGGACTTCCGCCACACGTCAACACTGGACCGAGAAGACCGGACTGCGCTGGGAGGCACCAGAGAACTGTGTAAAGGCGAGTATGATTTTTTTTTTTCACTGCCCCCGGCTCATTTATAAATTAAACGGGTTATCCATTTTTGCCTGGACAACCCCTTTAAGTGAAAAATTTAAATGGTGCCCCCCCCTCCAAAGATGGAAAATTAACGATAAGCAAGAACACTTATCAGTGGCCCTCCAGTGGTCAATGTAAAGGGAACCTGTCAGCAAGATCTTGCCCCTAAAAATATCAGCAGTACCCAAGGAGGCATTTCACCTGTTGCCCAACGCTGCCTGCATAATCTATCAGCACTGCATCTATCCATAGAAAAATTGCCTTTATTCAATATGCACATTTGGGTTTTAAAGTCAAGAGGATGGAGATCTAGTTTATAAAGTCATCCCATTGCCTCCCTTCTGCTGCGCTGTACCCAGCCTATGACATACTCACTTCAGCTTGATTAAATCTTGTGCATTTACAGTGGTTCTTAAGCTTAGCACTAAAGCAGGGTGTACATCCTTGTCTTAATTTCATCACTGTACATGGACCAGGTGCTCAGTGACGCATCTCAGCCAGGTGACTTATGTCAGTGATGTCATCGTATGTAAGCATCACAGCTTTTGGTGCTGCAAACCATGGCATACGAAAGAAAGGGAATCGGGAGCAGACAATGGAGCAAGGGGTCAGGTGAGTATGCCTTTTTTTTTCCTTTTATACCCACACCCTCTGCCCATGAAGTTGCTCAAAATCCTGGACAACCCCTTTAAGTCCACATTTGTCCTCCTAACTTTCCCCTCTCAAGTTAGAAAATTAGAGATTATCTCTAGGGGCACCATGGGGGATTACTGTGGATTTAAGAATTTTATTAATCTGCCTGCCTGGGGGAGGGGACACAGAGCCACAGTCAGTGTCAGTGTTCTTCCAAAGAACACTCTTCACTGGCA
Source organism: Leptodactylus fallax (assembly GCA_947044405.1). Taxonomy (NCBI): domain Eukaryota; kingdom Metazoa; phylum Chordata; class Amphibia; order Anura; family Leptodactylidae; genus Leptodactylus; species Leptodactylus fallax. Next base: position 3,176,753 of record CAMRHE010000166.1, read on the forward strand.
CTGACTATGGCACTGGTCCTTCCTTCCCCTTCCCCAGGAGTCAATTTATTACAATTAATCTGACTGCCATGTGGAGGAGGCTAGTGACACAGTTAGTGCCCGTGAAAAATGTTCTCCTGATGAATACTGACACTAACTGTTGCACTGGCCCCACAAGGGGCACCACAAATCAACATCAGTGACTGTGCCTGCGCATGTGCATTAGTGGGTCCGCCCATTGCCCTTATCATCCATTCAGATACCTATCACTTACTTACACGCAGCCGCTCAGAGTCTGTACGCAGTGGTGTGGAGACAGTGTGTAAGGTCATGTCAAATGGGAGGGAGCTATGAGAGCTGCGGCCCTCAGAGCTCCCTCCTGCTTGATGTGACCTTACAAACAGTCTCCACTCTACTGCATATGGACGCCAAGATCTCTCTCTCTCTCTCTCTTTGGCTCTTCTCTCTGGATGAACTGCAGCTCTCACAGCTCCATCCTGCACAATGTGACCTTACACACATTCCATGCATATGCATGCTGAGCGGCTGTGTGTAAGTAAGTGATAGGTGCCTGGACAGAGGATATGGGCCCCCTAATGCAACGGAGTGGGCATGCAGCAGCAGCCATACTAGGGGCAAGGTCAGGCACAAGTCACTGATGTTGAGTTGTGGTGCCAGGCATTGCAGCTACTTCAGGGACTCAGCAGTCTGTCATGTGAGGCGAGATACTCATCACGCCTCATGGCAGATAAATCCCTGTCAAGAAGGGAAAACAATAGCAATGATCTTAGACAAGCAATTGTCACTACCCATCAATCTGGGAAGGGTTATAAGGCCAATTACAACCAATGTGAATCATCAAACAGTGAAAAAGATTATTCACAAGTGGAAAACTTTCAAAACAGTTGACAATATTCCCAGGAGTGGATGTCCCAGTAAATTCACTCCAAGTTCAGACCGTGCAATGGTCGGAGAAGCTGCAAAAACACCCAAGAACTACATCTGAGCATCAGTGAGCATGTTAAATGTTCAAGTTCAAGACATTTGTTCATAAAAACAAGGTGTTTGCTTCGTAAACCCTCTCTAGAGACTATTTGTATATTAACTACCTAGGGAAGGATTCCTTGTGTTACCCAAGTGGGAACCCATATCTATTAGTGTGGTCGCCTACCCTACCAATATTCTACTGTAGAAGAGTTACCATGAAAGAAATAGAGATAGTGGTAGTTTATAAACCCTGTAGATTATAATTGCTTGATATACCATACTCAGTGGATCCCAATTGTTTCATATACTAGACCCTATGGATTACAATTGTTTGATCTCCCAGACTCTGTGTATTATAATTGTTGGATCTACTAAACATAACATTTAGCTTATCAAAATTGGTGAATTGCAAGTAATATTATTTTACTAAACTTGCATAACTAACCAATTTGTTAACAAAACTTGCAGATTAAATATACAAATAGTTTTATTAGTGTGTTTTTAAAGAGCATCTAGTCAATACCAGGGCTTTTTTAACAACATGGCATAATAACATTTTTGGGCACATTCTGGAAAACACTAAACACAAAATCGTGTAGAAAGTAACCTGCACTAAAATACATCTGTCCAAGTACAGCTTTTGAGGATAACGTTAGTGTCAGGACAGAAAAGGAGTCAGGACCATAAGATTGATTTGTATGTGTTAAACAATAGAATTATGTCCACTACACAAGCATAATTAAATCAGTCTGCACTGCATTAAAGATTTCTAACTCTTTCAAAGCAAGTGGTAGAGAACACCGAGCTCCTCTATGGAATTTATGTATCACTTTTTATTGGTTGAAACCACATTGCTCCAAAGTTGTTGAGTTGCACCCAGTGGTCAGTGAGCTTAAGCCTAATATTTCTTATTTTACGTTTAAGGTAGAATTTTATACTTAGGAAAAGGGAACATTTCACTCTCATCAACATATCATATATTTATAACAAGAGTCATAGTTTCATAATGCATGCCAAATGTCTTTAGCCAGAGGAGAAGAGGTTAGATGGAATTTATATTCTGTACTGTCTCACTAAGCTGATTTTGTATTCTAGTGATACAGTACCTCTTCCTAGTGTATTAAATGCTAAAATGGTATATTTGTTAATTCAAATACAAAGAAGTCTAAGGCTGGATTCACACTTGCATTGGACTCTGCCGCAGAATCCGGTTAAAATCAGCTGAGAGAAAAGTCCTGCAAGGAGGACTTTTCTCTCTGCCGATTTCAGTATAAAACCAGCGGAAGCCCGGCAGACCCCATTATAGTCTATGGTTTCCATGTGTAACTGCTTTTTAAGCAGACAGGGTCTCCATCTTTCGGGTCCCCATGTGGACCTGAACGACAGAAACCCGAACGCTAGTGTGAACCTAGCGTAACTTTGGTAGTCCAAGTAAGTAATAATGACTGCTGTTGTAACGTCTCTGCCTGTTCTGGTCTCTGCGCCACCCTCCGCCCGCACGCTATGAGGCAGGAGGCATGTTCAGTTTGGTTCCTTGCTTAAGATTCTTATTGAACACTGTCCTAGACTATGTAATTGAATTTCAGCCACACCCATCTCCTGCACCTTGTTTCTTTCAGCTACTCAATAGTTAATCTTAGCCTTGCCTGTGTGATTGACAGCCTATCTACCAATCAAGTCTAGGGCAAGTTCTGACTTGCTATAAACAGGTCATCAACCCTCAAATGGGTGCTGGCTATTGAGATTCTGTCTTGTGACTTGTCCCTGCTAGCTCCTTTTCTGCTATTACCTGTATTCTTATTCCTGACCTCTGGCTTTGACTTTGACTATTCTCTTGGATTGTGATTCTGTACTGCCTTGCTCGACTGTTACAGACCCCTTGGCTTGCTGACCTCCCTTTTGTTGTTTTTTGTCCTGTCTGCGTTCTGTGTTGTCACTTATTCAGAGTAGGGACCGGCTCCAAGTTGTTCCTGTCATTAGGACAGTGAGACAAGTAGGCAGGGACAGGGTCTGGGTCTACTTGAGGGGTCACTGTCTCTGTATTCCCTTCCTCTCAGGTTTCTGCAGCAGCACTGGGGATTTGCTCAACTGGCAAGTCCCTTACAGCTGTATTTGATTATTTCTGTCATTTAGTCTTGGTGTTACTTGTAGGTGTGTTTAAGCATTTAGTGTCTAATTATTTTAGTTGCATTTATTTCTAGAGCTATGTAATATATGGCATTATGTATAGATTTATTTTTCCAATCCTTCATGTCAACTTGTAAGTTACATTGTTCAGTATAAATACTGTAGGTGTCATGTATTTTACAAACTAGCAGATTTATTAGTTTTTATCTGGTCTTTTAGAGCTATATACAGTGAAAAATGACTGTTATTGTGAACAGTTAAGCAAGTTGAAGATAAAATGATCTTCAAAAGGCATAACATTAAAGCTTCCCAAGATTCCCAATGTAGTTTTTTTGGTAAAAAAAAATAGTTTCATATTTTACATTTTTAAAATAACAAAAAATGAAAATGGCCCGATGCAAAAGTGTGGGCACCCTGCATGGTTAGTACCTAGTAGCACTCCCTTTGGCAAGAATCACAGCTTGTAAACACTTTTTGTAGCCAGCCAAGAGTCATTCAATTCTTGTTTGAGGGATTTTCATCTATTCTTCCTTGGAAAAGTCTTCCAGTTCTGTGAGATTCCTGGATCGTCTTGCATGCATTGCTCTTTTGAGGTCTAGCCACAGATTTTAAATGATGTTCAGATCAGAGGACTGTGAGGGCCATGGTAAAACCTTCAGCGTGCGCTTTTTTAGGTAGTCTATGGTGTATTTTGACGTGTGTTTAGGATCATTATCCATTTATAGAAGCCATCCTCTTTTCAGTTTCATCTTTTTTTTACAGATGGTGTTATGTTTGCTTCAAGAATTTGCTGAAATTTCATTGAATCCATTCTTCCCTTTACCCATGAAATGTTCCCTGTGCCATTGGCTGCAACACAACCCCAAAGCATGATTGATCCCCCCCCATGCTTAATGGTTGGAGAAATGTTCTTTTCCTGAAATTCTGTACCCTTTTTTTCTCCAAATATAGCTTTGATCATTGTGGCCAAAGACTTCTATTTTAACTTCATCGGTCCACAGGACTTGTTTCCAAAATGCTTCAGGCTTGTTTAGATGTTCTTTTGCAAGCTTCTGGACGCAGGAGAGGTTTTCTTCTGATGACTCTTCCATGAAAGCTATATTTGTGCAGGTATCGCTGAGCAGTAGAACAATGTACCACAACTCCAGAGTCTGCTAAATCTTCCTGAAGGTCTTTTGCAGTCAACCAGGGGTTCTGATTTGCCACTCTGGCAATCCTACGAGCAGCTGTCTCTGAAATTTTTCTTGGTCTTCCAGACCTTATCTTGACCTCCTCTGTTCCTGGCAACTGACACTTCTTAATGACATTTTGAGCTGAGGAAAGGGTAACTTGAAAACGCTTTGCTATCTTCTTATAGCCTTCGCCTGCTTTGTGGGCCTCCACCATTTTCATTTTCAGGGCGCTAGGCAGCTGCTTAGAAGAATCCATGGCTGCTGTATTTTGGCACAAGGTTAGAGGAGGCTGTGTATTTATAAAGCTGTAACATTTACATCACTTGGCCTTTCCTAATGATGATAGTGAACAAGCCATAATCTTAACTGGCTAAAGAAGGCCTGAAACCTTGGTCAAAATTATCTGAGCACACAAATCTACAAGGGTTCCCAAACTTTTGCAACGTGCTCCTTTCCCTTTTTCACTCTAAAATTGTACTCAAACATAATAATACACTGATATTGCTTAAAATTATAGACAAGTGTGTTTAATCTTTAACTTTATGCCTTTTAAAGATCATTTCATCTTCAACTTGTTTAACTGTTCACAATAACAGTCATTTTATAACTTTTTAACATTAATAATGAACTGTTCTAGTGATGTATAGATTTAGGAATATGACTATTTAATTGTGTCATAGTCAATATCTGGGCATAAACAATAATCTAATTCTAGTTCTTGCCTTGAACTTAGTTTATATTCTACCTTTTTTATATTGCTTGTCATCCCATTTAGATATCATGCTGTTTCTGAATAGTGTGAAAGTTCATCATGTAATGACCAGTGGATGAGGACCCAAAGTACTACCAAATTGATTGGACCTTGAGCCACTCTTTACAGTGGTTGTCTAACTAGTTTTCCCGGCATCAACCCTTTAATCACTGTATAGGGATCTGGACTATCGGTAAACCACCATGGTCGCTTCCTCTTGCAATGGTCCTTGGATTAAAAAAAAGCTGGTTTAGCAGGCCAGGAGATGCCATTTGAGGCACCAGTGGTCAGACAGGAGAGTAGTTTGGGTTCAAGTCAAAGGTCAGGGTGGGTATTTGTATGAGATCAAGATCACGGTAATTGGCACAGGTGTGTAAGTCAGAGAACAAATTAAGGTCAATGCAGATAAACAGTAGAGCAAAAACTGAACCTAGGAGCAAGATCAGATAACAAGCTGGGGTCAGTACACAAGTAACTGAACAGCAATATTGCAAATACCTTCGACAGGACACAAGCAGACTAGGAAACTTTATTCAGACACAGAGCAGAGAACTCAGCACAGTTATATAAGAGAGGATCAGCTATGATAATAATAATAATAATCTATTTATATAGTGTCAACTTTACAAATCAGAGGACACATGAACAGAGAATATGAGACAATGAGCTATGATTGGTTTGTGTGCTGGTCCTCTAAAAAGCAGACAGAGCCAAGAGCACCCTATGGGAGTTTTAAAGTGGTAGTCTAGCCTCAAATTGATTTTTCATACTGATGATCTATCCACATGATAGGTCATCAGTATTTGATCTGTGGGGTCCAAAATCTGGAACCCACACAAATCAGCTGTTCCGGCAGCCTCCATGGGCCTTAAACTACAAGTTGATGAGGGCCATGTTCAGCACAACTCCTATTGAAGTAATAGGAATGGCACTGAAACTGCTGCTATGCAGTGGATGCTTTACGCTACTCCTATAACTTGAGTAGGATTGGTCCTGAACACACCTACCATCTACTAGCAGCTTCCATAGGTTCCCTGGAAGCTGTCAAAACAGCTGATCAGTGCAAGGTCTGGGTGTCTAAACCCCCACAGATCACATACTGATGACCTATCCTGTAGATAGGCTTGAAAAAGGCAGTTGCTCACTGCCTAAATGAATTGCCTTTAAATTTCTATTTTTTACTTTTACTTTACTTTATTTTTTTAATAAATTACTTAATTTTTTTATTACAGCAGCACTTTTTTTTAAAGTCTTTTTTTCTACAAAAAAGTAGATAGGTCATCAGTGTAAAAAATCAACTTGAGGCCAGAAAACCCCTTTAAGCAGGATAAGAGTAGACTGTATGTGAGTGTCATAAATCTCAGTTTAGCTACTACTGCTTTAAAGTTATTGTCAGAGTTCTCTCAGGCTTTTCCAATTAGCAGTTGAGGAAGGATACTTAAACCCTCTTCCTCCCCAGCCAGGTGCCTGCTATTTGGTTCTACCTAGTTTGGCTTTCATAACCTGATTGTTTGTGTTGAACTGCTTTATTCTGACCTCTGACTTGACACTGACATATTTTTCATACATAAATGTATTGTGTTGAGAAGACAAATACACTGACAAGCAAAAAGGTAACAATGTTTAAAATTTTGACTTTCAGGCTCCAAATCTCACCATCCATTACAGCTTTGATTGTGAGACTACCAACATATGATAGACAATAATCTTGGCTATCTCATAAATAAATTTGACTTGCAACTATTCTGTTTGTTATTATTTAGGAGCAAACTTGCTGTAAGGACATTGAATTATTAGCTGTGAGCTTGAGACCTTTCTATCTACCAAGGGAACTATTACATGTCATCGTGATAGCTGCATATGTCCCCCCTCTGTGAAAGCTGACGCTGCCTGCAAGGTCCTACAAGCCACGGTGAGCCAGCTGCAGTTGCGACACCCCCAGGCCCTCCTTCTTGTGTCGGGTGACTTCAACCATGTCTCTCCATCATCCACACTACCCAGTTTCACACAGTATGTAACCTGCCACACAAGAGACAACAAAACACTAGACTTGTTCTTTGCCAACGCGAGGGAAGCATATAACTCATAAGCCCTACCGCTCCTGGGAAGATCGGATCACAACCTAGTGCATCTCTGACCTGTGTACAAGCCACTTGTACGTAGAGAACCAGCTGTCACCCGCACAGTGAGCATATGGTCCGAGGTGAGTGATGAGGCTCTGAGGGATTGTTTTGACACAACCGCATGGGAAGTTCTGCAGGATTCTTATGGAGAAGATATAGAAGGACTCACACACTGCATAACGGACTACATTAATTTTTTTGTGGACAACACAGTACACACAAAAGTGGTGAGGTGCTTTTCCAACAACAAACCATGGATTCATTCTGATATAAAAACACTACTTAAGGAGAAAAAGATGGCATTCAGGACAAGAGATAAGGAGGGGCTGAGGGAAGTACAAAAGGAGCTGAGGCACCAAATCAGGCAGGAAAAAGCCAGTTATAAGGAAAAAATGGAAAAGCAAATGGAAAGGAAAGACATAAGGGGGTCTGGGAGGGGCTTAAGTCAATTTCAGGTCATAAACAGTCTGTCTATCAATGTAATGCCTCTTACCTTGGAACATTCCTGTTCATGTTTGTATTTGTAATTGTATCTGCTTATCTTTGCTGCTGTAACACTTTAAATTTCCCCATTGTGGGACTATTAAAGGACTATTATTATTACTATTATTATTATTATTATTATTATTATTATACAGATTGTAATTGCATTGTTACTGTTTTGCTCCTAAAAATCTAAATTTTTATTTTTATTATTTTGTTAGTATTTTGTAAATCCATCTTTGGCTTTCAACAATGCCTGAATGCTTTTGGGCATGATCTCGATCAGACTCAAGCATGTCTCGCCCAAAATCTACTGCCAGGTCTCTTCTACACGTTCCCAATATTGGTGTATACTGGTCAACTCACTTGGGTACAAATATAGCTTTTTCTTCAACTCTACCCACAAGTGTTCAATTGGGATGAGGTCTGGGTCTGAAGCCCAATCCAGCACCTCTACTTCATTTTGTCATTGAACCATTTCTTCACTAATCTCAACATATGCTTTGGGTCGTTGTCCTGCTGGAATTGTCAGGATTCTCTATCCATCTGCTGCACCTTTAACATTACCATGCCAACCGGGAAGCTTTTGCAGTTTCAGAGGCTTCCTCGCTTGGCCCAGTTAGAAGCTGAGGAGGTCTATATAAGACCACGCTCTCCTGACATTAGTGCTGACTAATTTAGTTTGTTATTCCTAGTTTGGCTCTCCATTTTGTCTGTGAATTCCTGTTTGCTTACTGACCACTGGCTTGCTCCCTGGATTCCCTATTTGCCTCCTGATTCTGTTTTGATGTTCCCGGTTGGGTTTGTGACTCTTGGCTTGTTTCCTGGATATTGCTTTCGTCTCCTGTTTCTGCTTATTACGTCCCCTCCTGGTTTTGACCCTGCTGGTACAACTTCTCTTGTCTCCACACCATTTTTTTATTTTTAGTAGACTTTGTGTTGGTTTCTGCAGCAATGCATTTATTATTAGTACATTTATTTGTTTGGTGAAAATTCAGATTCCCAGATTCAGTGCAAGTCCAACTCTCGGTGAGCTCTGATGAAGGCGTATGGGCAGGGCTGGCGTCAGGGGGGGCAAACTGGGCAATTGACCAGGGCCCTGACCCCAAAGGGCCCCCGGGATCCAGAGCCTGATGACTCTGGATCCCGGAGTCAGGACCGACCATATCAATAACAGAAAGGGACCCAGTGTAATGTGCCGCAGGGCCGCAGGCCCAATCACAGGCTTCAGCGGTGACGTCCACAACGTGTGACGTCAGCCGCAGAGAAGAGGAACCTGGCGGGGATAGAGGAGCAGCGCGAGGAGGCCCAGGAGAGGTAAGGCAAGGTAAGTATAACTGTTTATTTTCCCTTACCTCTCCTGGGCCTCCGATAATTATACTCTGGGGTCTATTATATTGGGAAACTTAAATATGAGGGGGTTATTATAAGGAGGAACTATTATTTATAAGATGGGCTATTATTTATAAGGGGGGGAACTATTTATAAGAGGCCTATAAAAATGGGGGGACTATTATATATAAGGCATCCATTATAAGGGGGAGCTATTATTTATAAGAGGGGAACTATTTATAAGGGGGGTATAATTGTTAAGTGGGCGTATTTATGAAGGGGGCTATTAGTGATAATGAGGACTATTATTTATAAGGGTAACTATTATTTATGAGAAGGCTATTATAAGGGAGCAGTATTATTTTTATGGGCTGACTGTTACTGATACAGGGCACTATTTATCATTTATAAGGGAGCTATTACTGATAAAAGTGTAATATTATTTATAAGGAGGCGCTATAATAACTGATGACTGCGTGCTAAAATCTATTAGGCGGTACAAAGGTGTTCATTTGAATTGTGTGTGGTAAAGGGTGTATTCACACGGTGGAAAATGAAAATCATTTTCCGCTGCTGGAATTTTTGCCGCGGTCTGCTGCTACGGGATGCCGATGCAGTGCATCAGCATTCCGTCGCGGCATCCCGCTCCTGATTAGGCCCGGATGAATGGGCCCAATCAGGAGGGAGTCTTGAGCCGCGGACACCGCGGGCGGAATATGTGGCAAAATCAAGCAGGACGCTTCTTTTTTTCCGCCATCTGTTGCGATCTCTGCCTCCCATTGAAAACAATGGGAGGCGGATTCGGGAGGAATCTGCTCCGTATTCGGGGCAGATTCCGCCCCCAAATCCGCAGCAAATTCCTCTGTGTGAACACACCCAAAATGGGGCTTTTTATTACTTTTTTGTAGGCAGAAAGGAGGCGTCATTATAGGGGCTGCCACTGCAAGACAATGGTGTTGCTTTTAATTTTGCCCAGGGCCCCACTTTGTCTAAAACCGGCCCTGCGTATGGGGGTCTGTCTGGCTCACAGAAGTGTGTTAGCCCCCTTTTTCTTTTTCCTTGTTTCTTCCAGACTAATTTGCACCCATCAGAGCCCAGTCTATTGACTTTCATCTCATCACTCCAAATTAGCCATTTCCAATCTTCTACTGACCCATTTCTTATTTATTTGCAAACTCGTGCAGACGCTTCTTATGACGAGTCTTGAGTCGAGGCTTCTTCACATGTTTTCGGGCCACCATTCCAGACTTGTGTAACGCACATCGCACAGTGCTTGCATGGATTTCTATGATCTCCATATGAGGAAGCATATGAGCCACCTCCACTGACGTGTTTGTCACACCAGAACTGATAGACTTTGTGATGAGCTAACTTGTTGACTCCCATATTTTACCTGGACGTCCACCTCTTGACTTTTGAATGGATAGGTGGACTTCATTTCATATTCTTCCAACTGTCATGGAACTCACATGATGCAGTTTGGCAATTTTCTTGGCAATTTTCTTGACTGCTATCCATGAGCTGGATGATGCTGTCCATGTTGTATTCAGCATGATACGAAATCACCTTCACTAGCCTTGGAGCACTTTTGTTGTTATCCCTTTCCTAAAAGTACCACAAAGTGCCTAGTACCGGGTACTTTTTATTACCAGCTTTAGGCTAAAGAGGTAATAGAAGGTCACATGTATAAAAATTGCTGAACTGACTTTGGTTGTCACTTAGATGACAAAGATAAATTGAGCCAAGTCAATAGTATGCAGTAGAAAATTGGCTTTAATTCCAAGTTAGTTTGTAAAACACAAGTTGTGTTGTAAAGTGCCAAGAAAAATAGTATACTCTGAGAGACACACAGGGACAGGGTTGTACAAATTTTCAAAGGAAGTGAATCGAAGGACAAGGTGTCAAAGGATCCATTGCATAGGCTCAGGTTTTCCAATATCAAACTACATTCTTCAATAACTATCAATAATAATAATAATAATAATAATAATTTTTATTTATATAGCACCAACATATTCTGTAGCACGGTACAACTTGTAGGGTTCAAGTACTGACAAAAAAGATACATTACAAAGAAATAGTCAATTCACACACTGGGACTGAGGGCCCTGCTCGCAAGAGCTTATGAGGTAGAGGGGGTGACATAAGAGGTAGCAGGCGCGGCAACAGATGTAGCATTGCTTGTACAATGGTCAGACAATTTTGTAATAGAGGTTACTATCATTACACATATATAAAGCTGTATGAGCCGTCACCAGTCATGTCCTTTAACGTACAGATGGTGCCTGGACATATAAAGTTAGTCTGATATGGCATCATATCCTGTGAGGTAATGTTGGAGCATAAACAGAGGAGGGTACGTTTTAGGGATTCTAACTACGGAAGGGTTTACATTAGGAGTTGTGATAGGCCTGTCTGAAAAGATATGTCTAGTATACGCTTGAAGCTGTGGAAATTGGGGGTTAATCTGATAGTCTGGAATAGAGCATTCCAGAGAAGTGGTGCAACTCGGGAGAAGTCTTGTATTAGAGCATGGGAGGTTCTGATAATAGAGGATGTTAGTCTTAGGTCATTGAGTGAACGGAGAGTACGGGTTGGGTGATAGACAGTGATGAGGGAGGAAATGTAGGGAGATGCAGCATTATGGAGAGCCTTGTGAATGAGGGTGATAAGTTTATATTGTATTCTGTATTGAATAGGCGGCCAATGTAGTGACCGGCACAGACTGGAGGCATCGCTGTAGCGTCTAGACTGATAGATGAGCCTGGCCGCCACATTCAAAATAGATTGTAGAGGGGACAGTTTAGTTAGGGGAAGACCGATTAGTAAGGAGTTACAGTAGTCAAGGCGGAGAGTGAATCAGGGCAACAATAAGTGTTTTTAGTGTATTTGTGGTAAGGAAAGGGCGGATTCTGGAGATGTTTTTGAGGTGGAGAAGACATGAGCGTGCGAGTGATTGGATATGGGGGGTGAAGGAAAGGTCTGAGTCAAGCAAAACCTCGAGGCAGCGGGCATACTGCCTAGGAGTTATGGTAAGGCCAGAGACTGCAATGGCAGATCTATTAGATGGTGGAAACAGAAGTAATTCAGTCTTTGAGAGATTCAGTTTCAGATAGAGCGAAGACATGATATTCAAGTATATTCAATTACATTATGGCAGCAGGACACATATTGTGTGGTCTATGGTTTCTACTGCATATCATTAGAAATGTCTTCTACATAATTGTATGCTGTTGAAGTACTTAAAGGGGTTTGCCCAAGATAAGACAACATTGCAAGGGGGCCAGGGAAGGTAAAAAAAACCCCCATCCCTACTCACTTCTTCCCAGTGTTCTGCCACCGCGGTCTGGTCCTTCTGTTCCCGGGTCTTGTTTTGGTGGAAGTCCCTGCCGCATGTGGCCGCTAAGGCCAATCAGCAGCCTAAGGAAAGTACACAGGATATCAGCTTCCCTGGCCCCTTGCAAATAAACGCTTATCCTGGACAACCCCTTAAATTGATTGGTTAGCTCTCATTTATATCTATGGTCTTTCTTGCAGTCTATATTATAATGTGCCATATATATGTTTCATCTAGTAATTCTCTGTATGTTTCCAGATCCTTGTTCCTGCGAAGTAGTATTTTAGTTTACAGTTGTCTTATTCCTGTCATTAATTCTAATTCCTTGTGTTAGTTTGTATCCAGTTTCCATAGCAGAATATTTTGCTTGCTTGTTTGCTTGTTTAGGTTTGTTAGTTTGTTTTTATTGTCTCTGGCTATTTCTGTTGTTTATGTTAGGTTTAGTATTGCAGAGTAGGCTTTCCATTATGGATGGCTTTAGGGAAATTGTGGGTCAGTGTTATCTAGTGTTAAGGACAGCATTTAGAAATAGGACTGGGAAATGATTGAGGCAAAACTAGTCTGTTCACCATACATCACCATCATCCGTTTATTCAATCACTTGAATACCCTCATGACCACCCATTTTTTCCATCATCTGATCAACATTAGCATTTTGTTCCAGTCATCTATTGACGAGTTCCTATGTCTTTGCATTATTTTTACCTGCTAATGTTGTGATATGTGCTTTATATTTTTACCCCAACTGTAAGTCCTGAGAATGAGTACTGGGAGAATCTGTTTGTACCCTGTAAGGGGGAATGCTATAGGTGAAGTACAGTTCTGCCAGTATTCTGCCATCTTGTATTCAGCCAGTGTCACTACAGATATGAGACTAGTTGTAGTCATATAGTAATAAAGGAATGAGCCACTTGATAGGTTGACATTACATTCCTAACGTATAGATTTGTCCTTCCTTACCTTTTCTCTTGGCTGGACGTATTTAGACTTGTATTTGTATCACAAGTTAAGCAACTTTCCTAAAAGCAACATGTTTTCATGATATATTAAAACAAAGGGATATGCTAACTCCCATTGTCTATGTGTGGCTACCACCCTGCTGGGGCGGAAGATTTTTGTAATATTGTGTTGAATTGGTTTCATGAGAAATTGCATTGGTTAACGAAACTGGAAATCAGTTAAATGTGGACATATCTGTAAGTATTCAAAGCCTTTGTGATCATGAAGTTATAAAGCTGCATGTTTTTAAAGTTTATCTATGGTAGAAACTAAAGAAAATTTATGCTAAAATTTAAATTCCACCAAATTTTTCTGTATTCATTTTATCAAGAAATTTTTAACTGCATGATTTCAATAGAAATAAAAAGTGTAGCGTACACCTCATGACCTAAAAGACAAGCTGTAGCCGCATAAGGCATTGCACTAAACCAACAGTTGTGTGCCACCATTTATTACACTTCTGAAGTTTGACGATTTAGTGTGAACAAATTTAGGTAATTTCATTGATGCATTTTCACTGCTATTAAATGTAGTCTGATCTAGTGCCCAAGACATCATTTTTTTTCACCTAAATTTTAATTGAAATAAAATGTAAATCCTCATTGGGGTAATATTGTGCGACTTCCACATTTTCTGTGAAATTAAATTGTAATATAAGCATTCTCGATACTCAATATCTGCTGGTATATTGTTCTCCATCAAATTTGCATTTATACAGCACCATAAGACTTCAGTCATTGTCAATTGTTTTAAAAATACATTTTCATTTAAATCCCCTCCTCTTGGTTCAGACTGGTGCTGAAGTGACAGAGTGCCAAACTGTCTGCTGGCTTAATTACTTCTTTCAGTTCCCCAGAGTGTGATATTTAAAAAAAAAAAAAAAAAAAAATCATTGAAATTTAAAAGGTTTATCCGGTTTATAAGATTGATGGCCTATCCTTAGGATTGGCCATCAATATTAGATCTACGGTATCATCAGTACCAAGGCAGACTATAGCTGCTAGTGTAGGTACTGCAGCACTGCCCCACTGAAGTCTAAGGATAAGCCATCAATTTTAGAAACCATATAAGGGCCGGTTCACATCTCTGTTTGGGTTTCCGTTCAGGGAGTCCGCTTGGGAACCCCCCGAACGGAAACCTATTCGCATAAAAAGCAGTTTACCTGGGTAAACCTGACTATAATGGGGTCCGTGTGGTTTCCGCACGAAACATGCAGAAACATGCGGAGAGGAAAATGCCGCTTGCTTCGTGCGGAAACTGAGCGGAAACCAAAGGGACCCCATTATAGTCTATGGGGTCTGTGTGGTTTCCCAGGTAAACCACTTTTTATGCGTATAGGTTTCCGTTCGGGGGGTCCCCAAGCAGACTCCCCAAACGGAAACCCGAACGCAGATGTGAACCGGCCTTTACCCCTTTAAATACTCCTCCTGGTCCGAACAAATGCTGAAGTGATAGCATGTCATGCTGCTTGCTGACCAAATGACATCTTTCATTTGCCTCAGAGCATGATGTTACATATTAAAAAAAAAAAATAAAAATCATATCTAATTTTAATCCTCCTCCTCCTCCCAAACCACTGCTGAAGTGATAGTATGCCACACTGTCTACTGGCTAAATTACTTCTTTGAGTTCCCCAGATTTTCATTGTAATTTAATGCCTCCTTCCCATGGTCATCCACAGCACAAGTGAAGTAGTACATGGTCATTGAGTCACTCATCATCACTGTTTGATTCTTCTAGTCTGACTCCTCATCATTCTTCGTTGTTCCATCATTATTGTCACTCATCCATAACAGAATCTGTGGGACAGTAACATGTCATTCATGGCTCACTATGTCAGTGTTTTCCAAGGTCTGGTGCTATTGCACTTTCACTCCCCCTCCTTTCGTGTATGTAAATCGAAGCACTGTCATGCTGTCTTACAGCTGCAGAGCCTGAGTGAGAGAAGCCACATAGCAAAGGAGTTGCTCTTCTCCATCAATCAGGAAATTTCCTTCTGGATGTCTCACTCCCCACCAACTATAACTACCCAATGTAGTGAAAGACAATGGGAGGAACACTGTGGCTGCACTGCAATTGGAAAACATAAAATATTGCCCCTGCACTGCATACACCATACATTTGATGGTGGGACATTTTTTAAACATGTATATTGGTATATTCAGTCATGACTGAACCCTTGAACATCTGGATCAACAGACTGGACCAGTGGTAGAAACTGGATATGTTTTACATTGATGTACTGTCTTGTTCAAACTCCAGTGTACTGTCAAAGAGAGGGTATTAAGTGTGGTAGATGTGCACCAATAATACTGTCCAACAATACTGTCTACCGCAAAGGTGGAATCAGGCATGGATCCATAAGAATTTTCTTACACCTCCAGCTGGAGACCATAAATTGATTTGCCATTTCTGATGTGGGGGAGGACTTGGCTATGTATTAGCAGCTCAGTTATGCCTCTGCCACTGTTTCCCTATATAACATGTTCCATACTATACTACCTTTACTAGCATAATAAAAAAAGATTGGGAAAAAGGCATTGCTTCTAAATAATTTACTTACAAAAAAAAATCTTGCTTTACAATAGCACAAAAGATACTACCAAAAAGGGATTATTTTTGTGCCACTTGTAAAAGCTGTTCCTTTTTCTGATATCACCATGCGTGTTTCAACACCAACTGCTAACTGCCCCCAAAAAGGGACAACTTTTGTTTAAAAAAAAAAAGTCACTGCTTCTTCATTTTCCACCATAATGCACTGCCACAAAAACATTGTTTCTTCTGATAAATACCCAGGGGCATCTGTACCCAAAAAGGATAGTTTTGGAACCATATTTTAATTTTAAAAAGCATAAAAAAGTGTGTTTTTAAACAGGCAGTTTGCTACCATTTACCCATACAGATGTTATGTATATTGCTGTCACTTTCACATTATTAAAACTGTTACTTTGTTTGCATTAAAAAGATAAAAAGGTATTGGGCAGAGTCATAGGTGACCACAGAGTGTCATACACACCTTTTCAGGGCAATTTTCAATTTTGCTGAGGAACAAATTCAGATGAAAATTACATTTTTGCCCAAAATAGGCAAATCTAAAACAAATCGAATTTTGAAAGTTGTCTCATTTCTAGTCAGTTTTGTGTATGACCCTTGATCCTTAATAGGCAACCCCATAAATGGTACAGTAATGATACGGACACTTTAGTTGTAATTTGAAAATTAACTCCTGCAGGAGGGACACAATTTGGTGGTTACAGTACAAGGCATAATGCTTGGTAGTTACAAAAGGCAACAGAACAATCTCTCTATGAGCACAAACAAATTATGCTTAGAGTCTTTCAGTGAGGGTACACACCTTATTATTATAATCTCTTAGTGAGGACACTCAATATTTATTTATATTTTTCATTGAGGGCACACAACGTTTAGTTGCAGTATCTTAGTCAATGTATACATCTTAATGTATGGTTCATTTATTTCACAATGAACCACTGCAGATAGCAAAAGTTCAGCGCTCGTCTATCTCTGGTATTTTCCATTGAAAAGAATGGTGCCGCAGCATGCATTTCCAACATGCTGTTCTTTTCAAACTGGAGTTAAAAAAAAAAAATTCCCAGTGGATCAGTGGAGGTCCTATTGGTCGTACTTCAAATGTTCAGCAAGCTACCCTTTATCCTGTGGATAAATTGTTGTTCATAGGGGTTTGTCGTCTGAAACCCCTACCAATCCTGAGAATGGGGGGTGTTTTACCCCTGTTTTTTATGTGGCAGCAGTGAATGAGGTGCACCCCTGTTCCCTTTCAATTCAATGAGAGTGGTGGAGAGAGTCAAAGTACAGCACTCGGCTATCTCCAGCGCTCCCATTAAAGTGAGTAGGAGCAAAAGTACATCTGCATCCAATGGGGATGTGTTCACTATAACTACATTCACTACAGGGGTAAACTACCCACCATTATTAGGATCAGTGTGTGTCTCAGTAGGCAGACCCCTATTGATCAACCATTTATCCTCTATCCTATGGATAGAAGAGAGATATTTCTTGTAACAAAAACCCCTTTAATACAAATTGATATTTTTACATAATTTTAACATTTGATAAAAAACATCCTCTTTGTACACTTACAAGTAATAACTAATCTATCTCTGTGTAAAGAAAGGAAGATTTGTGGTTAAAATGGATTTAAAGAAATATAGATCCCTTTTGAAATCTGCTTTTGCTCTAGGCCCCTCCGCACAACACAAATGGGGAAATGGCAAAAATCAGCTTTGGTTAGGCAATTTTTTTTAATATACTATTGGACTGACTGGACTCTCTTTTGAGGATCTGCAATTCAAAGTACTTTATTGAGACAAGCCAACAACTGGTAGGACAGAAAAACTATGTACGGTGTTGTATTGTTGTCTTTATCACATATTGCTGGTATAAATAATTTTACTAAGGGGGTGTCATGTTTCCATCTGACTCTGATATCTATCTATCTCTGCAAAAACTTTTCTTTGCAGGAACTAATACTATTAGACGAAGGGGCTGGCTGTACTTTAATACTGATGTGTGAAACATCTAAGCCTGAGATGCAACAGCACAGCTTATAAAATTCATGCCATGTTGACAGCTGGCATCATGCTGACCCAGGCTTCATGGCCAGTGTGACATAAGTCAGGAGGATAGATATTTTAAGAAAGTCAGCAGAGAACAGCCTGCTGCATTCATGAAAGAGGCAGTCAGCGTTGTCTGACTACTACAATTAGTTACATGATGCCCTGTATCTTGACCCAATTACCAATGTCACAAGTATCTTAAACACTTATGGCGATAAGGGTTCCACAGAAAACTGCTAACCTAATTTAACCTCTTTCTATAGTGAACTGCTTTACCCACACAGTCAACAACAGGATCATAGCTGTTATATATTAACCTCTTAATTACTGCTTTTAGGCCATAGGCCATTTTAGCTATAATAACAAAAATTAAAGGGAGTCTTTCAGCAGTAAATTGGTTATAACGCATAGTTAAATTGGTTATAAAGCTAATCCCAGTACCTTGTAGGGGTGATTCTACAGTTTACAATGACACCTCTGTTATTTAGTTTTGAACTCTAATTTTCATGTAAATCACCATTTTATTCATACGCAAATTAGGTGAAAAGTGCTTTAGGGGCGTGTCTTAGTCTGTCTGGGCTTTGGTCTTAGTTCTAGATTCCTAAGCAAAGCATTTCACCTCTCTTTTGCATATGAATTAAATGTTGATTTACATGAAAATGGGTATCCAAAGCTGAATAACAGGCATAATTGAAAACTGTAAAAACACCCCTACAAGGTACTGTGATCAGGTTTAGAGCCAATTTACTACTGTGAGATTTCCTTAAAGACAATTTCAATAAAATATATAAAACTCTCAAAACTGCACCCGAAGTCCTAGCCTCTACACAATTAGGATAACCTAACAGCCCCTAACTAGGACAATATTTGCAAACCCAATTCCAAAAATAGTATAACACTGTGTAAAATGATTACAACCTACAACCCCGACAAAACATGAAAAAAATCTCCCTGCATATAAATATAACCCAACAAAATTACACCAGGAGCATATAGCAATAAAAAAATAACAATCAATATTTATTGAAATACATATACAAACATTAGACAAAAACAGCACAAAAAACAACACAATTGTAATGTCTCTGTGGCACTTTGTATTGTCTGAACACTACCCTATTCCCTCGCCTCTGTAATTGATTTTCCACCACACCCATTTCCTTCACCTTGGTTTCCCTCTGTTCCTTTAATAGTTAATCTTAGCCTTACCTGTGTGATTGACAGCCTTTCTGCCAATCAAGTCTGGGGCGGGTTCTGGACTTCCTATAAACAGGTCACCAGCCCAAACAGGTTTGCTGGCTATTGTGACTTTGTACTTGCTAAGCTTTCTACTCACTCTTATCGTATTGTACTTTCTGACTTCTGACCTTTGGCTTTCTTGTGACTACTCTTTTGGATTGCGATTTGGTACTGCTTTGTCTCTCTGGCTTTGACCCTTGGCTTGGTGACTCCTCTTCTGTGTTGTGTTGTCTTGTCTGCGTTTAGTGTTTACACTTGTCTAGAGAAGTGATTGTCGCCCAGTTGTCGTCTGCCGCCTAGGGCAGTTCTGGCAAGTAGGCAGGGGCAGGGGGGATTCAGCTTAGGACTCACTATCTCTGTCATTCCCTTCCTCCCAGGTTTCAGCAGCAGCACTGGGGAATTGCTCAACTGGCAATTCCCTTACAACAATAGGGAAGGATATAAAGTATAACCAACTTCAACTGAAAAGAGAACACATAGGAGGTGGAATTTCACTCACTGGTACAATAAATAAATCAAAATACTAATGCAAGACAATACCAGTCATAACATGTCTGCATAGTAAACATTAATATTAATTAAATGTCATGCTATAAAATATCAGGCACAATAGTCATACACTTCAAATACTAAATATGCATAAATAGAAATATTTATATAGGAAAGACCCATGCATTGATTTGCTTTACTGATATATGCCTGTTTTAGTGACTGTCAGTCTTATTCATTGCGCATATTGATTTCTCCAGACTTTCTGATTTTTTTGATATTATATATGATAGATACTTAATGTCTTAGCTATTTTAATTTGAGCAACATTTTCCTGAAATTATTCACAATTTTTACACCATTTTTAGAAATAGATTTTCACAGATTGGTGAACCTCTGAGCACCTTTGCTTCTAAGAGACTCTGTCTCTCTAACATGCTCTTTTTATACACTGTCATATGGCTTAGGTGACATTTGACCCTGCAGCGATTTTTCATTACTATCACTTATTTTCCCAGCCTTTTGTTAACCCTGTCTCATCTTTTTTTAATTTTATAATGCTGAAGATATAACTCCTCTACGTTCATTTTCTCTGCATTTTACTCAGTACTGTACTCCAAGCCCATACTCCATACACAGTTACTCAGTGAGAGGCAAGAACAGTTCTCTACAGTCATGGCCAAAAGTTTTGAGAATGATACAAATATTAATTTTTACAAAGTCTACTGCTTCAGTTTTTCTAATGGCAATTTGCATATACTCCAGAATGTTATAAAGAGTGATCAGCTTAACAGCAATTTCTTGCAAAGTCAATATTTGCCTAGAAAATGAACTTTATCCCCCAAAACACATTTCAACATCATTGCAGCCCTGCCTTAAAAGGACCACCTAACATCGTTTCAGTGATTGCTCCATTAACACAGGTGTGGGTGTTGATGAGGACAGGGCTGGAGATCAATCTGTCATGATTAAGTAAGAATGACACCACTGGACACTTTAAAAGGAGGCTGGTGCTTGCCATCATTGCTTCTCTTCTGTTAACCATGGTTATCTCTAAAGAAACACGTGCAGTCATCATTGCACTGCACAAAAATGGCCTAACTGGGAAGAGTATTGCAGCTAGAAAGATTGCACCTCAGTCAACAATCTATTGCATCATCAAGAACTTCAAGGAGAGAGGTTCCATTGGTGCCAAAAAGGCTCCAGGGCGCCCAAGAAAGACCAGCAAGCGGCAGGACCGTCTCTTAAAAGTGTTTCAGCTGCGGGATCGGGCTACCAGCAGTGCAGAGCTTGCTGAGGAATGGCAGTAGGCAGGTGTGAGTGCATCTGCACGCACTGTGAGGCGGAGACTCTTGGAGCAAGGCCTGGTCTCAAGGAGGGCAGCAAAGAAGCCACTTCTCTCCAGAAAAAACATCAGGGACAGACTGATATTCTGCAAAAGGTACAGGGAGTGGACTGCTGAGGACTGGGGTAAAGTCATTTTCTCTGATGAATACCCTTTTCGATTGTTTGGAACATCTGGAAAACAGCTTATTCGGAGGAGAAGAGGTGAGCGCTACCACCAGTCTTGTCTCATGCCAACTGTAAAGCATCCTGAAACCATTCATGTGTGGGGTTGCTTCTCAGCCAAGGGAATCGGCTCTCTCACAGTCTTGCCTAAAAACACAGCCATGAATAAAGAATGGTACCAGAATGTCCTCCAAGAGCAACTTCTCCCAACTGTCCAAGAGCAGTTTGGCGCTCAACAATGCCTTTTCCAGCATGATGGAGCACCTTGCCATAAAGAAAAGGTGATAACTAAATGGCTCAGGGAACAAAACATAGAGATTTTGGGTCCATGGCCTGGAAACTCCCCAGATCTTAATCCCATTGAGAACTTGTGGTCAATCATCAAGAGACGGGTGGACAAACAAAAACCAACAAATTCAGACAAAATTAAAGCATTGATTCTGCAAGAATGGACTGCTATCAGTCAGGATTTGGTCCAGAAGTTGATTGAGAGCATGCCAGGGAGAATTGCAGAGGTCCTGAAGAAGAAGGGTCAACACTGCAAATATTGACTTGCTGCATTAACTCATTCTAACTGTCAATATAAGCTTCTGTTACTCATAATATGAATGCAATTATATTTCTGTATGTGATAAAAACATCTGACAAACACACATAAAAACCAGAGGGCAGCAGATCATGTGAAAATATAATATTTGTGTCATTCTCAAAACTTTTGGCCATGACTGTATACAGAAGTAAGGGAAAGTATAAAGAGATGTAGGATTTCACAGAAAGGAGGCAAAAGTACCTTTATTAAATTTATTAGCAACACAAATACTGCCAGAAAATCAAAAGTTTAATTACGCATTGTTAACATGGCCATTCTAGACATTTTTTTTTGTCAATATAGTGTGGCATTTACAATTTACTGGGCACCTTCAAGTCTGTAGATCTCATGTCTTGCATTTTTTTTGTCAGTTACTGACTGATGGTACATATAGCTTATATAATGGTTTCTTTAGAGATAGTTGGTAATATACATTGAACCCCTCTTTACATATACAGAATATGTACTACTGAATTCTATGTTATGACTGGTTACCCCTTCCCCTCCAAGGCTCTATTTGTTTCATATGCAGTATCTTTATAGAAATACATAGTAGGTGGCTATAAATACAATAGAATAACACCACAAATTTCCCAGTGTTGTAAGTGACTCTATATGTGCTATTCAAAACTCTTTCAGCAGTTTTGGATAGCAGGGGATAATCCCACTGCTTTTGTTGATATCATACCAAGTTCAATCTGCCTGTTTTTATACATTTATACCATTTATATAATTTGTCATTTGTCACTTAGGACTCAGGAAATCTTGTCCTTGTGGTTGATATCACAGGACAATCTCACTGCTTTGTTGATATCATATCAGAATCAACCTGCCTGTTTTTAAACATTCATCAAATTTTAATCATTTAGGGTCACATATTCCTTTTAAGGAGATAATAAAAATTTTACCACCACACATCTCTCAGCTCCTACTTTTCAAAACTTTTTCTTTTTTATGATTAAAATAGGTGGTGTACACCTTGGTGAGATAGAGTCTCACAAAGAGGCTAACATGACTAACTGCATGTTCACAAGACTGTGTTTCACCTTAGATCCCAGAATATAATAAGTGAAAGCCTAGGGGTGGTGAAGGAAAATAACAAATACTTATACTCTCCTTGCCTTACCTCTCCTGGGCATATTTGTCATGTCAGGTGGTCTCCGTTGTTCAAGTTCGGTCCGAAACTCAAACCTCATGAATATTCATCAAAACAAATTTCATGAGGTTCACCAATATTTAGTATTGATTACAGTACAGAACAGTTTGTCACTGGGAGGCTGGAACTCCTAGCTGCATAATAACTATAATGCTAGGAGTTCCACTCCCAGCATGTGTTCAGGCCAGCAAATGTGACACACACAAACTGAATTTCATGGGTCATGTGAACATGCACTTAAAGAACCATCTCCCAATGTATTAGTTCTAGATAGCACTGGACACCTTCCTGGAGTTGATGACATAAGGGGACATACACAACATTAGGCAGGTGGTTTTAATGTTATGATTGATGAAATGATGTATGTACATTTTTTCAAAGCAGAGCAAAATGTGAAAAAGTTGTACATTAAAAGAAAAACTAATGTATAAGAAATACAAAAGTAATGATGACTGTTTTATGCAGCTTATTGAGACAAACCATTCAATTTATTGCAACTTTACCCTTGTCTTAGAACCTAGTCTTAAGTCTTTACCTTGATAGTTTTATGTATCATAATTGGTGGCTGCTGGTCAGGTTACATGGATCCTTGTTTAACAGGTGTTCTATTGTAAAAGTTACCAGTCAGAAGGTCATTACGAGAAATTTATATTCTTCTCATTGTAGGGATTTACACACATAGGCTCTGATAACATCTATGTAAACATTAGTGAGAGAACAGTAGACGATCGGATTTCATTTTCTTACAAAACATTTATGGTTTCTAGTAATTGAATTTAAGGGATCATTGTCTCAGGACTCAAACATTGGGATGTTCAAAATCACCTGTGGTTCGGCAAAGGATAAGATTAAGAAAGGTACAGTCGTGAGAAAAACAAAGTACACCTTCTTTGAATTCTAAGACTTTATGCATAAGAATATAATGTTAAGAATACAATAAAAATATTGTTCTTAGAAGGTCTTAAAATTAGATAAATACAACGTCAGATGAACAACAACAAATGATTGATATTATTTATTTAACAAAAATAGGCCAAAATGTAGAAGCAGTGTGCGAAAAATTATAGGGGTTATCCACTTTCTAATACTAATGGATGATCCTTAATCCGGGACCCCAGAGGATCAACTTCTTTTGGACAGTGCTATTCTTGGTAATATTGACATTTTGGGAGCTGTCCTGCTCACTCACTACAATGTAGTGTGCTGCTCACTCAACATGCAAACTGTACCATGTAAACATTGCTAGTAGCCACGCTGTCCTGAAGAATTTGATCTACGGGGGCCCCAGGTGTTGGACAACTCACGGATCTAATATTGATAGCCTATTCTAAGGATAAGCTATCAATATTAGAAAGAGTATAATCCCTTTAAGTAAACCTTTACTGACTCCACAGGAATTAAAGATCTAGTAGCAGCCAGGTGCTGCTAATCAAATGTTCTTGATCACTTAATCATCAAGTGTGACCACCTCTACAAAACAGAGGTTTTGGCAGTTTGTTGGTCTGGAGCATTCAGACTTCTGATAATACAATGCCAAGAAGGAAAGACTTAAGCAACGATCTTAGAAAAGCAATTTGTGCTCCTCATCAATCTAGGAAAGGTTATAACTCCATTTCCAAACAATTTGTGGTCCATAATTCTACAGTGACAAAAGATTATTCACCTGTGAAAAATATTCAAGACAGCTGAACATCCTCCCAGAAGTGGACATCCCAGCAAATGAACCCTAAGATTCGACTATGCAGTATTCAATTGCAAAAATCCTAAGATCTACATTTAAGAATCTACAGGCCTCAGTTAGCATATTAAATATTCAAGTTCATGATAGCACAATTAGAAAAAGACTGAACAATTAATGACTTGTTAGTAAGGGTTGCCAGGAGAAAGACTGTGTTCACATGAGTCAGAATTGATCTAGTTTTGTTGATTCCTGGGTATAGTAAAAATGAAAGTCTAAGGCCTTATGCAATGATGACAAAAAAAATCAAATATTTATAATATGCTTTTATCACACAAAGGAGTCAAAGTGCAGATAGAGTTATGGAGTAGGGGAGTCAGTGGCTTCCATACAGGCACTCATTCTCAACACCCACAGTGTTAATCGGAATTTACGTATCAGTACATTTTTGGCGTGTATAAGGAAACTGGAGTACCTGGAGGAAACCCAAGCAAACACGGGGAGAATATAAAAACTCCATGCAGTGCATGGAATAGGTAAGACAGAAATCTCAAAAGGACAATAGGAAAAATAAGAGGAAGTAGCAAAGACATCAGTTCCAAGTGATCCTTTTATAGCATAAACAATCAATAAATTTATACATTAACTAGGTAACCTGTTATATAAATCCGCATAATGACAGGTCCTTAGGCTAAGGCCCCACATAGCGAATAGCTGTATAAAAATGCTGCAGAAAAAAACGCAGTGGAAATGCATTGTGGTTTTTACCACAGCATTTTAATTGCGATTTTGCAGTTTTCTTCCATGGAATTTCTGCCCCTATTATAACTATACGAAAAATGCCAGCATTTCCATAGGTACAATTGACATGCCGCGACTTTCAAAAATGCAGCTATTCTGCTGCAGATTTTTTCTGCAATGTGTGGATGGGATTAGCCAGAATCCCTTCCAATTTGTGGGTACTGTAAAATGCAGCGTTTTCCGCCATGGCCAAAACTCTGCAGTTGCGACATGCATTGCAGTAAATTATTATACTCTAGACCAGACCCCAGGGTATAATAGGTGGAGGCCCAGGGGAGGTGAAAAAAAACTACTCAAGATGATTCTGAAAAACTGGTAGTGTTCTAACACTCACAGAGACCCCCAGTTGTGCCAGGGCATCATAAACAAGAGTCTGAAGCAACGCCAGGAACAACACCTTTGCAGAGCATGCTATGGTAGGGGGTGAACTTCCTTGAGCTTTGCTCATGTGGCAGCCCTTTTTATTCAGCTACTGGAAGAGCACCCAGAAGACAAGAAAGAACAGAAGGGTAAGCTTGTGGTAACCAGCAAGGGATCTCCCAAGTGTGATATTTTCAGAGAGTGAAAGACTCAGCAGACCAGTGCCCTGGCCCTGGTACACTGATTACTCTATGCCCTTTGAATTTCACACAGATTGCAGTCTATGGGAACTTGAGATAGTATTATCCCAACAAGATGGAGCTGATAGAGTAATAACCATTGAGGGCTGCAGATTATACCACTTGGAAAGAAACCCCAACAGTAACAGCTTTAATCTTGAACTGCTGACCATGGTGTGGTTTGGTTACCAAATGGTTTGTCGAGTGCCTCGCTGACACCAAGGTGCATATTTACACTGAGTATTACAATGATCTAGCCTGCCAGCTCCCTTTGTTTTGCTAAATATCTGTGAACACAGGAGAGGAGGGAAGAGGTGGGTCTACTCGGGTGCCAGGTGCTGGTTCCAATCACATGACACTGAAGCAGATTACCAGCCTGGAAACCCATGGTTCTGGCAAAATAGGACCCTGGTGAGTTTTTAAACAGGAATTGTATACCCCCTTTAAGGGTTGCTACATCTCTAAATAAGTAAATAAGATGATCAGTGATAGCAGACATGGCTTACTATAAAACCTTGATTCCTAGAAACTATTCCATCCAGACTTTATTTATTTCTTCAGTATAGGTCAGATGTGTGAGACTATGTAGATTCTCTCTCAAGCGGTAACTATGTAGAAGACATAACCAGTAATATGATAGTGTGTCAATAATATTTCTTACGCTGCTACTGTTCTTTATCCTGGATAGGTGTCCAGTAATTAATTGGGTTTCACATTTCCCTTCAAGCAACTGATCCATTGCTTCTGTAATTTGCCGATAAATAATTATCATGTGAAAGCAGTAATATTAATTATCTTATAATGCTCTAAATCAAAGATAATGAAATGTGATTCTTGATATATTAGATGAGAAGTTTATCTGCTGTAATACATATCTAACTAACTAACTATATATATATATATATATATATATATATATATATATATATATATTAGTATTAGAGATTGGCAAACTATTTTGTTCTGAGTCAGGTTCGAACTGAATATTCCAAATTGTATGGTTTTTAATGAAACTGAACAAATGGAGATTTCTCTCGGAAGAGACTAAAATGGCTGCTGCAATAAATTATTGAACTCTTCATACCTCAGAGCATAATAAGTGTTGGCCCAGGGGAGGTGAAAAAAAATAAAAATATTTATACTCAACTTCCCTCACCTGTTTTGGGACTCCTTACAACGTCCATTGCTCTACTGGTGACGCCATGCGCCCAGGGTCTCCCCTGAAGCCTGTGATTGGTCCACAGCAGTCACAAGGGCATGCTGACCATCATGACGTCATGCCTCTACCTATTGTACCCTGGGCACTGAAGAGACCCCAAAGAATAATAATTTCACTTACCATGCTATCCGAACTTGTTTACCCTGAATCGAAACTGGGACCTGAGTCACCCGAACTCAAAACGAAACATATCTTCATAGGTTCACAAATCTCTAATTAAGATATTTCTATAATAGTATCTGAAGAAGAAAGTGAATGTTACAAAATGTAGTATAAGGACACCCTATGCATATACCCGACCAGCTGATTGCAGAAGCCACAGTGTACTGTATTGACTTTAGTGGAACTCTACAGTCTCACAGCGGGTTCTACACCATTCCCTATTACTTCATATCTCACAGAAAATAAATGGTTTCAAACGATAAAACTTAACTTTTAATATCTTAAAATAAAAAATACAAAGGACGTCCACTAGTCTACTAAAAGACAGATCAATGTGGTCGGTGCCTGTCTATTCAGAGTTTATTCAGGGTTTAAATGTTAGACAGTATTCACACTCTCCAACTTTCCATTGGACCTAGGGTGTAATTAGATACTTTCACCACCCTTAGACTAAGGTTGTGGTATCACGACTGCATCATGCAACAGGTCAGTATTATGTCAGTTGCTCTTAGTGCTAGGAAAACCCAAACACCTGGTCCCCACACACAATTTGTAAAGCATCACTGACTAGACTCCCACACAGCCATGCTATACCTCCACAACCCTAGTCTGTAGTATGTACATAAGTCAGTAATCTAGGTACAGGTCACAGTAACTTCATTTCCTGTCATTAAAATATTGTAACCATAAGGGAAACCCTGATATTCTGACCCTTATGCTCAATAAACACCTATGTTGCAGCAGAAGATAAACTTGCTCTACGCGTTTCCCCTGTGTTATCTATGTCAGGTTCATGAGGAGCTAATACTAAAACTTATAAATTGGTCTAAGCTGCCAAAATTTCAAAATTGCAGTTACAACTGCAGTTCCTGGAGCACTGATGGTGTGCTGCAGTGTATAGAGTAAAAGTTAAGTTTTATATTTAGTGGAACTCTGTTTACAGTAACTTCTCTGACCTCTACACAGTATACAGAGCTGTGCAAGTTCCAGCATACTATGACTATTGCAATAACTGATTAGCAGATTGTCAGGGGCCATCTCCTGGCTTCTCCATTGATCTGCTATTGATGACTTATGTTAAAGGGGTATTCCCACGAACATAACCATTTTTAAATTTGTAGATAATTAAAAGTTAAACATTTTTGCAAGTATAAGTAAATAAACATTTTGCAAAGTTTTAAAGATTTTCTTTAAATAACTTGTGGTCACAGTCTTGTTGTCTTGATTGGTTGCCAGTGGATACGACCATGAATGCAGGACTTTTCTAAGGTCAGAAAATCAGCCATGATTTCCTTATTGTGGCCGGGATATCTTTTGATACATGTAGTATCCCTGCCTGATAACCCGCTACAATAAGAAAATCATGGCATAGCTTTTGACAAGTCCCAGACCATAGAAACTTTCTGCATTTGTGGTTGTATCCATTGGCAACCGATCAGGAAAACAGACTGTCACCACTAAGATGATTAGAGAAAATCTTTAAAACGCTGCAGAATTTTTAACTACTTATAATAATAATAATAATAATAATAATAATAATAATAATAGTCCTTTAATAGTCCCACAATGGGGAAATTCAGTGTGTTACAGCAGCAAAGATAAGCAGATACAAATACAAATACAACATGTACAGGAATGTTCCAAGGTGAGAGGCATTACATTAATAGCAGACAGACAGATAGGACGTAGCAGAGGAGGGGGGGGGGGAATTTAACAGGCAGAGAGATATTTCAGTTCTCTGTGTGTAATGATCTCCGCTTAGGTCGGTGTTGGTTGTACAGCCTAACCGCGGTGGGGAGGAAAGACTTCCGATAGCGCTCCTTCTTACACCTAGGGTGGAGCAGTCGGTCACTGACAGTACTGCTCAGCGCGATCACAGTCTCATGCATGGGATGGGACTTCTTCTTCTGCATGGAGCTCACCACAGACAGTATCCTTCTGTCACCCACCACCTGCACTGGGTCCAGTGGGCTCCCCAGGACAGAGCTGGCCCTTCTAATCAGCTTGTCAAGTTTATTTCTGTCCCTGGTTGATATACTGCTCCCCCAGCAGGCCACTCCAAAGAAGATGGCTGATGCCACTACCGAGTTGAAGAAAGTTCTAAGAAGTGCCCCCCGGATTCCAAAGGCTCTCAGTTTCCTAAGCAGGTAGAGCCTGCTGTGGCCCTTCCTGTACAGGGCCTCCATATGATCTGCCCAGTCCAGCTTATTATTAAGGAGCAAACCCAGGTACTTATAGGTGTTCACAATCTCGATGCCCGTCCCCAGGATGTCCACTGGTTTAGGAGGGCATCTGCCTTTGCGGAAGTCCACCACCATCTCCTTGGTCTTCCCCGCGTTAATCTTCAGGTGGTTCCGGTGGCACCAGTCCACAAAATCCTGGTTCAGTTCTCTGTACTCCCTGTCATCATCATCTGTGATGAGACCCACTATTGCAGAGTCGTCAGAATACTTCTGTAGGTAGCAGCTGGATGAGTTGCACCTAAAATCTGCAGTGTACAGTGTGAAGAGGAAAGGGGCGAGAACCATACCCTGAGGTGCCCCCGTATTACAGATCACGGTACCTGACACACAGTCTCGGGCTCTCATGTATTGAGGTCGATTTGTGAGGTAGTCTAGGATCCAGTTGGAGAGGTGGTGGTCCACTCCAGCAAGGCCCAGCTTGTCCCTCAATAACCTGGGCTGTATGGTGTTAAAAGCACTGGAGAAGTCAAAGAACATTATTCTCACTGTGTTCCCTGGTTTCTCCAGGTGAGACAGAGCCCTGTGCAGAAGATGGATGATGGCATCATCTACCCCAATGCCCGGCCGATAAGCAAACTGGAGGGGGTCCATAGCGGGGCTCACTAGAGGGCGGAGATGTGTGAGAACCAATCTCTCCAAGATCTTCATCAGGTGGGATGTCAGTGCTACAGGTCTGTAGTCGTTGAGGTCCATAGGGTGGGGTTTCTTTGGAACTGGTACCACACAAGAAGATTTCCATAATTCAGGGACTATTTCCTGCCTCAGGCTCATATTATACATATATGTAATTATACCACACAGCTGGTCCCCGCAAGTCTTAATTAGCCTTGCACTGATGTCATCTGGCCCTGTGGCTATCCTCGCCTTGATCTTTTTCATCTCCTTCCTCACCTGGGCCCGTGTGAAGGTCAGACTGTGGCCAGATAAAGACGGATTTCTGGATTTACTGGTCTGTTGGGAAGTGGCCGCATGGGGAGAAGTCATTGTGGTGGGGGAAGCTGAAGGACATACTGGGGTGGGAGGAGCTGGTGTGTGATCAAATCTGTTGAAGAATAGGTTTAGTTCATTAAGCCAATTAACATCTGCCTCAATCTGGCAGACAGACTGTTTATGACCCGAAATTGACTTAAGCCCCTCCCAGACCCCCCTTATGTCTTTTCTTTCCATTTGCTTTTCCATTTTTTCTTTATAACTGGCTTTTCCCTGCCTGATTTGATGCCTCAGCTCCTTTTGTACTTCCCTCAACCCCTCCTTATCTCTTGTCCTGAATGCCATCTTTTTCTCCTTAAGTAGTGTTTTTATATCAGAGTTAATCCATGGTTTGTTGTTGGAGAAGCACCTCACCACTTTTGTGGGTACTGTGTTGTCCACACAAAAATTAATGTAGTCTGTTATGCAGTGTGTGAGTCCTTCTATATCTTCTCCATAAGAATCCTGCAGCACTTCCCATGCGGTTGTGTCAAAACAATCCCTCAGAGCCTCATCACTCTCCTCGGACCATATCCTCACTGTGCGGGTGACAGCTGGTTCTCTACGTACAAGTGGCTTGTACACAGGTCGGAGATGTACTAGGTTGTGATCCGATCTCCCCAGGGGTGGTAGGGCTGATGAGTTATATGCCTCCCTCACGTTGGCAAAGAACAAGTCCAGTGTTTTGTTGTCTCTTGTGTGGCAGGTTACATACTGTGTGAAACTGGGCAGTGTGGATGATGGAGAGGCATGGTTGAAATCACCCGACAGAAGAAAGAGGGCCTGGGGATGTTTTAACTGTAACTGGCTCAGCGTGGCTTGTAGGACCTCGCAGGCAGTGTCAGCTTTCGCAGAGGGGGGGACATATGCAGCTATCACGATGACATGTGATAGTTCCCTTGGTAGGTAGAAAGGTCTCATGCTCACAGCTAATAGTTCAATGTCCTTACAGCAAGTTTGCTCCTTAATCACAATGTGCCTAGGATTACACCATCTATTATTCACAAACATTGCCAGCCCTCCTCCTTTCCTCTTACCGCTCTCCCTTGTCCTGTCTGCCCGAAGGAGTTTAAAACCATCCAAGGAGACCAGAGGGTCAGGAGTAACTTCAGTGAGCCAAGTCTCTGTAAGTAGCATCATGCTGCACGCCCGAAACTCCTGATGATGCCTGGTGAGAGCTGTTAGTTCATCCATCTTGTTTGCAAGAGATCTCACATTGCCCATGATGATGGAGGGAACAGCTGGTCGGTAACGCCTCTTTTTAATCCTCTGAAGAGTTCCTGCTCTGCATCCCCTCACCCGCTTTTTCTTTCTCCAAATCTCACGGGGGATGTGTGACCAGATGGTATGCCATCCTGCTGTGTCTCTGAGCTGCAGAATTTCCTCTCTTGTATAGACAAAGGAATTGTCTGCATACACAAAAGATCCCATTTTCAAGCAGAACAAAAGACAGCTAAAAAACAAAAAAAAAAGTATCACAAGGGTCCAAGTCTTTGTGTGTGTTTCTTCATAGTGCAAAAGTCCTTAAGTAGAGAGGTACAAAACGAGTCATAGAAAGAAAAATAAGATAGAGAGTCTCAGAGCTGCTGTAGCTGGCAGCCACTCCAGCGGCGCCATCTATATTTACACAAATGTTTAACTTTTAATTATCTACAAATGTAGATATGATTATGTTCATGGGCAGGGGCGTAACTATCGGGGTAGCAGCGGTAGCGACTGCCACAGGGCCCGGGACATTATGGGGCCCTGCGGGCCCCCGATGCTTTTTTTTTTTTTTTTTTAAATAGGCCCTTACCTGCTGGAGTAACCAAAGCAGGTAACGGGCCCTATATACTTACCGTTCCCGGGGTCCTGCTCACGGCCGCCTGCACTTCCAATTCTGCGGAGGCGGCTCTGAGCAGGAGCGGGGATCGGTATGTGAGGCTGTGGCTGAACACCACAATCTCTGCTATCATTATACTCCGGGGTCTTTGAAAAGACCCCAGAGTATAATAATCGGAGGCCCAGAGTTGGTGAGGGAACATAAAAAACAATGTACTTACCTCTCCTTCGGGCCTGTTTGGTGACGTCCCAGACGTCAGCAGACGTCATTTTGCGTCGCGACGCGGACCCGCGTCACGTGACGCCGGCCTGGTCCAACATTGAGAAGGCCGAAGTAGTGCACAGGCATGCACCGGAGCGAGGAAAAGGTAAGCAACGTTGTTTTTTTTTGTTTGTATCCTCCCCTGGGTCTCCGATCATTATACTCTGGGGTCTGAAAAGACCCCAGAGTATAATAATTGTTCATGGGTGGTCCACAATGGGACATATAATAGTGTGTGCAGGGGCCACTATGGGGCAAAATACTCAGTGCAGGGGCCACTATGGGGAATAATACTGTGTGCAGGGGCCACTATGGGGCATGATACTGTGTGCAGGGGCCACTATGGGGCATGATACTGTGTGCAGGGGCCACTATGGGGCATGATACTGTGTGCAGGGGCCACTATGGGGCATGATACTGTGTGCAGGGGCCACTATGGGGCATGATACTGTGTGCAGGGGCCACTATGGGACATGATACTGTGTGCAGGGGCCACTATGTGACATGATACTGTGTGCAGGGGCCACTATGGGGCATGATACTGTGTGCAGGGGCCACTATGGGACATGATACTGTGTTCAGAGGCCACTATGGAACATGATACTGTGTGCAGGGGCCACTATGGGGCATGATACTGTGTGCAGGAGCCACTATGACACATAATAGTGTGCGCAGGAATGCGTTTTTTTTGGGGGGGGGGGGGGGTTGGAGGGGGGCGGTCCGGGGGGCGGGGCGATTGGGAGCAGTGGTTCGGGGGGGGGGGGGCCCATGTGAAATGTTCACCTTGGGGCCCAGCCATTCCTAGTTACGCCACTGTTCATGGGAATACCCCTTTAAGTATAAGTCATATAGTATGCTGCTAGAAAACCCCTTGGAAAAGCAGCCTTTTCTGGTTGAGAGATTAATAGGCAAATTAATGTTAGAATTCAATAGACATAGGACAGGTTCATAGACAGTGACTGGGGAATCTGTGTTTCTTCTGCTAGCAACATACAGCAGTGTGCTATCCAGGTTTTTCCTGGATAGCACAATGACTCATTCATTTCTTGTTGACCTATGCACATGACTGTGCATTACACGGATCCGAGTGCATATTATCTTTATAGAGGGACCAATCACAATCAATCATATGACAGGAGGCTGGGTTTAGCAGCTGTGCCGGCTCCAATCCAGTGTCGGACTGGGATGTCTAGGGCCCACCAGTGGAATTGTTTTTAGGGGCCCACCATCAGGACCCCTGCAGATCAGCGGTACCGAGACAGGGCGGCTAAAGGTAATAACATGCCGGGAGCCATGCTGCTCACCCACTATACCATGTGCACCACTGCACTACCTAAACCTACTGCTACACCTTGTATGGCAAGTGAACAGCGTGGCTCCAAGAATTTGTACCTTTACCTGTAGCCACACTGTCCTGGAAAAGCTGATCTGCAGAGGTCCTGGCTGTTGTATCATCGCAGATGTAATATTGGTGGCCTATCCTAAGGACAGGCAGGCCATCAATATTAGAAAGATGGATAAATCCTTTAAAGAGGTTGTCCAGGAATTGGAGCAAACCATGTAGCTGGCGGGAGGTGTAAAGTAAAAAATAAGTAAATTAAAAAGCATACTACTTTGTCCCCGGCGCTCCGTTGTCCACTGTCAGTGTCCATTCAGTCTCGTGCCAGCGACTCCTTGCTGGGAGTCCTGCACCTCATGTGATCGCTAAGACCAATTAGGTACAGGATTTCCAGAAATGAGGCGCTGCCATGAGACCGAACAGACACAGGCAGGGGACAACGGGGTGCTGGGGACAGGTGAGTATGCTTTTTTTTTAAAATTTTATTATTTTTACACCTCCCTGGCGGCCGACACAGTGATCGCTCCAGTTTATGGACAACCTCTTTTAAGGGGTTGTCTGGGCCAAATTTCTATGGTCACGTCACTGGTCCCCCCACATAGTGGCCTCCTCACTGGTCCCCCATACTGTAGGGGTTACAGTGATTGGGTCATTATATTGTGTGGGAGCAGTGATGGGGGCTAACATCCTGTGGGGGGGACATTAAACTGTGTGATGCATATTAAAGGGGTTGTCCAGGGTTAATCTTTTTTATGGCCTATGCTCAGGATAGGCCATAAATACCTGATCGGTAGGGGGCTGACACATGGCCCCATCAGCTGTTCGGAGCCACTTCCGGAGCCCGTTCTGTACACAACACAGGGCCGGAAGCAGAAAGCTCCATCTGCTGTATAGCAGCCCGGCGCCTTCACTGCAGCTCAGCTCCTACTGACTTCAATAAGTGCTGAGATACAGTGAAGGTGCCCGGCTAATACATAGTGGACAGAGCTTTCTGCTTCTGGCCCTGTATTGTGTACAGGACGGGCATCAGAAGTGGCTCCGTACAGCTGATCGGTCCGGGGTCAGCCCCCTACAGATCAGGTATCTATGGCCTATCCTGAGGATAAACCATAACAAATTATGCCTGGACAATCCCTTTAATATACCCCCCAGGGCCCCCCTAATGTGCCACACTTTAAAGAGGTTGTCCAGTATAATTTTTTTTCTTTTTTATAATTAGTCCGGGGGAGGTGAATCCCCCCTACCCCCCCCACCAAAAAAAAAATACATACTAAACATACTTACCTGTACCCGGTGTCCTCTCAGCACGGTCCGGTCTTGCAGCTCCGCTGTCTTCTTTTGCCAGAAGTCCTCACTGGCTGTGACGTGCCAGGTCCCTTCCCTTAGGCCGCTGATTGGCCTCAGGGGTCACGTGACATCACAGGTAGTCATGTGCAGGGGGAACTTCAGCTGGAAGAAAACAACAGAACTGCAGGACTGAACTGCGCTGGGAGACACTGGGGACAGGAGAGAAAGTTTGGGTTTTTTTTTTTTTTTGGTTTTACTTTTTTTCACCTGCCCCGGCGTAATAAAAAAAAAAAAATGAAGGAGCCACTGTATGGAGTATAAGCTCCACAGTGGCCCCCACGCAGTATTATAGCTCCACAATGGCCCCCACCCAGTATTATATACTCCCCACAGTGGCCCCCACCCAGTATTATAAGCTCCACAGTGTCCCCCACCCAGTAGTATATACTCCCCACAGTGGCCCCCACCCAGTATTATATACTCCCCACAGTGGCCCCCACCCAGTATTATATACTCCCCACAGTGGTCCCCACCCAGTATTATATACTCCCCACAGTGGCCCCCACCCAGTATTATATACTCCCCACAGTGGCCCCCACCCAGTATTATATGCGCCCAATAGCCCCCTCCGCTTCAGTGCTATTACTATACTCTGGGGTCTCCTCAGACCCCAGAGTATACTAATTGGAGGCCTAGGGGAAGTGATTAAAAATAACAAACATTCATACTCACCTTGCCTTACCTTTCCTTGGCATCCTCGCTCCATCCTGTCGTCTTCAGCGTCTTCAGGACCTTTTCCGACGTCGCTGCTGAGGCCTGTGATTGGGCCTCAGCGGTCACGTGGGGGCGCACTGACGTCATTACGCGGCCACGCCCCATGTGACCGCCTGGGCCTAATCACAGGCCTCAGTCACATGACGGAGGAGTGCCGGAGAGAACGCTGTGCCCAGGAGAGGTGAGAATATGTGTTTATTATTTTCAGTCACCTCCCCTGGGTACCCTGCCATCTATTGGAAAGGGGCCTGCAATATGCCCTGGCCCCTTTCCAATAACAGTATGTATAGCGGTCGGGGAACCAGAGCTTCCATGACCACTATCATAGTGGTCCGGGGCCCCGGCCATCTCCAGCTGGCCACGGGCCCCATACCCCGCCGAGCCCGGTCGTTACACCACTGGTCAGGGGCCCGATCGGGATGGTCAGGATCCCGATCGGGCCCCCATGACATGACGACTAATAGTCGGGGCTCGGGGCCCACCGGTGGATTCAGTCCGACCCTGCTCCAATCCTATTATATGTGCCAGAGAGAGGATCAGAGCCAGTTCATACCAAGTTACCTGCTACTCAATGAACAAAAAAATAAAGACTTTAACCCCTTCCCGCCCCAAATGTCCCTACAGTGCCCCCCTCCTTGCCTGCATCATCTCTGATTGCCCCCTCCCCAGATTGCTATTCCCTGTCAGTTTATGACTGGCCCAGAATGTCACATTTACAGTGTACTGTACATTACATCACACCACACTTATTTTTATATAAAAATATTAAGCTAAAATAAAAAATATAAAAAAAGGAAAAAAATCTGAAGGGTTATGTGTGGATTAGCGTTCAGTTAGTGCTAATTGTGGATTGCTGTTACACTAGACCAGGGTTAGGCAACCTTCGGCACTCCAGATGTTGTAAAACTACAACTCCCAGCATGCATACTTGCTTTGCTGTTCTTGGAGCTCCCATGGAAGTGGGACATGTTTTTTTTTGGGGGGGGGGGGGGGTAATAAAAATAAAAAAGATTAAAAAAAAAAATCATTAAAAATAGTTTATAGTATTACTAAAAAATGTACTAAACTATCAAAAAAAGTTTGTAAAATGTAAATGACTGTAAAAATTAATGTAAAATCTTTCACCAATGTTATAATACAGAAGAGCCATTTGCCATTTTATGGTCAGATGGCGACTCTGACAGTGGTTCAGAGGTTCAGTTTTTGCTGTTCTCTTCTTCTTCTAGTGAGTCTTCTGTAGATGAGCCTTGCTGTAGGCACACTAAGGCTAGTGCTGAAGCACTGCCTAGTGAAAATGATGGCCGCTGGATACCTGCCATTACATTTCTGCCCCTATTGCCTGAATTCATAGCCACTGTTGGTATCCAAGTGGACACGGCTGAATTTATAGAAATCGATTTCTTGCAATTATTTTTCTCAGATGAATTAATTTCCAACGTGGTCGAACAGACCAATTTATATGCCGAGCAATTCATTGCCGCAAATCCCAGTTCCTCCTTTGCGAAGCCATGTACTGTGTGTGGTTACCTACCAGTCCAGACAAAATAAAAAAAAAAAAAATCTGGGCCCTGTTGCTCAATATAAGTATAATAAAAAAAAACCTACAGTTCAGTCCTATTGGAGCAATGATATTTTGTATTCCACTATCATGTCCAGAATATGTTTCAAACATTACTCAAATTTTTACACATCAGCAATAACACCCTTTGCCCACCCCCCAATAGTCCCAACTATGACCGTCTACACAAGCTTTGTCCTATTATTTTCCACTATAATTTCAAATTTGGCCAGATGTACGCTGGTGTCTGGTCCATTTTAACCCCTTAACGACCAATGACGTACCTGTATGTCTTTGGTCACATGTGGATGTATGGAGAGGGCTCAGGAGCTGAGTTCTCTCAATGCAGGGTGGATACCGGCTGTATAATACAGCCAGGACCCGCCGCTAACAGCAGAGATCGATGCCTGCACCGATTGCGGCTGTTAACCCTTTAGACGGCACTGGCACCACCATTTTTCACTGATCGCCGCCCTCCTGAACGTCATCGGAGGGCGGCGATCAGATGCCATGACAGCCGGGAGCCTATTGAAGTCTCCCAGGCTTGTCATTGCATTAGATTTATTGCACGCTGCCAGAGGCAGCGTGTAATAGAGAGGTAGGCATTTTGCTATCCACTGCAATACAGTAGTATTGCAGTGAATAGCATGAGCGAACAGACCCCCTAGGTTTCAAGGTCCCTAGGGGGTCTGATCATAAAAGTAAAAGAAGAAAAAAAAAAAAGGTTTCAAATGTATAAAAAAAATAAAAAAACATAAAAGTTCAAACCACCTCCATTTCCCTAGATCAGATATAAAAGTAAATAAACAAAAGTAAACATAAACACATTAGGTATCCCCGCGCTCCAAAATGCCTGAACTATTAAAATATTAAAATATTTATCTCAAACGGTGAACAGCGTAGCGCTGAAAAAAAATCAAAATAGCCAAATAGCGTTTTTTCCAACACTTTGCCTCCTATAAAAAATTGAATAAAATGTGATCAAACCATCAGATGTTTCCCCAAATGGTATCAGTAAAAACGTCACCTTGTCCCGTATAAAAAGACGCCTTAGCCAGCTCCATACATGTAAATATGAAAAAGTTACAGGTGTCACAATATGGCCACACAATTTTTTTTTTTCTATTTTGCAAAGTTTTTCATTTTTTAAAAGGTATCCAAACATTGCAAATACTATATAAATTTGGTATCACCGTGTTCGTACTGACCCGCAGAATACAGGTGCCATGTCATTTTTACCACACAATGAATCCTGTAAAAATTAAAGCCATATGAAATTGACGCAAATGCATTTTTTCTCCAATTGCACCTCATTCTGAATTTTTTTCCAGCTTCCCAGTACATTGCATATTGCATATTGAATGATGCCATTACAAAGTACAATTTGTTTTGCAAACAATAAGCCATCAGCCATCAGTTCACTCTGTGAACTGAAAAATGAAAAAGTTAAGGCTCTTGGAATGTGGGGAGGGAAAAACGAAAATGCAAAAATGAAAAATGGCCTGGTCCTTAAGGGGTTAAGGGCAGGTTGTGCTTCTGCCAATACCTGCCCAACAAAAGGACCAGGTATGGTGTGAAGCTATATAAACTGTGGGAGAGTACCATGGGCTATACCCACAAATTCAGAATCTATGAAGGAAAGGATTCCGTATTAGAGCCCGCAAACTGCCCCCCTACACTTACAACTACAGTAAAAATTATTTGGGATCTAATCCACACCCACTTAGACAAGGGATACCATCTATATTTAGATAATTTTACAAGTGTCCCTCTTTTTCAGTGTCTGTATGTAAGACATACTGTTGCCTGTGATACAATCAGGCATAAACAAAAAGACCTGCCCTAAACATTTGTATACCAGGGTATTAGAGTGGGTGACACTAGGGTAGGAGGTCCTTGTATCCTGTCCCAATCCGTGGAAGCACAGTGCCTATTAACAAGCCTGTGTGTATCCAGGACTATAATAAGTTCAAGGGCGGGGTAGAGCTGTCCGATCAAGTCCTGCAACTTCACAACGCCTTTAGAAAAAAAAAATTGGTGCTGCATCACACTAAAGTTGCCCTGTATAACGCATTTCTGATATCGCTGCTGGCGATAGGGGGAAATTCCTTCCCTCTTTTTTTGGTCATCAGGAGAGAGAGCAGCAGTGCTGCAGGAAGTGCGGTGTCCAAAATTGTGCCAGGCCAGCACTTCCCTTGAATAATTGCCCCCACAGAGACAAAGAGGAGACACCAATAGAGGTGTAGGGTGTGACACAAGAGGCGAATTAGAAGAGATACAACCTGCCATTGTGAGACCTGTCCCTCAAAACCAGGTCTCTGTATCCAGGATTGTTTTAGAATTTGGCATACCTATGTAGATTTTTGTTAAACTCGCATCATTCATGTTGAAAAATTCCTCCTGAAAATATGTCACCATTTGTAATTTAGTAATTTCCTTTGTTTCCATTTTATTATCCCTTATTACCGTATTGCCCCTATACTAATTGGCATTTCAGTAAAACTTTCTTTAAAAATTCTCATTACACCCCTAGAGGAATCTATAGAAGGATGTCATACTTGAGGAATTGTCTATCTCTAGTTGCAAAACTGTGTGAGAAGAATAAAAGCTAGGAGAGTTGGTTTCCTCAGCAAATTGTTATTATTTTTTTGCTAAGGCTTTTGTTTCTTATCTGCCCTGGTTGTTTTAGGGAATGGTATGTAGGTTGGCAGTGGGACCTCCCATTCCCTCTCTTTCCGTTATGGGATGCATTCACTCACTTCACAAACTAAAACATTCTCACTATTCCCCTAGATGAACACATTAAGTGGTGTACTTTTTAAAATGGGGTCACTTCTTAGAGTGTTACATCACAGTGTCTGCTGAAACCCCCTCATGCATGGAGTGTGGCTTATAAATGATTCAAGCTAAAATTACTATATATCCTAAAATCCATATAGTGCTCTTTCCACTCCGCCATGTGTCCATGCAGCAGATTATTCCTTAAGTGGGGGTACTTATGAACACGGGAGAAATGGGACAATTAATGTTGAGGTGCATTTCCTCAATTTCATCTACCATTTATGAAATATACAGTGGGTACAGAAAGTATTCAGATCCCTTTAAATTTTTCACTCTTTGTTTCATTGCAGCCATTTGCTAAAAGCAAAAAAGTTCATTTTATTTCTCATTAATGTACACTCAGCAACCAATCTTGACAGAAAAAAACTGAAATTTTTGAAAATTCATTAAAAAAGAAAAACTGAAATATCACATGGTCATAAGTATTCAGACTCTTTGCTCAGTGTTGAGTAGAAGCACCCTTTTGAGCTAGTACAGCCATGAGTCTTCTTGGGAATGATGCAACAAGTTTTTCACATCTGGATTTGGGGATCCTCTGCCATTCTTCATTGCAGATCCTCTCAATTGGGTTGAGCTCAGGGCTCTGGC
Organism: Leptodactylus fallax; assembly: GCA_947044405.1. Lineage (NCBI taxonomy): Eukaryota > Metazoa > Chordata > Amphibia > Anura > Leptodactylidae > Leptodactylus > Leptodactylus fallax. The sequence continues at coordinate 3,217,764 of CAMRHE010000166.1, forward strand.
TGGGCCAGTCAAGAATGGTCACAGAGTTGTTTCGAAGCCACTCCTTTGTTATTTTAGCTGTGTGCTTAGGGTCATTGTCTTGTTGGAAGGTGAACCTTTTGCCCAGTCTGAGGTCCAGAGCACTCTGGAAGAGGTTTTCTTCCAGGATATCTCTGTACTTGGCCGCATTCATCTTTTCTTAAATTGCAACCAGTCGTCCTGTCCCTGCAGCTGAAAAACACCCCCATAGCATGATGCTGCCACCACGTTTCACTGTTGGGATTGTATTGGGTAGGTGATGAACAATGCCTGGTTTTCTCCACACATACCGCTTAGAATTAACGCCAAAAAGTTCAATTTTCGTCTCATTAGACCAGAAAATCTTATTTCTCATAGTCTGGTAGTCCTTCATGTGTTTTTTGGCAAACTCTATGCGGGCTTTCATTCAGTATGTCTTGCACTGAGGAGAGGCTTCCTTCGGGCCACTCTGCCATAAAGCCCCGACTGGTGGAGGGCTGCAGTGATAGTTGACTTTGTGGAACTTTCTCCCATCTCCCTACTGCATCTCTGGAGCTCAGCCAGAATGATCTTTGGGTTCTTCTTTACCTCTCTCAACAAGGCCCTTCTCCCACGATTGCTCAGTTTGGCTGGACGGCCAGGTCTAGGAAGAGTTCTGGTCGTCTCAAACTTCTTCCATTTAAGGATTATGGAGGCCACTGTGCTCTTAGGAACCTTGGGTGCTGCAGAAATTCTTTTGTAACCTTGGCCAGATCTGTGCCTTGCCACAATTCTGTCTCTGAGCTCCTTGGGCAGTTCCTTTGACCTCATGATTCTCATTTGCTCTGACATGCACTGTGAGCTGTGAGGTCTTATATAGATAGGTGTGTACCTTTCCTAATCAAATCCAATCAGTTTAATTAAACACAGCTGGATTCCAATGAAGGAGTAGAATTATCTCAAGGAGGATCAGAAGGAAATGGACAGCCTGTGAGTTAAATATGAGTGTCACAGCAAAGGGTCTGTATACTTATGACCATGTGATATTTCAGTTTTTCTTTTTTAATAAATTTGCAAAAATATCTACATTCTGTTTTTTTCTGTCAAGATGGGGTGCTGAGTGTACATTAATGAGAAATAAAATGAACTTTTTTGCTTTTAGCAAATGGCTGCAATGAAACAAAGAGTGAAAAATTTAAAGGGGTCTGAACACTTTCCATACCCACGGTATGTCCTATAAGTGATGTATTTGTGAAAAATACATCACTTTGCAGGCAGGGAATGGGACCTAGAAGTCTTTCAATCTAAAATTAGGTCCTGAAAACCATAGGTTGCTCCTTTACTTTCAAGCTCTGCCATGGGGCCAAACAACAAATTACAGCCTAAGGCTGAATTAAATTAAAGGCACGGGCAGCACATGGGGGACATGGGGATGTCCCCTGTGTGCCGCCCGTGCACTGGCCGTGCTTCCGCAGCTCCTTTCATTAAATGACTAGGAGCCATGGAAACAAGGGCCTCAAAATAGGACAGGAATAGGACCTGTTCTACATTTTGCAGCCCGGACTCTGTGACTGTAAAATATGGGACTGTAAAATTCAAGGTCGTGCTCACGGGCCCATAAAAAAGAATGGGTCACTGTGCTATCCGTGAAATACACGGATAGCACACTGATCAGGGCCACGGTCGTCTGCAACTGGCTTAAGTGAGGGGTACATGTTGTGGTGCATTTCCTCAATTTCATGTACCATTTATAAATTATAGAAATATATATCCTATAAGTGACACATTTGTGAAAAACAAAATCACTTTTTTTTTTTTTACAGTAACTTTGCATTAAATGTGGGCTCAAGCTACTCACTATACCTCTAGTTGAATACATTAAGGGGTGTTTTTCAAATGGGATCACTTGTTTGGTTCCTTATGTTCTGGCACCTCTGAGCCTCTGCAAACCTTGTTAGGTGAATGTAAGCTAATTAAACCTCAAAAGTTTCAATATATCCATACTTAGCTTTGTAGTACATTGAAAAGGTAAAATGTATTACATACAGTACATTGCTTTAAAAAAAAAGTAGACATATGGAAATATGTATTTTGTTATACATTATTATAGAACATACAGAAATAGATGAGATATTAAGAGTTAAAAATAAAAAAAATGACTTTTTTAAAAAAAAGTATTTTTTAGATTGTTCATAAAAAATGCAAATCATATCGGCCTACTTTTATCACTAAAATATAGTACCACATGTCACAATAAAACAGTGTCAGATTCAACTGGCTATACAAAACCATTACAAAGTTATTTCCAAAAATGTTCACACATTCCAAATTTTCAAAATTTGACTTGGTCCTCAAGGCCAAAATAGGTCCTTAAGGGCATATATACACAATAGTGCATCCTCTGCTAATATGAAAAAAAGAATCTTCGTTATTTCAGCAGGTTTTTTTTTTTTTTGGTGTGTTCACCTAATATTGAGTCTAGCCTGTGCTAATCTAAAAAAAAAAAAAAAAATTTTTCTGCTCTGGTGACTGACTCTTACACAGTGTGAAGGAGCATTGTTGTTAATCGGAACAAAAAATTTTTGTATTTCTCTGCATGCATAAGTGCACATCTTATATATATATATATAGAGAGAGAGAGAGAGAAGAGCAGGGGACCTAGGACTAGGTTTGTGATAGAAGGTGAAAAGCAGATGGGGTGATAATGGGGATGTCACTTACAATGAGCTAGGGAATGATGAAGATAGGAAGTAAAGTGACCTAGGAGCTGGGGGTAGTAGAAAATGCCACTTATAGGGTAGAATGGTCAGAAAATCTTATGGTGTTGACCTCAAAAGATCTAAAGTTTAGTGAGAGTAACAAGGGAATGGCTTGGAAAGTGTACTGCAGTGATAGAATTATGCATACTTCTCCACTAAGCCTATTCTCACCATAGGACAGAGCAACAATAGATGTAGTATAAGATTGTTGAATCTATGTTTGTGAGAGAGCCATCAGGTTGAAAGATTTTTAGAGAAATAAATCATGAATGTTTTCAAGTTTCTTACAACCAACCAGGCATTTCAAAGTGCAAAGTTAAAAGTGACAGGAGAAGGATAAGGTATGAAGTGAATAAGATTAGTAAGTGTTCTATCTGTGACATCAACAATCTTCTTGTTGATCTTATGTCTGGTACTAAAGATGAGAGACTAGCCCCATAGGCTGGCCCCAGAGCAGGGGCTATTCTGGCCTGGGTTCCTCAGCAGCTCACATACACTGGACTGTTTGCAACCAGATGATGCAATGATGGAAAAAAAAAAAAAGAAAAAAGCATTTTTGTTGGAGTTCTTCTTTAAAATCTGCTGCATTAATGGGTTAAAAGAAAATTCAAAAAAGGCAAAACTTACCTTCCCAAAAAATACCATTACATTGCTGAAACCAAACATACAAAGGGCTTAGTAAGTATTTAGATTTTAGCCTCATGTTCCCAATAGTGCCAGTAGTGTGAATTGTGACCAATTATGCTGGGTCTTATAACAAATTAGTGTGGTTTTTGCAATGTTGTTCTAGCCCCCATTTGAACACCACTTGTTTACAATATGTGCAGTAATAAGCTCTTGGCAATATTGTTGTGTCTGTTAGGTTGAATGAGGGCTGTGCGCTTTGGAACATTACTATGGTTTATGCACAAATTAATGCCTGAGTTTATAAGGGCTTAGTACATAGCCTCATAAGAATGACCTCTGATCTGGTAAGACTATTCAAGTTTGTTTCTTAATTGTAGGGGCTTAAAACAGAATCATGTTCACTTATAACATCTCCAATGATTGTGCAGCCTGTTATAATCTAGCCTATGGCGTTTGCAGTATGTATTTAGACCGATTCTGTGAGTAAAAGTATGTAGTTAAGTTATCATAATAATGTGTTTTTTATTGTCCTTTTGTATACATTGCTCTTTGCACTCTCTTTATACTAGCTCTTGGCACAGGGGAAGACATTTATTCTTTATACAGGCTCTGCAATAAGAAATTTATAGAAGGAGCCAAGAAATGTTACAGAGGCAAAAAAGTAGATAGAAAAGTCTTATCATCTTGTTTAGTAGAATATATAGATGCCTTTGGTTAAAGTGGCATTAATGCCATGGCTCTCTACATATTGTAATGTATAAAACAATTACAATAAACGTGAACTAAGTTAGTGGCTGAATGGTACATAAGGAGGGAACCTACAATCTACAAGAGTAAGAAAGAGTGGGTGAGGGTAGAAGCTGTTTAGATGGCACTGTAGTGTCAGCAGGAAGATTTTAGGCTTTGCTGAAGAAGTGAGTTTTTTTTGTTGTTTCATTCCTGATGGCCAGCCTCGTGTGTTGGGATAGTGAGTTGGAGGTAGGACTATGAGAGCATGGATTAGTATAGGTCATCAACAGCTGACACCCCCACTAATCAGCTTTTTTCAGCTGCCTCCCAGTGGTGGAACTAAACAGTGTATGGAGCCAGAAGCAGAAGACACAGACCCAAAACCAGCAAGCCTAGTGAAAAGAGTACTTACTGCCAAAGAGGCAGCTTCTAGGGTGCTATAATTACTTTATTATAGGGAAATCTCTGGGACTGTAGGGTTTGAATCTGTAGGAAGTGGCTCACTTTGGTGTTCCAGGCCCCATAATGAGTGAGCCTCTTCTCACAGACCCACACCATGCAGTTGCAGAGATTTGCCTATAATATAGTAGTTATGGCGCCCTTGAAGCTGCATCTTCTGTAGTAAGGATACTATTCAGGCTGCTAAGACTGCTCCCCAGAGACTTCACTTCCAGGATGTTTATATAACTGAGTCACGTGGACTGCCATTCAGCAATGCTGGTAAACTTCCTGAAAGGCAGGTAAGAGACTATTTTCTCCTGTCAATTTAAAGGTTCTATCAATTGGTGGGTAACTTATTTTTATTCATATTTTACTGGCTATCTATATGTCAACAATGGTACATGGACATTTGAATAAGAAAATTCTTTTAAATGATTTTTTTTTTTTTTACTTTTAAGTGAACATTGACACTGTGGAGCATATGATACTGTGTGGGGGTCACTGTGGAGCATATGATACTGTGTGGGGGCCACTGTGGAGCATATAATACTGTGTGGGGGCCACTGTGGATCATATAATTCTGTGGGGGTCACTGTGGAGCATATGATACTGTGTGGGGGCCACTGTGGAGCATATGATACTGCGTGGGGGCCACTGTGGAGTATATATAATACTGCGTGGGGGCCACTGTGGAATGGCACTATTAACAGTATCAGGCCCTGTTCACACGGTGGAATCTGACACTGATTTTGCAGCAGATTCCTCCCTCATTTTGCCTCCTATTGAAACTAATTGGAGCAGGAAGCTGGAAAAAAAAAGTGTCCTGTTGGACCTTGCCGCAGATTCTGCAGCTGATTCAGAGGCTGTGGCTTGAGACTCTGCACTGGTTAGACTCATTCATTTGGGCCTAATCAGCGGTGGAAAACTGCAAGGGCATGCTGATGTTCTGCACCATGAGCCGGGGGCAGAAGATAAAGAAGAATCCGACGCAGATGTCCACCTCAAATTCCTCTTTACTTTCCAATGTCTAAACAAGTTGTACAGTATCTACTTGTATGGAATGGATTGTATTACACTCCACTCCAGTAGGTCTGCCTCAGCAAAAAACACCCAATTTTGATTGTTTTTTTGCCGTATTGTACATGAGTTACTCCAAAAGGGGCCCACTATCGCCCAATTTATTTATGCTTACTTGTATAGCTCCATCATATTCCGCAGTGCTTTACAGACATTAACAGTCACTGTCCCATATAGGGCTCACAATCTACATTCCCTTTCAGTATGTCTTTGGAGTGTGGGAGGAAACCAGAGGAAACCCACGCAAGCAAGGGGAGAACATACAAACTCCTTGCAGATGTTGCTCTTGGCAGGATACGAACCCAGGACTCCAGTGCTACAAGGCTGCTAACCACTGAGCCACCCAAGTGCCCACACAAACCTGGAGCCGGCCCTGAGTACAACCATGTACAAATATAACCTTGAGGCAAGGGATAGAGAGAGGCTCTTCCATGCTTTTATTTTTGCACTGAGCGTTTGAACTAGGAAAAATAAGTTCATTGCTGAATATTCCATTGGAACCCTAGAGATATTCACCCTGAAGTACTTTAATCTTCCTGAGGACCCAATACCTGTATTCTTGAATCTATTTTTACACTTCCTACTCCAAGTGGTAACAAAACAGACTTAGACCAGTTTATATTAATACCTGATATTAATATCTTTCAAAAATGTGCAAAGAACAAAATTTCTGGGTTAAAGGGACTTCCATATAAGGGGAAATTCTATATTATTTCATCCCTAGTCTAAACTCAGTTATTTGCTTGCTCAGCCTAGGTATCACTATAGACAATCTTGCAGCCAGCATATTTTAGGTGCAACAATGTGAGCTCCAATTGTGCCAAAATTTAGCTGTAAAATTCTGTCTCAAAGTAAACTAATGCGAGGTGGTATAAACTGTAATAAATCTGACACATTTTCAGGCTACCTGAAGTTTACACTTCTTTTAGTAAGTGTGGGCCATTATTGTAATTTATTCCCCTGTCCCCCACTGACTTATAATATTCTGTCTGGTCTCAGTTTTTATTGCTCGTTTGAGTATTCTGCATTTTACGTCTTTCTTACCTTCAAAAAGTAACTAAAATCTGAAAGAAAGGAACTTAAATGTAAGTGTGAACACAGCTTGATCCACACTATTGGGTCTACTGATATGCAACATTATATTATATTAGTGTTATAAAAATGAAGAGAATTTCTGAATTAATCAGTCATGATGGTTTTTGTTGTATTGCAGAAAAAAACACATACTGTAAGATCTCTTACCAATAAGATATACACTTCAGAAGAATTTTCTACAGTATTTGACTGAGGACAACATGGAGGATATGATGAGGATGCCTAAAGGCAATAGACACCTATTTTTACATGTTTAAATTAAAATATAAAAACTATTTATTTATTTTATTCCTTCAATTATTTTGCAGAAATGCAAAGGAGAATGTTTGATGTAAATTCCCATAATGTAATTTTGGGTATTTCTTCTTCTCAAAAAAGACTTTTATTTCATATGTCAATTACAACAGATTCTGGGGCACAATAGGGCTTCTTTCTCAGGTATCGAGAAATTTAGTACATACTCAACACACTACACCTCATTTTCAATATGGTCAAATCCCTATTTGGGAGTGTTTAAATCAGGTGAAAGGTGATTTAGGCTAAAGCTCCATGTTGGGGAAACGCAGCATTTTTTGTTGCAGATTTTGCTGAGGATTTTGGAGCTAAAGTCAGGACTGGCTTGAAAAGGAATGGATATATAAAGGAAGCACTTAGACGTTTCCCGTTTGTTAAATCCACTCCTGACTTTGGCTCAAAAAACCACAGCAAAATCTACAACAAAATACACTACATTTCTGCAACGTGGGGCCTCAGCCTCAAAGGGCAAAAAAGTTATGCACTGCTCAATCTAGAAGATGCAGTTGCAGCACCCTCAACACCACAATATGACATCTGACCAGAGCACCTTCTTCCACATGTTTGCTTTGTCCCCTATATGGCTTGTGGAAAACTGCAAATGGCACTTCTTATGTCTTTCTTTCAACAATGGTTTACTTCTTGCCACTCTTCCATAAAAGCCAGATTTGTGGAATGCACGACTTATAGTTGTCCTGAGGACAGATTCTCCCACCTGAGCTGTGGATTTCTGCAGCTCCTCCAGAGTGACCATGGGTCTCTTGGCTGCTTCTCTGACCAGTGCTCTCCTTGTTCGATCTGTCAGCTTAGGTGGACGGCCATGTCTTGGTAGGTCTCTGGTAGGTCAGTTGTAGAATACTTTTTCCATTTTTGGATGATAGATTGAACAGTGCTCCTTGGGATGCTCAAAGCTTGGGATATGTTTTTATAGCCTAACCCTGCTTTAAACTTCTCCACAACTTTATCTCTGACCTATCTGGTGAGTTCCTTGGTCTTCATGATGCTGTTTGTTCACTATTGTTCTCTAACAAACCACTGAGGCCTTCATAGAACAGGTGTATTTATACTGAGACTAAATTACACTCAACTGGGCTCTATTAACTAATTAAGTGAGTTCTGAACACAATTGATTGCACTGGATTTTATTTAGGAGTATCAGAGTACAGGGGGCTGAAAACTTTGGCATGTCACACTTTTCAGATTTTTTTTTTTTTATTAAAATTTTGAAAACCATGTATCATTTTCATTCCACATCACAATTATCTGCTACTTTGTGTTGGTCTATCACTTAAAATCTCAATAAAATACATTTAAGTTTGTGGTTGTAAGGTGACAAAATGTGAAAAAGTTCAAGGGGTATGAATACTTTTGCAAGCCACTGTATATCTTGTGGGATTCTTAAGGCAGAATTATACTATTTGGGAACCACAAGGTGGGATTACATTCTGATCGGCAGAGGGGCATTTACAGAAAATTGAAGTTCCTGTTAGAATGATGCCAGTAATCGCTAATCATAGTGAGAGACATCTAATAAAGGTATGTCCCATAGTCCAATGCATTGCCATTGCTAATGGTTAATGTTGAGTAGTATTATGTTTCCACATACGTCTGAACTTTGCACTTTATTATCGATTATGATGTTGTGGTGGACATTTGACATAGTATTTAGCATATAAAAAGCATGTAAATGAATAAAATATAAATTCAATTATACAAAAATGTCCCAAATTTTTTTAAATTGAAAAAAAAAATCAACAAGTACGCATACCCATCTAGATTTACCAACATTTAAGGCCAGTAAAATTACAAGGTGGTGGTTAAGGTTTACAGTATATATTCAACAAACATAAATGTCTGATGAATATGATCATTGCCACGAAGATACAGCTTTACCAGCATGTGAACAGACTGTCCGTCTTGTTTTGTGTGTTAGATTGTGTGAAAGTGTTAAGTGGAAAGGGCAATGGAGAGGCAAATGAGTGATCATAGGGGAAGAAATTACAGTGTAGTAGAACACGAAGCAATATTTAGTTGAATCTAATTGAGGACTGGAGACTAGTAATGATCTTGTCATGGTGATACAGAATATACAGAAAACACACAGCTTGGACACTGGAGGGGCAGTGGGGGAAATCAGACCTGAAGAATAGCAGATGAAAATTTAGGATTGAGACAAGGGTGAGCAGTGATAGGACAAATGAGGATAAGGAAATGCCAGGTACATGAATGGCTAATAACACTGGAAGAGATGACTGTGTAGTACCGACTATATAAGACACATATCCCCACTGGAAGATGCCTGAGCAATAAGATTCCTAGCTTGCTAGTTCCCGTGAAGGTGTGTTCTTCTACTGTGTTTCCTGATTACCTGTCTTTGACCTCAGCTTATATCTGACCTTTTGTGCCTGCCTAGACTTTGGCCTCACATACCATTTTTGTATGAACTTTGCATTGTCCTTTGACCACTCCTTGACCTGCCTTTGATAGTTGTCACTACTGACTACTCCTAGAGGTAGCAACCCGGAGAAAACCAGCGTTCAAGTAGACAATTCCCACAGGAGTAGCCCAGAGTCTAACGTGTTTATTGACTGTTAATCCATACCCACTGCAGGTATGCATAGAACATGTCAAATGCATTCAGCCTTATCTTTTTCAAGATATCTTGATATCTTGAAAAAAGGGTGCAAAATTACTTTGAAAAACAAAATTATGTTAAGACAAGGGATAAGAGTAAAAAAAGAGTTTTTTTTTATTTTAAATCTGGTCATCTTGCATTATTTTCTTGGCATATTTTGTAACAGGAATGGACAAATCTGTAGGAATGGACACATCTGTATATAGTGTGACAGGGTTATGCTATATAAAGTGTGTGACAGCACAGAAATTTATAGGTGATAAGGAATAAAAAATTTAAAAATATATGGAAAGGGTAAACACTAACAATAGGTTCACACTAGCATTGGCCTATCCAACAGATAGGCAGACTGCTACAACAGTGGTCACATATGGGGCCTGATGGACCCCAATAACTATAATGAGATCCTTCAGGTATTGCAGCCCTTTTTCGGACGGCGATTTTGACACACACTGCGACTGAGTCTCTAAATGGAGACTCCAACGCAGATGTAAATTTAGCCTGAGGGTTATATGTAGCAACTTTCCCCACGATCCAACTCCTCTGGATAAATAGCCAGTGGTATTGACCATTCTTCCAGTATGAAAGTATATAATATAATCTTGGTTGATTTTTTTTGTCTAGGAGTCTGATCTTAAAGGGGTTTTTCGGGCAAAAAAATCTTTTTTTAAAAAAAGGTCTGTTAGTGCTAGTAATGGGTTAAGTATACCCATATACCTTTAGCAGTGTTCTGATTGATTTCTGGGTGTCTGTGGGAGCTCCTGGCATCCTCTGCATTTGTTTATATGGTGTAACTTCCTGCTGTGTAGTTTCCTGTGTACCTTCCACACTACCTCGCTGTCACTGCCCCCCTCCTCTCTCACCCCGCTACACCCCCTCCCTTACTATCTCCCTAGCTAAGCTATCCCGCCCACTACTATCCCCCCTCATCGCATAATACTTACCTATCTTCCTCTCTGGGAGATGGCTCCTCCTTTCTCCTTCACTGTGCGCAGGCTGGAGACGCTTCTCTTCCACTCTTCTAGCCCATGCACAGACCGGAAGCACCTGTGACACCTGCGCAGTAGAGATGGAGTGCCGCAGGCACCTGCAGACTGCGTAAGCGCTTGCTGAGAGAAAGAGGGGAAATGCTGTTCCCGGACACTAAGACACATGAGTATTGATGGGGTTGGGAGGAGGGAGAGTACTGGTGACGTTGCGTTTCGGAAGCGGTGAAATTCCTATTTTATCCCAGACAACCCCTTTAATATATGGATCTGGGTATGATATTAATATAGATGGTTATAGAACCTGATTGGACAAGTCACGCATAAACAGTCATTGAATGATAAGGACATGCCCCTGCTAACCTGAATATAAACTAAGTCAACGCAGATTTTTTTTGTTGCAGATTTTGGCTTTGGCTCAAAAAATGCAGCAAAATCTGGAACAAAAAAAAGCTGCATTTCCGCAACATGGGGTCTCAGCCTAAAAGTAATTTTTCTGAAAAAAGCTAAATTAGTACTGTTTGGTTCCCACTCTTCCTAGTGGAACCATTTTCATTTCTGGTGCATGCACAGTACTGTATTTCTTCAGCCTCAGATTCCAGTACAGTACTGAATAGGCTCAGGGGCCTGTTGGACCTGTGGGCCAATTTGAACCTGACTACTGGCCCTGGAGCCTGAGGGGTCCCAAGACAACATAAGAACACAGCAATATTATAGAGATCACATGGTAATGGGGGCCCTGGTATATATTTTCACATAGGGGCCCATAAACTTTAAGTTATTCTTCTGTATTAATTTGCCAGTTTCTCTTCACTTTACGTTGTCTATTTGCTTCAGCTCTGCCATACTCACACTTTAGTTATTCAAGCAGGGTCTGTCCACCAGTTATTACAGTGGCTGTAGTCAGGTCTGTGACCAGCATTACAAATGTGTCCAAAGCATCCTATATGCTGGGGTGGTGGTGAGGTGGGGGTAGTTACAGGGAGCAAAAAAGCAAAGGAAACATGCTATATATATATATATTTGTCCTTCTTTTATTTCTAGAATGTAGCCAGTCTGGCGCTTCCTGTGGATATGGAAAAAATAAACCATTACGTCTTTATAAATAATACATAATTTTGCAGTGAGCTACATGCATTAGATTTGTGCCACTCTTATTTTCTTTTTAACTTCAAGTAAGTTTACTCTTTTCATCTCTGCTGCAGCAGGATATATGTCTCTTTTTGAGCCTCTTTTTATTTCTTCCATCCTCCTAGCATACCACAAAATAAAGTTCGTTTATCGAGTTCACGTATCATATATTCTTTTCCACCCAGTGGGGAAGCATGTAGGACACTCTACAGTATGGGCCTTTTGAATACAAAATTGGTTGGTGTCCCTCCATTCCCAGCAACTTGATAGTGCCTGTTTCAAAGCCCTGTCGGAAAACCTAGATATGGAGATTACAATGTGTGAAAGATCCTCAGTGCGCCAACACCGCTTTGGCTCACACCTGAGTCTTCTTTCATAAAAACCACACTCACCGCCAGTGAGTGTTGGGTCCACAAGATAAATACAAGACAAGCTTTCTAAATTTTATATATTTATTAACCCCTAAATGGGTCGGTATTAACATCTAACACATGCAGTTCAGAACAGATATGTAGATATATGCAAGCATTCACTGTTACTAGTTACAATATACAGTACTTAAAATAAAAGGGAATAAAGGTGAAATAATTACTTTACCACGCATCTCCTTGATGTGGCTCTATAATCCAACACTCACACATGCTCTGGTATGTGTGAATAACCCAGTGGAGGCTTCTTGGCATGTGGCATTAATACAACAATCCAGCCTGCATGCTCTTCCCAGTGGTCTCTCTGTAAAAACTCTGTAGTCTGTGATGGTCTCAGCCCAATCTCCTCCCACAGACCTCTTACCTCATCTTATATACCCTTTATGCCACCTCCCAGAATGAGGTCACCGGCAACAGCAAGTCTGATGGATTAATGCACTCAAGTCCAGATTCTTTATAAAGAGCTGAGACCAAGTGAAATGATACAATGTTATCAGCCATATCTGATCTATCAGTGCAGACTGATCAATGCATGTTTCTTTGAACAAGCAGGGCTGTGTATGAATTCAATGGAACCCTGCTGGGATGGATACAAAGCCCTATTGTTACAATGTTGCTTCTACTGCCAATATACACCTAGGCTTATAGCTGCGCACATTATGAATAAATGCAAGTAAGAAAGGAGATACTATACCCAGAGATCAAAATACATCTCTGAGTTATAGCCATATTTAAGCAGAATCATCACACCTCCCCCTTTAGATGGGGCTTGCAGGAAGTAGGGGCCTACGCCCCTCTTCTGAAAGCACCTCCACCTCCAGCTTCTCAGGCTCTGGCCCCAAGGCTCCCTCACCTCCCCCCGGGGTCCCAGAAGACTCGGGCCTTGTCAGACTCCGAGGGGGGTTGAGCGCCACGCGCCTTCAATATTTCCAGACTAGGGTCAGCTCAGACAGCCTCTCTGAACTCTTGGCTGGAGTGAGACAAAAGAGAGGTGCATGTTACATAGCTGCCGGACCCTTCTGGCTCTCTAGTCTGACTAGGGACGCTTCTAAGGCCCAGGCTCTGAGCCACGTACACTTGGCTACCTCCTGCCTGTTCTGGGTCCGCTTTCTGAGTGCGGGCATCCCGTAGCTTTACACTCATGACCCCAGGTCTTTGGGATACCAGTTTAGAGACCCCATCTCGGCAGTCTCTCAGGGTCTCTCTCACACTAGCCGCTAGTTGGGAGAGTTCTAGGGGATTCTGCACCTCCCCCTTTGCTTACAAACCTACATCCTGTTCCTCCTGTACTTGGGTGGGTGATGGTGATACATTGGGCAAATGACTGAGATCAGGCTTCCCCAAACCATCCCCCCACAATACATTGACAGGTAATACAGTTGACATACCCCCTTCTTGGATCACACCTCCAGTACCCCATGCCATCTGCACTTGGGCCATGGGCACTCCTGCAATAGAACTGGACAGAAGAGACGTGTATGTCTCATACCGGCCGGACTCCTCCGGCTTCAAGGGAGTGAGGCTAGTCATGGCGGTCTCAGCACCGACTCCAGGTGGTGTAGGCAACGGTTCAAGGGTCGGATCGCCCTCCACCCTTGTAGCATTCTGGCTGCGGGCTAACACCGCACTACCAGCAGTCCGTCCCTCACCTGGATCGGCCATGAGATCCACATAGCCTACCTGACCACCTGGCACATGGTCAGCAGTTGGGTGCTTATTGGATGCACTGGGCGAAATAGTAGAAGTTGCTTCCAGTGACTCAGAAGAGCTACCCTGTACACTTTCACAACAAGCATTGGCAATTACATTGACAGTACATTCATTAGCAATTGTTAATTCACACCAGGCCTCAATAAGAACGGTGGTAGACATATTGACAAGCTGGGAGGGAGACGCCCCCGCAGATGTTGGTGTGTCTACAGACAAGGTCTCATTGGTTCCTAACACCGGAGGGAACAAAGCATCAATAACATTTTTGCTGAGCTGGGTTGCAGGAAGCTCATTTGCATCTTCCCTGCTCTCAGCTGAAGGCAGCTCATTAACATTTACATTGACTGCCATGGGAAGTATCTCAGAGGGGGGGTTACGGGCCCTCTCTGCAGATATGACAGACACATTATCAACATTAATCATAGACAGTTTATCACAGTAAATTGGGGTACTCCCCACCCCATATTGGGACATCATAGGTCCTAAATCCGTTCCCAACAGTACATTAGCCGGCAAATCAGTCAATAGTCCCACAGTCCGCATTCCTTTTCCTGCACCCCAGTCCAGATACACAGATGGGCCACCTGCTGTGACTTGGGAAACAGGGAAGTTCTCAGGGCGGTTGGGGCACTCCTCCTTGAAATGTCCTGTCTGGTTACAGGCATGGCCCCGCCGCACCTCCCCTTGGGGTTTGGGGAAGGTCACTAGGGTGCCCAGAGTTCTTGGGACAGAGGAGAGACCACCCGGGGCATAGTTTGTCTCACCCGACCTGACGACAGACGGCTGTGGTGACCTCCGGCCTGGCTTCTCCTTCCAACTTGAGGGTCTGTGCAGGGTTGTTGGAGTTTGCGCCTGCTGGGAGAGCTCCATCCTTTTGAGCTCAAGCTGATACTGCCGTTCTCGTTCTGCTGCCTCACGAACAGCCTGCTGTTCTGCGGCCTGCCGTTCTCGTTCTGCTGCCTCACGATCAGCCTGCCGTTCTCGTTCTACAGCTTCCTGAAAACAGTACAACACCTGCAGGTGTATGTTAGGGTCACTGGTGCCTACTTGCTGTAGGGCCATTTGCCAGTATGAAGCCATTCCCCCAGCAAGGCTGGGGCTACTGGTCCCTCCTGGTGAAGTAATCCTTGGGACCGGGCTGCTTGCCGCACTTCCTGGCCTAGCCCCAAAATCAGGACTCTGCTCGATTCTCTGCATGGCTGTGGCTGCCTCCATTTCAGCCATACGCTCAGGATCTCCAAAGCCTGGTTCAGCAATTCCTGAGCTCTACTTCTGAGCCCACTAGCAATCCACTGGTATTTGCCAAATAAAAGATAGGATAGAATACAAAGAGTAAGGGAGGGGAACAGCACTGTATCAAACTTTCACTGTATCTTAATGCTTGCTTTAATACCGAGCTTGTCTCATAGGATTACTACAATCCCCAGCATGTGAGTGATAAAGGTCACCAACACACACTGTTTATCCTAAGATCCCACTACGTTGCCACCAATGTGAAAGATCCTCAGTGCGCCAACACCGCTTTGGCTCACACCTGAGTCTTCTTTCATAAAAACCACACTCACCGCCAGTGAGTGCCGGGTCCACAAGATAAATACAAGACAAGCTTTCTAAATTTTATATATTTATTAACCCTTAAATGGGTCGGTATTAACATCTAACACATGCAGTTCAGAACAGATATGTAGATATATGCAAGCATTAACAGTTACTAGTTACAATATACAGTACTTAAAATGAAAGGGAATAAAGGTGAAATAATTACTTTACCACGCATCTCCTTGATGTGGCTCTATAATCCAACACTCACACATGCTCTGGTATGTGTGAATAACCCAGTGGAGGCTTCTTGGCATGTAGCATTAATACAACAATCCAGCCTGCATGCTCTTCCCAGTGGTCTCTCTGTAAAAACTCTGTAGTCTGTGATGGTCTCAGCCCAATCTCCTCCCACAGACCTCTTACCTCATCTTATATACCCTTTATGCCACCTCCCAGAATGAGGTCACCGGCAACAGCAAGTCTGATGGATTAATGCACTCAAGTCCAGATTCTTTGTAAAGAGCTGAGACCAAGTGAAATGATACAATGTTATCAGCCATATCTGATCTATCAGTGCAGACTGATCAATGCATGTTTCTTTGAACAAGCAGGGCTGTGTATGAATTCAATGGAACCCTGCTGGGATGGATACAAAGCCCTATTGTTACAATGTTGCTTCTACTGCCAATATACACCTAGGCTTATAGCTGCGCACATTATGAATAAATGCAGGTAAGAAGGGAGATACTATAACCCGAGAACAAAATACATCTCTGAGTTATAGCCATATTTAAGCAGAATCATCACACAATGACTGGACAGTAAGTCACATCTTGCTCCAACCGCACATTCACAGCCAACAATTTATCTAATTTTTTAAATCAAATCAGTAAATCTTGTTTACAACCATTCACTTATTTGCATCACCCCTACACACGTTTCAATCTTCATTAACCTGCCTCTGCATTTTGGCATGTCATTCTACGGAAAAGGTGGTCATGTGAGCAGTAGTGACGTTGTTCCTCCCTCACCCTGTGTGATCATACCACTAGAATTTTTAGCATCCAGAAACCCTAGAAAGCCAAATAATATCTGCTGTTTCACTGATTCTGGAACAGTTGAAATTTGTTCTATATCCCTCAATATTCGTGAGCAACCAATGCTATTAGTTTTGGTGCCTGATATGCTATTTAGGCTCAGTCAAGGGGTGTGATTCTGAGCTCTGATACTGGCTGTCTTTGATTGGAACTCTGAATCATACCCCTGCCAGACACTTCCTTCCTGACATTACAGAGTTTAAATAGCAAATCAGACACCAAAACTAACTGCACTTGTTTTTCAGGAATGGTGGGGGTTAGAGAAAAAATTCCAACTGTACTAGAATCAGTGGAGCAGCACCACTTTACATATGCTAAGCACTTGAATTGGTTAAGGTGGTGAAAGGTCCTCTTTAACCTGTGGATAATGCCTGATGAGTAGTTGGCAGAGCCTGAAGGCTTACAGCATGAGCATTAGTGCTGCATCTGTGGAAAAATGAGGAACAGAATAAAGTTCCCTGTGTGGTCTTTTTGGTACCAGCTGCAGAATGGATCCCTGTGTATCTTTACTGTCTAAAAGTGGAATTTTTGCAAGCTTCTAAAAGGTTGGAGTTAAGGAGGCTATCAACAGATTTTGTGGCTTTTTTGTCCTGTAGACCATCACAGTTTTTTTGGCCCTGGTTTTAAAAAAAAAGTGTGATATTGCATTTCTGAGTTTTTATTGGCACTTTTTACATTTTAAATTATGTCATTCAAAACAAATATATGAATCACATGATCTTTGAGTCAAATAATTTTAATGTGAAAAACACCATTTACAAATGCATGAAAAAAGCATGCACTAACACGCTCCTCTGCAATACAATACAAAAAGTGTCTTTTTTTAAAATAAAAATGCACAATATATACTGTTTCCCAAATATACTGTTTCCCCCATGTAGTGAGCCACAGCCAAAAAGTGGTGCGGGAAAAACCACTGTGTTTTTTTCTGCAACGCTTTTCACAGAAAGTCCACAGAGTTTTCCTCTGCGGACTTTCTGCTTCTATTATACAGTTGTGCTAAAATGTTTACATACCCCAGCAGATTTTTTGTTTGTTTTTTGGCCTGTTTTCAGAGAATATGAATGATAACACAAAAACTTTTTCTTCACTCATGGTTAGTGGTTGGTTGAAGCCATTTTTTGTCAAACTTCTGTGTTTTCTCTTAAATCATAATGACAACCAAAAACATCAAAATGACCCTGTTCAAAAGTTCACATACCCTGGTGATTTTTGGCCTGACAACATGCCCAGAAGTTGACACAAAGGGGTTTGAATGGCTACCAAAGGTAACATCCTCACCTGTGACCTGTTTGTTTGTAATCAGTGTGTGTACATAAAAGCTGAGTGAGTTTTTGGGATCCAGACAGACTGTTGCATCTTTCCTCCAGCCACTGACATTTCTGGATTGTGAGTCATGGGGAAAACAAAATAATTGTCCACGGATCTACGGGAAAAGGTAATTGAACTGTATAAAACAGGAAAGAGATACAAAAAGATATCCAAGGAACTGATAATGCCAGTCAGCAGTGTTCAAACTGTGATTAACAAATGGAAACTCAGGGGATCTGTAAAAACCAAACCACGGTCAGGTAGACCAACCAAAATTTCGGCCGCAACTGCCTGGAAAATTGTTTGGGATGCAAAGAAAAACCCACACATAATATCAGCTGAAATACAGGACTTTCTGAAAACTATGGGTGTGGCTGTTTCAAGATGCACAATAAGAGAAGGCACTTGAAGAAAAATGGGCTGCATGGTCGAGTTGCCAGAAGAAAGCCATTACTGCGCAAATGCCGCAAAGAATCTCGCCTTAAATACGCCAAACAGCACAGAGACAAGCCTCAAAACTTCTGGAACAAGGTAATTTGGAGTGATGAGACAAAAATCGAACTTTTTGGCCACTACCATAAACATTACATCTGGAGAGGTGTCAACAAGGCCTATGATGAAAGGAACACCATTCCTACTGTAAAGCATGGAGGTGGATCACTGATGATGTGGGGATGTGTGAGCTTCAAAGGCACAGGAAACTTGGTCAAAGTTGAAGGAAAGATGAATGCAGCACGTTATCAGCAAATACTGGAGGCAAATTTGTACTCACCAGTCAGGAAGCTGCGTATGGGACGTACTTGGACGTTCCAACATGACAACGATCCAAAACACAAGGCCAAGTCGACCTGTCATTGGCTACAGCAGAAGAAAGTGAAGGTTCTGGAGTGGCCATCTCAGTCTCCTGACCTCAATATCATTGAGCCACTCTGGGGAGATCTCAAGCGCGCAGTACATGCAAGACAGCTCAGGAATTTACAGGAACTGGAGACTTTTTGCCAAGAAGAATGGACAGTTTTACCATCTGAGAAAATAAAGAGCCTCATCCACAACTACCACAAAAGACTTCAAGCTGTCATTGATGTTAGAGGGTGCAATACACTACTGTATTGTATTAAGAACTGGGGTATGTAAACTTTTGAACAGGGTCATTCTGATGTTTAAGGTTGTCATGATTTAAAAAGAGAAAACACAGAAGTTTTCTCTGAAAAAAGGCCAAAAAAACAAAAAATCTGTAAACTTTTTAGCACAACTATACCTATATGGAAACTGACAGCGTTTCCGTAAGTATAATTGACATGCTGCAATTTACAAAAATGCTAACTTTTTTTTAAATCACAGCATTTCCGCCGTGCATTTTATCCTGCAATGTGAGGATGAGATTAGCCAGAATCCCATCCACTTTGCAGGTAAAGTAAAACATCGCATTTTTTGTTTAGGCTCTGCTACATTCCCCACGTTGTGAAAACTCTGCGGACTTTCTGTGAAAAACGCTGCAGAAACGCTGCATGGTCTTCGCTGCAGTACATTTTGGCTGCAGCTCGCTACGTGGGGCCTTAGCCTTAAAGAGTAACTGTTATTTAAAAAAAAAATTGTGAATGAATAGTTTTTATGAGTATAAAAAACTTTGTAACATATCTCTTGCTTTTATCTCCTGTTATTAGTCTTCACCTGCCTAATAAACTTCTTAATTCACTGCCAGATCTGTCTTCAGTGTGAAGATGGGTAAAGTTTAAAACAGATCAGATTACATAGAGGTCTGTGGGGAGGGGATAGGGGAGCATTTATATAGAATTTTTTGAGCAGGTCTTAGAAGGAATGAACAGTATATGTGTGAATAAAACTGTGGTGAAATAGATATCATACTGTAATATGTACCAAGATGTCTGTTTCTCTTTGATTCTTGTGCACTTTTCTTTCTCTTCCCCCTTCCCTCTCCACAGATTTCTATGAAATGCAATCTGTCTTCAGTGTAGATAGATCTTTCTGTGAACTGAGCAGTTTAGCATGCAGCAGAGGAACTGATAACAGGAGACAGAAGCACTTATCTCTGATAAGATATATTACAAAGTTTTTTAAACTTTTTCCAACATATGCTGCAATAGTATGTTGTTTAAATATAGCAGTAGCCACTCAGGAGCTGAGCTGGGTCTTAACTGTATTACAACTTAGGCTCATTTAATAGAGCATGTGGACCAAAAACACCATATTTAAAATGTGTGTCTCGCTCCTTCTTAATTTGCTGTTCACATACTGTTACTAGGGAAGTTCTGTCTTTAGAAACTAGCAGGCTCAAGAGAGGAACACATTGAGTGGAGGTAGGGGTCTCTCTTCATAGCTACTGCATGTCTACAAATAAATCTGCTGCTCAATCTACCTGTAAGTACACTGTCCAAAGTAGTCTGCAACTTTTCACAGTCCCAGCAGCTCAGAAATGAGTTTAAGGAGACTCTAGATACTTCTAATTATGGCATAATTACTTGTAGAGAAAGTAGTAATAGTAGTAATGGATGGGGGGCAGACTGTTCCTTATTGTAAACACCCCCTGCCTCAAAAGAAAAACTGATAGGGCATCAGGTATGAAGGTTTATACAGCTATAGAACAGTTTGTCCTCCAAGATCCTGCAGATGTTTCATCCTTTGATGCAGGTACCCTTTGAATGTCACTGTGGAGTTTGATATAGATATCCTAGTAGTAGTAGTAAGGAGCTAGTTCAGCAGGGTGAGTGCTAAGGGAGCAGGTCAGCTTAGGATCTTCATGTCTGATGGGGTCTGGGCTGGACTAGGAGAAGATGAATTCTGTGTGAGGGAAAGGGAATTTCCATTCGCACAGCACAGGCAGCCAAAGTAAGTATTTTGCCAAAACTACTAAGACAGCAGAGTGTGTTGCAGCAAACCTTAAGTGACCTTAAGTAGGTGTAGTGTGGCCCCTGTGTGAGGAGGAAAAGTTGCTGTATGGCTGTGGTCCAGTAACTGTAATGCTGCTGGTAAATACTAACCCAAAACTGCTTCAAGTAAAGTGCCCAGTGAGACCATGATATGCATTGTTTGGTGTGTTTCTTTGGCCGCGATTCTGAAAGTAATGTACACAGGTAGCAGTGACCCAATTGCCCTGTCCTTGGATACATCAGGGTAATGGACAAAACTTAAACATCTTTCTGGCATAGTCGGTTGCTGCCAATATAATGCAAAAGAATGACCAAGAATTGAATTTGTGGAACTATGCATGAAGTTTACTACAAGACAGCTGGTAATTCATATATCATTATTTATGGTTACACAAGAATGTTTTATAATGCAAGTTATACCAATTTATAAATATTTTATCCTGCTATATTTGTAAATTGGATGATTGTGTGTGGGATAAGGATCCACCCAGCAGTGACTTAGAGAGCATGCAGAGTATGTCCTTGATCATTATTTTGCAATATTTTGACTGGTTTTGTTCTTTTATTGACCACCTTTGAAAATAAATGGCAGAACGGCTGAAAGTTGTGAAAGTATGTCCTTTGAGGAGATTGCTGCAATCACTGGTAACAAAGCTGAGACGTTTACATTTACAGAGGAAGAAAGGAGCATGATTATGGAATAAACTAAAGTTGCAGGGCTATCTATATATAAAGTGCAAGAGAACATTAAGGCCGGGCCCCATGTTGCGAAAACTCTGCGTTTTACATTACCTGCAAAATTACCTGCAAAATGGAGGGATTCTGGTAAATTGCAGAAAAAAATTTGCAGCGGATATGCTCTGATTTAAAAAACGCTCCCGTTTTTGTAAATCACAGCATGTCAATTGTCCCTATGGAAACGCTGATATTTTCCATATAAATATAATAGAGGCAGAAAGCCTGGAGTTTTCTGTATAAGTATAATAGTGGCAGAAAGTCTGTAAAAATTCTGTGGAAAAAAAACAGAAAACTAATTTAGGCTAAGGCCCCACGTAGCATCTCGCAGCAAAAAAGCGCTGCGGGAAAAACCTCGGTGGCAGTTTATGGCGGTTTTTCCCGCAGCGCTTTCGACAGAAAGTTTGCAGAGGCTTCCTCTGCAGAATTTCTGCTATAATTATGCCTAAAGGAGAAACCACCGTTGTTTCCGTAGGTATAATTGACATGCTGCGATTTCCAAAACTGCACTGTGGGGATGGGATTCGCTACACAGTGACTGTGTTGCATTAGTGTTGCATTCATCTTCTCTCACATAATGGTTTGAACTGTGTAACAGACACTCAATGGATTTAAAGGGGGTGTCCCTAGAAGTAAACTGACAAGGATCTTTTGCACACTCCACTTTCAACCTGTACTTCGCCTATCTCAGACACTTCTATTTAAGTTATTGGGAGCACCGACCGTAACCACTCCCACCTAGCCCCACCCACTTTCAGCCTAGTTGCACACAGGTTGAATGTGGGGCGCACAAAAGGTCCTTGTCAGTTTATTTTGTGGGACAATCTCTTTCATGTTGTTGACAGTTCACAATTTGAAACTTGATGGGATACAGAAAGGGAAGGAGACATTAACAGGGTTTTTTTATGACCAGCAGTGGGACCACTCTTGTTAGGGCGGGAGTAAATTTGTTGGGGTGACAGGGTTATATAGGGATATTCTCCTGCACCCATTTTGTTCCCTCTGCCTCTGGATATTATGTGGCCCTAAGGTGTGTGTATGTTTACCATCATCTGGAACTCGTAAGAATGTTCCAGTTTTTTCTTTTCTATTACACCATCCAATTATTGGGGTTGATTAAATTTTAGACGACTATTAAATGTTAAGTTTTATTTATTTTGTATTTGAGGATCTATGCTTATATATGTATTGATTTCATGATCCGCGAGAAATCAGTAATTGTTTTCTGGTCATTTGTGCTTTTGGAAAGATAGACAGAAAGATATTGCCAAATTGGAAACTGAATTCAAATGAGATAGGAGTATATGAAAAAGTGAATTAGGGTCTTATCAAAAAAGCTTAAATTCTATAAAGTAAGCTGATTACATTTCAGAGAAACATGTGTGACTATCTGAGAAAGTGAGTGTACACATGGCGTGAGGAACAGCAAAAATCCAGAAAAACATGATTATAGAACATCTGAAACAAGTAGAGGTAATTCTCAAACCAATTTAGAAAGTGGAAATCCAAGACAGGCCTGGACCCCACATAGAGTAAACGCCACCATGGTTGAAATGCTGCGGCAAAAAACGTGCCATTTTACAGTACCTGCAAAGTGGCTGGGATTCTGGCTAATCCCATCCACACATTGCAGAAAAATGTGCGCAGCGGAAATACTGCTTGCTGTGTGTCTACCTTCAACTCATCCTGCAACTTTGAATGGTACATGTTCTCTTCAACCCATCTCTTCTTGCTGTGTGTCTACCTTCAACTCATCCTGCAACTTTGAACGGTACATATTGTCTTCAACCCATCTCTACATGCCTGCTTACTGACCCCTATCCTAGCATTTCATCCAGGCTGTATTTTTTGCAATCTCATGTGGCCTTATATATACTAGTGTCTGTCTTTTTATGCCCAGTGATTTTATGGTATTTCCCTTGTTAGTGTATTTGTAACTACAAAGGCCAGTCTCCTCATGTGTCACAGTTTGTTGATTAATTGGTTAACTACTTAAATTAGTGCTAGTTTTGAAGCTCTGTTTCCCTATATAAGTAGATACAGCTTATGGGGGAAGCATTTCCAATGCATGGGGACATTTCCTAATGCAGTGTCCATCTTAACTTAAGTGCATATTAACCAAAGTGCACTTATACATGGCACATAGGGAACGAGACAGGCCAGCCATGGAAGAACACCAGGTAACTTTAAACTCAAAATAACAAACTTTAACACATGGTATCATGGAGCTGCAGTGTCACTTACTATCTTAGCAATTGTCTTCCTGCAGACCTCCCCTCCATCTCTACCACCAGTGCACACTATCCACATTAGTCCTTCTCTTTTTCCTTTTCCCATGTAAGCGTCCACATACACTGAACCACCTCCTGTCTCTGTCCATTTTGCTCCTCCTAGCTGCTGGGGACATCTCTCCAAACCCTGGCCCTCCTTCTTTCTCTAACTTTTCCTCTTCCTGCACAAATAGAAATTCTACAAACCTCATTAATATTCTCCATGTTCTCTCTCCTTATCTTTCTCCTGTCTCTTTTAACTGCTCTCTCTGGAACGCCCGCTCAGTGTGTAATAAACTAGAATACATTAATGACTTATTCCTCAGTAAATCTCTCAAACTGCTCGCCCTTACTGAAACCTGGATCCAGCAGTCTGCTATGGCCTCCCCTGCTGCTCTGTCTCATGGTAGCCTACAATTCTCACACACTTCTAGACCTGACAGCAGGAAGGGTGAAGGGGTAGGGAAACTTATGTCATCACACTGCACTTTTCAGGCCATCCCACTGGTACCCTCACCCACATTCCCCTCATTTGAAGTCCATGCTATCAGACTTTTCCGCCCACTCTCCTTACGTGTAGCTGTGATCTACCGTCCACCTGGTTCACCCTACCAATTTCTGGATCACTTTTCTTCTTTGCTTCCCCTCTTTTAATCCAGTGAAATTCCTACCCTCATCATTGGTGACTTTAACATCCCCACTGACACCCCTGTCTCCCAAGTTGCCTCACAGTTTCTCTCAATAACCTCATCTTTTGGTCTTTCCCAACCTTCCTCTTCCACCACACATGTAGATGGCAACACCATTGATCTTGTCTTCCATCAACTCCTCACAGTTTCTAAATTTACTAACTGTTCTCTGCCACTCTCTGACCATAACCTTCTCTCTCTCACAAGACACACCTACTCATCATACATATAGGAATTTATGTGCTATTAACACCCAGGACTTCTCAGATACTTTACAGTCCTCTCTATCCCCCATCTACTTAATCTCCTGTCCCAATCTGGCCACCAGTCACTATAATGTAGTCACTATAAGTCACTATATAGTGCATTGGATGAGGTGGCTCCCCCCTCCACTCGCAAAGTTAGACACAGGAGTCAACAACCCTGGCACACATCACAGACGCGTTTTCTAGGTGTGCTGAACGTCTGTGGAGAAAATCACGTACACCTGCAGACTTCCTCCACTTCAAATTTATGCTTAAAACCTATAGCTCTGCCCTTCACCTCGCCAAACAAACCTATTTCACCACTCTCATCTCTTCTTTCTGATGTAACCCTAAAAGGCTCTTTGAAAGTTTTCACTCCTTACTCACTCCCAAGGTGCAGGTGCCATTCACAGACCTTAGTGCAGATGACCTGGCCACTTATTTCCATGACAAAATTGATAAGATCTGTCAGGAAATAACTTCCCAATCCCTGGGTGGCATTGATCCCCTCACCAACCGCACTTCAGACTGTTCATTTTCATCTTTTGAACCTGTTACAGAAGAGGAAGTCTCTCAACTACTTTCTTCTTCTTGCCCTGTGACCTGCAGTAGTGACCCTTTCCCCTCACACCTTCTGCAGTCTCTGTCTCCTGCTGTCACGACTTACCTTACTAAAATATTTTTCTTCTGGAATTTTCCCATCCTCTTTCAAACATGCTGTCATAACTATCGACCTGTCTCTAACCTCCCCTTCATCTCCAAAATCTTGGAACGCTTTGTCTATTCTCATTTAATCCGCTATCTTTCTGCTAGCTCGCTTCTTGACCCCTTACAATCTGGCTTCCGCACTCTACAGAAACAGCCCTTACAAAAGTCTCTAATGATCTCCTGACAGCTAAATCTAATGGTGACTACTCTTTTCTTATTCTTCTGGATTTCTCAGCAGCATTTGACACTGTTGACCATCAACTCCTCCTCACTGTGCTCTGCTCTATCGGCCTCACGGACACTGCACTCTCCTGGTTCTCCTCTTATCTCTTCTCTTCTCCTTGCTGTTGGGGTTCCTCAGGGCTCGGTCCTAGGCCCCCTGCTCTTCTCTCACTATACAGCCCCCATTGGACAAACCATCACCAGATTTGGCTTCCGGTACCATCTTTATGCTGATGACACCCAATTATATACATCATCCCGTGCCACCACCCCTGCACTAATACAGAACACCAGTGACTGTCTCTCTGGTGTCTCAAATATCATGTCTTCGCTCTATCTGAAACTGAATCTCTCAAAGACTGAACAAATGCTGTTTCCACCATCTAATAGATCTGTCCCTGATATCTCCATTGCAGTCTCTGGCCTTACTATAACTCCTAGGCAGCACACCCGCTGCCTTGGGGTTATGTTTGACTCAGACCTTTCCTTCACTCCCCATATCCAATCACTTGCACGCTCATGTCATCTCCACCTCAAAAACATCTCCAGAATCCGCCCTTTTCTTACCACAGATATACTAAAGACACTTACTGTGCCCTGATTCACTCTCGCCTTGACTATTGTTACTTCTTACTAATCGGTCTTCCCCTTACTAAACTCTCACCTCTACAATCTATTCTGAGTGTAGCGGCTAGGCTCCTCTATCAGTCTAGACACTACAGTGATGCCTCCAGTCTGTGTCAGTCACTACATTGGCTGCCTATTCAATACAGAATACAATATAAACTTATCACCCTCATCCACAAGGCTATCCATAATGCTGCACCTCCCTACATTTCCTCCCTCATGTCTGTCTATCGCCCAACCCGTGCTCTCCGTTCACTCAATGACCTAAGACTCACATCCTCTATTATCAGAACCTCCCACGCTGGTATACAAGACTTCTCCTGAGTTGCACCACTTCTCTGGAATGCTCTATCCTGGGCAATCAGATTAACTCACAATTTCTACAGCTTCAAGCGCAAACTAAAGACACATTTTTTCAGACAGGCCTATTACAATTCCTAATGTAAACCCTTCCGTAGTTAGAATCCCTAAAATGTACCCTCTGTTCACGGTCCCACATTACCCCATAGGATATGATGCCGTTTCAGACTAACTTTATATGTCCAGGCACCATCTGCATGTTAAAGGACACGGCTGGTGACGGCTGGTGAATTGTCTCACCATTGTATAAGCAATGCTACCTCCAATGCCGCCCCTGCTACCTCTTGTGTCACCCCCTCTACCTCATAGATTGTAAGCTCTTGCGAGCAGGGCCCTCAGTCCCATTGTGTGAATTGACTATTTCTCTGTAATATATCTCTTTTGTCTGTACTTGAACCCTACAAATTGTAAAGTGCAGCGGAATATGTTGGCACTATATAAATAAAATGTATTATTATTATTTATTACTGTGATTTCAAAAACTGTTGCATTTTTGTAAATCACAGCATGTCAATTATACCTATGGAAATGCTGTTGATTTCCATATAGGTATAATAGAAGCAGAAAGTCCACAGAAGAAAACTGAATTTCTGTGAAATGTTTTTTCGGCTGCAGCTCTCTATGTGGGGCCTAAGCCACAAAGAGTAATTTTTTAGAGCAATCAGTGACTCAAGAAGAAACCGATTTGTTAAGTGAAGGAAATATGTCTCCAAAAAAAAGCAAATACAGGAGTTGGTTATTAATATTTCATCTTGTACATTAACCAAATCTGAACTGTCTGATATAAACAAAGGGTTGAGAATTGTTCCAACTCATGCAATAAATATATTTGAATTATTTCAGATTTTTACTGACTTTGTAGAAATTTCAGATTGAAAATGTATCTTTGGGATAACAATATGTCAAAGAAAGGAAAAAAGACTGACATCCCAGTTTCTTTACAAGGTAGAAGTCAATTTGATCCCATGATTGATAATTGTGCTGTGAAAACGTTTCAAAAAATTGTAATTAATGAGGTAAAAGAAAAATGGGACAGTTGCCCCCGTCAACCAAATTAGACTAATGATGGTAAGATCATTATCCAAAAAGCAGACAAGAGTGCTACAACTGTAATTATGAATAAAGAGAAATATTGCAACAAGGAACTGAAACAGCTTTCTGATCCACAGTTTTATACTAGGTTAAGTGGTGATCCAGCTGTTAGTATTCAAAAAGAGATCCTAGTTGAAGAAGCCTATAAAATGGGCTTAATAGCAGGCTTAATGAAAGCATTGGTGAAAAAATTTCCAAGAGTACTGTCAATTCTGTGTTGCATCCTTTGGCAGTTCATATAGACAGTCTCTTGCAAAAAAAATGTGACTGATCTCCTCAAATATCTTAGACTAAGGTTCTACGTAGCGGGCCGCAGCCAAGAAGCGCTGAGGGAAAAACTGCAGCGGCAACTCATCACATTATACCTATATGGAAACCACCAGAATTTCCGCAGGTATAATTGACATGCTGCAATTCCCAAAACCTCAACGGTTTTAGAAATCGCAGCTTATCTATTGCGTGTATTTCTTTCGCAGTGTGTGGATGGGATTCGCTAGAGACTGTAAAACACCGTGATTTCTTCCACATGTTTCCACATTATGTTAAACATATTTTTGAAGAATCTTTTGTGAGGTTTTTAAAATGTTTTCATACTATGATATTAATTTTAAAAAAAATTCTAAAAATAATGCAGTTCTGACTCTGGCAACTAAGCCAAATAATGTGCTGATACTTTCTTTTTTCTGTAGGAGAATTATTTGTAGCAGCTACCTCACTAATCAGCACACTGATAATCACAGCTATCATCTATATATATATATATATATATATATATATATATATATAGATAAAACACAAAATCCACCAGTCACAGTAGGAGATTTCACAGGTTATCTACTACCCCTCTCTGTGCAATGAACTCTGCAGAGGTCACAGAGCATCCCTAAAAGTCAATAGGGTCTGCTCCAGGCCATAGTGTCTATGACCCTTGGTCCATCTCCAGGTGACAGAGTATTTTCGGGTTATTGGCAAGAGTGGGAATTTTTTTTAAAATATAGATAATAACATGGAAAATTAAAAAAAAAATCACCATAAATTCCTAAAATATATGTTTAATATAACATCATGATTTAAACAATAGGTCATTTCCTGGTGACACTTTCCCTTTAAAAATTCTTAAAGTATTGGAAGCTGTTGCACAGAGAATCAAAGTTTGACCTTTTTGTTCAGCTCCCTATAGATCAATGCCTCGTTTCCTAAAAACGTGACATTGACTGGGATTAAGATCGAGCAAGAGCTAGAGCAAGTTTCCTATTTCCATCAAGGAGACCTTATTTACATGTTCCTTTCCCAGAATTCCTAGAAGAGAATGTATGGCCTGCAAGACTCTATACACTACAAGTTGGCCTGCAAAGCCAATGTCTACACTTCTGACCCACATCAATGACCTCTCATTTAGCCAAACCAGTACCATCCTTTGCACTGATGGAAGCAATAAATCCAAGATAGTTGTCTGCAGATGGGTCAACTGTCCTTTTGGAAGAGATGATCTGGTTTGGCTTTAATCCTAGTCAATGTCAATAGTCATTTTAATAAACAGTCATTGAGCTATATGAATCTACCTTCCAAAATATGGCACTAAAGCAAGTTTTCCTTTTTCTATCAAGGAGAACTTATTTGCATAATGGTTTTTGTTGTGAATTAGTTATCAGATTCAAGTTGAAGAAAACTACATCTGTATATGCTAACATGTCCGTGCAGCACGAGCCCACTTTCCATGAGGTGACCTGAGGCGATGGCCTCAGGAGGCGCCTCATGGAATAAACTGGGGGGCACCATTTCGTTTTCTAATCGGCTGCTACTTATTGTATTATTGCAGTAGGTAGCGGCCAATACTTTTTACTCATCCATTCACACTCCCCCTGGCATTCTTCAACGTCAGCTACCATATACTGTGGGGGGGGGCAAAAAAGGGGTCATATACTGTGGGGGGGGGGGGAGAAGGGGTACCATATACTGTGGGAGGGAAGAAAAGGGGGGTCATACTGTGGGGGGCAAAAAGGGGGACTGCTGTATGGGTTTAAAAATGGGGTCATATATTGAGTGTGAGCGGGCAAAAAATGGAGTCATACACTGGGGAGGGGGCAAAAAAGGGGGTCATATACTGTGTGGGGGCCAAAAAAGGTGGTTGTATACCATGTGGGGATCAAAAAAGGTGTTGTGTACCGTGTGCATATCTTTTGATAGATATTTCTATAAATCTGGGCATGAAAAGTATGACTTAAAATGGCTTGTGCTAGAGGAAATTAAGATTATATATTATTGGTGCTTTGAATACCTTAAATTTTCACTAAATTTTCAGACAAAATATTCTCATTTAATAGAGAATGTGATTATGGGCCAAAATGTAATGCACTTTAATTAAAAACATTGCTGTTTTCTGCCTGAAAAAACACCCTAAAGTTACTGCCACTACGTGTCTCGCTTCAAGTTAATTTGCAGTTCACTTCCACTTACTAGGGAAGTTTCACCTCCATAGATGCCAGATGGTTTCACAGTAAGTGGAGGAGGAAGTTCTGTTCTCTTCACACAGTGAATGCAGAAGGGAGAGTCTGATCCTCACAGTCTATACACTTCTGCAAACTGCTCTATGTGGTCTGAAACTGCAAAATGCTTTCTCTGGGCAAAGGACTGAACATTCTGCAAATCTCACATCTTACAATGTCAAAAACAGTCTTTCATGTACTTGGTGACTACAGATAGGATTTTATTTACAGACAGTAAGCAGCTTTCCTGACTGTGCTCATAAATTGCTCTTTTCCTCTGTCATGCCTGCATGTTCTTGTTGGAGAAAGTTGCTCCTATGGTATTAGATATAACTTGTGTGGAGCCGTGTTTTAATATTGAGGATCCCCATTTGTCGGCCCCTTTTGGCTTTTTATTTATCTCTTTTCTAGGTTTCTTCAAGTGACTTGGTGCCAGGTTTGACTTCAAATCTCACCCCATTTTGAAAGTGATTTTTGGTAATCTCTGTAAATATGTATCTACATATGGAGATGAGCATATGCCAGTGTTGGAAAATATTCTTCTGACTTATATGTATACGCGTCACATTGTGAAATGCTCTGCTTTTAAGACAGTCATGCCACCCAGATATGTTAATAAATATTACCTACCATATCTCTGCTTTTTATTGACACCATCTTTTAACCGCCTCTCTATTTGAAAAAAAAAACAAACCTATATATGAGAAACACCCTTAAATCACCCCTTGAACAATTAACCTTTTAAGCATTTCGCTGGAATGAAAACAGTATAGAGTTCAAATTTACACATTTCATATAATACATTCATTTAACCCTAAAATTTACACATTCACAATGGGTTAAAGGAGAAAATTAATCAATTTGTTATGCAATTTCTCTCTAGCACAGAAATAACCCACATGTGGCTATAAACTGCTGCTTGGGCACACAGCATCACATCAAATAGAAGGAGTGCTTGAATAGATTTCAGCTATCATGTCTCATTTTCAGAGCCCCTAGAGTACCAATACATTGGAAACTCTCCAAAAGTGACCCCTTTTTGGAAACTACACCCGTCAAGGTATTTATACACTGACGAGCAAAAGGGTAACAGTGTTTTGAACTTTTCACTTTCAGGCTCCATATCTCACCATCCACTACAGCTTCGAATGTGAGACTATCATCATTTTATAGACAATCATCTTGGCTATCTCATACATACATTTGACTTGCAACTATTTAGCATATAATTAATTATGCAGATTCTTGTCATGTAACTGCATTGTTATTGTTTTACTCCTGGTAGTGAAAAAAATCTTTTGCATCTTATATACTGTACTACAAAATTGAAGGAACTGTCAAGTTTGGTGGAGGAAGCCTGATGATATAGGGTTGTATCATAGCCAAAGGCATTGGATACTTGACCAGGTTCGATGGCGGCCTCAATGCTAAGCTGTATATGTGAATAAACTACAAGACGAGTTATTGCACTTTTCAAAGAAAGTCTGCAGAGTTTTCCTCTGCGGACTTTCGGTCCCTATTATACCTATACAGAAAACACCAACATTTCCGTAGGTATAATTTACATGCTGCGATTAACAAAAACACAACGGTTTTTGAAAACGCAAAATGTCCACTGCAGATATTTTTCTGCAATGTATGGATTGCAATGTGATGGTACTGTAATATGCAGCTTTTTTTACCATGGCAATTCTGCCATGGCCAAAATGCTGCATATTCGCAATGTGGGGCCCCGGCCTAAAGGAGTATAGTGAGCATTTTGACCCCACAGCTATGTCATAGATTTTATTAACATTTGGATGTAAAAATTACTAAAACGTTGCTTTATCTCCAAATTTTTCATTTTCACAAAGGGTTAAAGGAGAAAAAGTTCACCACAGCTCGTTACATAATTTTTCATGAATGCGGCAATATCCCTTATGTGGTCGTAATCTGATGTATGGGAAAATGGTGGGGATCGGAATGGAAAGAGCGCTATTTGGCTTTTGGAGGGCAGATTTTGCTGGAATAGTTTTCAGGTGCCATGTCACATTTTCAGAGCCCCTAAAGTACCAGTACAATGGAAACCCCCAAAATGTGACCACCTTTTGGAAAGCACACACCTCACAGAATTTATCAAGGGGTATAGTAAACATTTTGACCCCACGGCTGTTTAACAAATTTTATTAACATTGGGGCATCAAAATGAAAAATTACTAAAACGTTACTTTATCCCCAAATTTTTCATTTATAACTGGGGTTAAAAGAGAAAACGTAGCCCACAGTTTATTACACAATTTCTCCTGAACGTAGCAATACCCCATATATGGTTATAAACTACAGAATGGGTAAATCGCAGAGCTCGGAATGGAAAGAACTCTATTGGAGGGTAGATTTTGCTGGAATAGTTTTTAGGTGCAATGTTGCCTTTGCAGAGCCCCTAAAGTACCAGTACAATGGAAACCCCCCAAAAAGTGACCCCATTTTGGAAACTATACCACTCACTGAATTTATCAAGGATTATTATTATTAATTATTATTATTATCATCATCATCATCATTTTGAGGCCAATAGTGTTTCCCAAAAATTAATGTACAAAATGAAAATTTACATTTTTAAAGAAAAATGCTATTTCAGTGCCCAATATGTTGTGCCCACCTTGTGTCAACAGAGTCATGCAGGTACAACATATTGGGCACTGAAATTGCATATTTCTGGTAAAAATTTACACTTTCACTATCAGCTCCGCATTCCACTTGGAGGTTAAAAATGTTCACTGTACCCCTGGATAAATTCTTTTAAGGGTGTAGTTTCCAAAATGGGGTCATATGTCAGGGGATTTCACTTTATTTGCATTTCAGGGGTGCAGAGTACATGAGGGGTGCAGGGGTAAGCTGTGCAGAGTACATCAGCAACACCAATCCCCACTATTTTCCCAGCAGCTCCCATGATTGGTGGGTCACTGTGGGGGTCACTTCTGACGTCTTTTCCCTCATAAGCTCTAAATCTGCGGTGTACCCTAATATAGGCTCACACAACTTATACATTTGATTCCTGCCGTAGGCAGTTTTGTCCTATAGATTTGTGGGGGTTTTGTTGTCTTAGTGTACAAATTATCATCTTTTTTAAAAAATAGCATGGCATTCAAGAACCAAGGCATCTAAATCTGTGTTCCGAAAACTAAATAGTGCTCCTTCCCTTCTGTGTCAAGCTGTGTGTCCAAACACAAGTTTATACCCACATATGACATTAACTACATTATCTTGGGTACAAAGTGTCATACATGTGGGCATAAACTGAAGTTTGGGCACACAGCAGGGCGCAAATGTGAAGGAGCGCTATGTGACTTTTGGGGCACAGATTTAGATTTTTGGTATGTGGACACCATGTCATGTTTGCAGAGCCCGTGAGGTGCCAATAAAATCGAATCCCCTAGGGAGCTACCCTTTTTTGAAAACTGCATCCCTCAAAAAAGGGGTGTAGTGAGCATTAGCATCCCAGTCATGAATTCACAGTGGATAGTGAAACGTGAATACTGTATGTAAGCTGTGCAGAGTACATCAACAACACCAATACCCACTATTTTCCCAGCAGCTCCCATGATTGGGTGGGCACTCTGGGGGTCACTTCTGATGTATTTTCCCTCATAAGCTCTACATCTGGGGTGTACCCTGATATACGTTCGCACGGCTTATACAGTGCCTTGCGAAAGTATTCGGCCCCCTTGAAATTTTCAACCTTTTGCCACATTTCAGGCTTCAAACATAAAGATATAAAATTTTAATTTTTTGGTGAAGAATCAACAGCAAGTGGGAAATGGAAGGAGTATCAGACCACTGCAAATCTACCAAGACCCGGCCGTCCCTCTAAACTTTCATCTCAAACAAGGAGAAGACTGATCAGAGATGCAGCCAAGAGGCCCATGATCACTCTGGATGAACTGCAGAGATCTACAGCTGAGGTGGGAGTCTGTCCATAGGACAACAATCAGTCGTACACTGCACAAATCTGGCCTTTATGGAAGAGTGGCAAGAAGAAAGCCATTTCTCAAAGATATCCATAAAAAGTCTCATTTAAAGTTTGCCACAAGCCACCTGGGAGACACACCAAACATGTGGAAGAAGGTGTCTGGTCAGATGAAACCAAAATAAAACTTTTTGGCCACAATGCAAAACGATATGTTTGGCGTAAAAGCAACACAGCTCATCACCCTGAACACACCATCCCCACTGTCAAACATGGTGGTGGCAGCATCATGGTTTGGGCCTGCTTTTCTTCAGCAGGGACAGGGAAGATGGTTAAAATTGATGGGAAGATGGATGGAGCCAAATACAGGACCATTCTGGAAGAAAACCTGTTGGAGTCTGCAAAAGACCTGAGACTGGGATGGAGATTTATCTTCCAACAAGACAATGATCCCAAACATAAAGCAAAATCTACAATGGAATGGTTCACAAATAAACGTATCCAGGTGTTAGAATGGCCAAGTCAAAGTCCAGACCTGAATCTAATCGAGAATCTGTGGAAAGAGCTGAAAACTGCTGTTCACAAACACTCTCCATCCAACCTCACTGAGCTCGAGCTGTTTTCCAAGGAAGACTGGGCAAGAATTTCAGTCTCTTGATGTGCAAGACATACCCCAAGCGACTTGCAGCTGTAATCGCAGCAAAAGGTGGTGCTACAAAGTATTAACTTAAGGGGGCCGAATAATTTGGCACGCCCCACTTTTCAGTTTTTTATTTTTTACAAAAGTTTAAAATATCCAATAAATTTCGTTCCACTTCACGATTGTGTCCCACTTGTTGATTCTTCACCAAAAAATTTAAATTTTATATCCTTATGTTTGAAGCCTGAAATGTGGCAAAAGGTTGAAAAGTTCAAGGGGGCCGAATACTTTCGCAAGGCACTGTATAT
Organism: Leptodactylus fallax; assembly: GCA_947044405.1. Taxonomy (NCBI): domain Eukaryota; kingdom Metazoa; phylum Chordata; class Amphibia; order Anura; family Leptodactylidae; genus Leptodactylus; species Leptodactylus fallax. The sequence goes on from CAMRHE010000166.1 coordinate 3,252,818, forward strand.
TTGATTCCTGCCATAGCCAGTTTTGTCCTAAAGATTTGTGGGAATTTTGTTGCCGTAGTGTACAAATTATATATTTTTTTTTTATTTTTCTGGTGATGTAGCCATATGAGGGCTTGTTTTTTGTGGGGTGGTATACATTTTCTAATGACACCATTTTGGGGTGTCCATAACAAAATTTTATTAACTCTTTCTGGGTAGATATAGAAAAAAAAAATTGTTACAAATCAATTGCTTTGTAACATTTTAAATTTTTTGCCCTTTGCCAGACAACATCAATAATATTTTACCTTTATTCCATGGGTCGGTACGATTACAGTGATCTATTTATATAGCTTTTTTATGCAATACTAATCCATTTGAAGAAAAAATCAAGCAATCAAAATCAATATATAACTATTCGATCACTTACTTCATATTTTGTGAGGCTAGATGGCAAAAAATTCTTACTTCTAGTGTTTTCTTTCCATCTTTTTTTTCTGACTTTTACTGTGTAGGTTTACTTTTATTGTTTTATTTTATTATTTTGTTATGGATGCAGAAATACCAAATATGCAGTCTTTTATACTGTGTATTGTGGTTTTTATATTGTATATTTTATTGGGGGGGTATTTTTTTGTTTATTTATACTTAAAAAAAATTTTTTTTTACATTTTTTTCTCCCAATAGGGGACATGAAACAGCAATTTATTGATCGCTGGTTCAATGTTATAATGTTTAATGGCCATCAGCCTATAAATATGCATAGGCTGACAGGCTTGCATAATCGATCCCGGAACAGGATCAGAAGATTTGATGGGCAAATTGCTGACCTAGGGCCACGAAACAGGCCCCAGGCTGCCAAATAAGGGACACAGCTACATCCACCCCCCCCCCCCCCCCTCCCCAGAAGAGACGGAGTGGTCATGATTGATCATTGAATATAAGGGGTTAACACCCACATTCAGAGCTTTGCTCCAGCCATGGGTATTACAGGCGGGTGTCAGCTATTTTTTAACAGCCTACACCCACTCACACCTGCAACTGCTCAGTTTTTGAGTGGGTTACATTACCATGATATAATAGTACATTTTGTGGGAAAGAACACCTTTCTCTGACGTAATATTACGTCATTTTGCAGGAAAGGACTAATATAGATCGTTTAAAAAAAAAAAAAAAATCTATAAAAATTCTTTAAAATATGTCATTTTGCAGGAAAGGACTAATATAGATCGTTTAAAAAAAAAAAAAAAATCTATAAAAATTCTTTAAAATATGTTTAGCATAAAAATGTGGTTAAAAAATAGGTCACACATTTTCTCGTGGCACATTCCCTTTAATTTTTACCTTGATCCAGAGGAAGGTAACCCATTAGGTATGAGCCAATGTGCACTAAAAGTGATAAAAACATGTGAGGCTTTATTCAAACTTACTTTCTGGTGCTTGTATGAAATTGATCCATAGGATCCCATGTTCAAAAATATATCTTTAGACATCCATCCACATTCACTAGACCTTTGGCCTTTGTTCAGCTGGTATACATCAGAGTTGCTGTTTTCTATATGGAAAAGCATGTTAGCTGTGCTATTTCATACTGAATTATCTAGAAGATAAACATATACAACATGGTGACAATAATGGGTGACATATAGTATGAAGTGGCATCCATTAATCAGATGCATATGTGGGGGTTTATTAGGAACATAAACCTTGGACGCACACAGCACAACACAATGTGAAATCAGTTTTACTACCCTCATATGGCTCAAGAATTCTATAAAATGACAAATGTTGCTTTCTTTTGTTCTATTTCAAGAAATAGTCTTTCTTAAAGTAATCAGCTATTTTTCTATAATGCCAATGAAATATCATAATAAAATGTTTGTGAAATATCAGTCAACCCTCAGCTGTCTTTGCGGTGTTCAAAAGACCTCAGATTTTGCTTTCAGGACTAAGGACATAGCAGGCTTCAGAAACGTGTAGGTCTTATGTTTTACCTAATGCCTACATTCAGTACATAATGAACTTTGTGATGAAATTGCACTTCTTTAAACTATAAGCAATAATCCCACGTTCTCTGTTCGCTCTGCAGGACAAAAAAACCATTGCATTGGGTTTTATAAGGACCATTTACATATTTATATAAAGATATTGAATCCCCCCTCTTCCTTCTCTTTCTAGACTAAATACATTTATTTGTGATAACCATGACTAATGCCCAAAACTGGATCAAATGAGGGATTCGATTATTAAGAAAACAGACAGGGCAATCTGTCACAAAGTCCTGAATCATTGAACAATGTGTTGTTTTCCTGACACTCACGTTTAATAGATCATAGATCTGGTTGAAGATCCAGCAGTCATGGTTCACATTGACACAAATGATAAAGCTAGAAGTAGGAGTAAGGTCACTGAAAATTACTTCAGGGACCTAGGACATAAGTGAAGGCAAGAACCTCAAAGGTAGTGTTTTCTGAAATACTACCTGCACCACAGGCCACACAGTAGGAGATTAGGGAGGTAAACAAGTGCAGAAGCTGGTATTTGAAGGAGGTGTTTGGGTTCCTGTAAAACTGGGCCAATTTTGCTGTGGGCTACAAGTTCTATGGTAGAAACACATAAATGGGCTAATAAACAGCAATTATATAAAACACTATGGATCACGTAGAACTATGCAAAAACTAAATATCATGACCACAAATATATAAAACAATATCATTTTATTAAGTAAACATAAATAACAAAAAACAAACATATGGGGAAAAAATAACTGGAGGTACACAATGGATATGCAAGGGAGGATAAATAGGGGTACAATAATAATGACAATATAATTGCTAGGAAAAGGGTATACACTGCTGATTCTAATATATAAATAAATACATTATGGCGGTTATAAGTAGCCAAAAGTACAAATATCTCCGCATACATATACATCCATCAGGAATAAGGCAGTAAAGAAAACCCCTAAAAGACTAGCAGAAAGCGGAAATATTCAATAATAAACCACCATAGTATCCTCACCTTGTCACACACTCCATCCCAATGATCGTTTCGCCAAACGGCTTCATCAAGGGGAAGCCGTTTGGCGAAACAGAAGTTTGACAATAAATGGCTTCAACCAACCACTAACCATAAGTGGAGAAAAAGTTTTGTGCTATCATTCATATTCTCTGAAAAAGGCCAAAAAAGCAAAAAATCTGGGTATGTAAACTTTTTAGCACAACTGTATACTATACTCTGCTCTGAAATTCTGAAATTTGCTTCCGATTTTCTGCTTTAACTAGTCTGACTCCTTTCTTGCATCTTTTATTGGCTACTTTACAGTCCATAATAGCAAATTCTGTATCTGTAACTCATGTTGTAAATGCTTTCTTTTTTTGCATTTATTTATTTATTTTTTTAATCTTGCTTGTAAGCCACCAAAGTAGATATTTCTCTTCTAGTTCCCATAGGGATAAACTGTGGAAAAAGAAGTTAACTATTGAGGTTTTTAATCAGAGAAAATCTTCCCACAGGCAACAGATGAGACTGTGGCTCATTTTTAGTGTTTGTGCCTACCATACAGCTGGTCGAGCATTTGAGACATACTGTAAAAAGATAAAGAACAAAAGTTAAATATACTAGGGGAGTCCTCTCTAGGGCACCCCTTTCCACTGTTGAGTTCAATTAGCCCCCCTCCACCTGTGCTGGGATTCCTTATAGCAGCAGTGTAGCCCCCTTCATCAGTGGACACTTGCATCAGGCCTGCATTGTCTTGGTGAGCTATAATTTAACACTTTCATAAAATGCAGTCATAAAGATTAAAGGAGTTTCCGCAATCCCAAGGTGAATGATGCTCTTTATAGCTGAGATCCCCAAAAGGCTATATGGCTTTTCTACACTAGACAGCCCCTTTAACATAACAAATTATGGTGCATTATTTAATGTCAGCTATTGTACCTGTAGCAAAAGGCTGTTACCCAGTCCAGACATTTTGGTTTCAGTGTTTTACGTAGTACTGTAGCCAACTGGTGGCCATTAATTATTTTTTTCACATTGATTCATATGTAAGACATATTATTGTTGTATAAAAAAAAATTGTGCAAGCTAAAAATCCATATTCTAACATCAATCATAATTGAATTCTAGTTCACAGTTGACTTTAATCTTTCAGAAAAAAGTGCACAATTGCAGTGAATTGGAAAAAAGTCTGAATGCTGAAATAAGCACTGGCTCTGTTGTCAACCAATATATGAACAGGGTCTAACAGAAACCTCACAAGTGCCAGTAAATGTGTTCAGTATTCACATGGCAACCAAGGCTTGCATTAATCTACATGTTGTCACAATGAGGGAAAATGTAAGCAACCGCAGGATTGCAAAGCCTGTATTAGTCAGTACATTGGGCTAACATTCTTGAACTTGGGACTGATGCCATTGGTCCATTAATGTTAATTGACATGACTGGAATGCAGATCCATTCCTTTGAAAGACTCTCTTGGCTAAACTAACCATTAAAAGTTTATGTGCGTGATTTTGACATATGTTTCGGGTGTGAATAAGGGTTGTGATCCATGCACATGAGTGCAAATGTGGGCAGAGAATATTTTTAGCTCATGAACACTTGTGCACTTTTAAAAGCAATTTGGCCCACATGAAACATGATGCTGGTGCACATTATATGACCGCTTATTGGATTAACAGGATATACATTAGTAAGTTGATTATTACATAGGTGATTTTAGGCCATAAAATTTTATGTGAAACGTTCAGTGAAGTAGCTTTGCAATTATTGGTTACAGGCAAGAGATGTGAGCTTTTATAACATGTAGGGATTAGTATTCAAAGCGTGCATAACATAGCTTGAAAGGGCATCTGTTATGTTTTAGTGAAGAAAGTAAGTACACTTCAATGTAATTAATGCAAAATATGGAAGGATAAAAGCTACGCCAACAATTTTACTGAACATAATTATTTAAAAAAAGAAGGTGCCAAATAATGTAACAGGATTGATATAAAGATAATCTATTCTTTGTAAGTGTCTCACATAAATATTTACATTCCTCCTTGAATGGTGGAGGATTTGCAAAGTGAAAGCTAGAAAGGCAATGTTTGGCCTAAACCTAAAATAGTCTACTATTCCCATTCACAAAATTGCTTAGCACCGTCCTTAACATGCAAGACAAATCATACTACAACATCTGCATCTTTCAACCCCAGGAAAAAGAATAAAAGTAAACAAAAAATAGCAAGGCCTTATGAACATGATCATACCATTTTTCAATGACCTAATGGTCGTGAAATACAGGCATGTTGGTCTATTTAAGTCCAGCTGTATTCCTCTTGTACGTGTGGCTAATGGAAAAAATAATAATAATAATAATAATAATAAAGTTAAAAATAAAAATAACATCGCTACTATTCCCCCATCACAGGTTCTAGCCCAACATAAAAATGACTAGTTTAAGAGAGGAAAAACTGTTTTAGGCTATGGCCCCATGTTGCGCAAACGTAGCTTTTTTTGTTGCAGACTTTATTGCGGTTTTTTGAGGAAAAGCCAGGAGTGGATTGAACAGAAGGTAGAGGTATAAGAACTTCCCATATATTTCCCATACCTTTTGTAGCCATTGTTGGCTTTGGCTCAAAAAAATGCAACAAAATCTGCAACAAAAAAAGTTGCGTTTCCACAACGTGGAGCCTTAGCCTCAGGCTAAAGCCCCATGTAGCATCCCGCAGCAAAAACGCATCACGGTTTTTCCCCCAGCGCTTTTTACAGAAAGTCTGTAGAGGTTTGCTCTGTGCATTTTTCTGCTTCAGCCTGAAGGGAAACCGGCGGCGTTTCCATAGGTATAATTGACATTTAGCGATTTCTAAAACTGTGGCGGTTTTGGATATCGCAGCGTGTCCGTTGCGCATATTTTCCCACACCGTGGGGATGGGATTTGCTAGAATCCCATCCACTACAAATTGACTGTAAAATGCTGCGTTTTTTTCTGCGGCATTTACGCCACAAGGGGCCCCCAGCCTTAAAACTTTTTAGTGGAACTTTGTGCTATAAAAAAAACATGAAACAATTTGAAAAACTGATATGAGTCGCCTTTTTTGTTTAAATTTTCCCAGATATTAAAAAAAAAGAAAATAACATAAAAATAAAGCCCTATGTATCACACCCCCCAAGAAAAAAAAACAAAAAAAATACAAAAATTATTTGAATAACCTAAACGAAAAAAATATTATAGCTTTCAAAACCTGAAAATTTGACCGGTCATAAACCAGGGGAAATTAACCTGTCATAAACTGTTTAAAAATGCCCTAAACCCCTTCAACCCACATCACTGGCACAATACTCTTTTTAGGCTAAGGCCCTACGTAGCGGGCCACAGCAGTTTTCACAGATAATTTCTGTTTTAATTATACTTACAGAGAAACCGCCGTCATTCCTGTATGTGTAATTGACATGCTGCAATTTCCAAAACGGCATCCCTATCGGCTCTCACAGCTACAATTAAATTACACTGCTGCTTAGTATCAATTTACTGGTCCCAATCACCATCTACAGGCATGAGTGAAGCACAAAATACGTGGAGATCTTTGTTCATGGATGTTACACCAAAGATGTAAGGTGGATAAAGTACTCACATATGGTATTCCTATACACAGGAGAGCATAGAGATTATTTTGTGACATCATTTTGTTTGGTTAAACTAAATATACCAAAGAAAAAGTATATTTGCATTTACTTCCCTACTCTTTCCCATTTTCTCTTATTGTATATAAAATCTTATATTAAAATGAAATTGTACTGTTATTTTGGTAAAATCCACAAAAGAGAAGAAAATATATTTAAGATATTTATGCTCAGAATGCATTCTGGTTGAATTTTGTTGTGGACATTCAGTCATCAAGAGGCATTGGTCTTGAAAGGGTTACTCACTAAACTCAGTAATAAGACAGTAATGGAATGAGAGCCTAAGCTGCCCCTAATGGTGACTGCAGGCAGTCCCTGTGACACTGTGCAGTAAAGCCCCACCCCACTATAAAGATATACTGAATTCAATTATTATCACAGTATTTTAAACCTATAGGCCATGGTTTTAAAAGTGAATATTCAAGGTTAAAGTGTGATGTTTTTTTACGTCTGTGGAATAGTACTTTAAACAACTTTTACCAATAAAAATGCACTCAATCTTTTTTTTAATTCAAGTCTAAAAATTCTGGCAACAAAATGTGTTTCTATTCTGTGAGACTGATAGGTCTGCAATAAAACAAACTTGATGTCAATACAAATGTACAAAAATAACAAAAGGTTAAAGATGTTATCCACCCTCTGTCCCAAAGCCCTGATCCCTTGCACTAGCGGCAACAGCGGTAATCATCCCTGCTGCCTTCACATGTGGAGACTTTTGCGCAGGCAGCAGAGATGACTGCCGATCCCTGCTGCCACTTAGTTTAAGATATCAGGGCTTGGGGACAGTGAGCGGATAACCTCTTGTTATTTTTGTACATTTATTGAATGTTCCTCCCAGCCACTGTTAAAGTTAATAATTGTGTAGATGCACTAATGGGGAATTATACTGTGGGGATGCAGTACTAAGTGGAGGCACAATAAAGTATACTGTAGGCCCCAACCTACAGTATAATGCTCTTTGGTGCCCCCACCCACAGTATAATTCTCCTTAATGCCCCCACCCACAGTATAATACTCCTTAGTGCCCCCCACACAGTATAGCACCATATTAGTGTCGCCGCACACTATAATGCCATATTACTGCCCCCTGCACAGTATAATGTCATGTTAGTCATGTCCCGCACAGTATATTGCCACATTACTGCCCCAGCACACAAAGGCAGATAACCCTTTTATATTAAAAGCATATACATTCATATAGATACATGTTAGCTATGCCCACACCGGGCCCTGGGAGGCTGGTAGGAAAAGAGTAGCATTGCCAAACAATGTCAAAGTTTTTAGGGTAAATATGTAGGCCTCTAAAAAAAAGTCCTTGGCTAAAAGGAGAGATAATCAAGATAGCAGTGTACAGTTTCTTAAAGGAAACCAGTGAAGAAATTGAATATTATAGCTAATGACTAAGGGCAGGCAGATGCAGTGTGGATATACATAATGACACCCTCACACTAAAAGGAAGTGTTGACAAATGCTAAGCAATACCATACCATTGCCATCAATGAGTGTTGGCAATGCCCAAACAACTTAGGGGCGCTTTTAGATCCAATGTGGGGTTGCCAAGCAATTTCTACCTGTTTGGAATACCTAAAAAGGAACCACATAGAAACATCAATGTCCAAGTGCAATTTTTTTTAACAGAAATTGTAACTAAGTGCAGGCAGGTGCAGCATGAACATCTATGACATCACCCTCTCTGTCCAAATGGTGAAAAAAGAGTTGCACGAGGTAAGTATATGAGAGTTGTTGAATGAGCAATTGTATAGCTGTGAAACTTATACTGCTGCAAATCAATGAAATACAGATGTAATGTACAGTAAGTATAAAACAAACTAAACTATAATAAAAATGTAAAAAAATCAAAACAAACACAATTACATGAATGTTGGTCAAGGGAGTATAATGGAAGGTGGGCTTGTTAAAAACACCATCTCAGTAATAGTATTTAGTCCATTACGATGCATGCAGTATAGTTTGATCCAGAAAGGTCCTTCTTGTTTGAGTTTTGAGAGTCATAGGCATATTCACAGGAATTTACTCAACTGGCATAAAGGAAGTACTGTTGAAATTGAAGTTATGCATGCAATTTTTGGCTGACAAGGGACGAGATCTTTTAATAAAAGTTGCCCCCTTTCCACAAAAAAAGAGGTCACTAATGTGATGAAAAAGCATGGTATTTCTGGCATAGTGCTGCTTACCATAAATCGTATGATGCTTAAAGAGAACCATGTATAAATTAGGGTAAACTGGGTGACGTTTGTTCTCATCATACTGCTTACTTGATGACTGGTAAACAAAAATGTTGTTGTGTACAATAAGCTATAAAATATCTTTTCATGGCAAACACAACAGTGGGTTGAGCAAGAGAAAGTAGTCTACAGCTTCAAGCCCTTTATGTACTAACAGATATATCTTCGACATTTTAAAATATAGAAAAGTGTTTTTATGTAATATGAAAAGATGATATTCCCAGTGTTCGAATGACACCAACATTTTAGTTCTACCTGTATTATTTTCAGAGATAGCCCCAGTTGAAAGCACAGTCAGGACTGACAAATTTACTGGCAGCTCCAGCTTCTCCCAGTTCTAACTGTGTTTTCAACATGCATTATCGCTGAAAATATTATAGGTACAACTGTGATCTTGGTGTCTTCTGAAAGATGAGAGCCTCTTTAAAATGAAACAAAAATCACTTTTTTATTTTTTATAAAAACCCAAGATGTAACTGTTTGAAGTGTCTTTTTCCAGTGTGACCTTCCCTGCCTTATACATGAGCCTACCCTTCCCACCTGGTAACAAAGTGTACAGATTTAAGCTCTCAATAGAGAAACTCCGGAATGGATAAAGAAGCACAGGATTTCACAGAAAGGAGACAACATTTGTTAATAAAAATATATAACAAAATTTATTAATGGTACAAATGCTGCCAGAAAAACACAAGCTAATCCAAAGTTTAGTTATACTTTAAAGAGAGGTGACAGGTCCTCTTTAAAAATTTTAACAACTTTAGTTCAGTATAATACCTAATTTTACTTTAAATAATATTGCATTATGTGTTATCTGTCTTCTTATGTAAGTTCCTTCCATCTGCCCCCTCTTCTATAGTCCGTAGGTTGGCAGAGAATATAGAATAAGATGACAGCTGGAGCAGACTACATCAAGGGTTTGTTTGTCATCTATATCAATGGTGGCAAATAGGTCTGTATATGAATTGGTTATGCAAAACAGTTTGAACCTTTTAAGACTATTTGAGAAGTTGCTTAATTGATTTTATTTTAGATGCATTGAACCAATTAAATTGGTCGTAAAACTGCACAAAGCCTTTACAACGAAATAAATTAATAAGACCATTTAGTAATAACTCGTGACAAAAACATCTGTAATACATACTGAGTCTGTTTTCAAATAATGAAACAAAATTTGTAAAAAATTATAGGGCAATTTAAAGAGAAAATGAAATGTTCTATTGGCTGGTTCTAATATCGTTCTTTGAGCTTCAATAATTTGTTATTACCTCTTGACCTTAGATGATATCCCATATTTAATTACTTTTACATAAGAATATTCTGGGCCCAGGGAAAAAAATAGTCAAAAACTAAGCGGTGTGGTCTGGTTGTGGTCTGTGGAGTAAACTGAGCCCATTGGTGAACATTTTTATTTTATTAATTTTTAGATTTTTCTCAATTGTTTCTCATTTATTTGTAATTTTATGTTATACCCAACTAGGCTAATGCTGTGCATTTGACATGAAATCGTCACAGTTTAATACTGGAACATATATATTATTTATATGTGTTAACATCAATAAACTATTTTCCAAAGACTGATCCCCTATAGGGCCATACTTAAAAATGTTATTCATTATTTATGGGTAAAAAGTCAAACACTCAGTTGAATATTTTTTTAAGTTACTTGCCAGTCTCACAAGCAATCCAAGTCTAAAACTCAAATGTCTGGATGCCCACAGTATTATAAAAAACAGGCTACCATTTCAAAGGCTAGCTTGAAGCCATCTCTGTAATGCTTACTAAATTCTCACAGAAAATCAGTTATGCACATTAACATGGCTAAAAAAGGTTAAACACTTATAAGAACAAAAAAGTTTCACGTAAAATTATGCCTTACAGCTGAGGCCTTGACGCATAATTGTCATCAGATTTCCCACAATAGAGTGCTCATACTGTAGGTATAAGTAAAGCTAATGAATTCTGAATCTTATTGTGTATCTGAAAAGAGAAAAAGGTAGTGTAACTCAAAACCAAAACATAAAAATCTAATCATCTTTCTTGGAGTATGGACTCCAGAAATTAGAATTTTATATGAGGGATAGTAATTATGCAAAATTCATCTTAACATACTTTCAATAAAGACATACATACATGTCTTGGTTGGTCAGTGCATACCAAAACCCAAACATTTTGTTGTTGTTTTTTTTTTAAATAGGCTGAAACCTATTTCACAGGAGTTAAAGTAGATATGTAGGAAATGGTCAAGCAAGTATATTAAGTTGCTACTAGTTTACTCAATCACTAAAGAAACAATACATTTGTGAGCAAATACTTCAATTCACTTTCCAACTAGAAAATTAAAAAAATGTCTGTGAAATGTATGTAACACCAAGGAGATTTTTGAAGACCATCCAATGGCTTAACTCTTTGGATTAGAAAAACAAACATCCTAAAAATGTAACCATTTTTAATTGTAATTCTTAAACTTATAGGTTATGTAAAAATAGTTGGTGCATAACTAAGTTACCAAAAAAGTATAATAAGCTTGTAGTAATAAAAGTAATTTTGGTCCTAAGATAAAATGGTATTAATATAAGGGGCAGACTAGGTGGACCATGCAGTCTTTTTCTGATGTCAATATTCTGCTTGTATATTTCTATGTCCTATGGATTTATTAAAATAATGTTATGGTAAGAAGGTAGATTTGTTTTTTTTTGGGGGGGGGGGAGTCTTTCCTCCATTTGTGAAGATAAAAATTGAGACTCCTCAGTAGTTAATACCGTTTAATGACTAACTGAAATGATGATGACAACACCAAGTTTTCAAGACTACTCAAGTCAGGCATCATAGGGATTATGTTATTGTAGACTTTAATGACTAAGGGACTATTTTATAATTTTGTGATATGCTTTTTTATAACTCTGCATGTGCTTGATGTACATCTTAAAATTTTACATTGTTTTACATTATTGTTTTACTGATGGTATATATTCATATATATTATTTTTCGATTTTTTTTTAGGTAAAATTGACCTAATTTTATATTCTGCTACTTCTACCCTGTATGAAGATACCAATAACCCAATACATGTGTGTGTTATTTATTGTACGGGCATCTGCAAAAGTCTTACCACAAAATGAGACAATTTTGGCTTTTGTGGCCCACAGCTGATTTTCCAGTCTAGTTTTCTTTTATTTTCTTAAAGGAATAAAAAAAATGTGTTTCTTTCAGTAAATTCTCCACACAGTTGTTTTGTTCTTAAAATCCAAATACATATATGTGTTTTCTTTTTCATAAGTACAACTGTATTCTGGAAATCCACTTGTATAATATTAATGGCCATTTTTGCACCAGGTTTCTATTCCATTTAAATTAAATAGAACTGTAAGACCTGATCACTTAAATCCACTTAAATCCCTCCCTCATGTACTTATTGTCCTTCCATCTTTGAGATCTTTGTATTTGACTGCCGGCAATTCCTCACAAGCATAAGTTTATTCACTACATCTAGGGTTAAAAGAAAATATGTGTCTTGCCAGTATACTGTAGGTCTTCTAGCTTATAAATGTGCTGGGTAGAGTAATTCAAATATAAAAGGTTATCTATGTATATAGTCTTGAAGATAGGTATCCATATTTGAGGAAGATTATATGTGAGCTTCCACATGTACTTGGAGGTTCCACCATATCATTCTGGGCCTTGGCCAGAAGAACTGGAGTTAAGATTCCAGTATCAACAGAAAATTTCTATATAAATATTAATTTATTATACCCTGTCCGAATTCTTGTCTTCTAAGTTTTTGTTTTTCCTCTTGGTACACTTGTAATGAATCATTCTTGATCTCATAATATTCCTTATCCTCTAATATTCCCTAAGTTCAGCGACTCTAAGGTAATCTCTTTGATTTATTATCATTATTGTCCCTCCTTTAACCCACTGAGCAGGTCCCTCATTTGACAGTTCATGGTTGTCTTAATTGGGAACTCTTCTAATGTTGCCCTCGATTTAAAAGAAAATGCTTGGTCCGCAATCATGGGACAGCATAAATGCCATTTATGATTACATTTAGCTACATGTTCTGTGTTGCATGATGCATTGACTGATTGTACTGTCCCATGTTGCTTCAACCTACTAGGTGCCAATATGTTTTTGATAGTGGATGTTTATCTGTATGTAACCTTTCCTCCCCAAATATTTATCTTTTTCTAACACATGCCAATGGTGTGCAAGAACTCTAGTTTGTATACAAAAGGTGGAATCATCTGTAAAGTTCTTCCTCACCCTCTTGACTTATAAGGTACATTTGTAATCCATCTTTTGTACGCTATAAAGACAATTTGTTTCTTATATCGTCCTATAGTGAAACAGATGCTAGACATTTTGTTCAGTTATTAAATAACAGCACATGGAGAATCAAATTCACAATGGAATGTGATAGGGACAAAATAGTATTTCTGGATTTGATGTCTCATAGAGAGAATACTATAATTAAAGTCACCCATTTCAAAAGTGTAGATACAAATAGTTATATAAATTTTAGAAGTGTGTACTACAAGAGATGGATTACAGTACCTTATAGTCAGTATAAGAGAGTGAGGAAGAACTGCATTGATGATTCCACCTAATAATTAGACAGTGTAATCTTAGAATATAGAGTTTTGAAACGTGCTAGATTTGTCCCATGGCTGATGCTTATTGATTAATCTGGCAAGTAGCTGTTAAACATGTTGTGCTTTACTTGTGTCACAACTGAACAACATTAAATGTACTAGTGGTTTGTTTTTTACTTAAAAAAACTTAGAGGTTAGAACTAAGGTTAGAGACATTTGTTCTGTGATGCAAGATCACATTCTACACTCTACGGGAATAGATTTGATCTGCACAGTTCTCCCAGTTTGGCTGCCATTGACATCTAAGAGTAGGAAAGGGGTCTTTTAGTGACCAGGTAACCATATTTGCACAAAAGTCAGTACAGCTAAACAATACTAATGAGTCACACACCGGGTGAATAAATATTAACTAACTTCAATTATATTCGTGTCTGGAAAGAGAAGCACAAAGATTCATTTATTTATTGTGCTAGTAGCAACAAGGACAGAAGCAGTATGTATGTTGAATAGTTTGCATGGCTGCTGAAGAGAAATGAAAGAGAAATGTTTAAATTGTTTTTCAAATAATGGAGTGTTTCTAAGTAAGTGACTATTTATAGGCAGAACTCAGTTTCGTAAAGTTTAAGATGGATTTTTGCTTTAGCAAATCACTTTGTCATGTCTGAAAAGTTTCTTCAATTTCTTCAAGTAAATATTTTTGAATACATCTTCCCATTCTAGATACTTTACTAAACAATCTCAAACTTGGACAATACTGAATATGTTCCTCGGCTTTTCTTATTAGTAATAATATTGCTATGAAACCTCACCTTTTTGTTAGTCCTGCTAATGACTTTGGGAAGCACAGAAAAGCAGTCTAAGTGAGTTGTCTGACTGTCAGTAGTATTCTGGATTCACAGGGAAATCGTATTTTCAGAGGTTTATCTCCTCAGAAATATTGTAGTGCTTAATGACTAAAATTCATGATGGTGGTTAGCCACAATGATCTATGTTAATCACAACTGACAGGCATTACTTCAAATACATATGAATTGATTTTGATATAAACATAAAAGCAAATAGTACTATATTTAATTTAGCATCATAAAGAGGTTACCACAGAGGTATATTATAATAGAAGGGACAGTCACCCAAGCTATTTTGGCTCAACTACTTTTGACTGGCAGTTGACTAATATCTGCTCATGCATATTGGTGGCTTACCATCTGTTGTTGAGATTATGGTTCATTACTAAAGACAAACTAAATGATTCTATATTACCTACATCATCTAAAGGGGCTTTGTGGTTTAGAAAAGAAAAAGATTAACAGGTAGTTAAAGGCTACATTTGCACTGCCAGAAAATGTCTATTGCTCTTATATGTCAGAGGATCAGCACAAAGGACATTAAAGTTGTCCTTATCAATGTATACAAACAGAAGCCTTCAATGATAAAATAAAAAGGTAACCCTCTTTGATCTGTTTTCAGGTTTGTTTGTTTTTACAGACCCAAAAAATAACACATCTGGCAGTTTTTTCCATAACAAAAAAAAAGACATTTGAGAAACTAGCCTGTTTGATCAGCCCTATGGTCCACTGCACTGGTGACAGGGGATTATGGAGTTAAGTACTGTATAGGTAACACATAGTTACATATTTTGAAAATAATGACACAATTCCATCAAGGTCAAATTTTGTCTATCAATTATACATCATTAATTGCTAGATTAATTATAAGCCACAATGCAATTTGTTATTAGACATAAATTCTTCCAGTACTACCATTTGGATTCTATAGACTGACTTCTCTGACTGTAAAGAACCCTTTCCTATATTGATTTGTAAAATGATTTCTTTCACATGTAATAAATATCCCCAGGTCATTTGTAATCTCATTGGATAGAATAAATCATGTGACATTTTTGCACTGCTAACACATTTACTTATTATTACTGATTTTTCTAGCTTCACATTATAGAAGAGATCAACCATCTAATTTAATAATTCAGTGATCTGCCTTTGAACCCTCTGTAGCTCTTCAATATACTTTTTACAACGTGGAGCTAAAATGTGAGTCCCATATTCGAGATGTGGGCTTACAAGTGGTTTATAGAGCAGTAATATTACATAAGGATCACATGTTTTTATCTGTCTTTTTATGCAACTTTTTTATGCATATTATTTGCCTTTCTTGCTTGACATTAAGTACTGCTCTCATTAGGGAGAGAATGGCACAAGAACTTATTAACCATGCATTACCTGTTAATAATTCTGTGTAAGGAACAGAGATGGACGAACCTCTCAAGATTCTTTTCAGGTTCAGGTGGTTTGTGACCAAGATTTGTTTAGAACAAGTTTGAAATGGCTTAAAACATAGTGTATAACACTGTCAGAGCTCCTAGGAACCTATCTGTCCAATTTTTAGCTATCTAAGGCAAACACAGCCGAAGTTATGCAAAGTGAAATGACATGTATGTCTATGGAGAAACGGATGGTAAGCAGAGGATATAAACTCTGAGTTTAACCGTACGCTGCGCTGCCACTCGCTTTTAAAAAAAAAAAAACTTAAATAACAGATTATTTTCAGATTAGCACAGGAGGAATCAACGTTTTGCCCAAAAAACCTTAAAAAAAGATTTTCTACTAACAAGACTGACTTTGTCAGTAAAAACTATGCAACACAATCTGTGGACAAATCAAACTGCTCTATTGCAAAACAGACTTAGACAAACTTAGATTATTAGCAATAAAAAGGTTACCCATCCTTTGTCTGTCTGTATTACTGCTGTAGTCAGGCTCACACAGCACAGATATTCTCCCTCACTCCTATCTATGATTTCTATCACTAATCGGCCTGTAATTGATTAAATATGACTAAACTGTGTTCTAATTCTCCTAGCCCTAAAAGGCTGTCAGGTGACAGCAGAAAAGCTGTGTCCTGGTAGAGAAGATGGATAGATGGTTGGGAGAGTATTTAAACAAGTAACTGGGGGGAGGGCAATAACAGATGTAGTTATTATTATTATTATTATTATTATTATTATTATTATTTATTATTCGTTTATTTATATAGCACCATTAATTCCCTGGCGCTTTACATTTGAGGATTTACATACGGTACACAAGATGTACAAAACAGATAATACTAACAGTGACCAACTGGCACAGTGGGATAGAGGGCCCTGCCCGCAAGGGCTTACAATCTATGAGGGAAGAGGGATAGAGACAGAAGGTGACGGGAGAGACTGTACAGGTGGTGGTGTGGTGACAGTAGCATTATTGGGGGTTGTAGGCCTTCCTGAATAGGTGAGTCTTCAGGGCCTTCTTGAAGCTTGTGACTGTGGGGGACAGTCTTATGTGTCTTGGTAATGAGTTCCAGAGTATGGGGGATGCACGGGAGAAGTCTTGGAGACGATTGTGTGAAGAGTGGATAAGAGCAGAGCGGAGTAGGAGGTCTTTGGAGGATCGGAGGATACATGCAGGCAGGTAGCGGGAGGTTAGGTCGGAGATATATGTAGGGAACAGGATGTGGATGGCTTTGTATGTCAGTGTTAGTAATTTGAACTCTAATCATTGGGCAACGGGTAGCCAGTGAAGGGGTTGGCAGAAGGGAGCGGACGATGAAGAACGGGGGGAGAGGTGTATTAAGCAAGCAGTACAGTTTAAAGTGGACTGGAGAGGGGCGAGAGTGTTAGCTGGGAGGCTATGGAGAAGGGTGTTACAGTAGTTAAGGCAGGAGATTATGAGGGTGTGGACTAGCATCTTTGTGGTTTCAGGAGTGAAGAAGGAGCGGATTCGATGGATGTTCTTTAGTTGGAGGCGGCAGGAGGTGTTGAGGGTTTGAATATGCGGCTTGAAGGATAGGTCAGAGTCTAAGGTTATCCCAAGGCAGCGGACCTGTGGGACTGGGGTGAGAGTGGTTCCATTAATTTTGACAGATGGGTCAGGTAGGGGGCCGTGCGAGGAGGGGTGAAGATTATGAAATCCGTTTTCTCCATATTGAGTTTGAGAAAGCGGAAGGAGAGAAAGGAGGCTACGGCTGCTAGACATTCTGGGACTCTGGACAACAGAGAGGTAATGTCTGGTCCAGAGAGATATATTTGGGTGTCGTCAGCATAGCAATGGTAATGGAAACCATGGGATTCTATGAGTTGGCCAATGCCGAGGGTGTAGATGGAGAACAGGAGGGGTCCTAGGACGGAGCCTTGGGGAACACCTACAGAAAGAGGGTATGGCTGGGAAGGTGGTGTGCGAGTGGGAGACGCTGAATTTTGGTTGGTGAGGTATGAGGAGATCCAGGAAAGAGTCAGGTCTGAGATGCCAAGGGAGCGTTTCTAACAGGAGGGAATGGTCGACTGTGTCAAAGGCAGAGGAGAGGTCGAGGAGGAGGAGGACAGAGTAGTGACGTTTGGCTTTGGCAGTTGGAAGGTCATTAGTGACCTTGGTTAGGGCAGTTTCTGTGGAGTGATGGGTTCTGAAACCTGACTGTAGTCTGTCAAAGTGGTGGCCAAGATAGTGTATACAGGGAACAAGGGCTAAGTAATGTAACTGGGGGTGAAGTAAGAACAGTCAGTAGGGAGAGGAGGATTAGGGTTATGGATAAGCACATAAAATGCATATCTACCAATGCCAGAAGGCTCACTAACAAGATTGAGGAATTAGAAGTAATAATGTTGGAAGAGGAATATGACACAACGGGGATAAGCGAGACATGACTGGACTCAAAGATCAAACAAATAGGAAATGGGGATGGGTTTGCTTGTACTGTACGTAAAATCCTGCCTTAAGCCGGTCCTATGTGTTGACCTCTGGGAGGAAAATTTAATATATGGAGTCCTTATGGGTGAAAATAAGAGGAGGAATGAAGAATAATAAAATACTGATAGGGGTTTGTTAAAAGTCCCCAAATATATTGGAAGAAGTAGAAAATTTACAAGATGAGCCTGCAAAACATAATGATGACCTATTCTAGGGTATAAAAAAGAACTGGATAACCCTTGTATATTACATTTCAACTGTAAATCTGTATATGCCTGTAACTTACATTTGTTTGAAAACATGTGCATTCTCTCTTTTAAAAACCCAAATAATAATAATAATAATACATTTTATTTATATAGCGCCAACATATTCCGCAGCACTTTACAAAAATATGAAAATAGCTTTTTCCACTATAACTCACAAGTACAGTCATATGAAAAAGTTTGGGCACCCCTATTAATCTTAATCATTTTTAGTTCTAAATATTTGGGTGTTTGCAACAGCCATTTCAATTTGATATATCTAATAACTGATGGACACAGTAATATTTCAGGATTGAAATGAGGTTTATTGTACTAACAGAAAATGTGCAATATGCATTAAACCAAAATTTGACCGGTGCAAAAGTATGGGCACCTCAACACAAAAGTGACATTAATATTTAGTAGATGCTCCTTTTGCAAAAATAACAGCCTCTAGTCGCTTCCTGTAGCTTTTAATCAGTTCCTGGATCCTGGATGAAGGTATTTTTGACCATTCCTCTTTACAAAACAATTCCAGTTCAGTTAAGTTTGATGGTCGCCGAGCATGGACAGCCCGCTTCAAATTATCCCACAGATGTTCAATGATATTCAGGTCTGGGGACTGGGATGGCCATTCCAGAACATTGTAATTGTTCCTCTGCATGAATGCCTGAGTAGATTTGGAGCTGTGTTTTGGATCATTGTCTTGCTGAAATATCCATCCCCGACGTAACTTCAAATTCGTCACTGATTCTTGTACATTATTCTCAAGAATCTGCTGATACTGAGTTGAATCCATGCGACCCTCAACTTTAACAAGATTCCCAGTGCCGGCATTGGCCACACAGCCCCAAAGCGTGATGGAACCTCCACCAAATTTTACAGTGGGTAGCAAGTGTTTTTCCTGGAATACTGTGTTTTTTTGACGCCATGCATAACGCCTTTTTGTATGACCAAACAACTCAATCTTTGTTTCATCAGTCCACAGGACCTTCTTCCAAAATGAAGCTGGCTTGTCCAAATGTGCTTTTGCATACCTCAGGCGACTCTGTTTGTGGCGTGCTTTCAGAAACGGCTTCTTTCGCATCACTCTCCCATACAGCTTCTCCTTGTGCAAAGTGTGCTGTATTGTTGACTGATGCACAGTGACACCATCTGCAGCAAGATGATGCTGCAGCTCTTTGGAGGTGGTCTGTGGATTGTCCTTGACTGTTCTCACCATTCTTCTTCTCTGCCTTTCTGATATTTTTCTTGGCCTGCCACTTCTGGGCTTAACAAGAACTGTCCCTGTGGTCTTCCATTTCCTTACTGTGTTCCTCACAGTGGAAACTGACAGGTTAAATCTCTGAGACAACATCTCTGTGCAATATGCATTAAACCAAAATTTGACCGGTACAAAAATTTGGGTACCCTTATCATTTTATTGATTTGAATACTCCTAACTACTTTTTACTGACTTACTGAAGCACAAAATTGGTTTTGTAACCTCACTGAGCTTTGAACTTCATAGCCAGGTGTATCCAATCATGAGAAAAGGTATTTAAGGTGGCCAATTGCAAGTTGTTCTCCTATTTGAATCTCCTCTGAAGAGTGGCATCATGGGCTCCTCAAAACAACTCTCAAATGATCTGAAAACAAAGATTGTTCAACATAGTTGTTCAGGGGAAGGATACAAAAAGTTGTCTCAGAGATTTAACCTGTCAGTTTCCACTGTGAGGAACATAGTAAGGAAATGGAAGACCACAGGGACAGTTCTTGTTAAGCCCAGAAGTGGCAGGCCAAGAAAAATATCAGAAAGGCAGAGAAGAAGAATGGTGAGAACAGTCAAGGACAATCCACAGACCACCTCCAAAGAGCTGCAGCATCATCTTGCTGCAGATGGTGTCACTGTGCATCGGTCAACAATACAGCACACTTTGCACAAGGAGAAGCTGTATGGGAGAGTGATGCGAAAGAAGCCGTTTCTGAAAGCACGCCACAAACAGAGTCGCCTGAGGTATGCAAAAGCACATTTGGACAAGCCAGCTTCATTTTGGAAGAAGGTCCTGTGGACTGATGAAACAAAGATTGAGTTGTTTGGTCATACAAAAAGGCGTTATGCATGGCGTCAAAAAAACACAGCATTCCAAGAAAAACACTTGCTACCCACTGTAAAATTTGGTGGAGGTTCCATCATGCTTTGGGGCTGTGTGGCCAATGCCGGCACCAGGAATCTTGTTAAAGTTGAGGGTCACATGGATTCAACTCAGTATCAGCAGATTCTTGAGAATAATGTACAAGAATCAGTGACGAATTTGAAGTTACGCCGGGGATGGATATTTCAGCAAGACAATGATACAAAAAACAGCTCCAAATCTACTCAGGCATTCATGCAGAGGAACAATTACAATGTTCTGGAATGGCCATCCCAGTCCCCAGACCTGAATATCATTGAACATCTGTGGGATAATTTGAAGCGGGCTGTCCATGCTCGGCGACCATCAAACTTAACTGAACTGGAATTGTTTTGTAAAGAGGAATGGTCAAAAATACCTTCATCCAGGATCCAGGAACTGATTAAAAGCTACAGGAAGCGACTAGAGGCTGTTATTTTTGCAAAAGGAGCATCTACTAAATATTAATGTCACTTTTGTGTTGAGGTGCCCATACTTTTGCACCGGTCAAATTTTGGTTTAATGCATATTGCACATTTTCTGTTAGTACAATAAACCTCATTTCAATCCTGAAATATTACTGTGTCCATCAGTTATTAGATATATCAAATTGAAATGGCTGTTGCAAACACCCAAATATTTAGAACTAAAAATGATTAAGATTAATAGGGGTGCCCAAACTTTTTCATATGACTGTAACTACTTAACTACTTTTTAAAACCTCAGTCAATGTAACTGTGTTAGGGTTTGATGTTTGTGGGTAAATTGTTAGTTTTCTTAATCACAAATGGTGCAAGAGGGTCAGCTTTAGCTGACATCCCACTGTTAATAAGGTAATGGATGTACATCTATGTCTATGATGGAATGTGGGAACTTTTCATCTGCCATGTGAAAACTGGTTATAATATTTTACTTTTAAGCTATCTTATACTGCATTTCAACTGTAATTCTGTTTACAACTTAAGATAGGTTCACACTAGGATTTGTTCTGCATGGGGACCCCAAAGAGAGCCCATCCACCAAAAAAGCGGTTACCCGCGGTCCGGCTGCTGGTTTCAGTTGAAAATCCATGCAGGACTTTTCTCTCCTAAGGAGACTCCAATGTAGATGTGAACCTAGCCTTACATCTGTTTGTATGCATGCATGTTCTCTTGTTATTGGGGAAATGCATGGCTTGTGAGTAAGTGGTGTTTTAAGGCAGAGTTGTTGCTCTTAAGTGTGGTTCTGTGAACTGGTTGAATGGTTGCATGTGGAGCATAGCAGAGTTTTTCTGTAAAGATTGTGTTTCAATCTCTGCCACTATTTAACACCCTTTTTTACTTTGGGAATAGCCACATGGTACAGCGTCTATAATGCAGTTGATGCTGTCCAGAACTACAGTAGGTTAAAATATATAGTACTGCATGTGGGAGTTTTGTATAGTTTTATGTAGCATAGACATAACATCAATAAAATTGTTGGGTAATGATTTTCCAGTTATTGGAAAATAACTGTTTTGATGTGATTATATTGATCCCGAGAATAAAGGATCAGGTAATTTATAGTATAAAATGACAGTGGTGGAATTACTGTCTTTTCCATTCCCTCCCAGAAAAAGTTAATAAAAGTTAGTCAATGAGATATATGTGTCCCAAAATGGTGCCATTAAACACTACAATTTGTCCCGCTAAAACCAGGCTCTCATACAATTATATTCATGGAATAATGAAAAGTTACTTTTCCTGATATGCGATGACAGAAAAATGCAAAAAATGGCTTGGTCATTATGGTCTACAACAGGCTGGTCACTAAAGGGCCATGGAAAAAATCACCTTAAGGACAAAGCCCCATTTTTCAAATCTGACATGTCATTCTCTGTGGTAATAACTTTGCAATGCTTTGACGTACCTAAGTAATTTTGAGATTGTTTTCTTTGGCAAGACACTGTACTTTGTGACAATGGTAAATTTCTGCTAATCAGACAGTCATACCACCCAAATTAGTTGATAAATATTCATATCTCTTCTTTATATTGATATCATGTATTTAATGTATTTCAATTTTTTTACAATATTAGGCTTCCAAGTCTAACAGCAATTTCACACATTTTCAAGAAAATTCCACAACCAAATTTTTTTAGGGACCTATTTATTTGTTAAGTGACCATTTTCAAAACTGCACGAAATAATTCAAAACAGCATTTAGGAAGTTTAACTATTTAAACATTTTACATAAATTAAAACAAAATGGAAGTGAAATTTTGAAATCTCAGGTTTTTTTTAATAATATATTCATTTAGCCCTAAAATGTGTACATTTACAAAGAGTTAAAGGAAAAAATGCAACCCAAAATTGTTGTGCAGTTTCTCCCGAGAACAGAAATGCCTCACATTTTGATGCAAACTGCTGTACGTGGTGGGGAGCAGAAGAGAAGGAGCGCCACTGGGCTTTTGGAGGGAAGATCTTGTTTTCAGGTGGGCATTTTGAGCCACAGGTGTTTCATAGAATTGGGCTGTAAGAATTAAAAATGACCTTCTTTTCAATAAAATGTTGCTTTAGTTCCAAGTTACACATTTTCAAGAGGGAATACCCACAATTTGTGCCTTTAAACCACAGTGTGGGGACATGTCGGACTAAGAAGGGAAGGAGAATCATTAATCTTTTGGAGGGCAGATTTTGTTGGAATTGTTTTCAGGTACCATGATGCATTTTCAGAGCTCCTGAGGTACCAGAAAAAAGAAAACCCCCAACATATGATGCTACTCTTGAAACTACATATCTCAATGAATAAATCAAGTGGTATAGTGAGTATTTTGATCCCATAAGTGTTTCACAGAATTTATGAACATTTGGCATTGGAAATTAAAAAAATACATTTTTAACATGTTGTTTTAGCCCCATATTTTTCATTTTCACAAAGTTGTAAACAGAAAAAGCACACCACCAAACTTTACACATTTTCTCATGAAGGCAATAGTACATACAGTATTGTATCATAAACTGCTGTATGGGTACACAGCGGTGCTTGGAAGAGAAAGTGCTCTATTTGAAGGGCAGATTTTGCTTGAATAGTTTCCAGGTACCATGTCTCATGTGCAGAATCCAGAACAATGGAGACCCAGAAAAAGCAACCCCATTTTGGAAACTATACCCCTTAAGGAATTTTTCACACAGTATTGTGAGCATTTTGACCACAAGTTTTTCATAGAACTGGGCTGTGAAAATAAAACAACATTTTTATTTCCAATAGAATGTTGCTTTGGCCCAAAATTGTTAATTTCAAAAGGGAATACAGGAGAAAGTGCAACAGTAATCTTTCTTGCAATTGGAAAATACCCCACATGTTCCTGTCAACTGCAGTTTAGGTTTCAGAAAGGAAGGAGCGCCTTTGGGCTTTTGGAGGGCAGATTTTGCTGGAATCATTTTCAGATGCCATGATGTATTTCCAGAGCCCCTGACATACCAGAACAGTGGAAACACCCAACAATTTTGGAAATTATACCTCTCAAGGAATTTATCAAAGCAAACTCGCTGGGTCTCCACTATGTGGTTAGAAAAAGCAAAAAATCATAGCAGAGTTACCTTGACTATTACTAGTGGTGGATCTGCTATGAATTGGCCCTTTGGCTGTTTGAATTTAGCTCCAATGCAGTTTTTTTAACTACTGCCACCAATATTATTTATCACAGTATCCCTGTACTGTGATACAGTATGCTAAATTTAAATGGCCAAAGGGCTGATTCATAGCAATTCTATCATAACTCCACTATGATTTATTTTTTATTTTTTTTAATCACAGTCACCTATGTTTTAATTATCCCTATACTGTGACATCATAGTGCCATAGCAATGGAATTGAGCATAGCAGTACCACAGCAGCTAATAGCAGCAGTGGCTCTGCTATGATTTTATGCACTTTTAAGCAGCCTGCCCATTAACTTGAATTGAGGCGCAGCGCCTGCTAAGGCATTTAATGCATTGCTGCAACACTGTGCCAGTAATATTTTAAAATTTATTATAATGAATATCCATATACATTCTAAACTGATCTTTATATCTAAATTGTTACAGTAAACTGTACTGCAACTGTGTGATACATATATCTAAGCCTCCAACAAAAGGTACAGGGTATTGGTAGACTAATTGGGAAACTGGGCAGCATTGAAGGGTTTAACAGACTAGACTGATCAGAGAGTACTACTTGGGCTGTCTGGTCAGATGGTGGGTTGTCTGACTAGATGGCAGTCTGATCACTTGTGATGATCAAAAGTTGCCCCAAACTAGGCACAAGAAGAAGTATTGGGGAACAGACAGTGGAATGGTAGGATACTGAGCTGTGAATGGGGTTAGACAAACCCCTCACAGGCTCCACAGTATGGGCTGACAGTAGATGGCTAAGGATCAAAAGCTGCCACAAACTGGAGACATTCAAAGGTACTGGGAACAAGCATTGGAAGGGGGGTATATATTGGGGAGTAGAGATGTTAATAATGTGTCTGGAGTGCAGTAACTAGGGCACATGTCCAATCTCCTCAATCTCAGTGTCAGAACATCGGGCATTGTAGCCAGGGTTACCTATGTCACTATGCCGTGATTGGTCAGTCACTCTTGACTGTCCAATCGCCGTGATTGCCAAAAAGGGAGCAATTTGATTGGCCCCCTGCCATGTTACTGTTAGATACAGCAGTTTCACAGGGTGACAGTTTACAGCAATGACATACCCATATGTCTCAGCACTGCAGTATAAAATCATATGGGTACATCATGGTGTCTTAACAGGTTAAATAGCTGTACTTAGTGCTTAGTCAGGAACTGCATGTGAATCGCAGAATTCTAAAAGAGAAAACCATGCATTTGACCGCAGTATATTACATCAGCATTGAAAGATCACATAGTCTAGTCTGTCTTTGGACTAAAGAAAGCAATAAAATGTTTAAAAAATTTTTAAAAATTTTTAAATGAAAACCAAAAATCCCCTTTTCCCATTTAAGACCGGCCCCATGTAGTGTAAATGCCATGATTTTGCTGTGGCAGAAAAGCTGGGGCAAAAACTGTGGCATTGTACAGTACCTGCAACATGGATGGAATTCTGGTTAATCCCATTCACACATTGCAGAAAAATATCTGCGGCGGACATGCTGTGATTTAAAAAGCCGTTGCGTTTTTGTAAATCACAGCATGTCAATTATACATATGGAAAAGCTGGCATTTTCCGTATAGGTATAATTGAAGCAAGGGGAAAACTCTGTGGACTTTCTGTGAAAGTGCTGTAGGAAAAATGCATTTCCAGCATAGTTTTTCCCCAACGCTTTTTGGCTATGGCTCACTAGGTGGGGCTTTAGCCTAAAAGTGCTTTATTATAAAAAAAAAACATGAGAAAAATACAAGTCTGATATTGTCACATTCGGAATGAGTCAAACTATTATATGAATACATTATATATCCTGCTTGGGGAACACTGTTAAAAAAATGGAAATTCTGGTATTTTGAAATGCCGGTATCTTTTCTCCAATAAACTGAATAAAAGCGATCAAAAAGTTATATGCACCCCAGAATGGTACCAATAAAAAGCATATCAACCCTCAACTATCTACCCTGATGGAAAAAAAAATATATGACTTTTAAAAGATGTAAATGCAAAAAAAAAAAAAAAAAAAAAAGTTTTTATTATGTTTTATTTATAAACCATTACCAAAACCTTAGAAGAACTATAAATTAGGTTTTTCCATAAATGTACTAATCTGTTGAATGGTGGTAAATGTCAAATTAAAAATGAAATGGTATGATTAATATTTTTTAGTTCCCTGAATTTCAATTTCAAACAGAGATCAGTATTGATAACAGCATCTAAAGGAGTAATTTGCCAGAATCTGAGTTATTTCTGACTCCAGTAGTAAGACCAGGGCGCTGACTATATAATACAGCCAACACTTTGGAGTGATGGTGCAGGCACAGATGGTGCTGGCTGAAATGTAGCACTGTACTAATATACCAATGAAAGTTCATTAACAGCTCAGCACAATGTAATATTATAGAGTGGAAAGGGGTTAAAGAATACCTAACCTTTTAACAAACTTTGCATAAATCAATAGTACAGTGTGTGTACGTGAGGAATAATACTATTTCTGGCCATTACATGCATTACGTGCTACATTTTTTGCAAGTTCCCCCTCTGCATGCTCAAGGTATAATGTTCGGTTTTCCTTGAGCTGGTGGGTGGAAACTAGTTGCTATGATGTTTCCCAAATACTACTCTTATACTAAAGTAAAAGAGAATCTGCTCCCTATTGCTCACAAACAAGCATCCCTAACACTCTCACTCAGCTCCGGCTCAATTCTCCCTTCCTACACTAATCTGATGCCTCTGTCAGCTTCAGAATTAAGCTGAGATATTAGAATTTAGTCAGTTGCAGTTAGTTTTTGTCAGTTTGGAAGGGAGGGAGGAAGCATAAAAAGAGACTGCACAAAGAAGTATTTTTCTCTGATAAGATACATAACAAAGTTTCTTATATTCACCTGTGCAAGTGAGTTAGTTGTCCTCGTTTTCCTAATTTGTGACGTTCCATTCAGTTTGGTCATAGTTATACCTGATGCCCTGAGCGATGACCAATGTGGCTGCCGCATCAACCAGCTTTTTTACATTCTTGAATATTAAAGCTGTAGATGTAGTAATTCCTCAGTGCAGAGCTAGGCAGATTTTCCTTGAATTCAAAGAATTGTGGAAACCATCATTGTATCAACAGTTTGTCTCTATTTTCATTTGTCATTATTGAGAGTTTGTCATTCCTGCCAATTGGCAGACACACTTGGAACAGCTATGTGTTCATCTCTCAACTGCAGGTTTTGGGAAATCCTATTTCAAGTATCATTAACTATTCCAGGATTTAGTTACACCCAGTCTAATTATTTTAATTAAGCAAAATCATGATTCACTTTTTAATGATGAATTACACATATAGACTTATACAATGAACATTTGATGTTGTTATATTAATATCTGCTCCTTATCTCTAACCCCTACAAAAATCTAAAAAATATGTACTGTATGATTTGAGTTTACTTAAATATTCCAGGAGATATAATGTTTGCAGTTTACAAAAAAAAAAAAGAAGAATTAAAAAAAAATATTTAGTATTTGTTTTATACAGGTCCAGCTCAATAAATTAGAATATCTTTGAAACGTTTATTTATTTCAGTAATTAAATTAAAAAAGTGACCTCCTATATATAGTGTTCTATTTCAAGTGTTTTATTTCTGTAAATGTTGATTATGGATTACAGCTAATGAAAACCCTAATCTAAGAATATTAGAATATTGTGAAAAACGTTTTTTTATTTCTATTCTGTATTTGATATAATTTAATTAAATTTAATATCAATAAGTGTTTTGCAGAACCAGCTCTTTCTTTTTTCTTCTATCCAATGATTTACTCATTGGATATCAGAGTATTTTTCTGTGTACTCAAAATCTCAGTCTGTTGGATTTGGTGGTATGACATCTGACACCTTATTAGAAAACTATTACTATTCAGGCCTAGTCTTTGATAGGAATCTCAATATCTGTATGTCTGCTTGTATCTAGCATGCTTTTCAGTGCAGCACTGCACTGCTTTAAGGTTGCTATGCTTACCAGTCAAACTCTAGGTAGGTCTACAATCAGTCAGAGCTTTGAGATGCAGAGTCATTCACAGTGCTGACTCATTGTCTAATCCTGAGCTGTGGTGGGGTATTTAAACCTAGCATTGGGGCTCCTCAGGTGACTGCGATTATATTGTAATTAGACTTGTTTTCAGAACGTACCTGTTTGTCTGCTGATTCCCTGATTACTGATCTTAGCTTCCTTTCCTGGTTATCCAATTTCTTGCTGATATGGCTTTATCAGTGAACTTTATCCTAGACTAGACCCCAACTTGGACCCTGTTATTCTTCTGCTGTTGTTTTCAATACTCCTGTGCTCTCCTGGCTTTGACCTGGCTTGTGTGTTATATTCTGTCTGCTGTAGGTTAGCTGGTCTGGTCTTTAGTCTGCAAATGTATCTATTTTCTTATACCAATTTTATGGGTGTAACCTGGGTGCCAATCTGCAGTGTCCAGCCTACCTTGCAGTGGACTCTGGTGAAAACCTTAGGTGTGCCTTAGACTCTGCTAATAATGGATTATAGGTAGCGTGTTTTGCTTACTGTCTTTGATCAGCCAATTGTCTGCAGCAGACTGGTGATTGCTTCAACAGCAATCAAGGAAATTGCTTCCAGACTTTATAATAAGTAAAAAAAAAAAAAAAAACATTTTGTGTCACTTTAAAGGGGTTGTCCATGACTTTGAGCAACTTTGGGGTGGCTTGGGGGTATCAAAAAAAGAAAAAAAAATCTGACCTGAGTTAGCGCCCCATTGTCTTCTGCCTTTGCTCTTTCCGTCTCATGTTGAGCACCAATGATGGACAACGGATTGCTGAGGACAGGTAAGTCAGGTGCTCTTGGACAACCCCTTTAAGGCCTATTGAAGATATAACAAGATTTCACCTATTCACTGGATAGATGATATCTGTGAGATTGGTGGGGGTCCAACAACTCTCTTCCCATCAACCACAAGACAGTGCCTGATGAAGCTGGATGAAGTGTAGGTCGAAAGTATGCACCATGCTGCTCCATTCCACTAATGCTCAATGCCAATAACTGAGTGCAGTAATTGATAGAGGACACCTAAGTGCCAAACAAATTTCTGTGTTTTTGCCCCACAGGATTCTTTCAACATTTTTAGTTTACTTGTTTAGGGTTCTATTTTTGTTTTTAAAGACGTAATTTTTTTAGACTTTTTTGAGGCTAAATGTACTTAAATATTTGACTTGCATGAATTTTTTAATGCTTTTGCCATTTGCCATTGTGTTTTTTAGCAAAAGCCAGTAGTGAATTCTGTAGGAAAAGAAAATATAAAATTTGCAAAAAAACAGCATAAAAAACTTAGAAAATGTAGATGTTTTGTGGCAAACTGCTGCAGGTTAAGTCACTCTTTAATATTTTTGTTGTTGTTGCCATTTTATTAAATTGTAATGTAGCCACATTCAAATGAGCAGCTCGACAAGCACAAAGGTCGAAATCTTCAAAGACCTATATTTGCAGAATTCTATAGGACTACAGCTGCTGAAGTTTTTGGATTTTGTAAAGACAACTATTATAAATATTATGTATTTAGCTCAGATACTAATATGAACACTTGCAGTATTTACATTAACTTTGTATAGGTACAGTTTCATAATCCCACAGGTAAGCAAAAAAGGTCTGTTAGTGCTATTAATAGGTTTATAAATGCACCAAAATACCTTTAGCAGTGTTTTGAGTGATTTCTGGGTTTCTCTGTGAGCTCCTGGCATCTTCTGCATTTGTTTACATGGGCATCTTCCTGTTTTGTGTTTTTCTACAACTACCATGATGCCTTGGGCTTCTCTCAGAGCTGATCACCTCCCTCTCTCACTCCTTCCCCTCCCTTTCTCACTCACACCCTCTCCCTGTTTCCCTAGCTAACGTGCCCACTACTAGCACTTTCTAACCATACTTACCTGTTTTCCGGCCCGGACCTTCTGGGCATGGGACGTCATTTCTTCTGGGTGACTGGCACCTCCTCTTCTGCTGGACGCCCACACCTGCACCATAGAGCCGGAGTGCCCAGAAGTAGTGACATCCCATACCCAGAAGGCCCAGACCGGAAGACAGATAAGTATGATGAGGATGGGGGTAGGTTTAGTATAGGTGATGCTCCATTTCCTCCTCCCGGAAAATGAACGTCATTGGTAAATCGGAAAATGTGCCTGGGGTGGTCACATGACCACCCAGTCGATCTAGATAATTATATATTTTTGGTACACTAAGTAATTTAGAAAGTAGGCAGGAGGGGGGTGTTAGCTTAGATTAGAAATATCTATTTATCCCGAGACAACCCCTTTAATAGATTTTAAACTTCTAATCCATTTTACAGTGTGCGTAAGAAAAGGCTATATGATAACCCACTATCTGGATATCAGACTACCATACAGTATTTATTAGTAATTCTCTGTGTTCTGACTTTGTATAATTATGCAATTAAATTCTCTCTTCATTTTACCATGGCTATATAA
Organism: Leptodactylus fallax; assembly: GCA_947044405.1. Taxonomy (NCBI): domain Eukaryota; kingdom Metazoa; phylum Chordata; class Amphibia; order Anura; family Leptodactylidae; genus Leptodactylus; species Leptodactylus fallax. The sequence continues at coordinate 3,283,517 of CAMRHE010000166.1, forward strand.
ATAAGGATCATTTCTTAACAATGTTTATATGCATGGAGTACATATGCAATGTTCATTTTCTGGCATATGTTTTCAATCTGTGTACAATTGCATTAAAATTAAATACATAATATATTGCTCTAAATTGCTACACTGAATAAATTTCCAAATTGACGTTCTTGAATTTTATAGTTTCTGTCATGAACATACTGGAAACAAGTTAATCCTATCAGTCCAATATGATAGATAGATAGATAGATAGATAGATAGATAGATAGATAGATAGATAGATAGATAGAGATATTTTTAATATGACAAGTTGACATGTTAACAAAAGTTATTACAAAAGATAAAGGGCACAGATATTATGTTGGATCATTGTGACAAACTATGTATATAGCTATTTCTATATCTATTTATGAATTTTCTTATAGTTGTGGGGGTTTTTTTCATTCATATTTTTTCATTCATCCTTTGCGTAATTTGTAAAATTGTGCTAAGTCTGCGGGTCCTGTGTACAGTAATTATAATTTGTATAGTAACTTCAGATCCCTTCAACAGGATACAGGTGATCACTTAAGCAGGATGTGGATTCAGTGCAGACAGCAAGCTTTTGTTGGTGGCTTGTAACCAAAGTCCCCACTCCTTTTTTCAGTCTGGATGCATAGTGGGCCAAAACTCAGCATATTAAACAAAGAAATCAAAGACATCAAAAACATGTATGTTGTTGTTCATGTGTTTTGACCATCCTTATATAAAACGATGGTCAGGGAATCCTAAGCAGTTAATGGTGGCAAAAATCTGGACATTTAGCATTAATAATCAGGGGAATGGAGTATAATTTAGTCTTCATGATTGGTATGCCTGAACTTTTAAAAATGTTTAGCATCTCTGGCAGGGCCGGCGTTAGGGGGGGCAACCTGGGCAATTGCCCAGGGCCCCGTCCCCAAAGGGGCCCCCGGGATCCGGAACCTGATGACTCCCGATCCCGGAGTCAGGCCCGGACAAATCAATAACAGAAAGGGACCGCAGGGTCTCTTTCCATGGTGAGTAAAAATAACAAACATTTTTACTCACCTGTCCTTGTGTCCGACGTCATCTTCTGGCGTTCCGGACATCACCGCTGAGGCCAGGCCTCAGCCTTAGCGATCACGTGGGGGCGTGCTGACAGCTTGCCACACGTAATCGCTGAGGCCCAATCACAGGCCTCAGCGGTGACGTCCACAATGCGTGACGTCAGCCGCAGAGAAGAAGAAGCCAGCGCCGGCGGGGATAGCGGAGCAGCGTGAGGAGGCCCAGGAGAGGTAAGACAAGGTGAGTATAACTGTTTGTTATTTTCTCTCACCTCCCCCGGGCCTTCGCTTATTATACTCTGGGGTCTGAAGAGCATATTACACTGTTTTGGGCCTCTGTGGAGTATTATACTGGGGAAACCTCTCTGGGCAGTATATTATACTGTGTGGAGGCCATTTCTGGAGCATGTTATACTGAGTGGGGTCACTGTGGAGCATTATTCTGGGGGGGCCATCAGTAGAGCATATTATATTGTGTGGCGCCTTTGTGGGGCATTATTCGGGGGGGACTAATGAGCATTATACTAGGGGGCCCTCTGGGGAGCATATTATACTGCGTGGGGCCTACTGTGGAACATTATACTGGAGGGACGCTCTGGTGAGCATAATATATTGCGTGGGGCCACTGTGGAGCAAAATACTGGAGGGGGCACTGTGGAGCATTATACTAGCGGGGGCCCTCTGGGGAGCATATTATACTATAGGCCACTGTGGAGCTTTATACTGGGGGAAGGGACAGTGTGGGGAGCCTGTTATACTGTGTGGGGCCACTGTGGAGTGTATTATATTGTGTGGGGCTTTTCGGGAGCATATGATACTCTATGGGGCCATTGTAGAGCATTATACTGGGGGGGACTGTGGGGAACATATTATACTGTGGGGGACCACTGTGGAGCATCATACTGGGGGAACCCCTCTGGGGAGTATATTATACTGTGTGGAGGTCATTATGGAGCATGTTATACTGTGTTAGGCCACTGGAGCATTATACTGGGGAGGCATTGTGGGGTGCATATTATACTGTATGGAGCATATTATATTGTGTGGGGCTGCTGGGGAGCATATTGCACTGTCTGGGGCCACTAAGGAGTAGTATACTGTGTGGGCCACTGTGGAGTATTATACAGTGTGGAGCCTTACATACCATGTGGGGCCACTATGGGGGGCTCAGGGGAGCATTTTATACTGTGTGGGGTCACTGTGGAGCATTATATACCATGTGGGGAAAGTGGAGGGCTCAGGAGAGCATTTTATACAGTGGAGCATTATATACCATGTGGAGCATTATACTGTGGGGGGGGCTCACAATTCCTGCTGGCAGTCCTGTGTGCTATGTCTGCATCACAGCTCCCTCACTATAATCTTGCACATACGTGTAGTGCCCCATGGCCATGTCATTCCCCATACAGTACTGTGCATGAACTGGCCATGGAGTTATTGGGGCCTGCACAGTACTATAGGGGCTGACTATACTGGGAACATACTCAGTAACACCAGATAGTCAGCACATATGTAAGACTTCAGTAAAGGAGCCGTGGTGTAGGCTATTAGCAGGAAGCTGTTGGGTGGGGCCCCAGAACAAGATCCTCTGGTGGGCCTAAGGCCCTTCAGTCCGACACTGTATAACGGAGAACTATTATATATAAGGGTGGGTTACTATATATAATTGGGAAACTTAAGTATGAGGGGGCTATTATAAGGGGGAACTATTATTTATAAGATGGGCTATTATTTATAAGGGGGGAACTATTATGTATAAGTCATCCATTATAAGGGTGGAGCTATTATTTATAAGAGAGGAACTTTTTATAAGGGGGGTATAATTGTTAAGTGGGCTTATTTATAAAGGGGGCTATTAGTGATAATGGGGACTATTATTTATAAGGGTAACTATTATTTATGAGGGGGCTATTATTTATAAGGGAGCAGTATTATTTTTACGGGGTGTCTGTTACTAATAAAAGGGAATATTACTGATACAGGGCACTATTTATCATTTATAAGGGAGCTATTACTGATAAAGGTGTGATATTATTTATAAGGAGGCGCTATAATAACTGATGACTGGGTGCAAAAATCTATTAGGTGGTACAAAGGTGTTCATTTGAATTGTGTGTGGTAAAATGGGGCTTATTACTTTTTTGTTGGCAGAAAGGAGGCGTTATTATAGGGGTTGCCACTGGAAGACGATGGTGTTGTTTGCATATCAGCATTTGGGGCCCCGCTTTTAATTTTTTGTCTAAAACCGGCCCTGATCTCTGACCAGGCATATCCTAACTATATATAGTACACACTGAGAGTTATGGCATATTGCCAAAATTTCGTGATTGACATTAGCCTGCCCAGTCACAGGTGAGGGGTTCCAGGAAGTGGGCTGGGATGAGGGGTCCTTCAAAATTGATGAGGTACATGAACTCAGAGTCAGATACAGGCGCATCTCAATAAATTAGAATATTTTCGAAACGTTCATTCATTTCAGTGATTCAGTAATTCAATTCATAATCAGCAGTCTTCCATGATTGTGTGTCCTACTGAACCAGACTGAGGGACCATTTAAAGGCTTAGGAAACCTTGGCAGGTGACACACTGAATTTACAATACTGAACTTTTTTACTTTTTTAATATTCAAATTTTCTTAGATTTTGGTTTCCATTACCTGTAATCCATAATCAACATTTACAGAAATAAAACACTTGAAATAGAATACTCTGTGTGTAAAGAATCTAGAAAATATAGGAGGTCACCTTTTTAATTCAGTTACTGAAAGAAATAAATGTTTCAAAGATATTCTAATTTATTGAGATGCACCTGTATTTTGGAGATGCAGCCACCCTGTAGATCTGTCCAATAATTGCTGCTGAAGCTCCCAGTCATCAGTGGAAAAGGCCTGCTTTATTTTATTCCCATTTTATTTTTATATTGTTTGCATGTATATGTCCTTTTGTTACATATTTTTTTGTTAAAGGAGTATTCCCACGAACATAAGTATTTTTAATTTATAGATAGTTAAAAGTTAAACATTTTTACAAATATAAGTAATTAAACATTTTGCAGCGTCTTAAAGATTTTCTCTAAATATCTTGTAGACACAAGTTGTTGTCTTGATTGGTTGCCAGTGGATACGACCATGAATGCAGGACTTTTCTAAGGTCAGAAAATCAGCCATGGTTTCCTTATTGTGGCCGTGATAACTTCTGACACATGTAGTGTCCCTACCCTATAACCCAGCTACAATAATAAAATCATTGCTGGGTTCCTGACTAGTCCCAGACCATTGAAAATTTCGGCATTTGTGGTCATATCCATTGTCAACCGATCATGACAACAGACTGTCACCACTAAGATAGAGAAAATCTTTAAAGCTCTGCAGAATTTTTAACTACTTATATTTGCAAAAATGTTTAACTTTTAATTATCTACAACTATAGATATGATTATGTTCATGGGAATACCCCTTTAAGTACTGTACTTTATTGTATATATTAAATCTAAAATTTAATATGGTTGTCCTTGACGCTAAATGCCTCTATAATGCTGAGAAGAGAAGAATACATTTCATTTAGGCTTGTTACCTTTTTGTTTGCTATTATGTGCCTGAGGGCACAGGTGTGTGTCGTCTTTGTATATCGGTATCTTGCCTACTATGAGTGGCAGGTGGTGAAAGCTATTTGTGTGGTTGTGTGAAAATATGAGGTTGCTTCACTCCTGTGTAGCCTAGTGAGATAGATGAGTGTGTAAGGGAGTGTGGAAGCAGTGTCCCCTATATGGTTACATCCCGGAGTAGAGTTTATAAATCCCTGACAAAATTGGTTGGCATTGATTAGTATATGTTTTGTATCAGAGAAATTTGTGACAAACGTGATTTATGTTTCATTTATACAACAAACAACATAAAATACATTAAATACAGTATATGGAGGTGTAGTAGTGGCCACTATATTTCTATGGGCACAGTTTACTGGCTTTACACATTTCAGAAGTTGTGTGGAGCTATGAACAATCATGTTTGCATGAGCCCTAAGGATATTCACACTTAGAGTATTTGTTTAGGATCAAATTACAGTACATTCTTAGTGAATAAGGCCCAAAGCTTTATAAGCTAAAAAAATTTGCAGGTTGCTTTTAGAGATGAGCGAATTTCTCAAAAGTTCAATTCAGCAGTTCGATTCGAAGTTCCCAAAAAATTTGCTTCGATTCAAATTACTTCACGGTGAATAAACAGCTATTTCCGGTCTTCAGAGAGCCGGGGTGGGCGGCAAATTTGCGGAAGCTCTCTCTCCAGCACGGACAAGTTTTATTCATGTTGAAGGATCTGCTAACAAGCAAAGACACGCCTACCCAATCACATCACTAGAGAACATCTTGTGACCGTCTGATATCACAAAGGTCCTTAATAAATAATCGTTACCGCGAAACATCAGGAAATACGGAATCGTGGTGAATCGAAGATTTCCTGAAATTCGGATCGAATTCCACTTCTGCAGAATCAATTTGCTCATCTCTAGTTGCTTTATCTGAAGTGCTTTCTTAATTCAACATGGTTTTCACCTTTGGAATTGTGAAGCATTAAATTTGTGGCAAAATCCACACATGAATCTACATGTAGCTGAGGTAACTTGACATACTAATAAGTCAAGGTGTTCACACTGACAGTGCCATCAAGCCTGATCATAGTATTGTACAAGGATGGCGAAGACTGCCAGTCTAGACATGATAAGGTCTTCTTCTCTCTCTGGAACTTGGAACAGCAGGCGTGATGACATCACTACATGGCACTTGCCTGAATCCAAGCTATGGACAGCAGCAGAATAGAATGAATGGAGAATCAGAGAGTTATGGCTTCCTGCTTCTCCAATGTGTTCTACATCACTCTGCATATTGAGGGCATTCAACTCATGGTGCAGGGCAGTGGGACAGCATCCGAAATCCAGGACTGTTCCTGTGGATCCAGGAGGGTAGGGAGATATGAGTTTACAATCAAGTGCCCTTACAGACTGCTATTCTTTTAAATTATAGTATTATTGCATTCTATAGGCCATTAATTTTTTGTACATTTTTGTAACATTGATTTCTCAAATACACCTTCCCCAAGAAAATGCTATAGCCTAAAACACCATAAATGAAAATTAATGTAATTTTAAGCCTTGACTAACAGAAAACAACTTGCCACAGCACATTTTCTTCTAAGTAAGAATGCTAAATGCAGTGTGTTAATCCAGCCTTTTTAAGGTACTAAAAGAGGGAATCAGAAAGTGTATGGAAGGGTTAATTAGGTTAGTTTTTATGGTTCTTCCATTTCAATTAATTAAGGTGTGAGCTACACAGTTTTGCTAGGGAATGCCTGGAAATACTTGCACCGCTGGGAACGAAGCAACATTCCTAACACGTTTTATGAGACATGCACAATACACAGACACTTTTGATTCTGGAAAGGTTTAGTGGTTATGGGGTGACAGACAATCATAATTATAATATTCTGAATTTGCAATCTAGATGTTGTAAAACAATTTATAAGAGTCAATAAGGAGTGGTGAATAATATGTCTCACATAATGGTTCAAGTTTACGCTAATAATTTGATTATTGTGAACTTTAGATTTAAAGGGACACTAAACCCTGAAAATCAAGAATAAAAAAAGATATGCATGATATAGTTTATCTCTAGTTTATAGTTATAGTTCATCTCTATGTCTACAAGATTATCTGCTAAATTGCAGCTCTGAGCAGTTAAGCAGAAATCTTGCAGACATTGGGCAAAACAATGCTTCCTACCATTGTGCAGTGCCATTACAGGCTGCAGACTGGCTACAAGAATAAGCATGACATCAAAGGAAGTTCAGGCGGGGTGGGGCTTAACTCCCATTCAGTCTACAGTAGAGATGGCTGAACCTATTCATCATGAACTGGTTTCGACCAGAATATTATTTTCAATTTTTAATGAAAACGAACAAATGCTGATTTGTCTCAGATTACCTTACAGTCCCTGACAGAAGTTCTGTCGCTTATCCATGTTGTGGAATCAAAAGCTTATAATCTGACTTTAAATTCATCCATTGCTTTTAGAAATGACTCATATGAAAGCTGAAACCCTCTGTAAGGGTCTTGCCAAACGTAGCAACCCTGACACTACTGCAGCAGTCTGGGAGGAAGGACAGAGACAAGTGAGCCCTAATCTCACCCCAGCCACTGTCCCTTCCTACTTGTCTCACTGTCCTAATGACAGGAACAACTTGGAGCTGGTCCCTACTCTGAACAAGTGACAACACAGAACGCAGACAAGACGCACAACAACAAAGGGAGGTCAGCCAGCCAAGGGGTCAGCAACAAACGAGCAATGAAGTACAAAATCTAAATCCAAGAGAATAGTCAAAGTCAAAGCCAGTGGTCAGAAAATCAGGTAACAAGGTAGCAAGGGAAATAATAAATAGAGCAGGCAAAACACAAGTGCAATAACCAGCCCCTTGCAGAGAAGTGACAACCTGTATATAGAAAGTCTGGGACCAGCCCCACACCAAATTGAAGACGCCTCCTTCGCCACAGCGTGCGAGCGGAGGGCGGCGCTGAGACCCGAAACGGCAGAGACGTTACACCCTCCCAAATGATTTTTTGGTTAAGAAAATAAATTGGCTTCACTGCTGAAATTTTCATCATTTAATGAACACAGAAAGGTCAGACTTTGGCAAGACAATAGTTTTGTCGCCTTGTCATATAATACACCCAATCCTAGTTTAAAGCCTCACCTGTGCTCACTAATTGATCGGTTAATTAGTGGGTGTGTATAAAAAGAACTCCAGCACCCCAGACCTTCACTTGAACTGCAACTTCACCTCTGACAACATGCCAAAAATCAACCCTGCGACCAAAGCCTTGATTATCAAGAGGCTGAAGACCAGATCCACTGCAGAGGTGGCTGGCACCTTTTATGTGTCTCTGCGTCAAGTACAAAGAATTAAAAAAAGATTTGAAAAGACTGGAGATGTTTTTGACAAGCCCAGGTCTGGCAGACCCTGCAAGACAACTGCTCAGGAGGAACGTTTGTTGGTTAGAAAATCAAAAGCCAGCCCCTCTTCCACTGCAGCAGAGCTCCAACAGGCCTGGTCACCTCAGGTTCCTGTGTCAACTAGAACAGTTTGTAGGATTCTGTCTCGAAATGGCCTCCATGGTCGAATCAGTGCCCAGAAGCCAGCACTAAACAAAAGGCAATTAAAAAAACGTGTGGCATTTGCCAAGGCCCACAGCCTGCTAAACGGATGGACACTGGAAAAGTGGCAGAAGGTGGATTTCTCAGATGAATCTTCAGTTGAATTACACCACAGCCGCCGCAAATACTGCAGGAGACCTACTGGAGCCCGTATGGATCCAAGAAACACCCAGAAAACAGTTAAGTTTGGTGGTGGAAAGATCATGGTCTGGGGTTACATTTAGTATGGCGGTGTGTGAAACATTTGCAAGGTGGAAGGCAATATCAATAGTCTAAAATATCAAGAAGTATTAGCTTCCTCTTACATTCCCAATCATAAAAGGGGTCAAATTTTGCAGCAGGATGGTGCTCCATCTCATACATCCATCTCTACATTAAAGTTCCTCAAGGCAAAGAAGATCAAGGTGCTCAAGGACTGGCCAGCCCAGTCACCAGACATGAACATCATTGAGCATGTTTGGGGTAGGATGAAAGAGGAGGCTTGGCAGACAAATCCAAAGAATCTTGATGAACTCTGGGAGGCATGTAAGACTGCATTCTGTGCTATTCCTGATGACTTCATCAATAAATTGTATGAATCATTGTTGAAACGCATGGATGCAGTCCTTCAAGCTCATGGAAGTCACACAAAATATTAAATATGGCTCTAATAGCACCACAACTTCATTCACCAATGTTATGAAACATATCTTTGTTTTTGAACAGAATTATTGGTTTGATTTTCACATTACTTTATGTGTGCGACAAAACTTTTGTCTTGCCAAAATCTGACCTTTCTGTGTTCATTAAATGATGAATATTTCAGCAGTGAAGCCAATTTATTTTCTTAACCAAAAAATCATTTGGGATGGTTTCAGCTTTCATATGAGTCATTTCTAAAACCAATGGATGAATTTAAAGTCAGGTTATAAGCTTTTGATTCCACAACATGGATAAGCGACAGAACTTCTGTCAGGGACTGTATATGGCTGTCGTCACATGTATTTTGCAATACAGAAGAGACACGTGTCTTGTGAGTCACAGTGATGTTCTGATGCCACCTGAGATGAACTGACAGCCTCTCAGCCAATAGTCAGTAGCAGATGGATTAACCTCTCAAGATGTGTTTCAGGTTAGGGTGGCTCGGATTCCACATTCATTTCAGGTTGAAAAAGTTCAGTATGAACCACAATTTAAATTGACTTAAACATAGTGGATAACACTGTCAGTGCTCCTATGAAACTATTTATCCAATTTCTAGCTCTCTGACGCAAACACAGCCAAAACTATATCAGAGTGAAAGTGATGTGTCTATGGAAAAATGGATGGTATGCGGTGGATACAAACTCCAAGTTTTTACCATACACTGCGCTGACACTCACTTTTATGTATTTTAACATTTAAAATGCTCCATAAATTACCCTTAATTTTCGAGAATGGTGCTTGCCCTTGATTTTTGAACTTAGCGGTTATATTGCAAAAAGTTATGGTTTTGTAGAAAAATTTGTCTATTTTGATGACTTGTAATTGCTACACGCTTTTTATTTAATTTTCTATGACCATGAGAACAGCTCTTGGGAGGCAGAAAAGAACCTGGATTATCCTGCCAGTTATGACTGTAAGGGAGCACATGCCACATCAACATTAAGTTGGTGAAGTGACAATTTACAGAATTTCAAGAAAAATTTGGGGCATAATTTCAGCCTGCCAATTGCCTAGCCTGCCAGCTAGATTATCTTCCAGAAGTGATGATGAGGTGGAAGTTGTTGTTGTTCTTCCACTCACAGACAGTTATCAACTTCATTGTCTGTGGTTTGCTGCATGCAGTAATCATTCATTGTATACTGCTGCTCAAACTGTCGCTCCAGCATGTGCCATAGTGCCACTCAATGTGCACGTTACCTTACAATGACATGAGGGAGGGGAGTGTAAGCAATGGCTTTCTCTGGTGAAGTTGGGGGCAGGAGGTGGTCTGGTCCAGTGTGGAGGAACTGGAGGTGGCCACATCATAATGGTGTTCGCATAGTGACAATGTACATAATTTTAAGAAAAAAATGAGGTACACTGTCAGTGTGCCTGGCCTGCCAGCTGAAAAAGCTAGATTATATTCTGAAATATAAGGGTTTTAATGACCATGAGAACTATATTTGGGAGCCAGAAAAGAATCTGGATTATCCTGCCAGTTATCGCTGAATGTGACCAAATGCCACATTAATATTGTGTTGGTGGAGTGGCAATTTACAGAACTTTAAGGAGAATTTGTGGCACACCATCAGTGTGCCTGCCATTTAAAAAATTAATAAAGAATTGAGTGTTAAAAAAAGCCACCAAAAATTTGGTGTGTCTACTGTCTAGTTTGTTAGCTGAAAAAGCTGGACTATCTTCCAAAAGTAATCATGAGGTAGAAGTTCTTCTTCTCTTTCATCTTACAGTTATCCAGTTCCACTACCTTTTGTCTGGTGTTTGTTGCATGCAGTAATCATTTAATGCATACTGCTGCTCAAACTTGACTAGGTGGGTGCTAAAGTTGCAGACTAGCTGGATGATTGGGCGCAGAATGCTGTTTACTGGACACACATTCCTTTATGGATGATGATTGACGTAGACGTGGAGGACAAGAAGAAGCAGATGAAGATAATGATAATGATGATGACCATGTGCTAGGCGTGGATATGGCCTGACTACAAAGAAGATCATGGGGAGAAGGAATAGAATGGTCTTGCTCACTTGGTGCCACTGCCAATTCAATTTTGACAAATGAGCTGATGCAATTTTTTGTTTGTACAAAGAGACCTAGTTCCTACATGTGTGCCTGCATGCTCGTGGCTAATTATCTGCTTCCAGATCTTGTACCTTGCCAATGATTTGTCTTTTGGTAAAGTTAAAAAAAAATTGCATATGGGAGATGACCGTAGCAACTGCCGCCAAGACAAACAGCGGTGGAAACATATTTGCCAGTGCCACCACCACAGGAGCATGCCTTATACCTACCCCAGGTATGTCTTTTGGATGTTGAAGCTGGCCATTAGGTGAAATTCTTACTATTGTAGCTGTCACCACCCTCTTCCTCTAATGTCACCCTGTCACCTGTCATCGGATTCAGTAATGTCATCATCTTCCTTCCATCTTCCTCACTTATCTTGGCAATGTGATTCCTCTATACCCTCACATTTCCTAACAGATTTCACCCTAGTGCCCCTACTAGTACTTCTACCAGTAGCACACCTTCTTCCACTACTACCTCTACCAACACTTATGTTTTTCCACCTCTACCTCCTCTAAATCCAAAAAAAAACCACTGGCAATTCTCACCCAACTCATCAAGAAGAGGAAGAAGAAGAGAGATTTTTGGATATGAGGAATATCTCTATCAGATGCTACATGACTACATGGAATGGGAATTGCGTCAATGAAGAAGACATGGTCCATAGTACAGAAAACAGGGTGGTAAATTACAACAGAGGACTAACACACAAAACCCTGACTCAACATTTGTAGTTCACTGCTTTCAAAAATGTTTTTATTCTCAGAAAGTAGGACAGCACTGTGGCTACTGGTGGGGCTGTCAAGACCAGAAGTAATGTTGCTGTTGCCATCTACTTTCTCTTATTAGTACTTGCAAAAGTGTTTCCTCCTCCTCCTTTTGCCTGTCCCCTGCTCTGTTTTTTTTCCATTTATTTCACTGCACACTGCTTAATTATAATAGTGATTGGCAATGAATTCTGACAGTTTGCATGTTTTTTTTTTTTAACATAAAAATTATTTTAAAAAATAGCAAAGCACTAAAAGGGTAAATGGCGGCAGTTTGTATGTAATGTTGGAGGATAGGCTCAGTGGCAGCAGCAGCGGACCCAGACAGTCAGAGACAGACACAAAAAAGTCATTTTTAAGTCCTACATGTCCAACTTTTTTTCCAGCGAAAAAAAACGGCTCCGTGGCGCAGAGGGTGTAAGCGCACACCCTCGCATTGCTTTAAAAACCCAAACCTTTCCCTATCCAATCCCTATACATTTTTCAGAGATTTTCAGTCGGATTCGCGGTGGACGGACTCCGGCGCAAGTGTGAACCCACCCTAAGTTGTCGCATTTACTGAAATCAAAAGCTATTTCAATCAAAAACATCTTAACAGGCCAAGTTACATTTTAACATAGGACCACTTCTGTGATATCCCCTTCACAATTCTTGCATCCATTGAACTTGTGAGTTTTTGGATAGTTTTTGCTTGAAATTCTTAGCAGCATGACAGAATAGCCTCCCAGAGCTGCTGTTTTGATGTGAGCTGCCACTTACTCATAGGTCTTTTGCTTGAGGATACTCCAAAAGTTCTTAATAGGGTTGAAGTCATGGGAAAATGCTGGCCTTGCTATGACTTTCTCTCCTTTTATACCCATAGAAGCCAATGCTCCCAGGAAGGGAAGGAGGAGCTGAGTTCTCGAATGGAGATTGTATTTCAGAGCTGTTATCTCCTGTTCTTCCAGTAATCAGGTCAGTTAATTGAATTTTTCTGATAAAGGCTCAGACAGGGAGTTTGTGCATTGTATGTGTAACGTCTCTGCCTGTTCGGGTCTCTGCGCCACCCTCTGCTCGCACGCTGTGGCGAAGGAGGCATGTTCAGTTTGGTTCCTTGTGTAGGTTTCTTGTTGCTCAGTCTGAACATGGTCCTAGACAATGTAATGGATTTACAGCCACACCCGTGTTCTGAGCATTTCTCTCTGGACAGCATATAGTTAATCTCAGCCTTTTCTGTGTGATTGACAGCCTGTCTACCAATCCAGTCTGGGGCTTGCCCAGACTTTCTATAAACAGGTTGTCAGCCCTCACATGGTCATCGGTTATTGCACTGTCTTTGCCTGCTCTCCTTGTTATATCCCTTGCTACTTTGTTACCTGATTCTCTGACCGTTGGCTTGCCTTCTGACTATTCTCTTGGATTTTGATTTTGTATTGCATTGCTCGTTTGTTACCGACCCCTTGGCTTGCTCACTCTGCTTCTGTTTTGTTTTGTCTTGTCCTGTTCTGTGGTCACTTACTCAGTATAGGGCTCGTCTTCAGGTTGTCCTTTTACTGTTTAGGGTAACTGAGGCAATAGGAAGGGACAGTGGCTGGGGTGAGATTAGGGCTCACTTGTCTCTGTCCTTCCTCCCAGACCTCTGCAGTAGTGTAGGGTATTGCTACATCTGGCAAGACCCTAACAGTATGTTATCTCTTATGTAAACACATACCTAACAGTGAATTTATTGCAAGCTGATTCTCCATCCTGGCGCATGTTAGTTTTTTTTCTTTCCAAACCTGTGTAATGTAATATATATTTAATGTGGATAATATTTGATCTGCATTTATTTTAGATATCTAGTAATGATAATACATAATCTCTCATGGCAAATGCAATGTCTGTATCTACTGAGGTACTTCTTAGTGTCCTGCTCATAAAACAGTCAAGACCCAGCTTGCTGAAGAATATAGGAAGTGAGAAGAAGAGACAATAGGCAAAGCTGCTGAGAAAGGGAGAGGGCAAAACCCCTTTAGTCTCAGGCCCCATATAGCGAAATGCAGCGGAAATGCATCTTAGTTTTTTCTGCAGCATTTTTCATTGCATTTTCACAGAGTTTTCCTCTGCGGACTTTCTGCCCCTTTTATACTTATATGGGAAAACACCAGCATTTCCACAGGTATAATTGACATGCAGCGATTTTCAAAAACGCAGGCGTTTTTGAAAATGCAGCTTTTCCTTTGTAGATTTTTTGTACAATGTGTGGATAGGATTAGCCAAAATCCCATTCACTTTGCAGGTACTGTAAATGCTGCATTTTTTGCAACATGGGACTTCTCCGCTTTCTCAGAACCCTGAAAGGGAAATTCTGTTAAGCTACAGTATGATTTATAGTGCAAGCAGGTAGATTTAGGTATTGAGTTTTCCCTATTATAGCTCCATATGCAATGTTACCCAGCTTTCCCAAAAGCCTGAAAGGCAAATCAGGCAAGCTCTGGATCAAGGAGATACATTTTATATTATATTATTTCATTTATTATTCAGCAATCCCTAGTACAGTATTACCTAGCATGCTACCCAGTTTTTCTAGGACCCTGAAAAGCAAATCTGGCATAGTGTGTCATACTATTCAGTACATACTGTATAGATATAGTATCAGAACAATAGTGAAGTCAGGTATTTATAATACCTATCCATTGATTGTTACTCAGCTTTCCAAAGCCCCTGAAAGGTAAACAAGAACAGTATTGTACAGACATAGAAAAGATGGGAAAGAGGGGAAATGTGTGCATAGCTGCACAAATTTGCCATTCAGTAGTTTGTGAAAGTTGAGTGACTCTCCCTGGGTAGCTGTATCAGGTTGTATTGTGAATTAGTGAGATACAGCCAGCTGGTGTCACTGTGTGCATGCCACTGCTGGTTCTAACGGTACTACTGTTCGTATCTGTTTCATACTGTCATTTACTTAGGGGATTCCTTTCTAAATGGCCACACTCACTGTATAGACAAAAAGTGTGCAGCCTAAACCCTACCATCTCCTCCTTAACTTCCTGGCTCACGTGCACTAGTGTTAGAGGGGGAAGAGGAAAAAACAGGGCTGCTGACATAGAGAAGAACGTTTTGTAATTATGACAATAAGACAATAGTACAGCAAGAAAGATCAGGAGATGATGTGAGGCGTCATATGGGGAATTACTTACTCTTTATTTGTTTGGATTCTGGGTTTAGAGGTCCTTTAATACAGTGGCATCTACTTTGTAGATTTTGTACAAATCTAAGAGAATGAGCCTGATCCATCATTGGTTATGGTGCCTAATGACTACATTTATCACTTTTAGATAAAAAAAAATATATATATAAAAATTCAAATCACCCTCCTTTCCCTAGATCTGAAATAAGGATAAACAAAAATAAACATAAACAAATTATGCATCTCCACCTCCGAAAATGTCTGGTCTAAAAACATATAAAAAGATTTTTCCCAATTGCCATTTTTTCAGCATTTCACCTCCCATAAAAAATGAAATATAATGCGATCAAAGTGCCAGACATTCCCCAAAATGGTATATCTAAAAAGTACATCTGGCTTTTTAAAAAAAAAATGCCTTATGTATCCCCATTCACATAAATAACAGAAATATTTTTTTTGCACAGTGAGCGCTGTAAAAACCCCGTAAGCCCGTAAGAAAGTTGCACAAATGTAGTTTTCCTCTAATTCCACTCCATTCTGAATTTTTTTTCCAACTTCCCAGTACATTGTACGGAATATTAAATGGCACCATTATGAAGTACAATTCATCCTACAAAAGTTAAGTGCTCATATGGCACTGTGTTTGAAAAAATAAAAAAAGTTATGGCTTTTTTTTTTTTTAATTCTCATTTTTATTGAATTTTTCAGATAATTTTTATACAACTATAAACAAAAAAGATACAAAGCAGTGTGAAATACAATTAACGTATCAAGGAGTAGTATTAACTCAGGGTATGCTCCAGAATCAATAAGTCAAAACAACAAATCTACAACACTTGCTAAGTTCTCTGCTGTTTGTTAACACTCAGCAAATGAAGTTTACAAATTGACATGAGAAAAAGTTATTGCGGCAATCATATGAACAAGCAATGCACAACTTTATAACCCACACGGGCGAGAGAAAGAGAGGGGGGGGGGAGAGGGAAGGAAGTACCACCGTGGGCAGGGGGAGGGGGGGGTATAAAGTGTGTGTGTTTGTATATATATATATATATATATATATATATATATATATTTATATATTAGGATCATAGGTGAGTGAGAAGTATGTTTGCTAATCTAATCTAAGGCCTCTGTCGATCAACGCAGTGACTAGGCATAGATACTCTATCAGTGAAGGTCAAGCTTGTGTGGCAGTGGAGGAAGTAGTAGATGGAGAAGGTGTTCTCTCGTACCAGGAAGACCACATTTTTTGGAAAATGTCATGTTTTCTGTTTGACCAACTGATCATCTCCTCAAACCTCATTATTTGGTTAACTTTATCTATCCAGATCTGGACTGGGAGAGTTATAGATTGAAGCCAGAACAGGGGTATAACTGCCTTGGCTGCCGCCACCAAATGTGTGACAAGATCAAACTTAGAGTGACACACATCCTGACTGGGACAGGAAAGGAGAACGAACTCCGGAGACAGAATGCTCTGGTTACCTTGTAAGATTTGTAAGTGGGTTTGTACCTGGGTCCAGAAAGGCTTGATCATCTCACACGACCACTAAATATGAGACATAGTTCCAGTCTCTTTGTGGCACCTCCAGCACAGATTTGATGTTGCTAAGCCATGAGTGTGTAGCCATTCAGGTGTCTTATACCATCAGGATAGAATCTTATAATGTGATTCTTGCATCCTGATGGGTGTAGAGAAACCATGGGAAGTTTTAAGGATGGACTTTACTTCCTCGGTTGTCAGCGAAATATCGAGTTCCTTTTCCCACGACTTTATGTATAGCGGGATAAAGTCGGCGTCAGTGGGGGATAAGAACTTTTTAAGTTATGGCTTTTAGAAGAGTGAAGAAATCAGGTGATACCTTTTAGAGGCTAACTGAGTATATTTAACTTATAAATATACTCAGTTAGCCTCTAAAAGGTATCGCCTGATTTCTTCACTCTTCCACTACTTTCAATGGCTAACACGGTACAACATTATACTACTATGGCTTTTAGAAGGCACGGAGTCAAAAAGCGAAAAGTGAAAAAAAAAATTACAGTGGCAGGAAGGGGTTAACCATACAGGAACTGTTGAACCCTGTAATTAATGATGCATAGTCAACCTGGAAAGAGTGTCACCAGAGCTTAGTTCACACTGTTCCTAGGCAACTGCCCCAGTGTGATATATACTGATAGAATCTGCAAGTAAAAGAACATGACACAAGGAATATCATAATGGAGCACATGCAAAAGTTTACTTTTTGGTGAACTGTCTCTTTAACCAAACACTAATACTTACTTAATAGTAAAACTGTGCTTTTACAAAAGACACCATTACTACATGATTTTAGCAAAACAATCTGGAAGTGACTTATTGGTATACAATGTACATGTCTCTACATTTTTGACCCCACACAAATAACATTCTGACTACAGCAGCTACTTGTAGAGCTGATCCTACAATTACATCTGATAAGAGATTGTGTATATTCCTAATTGGGTTTTATATTGGTATTACATGATTCCATTCATGAGATGTAAACAGCAAACATTTATTGAGCTATGAAAGTTATAATCCATAATATGTATTACAGGATGGCCATGCATCAATCATTCTTCAGGATGACAACCGATGATGTTTCTGGACCTGTAGTTGATGATGTATTTATCCGTAAGAAGCTGCAGGGACACATAAAAGGAGATCAGTTGAGAGCTCTTTGTAAATAAAGGTAGGCAATGTCCTCTCACATGTGAATTAGTATGACATCGGCTGATAATCACGGGAGCCTTGTAGTACAGCTGGAGAGGGAAGAAACTGAAGTTATTAGTTATTTATAGCTACTGATCATCTGACTCACATTTGCTAAGATGTGACCAAACCTCAGTGTAATATATTTAAGATTGAAAGTTTATACGTTCCCAGGTAGATTTTTACCACAAACAAAAAACACTTATTTTATGAGTTTCTGACCAGGTGGTCCTTAGTCATGGAATGTTATTAATTGTCGGAGCAGGAGTTCTCCAATTGCAAATTCTAAATCAAATATTAAAACACGTCTTACAGATCCTAGAGACTTGGATCACAGAGTTGACAGGCCTCCCCCTCCTGGATCCCCTTTTTTGCAATATTGCTCTTTTATCCACTGTTGGGAAAAGCAAATAGTTTTTTTGTATTAAACTAGTAACTTAATCGCGGACATTATTCTATACTGTTGTGACACCAAATGTTTGCTTTTGACCTTTAACCTCCAGTATGCATATTTTACTGCAATATTTTTGTTAAATGCAGAAAAATAGATGTATCAAATGATCTGAATTTTTATTCCATATACCAGACCCAGGTAACCAAGATGTGTACTTTAAATAATCAAGTCACATCCATAATCAGTTAAAAAGTGTTCTAAATATCTTATAAATCTTTACATACAAAACATATCCTCAGTGTTGGACTGGGGTGCACAGGGAACACCAGTAGAATTCATTCTGCGGGTCCTCTATACAGCTAAATGCAAATATTACCTGTATTCCATTTACAAATTCTTAAAACTGTAGTAACACACATTTTTTTTCAGTATTAGCCTGATGCCTGGCCCTTACCTTGGACCACTTTTGTCCTGTGGCCCTCTCAGTTGCCGTCTGACTTGCTCTTGTCTTAGACTAGGGCTCCCTTAGAGGAATGGTGATGGGTCCCCACAGTTACTGTGAGGAGACTGAGCCCAGGAAGAAGGATAGTGGTCGACCTGTCTCTGTGCCTAGATGTCATTTCAGCCTAAATATATAATAAACTGGGAAGGTAGTTAAATATTTTACCCAGTTTATTCTATTGGAGCATAGGTAGAGTGACATGATGTACACCGCCTATCTGTATGTAATGTAAGAGTGTAGTGGTCCATGCTCTTGCGTAGTTTGGGGGGCTAGGGGCCCACTAGCTCCTATGGGGATTCATTTGCTCCCCTGTAGGCTAGTGCAAGCATGCATACCCTGGTATGTTAATTTATTTACTTTGAAACTGTTCAAATATCTCACAATATAGGTGTATGGTTATATAAAAAATCTGTGAGATTTATTTGGGGAATTGGAGGACATACACCAGATTATATATGCATGGGTACAGCTATTCAAATGAAAGTGATGTAGACAGGGGAGTATCAAGTAACCACAGGGCCCCATCACAAAAATGGAATGGAAGGTCACTTCACCATGACCATCTTCAGCAGCAAGAAAGCGTATGATTATTTTGATGTCCCTAATGCACATGAGTTATGCACATAGCAATTCCACATTACAGAGATAATGCACACAGTGATGACACAAGAGTGGGGTTTTCTACTCCCCCACACAGTGCATTATATGATTAAAAAATCCTAAAATCCTGTTGGTGAGAATTGCAGATTTGTCCACGCTCAACTGATCTCCATTTGTTTAAATGGTACTTTAAAAGATTGTCCAGGCTAAAATTTTATTTTTTAATTAGGCCGAGGGAGGTGAAAAAAAATAAAAAAAAAACACCCGTCTCCCAGCGCGGTCCGGTTCTGCAGCTCCGTTGTTGTCTTCCCGGGGAAGTCCCTGCCGCACGTGCCCGCTGTGGCCAATCAGCTGCCTCAGTGGCCTAAGGAAGGGACCCACGGATGTCACAGCCAGTGAGGAATTTCACTGCAAGAAGGACAACCTTTTTAAGTTTCGATAAAAAGTCTACCCCTCTCCCATATCCATTATTACTACTACTAGTTTCTTTACATGTAATAATGCCAGGAGTAACAGTTAAACAGCAAACAAATAGCTGAGAAAAACACAAGTAAACATAATATAGATCTAGGGACACTGAATTGCAAATATGGGTTATGAAGCAGCTAAAAAGATTCCCAAACACAGAAAAACAGTTATCTGAGTACAATAAGGACAGCAACTTCCTGACTAGGACTAATATCTCTTCAGCAATAACACAAACAGCTAGTCAAAAGTATATAGACTCTTATACTCACTGTAAGCTGTGAGAAGCTGCATAACCCTCTCTGTGCAGAGTGCAGGCAGGGAAAGCTGCATGGAAACATGTAGAGGCTGTGAAGATAGATCTGTCCCTCCTCCTCCACTCACTGTATTCTTGAGTATGCTGGTTTCTAAAGATGGAACTTTCCTAATAAAAGGCAGTGAACAGCAAATTAGCTAGAATAGAGACAGCTAGTGGCAGGAACTTTAGGCAAAGGCCCCATGTAGCGGGCCACAGCAAAGAAGCGCTGCAGGAAAAAATGCAGTGGTAACGTGTTTTTTTTTTCCTGCAGCGCTTTTCACAGGAAGTCCGCAGCATTTACACTGTGTGGATTCCCAGCCTTAGACAGTCTTTCCAGGCAGAAAACAGCAATATTTTTAAGTAAAGTACATTACATTTTGGTCCAGAATTATATGCTCTTTTAAATGCAATTAAGTTGCCTGAAAAATTAGTGACCATTTAAAGATTCCAAACTATCTTGAAAACAATTCAATACAATATAACAGCATGCTAACAAAATTCTTGAAAGGCTACAATTCACCCTCCCCCAATGGGTGGTCACACATATATATACAGTCATATGAAAAAGTTTGGGCACCCCTATTAATCTTAATCCTTTTTAGTTCTAAATATTTGGGTGTTTGCAACAGCCATTTCAATTTGATATATCTAATAACTGATGGACACAGTAATATTTCAGGATTGAAATGAGGTTTATTGTACTAACAGAAAATGTGCAATATGCATTAAACCAAAATTTGACCGGTGCAAAAATTTGGGTACCCTTATTATTTTATTGATTTGAATACTCCTAACTACTTTTTACTGACTTACTGAAGCACAAAATTGGTTTTGTAACCTCACTGAGCTTTGAACTTCATAGCCAGGTGTATCCAATCATGAGAAAAGGTATTTAAGGTGGCCAATTGCAAGTTGTTCTCCTATTTGAATCTCCTCTGAAGAGTGGCATCATGGGCTCCTCAAAACAACTCTCAAATGATCTGAAAACAAAGATTGTTCAACATAGTTGTTCAGGGGAAGGATACAAAAAGTTGTCTCAGAGATTTAACCTGTCAGTTTCCACTGTGAGGAACATAGTAAGGAAATGGAAGACCACAGGGACAGTTCTTGTTAAGCCCAGAAGTGGCAGGCCAAGAAAAATATCAGAAAGGCAGAGAAGAAGAATGGTGAGAACAGTCAAGGACAATCCACAGACCACCTCCAAAGAGCTGCAGCATCATCTTGCTGCAGATGGTGTCACTGTGCATCGGTCAACAATACAGCACACTTTGCACAAGGAGAAGCTGTATGGGAGAGTGATGCGAAAGAAGCCGTTTCTGAAAGCACACCACAAACAGAGTCGCCTGAGGTATGCAAAAGCACATTTGGACAAGCCAGCTTCATTTTGGAAGAAGGTCCTGTGGACTGATGAAACAAAGATTGAGTTGTTTGGTCATACAAAAAGGCGTTATGCATGGCGTCCAAAAAACACAGCATTCCAAGAAAAACACTTGCTACCCACTGTAAAATTTGGTGGAGGTTCCATCATGCTTTGGGGCTGTGTGGCCAATGCCGGCATCGGGAATCTTGTTAAAGTTGAGGGTCGCATGGATTCAACTCAGTATCAGCAGATTCTTGAGAATAATGTACAAGAATCAGTGACGAATTTGAAGTTACGCCGGGGATGGATATTTCAGCAAGACAATGATCCAAATCTACTCAGGCATTCATGCAGAGGAACAATTACAATGTTCTGAAATGGCCATCCCAGTCCCCGGACCTGAATATCATTGAACATCTGTGGGATAATTTGAAGCGGGCTGTCCATGCTCGGCGACCATCAAACTTAACTGAACTGGAATTGTTTTGTAAAGAGGAATGGTCAAAAATACCTTCATCCAGGATCCAGGAACTGATTAAAAGCTACAGGAAGCGACTAGAGGCTGTTATTTTTGCAAAAGGAGGATCTACTAAATATTAATGTCACTTTTCTGTTGAGGTGCCCATACTTTTGCACCGGTCAAATTTTGGTTTAATGCATATTACACATTTTCTGTTAGTACAATAAACCTCATTTCAATCCTGAAATATTACTGTGTCCATCAGTTATTAGATATATCAAATTGAAATGGCTGTTGCAAACACCCAAATATTTAGAACTAAAAATGATTAAGATTAATAGGGGTGCCCAAACTTTTTCATATGACTGTATATATATATATATATATATATATATATATATACAGTCATGGCCAAAAGTTTTGAGAATGACACAAATATTATATTTTCACATGATCTGCTGCCTCTGGTTTTTATGTGTGTTTGTCAGATGTTTTTATCACATACAGAAATATAATTGCATTCATATTATGAGTAACAGAAGCTTATATTGACAGTTAGAATGAGTTAATGCAGCAAGTCAATATTTGCAGTGTTGACCCTTCTTCTTCAGGACCTCTGCAATTCTCCCTGGCATGCTCTCAATCAACTTCTGGACCAAATCCTGACTGATAGCAGTCCATTCTTGCAGAATCAATGCTTTAATTTTGTCTGAATTTGTTGGTTTTTGTTTGTCCACCCGTCTCTTGATGATTGACCACAAGTTCTCAATGGGATTAAGATCTGGGGAGTTTCCAGGCCATGGACCCAAAATCTCTATGTTTTGTTCCCTGAGCCATTTAGTTATCACCTTTGCTTTATGGCAAGGTGCTCCATCATGCTGGAAAAGGCATTGTTGAGCGCCAAACTGCTCTTGGACGGTTGGGAGAAGTTGCTCTTGGAGGACATTCTGGTACCATTCTTTATTCATGGCTGTGTTTTTAGGCAAGACTGTGAGAGAGCCGATTCCCTTGGCTGAGAAGCAACCCCACACATGAATGGTTTCAGGATGCTTTACAGTTGGCATGAGACAAGACTGGTGGTAGCGCTCACCTCTTCTTCTCCGAATAAGCTGTTTTCCAGATGTTCCAAACAATCGAAAAGGGGATTCGTCAGAGAAAATGACTTTACCCCAGTCCTCAGCAGTCCACTCCCTGTACCTTTTGCAGAATATCAGTCTGTCCCTGATGTTTTTTCTGGAGAGAAGTGGCTTCTTTGCTGCCCTCCTTGAGACCAGGCCTTGCTCCAAGAGTCTCCGCCTCAGAGTGCGTGCAGATGCACTCACACCTTCCTGCTGCCATTCCTCAGCAAGCTCTGCACTGCTGGTAACCCAATCCCGCAGCTGAAACACTTTTAAGAGACGGTCCTGCCGCTTGCTGGTCTTTCTTGGGCGCCCTGGAGCCTTTTTGGCACCAATGGAACCTCTCTCCTTGAAGTTCTTGATGATGCGATAGATTGTTGACTGAGGTGCAATCTTTCTAGCTGCAATACTCTTCCCAGTTAGGCCATTTTTGTGCAGTGCAATGATGACTGCACGTGTTTCTTTAGAGATAACCATGGTTAACAGAAGAGAAACAATGATGGCAAGCACCAGCCTCCTTTTAAAGTGTCCAGTGGTGTCATTCTTACTTAATCATGACAGATTGATCTCCAGCCCTGTCCTCATCAACGATGTTAGGTGGTCCTTTTAAGGCAGGGCTGTAATGATGTTGAAATGTGTTTTGGGGGATAAAGTTCATTTTCTAGGCAAATATTGACTTTGCAAGTAATTGCTGTTAAGCTGATCACTCTTTATAACATTCTGGAGTATATGCCAATTGCCATTAGAAAAACTGAAACAGCAGACTTTGTAAAAATTAATATTTGTATCATTCTCAAAACTTTTGGCCATGACTGTATATATATATATATATATATATATATATATATATATAGGACAGATGACATATAACTTTATGATAACTGGTCATGAAATCATGCTATGTTGAGAAAAGCAACTCAACTTGAACATTTTCTTATGCTCCTGACAGCAGAAAAACATATGGGCCATTATTTGTCCTGCGGTCTGATAGGATTGGTGGAAGTTTTAATGAACACCTGAACACTATATAAGGTGCCGCAAACTCCTCCCCCTTTGTCTTTTGTTCTGCCCTGATTCTGGTGGTTGAGCAGATTGACTAACATATTTCTTTTCTTTTTTCAGGTTGTTATTAGACTCTAGTTACATGGATTTCACAGAGTTCAACCTGACATAATCTTCAATATTACTACTGACATTTATTTAGGTGTTTCCAGATCCACCCACTATTTCTACCAAAAGATAAGTAGCTTCAGTGTTTATGTGTTAAACAGCATCATAGCAATGAGGGCAATTTACCCTGACTGAATGTGAATTGGTCACTGTTATGGCAGCTATCTTTCTTTTGACTTCTTATGATACTAAAACAGTGAGGTTTTTGTAGCAAAGGTTTTCATTTAGCCTCTCTGGGCTACAAGTTTATGTGCTTGCAGTGTGTATAAAAATAAATAAATATATATATATATATATATATATATATATATATATATACAGAGATGCTGCAGAATTTCTAGTTAACTCTGCTACATATATATATATATATATATATATATATATACAGTACAGACCAAAAGTTTGGACACACCTTCTCATTCCAAGAGTTTTCTGTATTTTCATGACTATAAAAATTGTAGATTCACACTGAAGGCATCAAAACTATGAATTAACACATGTGGAATTATATACTTAACAAAAAAGTGTGAAACAACTGATAATATGTCTTATATTCTAGGTTCTTGAAAGTAGCCACCTTTTGCTTTGATTACTGCTTTGCACACTCTTGGCATTCTCTTGATGTTTTCTCCTGTTTTGAGAATTGATCTGAGATAGGGGGAATTCATCCTTCCCTCTATGCCAGTTTTCAGTGCCAGATGATGATATGGTGCAGTTTCTTACGTGAGCTTCAAGCCCCGAGTAGAACCTCATGGGGATACCCAACATGTTTGTTTATTTATTTTTGCTTACATTATATATTTTTTCAAATATAAAGGTTTTTTTTTTAACTTTTTATAGTTTGTTTATTTATTATTGTGTATTGTAAACTATGTGTTTGGTTTTTTTCTTTTACTTTTTACATGTCCCACAAAGGGACTTGAAGCTGGGAACCCCTCAGTCCGCCAGAGTCTGAGTATCTTCCGACTCCTGCGGCTGGTCCCAGCCCTCTGCTGGATAGCACAGCCAAGAGTCAGAAGTAATGCCGCAGGCACAGCTTCTGTGCTCGCAGCATTACAGCGTCGTACTATTACAGTGCTATTTGTTAACTATATGCTCAGTGCAACATAATAGTACGGCGCAGAAAGGGAAGGCTTTAATGCAGAGAAAACAGCTTAATCTGGTCACAGGACAAAGAGTTCCCAGAAAGAGACAATGCTATAGAACCAAATATCTTTCATGTGGATGTTACAACTAAGCTTGCTATGGCAATCTGGTCAGAAAACCAGGAGTCTACCCATAAAGACACTCCTGGATGTTGCAGCTAAATATGGTAATCTGAGCAAAGAGACTGCCCCAAGGAGAATAGAATCACCACCTCTAGGCAGTTAAGGACCTTCCTTCTTGCATCAACAGGATCTATCCAGGATATATCAATCTCAAGGTTATTAATAATAAGCTTTTTAATTCTTCAGAGGAAGACAATGGTCAAATCTATATCTCTTCATTTAAAGGAAAGCTATAGGACTCTAAGGAATGAGGTCAGGGAACCTGGAGACTGCCCAGAAAATGAATAGAGATCCCACTTCTTAGGGCCAACGGCCCTTTATATCAGATGATACTCTTAGCTGCACACTAAATAGAGTACTCTGGATATAGGATTAGGGATTTGTCTGGCTGGTCCTGAAGATTAGTATGGTCATAGCCAAGCAGTCTCTAATATCCAGCCTACCATTTGCTGGAGGATGGAGAGGAATCCACCCAGCATTATATCTCAACAGACCAGTACTATGCTAAATTCATCTCATTCTCAAGCAGCAACGAGTAATTTGCTTAAGTTTCTGCCTTCTTATTCCATTCATAGGGGCCACGATTGCAAACTAAGAATAGGACCAGAGCCTCTTGCATAAGCTCTGAAGATAACATTATGCTGATGCCTGTAATAAAGGAGACATTCCTGATCTTGTAACATGATCAATTGGGATCAATCAAGAGACATCCCAGATACCTAATACTACATGCTTAAAATCCTTTAATAAGCTGAATAGAGGCTTAATGGCTCCAGTGAGGGTTCACTGAGGGAGCCTTCCAAAACCACTTAGAGTGGAAAATGGCAAGTTTCCAGTATTTTGATCCCAATATAGGGGGCTACTTCTCTGTTGATGAACGTGATGTCAGTCCCATGAAGGCTCAGTTTGATGTTTATTTTTTTTTCCCCCTAGTACCACAAGTATAGCAGTATCATAGCCATAATTTTATATTGGCTTACTGTGTGTTTACCATACTCTTGCAGATAAATTAAAGAAATCTGTCTCAGGGAAGCCAGTCTTACCTAGCTCCACAGGAGAGTTATATTGCTAGAGACATCCAAGGTAGTGTCTCATACATGATAATAAAAAACTTTAGACAGACCAGAGGGTCTGCTACTATATGGTTACCTCCAGAAATAAATCTGCAGCAAGCATTTAAGAGAGTTCCTAGATTTCTGTCAATCGGGACCAGCTTTATACAATAGATACTTCCTGGATTTAGTTTTTTTCTTCAGGAGACTCTGAGTTTATTGAGCAATCAGACACAAACCTGTCTTTCTGTCTGTCTCTCTTTTTTGAGCACTTAAAGGAAATCTCATTACATCAGCTAAACCTCAGCTAAACATCAGCAAAGTGGTCAAATAGCGTTCAAGCTCTGGACTACTGTTAGGGTTGTGACGTCTGCTGTGGCCTCTTTAAGTCTGCCAGGTCCACAGAAGCAATTTCCCCTTTAAGAAACTGTGCTTTAATTTATGTGCCAGTCCGGGTCTTTATAATCCCCTCCATTTCTCTCCTCCATGCCAGCTATTGGTTTCACCTTGGTTTTGGCTCCCCTCCCTGTTGCTTCCCGTTCCTGATTGCTGTGTGTGTTTCTCTGGATCTGACCTTCAGACTGTGTACCTGGACTTCTCTTTGCATTACGACTCTACAGTACTTACCCTCTCTGGCTATGTACCTCGACCTCTCCTTCCGTCACTCGCTCCTGTACTTCGCTGCTATCTCCATTGCTGACCATGCTCTGTCGTTTACTCTGTGCCTGGTGAGTTGCTTGCAATTCTGCTTTGGCTTCTGCTCGTGGTTAGTCAATTTGTGGCACATTCCTCTGTGTTGTCAACTCCGGTCTGGGATTGCCAAATCCATCTCCACCACTAGGAGCTCTGGTGAAAACGTCCTGAGATTGGCTTTGGCTCATACTGGGTGTGTTGCACTTCGGTTACGATTTTTCCGCTAGCGGTCGTTAGCTTCAGTTCTGTTGCTTCTCTTTATTCTGACTACTCTGGACCGTGTACCTGCATCTGATCTCCTAACAACTACAGAACCTTAAATTCAATCCAAATAGTTCATGGTGAAATATATGTGACCTACCGCTATATTTGGAATTATAATCCCGCTGGACCTAGGGTCGGCGGGGGTCAGTTTGTGAGCTGTATTGCATGCAGTAACAGCACCACAATAGTCTGCAATATACCTATGGAGCGCTAGTGGGTTGAGGCGCTCATTAATAACATTTGAGTAGTCTCCATCAGCTATCTACAGACATAGGAGGCAGACTTTAACGATATACTACTCCTGCAATATTAGTATAGTTTAGACTAGATGCGGATACTGTGTTAAAAATCCTGCATATGAGATAGGAGGAGCCGATATACTGTATAATAATAGTAATAATAATAGTCCTTTAATAGTCCCACAATGGGGAAAATCAGTGTGTTACAGCAGCAAAGATAAGCAGATACAAATACAAAATGTACAGGAATGTTCCAAGGTGAGAGGCATTACATTGATAGTAGACAGACAGATAAGAAGTAGCAGAGGAGGGGGGGGATTTAGCAGGCAGAAAGATATTTCAGTTCTCTGTGTGTAATGATCTCCTTTTAGGTCGGTGTTGGTTGTACAGCCTAACCGCGGTGGGGAGGAAAGACTTCCGATAGCGCTCCTTCTCACACTTAGGGTGGAGCAGTCGGTCATTGACAGTACTGCCCAGCGCGATCACGGTCTCATGCATGGGATGGGACTTCTTCTTCCGCATGGAGCTCACCACGGACAGTATCCTTCTGTCGCCCACCACCTGCACTGGGTCCAGCGGGCTCCCCAAGACAGAGATGGCCCTTCTAATCAGCTTGTCAAGTTTATTTCTGGCCCTGGTTGATATACTGCTCCCCCAGCAGGCCACTCCGAAGAAGATGCTGATGCCACTACTGAGTTGAAGAAAGTCCTAAGAAGTGCCCCCCAGATTCCAAAGGCTCTCAGCCTCCTAAGCAGGTAGAACCTGCTGTGGCCCTTCCTGTACAGGACCTCCATGTGATCTGCCCAGTCAAGCTTATTATTAAGGAGCAAACCCAGGTACTTATAGGTGTTCACAATCTCGATGCCCGTCCCCAGGATGTTCACTGGTTTAGGAGGGCATCTGCATTTATGGAAGTCCACCACCATCTCCTTGGTCTTCCCCGTGTTAATCTTCAGGTGGTTCCGCTGGCACCAGTCCACAAAATCCCGGTTCAGTTCTCTGTACTCCCTGTCATCGTTGTCTGTGATGAGACCTACTATTGCAGAGTCGTCAGAATACTTTTGTAGGTAGCAGCTAGATGAGTTGCACCTAAAATCTGCAGTGTACAGTGTGAAGAGGAAAGGGGCAAGAACTGTACCCTGAGGTGCCCCCGTATTACAGATCACGGTATCTGACATACAGTCTCGGGCTCTCACGTATTGAGGTCGATTTTTTAGGTAGTCAAGGATCCAGTTGGAGAGGTGGTGGTCCACTCCAGCAAGGCCCAGCTTGTCTCTCAGTAACCTGGGCAGTATGGTGTTAAAAGCACTGGAGAAATCAAAGAACATTATTCTCACCGTGTTCCCTGGTTTCTCCAGGTGAGACAGAGCCCTGTGCAGAAGGTGGATGATGGCATCATCTACCCCAATGCCCGGCCGATAAGCAAACTGGAGAGGGTCCATAGCGGGGATCACTAGAGGGCAGAGATGTGTGAGAACCAATCTCTCTAAGATCTTCATCAAGTGGGATGTCAGTGCTACAGGTCTGTAGTTGTTGAGGTCCATAGGGTGAGGTCTCTTTGGAACTGGTACCACACAAGAAGATTTCCATAATTCAGGGACTATTTCCTGCCTCAGGCTCATATTAAACATATATGTAATTATACCACACAGCTGGTCCCCACAAGTCTTAATTAGCCTTGTACTGATGTCATCTGGCCCTGCAGCTTTCCTCACCTTGATCTTTTTCATCTCCTTCCTCACCTGGGCCCATGTGAAGGTCAGACTGTGGTCAGACAAAGACGGATTTCTGGATTTACTGGTCTGGTGGGAAGTAGCCGCATGGGGTGAAGTCATTGTGGTGGGGGGAACTGAAGGACATGCTGGGGTGGGAGGAGCTGGTGTGTGATCAAATCTGTTGAAAAATAGGTTTAGTTCATTAAGCCAATTAACATCTGCCTCAATCTGGCAGACAGACTTAAGCCCCTCCCAGACCCCTCTTATGTCTTTTCTTTCCATTTGCTTTTCCATTTTTTCCTTATAATTGGCTTTTCCCTGCCTGATTTGATGCCTCAGCTCCTTTTGTACTTCCCTCAGCCCCTCCTTATCTCTTATCCTGAATGCCATCTTTTTCTCCTTAAATAGTGTTTTTATATCAGAATTAATCCATGGTTTGTTGTTGGAAAAGCACCTCACCACTTTTGTGGGTACTGTTTTGTCCACACAAAAATGAATGTAGTCCGTTATGCAGTGTGTGAGTCCTTCTATATCTTCTCCATAAGAATCCTGCAGAACTTCCCATGCGGTTGTGTAACAAAACAATCCCTCAGAGCCTCATCACTCTCCTCGGACCATATCCTTACTGTGCGGCAGGGACGTAACTACCGGGGTAGCAGTGGTAGCGACTGCCACAGGGCCCGGAACATTACGGGGCCCAGGGCCCTGTGGCAGTCGCTACCGCGAACCCCACAATCACTGCTATCGTTATACTCCGGGGTCTTTTGAGACCCCGGAGTATAACGATCGGGGGCCCAGGGGAGGTGAGCGAACATAAAAAACACTGTAACTCACCTATCCGCCGCTCCGCAGGCTTCGGGCCTGTTTGGTGACGTCCCAGACGTCAGCCGACATCATTATGCGTCGCGACGCCGGCCTGGATCGCGCGAAATCCGACAAGATGGCTGAAGTAGCGCACGGGAGTGCACCGGAGCAAGGAAGAGGTAAGTTGCAGTGTTTTTTATGTTTCTATCCTCCCCTGGGTCTCCAATCATTATACTCTGGGGTCTGAAAAGACCCCAGAGTATAATAATCGTTCATGGGTGGTCCACTATGGGGCATAATACTGTGTGCAGGGGCCACTATGGGGCAAACTACTGTGTGCAGGGGCCACTATGGGGCAAACTACTGTGTGCAGGGGCTACTATGGGGCAAACTACTGTGTGCAGGGGCTACTATGGGGCAAACTACTGTGTGCAGGGGCTACTATGCGGCAAACTACTGTGTGCAGGGGCCACTATGGGGCAAACTACTGTGTGCAGGGGCTACTATGGGGCAAACTACTGCGTGCAGGCGCCACTATGGGGCAAACTACTGTGTGCAGGGGCCACTATGGGGTAAACTACTGTGTGCAGGGGCCACTATGGGGCATAATATTGTGTGCAGGGGCCACTATGCTGCATAATACCTTGTCCAGGGGCCACTATGGGGCATAATACCGTGTGCAGGGGCCACTATGGGGCAAAATAGTGTGCGCAGAAATGCGGTTTGTGTGGGGGGGGTTGGGGACGGCGGTTTGGGGGGGGTTGGGGGCGGCGGCTTGCGGGGGTTGGGGGCGGCGGCTTGGGGGGGGTTGGGGGCGGCGGGTTGGGGGGGCCCCATGTCAAATGTTCGCCTTGGGGCCCAGCCATTCCTAGTTACGCCACTGCTGTGCGGGTGACAGCTGGTTCTCTACATACAAGTGGCTTGTACACAGGGTCACTTATTGGGGGTTCAAATATAAGTTTAAGGAATTGAACTGTACTCCCAGCAGTAAACATTCATACCTGTGAGGTCGATCAGGAGGCTCTATCTCTCTATTTTAGATGAATCAATAAATGTTATGTTTTAGTCCACTTCACTTATTATTATTTTGATGGTTCAGAGGTTGAAGTGACATACCAATTATATCTATTATCTTCTGTGAATATTTAACCAAATAAATACTTCCTTAGTCAGTATTCATCAGCTGATCTCCAATAGTAGAGTTTTAAGATGGTGCAATTCCTCTTTACGTAAAATACCACAAGCTTCTTAAAACATTTATTACCTACAATTCAGAGAAGCAATTTGTAGGGCTTGTGTTTCCACAAATCAGTGAGATTCTCTAGGCAGATTTATCCATAAGAGCTGTAGAATGCTCCATGTCTCTTTGGAGCAAAATTATAAGGTTGCCTCTTGACTTCTCCCAACACTTTTCATAACTCAAGATAAAAATTTGTAAAGATCTATGTAAGAGATTTCCCTTGGCAGTCAGTTTTCAGATCTGTGCATGAGTTCCCCCCATAGGGATTATACTTGCTACATGTTGTGCTGCTGTTCTTAGTCAGTTTGCTAATAAAAATACAGAAAGGGGGTGGAGTTTGGAGCACCTTATGTAGTGTTCAGGTGTTCATTCAAATTTTCACCTGTCCTATCAGTCTGCAGGGTGGAGACAGGAAAGGGACACACATCTCTGGTGCCTTCTATTTCCTCAATATTTGCTGGTTGTCCTAGAGGTACTAATAGAGGTTGGCATATAGACTTAATTAGTTAATTTTTCATACGGATACAACCCAAATTTCCAAAAAGTTGGGATTGGGATGCTGTGCATAATGTAAAAAGAAAACAAGAATATAATGATTTGGAAATCTCATTTAACCATATTTTATCCACAATATCACATAGAAAACGTAACAGAAGATGAAAGACATTTTTCTAATTAATTTAAAAATTAGTTAATTTAGAAATTGATGGCAGCAAAACATCTCAAAAAAGTTGGGACAGGGTTAACAGTCTGGAAAAGAAAATGATACTAATGAAATAGCTGACACATGACTGTATAAAAATGAGTTTCTCAGAAACAAAGATGGTCAGAGAATCATCATCTGTGAATCCAAAAATTGTGGAACAAATTCATAAAAATGTTTCTCAATGTTAAATTGCAAAGACTTTGAATATCACCAATTACAATACATAAAATCCATGTATTCATAAAATATGAATTCCATATCCACAATGGACAAGACCAATGGTCAATACTGAACTCTTGTGATCTATGGGCCATCAGGTAGCACTGTATTAAGAACAGGCATGAATCAGTAATGCAAATAACTTCATGAGTTCAGTGAACACAGTTGTTTTCTTGCTGCATCCTGATTTACACAGAACACCACATTACTCTAACATTACATGCAGTTATCACCTTTAAAGTAGAATAGCATTTCATTGATACTCTAAATTTGTATAGTTCTTACTCAGTAGAGCTCACCATTCTGTCTCCTGAATGAGACTCATGCAAACGCATAAGGACAGCAAAATCTGTGCATAGCTGTGATCGGTTATGGATCTTAAGAAGATTGTTCTGCTTTATTTAGTATGTTTCTGCACTATGCAGTATTCCTAAGGCATAGCAAAAAGGTCTCTAACACAGTATCCTGTAAATGTATGCCACAGTATTGATGCCAGCTCATTAGCTCAGTGGGTGCTATCAGCAGCAGATGCTAGCTGTAACATACAGCTAACACCCTATATTAATGCACTCTAGTTCTATATGTGTTTGTACGTTACTACTGGGATCAAAATTCTGACAAACTGTAAGTAGAATCCCCATAAAACTAAAACATAACTTTTATTGTATTCATATAAAATAATAAAGATAAGTGTATGAATTTTAATACGTCCGTCACACACTAAAAATGAGAATGGTTTCTGTTAAAAGGAGTATTTTAATGACTCTACTTTGGAAAGGTAAGGTGTTAGTACTCCTCTCCAAAGTGTATCTTATGTTCCACACATGTATTGATATTCTCTGCATGTGTGAAACCACACCCTTTTAGAGAGAGAGGTTTTAGGGTAATATATATTTCAGGCCCCACTCCAAGCATATTTCCCTTCAACTGCAACTGATATCTAGTAGTTGCCCAATAAAGTAAAGCAAATTGCTAGCTAAAGTGTCCTCTAGATTCTCAATGGTTGGCTATCACTTGCCCAGAAAAACTAATAGGGAATTATTCTAGGCACTCTAAAAAGGGCAATGCTCTACTCCAGTCTCAAAGTCTCTCCCTACTTTCATTATTCACTATCTCCAAAGAATTGCTGCTTTGCCCTATATATCACCTACACACGTGGACAAAATTGTTGGTACCCCTCATTTAATGAAAGAAAAACCCACAATGGTCACAGAAATAACTTGAATCTGACAAGAGTAATAATATATAAAAATTCTATGAAAATGAACAAATGAAAGTCAGACATTGCTTTTCAACCATGCTTCAACAGAATTTTTAAAAAAAGAAAACTCAAGAAAAGCCTGGACAGAAATGATGGTACCCTTAACTTTATATTTTGTTGCACAACCTTTTGAGGCAATCACTGCAATCAAACGATTCCTGTAACTGTCAATGAGACTTCTGCACCTCTCAACAGGTATTTTGGCTCACTCCTCATGAGCAAACTGCTCCAGTTGTCTCGGCGTTTGAAGGGTGCCTTTTCCAGACGGCATATTTCAGCTCCTTCCAAAGATACTCAATAGGATTTAGGTCAGGGCTCATAGAAGGCCACTTCAGAATAGTCCAATGTTTTCCTCTTAGCCATTCTTGGGTGTTTTTAGCTGTGTGTTTTGGGTCATTATCCTGTTGTAAGACCCATGACCTGCAACTGAGACCAAGCTTTCTGACACTGGGCAGCACATTTCTCTCTAGAATCCCTTGATAGTCTTGAGATTTCATTGTACCCTGCACAGATTCAAGACACTCTGTGCCAGATGCAGCAAAGCAGCCCCAGAACATAACAGAGCCTCCTCCATGTTTCACAGTAGGGACAGTGTTCTTTTCAATATATGATTCATTTTTCCGTCTGTGAACATAGAGCTGATGTGCCTTGCCAAAAATTTCGATTTTTGTCTCATCAGTCCATAGGACATTCTCCCAGAAGCTTTGTGGCTTGTCAATATGTAGTTTGGCAAATTTCAGTCTGTCAGATTCAAGTTTTTTCTGTAACCATTGTGGGTTTTTCTTTCATTAAACAAAGGGTACCAACAATTTTGTCCACGTGTGTACATGTTTTGCCATATAGTTTCTGGCTCTTCAGGGAGTAGCAAAGAAAGGTAGTATTAACAGTTGACATGAAAGGCACTGGATATCTTAGCATCAAAACCCAGAGGTTTAATGACCCCTCAGTCAGGTCACAACTACTTGATTATGCATTAATTGCTCAGATTTGTGCCCATATTTAGGACTGCCTTCTGCAGGTGATTTATATTCATACTCCTTCCACCCGAGGCATGATCGGAGGTTGTACAAATCCCTCCAATCTATAATGCTACCATCCCATAGCGTAAGGTCCGGCACGTACCATCCCCATAAGCGTTGCCCCTTCTGGCCGTGATAGATGTAACCAGTGGTAAATTTTGGTGACAGGTGGTGCCGCCGCCAGAGATGACGCGGTCACCGGTGTCCCAGTATGTCAGACACGGCAAATGCCAATATCAATGGCAACGCCTCCTTCGGCTGCGTCATAGTCGTTCTGTAAACATACTCTAGACTTGATTACTTACCTTCAAACAGGGGAGAAACCTCCATGACCAGCTGGTACATAGCCACTATATACCCCCATTGAGACCATTGATTGGAGATAATTGGTTTCCCCAGAAACCTAAAGGGAAGTACAAATGTGGCCACTCTAGCGCATGTGATCAGATCTTAACAACTATGAGATTCAGAAGCTCTAGCACACATGAGGAATATGAGATTAAGGGTTTCATTAACTGTAAATCAAGGGGAGTGGTATATTTGGGTACCTGTGATTGATGTAGGGACTATGTAGGCAAATGAAAAAGACACTACCATTGCATGTCATATTCATACACAGCATAATGGTGACCCTGGTGTAATCACATTTAGAGGCATTCAGTTCCCTTCCCCCCTCTAAATCTAGGGGTGTTGATTGGGATAGGTCCATGTTACATGTAGAATGTTGATGGATCTACAGACTCAATTCAATCTTTGTACAGTCATGGCCAAAAGTTTTGAGAATGATACAAATATTAATTTTTACAAAGTCTACTGCTTCAGTTTTTCTAATGGCAATTTGCATATACTCCAGAATGTTATAAAGAGTGATCAGCTTAACAGCAATTACTTGCAAAGTCAATATTTGCCTAGAAAATGAACTTTATCCCCCAAAACACATTTCAACATCATTGCAGCCCTGCCTTAAAAGGACCACCTAACATCGTTTCAGTGATTGCTCCATTAACACAGGTGTGGGTGTTGATGAGGACAGGGCTGGAGATCAATCTGTCATGATTAAGTAAGAATGACACCACTGGACACTTTAAAAGGAGGCTGGTGCTTGCCATCATTGTTTCTCTTCTGTTAACCATGGTTATCTCTAAAGAAACACGTGCAGTCATCATTGCACTGCACAAAAATGGCCTAACTGGGAAGAGTATTGCAGCTAGAAAGATTGCACCTCAGTCAACAATCTATCGCATCATCAAGAACTTCAAGGAGAGAGGTTCCATTGGTGCCAAAAAGGCTCCAGGGCGCCCAAGAAAGACCAGCAAGCGGCAGGACCGTCTCTTAAAAGTGTTTCAGCTGCGGGATCGGGCTACCAGCAGTGCAGAGCTTGCTGAGGAATGGCAGCAGGCAGGTGTGAGTGCATCTGCACGCACTGTGAGGCGGAGACTCTTGGGGCAAGGCCTGGTCTCAAGGAGGGCAGCAAAGAAGCCACTTCTCTCCAGAAAAAACATCAGGGACAGACTAATATTCTGCAAAAGGTACAGGGAGTGGACTGCTGAGGACTGGGGTAAAGTCATTTTCTCTGATGAATCCCCTTTTCGATTGTTTGGAACATCTGGAAAACAGCTTATTCGGAGAAGAAGAGGTGAACGCTACCACCAGTTTTGTCTCATGCCAACTGTAAAGCATCCTGGAACCATTCATGTGTGGGGTTGCTTCTCAGCCATGGGAATCGGCTCTCTCACAGTCTTGCCTAAAAACACAGCCATGAATAAAGAATGGTACCAGAATGTCCTCCAAGAGCAACTTCTCCCAACCGTCCAAGAGCAGTTTGGCGCTCAACAATGCCTTTTCCAGCATGATGGAGCACCTTGCCATAAAGCAAAGGTGATAACTAAATGGCTCAGGGAACAAAACATAGAGATTTTGGGTCCATGGCCTGGAAACTCCCCAGATCTTAATCCCATTGAGAACTTGTGGTCAATCATCAAGAGACGGGTGGACAAACAAAAACCAACAAATTCAGACAAAATTAAAGCATTGATTCTGCAAGAATGGACTGCTATCAGTCAGGATTTGGTCCAGAAGTTGATTGAGAGCATGCCAGGGAGAATTGCAGAGGTCCTGAAGAAGAAGGGTCAACACTGCAAATATTGACTTGCTGCATTAACTCATTCTAACTGTCAATATAAGCTTCTGTTACTCATAATATGAATGCAATTATATTTCTGTATGTGATAAAAACATCTGACAAACACACATAAAAACCAGAGGGCAGCAGATCATGTGAAAATATAATATTTGTGTCATTCTCAAAACTTTTGGCCATGACTGTATGCGGCACTCAGGAGGTTTGTTCAGGTAGTGCGGGTACTTGAATAAGATCCCAAACCGTAGTTATGAATATGGTAATGAATGTATGTACTCCAAGATAGAATTTTCAATTTTCTTTTAATTGTATGGATCTATGTCTAAACCACTGGTTACATTACAGACTCAATTCAATTACTCCAATTGGATTGAATGAAACTATGGGTTTTAACGGTTTTCTCTAATTCTGCTCCCATTAATACAGCATCTGATAGTAGAAATGATATATTAACTTCCCTCTGTAAGTTGTGAGGTAATAGCACTTGTTATACACTCTGGGCCAAACCCCTTAAGTACACTGTTCCTGGATATTAACCCTTTCATGCCTCAGCCACATAATGGCTTATTGTTTGTGGGACAAATTGTACTTTGTAATGGCGCCATTCAATATCCTGTGCAATGTACTGGAAAGCTGGAAAAACTTCTAAATGAGGTGGAATTGGAAAAAAAAAAGTATTTGCGCCAATTTCTTATGGGTTTAATTTTTACGTCATTCACTATATGGTAAAAATGACATCTTACCTGTATTCTGCGGGTCAGTACGATCACGGCAATACCAAATTTATATTGTATTTGTAATGTTTTGATACCTTTTAAAAATGTAAAACTTTGCGAAACAGAGAAAAAAAAATCTGTCGCCATATTGTGACAACTGTATCTTTTTTCATATTTATGTGTATGGAGCTGGGTAAGGCGTCTTTTTATGCGGGACAAGATGGCATTTTTAGTGATACCATATTGGGGAAGTTCTGATGGTTTGATCTCTTTTATTCCATAGCAGGTAAAGTGTTGAGAAAACAGGCATTTGGCCATTTAGATTTTTTTTTTCCCTGCTACGCTGTTCACTGTATGGGATAAATATTTTTATATTGTAATAGTTCGGACATTTTTGAGTGTGGGGATATCTAAAGTGTTTATGTTTACTATTGTTTGTTTATTTTTATATGTAATATACGGAAAGAGGGTGATTTGAACTTTGGTGTTTTTGTGTGGTTTTTTTTTATACTTTTTAATAAACTTTTTCATTTTTTCTTTTATTTTTCAAACCTGATCGTTCATACTATACACTGCAATATTGGAAAATCTGTTCACTTCTATTGCTATCAATAATAATTCTAATAATTCTATAGAAATGATATAATGATAAGCTTGGGAGCAATAGCCTTCAATAGGCTCCCGGCTGTCATGGCAACCGATCGCTGCCCTCTGGCGATAACAATTTAGAGGGCAGCGATCGGTCAAAGATGACAGCGTCCATGGCGCCTGCGCACTTTAAATGCGAACGAACTCTGAACCTGTGTGTTCATCTCATTATGGTGGATTGTATATCACATGACCATGGACTGATTTTTATGCATGGGAAGTAAGCAGAATGAGTGACAACAAGCAGAAATCTAGAAAACCATAAGGAATTGATACAAAAAGTATATTGGAAAATTGTACAACTTTTCATCATACAAACAACAACATTTATTTGTTGAAATTGGACAACCCCTTTAAGGCAGCTTATGAGCACATCTGCACATAATTACCTCCAGTGTTGTTTGTTCTAGTTATGTCTGGTGACCTCTAATGTCTTCATTTTAAATGCATATACATGTTCATTTTTAATGACACGGTAAAGCATGGTGAGTGTATCTGTTACTATATCATGTTTGTGACTGTACACATTAGATAAGACTGTTGTCACTCCCAAAGACTGGGCCCTAGTGATAAATCAGCTGTCACGTCCAAAAACTCGTACATGAGACATTTTATTAACTGGTATTAGTGACAGGTGTGATGTATAACTGTACAAATAAAAAAGAAACTGTAACGATGAAGCCCCATGTTGCAAAAAACACAGCATTTTACAGTACCTGCAAAGTGGATGGGATTCTGGCTAATTCTATCCACACATTGCAAAAAAATACGCAGCGGAAAAACATCTCAATTATCCCTGGCGTTTTCCATATAGGTATAATAGAGGCAGAAACTCCACAGAGGAAAACTCTGCGAGACTGCAATGAAAAACGCTGCAGAAAAAAAGTAATGCATTTCCGCCATGTTTTTTTCTGCAGCATTTTTTAGCTGCACTTTGCACCATAGGACCTTAGCCTTAAAGGGATTTTCCAAATCAAATCCACAGGATAGGTCCTCAGTATGTGATTTGCCTAGAAATGACACTAGGACCCTGCACAGATCATCTGTTCTAGCAGCCTCTGGGTACTGGAAGCTGCTAGTGGATGGATGGCACGTGCAGCACTGCTTCTAGTCAAATAATGACAGGCGGCGCAGCAGCTCCATCCACTGTATGGTGGTGGTTACAGTGAACTGCAGTGATGATCCTATTACGTGAGTAGGAGCAGTGCTGCACGTGCTACACTAGCAGCTTCTGCACAAGGTGTCTGATCCTGACAGATAGCATACTGATGACCTATTCTGTGGATAGGTCATCAGTATGAAGATTCAATTTGGGTCTGGAAAAAACCCTTTAATGCAATAGACAAAAAAAAAAAAAAAAGAGCAAAAGGCAAAAACCACAGTGTTTTACTTTAACTGCAAAGTGAATGGGATTCTGGCTAATCCCATACACATATTGCATAAAATAATCTGCAGCAGAAATGCTACGATTTGAAAAACGCTTGCCTTTTTGCAAATCGCAGCATGTCAATTATATCAATGGAAACGCTGGAGGTTTCTGTATAGGTATAATTCAAGCGGATTTTCTGTGAAAATTGCTGTGTGAAAAACTGTGATGCGTTTACGCAGCAGTTTTTCCTGCAATGCTTTTTGGCTGTGGCTCACTATGTGGGGCGACATTCAGAATTTGGAAATCATACCCACTGTTGTGGCGATGAATGTAACAATGACTGCACATGCTTCAATATACTTATCATTAAGGCATTGTTTTTCTGTTGAATTATGTAATGGTACTCCATTTTTTTACTTGGAAAATGAAAAACTGCTGATCTTTTCAGCAAATTTTGATCCAACTATTACCCAGAGATGTAGCTCACTTTTTAAAAGAAACTGGGTCTTCAATATTTAATCAGATATTGTCTCCTATGTTCTGTAAGGGTGGCACCACCAAGATTTCCTGTATAAATAAAATGGTCTGTACCTTGTAAAATCAAAAAATCAAAAACCTTTCTAAGGCTAAGGCCCCACGTAGCAGGCCGCAGAAAATAACGCTGCAGGAAAAACCAATGCATTTCATTTCTCACATCGTTTTTCACAGAAAGTCCGCAGAGGTTTCCATTGCGGACTTTGTTTCAATTAAACCTATAGGGAAACCGCTGGCGTTTCCGTAGGTATAATTGACATGCTGCAATTTCCACAACAGAGACAGTTTTGGAAATCGCAGTCTGTCTGCATCACATATTTTTTCGAAAGGTGTCTGTCCAGCACAGAGGTCCAGATGTAGGGTTAGTAGCAATTTCTCAACTTTGAAAAAATGACCAGCACTCACCAGAGACGTCCGAAAGATTACTCTTTAATGAATTCCATAAACAATATGCGTTTTGGGGAACAGGTACCCCTTTATCAAGTACAAACCATGGATTATATCAAATTGCTACAGAGTAAGGGATAACAGAGGTCTTGCCCAATGCATAGTTCTCACTAAACTGAGAATTGTTTTTATGGAGAATACGATTATTTACAGAACAGATATATTACTAGAGCTGATGCTCCTCTATAAGAGAGTATAAGACATTATGAACCAAGGGTAATAATTTTATAGCACAGTTCTACAGATTAGAAAAAAATGAATTCTTCATCTAATTTCAGTATATGACTGATGGAGATCTGACATCCGGAACCTGCACCAGCAGATCTGACTACCGGAAGCTGTATGCAGTGTATATAGTTGGAAGCAGCTCTTCTCCTATTCAAGTGAATGGGAACAGAACTACAGTTCCCCAGTGCCACTGCTGCAGAGCCATACACTGCATGAGTGGTACCAGGGAACTGAAACTGTTCACTTGAATAGGAGCAGAGCTGTTTCTGGCTGTATACACTGTATACAGCTTCCAGTAGTCAGATCAGCTGATCAGTGCAGGATGCCCACAGATCAGATACTGATGGCCTATCCTGTGGATAGGTTATCATGATCCAAAACGGAGTCTTGGACAAATGCTTTAAACATTTTGCACATTGAACAAATTCCTTAAGGCCAACACTCTTAACTAAAAAGTAGAGAATCCTATTGAATGCATGTAATCCTATTTCTGGCAATGGAAATTATTATTAAAATTGATAGAGCCATATGTACTATTTGAGCAATTTGAGCACAGATCTAGCCATTGCTTGTTGTATAAAGAAATCCAGGGCTGTAAACCTCTTTTTTTCTAGATAACTTACCCAAAAATAACAGAAAGGCAAATTGTTTTGGACAAGAAAAAGAAAATTTATTTCTTTTTGCTCTCTCAGGCTTACTATCTTCGAGTCACCACTTTGGAGCTCCCTACCTGCTTTTCTTGGGGTCCGATGCACCCTGGACGATCCCAGCAAACTCCTCAACTTTGTAACTGCTGCTCTACCTGGGGACATATTTCCTCTCCTAGGCGTCTGCTGATGTCACACTTGGTGACAGAAGGGCGGTTACAGAGTATTCCCTGACATTTATGCTTTATGGGCAGCAAAACAACCACAGCATAGCCTCTTGCCTTGCACTACAGTAAAGACAGTAAACGCGGAGGAAATAGCATTTGAGCAACTTTGCGGCTGATGTGATACCTGATGCAGAAAAAATTATGTCTGCCATAGCAATGTGCCAAGCGGTTCTAACAGATGAAATAGACCAGGTGCAGTCTGACATTAATTGCCTTAAGCGTGACATCGATAAAATACGGGACTAAACCACTGAGGAGCAACATAGACTTGGAGACACTGAGGACTGTGCACATTGTACTGCGGATGTGTAGTGTTGTAGTGAGGATGCAGGTCACCTGGAATAAGTCCACTATGCGATAATCACTTTTATGGATCAGAACTCTTTATTCCATGCTTCCTCCAACAATCTCTGTCTAGCCTCTGCCCCTCCTAGCTCAGCTCCTCCTCCCTTACTACCTCACTGTTGCTAGGCAGACAAAGCAAAATGAGTAAGCAGCAAAGAACATACAGAATATACTTATAACATCACATCTCTCCCCTTCTTATAAAAAAAACAAAAACAAAAGAAAATGCAACCATACAACCATTATAAATAGACAATAAATCAAACGTCCAGATTGACAGGAAAATTTTACTGCTGAACATAATTCATGAGGTGCGTTGGTGGCCTTCGACTCATTCTCTTTGGGTAGCATCGAGACATCTCATTATCAGATAAAGTCTGTGAATTGATGGAGGCATCTCTTGTTGGTGATGCGGAACCAGTTTTTATCTGGTGGGATTTCCTCATCATCTGTCTCCAATGTACTTGCTCCTGGGCCATAGCCGCGAAGCTTTTTAAAATGGGACACATTTCTTGTGACTTGATGACCCTGGTGTTGAGCAGTTACCATGGTACCCTTGACATATGTGACTTGAAAGGGTTCCGGATGATAAAGGGATGATAATTTGTCACTAGGTCTCAGCCTTTTAACAAGGACACAGTCTTCCATGTCCAGCAGTTTGAAATGATGACTGCTCTTATCTGCATATCTTTTCATCCTGCCTTTGGCAAGGGAATCATTGAGGACCAATGGAGTCTGGACGGAAACTACAGGGATGTTCAGAAGCTTAATGCGCAAAGGCCTGCCCAAAAGCGCAGTTGCTGGCGGAGTTCCTGTAGTAGAGTGTGGGGTGGCTCTGTATTGTCTAAGGAATGTGTATAATTCTTGTTGCAAATCCTTATTTTCCATGGTAGCAATACGAAGAGTTTTGTTGACTGAATGCATGAACCATTTCACTTCGCCATTGGCTTGAGGCCAGTAAGGAGTTATTTTCCTGTGGGTGAAACCAAGCTAAGTTGCAAAAGACTGAAAATCTGCACTATTGAAAGGCTGCCCATTGTCGGCCTTTACTGTTTCAGGTATGCCATATGCAGAGAAGATCTTGTCCAGTTTTGGTATGACGGCTCTTGCAGAGGTGGTGGAAACAGGTTCAAAGACTGGAAACCTAGAAAAATCATCTATG
This sequence comes from Leptodactylus fallax, assembly GCA_947044405.1. Lineage (NCBI taxonomy): Eukaryota > Metazoa > Chordata > Amphibia > Anura > Leptodactylidae > Leptodactylus > Leptodactylus fallax. The sequence goes on from CAMRHE010000166.1 coordinate 3,326,471, forward strand.
ACAACCAGTAAATAGGAATGATTTGGCAAAGTGCAGAAATCAACACTAACGGCAGTCCACGAACTTTCTGGCATTAGTACTGGTGCTCGGCTATGGTCCACCGTAGTTGCTTGACAAGGTATACATGAAAAATCAAATAAAGAAAAATGGCCAAAATGTATAGATGAAAAAATATATATAAAACTCAACTTTTATTAGAAAAATTAAAACACAGACATCCAAAGACATAGATGTCACCCACACATAGCCTAAGTGATCTTCTGAATAGACCTATCCTGATTAAGGGGAGTACATACAGGTCAAATACCCTTCTTTAACCCCTTATTATGATTATCCAGGAATATAGGAAAAAAAAAACCGCAGAGACATACTATGCAACTGCGGTAGATAATTGGAAACACCGCAGCACAATACTATAAAGCTGCAGTAAGTTTCACTAAAGCGCTCAATATATCCTTATCCTATAGGAGCCAAAGATGGTATGTATGATATACTAAAACAGTGGAGTTTCAAATCGCCAATGTAAAGCTCAAAACACCACACCCAAACTCTGCCCATGGGGGGGATCCGAATCAAATCTCCTTCCAGGGCATTGAACTTATTAAACCCAATATACGTGGGGGTAATTTGGACCACAGAATTCTACAAAAAGAAGCTCAATGGACATACCGACTAAAGTCGGTTAAACCTTTGGGCCTTAATGAAGTGATTTCCTTCACGTCCTTCATTTGAATTCTGTAGGTTACTCCGGTCTCCTTCCCTCTTTATAAATCTGTCATCCTCATTATATCTGAAATGGAATTTTTTTTTTTTTTTCCTTTTCTTTTCCATTAATAATCTTATTTTTGTCTAATATCAATCCCTACATATAATTTAGGTGGAATTGAAAGATGGGTGGTTTATAGCAAGTAGCTTATTCAATCGCTTATTTGTATTTTTTAGCCATATAATATTTATTACTCCACTTGAGTCATATATATAGCAAGATCTCTTGTTATCATTATGGATCCATGCTCCGCTATCCCAAATGTTTTTTACTGTAGAGCAAGTACATTTGTATGGAATAGGATGACTCTTATGATCCGTTCCTTCTTTATCTTTAAATTATGCTATTTGAGCAATATCTGACGATGTAATTCAGAAACAGCTGATTATCCGTAGCAGTTTCACCGACGCTAGGGTTTTAGCGTCGGTGTTTCTAGGGTAACGGCCTCGCTTTCATCTACCAATGAGAGGAGGTGGGTGTGAAGCTTCTGACACACCCACTGAATGAACGAGCGGAATTGGTCAGTGGCACGCAGGCATTTCACATATATAGATCGCTGTGAAGCGCCGTATCCGAGGCTTAACATTGAAGTACCGGCGCCTACCATCTGGGCGTCGGGAACTGTGGTTTTTACCGCATTTTCTTTGCTATCTGTACATTTTTTCTCCATGAAGTTTGTAAACTCCCCTGATGAACCTGGTGTTATGATTATCCGCTGGGGGAAACACGTAGGGAGATGAGGGAGAGAGGAGATTTACATGTCTTATTGAAAAGGAGGACTTGATCAAGCATTTGGTTTATCATGCTCTCTATAGGGCCAATGGTCTCCTGCCTTAGTTCAGTCTATATAGAGTTTGGGTGTGGTGTTTTGAGCTTTACATTGGCGATTTGAAACTCCACTGTTTTAATATATCATACATACCATCTTTGGCTCCTATAGGATAAGGATATATTGAGCACTTTAGTGAAACTTACTGCAGCTTTATAGTATTGTGCTGCGGTGTTTCCAATTATCTACCGCAGTTGCATAGTATTTCTCTGCATTTTTTTTTTTCCCATATTCCTGGATAATCATAATAAGGGGTTAAAGAAGGGTATCTGACCTGTATGTACTCCCCTTAATCAGGATAGATCTATTCAGAAGATCACTTAGGTTATGTGTGGGTGACATCTATGTCTTTGGATGTCTGTGTTTTAATTTTTCTAATAAAAGTTGAGTTTTATATATATTTTTTCATCTATACATTTTGGCCATTTTTCTTTATTTGATTTTTCATGTAGATATTGACCCCTTTTTGGTATGTCTACAAGGTATACATGTGTTAATAAGTGCTTCCACTTGTTTATCTAGTCCTGGAAACCATACTTTCTCCCTAAGCAATTGCTTTGTTTTAACTATACCTTGATGAGCCTCATGAGTCAGATTGATCACTCTACTTTGAAGTTTCTGAGGTATGACCAGGCGGTTGTCACGCAGTAGTATGTTTGAGTCAGATACAGAGAGCGAGTGTCATGTATGGAAGAAGGCCTGCAAATATGCTGTTTGACCCTGTGGTTGAAGCCGAGCCTCAGCTAGAAAAGAGCTCCAGTTCTTAGACCGAACAGCGTCAATAACTAACTGGAGTTGGGCATCAGAATCCACCGCATGTTTAATTTCTTCTATGGTCATTGCTCTTGACACAGAATGTGTGACAACGAAATTTACATGTTCCTCAGCTAAGACAGTGGCAGGCAAATCATCTTTGGTAGACTGTGGTGAAGGGTGTCTTGAAAAATAGTCTGCAGGGTTCCCAGCTCCTGCCTCATATCTTAAATGAAAGTGGTAGTTCTGTAGGCGGAGTAGCCAGCGTTTAAGTCGTGGGGGTGGCTTTGACGAATGTTTATTGAAGGTTGGAATGAGTGGTTTTCGATCACTTACCACTGTGAATGGGTGACCAAAGAGGTAAAGATGGAAATGAAGGCATCCCCAAACAACTGCAAGAGCTTCCCTCTCAGTTTGGAAATAGCGCTGTTCCTTCTCTGTTAAAGCCTTGCTTGCATAGGAGACTGTGGAAATGCTACCAGTTTTGAACACCTGAGTTAAAATCGCACCAAGGCCTACAGGACTGGCATCCACAATGAGCTCAGTAGACTTTAGAGGATCAAAATAGGCCATGACTATGTCACTAGTCAGACTGGACTTTAGTGTGTCAAATGCTGATTGATGTTCAACAGTCCATGACCTAGGAGTATCCTATTTATCGAGGTGTTGTATGGGTTCAGAAACAGTAGCTAGATCAGGTATGAAATGTCCACAGTATGTGACCAGTCCAAGAAAACTCCGAACATCTGACACATTTTGAGGCTGGCTAGCAGAGGTTATGGCAGCTATTTTCTCAACCATTTTAAGAAAAAAATATAGGCAAAAAAATTTTATGACGTCCGGTTGAACTCACATTTTGATGGATTTACGGTTAGATTGCAGGTTTGCAGCCTCTGAAAGACTTGTTCTAAGCGGTTGTTATGTTCCTCTTGGGTTGTACCAAAGATAAGGATGTCATCACTGACATTGAGGACTCCAGGTATTCCTGAAAGAACCTGCCTGATAACTTTCTGAAATATTTCTGAAGCCGATGAAATGCCAAAGTTCAGCCTCTTGAACCTTCTCAGACCGACATGAATGCTAAAAATTGTTATATATCTGAAGTCTGGGTGCAATTCAAGCTGATGATAACCAGATTTTAGATCAATTTTTGAAAATATTTTTGCACCATTTAGATCTGCGAGAATGTCATCAATTGTAGGCGTAATGTGCCTTTCTCTTTGAATGACTCGATTGGCATGTCGCATATCCACACATAATCTGATTTTACCAGGCTGCTTAGGTTCTCTCTAATATAGCAGTATTGTTTATGTATATGTTTATGAATTGTTTTTTTCCCCTGATCTTTTAAAGGGTACCTGCCTTTTTATGAAAAGTTGAAATATATGCAGGGCCTTGATAGGCAGGCTGTTCTATGACTGTATAGTCTTCATACATGGTACCCTATCAGTTTTTCTGCTGCTAATAATCAAATTATGGCTGAAACACAGTTTAAATTTCTGTCTGAGGCTGTTGGCATGTACAATAAGGAGCAATCTGCCCCATTCCTCTCTCCATTATAAACAGTTTGGTTTGCTTACATGCAATTTTGCCAGGAGTAACTGTACAAAAGCAAACAAATAGGTGAGAAAAGCCCAAGTGACTCAGGATAAGAGATCCAGGAACACTGAACTGCAAAATAGAACAGATATATGCTGATACCCACTTAAGTCTAGCATCTACTGTGCAGGCATGACTGAGGAATAGGGTAATCTATGAGTATAGTCAGGACAACTGCTTTTTGTCTGTGAATAATATCCCATCAGTAATCACACAAGCAGACATTTCTACATACAGGTGCATAGAATACTTTTTTTCTTCATTATTGCTCATCTAATGTATCTAGGGACATATTTCTCTGGTAACAGAGGAGTCAACTGTAAATTCACTAGAAGGGAGACATCTAGTGGAAGGAAATTTATAGAGATTTTTCAGGCAAAAAGTAGCAACATTTTTACTTAAAGTGCTTTACATGTTGGTCTAGAATCACATGCTCTATGAAAAGAGGCAAATTTGTCTGAAAAGTTAGTGATCATTTAAGACCCTAGTAATGCTGCTGGAAATGCCATATTCCCATCTGAATTGACGGAATATGACAGTGTTGCTGGTATGTTCGAATTTTAATTTTAATCTGATTAAAGCTGATTACTTATGGGTTATTTCTAATTACTGGTTGCACAGTAATAGCAAAACTGCATGACTAGTGATGAGAAATAGCTCATAATTAATCAATGTTTCACTTACTTATGTGAAAACATTGGTAGCCCCAGCACTGAGTGCAGCTATGTTGCGGCCAGAAGACCATGCAGCAACACCTTTAACCCCTTAACGACCTTGGACGTACTATTACGTCCTGGGCGTTAGGTACTCGCGCACCAGGGCGTAATACTACGCCCGAGGCCGGCCGCCCGCTCACTATCTGAGCGGGCGGTATCGGAACCGGGTGTTAGCTGTATCTGACAGCTAACACCCTGCTCCATAACCCCAGGTCGGAACTGAGTTCCGATCGGCGGTTTTAACCCCTTGGATGCCGCGGTCAAAAATGACCGCCGTCTTGCCGCCCCCCCCCCCCCGGCACCCCCCCCGCGGCGAGATCGGGGGGTGCCGATATCTCTAATCTGCAGCCCGGGGTCTGCCCAGTGACCCCAGGCTGCCTGGAGCCCCCAGTACCTGGTTGATCCTGCCGAGACCTCAGGAAGTCAGCGCTATGTTTCCATAGCGCTGACTTCCTGTATAGGCTGCAAGACACGTGTATGCTCGTGTCTTGCAGTCTATAGTACTGAGCCAGAGATCACAGCATCTCTGGCTTAGGTGTCCTAATGGGACACAAGAAAAAGTAAAAAAAAGTGAAAAAAAAAATAATAAAGTATGTGAAAAAAATTAATAAAAGAATAAAGCCCCAAAAATTCCCTTTTCCTATATAAAATGAATTATATAAAAATAAACCTAAAAATTAATAAAAACAATACATATTTGGTATCGTTGTGTCCGTAACAACCTGTACAATAAAACTGAAACCATATTTAGTGTACATGGTGAAAGTCGGGGAAAAAAAACGGAAAAAACCCGCCAAAAGTAACGATTTTTCGCCATCTCACCTTACAAAATATGACATAAAAAGTGATCAAAAGGCATGTGTACCCCAAAACAGTACCAATAAAAAGCACAGGTTATCCCGCAAAAAATTAGCCCTAAACCAACTCTCTAAACTGAAAAATAAAAATGCTACGCATCTTAGAAGATGGCGATGCAAAAAAAAATTGATTTATGTCCCCAAATGGGTTTTTGTTCTGCAAAATTGGTATTGCATAAAAAAACAGTATAAATGAGGTATCGCCGTAATCGTACTGACACGCAGAATAAAGTTAAAATGTTACTTACGCTCTACGCTGCATGGTGAAAAATTTAAAAGATAAAACGTAGTGCCAGAATTGATGGGGTTGTTTTTTAATCCACCAAGAAAGAGTTAATAAAATTTATTTAATAAGTTGTAAGCACCTAAAAATGATGTCATTAAAAAATACATCTCACCCCACAAACAACAAGCCCTCATATGGCTACATCACCAGAGAAATAAAGAAAATATAGCTCGTACAATGTGAAGACAAAAACCCCAAAAATCGCCAAATCATTAGAACAGGAATGCGGCAGGAAGGGAATGTATAAGCTGTGCGATCGTATATTAGGGTACAAACCAGATTTAGAGCTTACGAGGGATAATAAACCAGAAGTGACCCCCAGAGTGACCTCCCCAATAATAGGAACTACTGGGGAAATAGTAGGGAATTTAGTGTACCCAATGTACTACGCACAGCTTACATATTCATTCACTTTTCCCCATCTGCTGTGCAGTCACGTCTGGGATACTAATGCTCACTACACCCCTTGATAAAGTCTTTGAGGGGTGCACTTTTCAAAATGGGGTCATTCCCTAGGGGTTTCCACTTTACTGGTACTTTAGAGGCTCTGCAAACATGACATGGCGTCCAGATACCAAACATCTGAATCTGCGCTCCAAAAGCCACATAGCGCTCCTTCCCTTCTGCGCCCTACTGTGTGCCCAAACCGCAGTTTATACCCACATGTATGACACTGGTGTACCCAGGATAAGGTACTTAATGTCATATATAGGTATAAACTCCTGTTTGGGCACAGCCGGGCACAGAAGGGAAGGAGCGCTATTTGGTTTTTGGAGCACAGACTTGGACGGTTTGGTTTTTGGACGCCATTGCACTTTTGCAGAGCTGAAATGCCAGTACAGTGGAATCCACTGACATGTCACCCCATTTTGGAAACTGCACCCCTGAAGGAATTTATCCAGGGGTACAGTGAGCATTTTTAACCCCCAAGTGTTGCTATAATTCATTATCCGTAAATGAATACGCAGCTGATGGTGAAAGGTGAAAATGACAATTATTCCTGGAATACATCATTTCAGTGCATAATATGTTGTGCCCGGCTTGTATCAGAGATGAACGCTCCAAAAGCTGTTGTGCCCGGGATCCCAGCTCACCAGTTTTTGGAGTATGTGTCTGTGCAGACATAAACTGGGCACAACATATTGGGCACTGAAATGGCGTATCTATAGAAAAATTTCATTTTTAACTTTTCATTATCAGCTGCGCATTCATTTTTGGAAATTAAAAGAATGCAACACTTAAGGGTTAATAATGCTCGCTACCCCACTTGATAAATCCCTTGAAGGGTGTAGTTTCCAAAATGGGGTGACATGTCTGCGGATTCCACTTTACTGACAATTCATGGGCTCTGCAAAAGTGGCATGGTGTCCAAAAAGCAAACTGTGCTCTAAAAACCAAAATAGCGCTCTTTCCCTTCTGTGCCTGGCTGTGCCCAAGCAGCAGTTTATACCCACATATATAATTTTTTTGTCCCCGGGATAGCCCACTTAATAGTTTTAGGAGTTCATGTCTCTGATGCCACAAAGTGGCCGCAACGTATTAGGCACTGAAATTGGATATTTCTTTAAAAACTTTAATTTTCACTTTGTACATTAATTTTTGGGAAGCATTTTTAGGCTCTAAATGAGAATACCCCTTGACACATTCCTTGAGGGGTGTAGTTTCTAAAATGAGGTCACTTTTGAGAGGTTTCCATTATATTGGTACTTTAGGGGTTCTGCAAATGCGACACTGCATCCAAAAACTATTCCAGCAAAATCTGCCCTCCAAAAGCTAAATAGCGCTCTTTCCATTTTGAGCCCTGCCATGTACCTATGCAGCAGATTACAACCACATATGGTGCATTTCTGTGTTCAGGAGAAATTGTGTAACGAACTTTGGGGTGCTTTTTCTCCTTTGTCCTCTTGTGAAAATGAAAAATTTGGGGCTAAATTGACGGTTTATTGGAAAAAAAGTAATTTTTCATTTTAATGTCCCAATGTTAATAAAATCTGTGAAACAGCTGTAGGGTCAAAATGCTCACTATACCCCTTGATATGTTCTGTGAGGGGTGTAGTTTCCAAAATGGGGTCACTTTTAGGGGGTTTCCACTGTATTGGTACTTTGGGGGCTCTGCAAATGCGACCTTCTACCTGAAAACTATTCCAGCAAAATCTGCTCTCCAAAAGCTAAATAGCGCTCTTTCCATTATGAGCCCTGCCATGTACCCATACAGCAGATTACGATCACATATGGGGTATTGCTGTGTTTAGGAGCAATTATTTTGCAAACTGTGGGGTGCTTTTTCTCCTTTAACCCATTGTGAAAATGAAAACTTTGGGGATAAAGTGACATTTTAGTAATGTTTCATTTATACATCCCAGTGTTAGCAAAATCTGTGAAACGACTGTAAGGTCAAAATGCTCACTATACCCCTATATGAATTCTGTGAGGGGTGTAGTTTCCAAAATGGGGTCACTTTTTGGGGTTTTCCTTTGTATTGGTACTCTAGGGGCTTTGCAAATGAGACATGGCACCTGAAAACTATTGCAGCAAAATCTGCTTTTCAGACGCCCAGTGTCACTCCTTCCCTTCCGTGAGCTGCCATTCGCCCAAACATCAGTTTACACCCACTTGTGGGGTATTTCCGTGCTCGGGAGAAATTGCATAACAAACTGTGAGATGCATTTTCTCTTTTAACCCTTTGTGAATGTGTTAATTTTAGGGCTAAATTAAGGAATTAGTGGCAAAAAATTAAATGTCTAAATTTCACCTCCATATTGTTTTAATTCCAGTGAAATGTTTAAAGGGTTAACAAACTTCCCAAATATTATTTTGAATTATTTGAGGGGTGCAGTTTTGAAAATGGGGTGATTTATGTGGGTTTCTAATATATAGGCCATTATAATCCTCTTCAGAACTGAAGTGGTCCCTAAAAAATTAGTTTGGGAAATTTTCTTGAAAATCTGCAAAATCGCTGTTACACTTGTAAGCCTTCTAACATCCAAAATAAATTACAGGACGATTAAAAGATGATGCCGATATAAAGCAGAGATATGGTAGATAATATGTATTAATGTATTTGGGTGGTATGACTATCTATCTGAAAAGCAGAGCATTTCACATTTTGAAAATTGCGATTTTTTTCCAAGTTTCCATCAAATTTCCTATTTTTTTATAAATAAATACAAAAATATTCATTAGTGTTTACCACTAACATGAAGTACAATGTGTCTCAAAAAAACAATCTCAAAATCACTTGTGTAAGTTAAGACGTCTCAAAGTTATTGCCATATAAAGTGACCTGTCAGTTTTGAAAAACGAGGCCTGGTCCTTAACGCACTTTTGGGCTGGGTCCTTAAGGGGTTAAAATAGGTGATTAATTTGATACTCTGTGCCACAGCCTTGTTAATAACTTAAGTTTGCTGCATCTGCACACACTTGGCATGAAAGTTGTTAAAGCAACCATCCAATGTGCAGTAAATATTGTGCATAGGTCCTATTCTAATTGTGTGAATAAATAATTCCATTCTCCAGCCAGTTAAGATATGCTACATCTGTACACACTTAATGAAATTTCCTGAGGCAACAGTCCAATGCCCAGCAAATACTGTACATAGGTCCTAGTCTAATTGTGTGAATAAACAATCCAAAACATAAGGCCAAGTCAGAGGTATAGCTAAGCTTTCTTTCAGTTCAATTCAGTTTGGAATCCCCCTCCTCTTGTAACTGCAAACTACTCTAGTGAACTGAAGTTGTCTCAAATGAGAGACTACCTTCTATTAAAGGTGAATTCACACAGCCACATTTCCTGTACCAACAGCAGCTCAGCTAAACTGAACTCAATGTATCATAGTGGGTTTTTTGTCCTGTACTCAGATGATGCTAGGTCCTTTTTTGGGCTGTAAATCACAACATTATAGACCACTATGCTGCAGTGAGTTCAGTTTAGTCGAGCTGCTGTTCGGGTAGGACATGCAGCCATCAAACAAACTAAATTACTCAAACCACACTCAGCAATCTGAATTTGCCATAACCAGGTTATTTAAAAATTAGTTTTCTAAACTAGAAAATATTTTTAACATAATGGGTTATTCCAATGTTATAAAGTGATGGCATGTTGATAGGATATACCATCACTTTATGGTCCATGAAGATCCAACCTTTATGACCAATTCTGAAAATGGTCTAGCTCTAGGTCCCCATCTGATCCTTTCTGAACAGCAGGGCTTCTGCTGACCAGATCTGCAGAGAACTGCATCACAGCCCAATTTACTTGAAGTGAACATTCTGCAGTTCCCTGCACAATAGATGAAACACTACTGACCAGAAAAAAACAATGAAAAGGACACGTGTTAATGAATGCTGCAGCCCCTTTATTCTCCTAGAGGTCAGATGCTCACAACTCATAAAGTGATAGAATATACAATCAATATGACATGTCAGCTATGCATGAAAATGGAATCTATAATGTACATATGCCATGTATACAGGTGGGAGCTTTAATCTACATGCTATTTGTGGGAGAGGTAACTTTAATGTGCATGTGCTATGTGTGGGTGAGGTGGCTGTAATGTACATGCTATGTGTAGGGGTAAGTCTATAAGGTACATATGCTATGTGTTCAGAGGGGTGTAATGTACTTGTGTTATTTATGATCTAGGGGCTGTAATGTACATGTTATGTGTGGGGAAAGGGGCTATAATGTGCCTGCTATGTGTGTGGGGGGATGTACTGTGTGTGATTTTGACACAGTAGGGAATCTATGGGTTGTATTGTATCTGCGTCCTGAGGATGTGGATACAGTTGAAAGTTGTGCTCTGTCAAGGATCTGGAAAACCAAGGCAAATGTTCAGTGCCTAGAATCTCCAGGGGGCTATTCAAAAGTTTTGCTTCTTACACTGAAGAAAAGCAAACTTTGTCACCAGATTGAAACTGAAAAGAAAACTTACATTTTTGTCAGTATTCTTCTTGCAAAAATGACCTTTCAAATAGAGACCTTATTTTTTGCCAGATTATCTTGTTATATTGTTTTATATTATATTGTTATAGGCAAACTCTAAGGGTATGTTCACATGGCAGAAAATGAAGAGGAATTCCTCTTCATTTTCCGTCGCCGGCATTTTTGCCACGGTCTAGCCATGACGGGATGCCGATGCAGTGCATCAGCATTCCGTCGCGGCATCTCGCTCCTGATTAGGCCTGGATGAATGGGCCTAATCAGGAGGGAGTCTCGAGTCACAGACCCTGCGGGCGGAATCCACGGCAAGATCGAGCAGGACGCTTCTTTTTTTCCGCATCCTGGAAAAACTGTATACAAAAATCTATAAGATATAAATGAGACTCAATTTCATATATTGCAGCTAGAAAGTTTAAGAGGGTCTCTTTTCATAACATTTTATAAATAAAACATAACTTTTAATAATATAAGAAATAAAATTTAACTGAACACACACCCTAAAGTGAATTAAAAAGTCTTTGTTGTTATTTGTATATAAGGCAGGCTTATCTAATTATTCACTGCTTTAAAGAAAATAAAATAAAAAAAACAAAAACAAAAAAAAACACACTACCACCATCTAACGTGCTGTGTGTGAATTGGGAGCAAATTGGAAACATTTCAATGAGCACGATATTCAGCTGTGATTAAAGAGGGGTATCTGAATAATTCCAGACACCACTCTCATAGCAAAAAAAAAAAAAAAAAAAATTATTTATTCTTTTTTCCCTTCCTTTTGGATAATATTTAAACGAAGTGAATCATTTACACATAAATCCCAGCACTAACGCAATAGATAGAGGATATCGTTTAAAGAGCTATAGGTAGATAGTATAGCAACATAACATATTAGCCCAAACCATACTTATAAAACATAAATCCCAGCGTTATAGTAGGGGATAGCCTTTAGGCAGTCTTATTGCTCACTGATTGGAAAACCTGGGTCCCAGATATTAAACATAAGTCTCAGCACAAAGGCAGTTGTTAAAAAGTAACATTGAGACCAAGGTTCCAGATATTAAACATAGGTCACAGCACAGAGGTAGTTAATAAAAAGATGGCATTTTAAGCAGTTTTAAAGCCCATGAGATATTGGGCATAAGATGGCGTTTTCAAAGCGGTTTTAAAGCCCGTGTATTAATAGGCAGAAGTCCCAACGCGTTTCCCCATATTGGTTCATCAGGGAACAAATAAAGCCTAAAGTAAACAAAACAAGACCAAAAAATAATAAAGTTGTGCTCTGATAGTGATCCTGCTGCGATCTCTGCCTCCCATTGAAAACAATGGGAGGCGGATTCCGGGAGGAATCTGCTCCGGATTCGAGGGTGAAATCCGCCCCTAAATCCACGGCAAATTCCTCCGTGTGAACACACCCTAATTCTTCTCAGGTACGTTCATTGTGTTAACAAACTCATAAAAGATATATATAGTATGTGAGACAAAAAAAAACAATATTTCAAACCAAATGAATAAAGCAGCACACTAAAATATAACTTTTAATAAATGTACCTATTAAAACACCTACACGGTGTACGGTAAATTAAAATAAAACCCCTCAGGGATTAAGTGCAAAGGGCTGATACCAAAATGATAGGAGGTAAGTATACGTAATTTGATATCTTATAGCGAGTGGCTAATTATTAGTGTCTCCTAGTCAGAAACCATGTCTATTCCACCAAGGTTAGGTTACACCATAATGGATAACATGACCAGTGAGAACAGCCTAATCCAATTGTGAGTAAGTTATGTAAGCTCCCCTGTAAAACGTCCGAGTACAGGGGTATGGTTCAGGTATCAACAGGAATATGAATGGCACTCATAACCAGGTGCCTTTTCAGACAAACAAGCGTACTCAGAAATATATATAAACCTGAGCTCCCCATTGATAGTCTGTATATAGGGGTATCCTGCTATCTATTTCTGCTGATAGAGATTAGTTTCATCAGAGGTGAATAGTCATAAAAAATTATAGGGAAGGAATTATTTAGTGTTCCTTCCCTTAACGCAGCCCCTGGCACTAGTACATGGCCGTCCACGTCTTTATGCCTATTCACCTCCGATGAAGCTGATCTGTATCTATCAGCAGAAACATGTCAGGCTACTCTTAGATAGATTTATGTGACCGTGTGTGTGTCACTTTAGTTCAGGACATCTCTAGCTTTGCCGCCGCTACCAACAATGTGTCAGTGCAGGTTGAGGCATCCTGGGGTCACTGGAGTCACTAGTGGAGTATATAGGACAAAAATATGTACCTAGCAGGCTCCTAGGTTGGCTCATACATCAAGGGCTACTAATGGTGTAGTGTCTGAGCAGTGCCACAGCTTGGTCATTTATGTCTGTGGTTACGTTACACTACAAGAAGATATATTGCAGCAGACCTAGCCAATCAGTATATGTTCTGGGTGAACAGGGGAAGCTATGTGGGTTCATCTCAGGAGACAGACACAGCGCAACGATTATACATTTAAGAGCACTAGTTACATCAGTGCTATTTGACTAAACCTGTGCTGTTAAGTAAAGGATACCTCCATATATAGACTATCAAGGGGGAGCTCAGGTTTATATATATATATATATATATATATATATATATATATATATATATATGATGGTGGGAAAAAAAGTATTTAGTCAGCTACCAATTGTGCAAGTTCTCCCACTTAAAAAGATGAGAGAGGCCTGTAATTGTCATCATAGGTAGACCTCAACTATGAGAGACAAAATGAGAAAACAAATCCAGAAAATCACATTGTCTGATTTTTAAAGAAATTATTTGCAAATTATGGTGGAAAATAAGTATTTGGTCAATAACAAAAGTTCATCTAAATACTTTGTTATATATCCTTTGTTGGCAATGACAGAGGTCAAACGTTTTCTGTAAGTCTTCACAAGGTTGGCACACACTGTTGCTGGTATGTTGGTCCATTCCTCCATGCAGACATGAAGGCAATTGCCTTCAAAAGTCACTTAATTAGCTAAGAGTCCAGCTGTGTGTAAATTAGTTTAGTATAAATACACCTGTTCTGTTTAGACCTCAGTGGTTTGTACGAGAACATTAGTGAACAAACAGCATCATGAAGACCAAGAAACTCACCAGACAGGTCAGAGATAAAGTTGTGGAGAAGTTTAAAGCAGTGTTAGGTTATAAAAACATATCCCAAGCTTTGAGCATCCCAATGAGCACTGTTCAAACCATTATCCAAAAATGGAAAAAGTATTCTACAACTGCAAACCTACCAAGACATGGCCGTCCACCTAAACTAACAGATCGAGCAAGGAGAGCACTGGCCAGAGAAGCAGCCAAGAGGCCCATGGTCAATCTGGAGAAGCTGCAGAAATCCACAGCCTGACAACTATAAGTCGTGCACTTCACAAATCTGGCCTTTATGGAAGAGTGACAAGAAGAAAACCATTCTTGAAAGAAAGCCATAAGGAGTGCCATTTACAGTTTGCCACAAGCCATATAGGGGACACAGCAAACATGTGGAAGAAGGTGCTCTGGTCAGATGAAAACAAAGTTGAACTTTTTGGCCTAAATGCAAAGTACTGTGTGGGGTAGAAAAGTAACACTGCCCATCACCCTGAATACACCATTCCCACTGTGAAACATGGTGGAGGCAGCATCATGCTGTGGGGAGGCTTTTCTTCAGCAGGGACAGGGAAGCTGGTCAGATGGGAAGATGGATGGAGCTAAATACAGGGCAATCCTGGAAGAAAACCTGTTGGAGGCTGCAAAAGACTTGAGACTGGGAAGGAGATTCACCTTCCAGCAAGACAATGACCCTAAACATACAGCCAGAGTTACAGTGGAATGGTTTAGATCAAAGAATATTCATGTGTTAGAATGACCCAGACAAAGTCCAGATCTAAATTCCATTGAGCATCTGTGGCAAGACACGAAAATTGCTGTTCACAGATGCTCTCCATCCAATCTGGCTGAGCTTGAGCTATTTTGCAAAGAAGAATGGGCAAAAATCTCAGTCTCTAGATGTTCAACGCTGGTAGAGACATACCCCAAAAGACTTGCAGCTGTAATTGCAGTGAAAAGTGGCTCTACAAAGTATTATTATAGGGGGGTTGAGTACTTTTGCACGTCATACTTTTCAAATTTTTATTTGATTAAAATTTTGAAAATGATGTATCATTTTCCTTCCATTTCACAATTATCTGCTACTTTGTGTTGGTCTATCACTTAAAATCTCAATAAAAAACATTTAAGTTTGTGGTTGTAAGGTGATAAAATGTGAAAAAGTTCAAGGGGTATGAATACTTTTGCAAGGCACTGTATATAATTCAGCAAGTATTGCATTATTTAATTAGTCCTTTCTATGTGAAAATTTGTGGAATCCATCCCTTCACAATTGGGTCATGTGATCTCATTTTGACCTAATAAAAAAAGTTAACACTCAGTTTTTAATAAGTCTCACTCACTTACTGTATTGACTGTTCCACACAGGCTCTCCAAAAAAAAGGAACACAAATTTTTATCATTAACCAATGATAGCCTCCATAACTATATACTCATTGTTGTGTTATATGGCCATGCTCACCAATGTCATTCCTCTGCGCGTTGAACAATTCTTCCTGGTAGTGGGTGATTCCTTGATTTGTAGGGTATGCTGGTCCTTTAACCCTTTCCCCACATCTGTCCTACTGTTACAGCAGATGTCAGGAATTTAAATTCACCCCCTTCTCCCTAAAATCTGTATAAAAGTACAAAAAGTAAGTAAAACACCTAAACATAAGGCATCACTATGTCCAAAAATGCCCAGTGTACAAACTTAAATAAAAATATTTTGATGGCTAATCCCATCCACACATTGCGGAAAAAAAACTTTGTAGAAAAGCAGCATGTCAATTTACCTGCGGAAAATTGCAGAGAAAAATGCAGCAAAAATGCAATGAAAAACACTGTGAAAAAAACGCGATGCGATTCCACTGCATTTTTTCCGTAGCGTTTTTTAGCTGTGTTGCGCAGCATGGGGACTTTGGGAGCATTCATACTACCGTTAGCAGTTTTCGTTGCTAGCATTTGTTACAAAATGTTAACAACGGACACTAACAGATCCATCATAAATCTGTTAAAAATCAGTTTGATCTGTTGTCCGTTACTGTTGATTTTCACCAAATCCGTCACATGTCCATTATTTTAGCGGACATAATAACGCGAGATGGAGGACTTTATATGGATCAGTTTAAAAAAAACGGACACATTAACATCAGTTAGTGTCCGTTAATATCCGGTATGATAGGTGTCCGTTTCCTTTTAACAGACTCTATCAGAACAGACATCCAACAGTAGTGTGAACATCCCCTTAGCCTAAGGCTGCGGCCCCATGTAGTGTAAACACTGTGGAAAAAAACATGGAGTATTACAGTTCCTGTGAATCTCTTCCAGAAATTGGGGGAAAATATGCGCAGTGGGCACGCTCTTATTTCCAAAACAGTCATGGTTTTGGAAATAGCAACATGTCAATCATACCTACGTAAACTCCGGCGGTTTCCCTATAGGAATAATTGAAGCAGAAAGTCTGCAGAGGTGCTGTCGTTTTTCCCACAGCGCTTTTTTACTATGACCCGCTACATGGGGCCTTAGCCTAATAGTGTCTTACATTATTTAGGAGAATATAGAGAAAAGGTTAAACTGCCCCCCAGCAGACAGTTATAGTACAGTGCTCTAGCTGTCCATGAGCTGCTGTACTGAGATATTTACGGGACTTATATGAGAGCATACAAAAAGAGACATAAAACAACTAAGATTATAGGAGTATGAATGTATAGAATCCTGGATTGCTACAGACATTCAGGTGAGGGATGGAAGGATTGGGAAAAATGTGTTTTCACTGGAGTGCTTATTTAAATGTGAAGGTGATATATGGACAAGGAATAATTGTTGAAGAAAAGAAGGTCATTTCAGTTCTTGAAAAGTTATTTACGCTGAAGCCCCACGTTGCGAAAACGCAGCATTTTTGCACCAAAAAAATGCTGCATTTTAAAGTAGTGCAAAGTGAATTGGATTCTGGCTAATCCCATCCACACATTGCAGAAAAAAGTCCACAGAAAAAACGCCTTAGTTTTTGAAAATCACAGCATGTCAATTATACCTACGGAACCTCTGGCGTTTTATGATGTTGCACAGTAATCGCAAAACTGCATGACCAGTGATGAGAAATAGCTCATAATTAATCAATGTTTCACTTAGTTATGTGAAAGCATTGGTAGCCCCAGCACTGAGTGCAGCTATGTTGTGGCCAGAAGACCATGCAGCAACACCTTTAAAATAGGTGATTAATTTGATACTCTGTGCCACAGCCTTGTTAATAAGTTAAGTTTGCTGCATCTGCACGCACTTGGCATGAAAGTTGTTAAAGAAACCATCCAATGTGCAGTAAATATTGTGCATAGGTCCTATTCTAATTGTGTGAATAAATAATTCCATTCTCCAGTCTTGTTATCAAGTTAAGTGCCAGTTAAGATATGCTACATCTGTACACACTTAATGAAATTTCCTGAGGCAACAGTCCAGTGCCCTGCAAATACTGTACATAGGTCCTAATCCCATCCAAATCACAGCATGTCAATTATACCTGCGGAACCTCTGGCGTTTTATGACGTTATAGGTATCATAAGGGCAGAAAGTCCGCAAGGGGAACACTCTGCAAAAACGCAACAAAAACCGATGTGGAAAAAAACAATGCTTTTCCACTGCAGTTTTTTCTGCAACTTTTTGCTGCATTTTGCTATGTGTGGCCTTAGCCTTAAAATTCTGACATCTAGACCTTGGGATTAGCTACTTTTCTGTTAAGAGCTGTGAGAGGAACTACATGACAGGAGAAATGAGGAAGAAATTGCTAGTAATTTGTGGAACACAAGATTGATTGAAGTACTGCAAATAATTTTTTCAGGACTCATCTATAGTTATCATCAGATATTATATAGCCAATGAAGAAAATTGGGGTCTGTTTGAAGATCAGAAGAAAACTAAGGAGAGAATACAAGAATGTCACAGAAACTACCACACAAGAATAAAGAAGGTCTTAGAAAAAGTTAAAGGGCTTCACAAGATATGTAAAGCCTGCCTGTTGCTTGCAGAAAACATTAATAAAGCTTGGATAACTTTGCGAAAAATGGACAAGAACAAATCTTCCAGACAAAAAGGAGAATGGCTGAATGAAGAATATATTTGAGGAGAGTCTTCCACAGCATTCCAATCTATGAAGAGGCAGTAAGCAGGAGGCTGGTGAATTTCTTGAATGTGTTTAAAAGGTAACAGTTTTGGATTATCTTTTATTCACCACTTTGATAGAACTATTAACTTTTTTTGACCTGCAAATATGTAAAAGTGTATATGTTAAGAGTACAGGTGCATCTCAATAAATTAGAATATTTTTTAAACGTTCGTTCATTTCAGTAAATCAGTAATTCAATTCATAATCAGCGTCTTCCATGATTGTGTGTCATAATGAACCAGTACAAGTTTATGCAAAAATGTAAAACTCTGCAATTTGGACTTAATATTCATGCCAGCTTCATGTCACACTATGTATGAACTGTGAGGGTCACAAATCACCTCCTGATAGCAAACAGATAACAGATCCCTCTGTCACGCACCACAACTTTCCAGATTGTTTTTTGACCGGTTGTAAATAACTTCTCTACTTAGATTGCATTTTGTTTTGGGGTTTTTTAAGGACTCTAAAATCCTTTGAAGACCATGTGTATAAAAATCTGTGAATTTTCAGTTCTTGTATAACACCATGTCTGAGAAGCTAGCACTTCTGAAAGCTTACTTATAAATATACTCAGTTAGCCTCTAAAAGGTATCGCCTGATTTCTTCACTCTTCCACTACTGAACCAGACTGAGGGACCATTTAAAGGCTTAGGAAACCTTGGCAGGTGACACACTGAATTTACAATACTGAACTTTTTCACAATATTCTAATTTTCTTAGATTTTGGTTTTCATTACTTGTAATCCATAATCAACATTTACAGAAATAAAACACTTGAAACAGAACACTCTGTGTGTAAAGAATCTAGAAAATATAGGAGGTCTCTCTTGAACAGATTTTAGTGGTATTGTAGTTAGCCCAATTGAACAGGTGCCTGCTGACAGACAGTGGGGAAAAAAAAGTATTTAGTCAGCCACCAATTGTGCAAGTTCTCCCACTTAAAAAGATGAGGCCGGCCTGTAATTGACATCATAGGTAGACCTCAACTATGAGAGACAAAATGAGAAAACAAATCCAGAAAATCACATTGTCTGATTTTTAAAGAATCTATTTGCAAATTATGGTGGAAAATAAGTATTTGGTCAATAACAAAAGCTCATCTCAATACTTTGTTATATATCCTTTGTTGGCAATGACAGAGGTCAAACGTTTTCTGTAAGTCTTCACAAGGTTGGCACACACTGTTGCTGGTATGTTGGCCCATTCCTCCATGCAGATCTCCTCTATAGCAGTGATGTTTTGGGGCTGTCGCTGGGCAACACGGACTTTCAACTCCCTCTAAAGGTTTTCTATGGGGTTGAGATCTGGAGACTGGCTAGGCCACTCCAGGACCTTGAAATGCTTCTTACAAAGCCACTCCTTCGTTGCCCTGGCGGTGTGCTTGGGATCATTGTCATGCTGAAAGAACCAGCCATGTTTCATCTTCAATGCCCCTGCTGTTGGAAGGAGGTTTGCACTCAAAATCTCACGATACATGGCCCCATTCATTCTTTCATATACACGGATCAGTCGTCCTGGTCCCTTTGCAGAGAAAAAGCATGATGTTGCCACCCCCATGCTTCACAGTAGGTATGGTGTTCTTTGGATGCAACTCAGCATTCACTCTCCTCCAAACAATGACAAGTTGTGTTTCTACTAAACAGTTCTAGGAGCCTCTTAAAGAAGTTATAGGTCTGTGAGAGCCAGAAATCTTGCTTGTTTGTAGGTGACCAAATACTTATTTTCCACCATAATTTGCAAATAAATTCTTAAAAAATCGGACAATGTGATTTTCTAGATATGTTTTCTCATTTTGTCTCGCATAGTTGAGGTCTACCTATGATGTCAATTACAGGCCTCTCTCATCTTTTTAAGTGGGAGAACTTGCACAATTGGTGGCTGACTAAATACTTTTTTTCCCCACTGTACCTAATAGATTGTTAAAACCTAGGCAAGGGGAATCCTACTGAATGTATTAGTTTTTTTTTATTGTTATTACAATCAAATCTTAAATACAAATATTCCAAATATAATATCTTATATAATTCCTGTTCTAACCCCCCACCCCATGCTCCAATTCATCCAAACCGTCCAAGTCCTAGGAAGGAGAAAAGGGAAAGTAATTTATGTATTTATTTTTTAAATGCCTAAACCATTTCTTAGTATCAGGAGTGAGTCACTGTATTTCCCCAAACCTTCCATTTTTTTACAGAGTTGTTAATCATAATTTGATTTCTACAAGCCACTGTTTTCAAATGTATATTTTTAATCAAAGATGTCTTCCATTCTTCATACCTAGGGACCTTTTCTGTTCCTTAAGTATAAGCTTCCTAGCCAAATATAAACTGCAGCCCAATGAGACCTTATACAAGCTCTGAATTTTCCAGTTATCAATTTTCCCCAGTATACATACAGTTAGGTCCATTGGTAGTTGACAACTGCATATGTTACTTAAGAACGCTATAACCTGTCCCCAATATGTTCTTAATTTAGGATACCACATTAAGTATACAAGGTCTTGTGCACACCTACAGCGGGGACAGTCTTCTAAAGTTCTATAACCCATCTATTTTAACCTTTTAGGGATTATAGGGATAAGTAATATTTTATATATCTTTCCAATATCTTTCTTGATTTTAGAATTAAAGAATATCCATTTAAGGAAATCCAGTTTCTATTTTTCTGTTACCTCCACTATTTTTTTGGTTCTCAGTGCAGAAGATATTTGTAGATATTGAAAATAAAACTTACTCTTTAACCCAAACCCTTGACATAGTTCGGGAAAAGGTTTGAGTTGGTTTTCAGACATTATATGTCCCAATAGAGTAATCCCCTTTTTTACCTTTTCCAAAATTCACCAATTTACAGAATTCATGCATATTCAGATTTTTCCACAAAGGGATCATTTTATTATAGTCACCCAACTTTAATACATCTTTAACCATTCGCCATATCCTCTGTATCATTGTACCAGTTGGACAGTCCATCCCCACATCTTTCAGTACTGAATATTAGGTATAGCTATTCTTCCCTCTTATTCCTTACCTTGCAACACCTTGAATGCTATTCTGGGGGTTCTCAATATATTTCTTCCACTGTTTTAAATATTTTTAGACCAATCCAAACCAGGCTATTTACCAATACATGCAATGACTGGGGGTGCAGAACAGATTTTAACAAAGCCGTCTTTTCAAATAATGACAGCGGAAATGTGGACCATATTTTCACTTTTTCCCTAAATTTTGCCATGAAGGGCATAATATTTATATCAACATATTGTTACATCCAGGGGCATAACTAGCAAAGACTGGGCTCCATAGCAAACTTTTGGGCCCCACACAGCCTAGCACCCCTTTTCCTGGCCCCCACATGGTATAATGCCCCATTTACACACACTATAATGTTCCACAGTGGCTCCTTCACACAGTATAATGTCCCATAGCTATCCCTCCATACAGTATAATGTCCCACAATGGCCTCCATACAGTATAATGACCCCTGGGCCTCCGATCATTATACTCTGGGGTCTGAAGAGACCCCAGAGTATAAATAATAGAAGTATTTGTTGGGGTTTGGCCAGCAAATACTCTTGCAGCAGGCCTGCGTCATTACTTACCGATCCTGCTCCTGCTGACAGCCGCCTCAGCTTCCCCTTCTGCCCTCCAGGGGGCCCCAGAGACGTGATATGGGATGCAGGAGTGGAAGCGGAGGCGCCAGTGAACAGGAGTGGGGATTGGTAAGTAAATAGGGCCCGTTACCTGCTGGGGTTATTCCAGCAGGTAACAGCCTATTAAAAAAAAAAAAAAGCATCTTAGGAGGACTGCTGGGCCTCCTAAGGTTTCTGGTCCTGTGGCAGCTGCTATTTACTTACGCCACTGATATCACATATTCTTACCATTTGTTGTAATTTCCTCAAGAAACTCTGTATTATCAGCATCCCGTTACCCTTCCTTTGGCAATTGTTTCCTTTTGATCTTCTTCCCGGTGGTACCTGTGTCCTTCTATTTGACCCTCTTCCTATGGGTACTGACCTATCATGAGCTCTCCTTTGATGTTCTTGTCATAAGCTTTCTTTTGACCTTCTTCCTGTTATCATCAGTTTCCATTTGCCCCCTTTCCTCTTGGAACCAACATCCTTTTGAGCTTCTTCCTGTGTTGTACCCACTTCCTTTTGAGCTCCTTACTGTGTTCTACCCACTTCCTTTTTACCTCCTTCCTGTGTTGTATTCCCACCCAAACATGTATTTAAACTTCTGATTTTCCTTGATTTTTTTTATACCTGATGAAGGCTCTGTTTTGGTGTCATAACACATAGTAACCAATAAAGGATTTAACTGTACTACTTTGATCCATTCAGCTGCATCCATCAGTGCCAGAGGCAACCTGCAAATTTTAGATTTTCTGATTATGAATTTATTGCTTTCTTGCTTTCTTTTGTAGCCTTGGAAGACCCAGAAAGAATACACTGGGCTTCTGAAATTGGTTCCTTACTTTCTGAGCTTTCTGACTAGAAACAAGTGGATAGATTTCGAAGCGAACAGTCTCTGGGAGACCCTGCCATTAAATAAGAGGATGAAAACTGAGTAACTGCTGGAATCTGGAATTGGGAAAGGATTGATGAGCAAAATTTCTGTGGAAACAGAATTCAGGAAGGCTTGGCTTATCATGAAAATGTTCAAAGTAACTATACAAGAGGAAAAAACATTCAATAGAAAACTTATCACCACAATACAGAGATTAATAGATTGCTTTTGTTGGTGTTCTGAGAAACTGAGTCTTTCAACTTGCATTGGCTTTTTCTGAGTAACTAATACTGTAATGGAGTTTGCAGAAGGAGCCAGAAAGCAAATACATAATCAACAGAAAAAATTATTTAGGTGAAGTTTAGTCATAAGCAGTCATCAGGAAAAAATCAGGACAAAAAGCACAAAATAGATGAGTGTGAGCAGGGCTGGCGTTGGGGGGGGGGGGTGCAAACTGGGCAATTGCTGTGCACGCCTATAAAGTTTAATGTTATGACAGAACCGGGAGCTGAAAAACTGTCAGCAGTGAATGCAATGATAAGTGCTATGTGGTTTTGTCTATAGAGCAGTTAACTTCTATTGTATCCTATAAATACAGTGGCTTGTAAAAGTATTTATATCCCTTGAACTTTTTCACATTTTGTCACCTTACAACCACAAACTTAAATGTATTTTATTGAGAATTTTAAGTGATAGACCAACACAAAGTAAGAACATAGTGCTGAAGTGGAATGAAAATGATACATGGTTTTCAAAATTTTAATCAAATAAAATCTGAAAAGTGACGTGAAAAAGTATTCAGCCCCCTGTACTCTTATACCCCTAAATAAAATCCAGTGCAACCAATTTCCTTTAGAAGTCACTTAATTAGTTAATACAGTCCAACTGTGTGTAATTTAGTCTTGGTATAAATACTGTACAACTGTTCTGTGAAGGCCTCAGTGGCTTATTCAAGAACACTAGTGAACAAACAGCATCATGAAGACCAAGGAACTCACGGGTCAGAGATAAAGTTGTGGAGAAGTTTAAAGCAGGGTTAAGTTATAAAAACATATCCCAAGCATTGAGCATCCCAAGGAGCACTGTTCAATCCATCATCCAAAAATGAAAAAAGTATTCTACAACTACAAACCTACCAAGACATGGCCATCTACCTAAACTGACAGATCGAGCAAGGAGAGCACTGGCCAGAGAAGCAGCCAAGAAGCCCATGGTCACTCTGGAGGATGTGCAGAAATCCACAGCTCAGGTGAGAGAATCTGTCTACAGGACAACTATAAGTTGTGCACTCCACAAATCT
This sequence comes from Leptodactylus fallax, assembly GCA_947044405.1. Taxonomy (NCBI): domain Eukaryota; kingdom Metazoa; phylum Chordata; class Amphibia; order Anura; family Leptodactylidae; genus Leptodactylus; species Leptodactylus fallax. The sequence continues at coordinate 3,350,289 of CAMRHE010000166.1, forward strand.
GGCCTTTATGGAAGAATGGCAAGAAGAAAACCATTGTGTAACGTCCTTGCCTGTTCGGGCTTTGGCGCCGTCCTCCAGGCGCACGCTGCGGCACAGGAGGCGTGCCCGGTTGTGATTCTTTCCTTTGGGTTTTTCTTGTATTGTCTATTCCCTCACCTCCTTAATTGATTTTGCACCACGCCCTTCTCCTTCACTTTGCTCTCCCCCTGCTCCACTAAGAGTTAACTTTAGTCCTGCCTTTGTGATTGACAGCTTATCCTCCTATCAAGTCTGGGGTGGGTTCTTTCTCCCTATTTATTGTTTGCTCACTTTCCCATTGGCGCCTGCTATTTCATTTCGCTTACTGGCTATACTCCTTGTTCCTTGTTACCTGCTCTTCTGATTTTCTGACCACTGGCTTACCTTTGACTATTCTCTTGGATTTTGATTCTGTACTGCATTGCTCAATTGTTACCGACCCCTTGGCTAGCTGACTTCCCTTTGTTGTTGTGCGTCTTGTCTGCGTTCTGTGTTATCACTTATTATAAGGAGGGATTGTCGACCAGTTGCTGGCTGTCACCTAGGACAGATCGGGCAAGTTAGCCAGGGACAGTGGGGGGATTCAGCTTAGGGTCCACTGTCTTGTTGTGCCCCTCCCCCCCTAAGTTCTCCAGCAGCTACTGGGGAATCGCTCCTCTAGTGATTCCCTTACACATTGTTGAAAGAAAGACATAAGAAGTGCCACAAGCCATATAGAGGACACAGCAAACATGTGGAAGAAGGTGCTCTGGTCAGATGAGACATCTATGTTTGACGGAAAATTAACACTGCTCATCACCTTGAACACATTCCCACTGTGTAACATGGTGGTGGCAGCATCATGCTGTGTGACTTTTCTTCAGCAGGAACAGGGAAGCTGGTCAGAGTTGAAAGGAAAATGGATGGAGCTAAATACAGGGCAATCCTGGAAGAAAACCTGTTGGAGGCTGGAAAAGACTTGAGACAGGGAAGGAGATTTTCCTTCCAGCAAGACAATGACCTTAAACATACAGCCAGAGCTACAGTTTAATGGTTTAGATCAAAGACTATTTATGTGTTAGAATGGCCCAGTCATAGTCCAGACCTAAATCTCATTGAGCATCTGTGGCAAGACATGAAAATTGCTGTTCACAGACGCTCTCCATCCAATCTGGCTGAGATTGAGCTATTTAGCAAAGAAGAATGGGCAAAAATCTCAGTCTCTAGAATCGCAAAGCTGGTAGAGACATATCCGAAAAGACTTGCAGCTGTAATTGCAGAGAAAGGTGGCTCTACAAAGTATTGATATGGGGGGGGGGGCTAAATACTTTTGCATGTCACACTTTACAGATTTTTATTTGATTAAAATTTTGAAAACCATGTATCATTTTCCTTTCACTTCACAATTATCTGTTACTTTGTGTTGGTTATCACTTAAAATCTCAATAAAATACATTTTTGTGGTTGTAAGGTGACAAAATGTGAAAAAGTTCAAGAGGTATGAATACTTTTGAACGGCACTGTGTATATATATATTTTTTTTTTTTTTTTTCAACGGAATTACACTATGCACTGCTCGGTGCTCTTTCTGCTTATCTCTTTCGTTTTAAGTACTCTTGATACATTCCGGACTCCAGTGCACCAGAGACAGTGAACAGAGACAACACTACACCTGACCCAAAGACGTGCAGGCACCTAGTAGCAGTAAAAAGACTTATTCATCCTGAGACTTTGGATTTGACTTTCTGTAATTTTACATAGCTCTCCAGTTTCAATAACCAATATGGACTTTTTAAAGAGGAGATGCATCAAAAAAGGCTGAACATTATACCAGACCACCTCCTTTTGATCCCAGAGGGGACAGGATCCCTGATGAACCTGATCAGGCCATGGAAAGCCATGAGATCAGCCATGATGACTTGAGCAAACTATTTTGGGAATTAGAGAATACTCTGTCTGACGAAACCAACCAGAGACTGTCTCGATCATAAGTTTTTGTTGATCTAAGAGAAAATATCACACCTAGGGGCCTTAGATTTCGGATCACTTCACCCTTTCCCAATGATACCATCTTCACTGAGGAATTGGGATCTTTACTTACAAAGTTGCACAATCGCTCTAATTAAAAGACTTTCACACGAATGCCAGAAATTAGCCACTGATTTTTGTGAGAAATTCACTATTCTAACCGAACTTATAGAAAAATTTAGAAATCCCCCAGACTTCACTAGGATGAGTAGAGTCCTTTGGACATGCACCATTGAAATACAGAGGAATATGCTCAAAACAAAAAGTAATAAACTTAATAGAGACTGGAAGGATTATGCTGAAAACAACAAACATTAAATTTTGGCTAAAACCCAAATCTAAAAGCATTCTCTCAACCAGCAAACCTAATAAATTAACTCAAAGACAGGAACACCCAGTCCCAATATTCCCAGCACCGGAATCATTGAGAAATATTTCTCAAAAAAATCCTTTCAAAAACCTTCCATTCTTTTCTCTCTACACCAGGAACAACCCTCCCAAGTTGCTCTATTCCGCATACCTAAAAATACCACAGGACCCAGGCTCAACACCTCTAATCAAAATTTCCCCAATAATGTTGATAGCATGGTATCTTCCCAAATCGTAACACCACATAGGAAAAATACCAACACCGATATTCCTGGACCCTGCACTCTTTGCATGCCCCCCAATAGATTCAGAGCAAAATGTAACCCCTTATCAGATCTAACCAAGTTTGATACCAAAAAAGAAAACTGTGTTGTTCACGGAATCTAGCCACAGCATGGTTCAAAGTAGAATCAAATTGAGTAGTAGTGATCTTTAAAGTTTAGACTTCCATTCCTGGATTTGAGTTTAGTCCAACAAAATGCAACTATACTGACATCCTTTCCTAAGGTGATGTGGTTCCTGCTACCGCTCTACACCCAGTGTTAAGGATTATCTACGCTATTAAGGTTGTTGTGGCCAAGTATACAACCTTCTAATGTGAGAGGCCACTTTTTAAAGCTGCTTCTCATATATATATATATATATATATATATATATATATATATTGTTTCAACCGGATTACACTATGAACTGCTCGTTGCTCTTTCTGCTTTTGTTGCTCTTTCTGCATTTGTTTAAGTTCGTGTAATCCTGTCTGTTATGTAAATGAGGTGACTGATGCAAAGAAAACCCCTGCAGAATTTGAAACTATTATTAGGCAATTAGGTATAGTTGCCAGAGTAAAAATTGGAGGATTTAATGCCAACATAGATAGTGACATGGTAAATAAAAAAAACCATCAAAAATTCTAAAAAATATGTTAAACATAAAAACATGGCTTCGAAAAGTAGGTTATTTTCTGGTGACACATTCCATTTAACTTCTTAATGACAGACCTTTTTTGCAGGATAGGTTGTATTTGCAGTGGTACTATTTATAGGGCACATATAATACACATAAATACATTTTATTAACTCTTAGGTGAATAGAATAAAAACAAGAATTGATTTTGCCTTACAAATTATGTGCCATTCACCATGCAGTATAAATAACATGTTAACTTTATTCTGTGGGTCAGTACAATTACAGTGATACTAAATATGTATAGATATTCTTATGTTATACTTCTTTCGCACTTTCAAAAACAACATTTGTCTTCATTTTGACAAAATTTGGAGAGCCATAACGCTTTTACCTTCAATGGAACTGTATAAGGTCTTGTTTTTTGCAGGATGAGAAAAAATTTAAATGTTATCATTTTGAGATGTTCAACATACAACTGTCGGTTCTCTTGTTGTTTTGTTTTTTTGGGGAGGTGGAATGAACAAAAATAACAACTTTGTAATTATGTGATTTTACTGTAAGGTCTTAAAATTCTAATATTCTGCCTGGGTATGAGCATAGCATGTTACAAGTTCTATAAACCTCAAACAACCTCTGCAGAAAAAATATATTTTTCTGCAAGAATATGACCATGATCTATTATTATCCTGTTTATTCTCACAAAGTTTTTGTAGCCAGCTAATAATATTCTTGTTCTAGGAAATTGTTCTCACTTCTTGAAAAATGCTTCTAGTTAAAAAGTATTTACTAAATGTCATGCATGCAGAATATAAATAAGATGTACCTACAGGCACAGGTAAATCCTGAATATTCCTAATAGTTTAAGACATAATAGAGTTTTATTTGGCTACAAATCCATTGAATCTCATAAAGCCAATCAAGTTTTTCTACTTGGATATTTGTGTTGGCGGCTGGTCCAGGCTGGCAAGGGTTAACCTGTGTATGTCTGGAGTCTGTGGTTTGGGAGGGGTTTTTCCCTGTGGTTCTGCCCCACCCTCTGGTGTGCTATTTAAGCTGGAGGCTTGCTCCAGTCCTTTGCTGGTTATACTCTTGTGCTCAGCTATACCTGTGACCTGTAGTTCTTCTGTCTATTTGGTCCTGAAACTTTGCTTAGTCTCTTCTGTCTCTGGCCTACTGTGAGGGTGTCTGTGGTGGTGTTTATCTGTGTGTGGGAAGTGTCTCACTGAGTCTCTGCTAGAGTATATTTCTAGGGTCTCTATTTAAGTTCCTGTGAGGAGTCCTCTTATTAGAGGATAGCTCCCCTGCTATTGTCCAGCTGCCTAATTTGCTTTGCTTTTCATTTATTTTGTCAGCTTATGTTTATTTCTAAATTTCTTAATGAATCAGTTTATCTCACACATTCGCTTGTTACTATTCTGTACGGAGACAAACATAACAGTTTGCTTTCTTCTGTGCCTCCTACAGCGGCTTGCTACATGCTTTTAGTTTGTTATGTTTGAGGCACCAACATTTAAATCCACGCTTGTTTTCTACAGTCACATAACCAGTGATTGTATGCACAAAGGCACGATACCATTAATACATTTACTTGCATACAATGGCAATAATGTATTTGGCCTTTCACAGGTTAGAAGGTTTCTTTGGTTCTTTGCTACTAAAAATTATTTCAGAAAAGCATATCCTACTAGCTTTGAAGCCTACCTTAATGTTTGCTCTTCCCTCCACTTTGTCAGAAACTACCCAATATTGACTACCATTTTTTTTTTTTTTTACAAACTGAGAAAAACAGGAAAATGCAAAAAGCCGGGGGGATGACAAAATACAATGGGGAAAAACAAGGACTACATTTCATTTTATTGGATTAACTAATCCCTGTTTTGTTCACTATATTCCGATTCTGTCTTGGAGTAATTGCTTCAAAATAGTGACATAAAAAGGTTTCTGAAAATATGTAATTTTAAAGACGTACAGTCAAGCTCCTCCCACAGGAATTGAGAATGGATGTCTGGAATGGAGATGACTCTGATTCTGACAGTTTAATCCTGAGATGCCATAGTCAGTAGCGACCACGGCTTATACTGTATGGTGTTTCACAAATGAAGGAGGCTCCCTTTATCAGCTCATCATGACAAATGTGATGGGTTATCATGGCAGCTAGGTTAATAGGTTGTCATGAGACGTAGCCTAATTAATAGTTGTCTGCTGTGCAACACTCACAGACAAAAATTATTTGGAATGAATATTTTGTGTTTTAGCTTACTTTTTCTCTTCGTTCAACATATCCTGAAATATGTGCCTCAAGATGACCAGCCTTAAAAAAATAAAATAATTATTTCACAATATTCCGTCACAAGATTTCCATAGCATTTTTCATTTTTTGCTGTATTTTTCTCAGTTTTTTTTTTCTTCCCCTATTCAATATATAGGGAAACTGTTTGCGATTTTGCTGCTAAAATTAATATGCTGCATTTTTCTAAAATGCACGCATTTTTGACAATACGACTTTTCCGCAGGTCTTTTTTTCCATAATGATAATAATTAATTTAATTCACTTTGCTAGTATTTCTGCTGTAGGCAAAAACGCTGCATTTCCGCAATGTGAGGCCTTAGCTTTAGGCCCCATGTAGCGAAACACAGCGAAAAAACACTGAAGCGTTTTTTCTTGCATTTTTCCAAGCAGTTTTTCTTCCCTTGTTAAATCTATAGGGAAAATGCTTGTGTTTCCGCAGCTAAAATTTACATGAGTTTTTCATAACGCAGCTTTTCCGTATATTATTTTCCGCAGTGTGTGGATGGGAGTAGACAGAACTTCATTCACTTTGCTGGTACTGTAAAACACAGTGTTAGCAAGTGGGCAAAAATGCTGCAAAACACAACGTGGGGCCTTAGACTTAAGCTGAGGCCCCATGTTTGTGGAAAAGTAGCGTTTTTGGCTGCCACGCAAACGCATTGGGAAAAAAAAAATGTGTTTTACAGTACCAGCAAAGTGAATGAGATTTCGGTTAATCTAATCCACACATTTTTCAGCTGCAGTTTGCTATTTGGGGCCATATCCTTAGGCTAAGGCCCCATGTAGCAAAGCACAGCAACAAAATGCTGTGGAAAAAAACGCAGCGGCAATGCATCACTTTTTTTTCCACAGAGTTTTCCTCTGCAGACTTTGTGTCCCTATTATATATATATATATATATATATATATATATATATACGGAAAACGCCAGCATTTCTGTAGGTATAATTGCCAATGCTGTGATTTTCAAAAACAGTGGAAACGTAATGCATTTTTTTTCCACAACAGTTTTTCATTTTTTGCTGTATTTTTCCCTGTAGTTTTTCTTCTCTTATTAAATCTATAGGAAAAACAGGTAAAATTGACATGATGCGATCAAAAACCCATCCCGTTTTGAAAATGCAACGGGGAATGGGATTAGCCAAAATCTCAATCACTGTGCTGGTACTGTGAAATGCAGCATTTTTTTTTTTTGCTGTGTTTCCATAGCAATCAAAAACGCTGTGTTTCTGCAACATGGGGCCTTAGCCTAAATGGGGTTTCCCACCTCAGAAACGTATCCCTTATTCACAGGAAATATGATTGGTGGGACCCCTACCGATCATGAGAAAAGTTCTGTTTCTCAGCTCAGTCTGAATGGAGAGGTAGCTGGAAAGGAGCAAATCCACTCCATTCAATTCAGTGGGACCATTCCCACTACAATGTACAGAACAGGAGCACACCTTTCCAACCATAACCACCAAAAACAAGCCTCTAGATATATCAATGAAAAAATAAGACTGTTAGGCCATGGGTGTTTCATAAAAACAGTGGCATTTTACATAACTTGCAAAGTGGATGGGATTTTGGCTAATCCCATCCACACATTGCAGCATTTCTGCTGCGTATATTTATTTGCTATGTCAAAAACGCTCACTTTTTTTTAAATCTCAGCATTTCATTTATACCTACGGAAACGCTGGTGTTTTCCGTATAGGTATAATAGAAGCAGAAAGTCAGCAGAGGAAAACTCTGCGGAATTTCTGTGAAAAGCGCTGCAGCAAAAACCATGATGTGACTCCACCACATTTTTTCCGCAGCGCTTTTTGGCTGCGGGGTTCACTACATGGGGCCTTAGCCTTAGAACTCTTCATAAACAAGGATGAGAAAATGAAACAGATTGCCCTTGTCACTAAGGGGTTAAATTTACTTTTATTGTTCAGTTTTATAGTAAAACTACTTAGTAGGTTGTTCTAAACACTTTGGAGAATTTGCAACACTGTATACACTGTACGCTAAATCACATCTGTCTCTGCAGGTACTTTAATCCCAGGCAGCCTTGATGATGTTGAGATTAGGTTTAGTAAAGACCATGCCATCTGTTGTAGTACTTGGTGTTCTTCTTTTCTATGGAGATAATTCTTTATGTCCTTGGCCATATGTCTGTGGTCATTTTCCTGCTAAATAATGAAGTTGGGACCAGACCCATGTCTTGAACATATTGGATGACTTCCTGTTTTGCTAATTTTGACCACTGATATTATTTGAGACCAAATAACCAACTAACTGAAATGCAGCCCAAAAAAGCAGCAATTACACTGTGATTCTTTATTAGCAGAGGATATATCATGTAATGATATGCAGCTTTTCTATGAGCAAATGGCCTTTTTATTAAGATGGATATACACCTTCAGTAGCTGAAAAGATTAGGCATGTCAAATTCAACATGCCCGATATTCTCTATAAATTGTTGTTAGGCTGAAGTCTGAACAATGGTAGACACTTACATTTGTTTCTTGCCCACCAGAGTTTTGTTGTCAACCATGGGCCTTATCTTTGTAAATTTACTGCTAAAACACTAATGCAGAATACATGCAATAAAATGTAAAACATAATGACCCAGATTTACAATTCTGGTTAAAACTAGACACTGGCCTAAATGTGGAGCATCTTTCGTGCAATATGGCATATATTTGGCCCAGTCTGAAACATCTTTGACGTATTTATTTAGGGCTACAAAAAAGGGGGTGTGACTTAAATGTGTCATGATGCAACAAAAAATCACCAAAATTGTAAAGTTCTGGCTGAAAGTAAGTCAACTAAAAGGTGACATAAATTTAGACTACAGAGTGTAGAGATGCGCCAGATTTATCATCCAGCATCAGCCACTGTGATAAATCTGGCAAATTTTCAGCCTGCCTGTCTAAGTTTCCACTATCTAACTATTAAACTAATAAATTTGGGCCAATACAGTGGGGGAAAAAAGTATTTAGTCAGCCACCAATTGTGCAAGTTCTCCCACTTAAAAAGATGAGAGAGGCCTGTAATTGACATCACACTGTCTGAGTTTTTAAGAATTTATTTGCAAATTATGGTGGAAAATAAGTATTTGGTCACCTACAAACAAGCAAGATTTCTGGCTCTCACAGACCTGTAACTTCTTCTTTAAGAGGCTCCTCTGTCCTCCACTCATTACCTGTAGTAATGGCACCTGTTTGACATTGTTATCAGTATAAAAGACACCTGTCCACAACCTCAAACAGTCACACTCCAAACTCCACTATGGTGAAGACCAAAGAGCTGTGGAAGGACACCAGAAACAAAATTGTAGACCTGTACCAGGCTGGGAAGACTAAATCTGCAATAGGCAAGCAGCTTGGTGTGAAGAAATCAACCGTGAGAGTAATAATTAGAAAATGGAAGACATATAAGACCACTGATAATCTCCCTCGATCAGGGGCTCCACGCAAGATCTCACCCCGTGGGGTCAAAATGATCACATGAACGGTGAGCAAAAATCCCAGAACCACACGGGGGGACCTAGTGAATGACCTGCAGAAAGCTGGGACTAACGTAACAAAGGCTACTGTCAGTAACACGCTACGCCGCCAGGGACTCAGATCCTGCAGTGCCAGACGTGTCCCCCTACTTAAGCCAGTGCATATCCGGGCCCATCTGAAGTTTGCTAGAGAGCATTTGGATGTTCCAGAAGAGTAATGGGAGAATGTCATATGGTCAGATGAAACCAAAGTAGAACTGTTTTGTAGAAACACAACTCATCGTGTTTAGAGTGAATGCTTAGTTGCATCCAAAGAACACCATACCTACTGCGAAGCATGGGGGTGGCAACATCATGCTTTGAGGCTATTTCTCTGCAAAGGGACCAGAACGACTGATCCGTGTACATGAAATAATAAATGGGGCCATGTATCGTGAGATTTTGATTGCAAACCTCCTTGCATCAGCAAGGGCATTGAAGATGAAATGTGGCTGGGTCTTTCAGCATGACAATGATCCCAAGCACACCGCCAGGACAACTAAGGAGTGGTTTCGTAAGAAGCATTCCAAGGTCCTGGAGTGGCCTAGCCAGTCTCCAGATCTTAACCCCGTAGAAAACCTTTGGAGGGAGTTGAAAGTCCGTGTTGCCCAGCGACAGCCAAAAAACATCACTGCTCTAGAGGAGATCTACATGGAGGAATGGGCCAACATACCAGCAACAGTGTGTGCCAACCTTGTGAAGACTTACAGAAAACGTTTGACCTCTGTCATTGCCAACAAAGGATATATAACAAAGTATTGAGATGAACTTTTGTTATTGACCAAATACTTATTTTCCACCATAATTTGCAAATAAATTCTTTAAAAATCAGACAATGTGATTTTCTGGATTTGTTTTCTCATTTTTTCTGTCATAGTTGAGGTTTACCTATGATGACAATTACAGGCCTCTCTCTCTCTATCTTTTTAAGTGGGAGAACTTGCACAATTGGTGGCTGACTAAATACTTTTTCCCCCACTGTATATTTGAAAATAACTTGCTATAGAGTTTCTAAGATTTTGCACAGTAGTGTATATTGGAGTACATACATATTAAATTGAACAATCCTTTTTCATTAATAAGGTCCAAAAAAATATTACAAGAACAGATGTCAAATTAAATCAAATCACCACAGTGTAATGTAAATCGCATAGGGCTTTGTGAATAATCAAATTCATGTAAGTCACCATTTGGCTAAGGAAATGCAGCAGGAAAAAAAAACGCTGCGTTTCATAGTACCAGCAAAGTGAATGAGATTCTGAGTAATCTTATCCACACATTGCAGGAAAAATACGCTGTGGAAAATCAGCATTTTTTGAAAAACGCAGCATGTCAATCTTACCTGTGGAAACGCAAATGTTTTCCCTATAAATTTAATAAGGGAAGAAAAAAATGCCTAGAAAGATGCAGCAAAAACAAAATAAAAATTCAGTGAATTCCTTGCGTTTTGTTTTTCTACGTTTTTTTTTTTTCGGTTTGCTACGTGGAGCCTTACCCTTTTAGTGAAGCACAATTATGATTTTCATCAGAAGCTTGAATGAAATTTAGCTCCAGTCCCAATGGCAACAGTTTGTCATTATTATAGACTTCACTTACTATTGATTTTCCAACTACTGGACAACTGCATGAAGTTTATTCCATGCCTTAAAGGGTTTGTTCTTGAATTTTAGAACTCGGCAAAGAGGCCAGGAAAGGTGAAACCTAAAAAAAAAAAAATCACACTCAACTGTCCCCGGTACTCCGGTGTCTGCCACCATTGTCTGGTCCAGCGTGCGCCATGCCTTTACCAGCGGAAGTCCTGCACTGCACGTGAACGGGTGACGTCACTCATATACATCACCAGTTCCTTTCCTGTGGTCACGTGCGGCACAAGACTTCTGATGGCAAAGTCATGGTGCCCACTGAACCGAACAGCAGCGGCAGACACAGGAGCACCAGTGACAGGTGAATGTGAATTTTTTTTTCATGTTTCACCTTCCCCAACCTCCTCCCTGAGTTCTGAAATTCCTGGACAACCCCTTTAACTACTTTCAATAAAATAGTATTTTATGGTATAGCTCTTTTGCTCTCCTTCTGGTCTTCTCCTTCCGGCCTAATTTCAGATTGTGCCCTCTTTATCTTGTGCTTAGTTTTTATTTATCAAAAAGCCTTCCACGCCTAGGGGGCATTCACACTACCGTTGGTTTACGTCAGTAGTGTCCGTTGCTATTGTTACAAGATTTTAGCATCGGACACTAGCTGAACCGTCAGAAATCCGTTAAAATTTCCATTCATTTCAATGGGGTTTTATATTGTGTCCGTTAGTGTCCGTTTGTGTCCGTTTACACCCAATCCGTCAGATGTCGGGGTTTTTTTCGCGGACAAAAAATCCTACATGCAGGACTTTTTTTGTCCATTTGAAATAACGGATTCTTGACGGACAGCAAGTGTCCGTTATTTTTTTAACATCGATGTCTATGGGTAATGGACTTATAACGGACAGTAACTGATAGCCATCAGTTACTATCCGTTATTTTATGTCCGTTTTTTTCCTACGCATGGTCAGAAAGCAGAAAAAAAAACAAAAAAACAAAAAAACGGACAGTGTTAAAAAACTGACACTAACTGATGCTAATGTGTCCGTTTTTTTTAACTAATCCATTAATTGGATCAGTTAAAAAAACGGACACATTAACATCAGTTAGTGTCCGTTATTGTCTGATATGATAGGTGTCCGTTTTTTTTTTTTTTTTTTTTTTTTTAACGGACACTTTCAGAACGGACATCAACGGTAGTGTGAACCCTGCCTTAAAGTGTAACTAAACTTTTGTCCAACTTTTGATTTTCTGGCAGCACTAATACATTTTGTAATATACTTTATTAACAAATGTTGGATCCTTTCTGTGAAATCCTGCGTCTCTTTAGTCTTCCCCTGTATATATGGCTAAAGTTATTGGGTAAAGATGTTTTTGTATTTAAACTTTTTATATTTGTTTGGTATGTGTGTTGGGTGCAGCTTTTTTGATGCCATGTTCCAGGTAAACGTCAAGGTCACGGAATCAATAAATGGTATGAGGTTCCTTTTCTGAAAATTAAGATCCTCATATGTGACATTCAGACAGCAAGCATGCTCTCTTACTGATGGCAGAAAGGTGGTTGATATTGATGACATGAATAAAAGTTATAGCTATAGTTAAAAAGCAGGTCTGTTCCTCTTGCCCCCTATCAATGCAACCTGTCAGCAATCCGTGCTGCCTTCTCCCCCGTCCTGCTCTACGCCACCTGAGAAAAAAGTTGTTAAAAAGTATAAATAATAAAAAGTTCCGAAAACCCTTTCCCATTTCAAAATAAACAATGTCAACAATAAATTAAATAAATAAATTAAAAAAGTTATTGAAAGCTGTAGGCACTCCTGAAGAGGTGAGTCTTCAGGATCCTCTTTAACCCCTTCACACAAAATCACATACATGTACATGTACAGTACAAACCAAAAGTTTGGACACACTTTCTCATTCCAAGAGTTTTCTGTATTTTCATGACTATAAAAATTGTAGATTCACACTGAAGGCATCAAAACTATGAATTAACACACGTGGAATTATATACTTAACAAAAAAGTGTGAAACAACTGAAAATATGTCTTATATTCTAGGTTCTTCAAAGTAGCCACCTTTTGCTTTGATTACTGCTTTGCACACTCTTGGCATTCTCTTGATGAGCTTCGAGAGATAGTCACCTGAAATGGTCTTCCAACAGTCTTGAAGGAGTTCTCAGAGATGCTTAGCACTTGTTGGCCCTTTTGCCTTCACTCTGCGGTCCAGCTCACCCCAAACCATCTTGATTGGGTTGAGGTCTGGAGACTGTGGAGGCCAGGTCATCTGGCGTAGCACCCCATCACTCTCCTTCTTGGTCAAATAGTCCTTACACAGTCTGGAGGTGTGTTTGGGGTCATTGTCCTGTTGAAAAATAAATGATGGTCCAACTAAACGCAATGGGTAGCCAGTGAAGGAATTGGCAAAGGGGAGAGAGAGAATGTTGAAAGATGAGGGTAGACCTAGATTAAGCTATTATATATGCCATTTTCGCTCATGTTAACACTTGTACTATTTTTTTTTTTTTTTACACTGATCAAAACTGCCAAACACCTATGTGTTTTCAAGAAACCCATGTATCAACTCAAGTAAAAATTCCAATGTGTAACAGCACCATAAGGGTGTTGTTACACATCTGCGATTTTACTCACTGTAAAGCTTCCCTTTTTCTAACCACTCTTGTGTTTTGCATTAATGTTAGGCTAGGTTCCCATTGCTGATATTTAGTCTGATCTGATTTAGTCAGATCTATGCTTTAGAAATAGAGGATTACACCTTCTGAAACGTGTAGCATATTTCTCCTCATATTTTATGATCTTTTTGTCCTAATTAAAGCTCACATATCAATTCCGTGCTCTGCTTTAGACTCTTACAGTCTGATTTCTATCCACTGTTGGCCAGCCCACAGACGGCTCTTCCAGGCGGGAGCTGCTATCTTTGGATCATGTGATGACTTACCACCATCTGGGAAGCATGACAGCAGCACATTTGATTGCTGTGCATTTCTTCTTGTGATATTGCGCTAGGGTAGCGCTTTTGTGTTTTTACCTTTTACAGATACAAAAAGTAAGAGTGACAACCTCACACTTCAATTTAAATATAAGTTGTTAACCTAATATTTATTTAGCTAAAACATACTATAGAATGTACTGCATTGCTTTCACAGAAACCTCTATACAGTTGTTACTACTGTTATATTATTATATATCACCTTTTACCCTTTTATAAAACATATTTAGTTCACAATAATTAGACTTGCATTATGACCTTCAGTGGGAATAAGGCTGTAATTATTATTTTTCTGTCCTGATTTTAAGAGGTTTGTAGCAATTGAGAGACTCTGGTAATTTCAAAGTCTCATTCTGCAAGGACTAGACTTATATTTTTTTGTTATCTGTATACTATTACTGAAAATTAGCTGCTAACATATATAATAATATATTAACTTTAAGTATAAACTTCATAAATCAACAGTGCACATGATAGTAGTAAACTATATAAAATATTTTATTAAAAGAAAAATATTTCTTTCTCCTGTTATTGCACACCTCCTTCTCCCTGCACTTTCTGAAAACACTGTTCAAATTCATACTCTGGAGACAGGTTTCAGCTGTCTATGGAGAGGGAAGGGAGAGGATGTGCAGATAGAGGAAAGAGACATAGCAAAGCAGCGGCTGCACCATCCAAGAAGTGTTTCAGCATCTCACCCTTGTATAATATTTCACCAGATAACCCAGTACTGTGGTGAGATCAAATTGTCACTTGAAGCCACAACTGGACTCCAGACTTCATATTTGAACAATGTATTCAATGTCAGTGTTCAGTGTATGGAAAAGGACAGCGCAATAATGAATGAAAGAAGCATTTTTATTTAAAGGGAGTCTGTCAGCAGGAAAATCGGTATCAAACTAATGACAGTACCTTGTAGAGCGACTTCTACACTTTCCAAAGATGTTTTTCCTATTCTGCATTGCAGTACCATTTGCATGAAAGTCAGCCTTTTATTTTTATGCTACTTAGCTGAAAAGGACTGCGTGACAGGGGTGTGTATTCTCCTGCAAGGGCTTTGCTCTCCACTCTAGATTACCAATCCTAACTGCAGCCAAAGTGTGATAATGTGGAAGATGTCACTCAAAAAAATGGGGGAAAGAGCTGGGCTGCATTTATAGGTGGTTATCTAGAACAGGGAATGATGCCCTTTTCAACTAATTTCAATACGAATAGAACAATGATTTTCATGAAATTGGGGCTGCAATGCAGAAAAAGAAGTCCTCTTTGGAAAGTGCAGAAGCAGCCCTATAAGGTACTGTCATCAGTTTGATACCGATTTTCCTGCTGACAGACTCCCTTTAAGAAGAGTCTATTACAAGATTTGCCCATAGGCAACTGTTAACACTGCTATGTAAGATAATGTAAAAACTTTTAAAACATACAGTACAGACCAAAAGTTTGGACACACCTTCTCATTCCAAGAGTTTTCTGTATTTTCATGACTATAAAAATTGTAGATTCACACTGAAGGCATCAAAACTATGAATTAACACATGTGGAATTATATACTTAACAAAAAAGTGTGAAACAATTGAAAATATGTCTTATATTCTAGGTTCTTCAAAGTAGCCACCTTTTGCTTTGATTACTGCTTTGCACACTCTTGGCATTCTCTTGATGAGCTTCAAGAGGTAGTCACTTGAAATGGTCTTCCAACAGTCTTGAAGGAGTTCCCAGAGATGCTTAGCACTTGTTGGCCCTTATGCCTTCACTCTGGGGTCCAGCTCACCCCAAACCATCTCGATTGGGTTCAGGTCTGGTGACTGTGGAGGCCAGGTCATCTGGTGTAGCACCCCATCACTCTCCTTCTTGGTCAAATAGCCCTTCCACAGTCTGGAGGTGTGTTTTGGGTCATTGTCCTGTTGAAAAATAAATGATGGTCCAACTAAACGCAAACCGGATGGAATAGCATGCCGCTGCAAGATGCTGTGGTAACCATGCTGGTTCAGTATTCCTTCAATTTTGAATAAATCCCCAACAGTGTCGCCAGCAAAGCACCCCCACACCATCACACCTCCTCCTCCATGCTTCACGGTGGGAACCAGGCATGTAGAGTCCATTCGTTCACCTTTTCTGCGTCGCACAAAGACACGGTGGTTGGAACCAAAGATCTCAAATTTGGACTCATCAGACCAAAGCACAGATTTCCACAGGTCTAATGTCCATTCCTTGTGTTCTTTAGCCCAAACAAGTCTCTTCTGCTTGTTGCCTGTCCTTAGCAGTGGTTTCCTAGCAGCTATTTTACCATGAAAGCCTGCTGCACACAGTCTCCTCTTAACAGTTGTTGTAGAGATGTGTCTGCTGCTAGAACTCTGTGTGGCATTGACCTGGTCTCTAATCTGAGCTGCTGTTAACCTGCGATTTCTGAGGCTGGTGACTCGGATGAACTTATCCTCTGCAGCAGAGGTGACTCTTGGTCTTCCTTTCCTGGGGCGGTCCTCATGTGAGCCAGTTTCTTTGTAGCGCTTGATGGTTTTGGCCACTGCACTTGGGGACACTTTCAAAGTTTTCCCAATTTTTCGGACTGACTGACCTGCATTTCTTAAAGTAATGATGGCCATTCGTTTTTCTTTACTTAGCTGCTTTTTTCTTGCCATAATACAAATTCTAACACTCCATTCAGTAGGACTATCAGCTGTGTATCCACCTGACTTCTGAACAACACAACTGATGGTCCCAACCCCATTTATAAGGCACTTATTAAACCTGACAGGGCACACCTGTGAAGTGAAAACCATTTCAGGTGACTACCTCTTGAAGCTCATCAAGAGAATGCCAAGAGTGTGCAAAGCAGTAATCAAAGCAAAAGGTGGCTACTTTGAAGAACCTAGTATATATAAGTATATAATTCTACATGTGTTAATTCATAGTTTTGATGCCTTCAGTGTGAATCTACAATTTTTATAGTCATGAAAATACAGAAAACTCTTGGAATGAGAAGGTGTGTCTAAACTTTTGGTCTGTACTGTATCTATCCTGGTTATGCTTTAATATCTACAAATTGAGATTGTTGAAGCCCAGGAAATGTATGCTTTAAAAGCTTATGCACTGCCCTACACACCACTGCTAATAACTACATCTGGATAAATCTGGTAGCAGGTTCTCTTACAAAGTTTACTATTATCACCTGTTCTATTGATTTACAGTTTAGGTATGCTTTAAGAACTGTCATATAGCAAAGCAAGGTGTACACACCTGCTTCCTATAGATAGACTACAGTACTTCCTGCTAAATTAACTGATTCTTAACGTACGGACAAACTGCCGTTATACTTCCTGCTATTTATTGTTGTGCTGTCAAAAAGGAAACAGATTGAGATATTGAGTTCTTTTTTAAAATGTGGACTAAAGTGGTGTCAAATAAAAGTTTTCCTTGCTTTTCTGCATCTCTGATTTGTTTTCTCCTGTGTGTTGGTCATGACCCAAACACCTTTGGGATGAACTGGAAGACTAATCGCAAGCCAGCACTTTTCGTTCAACCTCAGTGTCTGTCCTCGCAAGTGCTCTTTTGTCTGAGTGGGAGATAATTCCAAAAGGCACACTAAAAAAAATCTTATTAAGGCCTGGGCTCCATGTGGTGTAAACGCCGTGGAAAAAATCGCGGCGTTTTACAGTTAGAGCAAAGAGGAATTGCGGTAAAAGCACTTTGCAGTAAAAACCGCGCAGCGGACACGCTGCGATTTACAAAACCGACGTGGTTTTGGAAATCACAGCATGTCAATTATACCTACGGAAACGCGGGTGGTTTCCCCATAGCTATAATTGAAACAGAAAGTCTGCAGAGGAAACCTCTGCGAACTTTCCGTCTAAAGCGCTGCAGGAAGAACCGCGATGTGTTCCCACTGCAGGTTTTCCCGCAGCGCTTTTTTGCTGCGGGACGCCATGTGGGGCCTTAGCCTAAAAATCCTTTCCATGTGTTAATTTATCTTCATTTAATGGATCTCTACAATTGCAGCCATAACATATGTGTGTATTTATTTTAACACTTTTGCACTTTTTCATTGCAAATTTTTTTTTTTTCTAACTTTATTAACCAAAATTTAAAGAGAACCGTTCACCAACTTTTTGCATCCTTCAATAGGCAACACCACAGCATAGTTGGAAATTTTCCTCTAGCCCTCAATGTTTCAGAGCAATCAGTGAGGTTAGTTTCAGGACCCAATATACTGTACTATTAAAGCTATCTATTGTCAGGTGGCCAGTCCTCAGTTGAAGCAGACAGTTTGGGACCATCCATCTGACAATAGAAATTTGCTAATTCAGTGCTGAAAAAACCCAGAAATAAATGCTCAGAAAGGGTAGGGACTAGAGAAATAATTCCACCTGCACCAGAATAAGTGGAGCGGAGCATATTAAAGAATGCAAAAGAGCTGCAGTTGGTGAAACGATGAAAGGTCAGTTAAAATTATTTTTTAGTCCAATATAGTCTAATATAGCCATGGCATGCCTGTAAGCCTTTCTTAGCCTCTGACTGCTATTGCAACCCATAATCACAAATATACCATAATGACTAATGAATGCAGTATATAGGGGGTTAATGAAGTAGCATTGTTTTGCTAGATCTTCCCTGTGACAGACACTATATCATATATCAAGAACTACAGAGCTTTATAGTGTTACTGGGTATAGCATTCACATAATGGATTTTATTGCACAATTGCTGTGGACATTTTCTTCAGCTGGCACTGCTGTGTAGTCTGTGATGGGACATTGTGTGGGGCCCAGAAGTTTTTTTTTCTCTGCATGTTACTGAGCCAAAAAAGTTGGTATAATGGCAAAATGGATGCTGAAGCTAAACTTGTTTTTCCTGGATTGTTACATAAGGAATGAGGACAATTGTACAATTGACAACTTAGCATCAACGACATTATGTTGGTCAGTGCCAGAGATCAGCAAACAAGTTCAGAATGAACCAAAACCTAACACTTTGCAATTCAAACCTGTAAAATGGCTGCCGGCACATGTAACATGAGGTAGCAGAGGTGACCTAGGTGGGCTTCTGGCATCACCACTTGATAGCCTCCCAGTCAATCACGAATGGTGGGTGGAGAGGTCATAGTGATGATGTCATATCAGCATATACGGTATTGCACAGAGAGAAGAGGCATTTTACAAGGCAGCAGGCTAGTGGAAGATCACAGACACTGCAGCTAGCAGAGTCAGCACAGTGACAGTGAATAAAAAAAATATCAGCATCACTGTAGTATTACACAATTATAGGAGAGGACGACTCTGGAGCATAGTTTAGTTAGATTTAATTAATTTTAGACAGCTAGGAAGGCTGAGAGCTCATAGGAGAGGGGAGAAGCTCTGCTGCACTTCACCGTGACTGTTCACTGACATGTGTTACACATGCACTGTTCAGGTCACCCTTTGAGTGGTTTTGTAGTGTCCACTGGACATATGCCTTTAACTATAGGTATCCATGCTAAAAACATATATATACTATGTGGTATATGTGTCTTCTACTGGACACCTCTGTATGGAATGGCACAATCTGCTGCACAAGTCCATGCAGTTGAAAAAAAATGGAAACCACGGTGTATCATGCTGGATGTGTAATCAGGAACTGAGAACTACTCACCAGCACCAGGATGGTAGCATCATGGCGGCACTGCTGTGGCTGCCACTGCACTCCTCTGCAGTCTTAACACCGCTGTACCTGCCCTGTCTCTTCTCAAGCTGCTGCCAATATACCAACCCCTGCAGGTCCCCTGAAGTCACTCACCAGTCATGAAGGATAGAGACACTTTATTCTTCCCTGAAGTCCGCTTTACTGAGGTAGATGATGGCAAAACAGAATGTGCAATCCTTTAATGGTACAACAGATCATAGATGATGGGTTAAATTACGGTTGTAGTTAGGCCTAGTGTGTAAGATCGTAGGCAAAGACGGTGAACAGCTCCGCTGTCGCACAGGATGCACTGCCCATCATTGGAGAGTCTATCATCTTAAGCACAAATGTCCTAGGTTACGCATTTTTCCACAGAGTGTTTCAGTGCGTTTTTTTTCTTTCCTTATTAACCCATTCTCGACATGCAATAGCATGGAATATGTTGGATGTTTAAATATGGCAGAGCTGTGCGCCTGCCATAGCTGCTGCTGATTGCAGAACTAACACCCCACATTTTGGTAGCATATTGAACACCGTAAAAACATAGCCTGTAAGAAACCAGTTTTTCGCCATTCTGATTTTTTTTTCCAGCTTCCTAGTACAACGTTTGGAAGGAGGACACTCAAAATGCAAAAATCGAATAATGCCCTTGACAGGAAGGGAAAAATGTATAGGGAAAATGTTTGCATTTTCACAGCTAAAATTGACATGCTGCATTTTTCAAAACACGTGTTTTTGAAAACGTGGTTTTTCTGTGTTTTTCCCATAATGTGTGGATGAGATTAAAGGGTGTCTGTCAGCAGGAAAATCAGTATCAAAGTAATGACAACACCTTGTAGAGCTGCTTCTACACTTACCAAAGATTACATTAATTATTTATTCTGCATTGCAGCTTAACTTTCATAAAAATCAGCATTTTATTTTTATGAAAATTAGCTGAAAAGGGATTTAGGGGTGTGTCTTCTCCTGCATGGACTTCACTCTCTGCTCTAGATAACCACCCCTAACTTCTGCTCAGCTCCACCCCCCACTGCTTGAGTGATATCTTCCAATTTATCACACTATGTCTGCACTTAGGGGCCATTATCTGGCTACAGTCTGAGCTTGGGCTGTGCAACTCCAAAGCTGGTCTTATTTAAAAGTCAAGAATCTTGTTTCAAAATAAGACCAAAAACATGCTTGTAGCCCCATTCTTATCACTGGTTGAAATGGCAGCTGCATATACTTACAACTCTCATTTCAGCCAGTCAATGTTCAGGCTGCTGGCTGTGTGCAGAGAGAGGAGAATGATTTCTTATTCTCTTACTGCTGTGACAGCAGGGGAGGGATACCATAAACTTTTGTTCATGAGATCACCCCCTTTATCAATCAGATATCATACTTGCTCTCTCATTGTGAAATATGGGGGTCTTATTTTTAGAGTGCAATATGTGCAGCGGAAATGTTGCGGTTTACAAAACCGTCGCGTTTTTGGAAATCGCAGAATGTCAATTATACCTACTATAGGTATAATTGAAGCTGAAAGTCCGCAGAGGAAACCTCTGCGGACTTTCTGTGAAAAGTGCTACGTTTTTTCCGACAGCACTTTTTTGCTGCAGCCTTAGCCTTAATCACTGTTTTGTGCCTAAATAAGCTGTTTGTCAGCTCCACAGTAGCGTTGCCATTTAACCCCTTAGATCAACGTTACTACAACACCTAAGTGGTTTCACTGAAAAAGTAAAAAATAAACATTTACATTGTAAATAAAAAAAAAAACAAAATTGGTATCACCACATCTGTAACGACCTATAAAATAAAATTAGTATGCTATTTATTAAACATGATAAACGCCATACATTAAACGCCAGTAAGATGTTCATCTCACCTCTCAAAACAAAATATAATGAAAACTGATCAAAAAGTGATATGTTCCCAGCCATGGTACCAATAAAAATTAAAACACATCTTGATGGAAAAATAAAAAATATTGTGGGTCTTGAAATATAGCAACACACAAATTAAAATTGTTTTCCAGAAAAAATTGTGAGTATATAGTATAAAAAAGTAGTACAAAATAAAGTAGTATAAAATAACAAAATCTTTATGAATTGTAGCAGCCATGAAATAATGTTAACATATTATTTATACAATGCTGTGCATGCCATAAAAAATCTTATAAAAACAATGACAAAATTGCTATTTTCCCCTTTATCCTCCCCCCTAAAATAAATTAATTCAGTATATGTACCCACAAAATACAAAGTCTCAAATTTACATTGAAGTAAAATCTAAAAAGTTATGTATGCTGGAACACAGAGGGGGGTAAAATGTTACTGGTTTAACACTAAAATGAGTTAAGATTGCTAAAGTGTTAAAATGCACATATTGCATAATGCATAACCAGAGTTACGTGCCAGCAATATTTAGTTGAGCCATAAATTCAAAATCTGCAATAAAAAAAGGACATTTTGGGGAGTTTTTTTTTTTTACAATTTTAATGTGAATCATAGGGGGTTAATTTGCCTTTTAAAGAATTGTGATTCTGATTTTCATCAGAATCGTGAAACCGCTGTCAGCCCTCCCCGGTGTCTGATATATTTCATCCAGGCTCCCTGCTATGATCAACAGTTTCTTCTTCACTGTAGTCAGTAGCTGGGTGGTAGGACGAGGAAGGCCTACATCAAATATATTCCTTCTCCTCATGCCAGCTCACTGAAATTTTTAACTTTATTTCAACAAAAATATTAAAATTGAGAATCGACCTTAAATGGGTTTTTACACAAACATAACCATATTAAAATCTGTAGATAATTAAAATTGAAACATTTTTTCACATATAAATAAATATTTTGCAGCATTTTTAATGATTTTCTTTAATCATGTTAGGGATGACAGTCTGTTGTTTTGAACGGTTGCCAATGGATATGATAATATATGAAGGAACTTTCTATGGTTTGGTAATTGTTAGAAACCCAGCCATGACTTCCTTATTGTGGCCAGGTTGTCAGGCATGCAGAAAAAGATTAAGGCTAAAGACCCACATTGTAAAAACAGTGTTTTTGTTGAAACGCCGTGGAAAAAAAAATGCTGCATTTTACAGTACCTGCAAAGTGAATAAGATTCTGGCTAATCCCATCCACACTTTGCAGAAAACAATCAGATGCTGAAAAGCTGCGTGTTGCTAAGTGGGGCCTTAGTTTTAATCCTGGACCACAGAAGGTTCCTTGCATTCATGGCAATAACCATTGGCAACTGATCAAGACTACAGACTGTCACCACTGAGATGGTAAGAGAAAATCTTTAAAACTATTCAAAATTTTTAATAATTTGCAAAAATGTTTATCCCTAAATTCTCTACAAATTTAAATATGGCTATATTCAAGGGAATTTACCTTTAAGCTTGAAAAAAAAAAGAATATTAGGCTAAAAATCACCCAGCTTTACTGCAAGCTATCCTCCACTTCAACAAGTTGACCTCCTTCCAGGCTGTTCACCAAGCTGGCCCACTTCCTGGAAGGCGGGAATGGGCCCTTAGATAGGGAGCCATTCCCACCCTGAATTACCTGGTTAATGTCCATCAGTCACTCCACAGGGGAGCAACAAACAACTTCTCTGCAGTGCAACTATATTCCGCCTCTAGGGAGTCACCGTGTGATACAGCTTCCATAAAGAACTAGAACATTGTCCGAGATGACTTGCACCAATTAAAATTGATGCAAGTACTCGATATAGTGCAAATATATCATAACACTGTGCCAAGATATGGCACACTAACTTTACTATTGTTATGTATTTCTCTTACTTGTATAGCACCAACATATTCCACAGTGCTTTACAGACATTGTTATCAGTAACTAAGTGCCCCACCAGTAAGTCTGTGCAATGTATAGGAATTGGAGTAGCTGGAGGAAACCCATGCAAACTCCAAGAAGTTGTCCTTTGTCAGATTCACACCCGTGACTCCAGTG
Source organism: Leptodactylus fallax (assembly GCA_947044405.1). NCBI lineage: Eukaryota > Metazoa > Chordata > Amphibia > Anura > Leptodactylidae > Leptodactylus > Leptodactylus fallax. Next base: position 3,373,575 of record CAMRHE010000166.1, read on the forward strand.
CCACAGTGCTAACCACTGAGCCACCAGGGCATACTAACACTGTGCTGCTCATCACAGGTACAGACACGTGGAACAGGGTTTAAGCCTTCCCACACAACAGGGTACAATGTATAACATGCACTTCCACACCACCTTACAAGAGGAGGCTAAAAGAACAATCTTTTGGCTTCCCCTATTATAATAGGAGATTATGGATCCATTTAATGTTTGCAGCAGAATCTTTCCCAGCAGGTGCTGTACACTGAAAACGCAGGGTGTAGAAAGACCCCACTATTGGAAGCGGTTCTGCTAGAAATGTCTCCTTATTATGACCACAGCTGGTCTCTCTCCGTGGCACGTACAGCGGCTGGGCATTATTTAGTGCCAAGTGTCATTCCTTGGTGTCACTGCCAGTGTCTGCTCTACCCGAGCACAGATGGGACACCTCCAGGAACATAAGCAGCTGCTGCAGAACCTCCTGACGAGTATCTGCATTACAGTAGCCAGGTCTGTGCGCCCCGCACTTCAGCCTCCTCCTCATTGCCGGGTATCGCGCTGCCGTTTCTTAGCGGCTCACATCACACTCCTCACTCTCCAGTTTAGGCTCCCCCGCCCTGAAGAGTTTCTTGGCCAGTGTCCGGGGACATGAGGGGACGGTCCCCTGTAGGACCCGCCCGGGCTCTGGGGCCTCGCTGTAGTTAGAAGCCGGCTCAGCACGGGCAATGCACGTAGCGCTGTGTGCCCGCTACCTGGACGGCAGAGCCAGCGCAGAGGGGCAAAGATAGCCGCGCTCCGGTGAGGGGGAGCCGGCCAGACGCTGAGAAAGCAGGCGGGGCAGCACCGTGTAAACACGGCAGACGACTGGAGGCGACTTTGGGGAGCAGGTAGAGGAGCCGCGTCTGACACCCGGGGAGCTGAGGGCAGGGAGGAGCCGGGGGTGTAGAGGAGCTCCGGCTGACTTAGTTGGGGGCGGTGTATACTCTACATAGAGTACAGTGACAACTTCTATACAGCACAGCTGTGTGCCGGAGAACTTACCACACTGACACTAGTGTGTATAGACAGCCAGCCAGCCGCGGGTACTGCACGATAGGGGTGGGCGGGCACTAACCTTGGCACTAGCCCTGACCTGGGAAGGGAGATGGAGGTGCACATTGGACTCGGGGGGGGTGTACAAGCAGCCGCCCGGCAAGATGATACGAGGAGCCTTTGAGAATCTCTTTCTGAGCGTCCGGGAGGCGCTGCAAGGTGACAGGAAGACCGCAGGTCCACCTGAGCCGTGCCACCCGCTGTCCGCCTGGAGGGAGCCCGCTGCCCCTCATACACACACTGCCTGGAGTGAACACCCGGGGGAGTGGAGTGAAGCCCGGGGCACCCAGGCAGCACCGTGGAGAGAAGCTGCCCAGTCAGACGCAGCGCCCTGCAGCCCACCTAGCGAGGCGTCTCAGTTCCCTGCCCTAAGCAGCTGCTCCACGGAGCTGAAGGAGATCCTGGGAGAGCAAGGAGGGATGCTTGAGACCGAGGAAAACAACTCCGAGCAAGCTTCCAAGGACAGGTACCCACTGACGCCAGAGGGCATCTCAGATAGTGCCAAGGAGATCTGTAAAGCGGTGTCTGTGTCACTAGGGCTGAGCATGGAGGCGCTGGAGCACCTGAACGCAGGGGCAGAGTCCCAGAGAGGAGACTGTATGTTTGCTGGCCCCCCCACTCACACCATGGACACCCACAAGTGTCAGGTGGGTGAGGAAGACAAGTCTGAAACCTCATCCCCCCAGTACCGTGAAGGTGCCTTCAGGAGGAGCAGCCAGACCAACTTTTCTGCTGGCAAAGCCCCAGAGGATGGCACTTCTCTAGGCACAGATGAGAAGGAGCAGCCCTGTACAGAGTTGGCACTACCTGAATCAGGGGGCTACAGAAGCCGTGCCATGGAGTTGGCACCCAGCCTTACCTTGTATAAGCCCTCTACGTTCATGGAAGATAACCCTGCCTACCCAGCCTACAGCTTTCAGATGGCACTTACACCACATGGCCGAATAAAAGTAGAAAGCCCCATGGAGTTTGGTGGCAGTGCTTGGGGGGCACCAAGCAGGTACAGTGAAATATCCGGCTATGCTCATTGTGGTCCAGCTGGTAATTGGCATTCTCTCTTTGAGGAAGGGCAGTCCTCTGGTTCTTATACTGATGCCAGCCTCTATAGCTACCCACGAAGCCATGTTCCACCTGGTCCGGACAGTGAATTCCCATCGGACACTTGGTATCCAGCGACAGCCATGTTGGGTAGAGTGCCCTATGGTAGTCCCATGAAGTCTGAGATGAGTCCATGGATGGAGGGATACCCCGGCGCATTTGGAGAGATGAGGTGGGTGGTTTGGAATTTTAATGTGTCATCAGTGTCATTTAAGGTGACAGATATCACCTATTTTTGTATACACAGTAAAGGATAGCTGGGCTGTTATTATTTGAGTACATGCAGGGTGTTGTAGTGCCTCAACTGCTAGAGAGCCACATGTAAACCACTGTTCTGTATTTGAGGGAATTAATTCCTGTTGTCTCACTGTCCACATGACTGCCCACATGATGACAGCTACACTGTGCTGTACACAACTACGTGCTGTCACCTCTGTGTAGTGAAGTAATAGCCGCACTAGGCAGCATCTCCACCTGCTCTCCAATACTCAGCCCAAAAACCATGTCATGGTACTAATGGAGGAAGTCACCTGTACATTATTTAATGTTGCACATAGCACATTGCCACTATTTTAGCACATATAAATTAAGTAGGACAGGATTAAAAACTGATGTATTTTTTCATCAGTTATACATTCACCTGTTGTATATAAAGTTAAAACAAAGTAACAGGACATACAATAAAGTCTAAGGCAGCGCAATAAAAATATAATAACACAGTGGCACTAAAGCTGGCAAACCCCCCTCCTGGAAGAAGTGAGCTCCCACTTAACTTTCATCAGTACATTATTGCATTGAGACATTTTTTGTCTTATTTTTAAAGACATCTTTGCAGTCCTACAAAGTTACACATGATGTTAGTTAATGGTCAAATTTCACAATTTATAACTGGTTCTCAATCTTTGAATGTGAATTATTGTTGATCTTTATCAAATGCTAACCCATTACACAGCAGTTTCACTGGAAGCAGTAGTGCACTGTAACAAAGTATATTAACAAAAACACCTAGAGGAGAAAGGACCCTGCACTTTCCCAAGGAAATGAGGTGAGTAAGCCAGGAGCTAAGATTGTGTAGCGTGGAGCAGCTCCATGTGCCAGAGGACCAGTGTTTCCTACTCCAGTATGCAATATTTAATATTTCTCAGTCTGCACACTGTTGATTTTGTTCTGTTCACTTATTTATTTATTTTACTTTTCCAACATAAAATATATATATAAAAATGTTTTATTATTATGGTTTTTAAGGGAGTGTAAGTGTAACCGCATTTATTGTTTAACACTATGGCTATAAAGGCACAGTCGTACATTTCTGATCTACCAATCTAGGCTATAAAGGCAAAGTCGTACATTTCTGCTCTACCAATCTATTTATCTGTCTATCTAGCTGTCCTATCTATCTATCATCTACATATTTATTTCCCTGTTTATTTCCACATTTTTGTGTATCTAACGTCTACCTACATACATCTGTCTGTTTAGCTAGCTATCTATATCTAATCTATCTCTCTATCCATCTATTACTTATATATACATCTTAAATATGCATTCTACACATCTGTCTATTATGTATCTAACTATTCATCTCTCTATCTATCTATCTATCTATCAATTATCTATCTCTTTATCTGTCTTTCTGTCTATGTGTTCTGTCAAACTCTTCTCAGAAGACTTTGGTTGCCCGCAGTATGGACAATTTGTCACATACAATGAACGTGGCACAAGGTCAGTGTATTTTTTTTTTCTCAGGTCAAAACATCCTACTTCATCCCATAACTGATAAGGAGTATTTGTATGTGAGTCTTCAGTGAAATGTGAAGGGGGTTACATATTTAGACTGTAAAAAAACTTTACAGGAACTTTAGACATAGTTTCTACCTTTAGTTTCAACTTATGTTTTAATTTTGTATTTAAGGAAATGTCCCAAATATTCAACCTTTTATCAAACTGATAAAAGATCATTACAGGTTGAGCCCTTGTAAAGATGACCGTATATCTGTAACCTTCAAGCCATAAACAACTTTATAAGGATGGTCTGCTCGTCTGCTGCTATTCTTCTAGGAATCATTAAATTACTTTCAAGAAATCTAGAGCTATCCTGCAGGCATAGTAATAAAACCCAACATAATGGAATCGTTAAAACCTTTTGTAAGAATTACAGGTCATCTAATAATCACTTCGCTTAAGCCTGTTTCATTATTGTTAACATACAAAATTAACCAGAAACGATAAAAAGGTGTGAAAAGATATAAAAACGTTACGTCGTCATAAAGGCTGTATTCATACATACAGTCCGGTCTGATATTCTTCTGTATAGATATGGGATCCCGGGGAGGAAATATGCTTAGTGCAGTAGTGCAGGTGTCTACAGAGAGAAGAAGCCATATATGTATATATGTGTATAGTATTGTGATATGAAAAAAATGATGACTGATTCTGCTATCACAACCTATTCCCTAATTCTTCTTTGCTCCTTTAACTGGCAGAGCACGAGGGCCATGTGAATGTGGATCCAGTGGAATTTGTCCTTGTGTTGTTTGTATTTTTCATTGCTTTCTGATATTGAGGACGAGCATAGTACATTTTACATTCACGCACACAACTTCTCATATATGACGCCAGCTTTTAAATGCTTTCCGGGCCAGATTCTAAGGAGAGTCATCTGAAACATACAGCAAATATTAATAGGTAGAAAGTGAAAATATCATTCAAAGAAATATTGTGGGCAAGTGAAATCCAGAGTTCAGATGTTAGGTCAGATCACTGCAGGGCTTCTCGTCTGTAAACATAGCTTAATCTTTACAATTATTAATTAAGAATATTGTGCAAGTGGTCACGGTGCGTAGAAAAAGTTTGTGCGACTGCTAGTTTATAGGGCTTATCCGTGAATGATTGGACAGGATTATGTTGTCTGCTCAGCAGTCTACATTGATAAATATAGTTTTCTAACTTATGATTTGTTGAATCACAATCCTTAACTTTTTGTGGTTGTATGTTTTATTTTTTGACCTAAAAGTTTCTTCTACAGTACTTTTTTATGTAGGCTTTTTCAATAAATCACCACATAAAAACATATGATGTGCATAGTAATAAAAGCTCCATGATGGTAATAATTTGGCATCTTTTACTTGCCTGATGTATATTGTTTTCATTTCAGCTGTTGTTTGTGACATTTAGGCAATATGCTTTTTTATTGATTTTTGTGTGTTGTGTAGCCGATTACTTGAAGGAGATCTCAAGCCGCTTTGAATTCAGAATTTTCCTGTAATTCCGTATTTTGTGTTTTCTTGGTCATGGTCAGAACGTCTCTTTAGTAATTTCTTATTTTACTATTGTTTGTACTTACTTTGCAACTGATTTTGACATTTATACTAAATTGTATGCTTTGTAATGCCTTTACATTTAATGGTTTTCACTGCAGCTCGACTGAACTATGCTGTAGTAAAATGCGCTTTGTGTAAATTGGCTAAGGGATCATATCTGTTGAAAGGGGGTGGCTGGTGTGAACTGCTAAGGAAAACATTTTTATATAAATGACTGTTATTGATAAAATAATTGATTTATTGTTGTGTTATATTGCTTTATCGTGCTTTAAATGGATCTATTATTTTGCTTGTCCCGTTCTAATAAAATATTGGTATGTGTGAGGTGAGTGTTCAGTTTAGGCTTTCATCTTAATAATGCATTTGGGAACTTTAGTCTGATTTTGGGCAAGCAAAGTGTATACGTCCTCCCTAGACTTTTCACATGTGTCCTGTTATATGTGTCTAAATTATACTAAAGAAGGTGTCTTTTTCCTTTAACCCGACCTTTGCTAATAAATTCACCATTAAAAATACTGGAAGGAAAAGTTGTTTTCCCAAGGATACAGTAAATTCAGAACTTTTATATTTAGATAATGGAATGTTCAGCTGTACTTTTCATTTTGAGGATAACAACAAATTTGTTTCTATATATAATAGTAAGGCCAAGTCATCTGCTAGAGTAAATGTAAAATATAATTTTATTTTAAGACACCATGCTTACTTTTAACTTTGTATAGTGTTTCTATCTGTCTGGTTATTTTAGCTAGTGAGAATGATGGATAAGCACTGAGGTAATTTATTGAGTCATTCTTTGGTTATAAACTAATCTTAATATATATTTTTGTTTCCTAAATGCATAGCATGCCAGTGGACTAATGGATAAAATGTATATACAAGTGAGAACTTGTTGAGTGTATAATGGTAATATGTAGTGCCTTATCGCAGTGAAACAAAGGGGCAAAAATGAAGAGCAGATGTAGTGATTACTTTGTGCTAAATTATTTCCACTCTTTATTGTTTTTGTGTAGAATGCTCAATTTTTGGGACTATTATTTATAACTACTTTAAACCTACATAAATATGCGTGACATCATTACAATTGACATCAAATTATGTTATGTCAGACTGAAGGAGTAGCCGCACTAAACCGGGAATCATAGAAAGTTAAACTATTTTTATTGTAGTCTTATATCCTTTAATTTTATAGAATAAATCATAAATATTCGCTCACGTACAATACAACATGGAACATGTGGCACAGTGAGCCGGTCCCCAGTCTAATGATTTTCTTATGAGGCAAAGCAACTTAACATAGGACATGGCAGGATTAAAATTGTTTAAGCTCTTATACATGTTCTCCAGTCAGAGACTTTATAATCTCACTGACTCACTTTTGGTTGCGGTAATATTGGTCATAATATATTGGTCACTTTCTATGGTAAGCATTTTAGAAGTTAACTCATTACTTACTACATTTCTGTACTACTGTATATGGGAATTCTAGGTTTGACGTGTACTATAGCTAAAATATTGCGTTATTACAATTCAGATTTATTATTATAAATTGTAAAATTCTCTGGTGTCTGCTTTGTATCACTCCTGCCAATAAAAATATTATTTACTTATTATGAGTTTATCTTTAAGGGGTTCTCTGTTTTGGACAATCTGTACTTGTCAAAGGGTTCCTTGACAATAAGCAGATCACCAAGTGCAATCAAGCTGTTATCTCTGGGGAAATAAGGTAGTAAGTGATCAGTTTCCTTGTAGAACCACCATAAAGAAAATGAAGTATTACAATGTGCCCAATTACATCAATTGATCATCTATGTAATGCAGGACAGGTCCTACAGAGCAAGGGACACTCTTCATACCCACTCTCCACTCTGATCAAGTGAGAAAGGTTCCAAAAAGAAGACCCCCCCTATATTAACATAGTTTCCTAGGCCTATGATACAATATGCCGGACTACTGGAACTGTGACTGCTGGGACCCCCAGCAATCATAAGTACAGGGAACAGAAAGTCCCCCTGAATCCTATATGTGAATGAAGCGCCAGTGTGTACTTTAATGAGGATGTGAGAAATTGTAACCCTGGCAGCCCCATAGAAGTAAATGTAGAGCTGACCACACATGCGCACTGGCGCTTCATTTAAAGAAAGGTTTCATGGGGATTTTATGTTACTTGTTCTCATGTTCGATTGGCGTCCCAGCGGATGGACCATCAGTGATCTGACACTGATCCCCAATCCTGTGGATAGAGGATAAGTGTCAGTATTGGCGCAACCAATTTAACTAGGAAAACCTTTGATGGTTGGGTAGTTATTATACTATGCTACTTAGGAAAAAACGTGCAAAGTCATAAATTAGATGCTATATTGTAGAACATAATATAATATTGTATTATCCATTGATAATAATAGTATTAGTGCTGCTATAAGTCTAAACAGACTTAAAATAGTGCAAAAATAGCCTAGCGTAGTTTCCCACAGTTTTTATTTCACATCTGTCAGCTCTCTATAGAATGTTATATGATAATCTATGGTCTGCAGAGGGATTTGCGGGGCAACCACGAGCAAATAAAAATTCATAAGCTACCTTAAATATTTTGGATCACTCCTGCTGCTAAAAATGATTTCATTAAATACACACCATAGCCGTGATGACTGAAATGTGTTTAGAGAGTCACATGCAGCTCACAGGTCTCTTTTATGCTGCTCTTGGCTATTTTACCCCGTGCCAATAACTGCATTCAGGGAGACAGTCCTGGGTGTTGGCAACACTTCTATGGTACTTTCTGATTGACAGTTCTTCTTCAGTGTTGATCTATGAATGCACAGATTGGTACAAGAAGATTGATATGGGAAGAGTTCAGGTAGCTGCTGATCCTCTGCTCACATTTACAAGGGTTGTACAGCTGGAAAAAAAATAGTTGGAAACAGGATTAGAGCGGGTCAGAAAACAAAAGTGACAACTGTTACCTCACCAATCCTTCACCACTCCTGTTATTATGCTGTTGAGGTCTCTACTTCCTGGTCCCATCTCGACACAGAGGAAATGCCCCCTTGGCCACTCATTGACTGCATTGATTGACTGAGCAGACATATTGTGTGTGTTGAGATGGGAACAGGAAGTAGAGATAAGAAGGGACCTAAGATGCATCACAACAGCTATGGCAAAGGATTGGTGAGATGGGTATCATTTCTTTATTTAATCACCCCAATGGCATTAATTTTTCCTGCTGGAAAACCCCTTTAAGTTCCTGTTAAGAGGAGTGGGAAGCAGTAAATAATCTTGAAAGACATATAGTGTTTTATAGTGGCAATGTGGCTGGCATGTTTGTACGGGGGCATTCTCTAGCTGGCACGTTTGTATGAGCAGTGTTGCAGCAGTACAGTACCTATTCTATGTGAAGATGAGTAAGTCATTATAGGTATTTCAACCTTTCCAGTTTAACTGTCAACAAGTTTTTTTTGCAACATTTATCCTAAAATCCTACGATTTTGTTTTAGTTGTCTGATTCTCTGATTGGATCTTAGAAATTTTTTCTTCACTTCCTCAATGTTTATATAATTTACTTTATCCAATTATCTGTGCTTCTTCAGTACTTGGGCTGTAACAATATTTATTTTGTGTGTTGAATTATTAAGTTAAACTGCAAAAAGCTGAACCTGCAAAGCCATTTTCACACGTAATACAACATGCAGAAAAACTGCAATTTCTTATTAATGTTGCAGACATTTTGTAAAGCTTGTGATCTAAGATGGCCGAACACTGACAAACTATGAACAGTGAGAAATATGTTGTGCAGCTTTACATGTTTTTGTGTCACCTGTTACAGCTGCCATTCGATGTACACTACAGAAATGAAGAAAAAAATGTTAGTTGCACATTAAATGGGGAGAGTATCAGAGATGGTTAATTAGCTGAAATTGTATCGCTTTCACCAGCATTTCTTTACCATTTGTTCCCAGATCCCTTAGCTAAAGCAGCTAGAGTTACATATTGAAGTAACTCTTCATCATCAATTTGTAACACATTGCGTGTAATATACATAATACCAGAGAAAAAGATTAGGAAAAGAATAAAAACACCACAACATAATAAAAATTAACCACGCATAACGAATTGGCAGAAAATCATTATGTTAATAGTTCTAAGTATTAATACATTTGTGGATCCATATACTCCCTTCACCTTATAATTTCTTCCTAGTATTTTACAGCCATTAGTTTCTAATTGTTGCACTTTCATGTCTCAACCTGATAACCTATTAACTTTCAACCGCCTTTGAAATAAATATTGCTGGAATGTTTTGGGATGAAAGTTTTCTTCACTTCTACAGAGAAGCCAGCTCTTCCATTTAGCCCAATATACATCATGGGCGTTTTTCCTGTATTGGATAACACTGTGGTTGTGATAATTATTTGGGTACAACTAATGAATTATTAACCTATTTTACTAACCAAGCAAATTAGATTTGTCTTCATTAAGGTACAGTGTCTTTTTGTTTGTTGTTTTAAGATCAAGAAGCCAAAAGGCTCTACTGAGTCATTAGGAATCTGAATACTAACAAAACACCCAGCAGGACTACCAGTCCTATTAGAGGGATACATTTTTCAGCAGATTATTTAAACGTGTCTAGGGAACGGTTTTCCTCAACAAAACTCTTCTGCAAGTTTGCCAGTGAGAACGACACGTGTCTCTCGCTAAATGCTGTTTGACTTAGAAGTGAATAAAAATGAATTGACCATGAATGGTCAAGCATTTACTAAATGCCCTAATATGATAAATTTGAAAATATAATATGTTAATAGTTAAGCTAAAAAAGAACATTTTGCGTTTTGTGAAGTTTGGAATAACAGTATGATTTATACACACACAGAACAATGTAAAGTAAAAAGTAATTAAAAATGTCATATTATGTAAAAGTTTTGCAAAGGAAAAATCATTCAATTGGGGAGGGTTATGTGGGAAATGCGGCAATATAAAACCTGTTGTGACCCCGTACTCATGAGGAACATGGTTTGTGCTTTTGATAGTGATTGCATTAGTGGTATAATAGAACAAACATTCTGAAAAGCTAGACAAATAGGAACTTAAATTTGCAGTCACGTATCAATGTTTCTTAATTTCTACAGATTATTTGGCAAGACCTAATGTCTCAATTGTATTATTTTTTTCAATGCAAAGAATTCTCAATACTGGAGACTGATATTACATACTTTGGTCATATAATCTGTGTGTTAGAACATTGGTGGTGGTCTGTAATATTCAATGGAAATTGATTTTGGTCCCATTAACATTTTATTACAATTTATATTTTGTATATGTCTATTAAACCAAACAAATTCATTAGTTTGCAGTATGTTAAATAGCTTTTCCATTCTTCCACAGTTTGTTCTTGAGTATGTGAGTATATAAATATGTGTGTATATGTGTGTGTGTGTATATATATATTTAAATATTATTTATATATTCATATATATTATAATTATATTTATATTGTGTATGTGTGTGTATATAAATATATATATATATATATATATATATATATATATATAATGTTTGTGTGTGTGTGTGTGTGTGTGTGTGTGTGTGTGTGTGTGCGTGCGCGTATATATATATATATATATATATATATATATATATCTATATTTAAACATACACCAAAAGTGGTGTGACTGGAACCTAAGAAGAAGAAGAAAAAAATTAGGCAGTTCTTAATGCACGATAACCATTTTGTGTGTACAGCATGCATGTGTCTTCATGGTAATTTGATAATCTTGTGTGCACTTATTCCATGTCAAAGGCAACATAGACAAATTGGTCCTGCATATGGACACATAGCAGAAGTTAATCTTAGATTTAGCGAAACACAGCTAAAATACGCTGTGGTAAAAAAAAAAAAACAGCAGAAATGCCTCAGAGAAACCGCAGCAAAATCACTTACATTTTTCACAGCTTTTCTACTGCGTTTGTCATTTTTGTTTCCTTTATATAAATATAGGGAAAATGCAGCATTTCTGCAGGTAAAATTACTATGCTGTGTTTTTCAAAAAGTATGCATTATTGAAAATGCTGCGTTTCTGTCACAGCGTTTTTTCCGTAATATGTGGATACTATTCAAATGAAATCTCATTTACTTTGCCGAGACTGTAAAACACTCCATATTTTTCCGCTGTACTTCTACGTTTACAGCCAAAAACACAGTGTTTCCTCAACAAGTGACCTCCGCCATATTTTCATTTATCTTGCACAATATAAAAATGTGTGAGGGTTTCATTCTTAATCGTCCTCAGTTTGATTTCTGTTCAGTTTATTAGTGATTAATTGTCTGAGTGAAAAGTTGAGCCAAAAATCATCAGTTTATTTCTATAAGGGCAAAATTTTGAAACAACACGATTTTAAATAGTACAGAATGATAGCCATTGCATAAAGGGCAAATAGTACCTTTTTAGAATTTATAGTAGCATATATATCTATTAAAACACTGCTCTGCTGCAGTGAATATTTTTAATGACTTTAAGTAGGAGTAAATATACCTGAGAATTGTGTTACTTTTGCTATTAGTCTTTTGATTAATATACTGCAGAATTTGCAGGCATTATTTAACCCCTCATAGACTCAGCAGTTTTAGAATCCAGGACGAGGCATAATTTTTTAGCATTTTTCATACCTGTCTTCTGAGAACCATAAATTCTTTATTTTTCCATTGATGTAGCCATATGACAGATTTTGCCAAGGCAAGTTGTATTTTTAAATGGAACCATTTAGAAGTAAATGTGATGAAAAGTTTAATTATTTTTTGAGGTTGTTGAGGGGGGGTAGAAAAAAATATCATTTTTGGGTTATTTTTTAACTCTCACTTTGTTCTGTAGCAGTAGAGTTACAGAGATACACAATTTGTACACACAATGGTTTCATATACACAATGGTTTCATACTTTGGTACAATAAAAACACTTTGTTTTTGCATTGCTATATTTTAAGAGCCATAGCACTTTAATTTTTCAATTGATCAAGCTGTGTAAGGGCATATTTTTTGTGGGAGGAGCTGTAGGTTTCATCTGTATTTTAATGGGGTGCATTCAACTTTTTGATCACTTTTTATTCCATTTTTTGGAGGTGACAACCATTTTTTTTGTACTTATTTTTCATATGGCATTCATTGTGCTGTTTAAACTTGTTTTTTAACATTTTAGCAAGGGTTGTTTTGGATGCAGCAATACCAATTATATATAGGATTGTTTTTTATTCTATTGTGTTAGGGAAAAATTATGATTTTGTTTTTTTTTTCAATTTTTACAAATATTTTTTACCATTTTATTAAACTTTTTAAAAAAAAATTTTTTATTAGCTCCACTAGACCCACAATAACTTGATCGCTTCTGTATTACAGGGTATTGTACACATCACTGTTACACTAACAACTAGTTTATTTGACCCAGCCTCTAGCTGGACCTAATAGACTTCTATATCTAGCAGAGTCAGAGGCCACAGTCAGTCCTCCGGCTGCCATGACAAAGGCTCAACCAACAACCCCCCCTTCCCTCCTGGCACCCTGCATCAGCGCTCTGGTGGCTGATGGGATGTCTAAACATTTTTTTTGTCGCAGTTGCTATTGATCCTTGAAATTTATGCCATCTACAAGCAGAAATATATTTCAGTGTTCAGGCGCTAGGCCCGGTGAGTATGCACCTGATTTATGAAGAAGTATGTGCCTTCTCATAAGTGAGGCACACCCGCCATTGGTGCAGGGGATATGAAGATGAATATGTCAGTCTTCATAAGTCTCCCCCATTATTGCTGAATAGTTTACATCTACAAGAGCATTACATTTTTCTGCCTAATCTTGTGTAGTACCATGTAATGCCTTCCAAACAACTTTGACCCATTGGGTTATGAACTTCACAGGACCTCTGAAGTCATTCTGTGGTGTCTGATACTAAAATGTTAGCAGCCGATCCTTCAAGTCCTTGCAAGTTGCAAAGTGGATCCTTCATGAATTGGGCTTCTTTTATGGCAAATCCTGTAGATGCTTGATTGGATTGAGATCTGAGGAATTTGTTATGTCAGTGTTTTGTTCCTGAAGTCATTTCTGAACAATTTTAGCAATATAGCAAAGTGCATTACCCTACTTAAAGAGGCCACAGCTATTAGTGTTGCCATGAAAGGGTGTCCTTGGTCTTCAGCAATGTTTACATATTTGGTACATATCAAAGTACATCCACATAAATGCCAAGACCTAAGATTTGCCTAGAGATGGGGTCTGAAACTAAGCTGGGCAAATAAGCCACACATAGTAAAAAATTGAACTTGATGGGCATTCCTTACAGTTTAATGTCCCGTAGCAGTGGCCCCACACAGTTTCATGTCCCTCAGCAGTGGCCCCTCACAGTTTAGTGGTTAAAGTTTAATAATAAGCTTTAATGATTAAACGTTAATCATTAAACTTTATGTAAAAAAGCATTTAATAAATTTAATGGCCCCTACCTCAGTTCCACTCTCATCCTCTGCTCTGTTCTTACTGCTGTCATGTGTGTGCGCCCAGAGCTGGAAGAGCAGCATAGGAATGGAGAGATATTTACTAACTGCAAGTTACAGTCAGCTTGACTGTAGTTACTGCAGTCAAGCTGACTGGACCTTTTAGGCTGTAGACCTATGGGCTACAGAGTTGTAAAGGTTTAGAACCAGGTCAGGTGTTCTTTTTTCTCTAGTTCTTCCGATCCAGATAGATCAGCAGAATTATGGAGAGGTTCGTGGGCCACATACTTGAGACCCCTGGCCTAGAGCATCATAACACTGACTCCACTGGCATGTTTTCTTCATATAGTACCTTTTGGTGCCATCTGTTTTCCAGGTGAGTGGTCATTTTGTAGTCTCTTTGCTTGGTCGACAGGAATCAGAATGGACAAACTGACTGGTTTGCAGCTATACAGCTCCTTCACAGCAAGTTGCAATGCAACATTTTTAGTAATGTGTGCTCTAGTAACTCCTATGTGGGATCTTACTTACCAGTAATGCTTTGCTCCCCGTGTGCATCTGGGAGCCTTAAGTACCCGGTGTGCCATCGCTAGGTCACTGATTTTCCTACTTTGGTCCAGTTTTGGTAAGAACTAATTACTATGTACTGGAATCTCTCCACAAGACCTGCCATTCTGGAGATGCTTTGAGGCATCTAGTAATCACAATTTGTCAATCCTCAGATCCTTACGCTTGCCCATTTTGTCCACTTCCAGCATATCAACTTCACAATCTGATTGCTCACTTGCTGACTATCATATCCCACCCCTTGACAGATGGGGCTCTAATACTTGTTGCTTTATTGTGTATATTAATGCACAGAAATAGCAGCTTGCAATATTTCTTCAGCTACCTTCCATGTATTCAGATAATAAAACAGATTGTATTCGGTTATTGTGTGGATGCCATTGGCACAACACTGCTATACAGAAGGGTTATGGCTAGAAGAGGAGGCATTGTTTTGGTTTCCGTGCGTTTAACAACCTCTTTTAATGTCAGCTTTCTTGGTTGTTTGTGCTGTTTGATAATAGATAAGCGCAGGTTAACCAATAGTGAATAAATGTTTTAACCCTCGTCAGGCTGCATAATTTTACAACATTACAGGCTGCATAGGAATAGGTACAATTGTACCTACTCAGCCGGACGAGGGTTAAATAAAGCGTTTATAAATGTGCCAAAACTAAATAAATGTTTCAGGTCCTGCCTGTGATCTATTTACATGACATGACTCTATGGATGAAAGGGTCAGACAGCCCCGAGTTGGATTATCTGGACCTGAACTGCCATATAATTTCTATTAGAAAGTACATGTCCGATTTATTTTTTTTTTTCTGTATTGCTTATGATTACAGCCTTGGCATTGGTAGCACGAATTTCATAATTGCGCATATTTACTTGGCTACAAAATGATTCTGTTGTTTGTGATGGAAACTTTTAGCAGAATTTCTTAAACTCATGAAATTTCGTGTATAACCACTAAAAGCACACAGGAAATAGAAACATTGCACTTGCATTTTTGCTACTCACAATTCTTATTTCCACTAAGTTGTTCCCAGTCCTGAACTCATTCCTTATTTACGCTAATCAGAACTATACCAGTACAGTATAGTTGAACATCTACAGTAATCTTGCTATGTCTCCACAATGACAATTCCCTCATTATAGCTGTGTTCTTTAGTTATGTAAGTGCATTAAAAAGCTAAAAATAATGTAATGTTTTCGGGGCTTTCATGTATTTAGCAAAATTGACCTGTATAATAAAACGTTACCTAAAGCGTAACTCTGAAAATGAATATGTGACTACACTAAACTCCAGTATTTTACCCTACCACACTTTCTCTCAGGATTTCAGAGAAATTAGACAATGATATGCTGTATGAGGGTTTGTTTGACTGGGTCCCCACAAAAAGATCTAATAGAGATGATATTTTTTTCTGATTAAGACTTAATTCACATGGCCATATAACTGTATCTTGTGAGAAGCATATACTTAGAGCCAAAAAGAGAGAGCATAGAAGACTTTCCCAAAGGAAGCACTTCCGAAGTTTAAGTTACTCTCCCTTGAACTGGAAACATAATTTAAATTAGTAACTTAATCACATAAATCACTTACTTCTGCTCCAACATGAGATTCTCAGTAACTGAGATGTTTATTGCAGTGACCCTCAAAATTGCCATCTACAGTGCACCCCAGAGAGTGCCAGCCCCAGTGCTTGCTATATTGCCTTGTTTTACAGTGTTAATATTCTTAAAGCAAGCCTGTTGCCAGAACCCAGAATATCAACCCAGGCCTCCAGATAGATATTTTAGGATCACCTGAATCAGTGTTTTCCCCTTGTGAAATATGCCTCCATACGCCATGATATTTCCATTTTTGTCAATATGCAAACGAGCTCCATGGAACAATAAGGACAACAACAATGCTCTCATTGCTCCAAAGAGCTAATTTACATATTGACAACATATTCAAAATATCTCAGCAATGGTCGCATCAGTTAACAGGCAGAAGTAATTCAGGACCCTAGTCTATATATCTGTGGGATTGGGTTGATATGCTGAGGTCTGTTTAAAGGCTCCCTTTAAACTATAATAGCTACAATGTTCCTGGTGTTGTCCAGAGCAGTTTCAACAACAAACTATGTCATCCAGTGCTCAAACAGTGCATGCTATAGTGAACCTAAGTCACCCATAGTGGCCTCATGATGTGCTGTCTGGAATGACACCTAAGAGTGCCAGTCAGTGCCCAGTGGAAATACCCTAATAGTGTAAGGTAAAGCTCAAACATTACGGGTCATGTATAATTTGTTCAGTTTTTTGCATCATGCATTTTTTATGCCACGGCATTCCACGTAACCCGATTTACTAAGAAGGCAGATTGGCGACTTAAATTTACACAAAATTTGCCTTATGGAAATTGTGACTCCTGTTGTGAGACACTACTAATATAGTGAAATGAAATTGCACCTTTTTTAAAAAAAAAGGAGCATTTCAGAAATGCATTGTAAATTGTTACTCCCGATAAACCATGCCCACTTTCCAAAAAAGCAAAAACTAAACAAAACCAGGTGACAAGTCTTGTGTAAAAGCCTTCAAATTGAGTGCATACACATAATAAAACATGAGTACATACCATAAAACTTAAAAAAAGGTGCAGAATTAGAAGAAAGTAAGCACTATAATCTTGATAAATGCCCCAACAATGTTTTACACAAATACCAAAAAATGGTGCCACGCACAACATGGCCCTAGCAACTGCAGATTTATTCCGTGAAATTTTCGCCTGTTACTTCTTCTTTTTTTGCGTGTCAGCAGCTGTTCACGTGTAATTTCTTTTTGTACAAGTGGTCAGCAGATGAACCTTTGTATCTGAGTGATTTTTATGCATTATTCTGGTTATCTCTAACATTTGCAATGATGTTGAAGTCTGGACTTTGGGGTGGCTAGTCCATTGTCCTGAAAACACCAGCAGGTGTCTTATTATTAAGTATCTATTGATCTTCAAAACTATGAGGTCATCAACTTGCTAAAGAATGTTTTTACAACATATAGCAAATAGTCAACTCCAGATATGGTTACTTGCTTTTACACTTGAAGATACGAAACTTTGTAATCTATCCTATTAAGGAAATCTGTTTCCTTCTCCATTTATTAAGCTGCTCTCCTCCTCCTTAACGTAACTCAGACTGTTTAACATGGAGTCTGTATCCATACCCTGCTCACACTCTGGACTCTATGGAGAGGGTAGGGGGAGGAGGAAGCTGTTAATTGATTCATTGCCTCATTCTGTGCAGTGGTAGACTTCAAACATAGCAGTATTAAAAGAGCCTCCCTGAGTGAGGCTTTTTCTCTAAGAACTGCATTCAGTTTTTAACCCTTTCCCATTTGTCATTTTTCAATTTTCGTTTTTTTACTCCTCACCTTCCAGAAGCCATAACTTTTTTATTATCTTCCATTCACAGAGCAGTATTAGGGCTTAGGCTGGGTTCACATCTGCACTTGCATTACGTTCGGGATTCCGTTCCCCTCTCCGCATGAAAAATGCGGAGAGAAAAGTGCTGCAAGCAGCACTTTTCTCTCTGCTTTTTTCCACCCTTTTCGGGCGGAAACCAAGCAGAAACCACACGGACCCCATTATAGTCTATGGGGTCTGCGGCTTTCCTAAGGTAACCGCTTTTTTATGCAGATTAGGAAACCCGAACGCAGATGCTAACCTAGCCTTATATTTGCAAGACAAATTGTACTTCACAATGGTGCCATTCATTATTCCATACAATGTGCTGGGAAACTAGAAAAAATTCTGTTCTTATTCAGAATGGTGTGTCACCTTATTCTAACTTTTTTTTATACTTTTGTATTTGGGGTTGTGTAAGGCATCCTTTTTGCAGGGCTAGATATACTTTTAATTTTGTACCATTTTGTGGAATTTATCACAATTTTTTAAGGAGGTGAAAAGGCAAAAAATAGTGGTTCAGCATTTTTATTTTTTTCCCGCTATGGCGTTTAATAGGATAAATATTTTTATATGTTTGTAGTTTTACCATTTTTGGATGTGGGGTATCTAATGTGTATCGTTGTTTGTTTTGTTTACTTTTATTTCTCATCTTGGGAAAGGTGGGTGATTTTGTTTTGTTTTTTTATTTTTTTTTTTTTAAACTTTTGTTTTTACTTTTCTTTTTAAACTTGAACCACAGGGGGTTTGATCACTAGTACAATATACTGTAATGCTTTGCAGTATATTGTAAAATCCTACAGCAGCCTGTAATAGTACTATATAACTAGGGCTGGGCAATTAATTGAAAACTAACTGAAACTGAACATCAACCAGGATAACTAATGTGATTTTGTTCACATAGGTTATTTCTATTTGGTTATTACAATATTTGTGAGGTTCTACCTGCAGTTTTATTCGGATCAAACACGTCTGAATTGGAACTGCTATTATACTCTGGGGTCTCTTCAGAGATGCTGCTTGTCTCATGTGATTGGGCATCAGCGGGCTCTGATGAAGCTCGAAGACAGCAGGGAGCCGCTGGAGCCCAGGAGACGTGAGTAACACTCTGGGGTCGAAGAGAAAAGCTGTTTCGGTTTGGCTATGTTTGGTCCAAACGAAACCCCCAAATGAACCTCACATACTCGTACTGTGAAAGGTCGTGGTTTAAAAGGTGCATGACCTAATTCACCATTAATTGTAATCTAGGTGAAATGCCTGATTAAGGCTGAGGCCCCACGTTGCGGAAACACAGCTTTCTTTGTTGCAGATTTTGCTGCAGTTTTTTGAGCCAAAGCCAAGAATGGCTACATAAGGAATTGTAGGTATAGCTGGAACAACTGTTCCCAATAGAGTCCCAGGATATTGGGAACAGTTGTTCCAGCTATACCTATCTTTCACCAACGGCTTCAATCCCTCGGATAGCCGGTAACCCCAGTTTGAATGCGATCCTGATTTACTAGATTCCCTAATACGATCTATGTCATCTAACCGTAATTGGGTTGGTTCAAATCCTCAACTACTAAGAAATAACTGAGGATTTACCTATATATATTATAGATAGTGGTCTCCTCCACGGAGCGCATACTTTCCAACCATTTATTCCTTATATGTGTAAAATACATAAGGAATGCGAGATATATAGGAAGTACTTATACTTCTCCTTTCTCATCAATCCACTCCTGGTGTTGGCTCAAAAAACTGCAGCAAATCTGCAACAAAAAAACACTCCGTGTATGCAATGTGGCGCCTTAGCCACAATTTTGATTTAGGTCATAATCATGCAGCTCTACATATAACTATATACTTCAATAGGCTCCCGATTGTCATGGGAACAGATCGCCACATCCAGATCTCGGCAGTCTTTACAAACACAGTGGTGTGCATGCATCGCCAGTAAGTAGATGCCTCATTCATGTTTCACTGTGGCATCTAAATGTAGCGGGTGGCATATTTATCGTGCTGACATCTGCCATAATACTACAGCGGATTTTGGCACGATGTTAATTGCAGTGATGCCAATAACATGTTTCTATACACTTCACCTGTATGCTGAAAGCCATTATATTGAAAACCTCTGGAATATTGGTCATTAGCATACTGGTTAAATGCTTAGTAACTTGCGTTATTCATTATTGCAATTAAAAACTGCATAGTAAATATGTGAACATTATGTAATATATGACTTTGCTGTATTTATTAATTTTTACTATGGGGGCATAGGTAATCTGGGAACATTTATTATTCATATGTCCCACACAGACAAGCAGAGTAGACACAAATTCCCTGCATGTCACCAAGCCACCTATGCACAGGGAATTTCTCTGACATTGCTGATGCCCCAAGTATCTGCCCCAATGCGGAAGCAGATCTTTTAGATTAAGGAACACAGCAGTTGTCAGTAGGAATGCAGTGATTAGCTTTTTTGTGACAGGGAACGGGATATTGTAGGATTATTCTGTCAATGTGAAAGCCCTATCCTGCTTGTGGCTCTGCGTGCAGGAGCAAGAAGTACCGCCATACTAGTCATGTAAATGAATGGGCCGCAGACATGTACTGCTTCCTTTTCTTGGTAATTTATGTGTTGTGGTTGTGAATGGGTTATATGTAAAATTCAGAAATTTTCTGAAGCTCCTTTTTGCATGAAACATTTTAGTACCAGGCATGTGAATCCAGCCAGGGCAGCATGTGCATAGAATCTGTATGAGTTTTATTCTCACACTATAAAACTGACAGTAAGTTAATACACTTCTTAGGAAAATTGTCATATATATATTTTCTGTGTTTGTGTCTCTCTCTCTCTCTGAGATTAGATTCTGAGCACTACCCTTTTACGTTTGGCTCTGTTACATATATTTTTGCTAAATCCAGTAAATGACTTTGTGTGGTCCATTGCCTGTGGATTACATCTATCACTGAATGCATGTAGTGTAATTTACAAAATATTTACCTGGCTACCACTGAAAGTATTAGTTCGTTGTATGGTTATTAGTACAAATTGCGCAATGTACAATCTGAATTATGCATGGATTCTTTGGAAATGCTTGTACCTACCTATCCTGCTTTAGTTAGTATAGTGATATCATATGTAGCATAGCCGTAAGATGTATGTGTGAAGTTGAAATGAAGATATGGTAATATTTTCAGCGTGGTAAAGGGGTTGGACCACTCCCTGCATTGCAAAGCTATATTTAGTTCTGTTGGCACACACTTAAGTTAGCTTCCAAGTAAAACAGGGCAGCACATGACTGAATGTCAACCAATCATGTAGTGGGTTTTCCTTCTCATATTCTATCATGTGTTGGTATTTTTCTGTTTTTTTTTATCTATGTAAAGCCTCTTGAGCTAGCAGTCGGAGTATTGTATAACACCAGTATGACACAGAAAGAAGAAGTCTAGTTATAGAATGTAAATCTCGATCTAATAGAAATATTACACTTGTTATATCCAAGCACTGGATCTGTACATACAAAGACACTATCTAGTGACCAGCTCATACGGCTTTATTTCTTCATGCTACCTTCTCATAAAAATGGCTGGACCACTGTGTATGCACTTTAACCTCTTGTGTTACCCTTCTATACCATAGATTGTAAGCTCTTATGAGCAGGGCCCTCACTCCTATTGTGTGAATTGATGATTCATTTATTGCTCTGTAATGTCTCTTCTTGTCTCTTCATGAAGCCTATGATTTGTAAAGTGCCACGGAATATGTTGGTGCTATATAAGTAAAAAATGTATTATGATTTTACTGTAATTATATCATAGTTTTATGCCATTTTGTCGTGAGTCATACCGGATTACATTAAATAAGACTTAGTTATTCAACTCAACCAGAAATTTCTATTATCACCAAAATTTTCAGATTCAGCAAACGTGTTTTTTCCATAAATTTCAAATATTTCTTTTCAATCAAATCTAGATTGTCATTCATTGGAAAAAAAAAACAATTTGTGCCATAACTTGATATGAACAGAATTTATACCCTATCCACAAGATGAGGATAAGTGTTAGATTGCTGGGAGTTTGACTGCCAGGTCTCTCAGCAAGCAGCAGAACAGGAGTCCGAAAGTCCCCCATGCCTTCTCTTTGTGAATGGCGCGCCAGTGTGCTTGTGTGACTGGCACTCCTTACACTGTTATGGGGCTGCCAGGACTGCAATCTCTAACCACATTGGCAGCCTCATAGCCTGGCACTGGTGCTCCATTCACAGGGAGGAGACATGGGGTACTTTTGGTCCTCTGTTCTGCTCATTCCCTGGGGACCCCAAGCGATCTAACACTTATCCCCATCCTGTAGATAGGAATAAGAGACTTTGGGTCCCCTGATCACTGGGAAATCTGGGGCAGTCGAACCCCCAACGATTTAACACTTATCTCCTATCCTGTAGATTGGGGATTAGTGTTCTTAATGGGACAACCCCTTCAACTCCACGCAGGTCGTGCCTGCTATAAGCAGGCATAGATTTGCACCATAATTTGTGCCAATTTCTGGCCTTAGTTATGGTAAATCTTTCAGTCACTGGTGGTCTCACCCTTCCACTAAACTGCATCCATTTATATTGCCACTTTTGAAAAATGGAAAGAGAATCGTAAATTCTTGTACAAATATGGCATGTACCATAATCTGTGAGTTCTTGATGCCACATAACTTCCTCCTTAGTGTTTGATGGATTAATAAATCTGTCCTCTACTTCTGGTATATCAATGTTTATTTCTCAGATCTCTGTCGGGATTCATATTTGTCTCTGGTGATTAGTGCGCCGTTATTTTCTTTCAGTCTATGTCCCCAAGTAGTGAGCCACAGCAAAAAAGCATTGTGGAAAACTGTGTCGGCATCGCGGTTTTTCCTGCAGCAGTTTTTGCCTCCTTTTCACCTATAGGGAAACCGCCGGCGTTTCCATAGGTGTAACTGCAACAGTTTTGGAAATCGCAGCATGTCTGCTGCGCATTTTTTTTCTGCAAGGTGTGGTTGAGATTCGCTAGAATATCATCCACCTTGCAGTGACTGTAACCACGACTTTTACGCCATACCGCAGGCCCTGGCCCTAAACAGTGTGTTTATTGCCATTTTTTTAATATTTAGCAAAAATAAACAGCTTTAACAATCTTATCAGGGATTACAGAGCATATAAAAGCAGAAATGAGAAGAGGTTCACAAGGTTGTGAGAGCTCATCTCGGTGGTCACTGACTCAGCACCTGGTCTGCTCCGGGAGAGCTTTTCAACAATCCCTTGGTGTCAGTAAGCCATTATTAATATACACTCTTTAGACTATGTTCACACCACGTTTTTACCATCTGCTTTATGGATTTGTTTTAAAGGATACATTGCGAAAGGATGTCAATGGCTGGACATCCGTTTTACATAAACGTCAGTGTTTAAAAAAATAAAAAATTGTAACCATTGATGTCCATGTTTTTTGCTAGATACAAAAACCTGGTAGGATACACTGTTCTGTCTGAGAAAAAACAGATGTCAACAGATACATTTGTTCTTGAATTCTATGTAAAATGGATGGTTATCCATTGGCATCTGTTAGCATCCACTTTTAGCATAGTTGTTAAAATGGATCTGCTATGTATATGATAGAAACATGATGTGGCTCTAGCCTCACAGTGATGTTAATGTTATCCCATGGTGTCTTTTAATATGATAGTTATTTAAGAGTTGCACAGATCTCTTTTATTAGGATGAGTGTTATATCTATGCAGTATTTTATGGTCTCACATAATTTGTGACCTCGGAATATCAGGTTTGACCCTCTTTGAGCCAGGGCCAAAATAACCACCAACAGCTTGTAAGTGACCGGTTATCTATACAGTGCTTGTTAAACGTTACCAGTTAATATTTCAGTGATGAATTATTGAAGATGAGCTTTGTGGCTAGTTTCCTGCAGATACAGATGTTTTTCAGTTAAATGACAGCAGATCGTCATGGTGAGAAAAAGGAAAAATGAAAAATTACATGATACATAGAGTGGAAATATTTCAAACAAAGTGAAAAACTTTAAGGCTAAGGCCCCACATAGCGAAATGCAGCAAAAAAACGCTGTGGAAAAAACTGTGGTGGAAATGTATCACTTTTTTTTCCACAATTTTCATTGCATTTTCAGTTTTCCTCTGTGGATTTTCTGCCCCTATTGAACCTATATGGAAAATGGCAGTGTTTCTGCAAGTATAATCGACATGCTGCGTAATATTTTCAATGTTTTTTTCTGCAATGTGTGGATGGGATTAGCCAGAATCCCATCCACTTTGCAGATACTGTAAAAAACAGCGTTGTTTGCTGCATCATTACATCATTACGGTTCTCCATCCCCCCCCCCAAGCGGTTTTCATACTGATGACCTCTACACAAGATAGGTCCTCAGTATCTGATCAGTGGGGGTTTGACAACTAGTCCTTGCACCGATCAGCTGATCTAGATGTTGGAAACTACAGGAAAGGACAGAGCAGAGCTGCAGTACCACAGCTGATAGATGTGGGTCCCACAGTGGAGTTTCCAGTACAGTTGAATAAGTGTGTTTGGCTGTTTTTGGAACTCTTAGGCTGAGGCCCCACATTGCGGGAAAGCTGCTTTTTTTTGTTGCAGATTTTGCTGCGGTTTCAGCTAAAGCCAGGAGTGGATTGAGCAGATGGGAGAAGCATAAGAGCTTCCTAAATATTTCCCATTTCTTCTGTAGCCACTACTAGGTTTGGCTAAAAAAAAACCACAGCAAATTCTGCAACAAATAAAGCAACATGGGGTTTTAGCCATACAGTCATATGAAAAAGTTTGGGCACCCCTATTAATCTTAATCATTTTTAGTTCTAAATATTTGGGTGTTTGCAACAGCCATTTCAATTTGATATATCTAATAACTGATGGACACAGTAATATTTCAGGATTGAAATGAGGTTTATTGTACTAACAGAAAATGTGCAATATGCATTAAACCAAAATTTGACCGGTGCAAAAATTTGGGTACCCTTATCATTTTATTGATTTGAATACTCCTAACTACTTTTTACTGACTTACTGAAGCACAAAATTGGTTTTGTAACCTCACTGAGCTTTGAACTTCATAGCCAGGTGTATCCAATCATGAGAAAAGGTATTTAAAGTGGCCAATTGCAAGTTGTTCTCCTATTTGGATCTCCTCTGAAGAGTGGCATCATGGGCTCCTCAAAACAACTCTCAAATGATCTGAAAACAAAGATTGTTCAACATAGTTGTTCAGGGGAAGGATACAAAAAGTTGTCTCAGAGATTTAACCTGTCAGTTTCCACTGTGAGGAACACAGTAAGGAAATGGAAGACCACAGGGACAATTCTTGTTAAGCCCAGAAGTGGCAGGCCAAGAAAAATATCAGAAAGGCAGAGAAGAAGAATGGTGAGAACAGTCAAGGACAATCCACAGACCACCTCCAAAGAGCTGCAGCATCATCTTGCTGCAGATGGTGTCACTGTGCATCAGTCAACAATACAGCACACTTTGCACAAGGAGAAGCTGTATGGGAGAGTGATGCGAAAGAAGCCGTTTCTGAAAGCACGCCACAAACAGAGTCGCCTGAGGTATGCAAAAGCACATTTGGACAAGCCAGCTTAATTTTGGAAGAAGGTCCTGTGGACTGATGAAACAAAGATTGAGTTGTTTGGTCATACAAAAAGGCGTTATGCATGGCGTCAAAAAAACACAGTATTCCAGGAAAAACACTTGCTACCCACTGTAAAATTTGGTGGAGGTTCCATCACGCTTTGGGGCTGTGTGGCCAATGCCGGCACCGGGAATCTTGTTAAAGTTGAGGGTCGCATGGATTCAACTCAGTATCAACAGATTCTTGAGAATAATGTACAAGAATCAGTGACGAATTTGAAGTTACGCCGGGGATGGATATTTCAGCAAGACAATGATCCAAAACACAGCTCCAAATCTACTCAGGCATTCATGCAGAGGAACAATTACAATGTTCTGGAATGGCCATCCCAGTCCCCAGACCTGAATATCATTGAACATCTGTGGGATAATTTGAAGCGGGCTGTCCATGCTCGGCGACCATCAAACTTAACTGAACTGGAATTGTTTTGTAAAGAGGAATGGTCAAAAATACCTTCATCCAGGATCCAGGAACTGATTAAAAGCTACAGGAAGCGACTAGAGGCTGTTATTTTTGCAAAAGGAGGATCTACTAAATATTAATATCACTTTTCTGTTGAGGCGCCCATACTTTTGCACCGGTCAAATTTTGGTTTAATGCATATTGCACATTTTCTGTTAGTACAATAAACCTCATTTCAATCCTGAAATATTACTGTGTCCATCAGTTATTAGATATATCAAATTGAAATGGCTGTTGCAAACACCCAAATATTTAGAACTAAAAATGATTAAGATTAATAGGGGTGCCCAAACTTTTTCATATGACTGTATACTGTCAAAGAGAATGGGGAGAGTTATAATGCGTGACCATGGAACCAGGCTGGACAGGAAACCCTTTTCTGAAGATTTGTTAATATGCCAACAAAACGTGTATTGATTCATGTTCTGAAAATGATTTGATATTTTTACAACTGTCTTTTCACTTCACTGATTCTTTGTTTTGTTTCCTGTAATTTATTCAGTATGTAGAACCATGCTTTATTTGTCCCTGTAAAGTACACACATATAACACCCGACTATGGCTACCTGTCTCTAAACTTTGAAGCTGCTCTCCCGAACAGCACTTCTGCTACTGTTGTACTTTAGTTAATTTCTTCATTCTTCCAAATTTTTTTATCACAATTCTAATTGCTTGTAATGTTAATAAAATGTGAGATACATTTCATGTTAGATTCATCAATTAGGAGGCTGTAAAAAAGAAGCAAACATTTTTTTTAAATGTTTTTTTTTCCCCTTATTTTCCTTAAGTCTTTGGGGGTGGCCATATTGGTGGAACACACTTCCTTCCTGTATTGTCTGTATAAACAAAAGGAAGACAGACAACTTTAGAATGGTGAAGACTTACTGTTGTACCTTGAGAGAACTTTGAGCTCTATGTAGCATAGTCTATAACAGGACTATGAGGGATGGTGTATAAGATATTGGTTTGTTGCTAGACAAAGGAGCAAATTTACTTAAGGAAATGCTCATAAAATGACAGTGAAGGAATAGCTGTATTGTATTTTGTTGAAAATATCCACCTGTGGTAGTATACTTGTATTGCCTGCAATGCTGGCTGCAATGACAATGTTCTGGTGCAATTTAAAAAAAAAATGGAATTCATGCTTTGCACCACATTTATTAATAGTTGAAGGCGCTTTTTGCATCTTGTCCAACAAGTGGGCTTGGCTTAATGGAAATATAGAGACGTACGGGGTAAGGGGCATAAGATGCTACTTTGTACGCAAATCCACAATTATGCCATAGTTACTGTATAGGCATAAACTTAGTCAACAAATAGGTTGTGTAAAGTCTAAAAATCTGCCAGATTTATAATGCAGCATGAGTTGTCATAGTAGATCCGGTACATTTTTAGACTAGTGTAAGCACTTATTTTATTAGTAAATCTTCCCCTCTGTCCCTAGATCTATATTACTTTTCAGCTGAATGTAAGCTTCATAGAATTTACAGAAGAGTACAACAGTGATAAGGAAACCCGAGCACAGGTGTCAACCTAGTGTAAGACAAAATATACAATTAAATGCAATGAGTCATGGGTGACATTCTATGTGATTGTGGACATTCTCTTTACTTAGTTTCTTAATTGAACCCAGTTTGCCATAAGTGCTTCTTCCAGACATGCAGATTTTTCTGTCCAGAGATCATATTGTGGGTTCCTTACTTTTCCATTATCCTCCCCACCTCTCAAAAAAACTGCCCAGGTGCCCTAACAGTGTAATCCTGCTGCTAGCTCTAATACTGTTCCAACTGAACAAATGCAGTATTGTAGTGAAAATGTTGACTTATCTCTGGTCACCCAAAAAATAATATTGTCACAAAGCCTAGAAGCCTGTCTTCAACAGTAAGCGCCCACATAGTTTCCTCTAAAATAATTGTGCCAAGCAGAGCGCCACCAACAGTAATAGTGCCAAAAAAAAGCTGTCAAGCAATATTAATAGTATTAATAGTACCCATATTGTAACTTCAGAATTATTGTGCAAAAACAGAGATATCCATAGTGCTGCCAATATTATTGTTAGCCCACATGTTACCAAAAGTGCCCCAAAATGAATAATGTCTAAAGCATTGTAACAAAAAACACCAGCTTAACTATTCCTTTGTTGCCCACAGCAGTGTAGCCTATAGGGCATTTCCAATCTGTAGAACTAGTAGTCTGAAGAACTGAAAATTACTGTCCTCAGGACTATATACACTGGAGACCTGCCCTTTCATAGACCACAGGCCTAAAGTGGTCTGTGGTCAATGAGGATGAACTCTGGGCAAGAAGCCAATTGATGCTTGGCTGCCATCTACTCAGGACCCATCAAATTTGACATCTTTCCAAACCCTGTTCTGTTTTTTTTACCATTTCATTGAGCTGATTCTATTTTCTTTCACACTTTGACTGCAGAATTAATGCTTAAATATAACTAATTTGTTTAAGGCTTTGGCAAACCTAATTTTTACCTTGTTTTTTTTACTTTTTTAAAAAAAGAACACCTTAAAAAAACACTAGTATTGATTGTGTTTTTTTTTTATTTGTTTTGCTATTTTGTGAGCTTTTTTTTATTGAATTGTTTTGTTTTTTTTTTCATTTTTCTTTCCCATAAATAAGTTTATAGAAAAATGTTTGGAAAAAAAAATCTCCAACCCAGAGTACACTGTATTTAAAAAAAAAATTGCAGGAAACTTGGGGTGAAAAAAACAAAACAAAAAAACAATGTAGAGTTGTTCATAAATTACTATTGGCTATCTTATAGCATCCAATTAAAAAACACCACTACAAATGCCCAACAAAAGCAAAACACGGCATATGAGATATATGTACAGAATTAAAAAAAAATGTCAAAACTATTTGCAGCAATCACGTGATTAGTGTAAATCACCTTAAAACTCTACAGCTTGGCCCATCTTTTTATAAATATTTCACCTGAATTATATGCATATAAAATCTCCTCTAAAACAGGTCTATAACTCTGGTTAAAGAATATGGGAGTAGCAAGAGATGTTCCAAAAATCTATTTTTCTTTTACACCTACAACTGCTTATACAAAAGGAGGCCCTAAAAAGTGAGTCAGGGGAGAAACATGAGCTACAACTAGGTCACTTAGACCTGTCCTCTTTCTACAAGATTTCCTTTTTGGAAATGTTCGCAGCTTTCCCATCATTTTAATGATAAAGTGGTCGATTTATATTTAAGCACAGCTGGAACTTTTGCATTTGCTTTCCATTGATTTTAAATTGCTGTGCCATACGTTGTATATTAACTTGCTCAGTATAAACATCCAACATTTTCCAATTTACATATGCCTTAAAAATGATAAATTAAATTATTTTCTTTTACAGTATCCTTAGAAGACCTTAGTGCAATGTAGACCTGTAGTAAAATGCTGTTATATATTGTGTTTCTGATCTGAGTCACTGAGATTTTGTACTGTTAACTGGCTGTTATTGATATGCTATAAAGATCATAATCTAGATGTGTCACCACTAAATCATATAAGACGACAGGCAAATGACTGTAGACTTTAGCAGGTTAGACCACTCCGGGGGGCGATTTAAGCAGATTCGATATGGTGTCCATATTTGGCATTGGTATTTTAAGCAGTAAGTGGTTACACCAACTACTTTGGAATATATAGTGATTTAATGAGTATAACTGGTACACCAGTCATATCACATTATGCTAACCAAATATTTATACTAGATACATTAGTGTATAAAGTGATGTACCAACCACTTTTATTACCATTTTACATTATTTTAACCTTACTAGAGTATCAAGTGATATATTATCCACTTTACTTTACCATTACAACTAGCTATAGTAGAATATACTAACTATAATAGAGAATGCCATGATGTACAAACCACATTATTATACCTTTTGACAAACATTTTAGAGCAAGAAGTGATATATATGATGGTTAGTATGTCCCTTACTGCCTAAAGAATAAAAAAAAATAATTAAAAATTAAATGGTGACTTTGTGATATTATGGGTGTATATTGCATTATTTAAAAAATATAAAGTAATCTCGCACAAACAAGTTAAAATGTAAATGTGGCGAAAAATATATTACTTGCTACCAGTACTGTAATTTTTTCATCCCTTGAAGTGTGTTATTATAGTTCAGTTAATGGTTTTTTTTGTGCCCCTAAGCTTCCTTTTGTAACTTTTTAGCAACAGCCAAGTGATGCATAAAGTGATAACATAAAACAGTCTTAGGAAACATACAGTAAAAAAAAAAAGTCATCTGCTTCTTTAAATAATGTTAATATGAAAAAACTATTACAAAAGGGAAGCCCCCTGTCAAGTTCTTTGTTCTCTTTTACGATGCAGTGGCAACACAAAGCTCCTGTATGCTGTTCAAAGACAGTGGCATGCATGTCTGAAGAATGAGAGCGACATTCTAATTATAATAATAACCTCCAGAGTTCAACTGGGCTCAGATCTGACATTAAAGGTTACTGCTATTCTAACCTTTCAGATAACCCATAAGAGCTCTAAACTTGACAATTAACCAATGAGTAGCATAGAACGCAAATTAACCTTTACTAGTGCCCCCAGTGGTTCCTGCAGCGTCTTCCCCTTTAGAACTTTTTTACTTAATTTCCTAACTTGTGCTGTTTGTTTCAAGCATAAACAAGTGGAAATTTTGAGAAGCTCATGCTATTTATTAAGTTTGGAATTTTTTTATAGGATTTTTTGTATGTGATATATATATATATATATATATTTATATATAACAAAGTAAAATAAAATCTGTTGCTCAGAAGTAATATTTTTTTACGTAGTGTGAGTCGAAGCTAAGTTCATATTTTTAATATTTTTAGTCCCCCCTCCCCAAAAAACAAAATGTCATGACCTACGTGTTAAATGTAAATATACTTCAAAGGCAAATACAAGAGGTTCCATCATAACAGCATTTTGTAGAATATTAATTGTATTTTCTTGAAAATTCCTGTCTACGGTTTTATCTTTTATGAGAATTACATCACAGGCCTTATGTTTGTGTTTTGCAGTCATTATTTTTATATTTTAGAAAATATGCATTTGTATGGTTTGTAGACAGGCACAATGTATATTAGATATGTTTTTGTACTTGCATGCAATTTTAATTTTATTTGATAAATGGTAGAAATCTTTCCTATTGTGTACCAGAATTGTTTTACCGGAGATGTTCATTAATATTTCCAAAATAATGCATTAGAATAAAATTTTGTGTATAATGTGGTCAAATTTCAAATACAAAATAATCAATTTAGTTGATTAAAATACCACTGGTATTAGCAGATAAATTCTTCCTTTTTTATTTAGTACAAATAACATTGACAGATCTGTAAATCTTCCTAGTTTTCTGCTTTGTTACTTACCCTAAAAAAAAAAAAAAAAGTTAATGGACTAAAATATGTATAGATGATGTTTGGCTTAAAGCGGAATAACCACATTAGTATTTATACAGTATTTTCAGATTTTTCAGGATTCAGCGTTCAGGATACAGTTGTTTTGGGGTGTAGAAATACTCTAAATTAATAAGTGTCATGCTAATAATGCATGGGAAGATTTAGGTTGGCTCCCACGCAGGGCTTCAATAGCTGTAGAGCTCAAAAAGGGAAACTGCAAAGTTCCCATATGCATGCAGCATCCTTTTTAAAAAGTCTGTCATGTTGATCAAGAAAAATGACACTAATACATTGTTCATAGTTGCATAAAAAAATAATATAATTTCAATTATTTCATACTGAAATAGCAGCGGGGTCATGAGAAGCTCAAAAGATCAAGCCCATGACTGTGTGTAAAAATCCTATCTCTCCAGATTATTGTTGCAGCTGAAATGTTTTAGCGCTTGTGAGAGAATTAATGTAAAAAAAACCTTTCATTTTAAATACATAGATCTTCAGGTTGTTTCTGACATGTCCACCAGTTTATGTTTCATGTTGTACTTTGCCGGTTTTACTTGATTTTATTGGTTAAACCTTTTTTTCATGGTTTACGTTCTCTTTAATGTATAGCTTGACTCAATCCTGAAAGCGGAGATACACTCAACTACACTCTGCTATTTGAAGTTGGATTTTTTCTTATAATAGCGTATCCAGTTGTGCCAAATTCGGCATACCTTTGTATATAGATTACAACACTTTATAGTATTTGGGAACGCTGTCAATCTAACGGTGCATTTTACATGCACATACACTCACCTTAGTCTTTTTTTTTTGTTTTGTATGGTGTGTTAATACCGATAAAAGGCAATACTGAATATCGAAAAACTCAATTTTTTATTGATTATTCTTGTCAGTTATATTGTTCTTTATTGTGTCATGTTTTCACTTATATGTTCAATTCTTCTGTATTACAGGTAATAATTAGTGCTTGTTTATGCATTAGTATTCTTAGTTATAGAGCTATGTATAAGTAGTGATAGACTAGTTGTTTATTTATGGGTTTATTTGTAACACATACCACTAGGGTTAAGCTTGGATTACTGGTTTCATTTTTTATATTGCTGTAAGATATTGTTTAAGCAGAAAAAAAATCAGACCACCAAAAATGCTTTGAATGTTTAGTATGTATTTTTTTAAATATGTAATATATGTACCCTCTAGGATCAGAGGGGAGAAAATGATCTGGATTTCTCTGTACGGAAAGAGGAAGACATATAATGTCTATAACTGTTATAGTTCTTTTAGTTTGCGTACATGAAAAATACTATTGTTTAATTCATGGCTTTGCTTATTAAACTAATATATCCCTCATCATATGAACTCTTTAACTAAAGATATTTAGGACAACTATGTAATGTATGACTGCCATCGACTCTTTAAGATAGGGAGTTGTTTATAGTAATTGTTTCCTTCTGACTTAGCTTGACTCTAAATGTCTTGGGATTCTGATTTATGATTTGCACAGACAAGTACGCTTATACTTTCCTAATTTTACTTATATAAAAATATATAGTTGCCTTTTTTTTTCAAATAGTGTTTCTTATTTATTTCATGAGCAGCATAGGGTTTGATGACCTAATATTTGTTTGGCATAAAGGATCTATCAATAGTCTTCTCTAAAAAAAAAAAAAAAAAAAAAAAGCAATGCAGGCATAGGGAACAAGAAAAAGCTTACTTGTAGCATATCTAATCTTGGCTGTCTACTGGTTAGAAATAAGCAAGTGTAAAACTAATGTTTTAAAGACATTCATGACTCCCATTCTTGTTTCTTAGCTCAGGCCCTCACACACACTTTATAGTGAGAGAGTGAAACTAGATGTAATCAGAGCTAGTCTATTTTTATTGCATATAAAACATTAGATTTCACTCAATATGAGTCCATCTACAGTAAGCAGCCCAAATAGATTCATGATTTTATTGGCCTGGTAGTGAATCTTTTAGATATAAGCTGTTGTGTACAGTAAAAAAATACCAGTTCATTTTTGTATAGCTTTGACTGTAAACTTTTTTCTTTTGATCGTTGGAAGTGGCAGCTGTAAGAGTAGTTATTTCTTTTTCTTTTATTAGAAACATTTATTTTAATTTTGAATAAAGCGGGAATTTGATCAAAGTGTTTGAAGTGTGGGCATGACTCCAATACGAAAGTATTTAGAAAGGTAAAAAATGTGGCATTCAGCCATTTTTCTTTAACTGCTCCACACCCAGGAACTCAAAACTTAAGTCAAATCCATATGCATCTAGTATCAAGCCGTCTGTGCACATCAAAGCACTGCCTTGTACTTAATAGTTTCCCAGTTTTGCTAAATTGCTTTTATTTCAGAAACCCAAAGACATGCAATTGCATTTTTTCCTTGAAAAGCCGGGACAGGGCAGCATCTGTTTGTTTGTTTGTTTGTATTTCTCTCATCATTAATTCATGGACTATTTGCTCCGAAATTTCTAAGATCTCTCAATTCTGTCTTTAATTTGGGTCTTAAATACATTGTAACAATACAAGCCGCATCCCTACCTGCACCACTTAGCTTACTCACTGAGTTAATTCTCTCCAATTGCTTTTTTTGTGTGCATTATTGCAGTACTTTTCCTATATGGAACTAATTTACTTTAGCCATATATTATAATAGCACAAATGGTCTAAACATGAGAATTATGCAACTAAATTTACATTTTCAAGACTATATTTGAGCAGAAATCCCCACAAATTTTCTTAAGAGGAGATTAATTATTTTGAAAAGATCACTTTTTTTCTGGAGACTATAGAGAGTGCTTTATAAGTGAAATATATAATTTGGTGTTTTTATTGCTGTAAAGTGTTTCTGAGGTTGAGTAGAATAACCTACATGTTATATGTAAGTAAATTAGAATGAGATAGTTATCATTACAATGACCTGGAGCTGGCCGTAACACAGTTTACTGTAGAATTTGGTATATAGTTACTGCACTTTTAGAAGGCACTAAAACAATAGCACATAGTAATAATTCCAGGTAAACTTACAAGAGTAATCAAGTGGAAAAGATTTAGACAATTGGCCCTGTGCTTGATGTTTAATCCACCCTGTCCTCCCCATTATCACCTGCCAATTAGGTCTGTCACAGAAGGCCTAGCCAAATTAAAATGGAAGCCCTTTGTTATTTGAGCCAGTGGCATTAAACTTGATGCTGTCTGTGTATAGTGGCTTGGATCTGTGAACATTATTTTGATTTACCCCTCTCCAGCTAGAAGTATTGTATGCCAGGTAAAGCACAATATAGCAGTCAGATCATGATTTAGCATTATGATTTGTTAGCCAGCAGATAAATGGGCTTGATAGCTCAACTTCTGTTTGAGAGAATTCAACTGCTTCAGCTCCTGTAACGTTCTTGTAATGGCTGGATTTATTTAACTCCTTCCTGAGAACACACTTACTATTACTGTATGTTCTAATTTGTAGTTTTTTTAATGCAGTAGGATGTAATGGTATGTCCCATAGATATATCAGTGCCATTAGGAGTGCTTGTTGGTTGTAATATAGAGCCAGTATCTTACTGCAACTGCATCTGTGGCATCTAAGGAGTTTACAGAGGGAACTCTCTGTAAGCCCATCAGCATCCTGCTACAGGGTGCCAGTGGGTTTCCAATTCAGACAAAGAGCCAAACAAAGGTCCTTAACTCTGCTACGGGCATTTGCCTGTCAGGCCGTACTAGAGACATAACTTAATTGCTTCGCTCTCAGTTTTACACTTAAAGACAATAATACTTTGGAATACTAGTGTATATATTCCAATGCATTATGAAAGGGATCAAAGAATTGCAGATTTTAGTCCCCTAATTGGAAAATTAAAAGTTAAATTAAGTTCACTAAAATTTTATAAAATACAAAAAAATGGCCCATTTAAATTGGTACCACCTCAATCGCAGCAACCTGTAGAAAAAGATAAAACATTGCTTTAAAAGAATGTATCACCATTTTTTTTTATGTGATGATAGTGATAGGGAATGATGGCTATATCATAGTGAATGAAAGATGTACCACTTTTTTTAAATTTGTTTTTCTTTTTTGATTGTTGTTTTTAAAATTCTATTACATGATTATTGGGGCTGCCATCTTGCTTGAACTTCTCCTCTGCTCTATTAATTTATAATTTGCTTTACAGCTGTCTTGTGGCCATAGGCAGACTGGAGTCAACTCATTGAAAATTTAAAAAAAAAAATCTAAATTTCTCGAAAAATATGTTCAGCATAAAACCTGGTTGAAAAATTTTAATAATAAATAATAATAAATAATTTTCTGTTGCCCCTTTCACTTTAATCTTGCAAAAAAAAGAGAAAGAACACACAAAAACAATTGTTAAATTGCCGGAATTTCCATTTCTTTTATAAAAAAAGCCAAACAATAAATTATTTGTATCCCTAAACAATACCCAATATAAATATCCTCTAAAAGAAGCAATTGTATGGCTGTGTCAGCAGATAATAAAATAGTTATGGCTCTGAGAATGTGGTGACATAAAAATGTTTTGTTTTCTTTATTTCTGGTAAGACATGTTTTCATTTAACAAAAGTAATAAAGCATAAAACAACTATATCAATTTAGTATAGTCATATTAACACTGATCCATATGTTTATAATTATACCAAAAGATCAGTGGTATAAAAAAAGTGCAGAAACCAAAATGGCAGAATTATATTTTTTTTCATTTCCCCCATCCTCAGTAAAAGCTATTTAATAAATGATATGGTGCAAGTAAAAACTACATTTTGCCCCAGAAAAAAAAATTAAAAAGGCATGGTCCTAAAAGGCTCTAAATAGTCTAGTTCTTGATGGGTTAAGGAACAAAAGGGGTCAATTTGTAATTGCTTTTGCACCAGAATTCTGGCATGTTTTTCCCTATTTTGCTCCTTTTTTATTGTGTGCTCCTAATTTATTAATTGCATTCTCCATTTTTTGAATGTCTTGCACCCAAAAAGTGACTTGTAACGTGGGTGGGGTTTACATGATGCCTATGTGTACACCTGATTTACTGTACGACAACATTGTGCACAACATTTTTGCCCAAGCACATTCCACTTCTAACTTGGCTTTAAAAATGCACCAAAAACTCTTCATGAATTCTGGTGCCTTTCCCTTAGAGAATTACAACACATTTATGAGCCACTGTGAACCATTTTGGTAAATTTTCACAAAAAAAATAAGCCAAGTTAGAAAATGGCATAAAAAGTTGTAAAATATGCAATATTCACATGTGACCCCCCTCACAAAATAAAAAAAATAAACTAGTTGTTTTTATTATTGTGTGAATAATTCAAATCATCTAGTTCTATATTTCATATAATTGTTGAACCTAGACCTCACTTCATATTAAAACTAACCATGAGACTGAAGTAGTGACCACAAAGTTTATACTAGATTGCTGTATTATAATCAAAGGAAATACCACAAGAGATGAGGAGGGAAAAGATGTCTAAAAGGGTTACCAAGGTACAGTATTTGTAAAACTCTTGAATTTTATCAAACCAGAGTGAGAGACACTGAGGCACTTGTGTTTTTTTTTATAAACTGTAATTTTTATTGAAACATTTTTTGAAAAAGATACAATTCAAATGCAAAGCAAATAATCCGTTAAATCCAAAAAAGAAAAACAACAACACAAAGACTTAATTTAGGGAATACAAAAGACACAACAAAGGGAAGGAACAATAAGGAGAAAGACAGTTGGGGGTCAGATTTCAGAGACCCTGTGTGGCACAGTAGGAATCCCAATGGGACCAAATTGCTTCAAATGCCTCTACCGTGTGGTTGAGGGAGGCAGTCAAGTACTCCAGACTGCAGACGTCCTTCATACGGACTATCAATTCTGAAATTGCTGGGGGAAGAGCTTCCCTCCAATGGCGGGCTATAAGTGTTTTGGCCACGGTACACAAGTAAAAAAATAACTTAGATGTATTTTTACCGAGATCTTTTGGAGGGAGATTCAGCAGATAAACCATGGGATCCAGGGGTATACCCTGGATAAAAAGAATGTTAGTCAACTTCCCAACCTCAAACCAGAAAGGGCGGACTAGGGGGCATTCCCAAAAAACATGAAACAATGTTCCAAGTGTCGCTTGGCATCGCCAACAACTAGAAGAAATAGTAGGGTTGAGAGTATGCAGTAGAGCCGGAGTATGATACCAGTGCATGAGTATTTTGTATTGTGTTTCCCTAAACGTTATACAGGAAGAGGATTTAGCTGCTCGGGACCAGATAACCTGCCACTGGTTGTATGAAATGTGCATGCCCAAGGCTTCAGACCACCGGGTCATATATTTGTGGACCACCGGGCCCGCCCCCCTTGAGGGATCAAAAACCTATATATATTTGATATCAGGCCTCTAGTGGAGGTGCCTGCTCGACATAATCGTTCAAATACTGTGGGGAGGGAGACCCGGGTGGACCCAAACTGGGAAACAACAAAATGAACTATCTGCTGGTAGTGGAACCACTCTGAGGTAGGCAAGTGCTGTATGGAAGTGAGGTAATCGAAGGACCTGAGCTCCAAAGTCGACGGGTCCACCAAGTCAGCTATATGGAACAAGCCCAACCCACTCCAGGGCCTGACCATAGCGGCAGTGAGTCCGCTCGGAAGAAGTGGATTATATAAAAAGGAAATCATAGATGAGTGCGGGGAGGCCAATCGAAAGAGTCTACAACATGTGTTCCAGATAGTCCGGGTGAAGCCGATAGGGCCCAGCAGCGGGGTAGAGGATAGGGGGGGGGGGAAGAGGACCACAGATATGCATTGGGATGTACAGGAGCCAGCCAAAGCTTCTCTATCTCCACCCATTTCGTGTGCGCCTGGGGTGCCCCCAAAACGGTATACTCCGCAGATGAGCAGCCCTGTAATAGTGCAACATGTGTGGAACCCCCATTCCCCCCTCCGTCTTACCCGCCAGCATCACTGATCGGGGAATGCGATGGCGCTTGCCATTCCATATAAATTGAAATATTGCTTTTTGTAGGGATTTCAATTCGGACCTAGGGACTGCAACTGGGAGGGTTTCAAAGAAATAAAGAAGCTTCGGGAGGAGGGTCATCTTAACCGCAGTTATATGGCCTATGAGAGAAATATGAAGTGGGCGCCACTTATCTAGGAGAGAGCGGAGCTCATGAAACAGGTGAGGATAATTGGCTGAATAAAGCGTATGATACGAAGAAGATAATTGGACACCCAAATAGCGCAGTGAGCGGTCCCTCCACTGGAAAGCAAAATTAGATTTAAGCAACTGCAAAACCTCACTTGGGACATTTAGAGGCAGGGCTTCCGTTTTACTAGGGTTAACCTTATAGCCTGATAGGTCTCCATAATCCTTTAAAACACGGAGAAGATTTGGAAGGGAGGTATGGGGTTTAGTGAGGGTCAACAGGACATCATCTGCAAATAAACTAATCTTAAATTCCCTATCTCTCACAAATACCCCAGTGACATCCGGGGCAGATCTAATTTGGGCCGCCAGGGGTTCAATACACAATGCAAATATTAGAGGTGACAAAGGGCATCCCTGACGGGTTCCATTACGGATGGACAAGGGTTGGGAGGAAGCATTAGGGAGCTTAACAACTGCTGAGGGGTGAGAATAGAGAGCCCTTATGGCCGTGAGGAAGGCCCCCCGAGAACCCGTAGCTCTCAAGGGTGGCTATCATAAATGACCAATCAAGGCGATCGAAGGCCTTCTCAGCGTCCAGGCTCAAAAGCAAAGTGGGGGTGGAAGAACGGTTGGCCACGTCAATCAAGTCCACTGCCCTTCTAGTGTTGTCTCCTCCTTGACGACAAGGGACAAATCCCACCTGGTCTTTATGGATGAGAGTCGGAAGCCAAAGGCCAAGCCTGTTTGCCAAGATTTTTGTAAATAGTTTGAGATCTGTATTCAGGAGGGCGATGGGACGATAATTAGAACATTCCTGATGGTCCTTATGTGGCTTTGGGACTAGGGAAATATGGGAGTGTAGCATTGTATGCGGGATCGGGGCTCCGTCCAAAAAAGAATTGAAGAGTTTACACATATGAGGAAGGAGATCAGAATGGAAAGTTTTATAATAGGCATAGGTGAACCCATCCGGGCCCGGAGCTTTACCATTAGGGAGACCCTCCAAGACGGCAGTCAACTCCTCGCCCAATATTGGAGCATTAAGCGAAGAGAGAGCTGAAGCTGGGAGGACCGGGAGTCGACAGGAGGTCAGGTAGGAATGCAAATTTGTC
Source organism: Leptodactylus fallax (assembly GCA_947044405.1). NCBI lineage: Eukaryota > Metazoa > Chordata > Amphibia > Anura > Leptodactylidae > Leptodactylus > Leptodactylus fallax. The sequence goes on from CAMRHE010000166.1 coordinate 3,413,333, forward strand.
TCTGTAATGGAGGGGCCTCTCCTAGCAGGCGAGGGAAGGTTATATAATGTAGTGTAGTAATCCCTAAATAGGGTCGCTATGGTATCGGGGTGGTGTTGTAGGGTGCCCTGGGAATCTCGGACAGCATGAGGTGTAGAAGAAACCCGGCGGTCTTTCAGGGCTCTGGCCAGGAGAGTATGGGCCTTATTTCCCCTCTCATAATACCTCTGACGGCTGTAGAGGAGAAGGCGTCGGGTGGCCTGGGTGGCAAGGTCGCGGAGGTCCGCCCTGGCAGCTACCAATTGACGTAACAAAGATACCATGGGTCGTAACATCAGTCGCTCGGTAAGAGATCCGATCTTACTAGTTAAAGCCTCCTCTCTAACCTTCCGATTTCTCTTGGTCTGTGTTCCCAATGCAATACAATGACCTCTCATTACTGCCTTATGGGCTTCCCACAGTGTAGATATAGCGGGGACTGATTCAAGATTAATTCGAAAGTATTCTTGAAGGTGAGTACGAAGTTTACCCTGGGTCTCTCGTGAGTGAAGGAGGGATTCATTAAGCCGCCAGTGGCAGCGTTTTGTCAGAGAGCAGGAGGGGGACAGTGTTAACATTACAGGCGCGTGATCGGACCAGGATATGGGTCCTATGTCGGCTGACTTTAATAAGCGAAGAGCTAATGTGTTACCGAAAAAGTAATCTATTCTAGAGTGGGTTTTATGAGGGTGGGAGTAAAATGTAAAGGAGCGGGCAGAGGGATTGTCCACCTGCCAAAGGTCGTAAAGGGCAACTGACCGTACAAGGCAGCGAAACTCCCTTGCTAATCTCGTCTGCGAGGGTCCAGGAGGGTCATTAGTGAGGGTGACTCTATCCATATTTTCAGAAAAGGCCATATTAAAGTCTCCTCCCAGTAACAATGCTGATCCCTCAAACATTTGCAATTTCCCCAGGACTTGTTTAAGGAAGGGGATCTGAGAAGAGTTAGGAGCGTATATGTTACACAGAGTGATGGGTTGACCGTGTAAAAGCCCCTCCAAAATAATATATCGACCTTGGGGGTCTAAGTGAGAAGCCGAAACAGTGATAGGGCAGGCACGGGAAAGCAAAATAGCTACTCCTCCCTTCCTACGATTACAATATGCTGAGTAAGCAGAGGGGAAGTAATGGCGAGCAAAATTAAACATGCCAGTATGGTCATAATGAGTCTCTTGGAGAAAAGCTACCTCTGCCTGAAGAGAGCGAAGCTCCCGCAGCACCATTCGCCGTTTTGTGTTGGAGCCCAGGCCCTTGACATTTAATGTAATGCACTTAACCATAGGGAATACAGAGTGGATTTGTTGCTAGTGTAGGAAAAAAATGAAGCAAAGGCCGATCTCACCCAGCCGTCGAGAATCCAGAGCCTTGAAAAAATAAAGGTGGAGGGCCCAGGCCACCGTAGCCAGACGAGTCTCCGAACCTGAAAAAGGGGGGGAAAGGAGAAGGGGCAAAGGGGGGGGGGGAAAGACCAAAGACACATAAAAAGACAAAGCATAACAAATAAAAAACAAAAATATATAAATAACATAATTAAACTAAATCTAGTGGTCAGGACTATATCTCCTGGCCGGGGGCAAAAAAAAGTGTCCAAGTCAGGACCACAAGTGACCCTACCGGGGCCCAACCAGTGGGTCCACAGCTGGACATAGCCCCCATGGTAAGAGGGGGGGTGGGTGGGAAGCGAGGGGGAATTAGCAATATGCAGATCCAAATAAACAATTGGGGACCTGAAGATAATAGCATCTGACAGTCACTGGGGGGGGGGGAGTCTAACCCGCCCGTCAAAACTTAAATTTAAATATAATGCAAAACAGTTGTGGGACCATAAAAAGAAAAACGCGTATAAATGCAAACAAAAATAGTAACAGAACACCCCTAGTGATCAGAGTAGACATATCCCTCCCAAGGACTAGGAGGGCCGAGAAAAAAGATACAATCACGGAATCACGGAGGAGGGGGCTCCACCCTCGATCTTCTGGAAGAACGTTGCTGACGTCTAGTTGGGTTCTGGGTCGTCCAGACCGGGGGAGGTGGTGGTGGTGGAGCAATCAGTTCCCAATTCTGCAGATCAGGGAGAGGAATATCCATAGCAGTGCAGAATGGCTCCAGGTCTGCATAGAACCGTAAAGTAGCAGAGCGTCCATTGTGCCTAGCCGTCAACGAAAAAGGAAATCCCCAACGATATGGTATTTGTCGGTCGCATAAAAGCTGCAGCAGAGGGCGCAGGTATCTTCTTTTCTGTAGTGTAATCCAGGAGAGGTCCTGGTAAAGTTGAATCTTGGCTCCTTCAAATTCAAAGTCTTTAAGGCGACGGGCCTTGGAGAGGATGGTTTCTTTCAGTGCATAGTCATGTACGCAGCAGATAACATCACGTGGAGTGGGGCCAGATCCTTTGGGGCGCAGGGCCCTGTACGCTCTATCTAGTTTAATTTTATGTGTAGGTGGTTCCTGCAAGATGGAGTTGAAAACCTCCCTCAAGGTAGCGTGTAAATCCTCCTCTTGGTTAGCCTCCGGCAGCCCCTTGATTCTGATATTGTTGCGTCTGCCCCGGTTATCCAAGTCCTCTAAATGGCGCTGCATGTCATTAACCACTTGGCATTGGGAGAGGACAGTGTCCTGGAGGTGAGACACATGAGATCGGATCTGGTCATGATCGTCCTCAAGGGTATCAACCCGGTTTGCAATATGCTGGAGATCTTGCCGCAGGACAGCAATTTCTGTGCGTATCTCTGAGCGGCATGCAATTGTAACTTTATTGACCAAGGAACCAAATTCCTCCTTTGACGGCAGGTGAGCAAGGTAATCAAGCCATGGTGGAGGGTCAGAAGAGGCTGCCAGGGCAGAGTGAGGCGGAGGTCAGGGTGGTGGGGCAGACAGCTGGGTACAGGTAGCAAAGGGGGACAAGGATGGAGTTGTTCCCAAGTCTGCCTCCTCATCTCCTAGGGGGGATGGGGGCTGCTGCAAAGGCACGTGGGTGGAAGGTTGGGAGAACTGTTAGGGGGTGAGAGGTTCCCCCACTGGGCCAGGAAGCTGCCTACAGTCATGTGGTAACACGTGGGGCGCTGGGTCCCCCTGATATTGTAGGGGGGAGCCCGCTGAAGAGTGTACTGGCTGAAGCTGCGGGGGAGGGGGGGCAGTCAGCGCTGCGGCGCGACCAGCTGCAGCGCCTGTCTTACCCGGCGATGAAGGGGTCTTGGGTCGTGCGCCCAAGCTGTCAGATTCCAGGAGCGCAGGAGGTCTAAGGGGTTGGCTTCTTTGTAGCGCGGAAGCCCCACGCGCCGCCAGCGGAGCCGCCGCGGTGATCTCGCTGGCGGCGGCCGGCGCTACAGATGAAGATGGCCGCCGCCTCGTGGAGGCCCGCGCCGCAGACGTTGTTGCCGGCTGCAGGAACGCGGACAGGGTAGGCTGAGTAGACCTGTCCGCGGGTGCAGTGTCTCCTGTAGCCGGTGTCCGGCCCGTTTTTTTAGCCATGGGGGTCTGTGTAGCGCAAATGGTCCCACTTAATCAACGGTAAGGTAGGAGCTCCCCCAGAAAGCGTCCTACTCCATCGGATCCTTAGCCACGCCCCAGGCACTTGTGTTTATGGTGCATTTATTCCAACAGCTTAGTGACACAAAATTATTCAGAATTTAATGTAAGTGCCAAAAAATTGTTGGCCATGAAAAAAATGTATAATCAATGACAGAAGTGCATGACTATCTGGAGTCCCCTAATTTCAAAGTCCAACATTCAAAATAAGAAAGACAGAGGTATATATTGGGAGTAATTCCTGTGTATACACAGAAGAGATGACTTTGGCATGATATTAACAGTGGCCTAAGCAATTAAAGCAGTTCATAGCAAAATCATCATACAGTACCAGCAGTCAAACATCGTGGAAATGGTGATATGATGGTGTGAAAGATATACTTGGCTACCTCCACTGACTTGTGTATATATATAAAAGTTTTGAAGTTTCCAAGGTAAGCCCAAGTTAAATGTATTTGTATGCAATCAAGATGCTCTTAGGAGCTGAAAGTCTTTGATACTAGCAGATTTTAGGTTCAGTAGGCAAATACTTTTTATATGAGTGATATGACATTGAAAAAGGTATTCTATGTGTTAAGCTCATTGATGAGGTCATCCGTGTTGTAGGGTTACAAAACCTCTTAAAGTAGAAGGCTATAAAAAGACATATAAAATCTTATTTATACTGTTCAAAAGGACTTTAAAAAAGTGGAGGTTAAGGAGAATTGTTAGTAAAGATACGGTCTTGAAAATCCAAATTAATCTTGGGAACTAGTATGCAAAGCAACCACAATGCACTAGTTCATGAGTCATTAAAGAAATCCTTACTTGACATTGCGGTCAGTATTCATGTACAGTATGATGAAGCTAATACGGTACACTTTAAAAAGCAGTCAACCAACTTAAGTGTGTAAGAAAAAATAGTTAAGTATGTGGTTAGTTCCAGTCTACTTTGGAGTTGTGTGGCAAAAACTGGCACAGTCACTTTTGTGTGAATAAAGGGAAAATTTAGTGAATAAAGGGAAAATGGATAGTACACATAAACTTATCCTGGAAAATATCCCACAATTATTGAACAAACTAAAACTGAAAATAATAATGTTGTAACAGGGTAACAATCTAAAATGTACATCAAAATCAACTCTGCTATTCAGAGAAAAAAATACATTGGTGAGTATTCCCATCGTACACATCTGGTAATAACCCAGTTATGGCGAACAGATTGCAACTGTGTTCTCGCAATCTTTACAAAGACACCTCATCATGATAGCCCTTACAGATTTGGAGCGATTCGCTGTTAAAAACACTGGGAATTGAGATCTGCATTGGGATCTCAATGCCGAACATCGTTTTCACCAGAGAATCGCTCTGGATCTGTAAGGGCTATCATGATGATGTTGGTGTCTTTGTAAAGATGAGATTCTCCCTCTTTACAATGAATCTAAGATTATTTTCATAGCCCTAACAGATCCTGAGTGAATAAAAAAAAACAAAAAACACTAATACTCACCTCTTCTGGCTCCCCTGCTGTCTGAGGTCCGGAGTCTTCAGGGAGCTGCAGGCGCGATATAAGTGACGTCATCACATCGCACCTGCAGCTCCCGGGAAAGAGAGGGGATGAATGGTGAAGCAGGGAGCAGACTGCTCCCTGCTTCATCATTGTATGCAACTCATCGAGCTGAAGTTGGGGCAGGCCCGGAACATCAGGACAGCATATGCAGGACTGTCCCGCTGTCCCATCGGGGCCGCCACTACCATACAGCCCAGTGCAGGAGCACCGTTGGCCCTATGGTTAAAGTAGTCCTGGTTTGCACCTGTTTGTTCAGTGTGAGTTGATCCTCCCCATTAACCATACTACTTGAGCAGCAAGAGTTCTCAGGACTCAGGACTAAAGACCCACCCCCAGAGTGCCAACTACCTAATTTGTTTAAGACTTTAAAGTTGTTTTCATACACATGTACAAAAGTGGCATACGTAACAAAACTATGTTGTTTATTACTTTAATGTGATCTGTAATGAGGTGGTAGCAGCTGACTATGTTTGGGGAGGTGATAGACTCCCTTTATTTTTTTTTTATTTTTTAACATATATAAACAGACGACTAGAAGATTTTCTGTTTGTATCAATCCTCATTCCCTTCAATGTTAAAAAAAAATGAAGGCCCGTTCTATCTACTTTTGCTTTTGTTTTGTTTTTTTACAAAAATAAAATAACACTGCAGTCTGTTTTGAAATAAAAATGGAAGGCCCCCTATGTCCGATTTCCATTTTTTTGATGGGCAAAATAGTGAAGCATGCAGACAGAAGGGACTCTCCATTGAAGAAGATAAGAACAGATACAAACAGTCTTTCATTTGTATCTGCCAATCGGGGAAACATTAATGTCCATTGTTTTAATCCTCTGATGGATTAGAAGAACCAACATTATGCTGGGAGCGTAAACACATCCTTATGTATCACTCCATTATATTTATCCTTGCTAGGGTATAGAACAACAGATTTATTTTGTTTAATATACTATTATGTAGACATTTTGGTGTGATATATGATAGTCCCATTATGTCACCAGATATTACTAAGGCTTAGATATTCTGGCAGCTATAAAGCTGTGTGTAAAGAGACCAGTGCACATGATTATTACACTTCATCATTGAGCTGCAGGAAGCAGAAGGTAAGGAGTGGCTTAAATACATATGTTGTGTGAGTATTGTTTTTCAGTCCTTCAGTCTCAAAGGGCTATGTAAGGTCATAAACATTTGATTTTTTTAGGACTTAAAGAAATCCAACCAACAAATACTAGATATTCTTATAATATGAAAAAATGTTTTTTATTAAATGCTAGATGAGAACAATTCTGAAAGAGAAAGCAGGTATAACTTTAATAGTTACAACTATGTGGTCCTGTACCTGACATATATCATTTACACTGACGAGGAAAAGGGTAACAATGTTTTGAACTTGTGACTTTCAGGCTCCATATCTCACCATCCGCTACAGCTTCTAACATGAGACCACCATCATTTTATAAAAATACAGAACCCCAGGTGACAACCCAAAATAATTACAGAGCCCAAATGAAACCCCAGAACAAATAAAGAGCCCAAATAAGATGAATACAGACCCCAGAATAAATGCAGAGTCCAAATAAGACCTCAGAATAAATACAGAGCCCAGTGTAAATATAGACAGATCAGATTCCCTAAACTGATGCAGACACAGGACCTCAGTATAACTACCAGGCCCAGGCCTCAGACACATAACACTTGCATCTCATCATGCTCTACGGATCCTTGATGCTTCTTCCTTTTGTTTGCGGACCTTGGAAGTCCCTTAACAACTGAATACAACTGTGTCTGCGGATCATTATACATTGAAGTTGCATATTTTTTTGTATCATGATTTGCAGCAACACAACTGCAATAACCAATGATTTCAGTGTTGACATGCAAGTTGATGGCATTTATTAATGCCAGTAAAGAACATCTACCAACACTCCCCTGGTGACTTGTGTTAAAGTACAAGTTCAGTGGCTTAACAGCAGGGATGCAACCAAAGTCATAAAGCGTACCTTGTGTAAGTGCCCCTTAGATAGGAGAGATAGTCATCTGTATACGCACTGTAAGTTCTGCATCATATCATCATCGCCTGTTGATTATTTTGCACACATTCATTCTGCATTCTTGGATGTGCAATTAATACCAAGTTTGTTAAGGGAATTGAATGCAGATGTAATAAAACAACTTTGATAAAAATGTTTCAACATAATTTTTCAGAAATGTTGGCCTAGAATTTAATAAGGAAATGCTGAATTTTAAATTTAGTATGCTAGATGATAATTTACTTGAGCTAAAATATGCATGTGATATATTTTGTGATATTTTAAGGGATGGCAAGTAAAGCTAAGTAGAGAAAGCTTTCTAAAATGGGAGCAATGTAAAAGACACATTTCAAGTCTCAGAAGCATTTTCAAATATTTTTCCCTATAATTTATGATTATGTTTTTCTGCAGAACATAAAGTTTATGAGGTGTCTGTTTTAGATCTAAAGCCCTTTATGTATTTCTAAATCTCTTCTATTTTGTTAGAGTCATTATTTTTTTAAAAGGAATCTGTGAGGTGAGGATATGATAGGAGAAAGGCTTAGCTCTGTGATGTTCAGGTTGGTAGGATTAAGGCTAAAGCCCCACATTGCGGAAGCGCAGCGTTTTTTATTGCAGATTTTGTTGTGATTTTTTTGAGCCAAAGTCAGGAGTGGATTTAACAGAAGGGAAACGTCTGAGAGCTTCCTTTATATTTTGCAATATTTTTCAAGCCACTCCTGACTTTGGCTCAAAAAAACCCACAGCAAAATCTGCAACAACGTGGGGCCTTAAAGTAGGATTTTGTAGTTAAAAAGCAAAGTCGTTTCTGATGGGGAGTTTGACAGCCTTTTTTGAGCACATACTCTGTACACACAAGAAAACCTGTCAATCTCAATGTGTAGGTCGGGTAAGCAGGACTCTCACTTTATCCTCTTGGAGGAGTTGTGTCAGAATTTATGTTCTTTTATTCATAAATTCTGCTACATATCATGTTAACATATGTCATATATGCTCATCATCTCTCATCATATCCTATTCTGATCTCAGGGCATCAGAAATCACCAAACAAGTTCAGTTTAAATCCAGTTTCTAAGCAATTCCAACAGACTGCTTGTGTTGTACTTGGGATAACCCACTTAACAATGTTATATATGTGGGCATAGATTGCTGTTTGGGCACACAGCAGGGTTCAGAAGGGAAGGAATGCTATTTGGCTTTTAGAGCAGAGATTGAGATGGTTTGGTTTTTGGAAGCTATGCCACTTTAGCAGAGCCCTTGAAGTGCCAGTGAAATGGAATCCCCCATTGCCAGTGAGATGTGAATCCATTTTAGAAACTAAACGCTTGAGGAATTTAGCAAAGAATGTAGTGAGCATTTAGATCCTCCCAGGTGTTGCATTAATTTATTTGCCACAAATTAAAGTTATGCTCTTAGAGAAAAGAGAAAATTGATAGTCTTTTTTTTTTGTTGTTTTTTTTTTTTACAGAAATGGGCAATTTCAGTGACTAATATGTTGCACTCAGCAAAGACACATACTCCAAATGAGGTATTTCTGGAAAGGTTGCAGTTGACCCTTTTCACTATGAGTGGCTCATTAATTTCTGGAAAAGAAATTAAAGCAACACTCGTGGAGGGGGGAGCAAATGAAATTGCTTGAGAAGTATAGTTTTCAAAATAGAATCTCTTCTTGGGGAATTCAACTTTATAGGTACCCCCCAAAAGTGACATGGTATCCAAAAACCAGTTTCATTAAACCTGTGCACCAAAAGTAAAAGACCGTTAGGCTGAGGCCCCACATTGTTTAAATGCAGTGTTTTTTGTTGGAGATTTTGCTGTGTTTTTATTTTTTTGCAAAAATCAGAAGTGGCTTGAAAGGGAATGGAAAATATAAAGGAAGCGCTTTGATCCTGGCTTTGGTTTAAAAAACCGCAACAAAATCTGCAACAAAAAAACGCTTCATTTCCGCAATGTGGGGCCTTAACCTTTTGATTTCCCTTCTTAAATCCTGCTGTGCCCAAACAGTAGTTTGCATCCACATATATGACATTATTGTACCTAGGATAACCTGCATAACCTGCTGGGGTTAATCCCATCCACACATTGTAGAAAAAAAAATTGCAGCAGAAATGCTGTGATTTCAAAAACGCTTGCGGTTTTGTAAATCGCAGCCTCAATTATGTTAAAGGAAATGCTGGTGTTTTTCGTATAGGTGTAATAGAGGCAGAAAGGACTTTCTGTGAGAAACGCTGCAAAAAAAAAAAATCGCGATGAGTTTCCACAGCGTTTTTTTTTTTTTTTTGCTATGTCATGCTACTTGGGACCTTAAACTCAAAGTTTTAGCCTTGTGGGGTTTTTTGCTTTCCTCTGGATCAACTTGCTGGGTTTATAGGTTGGACTTAAGGTACTTGTGTCTTTATCCAATCTTATGTTCTATGTTACTTAATGTGTCTCTGTTGACACATGATGGACATGACATCTTGAGTGGTGAAATGGCATATTTCTTTTAAAAGTTAAATTTTCACCATCCACTGCTCATTAATCTCTTCCCACTCTGCACTATATTGTTGTGCCACATGTTGCGGTACATTGCACTGGGGATCAGGAGTTTCCAGATTCCAGTCCCCTTGTGGGACAGGAAAAAAAAAAAAAAAAGTATAAAAGTAGGTGTAAACAAATATATAAATAATGAACTTATTTAAAAAAAAAATGCTTAATGTAAACAAAATAAAGTAATAAAAAAAACATAAGTTATCCCCATGTGCGTATAAGTCCGCACTATCCAAAAATAGCGTTATTTATCCTGTACAGTGAATGTCATAAAAATAAATATATACCGCATTAATTAATTTAATGTATTTTGGTCACCTCACTCCGCCAAAAATAGCAATAAAAAGTGATCACATAGTCAAAAATACCAAAAATTGGTACAATAAAAACTACAACTTGTCTCGCAAATAAAGAGCCTTGACATAGCTTCATCACCAAAATGGTAAAAAAGTTATAGATGTCAGAATACAGTGACCCCAGGCAAATCGTGCGTTTTCGTAATATGATGTCTTTAGTTAGTAAAAGTTAAAATTATTGCCGTAATTGGAATGACCTGCTGGACAAAGTTGACATTTCATTTTTAATGCAGAGTGAACACAGTAATAACAAAATGCAAAAAAATAATGATAGAATTGTAGATTATTTCACACGTTCCCCCTCCCCAAAGAAAAATGATAATAAAAGCCGATCAAAACATTATATGTACCCCAAAATGGTGCCCACTGAATGTACAACTTGTTGAACAAAGAATAAGCCCTCACATAGCTATGTCAACAGAAAAATAAAAAAGTTATGGATTTTGGAAGGCAGAGATATAAAATATGAAAAAAGCTGCCAAACATTAAGGTCCAAACTAACCTACGTCCTTAAGGGTCGAAATGATCACTATATCCCTTGAAAATTTCTTTTACATCTCAGACTCTGCAATATTCCCCCAGTGCTTTGTAAATTACCAAATAATCCACATGGTACTTTTTCATTTCTGAGCCCTTTCATATTTCCAAACAAAGATTAGGACAGAATTTCTAAAATCAGGAAACATAGAATAATAACTAGAGAGCTGACCTTTCACAGAAGCACAAGCTAGTCAAGACATACAGTGCCTTACAAAAGTATTCATACCCCTTGAACTTTTTCACATTTTGTCACCTTACAACCACTAACTTAAATGTATTTTCTTGAGATTTTAAGTGATAGACCAACACAAAGTAGCAGATAATTGTGAAGTAGAACAAAAATGATACATGATTTTCAAAATTTTAATCAGACAAAAATCTGAAAAGTGTGACGTGCAAAAGTATTCAGCCCCCTGTACTCTGATACCCCTAAATAAAATCTAGCGCAATCAATTGCCTTCAGAAGTCACTTAATTAATCAACAGAGTCCAGCTGTGTGTAATTTAGTCCCAGTATAAATACACCTGTTCTGTGAAGGCCTCAGTGGTTTGCTAGAGCACCCTAGTGAACAAACAGCATCATGAAGACCAAGGAACCCACCAGAAAGGTCAGAGATAAAGCTGTGGAGAAGTTTAAAGCAGGGTTAGATTATAAAAACATATCCCAAGCTTTGAGCATTCCAAGAAGTACTGTTTAATCCATCAGCCAAAAATGGAAAAAGTATTATACAACTGCAAACCTACCAAGACATGACCATCCATCTAAACTGACAGATCAAGCAAGGAGAACACTGGTCAGAGAAACAGCCAAGAGGCCCATGGTCACTCTGGAGGAGCTGCAGAAATATACAGCTCAGGTGAGAGAATCTGTCCACAGGACAACTATAAGTCGTGCACTCTACAAATCTGGCCTTTATGGAAGAGTGGCAAGAAGAAAACCATTGTTGAAAGAAAGACATAAGAAGTGCCGTTTGCAGTTTGCCACAAGCCATATAGGGGACACAGCAAACATATGGAAGAATGGGCTCTGGTCAGATGAGACCAAAGTTGAACTTTTTGGCCTAAATGCAAAGGGCTATGTGTGGCAGAAAAGTAACACTGCTCATCACTCTGAAAACACCATCCCCACTGTGAAACATGGTGGTGGCAGCGTCATGCTGTGGGGAGGCTTTTCTTCAGTAGGGACAGGGAAGCTGCTCAGAGTTGATGTGAAGATGGATGGAGCTAAATACAGGGCAATCCTGGAAGAAAACCTGTTGGAGGCTGCAAAAGACTTGAGACTGGGAAGGAGATTCACCTTCCAGCAAGACAATGACCCTATACATACAACCAGAGCTACAGTGGAATGGTTTAGATCAAAGAATATTCATGTGTTAGAATGGCCCAGTCAAAGTCCAGACCTAAATCCCATTGAGCATCTGTGGCAAGACATGAAAATTGCTGTTCACAGACGCTCTCCATCCAATCTGGCTGAGCTTGAGCTATTTTGCAATGAAGAATGGGCAAAAATCTCAGTCTCTAGATGTGCAAATCTGGTAGAGATATACCCCAAAAGACTTGCAGCTGTAATTGCAGCAAAAGGTGGCTGTACAAAGTATTGATAAAGGGGGGGCTGAATACTTTTGCACGTTACACTTTTCAGGTTTTTATTTGATTAAAATTTTTAAAACCATGTATCATTTTCCTTCCACTTCACAATTATCTGCTACTTTGTGTTGGTCTATCACTTAAAATCTCAAGAAAAATACATTTAAGTTTGTGGTTGTAAGGTGACAAAATGTGAAAAAGTTCAAGGGGTATGAATACTTTTGCAAGGCACTGTATTTCACACTGAAATGGCATATTTGTGAAATAAAATACATTTTAATTTTCTACCATCCAATGCACGTTAATTTTTGCAAAGCATCTCTCGGATCAAAATGATCACTATACCCCTTGATTCATTTCTTGGGGGTGTAGTTTCCATAACGGGGTCACTTCATGGTATTTTCCTTTACAGTGGCACCTGGAGCTCTGTATATGTGTTATAGGGCCTGAAAATGATTCCTGCAAAATCTGCACTCCAAAATCCTAATGGTGCTTCTTCTCTTCTGCGCCCTGATGTTTGCCCCGTAAACAGTTTTCATCCACATGTTGGGTATTTCTGTATTTGGGAGAAATTGTGTAACAAGTTATGGGTAAATTTTCTCCTTTAACCCTTTGTGAAAATTAAAACAAATTGGGGCTAAAGCGACATTTTATTATTAAAAATAATTATTTCTTTTTTTTTTAACGGCCCAGTGTTAATAAATTCTATGAAACACCGAGGGGGGGGGGAGTCAAAATGCTCAGTATACCCTTTTAAGGCCGGGGCCCCATGTGGCGTAAACACTGTGGTTTCCCTGCAGCGGAAATGCCATGGAAAAAAATGCGGCGTTTTACAGTCACAGCAAAGTGGATGGGATTCTAGCGAATACCATTCCCACTTTGTGGTAAAGTACGAGCAGCGGGCACGTTGAGATTTTCAAAACCGTTGCGGTTTTGGAAATTGCAGCATGTCAATTAGACCTACGGAAGCAGCGGCAGTTTCCCTATGGGTAGGAAACCTCTTCAAACTTTCTGTGCAAATCGCTACGGGAAGAATGCATTGCCACTGCGGTTTTTACCACAACACTTTTTTGCTGCGGGACACTTCGTGGGGCCTTAGCCTTAAAATTCTTTGAAGGGTGTAGCTTCCAAACTGTGGTAATTCATAGGGGGTTTCCACTGTTCTTGTACCTCAGGGACTCTACAAATGAGACATGGCACTTGGAAAACTATTTCAGCAAATTCTGCACTCCAAAATCCAATTAACACTCTCCCTTCCAAGTTCTACTGTACTAGTGCAAAAAAAATATACGACACCGAGCAAAAACCTCGTGTTATACCGTTTAAACACGTAAATACCAAAAGTTATATTAAAAAATGGCCGCTCACCTTAAGAAGTTGTGAAAGAGTAGGTCACAACTCCTAAATTATCAGATATATTGGATAGAAACAGCAGCTGGATCCACGCCAACGTTAGCGAGATGCAAATGAGATAAAAGGACCAGGATAAGGATCAGCGCTTGCTCCAATTCAGTCAAACAAACTCCTTTATTAGATACCAACACAGACGCGTTTCGGAGCATCTTCCCCTTCTTCAAGTGCATACAGGTAATACATATGTCTAAAACAAGCTGTCTTTTATAGTGTCAAAGTAAAAAAGACACACCCAAATGGGAGTGTCACAGCAGAGAAACACATAGAATCAGTTTCTTTTTTTTTTTTTTCTCCTTTCCCTTTCCTTCCTTCCTTTCACATCTGCAGTCAGAGATTAAATGAAACATTCGTTCCTATTTAAAAAAGGAAAATGAAATACCTTACTCTTTTATTCGTGAAATCAAATTTGTAACAGTAGCGTCTCCTAAGTCATATTGCGCAGAATCACTTAAAAAGACCGCTTGAAAGCTGCGCAAGGGTTCTATAATAAGATCGGAGACAAAATATAACTGCGCATATTCGCGGCTACTCAGACCGTGCATGCGTATTAGAAATCTCACGTTTATAATAAAAACAGACAGGGATCAAAGAGCGCACGTGCGTCTTTCTAAAGCGCGCATACGCACTGATAACTGCCCTTATATACTATTATAGTGTCTCAGAGATGATAAAAAGGTGTATTGAGAGGGCAAAGCGCTTTTCCCAAATGTCAAAATGACGCTAGCTCTATAAATCAACACATGAATGTTACCATATAAAAATAATGATGAATGCTACAGGAATAAAACAACTTTGACATGAATAACACATAATATAATAAATGACGAAATACATACATACTATATATAGACTACATTAAAGAAAAAAAAAAAATCAATTAGAAAATAATGGTACGTACAAAAGTAATTACCATACCCACCCAATGTTTCTTTTAAAATATCGACATACTGTATATCAATTCGTGTATAATATATAATTTAACAATAAATAGTTAAAAATAGATACACAAATAAACACATATATATATATATACACATATACAATCATATACATATATACAGTGCCTTGTGAAAGTATTCCGTCCCCTTGAACTTTCAACCTTTTGCCACATTTCAGGCTTCAAACATAAGGATATAAAATTTAAATTTTTTGGTGAAGAATCAACAAGTGGGACACAATCGTGAAGTGGAACGAAATTTATTGGTTATTTAAAACTTTTGTAAAAAATAAAAAACTGAAAAGTGGGGCGTGTAATATTATTCGGCCCCTTTACTTTCAGTGCAGCAAACTCACTCCAGAAGTTCAGTGAGGATCTCTGAATGATCCAATGTTGTCCTAAATGACTGATGATGATAAATATAATCCACCTGTGTGTAATCAAGTCTCCGTATAAATGCACCTGCTCTGTGATAGTCTCAGGGTTCTGTTTAAAGCACAGAGAGCATCATGAAGACCAAGGAACACACCAGGAAGGTCCATGATACTGTTGTGGAGAAGTTTAAAGCCGGATTTGGATACAAAAAGATTTCCCAAACTTTAAACATCCCAAGGAGCACTGTGCAAGCGATCATATTGAAATGGAAGGAGTATCAGACCACTGCAAATCTACCAAGACCCGGCCGTCCCTCTAAACTTTCATCTCAGACAAGGAGAAGACTGATCAGAGATGCAGCCAAGAGGCCCATGATCACTCTAGATGAACTGCAGAGATCTACAGCTGAGGTGGGAGAGTCTGTCCATAGGACAACAATCAGTCGTACACTGCACAAATCTGGCCTTCATGGAAGAGTGGCAAGAAGAAAGCCATTTCTCAAAGATATCCATAAAAAGTCTCGTCTAAAGTTTGCCACAAGCAACCTGGGAGACACCAAACGTGGAAGAAGGTGCTCTGGTCAGATGAAACCAAAATCAAACTTTTTGGCCACAATGCAAAACGATATGTTTGGCGTAAAAGCAACACAGCTCATCACCCTGAACACACCATCTCCACTGTCAAACATGGTGGTGGCAGCATCATGGTTTGGGCCTGCTTTTCCTCAGCAGGGACAGGGAAGATGGTTAAAATTGATGGGAAGATGGATGGAGCCAAATACAGGACCATTCTGGAAGAAAACCTGTTGGAGTCTGCAAAAGACCTGAGACTGGGACGGAGATTTATCTTCCAACAAGACAATGATCCCAAACATAAAGCAAAATCTACAATGGAATGATTCACAAATAAACGTATCCAGGTGTTAGCATGGCCAAGTCAAAGTCCAGACCTGAATCCAATCGAGAATCTGTGGAAAGAGCTGAAAACTGCTGTTCACAAACGCTCTCCATCCAACCTCACTGAGCTCCAGCTGTTTTCCAAGGAAGAATGGGCAAGAATTTCAGTCTCTCGATGTGCAAAAATGATAGAGACATACCCCAAGCGACTTGCAGCTGTAATCGCAACAAAGTATTAACTTAAGGGGGCCGAATAATATTGCACGCCCCACTTTTCAGTTTTTTATTTTTTACAAAAGTTTAAAATAACCAATAAATTTCGTTCCACTTCACAATTGTGTCCCACTTGTTGTTGATTCTTCACCAAAAAATTCAAATTTTATATCTTTATGTTTGAAGTCTGAAATGTGGCAAAAGGTTGAAAAGTTCAAGGGGGCCGAATACTTTTGCAAGGCACTGTATATATATATATACATCCATATACACATACACATAAATAAACATAAATAAGTAATTCATATAAACATAAAAACTTAGTATATAACCAATAAAAACTCATTGTGTGACATCTTCCAATGCCTCATTTAGACCAACAGGACTTAGAGTATTGAGTTTATAAATCCAATACATTTCACGTTTTTTTAGAAGTTCAAAACGATTATGTTTATTGGCCTTTATTTGAGCTATTGGAATAATTGTGAAATCTTTAAAACTACAAGCATGAGCGGCTGCAGCATGTCTGGAAACACTGTGTTTCAAGTAACCGTTATGGACATTTGATCGATGCTTATTTACTCTATCCCTCAGAGCCATTATAGTGCGTCCGACATACTGCAGCCCGCAGGTACATTCCAAAAGATACACTATAAAGTTAGATGAGCAATCTAATCTGGCTCTAATTTTGAATTTTTCATTCGTAGATTTACATACAATTTCTGTTACATTATGCTTAATATTCAGGCAACATTTACAGCAGTTATGTCCACATTTATAACTACCAAAAAGTCCCTCAAGATTTCCACTTTTGTTTTTTTGAATCTTAACCGTCCTGAGGTGACTAGGGGCTAGAATATTTTTTAAAGTTTTGGCTCTGCGGAAAGTGATTGTTGGATGTCCTGGGAGAGTAGTTTTCAAATACTCATCCTTTAATAATATGGGCCAATATTTTGTAAGTATTGCTCTGATTTGCAAATGAGTTCCATTGAAAGTTGTGATAAAATTATTCTTAAATGAATCTTTTTGAATTTTTGATTTAGGTTCTAAGCATTCTTTTTGTGTAAGTGACCTCACTTTTTTTCTAGCCCCCTCTATGATCTCATTAGGATAGTGTTTATTGCGAAAACGACCAACCAATATATCACTCTGTTCTCTAAATTCAGTATCCCTTGTGCAGTTCCTTCGGATCCGCTTAAATTGCCCGAACGGGACGTTCTGTTTCCACTTTTTATAGTGTGAACTTCTAAAGTCTAAAAGGCTATTACAATCTACAGTCATGGCCAAAAGTTTTGAGAATGATACAAATATTAATTTTTACAAAGTCTACTGCTTCAGTTTTTCTAATGGCAATTTGCATATACTCCAGAATGTTATAAAGAGTGATCAGCTTAACAGCAATTACTTGCAAAGTCAATATTTGCCTAGAAAATGAACTTTATCCCCCAAAACACATTTCAACATCATTGCAGCCCTGCCTTAAAAGGACCACCTAACATCGTTTCAGTGATTGCTCCATTAACACAGGTGTGGGTGTTGATGAGGACAGAGCTGGAGATCAATCTGTCATGATTAAGTAAGAATGACACCACTGGACACTTTAAAAGGAGGCTGGTGCTTGCCATCATTGTTTCTCTTCTGCTAACCATGGTTATCTCTAAAGAAACACGTGCAGTCATCATTGCACTGCACAAAAATGGCCTAACTGGGAAGAGTATTGCAGCTAGAAAGATTGCACCTCAGTCAACAATCTATCGCATCATCAAGAACTTCAAGGAGAGAGGTTCAATTGGTGCCAAAAAGGCTCCAGGGCGCCCAAGAAAGACCAGCAAGCGGCAGGACCGTCTCTTAAAAGTGTTTCAGCTGCGGGATCGGGCTACCAGCAGTGCAGAGCTTGTTGAGGAATGGCAGCAGGCAGGTGTGAGTGCATCTGCACGCACTGTGAGGCGGAGACTCTTGGAGCAAGGCCTGGTCTCAAGGAGGGCAGCAAAGAAGCCACTTCTCTCCAGAAAAAACATCAGGGACAGACTGATATTCTGCAAAAGGTACAGGGAGTGGACTGCTGAGGACTGGGGTAAAGTTATTTTCTCTGATGAATCCCCTTTTCGATTGTTTGGAACATCTGGAAAACAGCTTATTCGGAGAAGAAGAGGTGAGCGCTACCACCAGTCTTGTCTCATGCCAACTGTAAAGCATCCTGAAACCATTCATGTGTGGGGTTGCTTCTCAGCCAAAGGAATCGGTTCTCTCACAGTCTTGCCTAAAAACACAGCCATGAATAAAGAATGGTACCAGAATGTCCTCCAAGAGCAACTTCTCCCAACCGTCCAAGAGCAGTTTGGCGCTCAACAATGCCTTTTCCAGCATGATGGAGCACCTTGCCATAAAGCAAAGGTGATAACTAAATGGCTCAGGGAACAAAACATAGAGATTTTGGGTCCATGGCCTGGAAACTCCCCAGATCTTAATCCCATTGAGAACTTGTGGTCAATCATCAAGAGACGGGTGGACAAACAAAAACCAACAAATTCAGACAAAATTAAAGCATTGATTCTGCAAGAATGGACTGCTATCAGTCAGGATTTGGTCCAGAAGTTGATTGAGAGCATGCCAGGGAGAATTGCAGAGGTCCTGAAGAAGAAGGGTCAACACAGCAAATATCGACTTGCTGCATTAACTCATTCTAACTGTCAATATAAGCTTCTGTTACTCATAATATGAATGCAATTATATTTCTGTATGTGATAAAAACATCTGACAAACACACATAAAAACCAGAGGGCAGCAGATCATGTGAAAATAGAATATTTGTGTCATTCTCAAAACTTTTGGCCATGACTGTACTTCTTTAAAATGTGTTTTAGTAGATATTTGATTGTCTTTGCCTATAAGGACTAAGTCCAAATATTCAATTTCACTCGTGTTGGTTTTTCCTGTAAAGGAAAGACCCCAATTATTCTGATTAAGATAATCTGTAAAGGATTCGAATGTTTGAACTGATCCCTCCCATATAAATAGGAGATCATCAATATATCGTTTAAAATATATAATATTTTTAGACCATGGATGCTGCTGGTAAATATATCTATCTTCAAATTCCCCCATATATAGATTGGCATAGCTGGGGGCAAAACGAGTGCCCATAGATGTGCCTTTAACCTGTAAATATGTTTCTTGTTCAAACTGGAAAGCGTTATGTTCCAAAATATAGCGTATCGCCCTTATTATAAAATCTTTTTGAATATCGGGCATCAAAGTGGCTTTATTTAATGCCTGCTTTATAGCTCCTAATCCTTTAGTGTGTGGAATGTTAGAATACAGAGAGGCCACATCAAGGGTGGCCCATATATAATTAGGTTTCCAAATTAGTGGGGTTAATTGAGTTATTACACTAGTCGAGTCACGTAAATATGAAGGTAAAATAGAGACCAATTTCTGTAAGTGTACATCAATATACTCAGATAAATTTCTTGTAATGGAGTTCATCCCCGATATAATAGGTCTTCCTGGGGGTTAGAAATGCTTTTATGAATTTTTGGCAAGTGATAAAACAATGCCAAGGTAGGATTTATTACTGTTAGAAATTCTTTTTCTTTTTTAGTTAGGATACCTGAGGTAAAACGTTCTACTGTGTGCCCATACAGCAGTTAATGACCACAATTACTGGAGTGGTGTAGTTTTCAAAAGATTTTTTTTGGTGGGTTTCCACTGTTCTTTTAATTCAGGGGCCCTGCAAATTCATCATGGTGTCTAAAAACAATTCGAGCAGGATTTGCCCTCCAAAGCCTAATGGTGCAACTTCCACTTTATGCTCTGCCATGTTCCCAGCAGCAGTTTATATCTATGTGGGGTATTTCCGTACTTAGAAGAAATTGAACAGTTTGTGGGATTCATTTTCTTCTTTTACCCCTTGTGATTGTGTACATTGTAGGGCTAAATTAACATATTATTGAAATTTTCATTTCATTTACCTCAATTTCCCATCTCAAAAACCCTATGTAAACTGCTAGCTTATGTAAATTCAAGAGTATTCCTAAATACATTGCATTAAAAATGTTCCTTTATTTACCTACTTTGTGAAATTTATTCCTCCCATTGTTTACACAATGTTGTCAAGGAACCTGAACTGTATCTCTCCTTATCTAGAATTATAGAGCTGGTGATGTGACTCACTGCTCTCTGGAGGGGAGGGGGGCTGAGTTATCGGATCATGTTTGCTTTTAGACTTGTTATCTTCTGCTAATTGCAGTTTGGTGATAAAGATGACAGTGTCTGTTATTTATCTATGTAAACACAAAGATAGCATTGAGTTTACTGCAAGTCTGTTGTTAGTCCTAGTAGCATGTAGGTTTTCTCCAAACCTGCGTAATGTAATATACATTTACTATGCACATTATTTAATCTGCATTATCATAGATTTCTAGTAATCACAATAAATAATCTCTCACGGTAAAAGCAAAGTCTATATTTATTGAGGTACTTCATAATGTCCTGTCATTCAAACAATCAAGCACATCAGATTGTTGAAGAATACAAGAAGTGAGATGAAGAGATAGCAGGCAAACTAATGAGAGAGATTGGAAAACTCATGTAATACCTAAATGCTTAAAGGGAAAATTTGCTGTTCGATTTATTATTTCAATCAGTTTTATTAGGATTTTTTAACGGGTCAAGTAACAACATACAATAAAGCGGTATCATATAGTCGGTTAGAGTGGCTACAAATCACAATAAACACATATTGAGCAGTATACTAATTCACAGAGTGATAGGTATAGATTTCTAAGAGTTAGAAAGTTTCAGGAATAAAGAACGAGAATCATGCATATATCAAACAACAAAAGATAACAGTAATATCAGGTATGATCTTCCATGTGTGACATATCCAGAGTTACGGCAGGTTTTTGTTAGCATTTAGTGTCCATGGGAGCCAGTTTTTTCGGAATTGGATATCTCCAAAAGCTCCGTGGGATAGGATCCTCTCGTATTGGTAAGTCAGTTCCACCATGTTCACCAGATCTTTTCTAGACGGGATAGTGTCCGATTTCCAATTGCGTAGAAGAGCCAGTGATGCAGATAATAAAACAAGGCCAATCATCACTCTGTGAGGAGCTGGGAAAGAATCGATCTGTAAGAATAGCAGCGCCAAAGCTGGTGAAGGGGTTATACTGGATCCCACCAGAGAAGAAATCCACCTGAAGACGTCTTGCCAGTACAGCACCACTCGCGGACATGTCCACAGTAGGTGGAATAGAGATCCTGCTCCCCCACATCCCCTCCAACAAGAGTTCGAGGTCTGCGGGTGCATTCGGTGAAGTCGTTCTGGAGTGTAGTACCAGTGGAGGAGAATTTTGACAGTGGTTTCGTAGTGGGTCGTACACCGGAAGGTCTTTTTTGTGAAGGCCATGGCTTTTTGCCATTGCGTGGCAGTATATTGTTGATGAAATTGCGTCTCCCAGCTGAGTAGTGGAGTGGATTTGACCAGATGATCTTTGGAGCCTATAATATTATATATAGAGCTGAGGATTTTGGTGGTCGGATTGGGAATCTTGAGAAGGTCCAGCAGAGATTTATTATACGTAATTCGTGTGTTGTGGTTGGAGGTGAGAAAGTGTTTGACTCTTAAGTACGTAAAGAAGCTGTTGGAGGGTAGGGAGAAGGTGGATTGTAGAGACTGGAATGAGGACAATGAGTTTTCACCCCACACCTGTGAAACAGAGGTAATGCCTGATGCTTTCCAAATAGTTAGGTTGAGATCTGGGATTGCTAGTTCCAGAAATTTGCTGTTCGATTTATAAGCCTTCTAAGGTCCAAAAAAACAAATAAAAATAAAGGGCAATTGAAAAATAATCCTAACATAAATATAATATGGTACATGGTAACATAACACCTACTTTGGGTGTTATGACTAATTGTGTGAAAAGCAGACATTTTAGAATTTAGAAAACTACAAATTTTGCTATATTACCAGATTCCCTAGTTTTTTTTAAAAATCACAGCCATACATATGAACGTAAATTTACCACTAGCTTGAAGTACAATGGGGCAAATTTAAAATGCCTTGGACACTAGGTTTCTGGCATCCAGAGCATGAAAATCACAATTTTTGTCTAATATTCCTGTTTTTTGTTTTTTTTTTACAGAAAAATTGTAAACTTTTTCCATTTATTTCCCCACACTCTATTTTTCAAAAATATGGGCAGGGAAGGGTGGGGATGAAGACAGGACAGGGACACCTTGGCCTGACAAATATATTATGAATTATGCCAGAAAACTGGTGCAAGTTTTAGCTCAAACCTACATTAGTTTCAGTTATAGGTTTCAGTTCCAACGTACATGACCTCCTGTATTGTACCTGAATTATTAAAAGTCCAGAGCTGTTGCAAAAAATGCAGCAGTCGCAACTGCTGCTTTTAAAAGTATAGCAAGTGAGTACTGTAGTTCATCCCCGTATGGTGAAACAACTGTGGTCGTGAATTCTCTGCCGAACTAAAGTTGAATTTTAATTATTTTGAAAAGCTGGGTAACCCCTTTAATTTTGTTAATTGGTTGTATGTAACGTTTAATAAGAATAGCAGCACATGACCGTGTTTCAAACTCAGTCCGTGTGTTAGCCAGATTTACTGACTTCGTCCTGGGAGCGGGACTTCTAGCAGAATAATTATCTATGATCCTAGAAGTCCCTGCCTCCCAGCGACATACTGTCCCGTACTGTAATTGATACCAATTACTGTCCTGTACTGACTTACTGTCCTGTACTGATATCAATTACAGTATGGGACAGTATGTCGCTGGGAGGCAGGGACTCCTAGCATCATAGATAACTAGGCACGAAGTTCAAGCCGGTAAATATGGCGAACACAGACCGAGTTTCATGGGTGAAACACGGTCGTGTGATGCTACCCTAAGAATTTCCAACATAGTAGCAGAGCCACCATCCATATATAGTGATCTGAAAAGACTCTCATAACGTATCAGTCAGATTGTAATTCAGATAGGGTCTGACGATTGGAATTCTGAATTACTCAATACTGAAACCCACTCATTCTTGGGCTGAATGAAGTCCTTGCTAGTGAACCTGCACCAATGGAATCTAACTTCTGTTACCTCAAAACCTTTTTGGGAAAACACGGATTGTGATCTATCAATAGAATTTAACCATAGCTTGGGTTTCAGTAGGACGGAAGGGAGAGAAGGATCCATAGAGCTAGTACCGATTTCCTTCTTCCGCTGATCTGATGCTGCAGCAGATATCCAGTGGAATCTGTTGTCTAGCAAATTATTCTGTTTGGGTTTGTGTGACTGTTTTTGAAGATCCTGTAGTCATCATGGTTATTGTGTTTCTCTGCTCACCACTGTTATTGCTGGTCCTGTGTTTTCATTGTTATTGGTGTTCACCTGGATATCACCTGCCATTATTAATGCCTACCTCCAATTATAAAACTACTGTCCAAAAATGAAAAGTAGAGCTGAATATAAGAAATGTTGTAATAAATCTTATTAAGGAATTATGTTTCCTCCTTAGCTTCACTCCGGCTATTTGCAGAATATAACAAAGGATCGCTAATGATGACCCTGGGAGTTCCGGCAACATCATGACCCCTGGGTCATGTGAGCCAAAGCAGCATTCGCTCCCCCAGATTCGCTCTCTTGCCTCCCCCCTTCCCTGATCTCACAGGTAATTATTTACCTGTGATATGGGGCTGGCTAACTGTAGTAAAGTAAAATAAGATATATTGCAAAGTTTTTTTGTTTTTTTTTATAGTTACCTGTAGTATTCATTTATGAAATGTTTTATAATTGGAGGTATACCTTATAGCAGATCTGTCAAATTAACTTTACCTTATGTAAGAGTTTGTACTCCTAGTTGCTAAAACAGCATAAAAAAGTTGTCAAATGCTGTTGTCTGTTAAAAGCACTGAAATAAAACAGGGGACCGATAGTTTTAAGTCTGGTGTATTGATGAGGAGAGCGCACCCCCTGCCCTTCAGGCCAATGATTGATTGGATATGTTCATAGATAGCAAGAAGGTACCATCACGACACCTGAGGGGCAATCTCCTCATAAATACACATGACTCTGAGTTCACTGTATTATTTCAGTACCCCTGTTAGTCAAACCACACAAACAATTTAGTGCCATTTCATCTGTTAGCGTTTGGCCTGTACCTTACATAAGACTGCATATTAATCTCATAGATCCACTTTAATGAGGTAGTATTATCTTGCAACTTTTAACGGGGGGTGGACTGATGACACTAATAATGTTGAGCACTCAGCACTATTAATCGGTGTGCACTGGTGTCGCCGTTAAACTGTCT
This sequence comes from Leptodactylus fallax, assembly GCA_947044405.1. Taxonomy (NCBI): domain Eukaryota; kingdom Metazoa; phylum Chordata; class Amphibia; order Anura; family Leptodactylidae; genus Leptodactylus; species Leptodactylus fallax. The sequence continues at coordinate 3,437,620 of CAMRHE010000166.1, forward strand.
ACGATTATCAAGACATGGGTGATTTTTCATCCCAAAACAGTACCACATCTGTACACAGGTTGCATATAATATTACAGTTTAATCCCATTCTCTTTAGTAGAGCTAAGCTGCAACATCCCACTCAACCTGTTCAGAGATGTGTCACTGTTTCTAAAAAAAAAACAACCATGTTGTTTCTAATCATGGACAACCCCTTTAAAAATAAAATATTTAAAAAGGAAAAGGATGAAACACTGAAAGCCTATGTATTTTTTTTTATATAACTGTAATTTTATTGAAAAATTTTTCATTAACAAGGAATAAAGAAAAAACAAAAAAACAATAATAATCAAACAAACAGGAAGCATTGAGGTAAATAGAGGCTATCCGCCTCCTCCCCCTTAAGCAATATGCATTTAAATTAAGCAGTGAACAAGGGAGGGGGGAATGGAGGGGTTAAGAAGACAAGGGTAGGACCAAAGGGAAGGGGGGGAGGGAAGGAGAGGACTAGAGATCAGAGACCCTGTGATGTACAATACATGTCCCAGGGTGCCCAAATAGCCCCAAAGGCTTCCCGTGAATTATGTAGGCCAGCAGTCAGGTATTCAAGACTCCTCACATTCTTCATTCTAGCCACAAGCTCAAGACTAGATGGGGGACTCACCTTCTTCCAGTTTCTAGCTATGAGAGTTTTAGCTGCAGTACAAAGATGCAAGAAAAGCCTGGATGACTTATTGCTCAGGTGTCTGGGGGGAAGGTTCAGGAGATAAAGAAGAGGTTCAAGAGGAACCTCTTGCAAAAAGAGAGCAGTCGTCAGAGTCCTGACCTCCCTCCAAAAACCGAGGATGAGAGGGCACGTCCAAAAGATATGGTGCAGGGTACCCACCGCAGCTCCACAGCGCCAGCACCATGGGGGAACTAATGGGTTTAAAGTATGAAGGAGAGCCGGAGTATGATACCAATGCATCAACAGCTTATACTGCGCTTCCCTAAACGTAAAGCACTGAGATGATTTCTGGGCCCGAGACCATACAATCCGCCACTGCTCCTGGGAGATGGGTTTACCCACCGCCTCCTCCCATTTAAGCGTATAGCGATGATTAACAGGAGAACCTGTAGTTTGTGAGTTAAGAAGTTGGTAAATAGAGGATATAAAGCCCCTAGTGGACGTGCCTGCACGGCAAATCTTTTCAAAAGCGGTGGGGAGTGACACCTTAAGAGACCCATGGAGGGAGCGGACAAAGTGAACCACCTGCAAGTAATGGAACCATTCAGTACCTGGCAGGTTTTGATTAGCTGTAAGATGAGCAAAGGACCTGAGTTCCAAGGTTCCAGGGTCAACCATATCAGCAATCCGGTAAAGGCCAGCTTCAGACCACACTTTAGTCATGGCAGAAGTCAGGCTCTCCGGGAGAAGGGGGTTGTATAGTATGGAGACCATAGATGAGCGCGGGGACATCAGGGAGAATCTAGCACAACAGGTAGACCAGATAGATCTAGTAAACCGAATGGGGCCCAACAGGTACGAGGCAGGGGGGGTGGGGGGGGAGCTGACCCACAGAAGCGCGTTAGGATGCATGGGTGCCAGCCATAGCTTCTCTATCTGCACCCATCTGGTGTATGCTGGCATAGCCGCCCAGAATGGGATATGGCGTAAGTGGGCCGCCCAGTAATAATGTAACAAATGTGGGACAGCCATACCCCCAGACCCCCTATCCGCCAGCATAACAGATGTAGGTATTCGGTGTCGTTTTGCTTTCCAGATAAACTGGAAGATAGCTTTCTGTAGGTTCCGTAATTCTCCCCAAGGTATCGCGACCGGGAGCGTCTCGAAAAAATACAGTAGCTTCGGGAGGAGAGTCATCTTGACCGCAGCAATTCTCCCCAAAAGGGAGATAGGCAAGGGTTGCCATTTGTCCAATAGGGCTCTTAGCTCACAAAACAACCGCGGGTAGTTTGCCGAGTAGAGGGTCGCATAGGAGGTGGATATATGGACTCCCAGGTAGCGGATAGAGGACTCCCGCCACTGGAAATCGTAATTACTTCGGAGGAGAAGGAGAAGGTCCCGTGGGATGTTAAGTGGGAGTGCCTCAGTCTTCGCGGGGTTCACCTTATACCCTGAGAGATCACCATAGGTCTCCAGCGAGCGCAGCAAGTTTGGAAGGGTAGTATGAGGGGAAGTGAGAGTGAGGAGTACATCGTCCGCGAAGAGAGATACCTTAAATTCCTTATCTTGGACCATGATCCCCTTGATATTAGGGTCTCGCCTAATCTTGGCCGCTAGCGGTTCAATGCAGAGGGCAAATATGATGGGTGACAGGGGGCAACCCTGCCTAGTGCCATTTCGAATAGGGAAGGAGGGCGAAGATGCATGGGGAAGCGTAATTGCTGCTGAGGGTAAGGAGTAAAGGGCCTGGATAGCTGTGAGAAACGGTCCCGTAAGCCCGAACGCCTTAAGCGTAGTATGCATAAACGACCAATTTATGCAGTCAAAAGCCTTTTCAGCGTCCAGGCTCAAGAGAAGGGCCGGGGTAGAATAATGATTGGCCACCTCCACCAAATCCACAGTCCTCCTGGTGTTGTCACCACCCTGACGACAGGGGATGAATCCCACCTGGTCCTTATGGACAAGCAGAGGGAGCCAAGCATTCAGTCTATTGGCTAAGAGTTTGGTGAAAAGTTTCAGGTCCGTGTTCAGCAAAGCAATCGGTCGGTAGTTAGCACAATCCTGCAAGTCCTTACCCGGTTTAGGGACCAATGTGAGTAGTGAAGAGAGCATAGTCGGGGGTATAGGGGAACCTGAAAGGAAGGAATTGAAGAGGGACAATAGACGAGCAGAGAGTTCACCCTGGAAAACCTTATAATAATTGTAAAGCCTATGTATTTTATTACTACAGGCTGCAACCTAGTGAGGTTAATTTCTTTTTAATACATTACATCTTCCCACCTAAAGTTGTCTAATCTTAGCTGACATTAAGACGGTACTCCACATAGCGTAAACGCCGCAATTCTCCCGCTACGTTTTACAGTACCTGCAAAGTGGATGGGATTCTCGCTAATCCCATCCACATTTTGCAGAAAAATATCCACCGCAAACATGCTGCAATTTACAAGAAAGCAGCATGTGTGAAAAGCACTGTGGGAAAAACCACTATGTGTTTCTGCTGTGGTTTTTCTTGCACCCCTTTTTGGCAGCGGTTCACTACGTGGGGCCTTAGCCTAAAAGAGTTTACGAGACTTTAAAAATTGTTGGCCATCCTTAAGAGTGTCCATCAATATGAGTTTGGCAAGGTCTAACTCCCAGCATCCCTGTTGATTATCTGATTGAAGAACTTGTGGTGCTCGGTTGAGCACTGTGCGGAGTTTATCTGAAGTGTACCTTGTACTAGAGCTTACTGAAGCCCAGTCCCTTTCAAGTGAATGGGGCTGAAGTATGTGTAGTACTATACAGTACAATGTACAATACGGGGATATGGGTGGAAATGATAGGCCACAGTGGTCTCCTGAGTACGGTGGCCCCTTCAATCAATTGACCACCAAGAGTGCCAGAACGTGAACCCCTACCAATCTAATATTGATGGCCTATTCTGAGAGTAGCCCATCAAATGTAAAGTCTCAAAAAACTATTGCCATGTCATACATTAATTTTTGTATTCTACTGGGGAAAAAAAACGTAAATATACTCTTTGTTTATAGGTTTTTATGAGAAATTTGGAAAATAATATTTTCTTTGTTGCTAGGGTGTACTGTAACAATTTTTATTTGGTATATTATTCCAATACCTGCAAAAATCCATCTCTGTTTCTTATCTATACCTGTCATTACACTAGAAAAAATGGAATATATCCACTTGTTCCTGGACAGTCATACTAAACTGAAAATACGATACTTCTTATGTAGCTTCCAATTTAACGGAACAAATTAATAAATTTAGTGACTACCTTTGTCTGCATTTACTTAGATATTTAGTTCAGCTATATTCAGTTTTATTATTTAAGAGGTAAAGCTTTTCTTTGTTACCGTTATCGGGATAGACTTTGGCTAGTAGTTACAGAAAAAGTGCAGCGTCTAACATTTCATGTGAGGAGAGAACTGTCATTCTACCTTGCAGCTACTATGGAATTTCTGCTATACTTGCAAATTCGCTTGTATATTTGTTTGCCATTAAGAATGATGCACTGCAAATACAACTTTCAACTCTCATTCAACTGTAATCCTAAGTGTTAACAGAAAATAATTTTTATTTACCAGGCTTGTAAATTCTGTATCTGAGTACAGTTTAGTCAAGCGTATGATAAATTATTTATCTAATACAATTATTAGACAGAATTTGTGAACTTTTGAAAGGGGGCTTAGAGCTTTAAACAGGATATAACAATAGCAGAAATGATGTAGAGCGTTCCAATGTTTAGTCTAATAGTCCAGGCCTAAGAACAGTTTAAAGTGTTACTGTTTTGTGCCAGCATCTAAGACCTGAGCCATTTTAAAAGCTCCAACACAAATATCAGTGTAGTTTTGGCAATCACTGAGCACTCAGCATCCTCTCAATTTCACTTTGCACCTGTCAAATACTGTACTCCATTTTTCCCCTTCATGGCTACAGCGAGGATCCCCTCTGCTTAACAGCTCTGACGGTCATGTGACTTGTGTGCTGAGCGATTTGCTGTGTATAGAGCTGTGGTTGCAAAGTATAATAGTGAGAGTGCATAGCAAAACCCAGATATTTAACTGATGGTATGCATATGGACAGACTTGCATACATTAGTAAGGTGCGGAATAATTTCTATCTACAGAGCTCTGTGTATTATATTCCATCAAGCTGGCTGTAGTATTTTTCAGTCTCTCTCTTTCATCCACTCTTTTTCTTTCTCCGTTTTTCCATTCTACATCTGCTTTATATATTTTCTATTTCTGATAGTTTCTATGGCCATGCAATATTCTCTATACTGTATTCGATGGGGAAGGGGAATGTGGAAGATTTATTACGACTTTTCGTACGCCAATCTTAATAAAGACCCTGATTGGCGCAAGGCACTCTTGAATTATCAAGAGGCTCTGGCCTCTTAATAAGCCAGTTACACTCCCATGTGCCAGAATGAAAATATACGCCAGTCAGGAGCTGGCATAGATTTGCTGTATAATTCAGAAAATTGGAATGAGTTATAATAAATATGTTAGACCGAGGCATTCCTGGCTTTTTCTGGTCTACCCGCACTCATGGAAAGTGGCCTTATGCCAAAGATGCGCCACATTATCATTCTTCTACACTAGTGGGCCTCATTTATCAATTCTGCCAGCTTTCATTTTTCCACACTTGAACTCTGTTTGCTATGGGTAACTTGGACTGTTTAGACTGTTTTGCTAAATGGGGGAATTTACTAAAATAAGCTTGGCAGAGATCAAGACTGGACAATTGGAGACACCTCAGCCAAGCAAATTTGCCATAACTCATGCCAGAAAACTGGCATGCGTTATATCTGACATAGATTTCAGTTTTGAGGCTTGGGTTCTCAGAGCCTCTTAATAATTGAGGCGATCTTAGTTTTTTTTTTTTTTACTCAGAACATATAACATATACTTTCAATATTCATACTGGACACTAGAACGCACACAGTAAGTTGATATTTCTTATTGTTTGCAGCTCACTTGTTAGCTTTGATCTGTAGACTAGGTTAGTGTCAGCAAAGAACTGGGAATTTAGTGGGGTGCCATTGAGTTGCCATGGCACCCACCCCTCAGTGCCACCTGTCAACCTCAGTGTTCCCTGCCCCCCTAAATTATGCCCCGTATATTAAATAGGTCTTCCACCTTTGTAATGTTGATGGCCTATCCTTAGTGGCACAAGGGCACTGCTGTGATGTGTCATGTACATCTGGCAGGGTCGTTGATCAGAAAGGTAACTGCTGAACTCATGCTGCACTCATTTTAATAAATCTTCCCCGTCGTGTATCTGGAACCTTGGAAGCCATGTTAAAAAAACAAAAAACAAAACACACACACAGCATTTCTCCACACAGGATACACCTATACACATAGAAAGTCTACTGTATTACATATTGTGCATATACACACAAATAGCTCTGCTGCACACACACGGGAGTCCTTTTCATTACAGTAATTTCACCTTCATTTTACCCTCCTGCCTGCACCGATCACACAGTCTTGGTCAGAGGCAAGGAAAGCACTGCACAGATCTCTCATAGATTGGGTGAAGCACTTAAGCACTGCTTTACTACATCATTAAGAAAACACGTTTTCCCCCGTCACAAAAACACTGGGGCAGATAAACGTAAACTGTTGACATTATAGTTAGACTAGAGTCTAATGCTGTTTGAAAATCTGGTGTACTTTTAGACTGTCAAGTCTAATTTTATACCCCTTATTAGTTAGCAATGTCAGACACTAAAATGTGGTACAATGTCAGACATTTTGGCACTCAGAGTTTAACTTATGTGGCCTGAACACATATCATACAAGGTACACCAACTGTTGTCTAAAACACATAAGATGAGTTGTAAAGCATGTTTTATGGCACAAATTACACCAGATGCTGGTACATTTTTATTAGTTTATTTGCCTCTCAACCTATTCTCAAGGTATATTATTTGTTATTGGCCATATTCTAATACACGTTCTACTCTTTTCTTTATGCAGCACATCTCCTTTTCTAACAGCATCAATCCCACCTGTCTGTGCTCACCAGAAAATACATCTGTTCCTTTTTACAGTAATAGTGAAGCTTAGTCATGGTGACTGGTAGCAAAAAAAAATGAACTTCCCTCTGATTTAAAGGCTAAAACCGTTGCCATATGTGTAGACCTAGTCCATAGCACTATCATTGCCTATTTAATGATGACATTGTGGCTACAACTGTCTGGGTGACCACCACCCAGACGCATGATGGGACTCAATGCTGTGTCTATAGATGTGAAACTATACAGGTGTGAACCTAGCGTCAGTAATAAGTTGTGAAAAAAAAAGTGAAATAAGTTATGTCCAATTATTTAGTATTTTATCTTTATAGTAGTTTAACTTTAACGAGCAAATCACCATGAAAGAAAATATCTACTCCACAAAACAAGTCTCTGAGTATCTGATTTTAGTATCCAGAATCCCATATGGTTGTTATAATCAAAAACAGCTTATTATGTAAACTTAGCCAATGTGCTGTCACTGTCTTCTTTCCACTAAATATTATGGTTCTGTTTTCCTTCTCTATGCCCCTTTGCCAGGGTTCCATAGCATTACAGCTCATAACATATTGTGTAGCCCAATAGCATTAGTATAGTACTGCATCAATTTTACTCTCTCTTTACTTTGATATTTGTAGATCCGTAAATATACAGCCTTTCTATTACCCTACTCGTCCTCTCCATTCTGTCAATGATCTTAGACTGTGTCCTCTGTTATAACATCTCATACCCATCTCTAAGACTTTTCTCAAGCTGCACCAGAATGCTGGAATTCTCTAAAATTCTCTACTACAGATAATAAGATTAATACCCAACTAATGCTCATACAGCTGCATACAGCTGAGGGGCTCATACAGCTGCATTTATATGATCTCTTACCTCTTGTTTCTTCCCTATTTCTTCATAGTTTGTAAGCCCTCACTCCTATTGTTTGATATGTTAATTGTTTTGTTAGGCTTTGTTTTGATTAAATGGCATAGACAGCACATGGAATACATTCATGTGCCACCCATGACTTCATGGCCCACTGTTGTCAGTGAGCCTGGGCCGTAAAACGGACAGGTATAGGACCTTGTTCTGAGTTTTGCCCTAGGCTCATGGCTGCATACACGGGCCTGTGATAATACACAGGCGTGTGTATCCAGCCAAAATATAAATGGGCACTCTGCTGTCTTGTGCATGGATCCTTACACTGTAATGTTTGATATAGTCTGATCATATACCCTTTAATTTGAATATGTGGGTGTTTGTGAGAAGGTGACGGGTAAGGTTCTGGAAGGTCGTCATGTCTCCCCCAGATTCCTCACTAATGTATGGTAATTGGGTTTACAATACAGATAAACTGTAACAAAACCTCAGCTGTGAGAAGTGTTTTTTTCTGTTGGTATTTAACAAGTTCTTGTTCTAATAGGGAGGGGCCCTTAAGCACAGGTGGAAGCTTGGCCTCGTTAAAGGCCTATAAAAGGTTGTAAAGTCCTCATTCCTGAGCAGTTCCTGGGGAGAGAGGAGGAGCCGGGTTCTGTCCAAGCTTGTCAAGACTGGTGAGACTCCAGTGTGATCTGCTGCCGCTGTTTGGATGTTTTTGCCCTCTATGTAGACCGTGGGGCTGAAGCAAGCCACCCGTACACTTAGGGTATTTTCTGTGTTTAGTTAGAAGCTCAGACGAGTTCTGTTGTTGTTTCATCTGGTCTTGGTAGATTTGCAGTGGTCTGATATTCCTTCCATTTCAATATGATCGCTTGCACGGTGTTCCTTGGGATGTTTAAAGTTTGGGAAATCTTTTTGTATCCAAATCCGGCTTTAAACTTCTCCACAACAGTATCACAGACCTGCCTGGTGTGTTCCTTGGTCTTCATGATGCTCTCTGCGCTTTAAACAGAACCCTGAGACTATCACAGAGCAGGTGCATTTATACGGAGACTTGATTACTCACAGGTGGATTATATTTATCATCATCAGTAATTTAGGACAACATTGGATCATTCAGAGATCCTCACTGAACTTCTGGAGTGAGTTTGCTGCACTGAAAATAAAGGGGCTGAATAATATTGCACGCCCCACTTTTCAGTTTTTTATTTTTTACAAAAGTTTAAAATAACCTATAAATTTCGTTCCACTTCACAATTGTGTCCCACTTGTTGTTGATTCTGCACCAAAAAATTTAAATTTTATATCTTTATGTTTGAAGCCTGAAATGTGGCAAAAGGTTGAAAAGTTCAAGGGGGCCAAATACTTTCGCAAGGCACTGTAGGTGGTCATAAATGAGCCTATGTTTAAAGTAGCACAGTTGTGCTAAAAAGTTTACATACCCTAGCAGATTTTTTGTTTTTTTGGCCTTTTTTCAGAAAATATGAATGATAACACAAAAACTTTTTCTCCACTCATGGTTAGTGGTTGGTTGAAGCCATTTATTGTCAAACTTCTGTGTTTTCTCTTTTTAAATCATAATGACAACCAAAAACATCAAAATGACCCTGTTCTCAATCCTGCAGTGGGAAGACGATCTTGGTTGCCGGTTTGATGTACATCAGTGGTGCGAGGCAATTCAGTGGGCGAAATGCTCCACTATGTTTGCATTTCACTGGGAACAGTTTAGCAAACTTCTCTTGCGCTGGTATTACCCCCCACTCCACCTGGCAAAATTCTATCCTAACTGCACACCTTACTGCTGGAGAGGTTGCGGCGATGTGGGCTCGCTGTTTCATATTTTTTGGCATTGCCAGACTATACGCCCCTTTTGGTCCTCAGTCTTTTCGCTGATCAATAGACTTTTTTGTTCTGATCTTGTTCCCTCCCCTGGGTTAGCCTTTCTGTTGCTTGGCATTCACTTGGTTCCGTACAGTAATAGGACTGTTATTTGTCAGGTCCTCGGAGCCGTGAGATTGTTGATAGCCCCCTTGTCTTAACTGATATCGATAGTGACCACTAATTGCCAATTTGAACAGATGTATGCTAGCAGGAATGGCAGACGGGATAAATTTAAGACTAACTGGGTGAAGTGGATTGCAGTTTATCCGCCTCTGGTGTCCTGAGTATGAGCGCCTCGTTTCTCCTGATTGGACTGGCAACCGGTCCCGTATTATATATTATCTATGTCTTAGTTATTTATTTATGTACTAATGTTTGTTTCGATGGGCCTATGTCTTGCCTTACCTATCCCAGGTATGTGTAACTCCCCCCTCTCCCCACTTCCCCCCTTACAGTCTTAGTTGCTTTGGTATGTTTGTACGAAATTGTATGTCTGAACGATGTGCCTGCTGTTCACATTGATATCCTTGGTTGTTCTCTCCATCATACATCTGTTGCTAGACTGTTGATTATGTTTTACTGCTTCTTTGTTTTGAAAAACCAATAAAAATCTATTGAAATTAAAAAAAAAATGACCCTGTTCAAAAGTTCACATACCCTGGTGATTTTGGCCTGATAACATGCCCAGAAACCAAACCACGGTCAGGTAGACCAACCAAAATTTCAGCCACAACTGCCTGGAAAATTGTTCGGGATGCAAAGAAAAACCCACACATAATATCAGCTGAAATACAGGACTCTCTGAAAACTATCGGTGTGGCTGTTTCAAGATGCACAATAAGGGGGCACTTGATGAAAAATGGGCTGCATGGTCGAGTTGCCAGAAGAAAGCCATTACTGCGCAAATGCCACAAAGAATCTCACCTTCAATACGCCAAACAGCACAGAGACAAGCCTCAAAATTTCTGGGACAAGGTCATTTGGAGTGATGAGACAAAAATCGAACTTTTTGGCCACAACCATAAACGTTACATTTGGAGAGGTGTCAACAAGGCCTATGATGAAAGGAACACTATTCCTATTGTAAAGCACGGAGGTGGATCACTGATGATGTGGGGATGTGTGAGCTTCAAAGGCACAGGAAACTTGGTCAAAGTTGAAGGAAAGATGAATGCAGCAGGTTATCAGCAAATACTGGAGGCAAATTTGCACTCATCAGCCAGGAAGCTGCGCATGGGACGTACTAGGACGTTCCAACATGACAACGATCCAAAACACAAGGCCAAGTCGACCTGTCATTGGCTACAGCAGAAGAAAGTGAAGGTTCTGGAGTGGCCATCTCAGTCTCCTGACCTCAATATCATCGAGCCACTCTAGGGAGATCTCAAGCGCGCAGTACATGCAAGACAGCCCAGGAATTTACAGGAACTGGAGACTTTTTGTCAAGAATGGGCAGTTTTACCATCTGAGAAAATAAAGAGCCTCATCCACAACTGCCACAAAAGACTTCAAGCTGTCATTGATGTTAGAGGGGGAATACACGGTATTAAGACCTGAGGTATGGGAACTTTTGAACAGGGTAATTTTGATGTTTTTGGTTGTCATTCTGATTTAAACAGAGAAAACACAGAAGTTTGACACTAAATGTCTTCAACCAACCACTAACCATGTGTGGAGAAAAAAATTTTTGTGTTATTCATATTCTCTGAAAAAAGGCCAAAAAATCTGCCAGGGTATGTAAACTTTTTAGCACAACTGTATATGATATAAACTGTAGCAAAAGGGATCCGGTAATTAGCAAATACATCTACAATAAAAATCTTATATTTAGTACAATTTGCATGTACTTTTCTAATAGTCCAAAGGATACACTTTTGTATGACTGCTACTTTAAAGGGGTTGCCCAGTTTTAGCAAATAAATGTTATTGTTTGTATACTGAAATGTTATACAATTTTCCAATATACTTTCTGTATCAGTTCCTCATGGTTTTTAGATCTCTGCTTTCTGTCATTCTTTGTTTACCTCCTGTAGAGAAAATCAGTCCATGGTCATGTGATGAACACACACGTGCACAACTCATTACAACACATATGTCTTATTACTGTGCTGTGTAACGAGCTGTGCACCTGTGTTTCCATGGCATGACCATGGACTGAATATCGCATCACCATAGATTGATTTTATTTGCTAAAACTGGACAACCCCTTTAAGAAAGACTTGGTGTTAGATTTCTGGGCTATTTGTGGTGTAAAATCATTTAAGGATATTTTATTCAATGCAGGTGGGCTCATTTCTTGACGCACTTTTAACCCGGTCACTTAGTTTGTGTAAACATGATTTGTAATGTTAGGTTTCTACAGAGGGAGTGAATAAATCATTGTACCCCAACAGGGGACAGTGTAACATACCTGTTACTAGGGAATATGCTAAAATAGTATCTTCAACCACATGTAACCTGCAGTTGTCTAAGCATGCTGGAAATTGTACTTTTTGCACCAGTTAGTTTCACAGGTTGGAGTTGGCTAGCCTATGGAATGATCTGGAAATGGTCTAGTATTATTTCCAAATGTACACAAATTGTTAAAGCGTCATAAACAAGTGAAGCTGCTTGCAAAACCCAAAATAGAATGAAAGCAAATGATAGCACAATATAACATTACCAATTTAAGGAGAAAGAAAAACAAATACAACCTTATGTGATCCCCATTAAAATCATATAATTATTAATTATAGAAATGAGAAAATTTTTTATTTTAAAAGATAAAATTTCATAAAACAATAACAGCAGCCACTAGCGTCTGAATGTCTAAATGGCCAACATGACTTGGCATGTACAGTATGTGCAAGATCAATGATCAATTTTGCTGCTTTGTGGTTTATTCCTGGCTGCCATCCCATTTCTTTATAAAATGATTTACGGTTAATATGACCCAGCAACTGACTGCCGTTAAGGTCTTGGGATATCCCATGTTTATTAGTATAAACATTATAGTATTTTACTAGCAGAGTGTCTCAATGAAAACACAAAAAAAACTACCTTTCATATCCTTTGGTGGATACCACTTAAGGCTAAGATCCCCATGTAGCTAGCCGCAGCCAAAAAGCACTGCGAAAAAAACACGGCAGAAACGCATCACGGTTTTTCCTACATCACTTTTCCCAGTAAGTCCACAGAGTTTTCCTCTGCTTCTCTTATACCTATAACGAAAACGCAAGCATTTCCATAGGTATAATTGACATGCTGCAATTTACAAATTTCCGTTGCAGATTTTTTTTTCTGCAATGTGTGGATAGGATTAGCCAGAATCGAATCCACTTTGTCGGTAATGTAAAACGCTGCATTTTCACAACGTGGGGTCCCGGCCTCACCTTGAATACCAAGTCATTCAATTGAAATATGTTATTTCTTCCCTAATGGCTATAGACACATTTACATTGATTTTTGTATTACTGAATTCTACTCATTTTGTCTAAAAAGCTTTTTTTTCCAACAGGTCTTTATTATTTTGCTCCATTTGTTTGATCAGTACTCAACTTAAATGTTTATGAGTCCTCATGAGAACAGAGAAAAGACTGATCAGCCAGAACTGATCTTCTTAGATTTCTCTCTGAATAGGACAGGGCAACTTTGCATGTAAAAATATGCTGGCTGCAGAAGATAGAGACTCAAGGTGTCCATAGACTTTAAAGGGCTTCATTTGGGCTGTGTTCACGCTACTGTCATGGTTTCTTTTTTCATAGTGGAAGCAGACAAAAATAATAAAGTCTAACCAAGGTTCACAGTGCTAGTGTGAACAGAAACATAATTGTACATGTTAGTAAATAGTACCTTCGGTGCGTTCCTTTTTTCCTATTTCATGGCTCCAGATGACAAACAAAATGGTCACCAATTCAGCTAAACACTATCATTTGACTGCTAAATTTTTAAAAGTAGGGACCATAGGCATTGATACTCCTAGAATGCATGGGCATAGATTTATAACATAATATTCTGGTTGCCTGCAGCTGCTAATAGGAAGAGCATGTGAGCTTACTGTAGACTTAGCTATTACAGTGCTCCCTCAAGTTACAGTATTAATTGGTTCCAGAATAACCATTGTAAATTGCATATATTGTAACTTGAGACCATAATCCGAGTGATTGGTTTGGAAGCCCCAAAATATAAAAAATGAGGATTAGGAGAGATAATCACAAAACCGTTATAGATAAAGCAAGTCCTCACATATTAAATGGCTTGTCCATGAAAAAAATTTTGATGACCTGTCCTTAGGACCCACTGAGAAGCTCTTTGTTGGAGTCGCAGTGAAATGCTTTGGTTAATTGGCTGGACCGTCCAGTCAGTCACATGTTCCTCAGAGTCATTTGCATTGTATGTTGAATCAGGCTGGAGACCACGGTGTTCCACGTGTTGATAGTGGATATATGCCGTGTGTCAAGCTCCTTGTGACCCAGTGACAACTCTGCAACCTGATGACACCTGAGTGAGGTATGACAGCAACAGTGGGAACCTTGTTTCTGTAATGCGAGTTTGAAGAAAGCATTGGTACAATGCTAAGACATGTTGCTATGACCCATAAAAGTATTTCCTCAGTAACCAGAATATCCAGTGACTCATGGACAGCTCTATAAAATATTGATGAGATCAGCGCCTTTCCCTAGAAGAGTCCTGTAAGGATCCAATCCTACCATCATGCAGATGCCATTGTATGTTGAATGTAGTTTCAAATTACATTGGCCCAGAAAATATCACTGTATACTAAAATATTGTAACCTAAGGTCGTTGTCACTTGAAGGACCAATGTATAACAGTATGCAATAAGTTCCTAAGCTCTCGCTTTAAACACTTGTTGCTCATTGTATTGTTAGTTACTTCTATTTTTACCTTTTTGGTTAAATGGAAATTATATCAACCAGGCCCCTCATTGGTTTTTGGTTCCAACTTTGTTCCTTAACCTAATTCACCTCTAGGCTTCTCTTTAAATAAAGAACTAAAAAAACCATAACCTGTGTTAGCTGAGCATTCTGCAAGACTCTTCTAGGTATTTGAGTGTTATTAGTCAGCCCTTTCTTAGAATGTTGACAGCTCCAGTCATAAGACTTAGTTTTCACACAACTTCATTGTGAGTAATTTCACAGAATACTGTATCTCTATGCAACTCTACAGGCTTAGAAATCTAGACTTCTGTACCAGTGGGAGCCCATGCAGCACTGTGCAAACACAGAAGTAGAATGTAACAAAACATAGTAGAAACATCGGGAAGACATGGTATAAGAAAACAAGAAGCTGTAGCATTTGTAGATTGCTGCATGGGGTCTGACTGGACAATTATTTAATGGCTTTGTGTAAATGATTTACCATTTGTGAAGCCAAGGTGTACTGCCTGGCTTCATTGAAGAAATGGACATGTGTCAAGGTCATCTGGGATGAGTAAAATGTTCTGATTGGGTTCATCTTTGGTTAAGTACTAGGGATTTTTTTTTTTTAATATGCCCATTGTGGACAGTCAAACTATAGGCATACTGTGTTTGATCTGCAACATTGTTTAGGCAGGTATTTTTTTTTATCTGGTGGTACATATCAAAGTAACATTCATATGGATTTAAAGCCCAAAGTTTCAAAACCTAATATAACATTGCCCAGTATATGAAATTGCTGGCTTGCTATAGTACACTCAAGTGCTGTCTCTTCCTGAGTACAGGATACACATGCACCCTGGCATCCACCTAACCAAATTCATTAGACTAGGCCAAATTCTTCCATTGTTCCCTAATCCAGTTCTGTCCATGCTGTAATGTTTAATAGTAGACAGGAGTTAGCACACACAAGGTATGAACTGTGTTCTGAAATTTTTCTGTCATAGCCTGTTTTAACTGTTTAAGGGGTCTATGCTACAGAAGTTCTTCTGTGATGTCTGACCAGACAGGTTAGGTTTTACTTCCCAGGAACATCAGTGAGCCTTGGGCACCCATGAATCTATCACAGGTCCCCTTATTGTACATCCTTGTGCTACTTTTGTTGGACACTCGAAAACCCCACTTGCCCATTTACTAATTTTTCCACTTTTGATTTACTCCTGTTGTGTCTACTCACCAGCATACATGAGGCTTCGCTGTATACCAGGTACACGATGCTGCTATGAATACCTGGTATTATCCTGTACATCTTCTCTGTATGGTGACTACATACAGAATAATCTTGCAATGTGGTTAACAGGAGCTGTCCTGTATTTTATGCTTCTATGAAATCTGATTTTCCCATGAATGTGTCTCATTTTCTTTTTAAAGTGAGGTCTACAACCAGATAATGCAGTAATTCAATAAACAGTTTTTCTGAAGCCACATTGTTGAATCAAAGCCAAAAAACTTTGGAAGTATAAAGAACTAAATAAAGTGGGACTTGGATAATGTGATTGTTTTCATTCATTGCTGAAATAATAACATGTGGAATTTAGGGTTAAATGAAAAATAAAGTCTGTAGTACTCAGCACCCTAAATGCTGCAGGGGTTTATTTCTTTATAATTATTAGATATTTTAGGTTTATTTTTAATCAGCTAGAACCGTGAGTGAATAAATTATACCCATTGTGAATGCAGTAGTGGACGAACAATGCACATCTCTGCTCCAAGTTTATATACAGCCGATGAAATAAGTTTTGAACACATCACTACATTTCTAAGTAAATATGTTTCTAAAGGTGCTAATGAAATGAAATTCTCAACAGATGTCGGTAACAACCCATCCAATCCACATAGGCAAAGATATCAAGCCATATATGTCCATAAATTAAGTGATGTGTAATAATGACAAAATGAGAAATGACACAGGGAAAAAGTATTGAACACGCTTACTGAAATGTATTTAATACTTTGTACAAAAGCCTTTGTTAGTGATGACATCTTCAAGACACCGCCTGTATGGAGAAACTACTGTAGTAGCATGGTGTGATTTTGGCCCATTCTTCCACACAAACACTCTTCACTGAAGGTTTGGTGGGCTCCCTCTATGAACTCTGAGCTTTAGTTCCTTCCACAGATTTTCTATTGGATTCAGGTCAGGTGATCGGCTGGGCCATTCAAACAGCTTTATTTTCTTTCTCTGGAACCAACTGAGAGTTACCTTGACTGTGTTTTTGGGATCTTTGTCTTGTTGAAATGTCTACCCTTGTTTCATCTTCATCATCCTGATAGTTGCCAACAGGTTTTTATCAAGAAATGTCTCTGTACATTTGTCCATTCATCCTTCCTTTAATTCTATGAAGTTTTCCAGTGCTATATGCTGAAAAACAGCCCCACACCATGATGTCCCCACCTCCAAACCTCACTGTTGGTATAGGCCCCTTTCCATTAACAATATGTATAGCGGTCGGGGAACAAGGCTTTCCCCGACCACTATCATGGTGGTCCGGGGCCTCGGCTATTTCCAGCTGGCCACGGGTCCCACACCACTCCGGGCCCGGTCGCGGTTGCACTCCCTGCGACCACGATCGTTACGCCACTGTAAGTATGTCTCTGTTGACACAAGATGGGCGTGACATCTTGAGTGCTGAAATGGCATATTTCTTTTAAAATTTTCACCATCCACTGCTCATTAATCTCTTCCCGCTCTGTGCTATATTGTTGCCGCACATGTTGTAGTACATTGCACTGGGGATCAGGAGTTTCCAAGTTCCAGTCCCCTTGTGAGTCAGGAAATTTTTTTTTTTTTTTTTTTTTTAAAGTATAAAAGAAAGTGTAAAAAAAAAAAAATGAACTTCTTTAAAAAAAAACAAAAAAACTTTATAATTTAAAAAAATGCGGAAACCCACCACAGTTTTTCCCGCAGCACTTTTTGGCTGCGGCTCGTGACGTGGGGCCTTAGCCTTACAGTCCCAGATAAGTAAGTGAGATTTTAGTTCATCTCATGTTGTGGGCGATCAGTGAGGTTTTACTTTTTTGTTTTCAAAGGGGGTTTCCAGCCCAAAATGGATTTAATTTGATGAAAACTCAATTGGGGCTGGAAAACCCCTCTGAGTCTGTTTTTAACAATATGGTACGTCGTCTGGAAAACCGCTTAATCACAAAAAATGGTTAGACCCTAATATATTGTGATAAGTCATGATAAATAAATTTAAAGGTTAGGGCAAGGTTTCCCAGAAAGGATTTACAAGGTTTCCCTGGCAGACAGCTCTGCTAAATGGAATGAAATGGACAAAACAAGATTTAGCAATGTAAAGGGATTGTCCAGGTTTTACTCAAATTTGGCCAAGAATAGGTTATGGGATTAAATGAAAAATATGAACAACAGTAATAAACCAGTTATCTATCATATCCCTTAGTAGCAAAGCTTTAATATGAATGCAAAGTACAGGTATGCAGATGCACATTCTCCCCAGGCAGTGTCTCAGCATGATCATGTGTTTCACTGCTATATAGACTTACTCAGAGAGTTTGCTATTTCATCTATGCCAGTATTCTGGAGTAAATGTAGGGCATCTTTGGTGCATGGCCCATTTTGCACCAAAGATGTGCCACCTTGCCCTTTCTGCACTCCGAACACCACTTTCTAAAAAAAAGTGGGTGGAATGGGGTGGAAATAAAGGCAGTCTCGGCCTGTCAAATTTAATATGGCTCACACCAGAAAAGTGTCATGAGTTATACCTGTGCAGGTCCCTGACTGGCCTAGATTTCAGTTTTGGAGCATGGTACCTCCCAGAGCCTTGTAATCTCACACATTAATTCCCACAATTGTATGTTGAAACCAATTACTGGTGCAATAACCACGGACTGAATGGTGCTGTTCACATATTGGTGATACTTCCACACTTGTACTGTTTTATAACTATGGGCACTCTCTCAACATGTATTTATTTTAAAGATAACATTTAAAAATGCCACTCCAGCCTCACCGCTCCTGTGCTGCCTGTTCTTGTCAGTTTTTTTTTTCTGAAGAGCAGACATTCTCTAATTGTGCACCTGACCACTAAGGCCAGTGAATGACTGCAGAGGTCATATGCGCATGTACGGTATGGTATAGGAGGTGATCAGAGAGTAGTGGGATTGCTCTTTGTACAGTAGGGATTCTTCAAAAATGTTTTCAATGAGTTCCCTAAATGGTAAGATCCCATACACACGGTGCAATCCAGATCTCCTATATAATCTCCTATAACCTCAATCTCCTCTACTGTATATAGTAGGGACAGTGCATCTAAGTTAACACATGTGGACAACATTTAACAAGGAGTTGCGCCTACATCATAAATATCACAGTAAAACTAGTCTGGAAAAGGTGCACCTGCGAAAAATGTGGCCAAAAAAAGAGCAAATGATAGATAACCCCCAGTGACTAGTGAGAACTTGATTTAAATGCTGTCCACTATTTTTGCAGACATCCTCCAATGGACTTATAAATCCATGAAATGGACACCGTTTGTATGCAGTTTGGTATACAAGTGGTTCCTTTTTATCAGTATACATATATGACATAATCAAAGAAATAATGGGAATCTAGCTTTTATACATTCAAAGTCTAGTTAAAAATGATTTAGTTTTGTGGCACATTAGCTCACCATTAACAAGCTACAGATGTGTCCATCCTCTTCGCCTACGTATTTTATTAAAACCAAGAAACACTGCACCATTTCATGACGCGGTATCGCTCAGTCCTTCCACCAATCTCCCAACCACTTCACCTGTAAAAATGAGACTTGACACCGTAGTTGGAATGAATTGGCCACAGCAGCCATTTTATTAACAAACATACATATAAACATTGTAAACCATATATAAACCAATCGCCAGTTCCCCACTCTAACTCTTTTGACAAGGAGGTCCTCGGAGCCCACATTCTGGCCTAACCTTTATATCCCGTTAAATTGTTTACCTCCAGCCGTAAGCCCAGCTCGGAGGCACCAAATCACCCCACCAGGGTGAAGGATCTTCAACTTACAAGATCCCCGCTCTCAGGCCAGCTAAAACCGCACATAGCCAAGCTATTCCTTTTGGGGAGTCCAGAGCCTTATGAGCTCCCCCCCCCAACCAGCCATCCACATCCTTTGTCTCCAACTCCGAGGACCCCCCGCCAACAACGTCAAGTCTTGACACCTTAAGACTTGGCGTCCCTCCACACCCCTAGAGCTGTTTCGATCCCTTCCTGAATGGCTAGGCACCACAAATCTGTACCAACGGCATTAAGATGCACCCCATCTCTCCTCCAAAAACCCCCTTCACCAGCCTCCAGCTCCCTGTGCCTAACTGCCACACAGCCGTTGCGTTTGAAAAACCGCGCCACCGCCCTGTTTACCTTAATCCTAGCTCTGTTGATACTTTCCACACACCTGGCCCCTCTCCAAGTATGCCGATACACCACATCTGACCACACCGTCACTAACCCTGGAGCCAGCGCCCACAAACGCAACATATCAAACTTGATATCTCTGATGAGCTCCCTGAACGGCCTGGCCCCCAAATCATTCCCTCCAACGTGTAATACCAAGACATCCGGTGACCTATCCAGTCTCGAGAACCTGTGGAACTCGGGCAAAACCCTGGACCAAGACATCCCTCGGAATCCCAGCCACCTAACCACTACACGCTCCCTCGGAAACCCCAGTTGCCGACCTTCCGGGCGGACGGCGGCCCGCAGCGCCCCCCAGAACACGTAGGAGTGACCCAGGATCCACACCAGTTCCCGCACTCCTTCACCTAAAAGAAAACAGACACAAATAACAATGAGAACCATGCCCCCCTCCCACGTGGGTAACCTCCCCTCTTCCTTTCCCCAAACCTGCCTGCCTTACAACCATGCCGGCCTAACATATGACCTGAACCAAACGGATTCCCACCGCCCAATGCGTTGCACCACCTCATCGCCCAGACCCCTGCGTGCCGCCTCTGTCGCCGCTCCGATGCGGAAGGAGTGCCCTCCGAAATCCCCCGGCTGACGGCCGCACTCCCTTAAACACTTCTTAAACATTGCCAGGAATTGAAACCGAGACAGGAACGTCCCATCCCCGTGCCGCAACAACGGCTCCCCTGCCACTCGCATTTCAGGTAAAAACGCCCCCAAACACCTGACCGGGCACATCTCTACTCCCGGGACCGCAAACAACACTACCTTTGCCCCCTTACCCGTCTGGTCCGTCTTTGACCGCCGAATTCTGAACTCCACCCTATCCTCGTAAAGGTCTACATCCTCCGCTAACAACCCTCCCACCCTCCGAACCGACGGGCTCACCAACTCTCCCAGTCTGAGCGCCCCAAAGAATGCCAACGAGAATGCCAATTGAAACAAACGAACCTCGCCCGGTGAGCG
Source organism: Leptodactylus fallax (assembly GCA_947044405.1). NCBI lineage: Eukaryota > Metazoa > Chordata > Amphibia > Anura > Leptodactylidae > Leptodactylus > Leptodactylus fallax. The sequence goes on from CAMRHE010000166.1 coordinate 3,458,331, forward strand.
ACACACCTGCTCCACCGAACGCCCCAATTCCTGTAACAACTGGAATGACACCGGCCTCCGTTGATCTCTAGACAACCATCCTCGCCGCCACCCCTTGAGCGCCTGACTCACTATGAAGGCCTTTGTCACATCCAACAGTCCCCGAGCCCGGAAACCAAAAGCCAATCCTGCTATCAGTCTATTTACGAGATACCGACCAACCTTCCTCCTTACACTGACCCACCAATAGAAAAAGCAACACATCCTGACCCCTCACCTGAGATTCAAACCAGCCTTTCCATTCCTCCCACCGTTCCCAAGCCGCCTCATAGGCCACCCATGTGCCCTCAGCCAGAGAAGAGTAAATCAAACCACATGCCGCCCGAACGGCAGCTCCCAAAGATCCGCAGGCCACGCGTCCCCCTCCATCTCCGCCTCTGGCGCCAGCTGACGAAAACGCTCCCACTGCAGACGAGACAACGCGTCAGCAATACCGTTATCAATGCCCGGGACGTGCTCCGCCACAACCCAGGCATTCAATGATAAACATAATAACACTAAACGCTGCAATAAACAAACTACCGGCGGTGAGGATGCTGTCAGTCTGTTAATAGCCTGCACCACCCCCATATTATCACAAAACAGGCGCACCTTCTTATTCTCAAACCGGTGCCCCCACGTGGCCAAAGCCACCACTATGGGGAATAACTCCAATAATGCTAAGTTCCTACCCCATCCCTCGGCTCTCCACGAATCCGGCCAGGAACCCACACACCAGCGTCCCTGACAATACGCCCCAAAACCTACCCTCCCCGATGCATCGGTAAACAACTCCATCCCCCTGGAATCCACCACTTCTTCTATTACCAGCGACCGGCCATTGTATTTGGCCAAGAACGCATCCCATACTGCCAGATCGTCCCGAAGCTCCCTCCCCAGGCGCACGTAATGATGGGGTACCGTAACCCCAGCAGTCGCCGCCGCCAATTTCCTACAAAAAACCCTCCCCATGGGTAAAATCCGGCACGCGAAATTCAGTTTTCCCAACAGGGATTGCAACTCCCTCAAGGTCAACTTCTTCCGCCGCTTAGCCCCTTGCACCTCCAAACGAAGCTGCCCTAACTTGTCCGGAGGCAAACGGCATTCCATTGCCTCGGTGTCGATCAATATCCCTAAAAATGTCAAGGCCGTAGCCGGCCCCTCCGTCTTTTCCGCCGCCAAAGGGATCCCATACCGCCTCGCTACGCCCTCTAATGTGCGGAGCAAGACCGAACACGCCCTCGACCCCGCCGGCCCTATACATAAAAAATCATCCAAGTAGTGAATGACTGATGACCATCCCGCCTCCCTACGGACCACCCATTCCACAAACGTACTAAATGTTTCAAAATAGGCGCAAGAAATAGAACAACCCATGGGCAAACACCGGTCCACAAAATAATTCCCTTCCCAGTAACAACCTAATAAATGTAAACTATCTGGGTGGACCGGTAACAGGCGAAAGGCGGATTCCACATCCGCCTTCGCTAATAACGCCCCCCGTCCGCATTCCCTGACCCACTTAACCGCAGCATCAAATGAAGTGTAGACCACTGCACATAGGCTAGGGTCAATACCATCATTCACCGACGTTCCCTTGGGGAACGACAAGTGGTGAATGAGCCTAAATTTTCCAGGATCCTTTTTTGGGACTACCCCCAGTGGTGATACCCGCAAATTGGGAATAGGAACCTCCCTAAACGGACCCGCCATACGCCCTAACGAGACCTCTTTCCCCAACTTATCCACTACCACCCGAGGATGCTGGTACGCTGACCTCAAATTCCTTCTGGACACACCCAACCCCCCTTCAACAAACGGAATCCTAAACCCAACCGAAAAACCTTCTAACAACAATCGTGCCGCCGCAGTCTCTGGGTACTCACTTAGCTGAGGACGCATCGCGTCCAGCACTACCGGAGTCTGCCCCTTTTCCAGCACCGTCCCCCCCCCTTGGATTTTCCCCCTTTAAAACAGCGCGACGCCCCGTGACTCCCTCCACAGGAGGAGCATTCGTGCTTAAATTTGCACTTTGCCCCAAACTTGCACGAACCCTCATTAAAGGCAAAACAGAGTCCCTTCTGCGATGCAGCCGAGCGCCCCGACGCATCAGGACTCCCGGCTCCCGCCTGAAAGGACTGCCCTGACCGAACTGGAGCTGTCACCCGTAACCACAGTCCTATATCTTTGTGGTCCCAGCGTATGCTGGGCCGCACCGCTTTACGTTGACGAAATTGCTCGTCATACCGTAACCACGCCTGACCCCCATAAACTCTATATGCCTCCCCTATGGCGTCCATGTAGCAAAAAAGCGCGGAACAATTCTCCGGCGCCTTTTCACCAATAACGCTCGCTAAAATTGCAAACGCTTGCAACCAATTCGCGAATGTACGGGGGATCAACCTGTACCGCCTCTTCTCCTCCTCCTCCTTCTTAGACTCATCCTTTTTGGCCCTGTCCAGATTAAACCTTTCTAGCGGGAGTAAGGAAAAAATTTCCACATACTCCCCTTTCCAAATCCTATCCCTCACTTCCTGCTTCAAATGGGCCCCCAGCGGCCCCTCGAAACAGACATATACCTCGCCTTTGGCTGAATCATCCAACCTCGGCGCTTCCTCCCCTTTTTTCCTTCCCAGGCGCCTCAGCCGCCTTCTCCGCCCCCTGACCTACACTAGTCGCGGCCCCCCCGGCCTCAACTACCGTGGACACCACTGACAACCCAACCCCACTACCCAACGACCCCCCGATACCACCCCCGGCCCCCACACTACCCCCCACCTGCGAAACCCATGCCGACACCGGGGACGGTGTCAGCGGAGCTTGCCAACCCCTAACCACCTGCCCTAATAAACTTAATACCTCCATAAACCCCCTGCCCACCTCCCCCGGGTGACTCACCACACCCAGGGGCGGTAGCAAGGGAGACAAGATGGACGTACACTCACCTGACTGCCTGGGTGCTGTGGGCCCCGCAGTCGCCAGGCCTGTATCCGGACGAATCGAAATCCCGCCGCCGTCTGCGTGGTCCAAATCCGGGAACACTAATGCTGAAGACACACGTGGTGCAGGCCCTCCCCCCCCCCTGGAGGAGGAGGCCGACGAAGCAGGTGACTGTGCCGCCTCCCACACGCTGCCGACAAGGCCCGAGGAACCCGGCCCGGCGTCCGCCAACCGCTGAGGACCTGCCGACAGCAGCCCCGTCTCCCGAGGTAGCGCTTCTTGCCGAGCAGCCTCCAAGGTATCGATACCCCCTTGAGAGGCCGCCGATCCCGCTCCTGCCACCCGGTCGCCGTCCTGGAAAGGAGGGGGCGCGGCCTGCCGCCCCCCGCTGCGAGCCCCGCCGCCCGCCTGGATTCCTCCCTCCCCGGGACTGCCTGGCGGCAGCGGACCTACCGGCATCCCGGGTCGGAGGGTCCCTGGAGGGGCTCCTTCTGCGGCGCTGGGCTCGCGGGGCCTTATCGGGACTAAGGCGCGCCGGAGGCCTGGTCCTCCGCGGCCGTCTTCGGTCTTCAGGAGGAGACACCGCGGGCGACTCCTCCGGCCCCCGCAACATGCGCTGCAGCTGTGCCTGCAGCCACTCCGCTCCCTGAACCTCCGCAGAAGCCCGCAGCTGATCGATCAGACCCTCAATTGCCGACATCGCGCTGGAGATCCCACAAAGGTAACGTGCGGAGATCTACTGTCCCACTCTTCTCCCCACGCGACTGCTTCATTTTCGCGGGCTTCTCCTTTTAAACCCCCGCGGATCACCGCCTCTAGTACCCCCCCTACCCTACTTCTCCTCTGCTCTGCCAATGGCTGCAGTCCGCTCGGGCCCACGTCATGTGAGGCCTTCCCCTAGCCTGCGTCCTCAGTCCGGCCTCTTCTTTACCCTCACACGACCTCTGCACCTGCATGCATTTTGTTACCCACTTAAGCCAATGAACACAGCAAAAGTAGAAAAAAAAATGAATAAGCCCAGCAGTCACCAATATTCTCTGGAGAAGTCATAAATAGCTTAAATTTTGTTTTCTCCCCTTGGCAGAAATCCATTTTGCTCCTGTGGCATGCTCATATAACCCCCTCAGTGCTGAAATGCAAAAGTATGATTTATGCTTATTGTCACCTTTCAGTTATAGACACATTTCTCAGTGAGTATAAAATCATATAGCAGTTTGCTGGTAGATAATGGCGTCACATCTTAGTATGGCATGCATTTCTTATAATTTTGCTAATAATTTCTCATATTTTATTTTGAGCATACTAAGCCTTTTGAACCTGCACTTATTTTTACAACGCAACCCTTGCAAAAGACTTAGTAATGCACATATGTATTGGTTTTGAGTCTGCTGTTGGGTGTATACACTCAGGACATATTTATCCGACAGCGGCTTGTGGTAGAGGCCACACAGTGACTTCTGTCACCTATAGGAAGCCATTTAAAAAAAAAAATCATATGCCAAACTGTACAGTATAAGTTTTTTTTGCAATGGCGCCCTGTATAGGAAAGCATAGACTGCTGCGTTTTTCAGTGCAGCTGAAAAGCATGGTATGATAAATAGTGGTCAGATGGATGCCAAATTCTCAAAACATTATGGCTGAGGCCCCACGTTGTGGAAATTTTGCTGCAATTTTTTTGAGCCAAAGCCAGGAGTGAATTGAGCAGAAGGTAGAATTTTAAGTATTTCCTATATATTTGCCATTGCTTTTGTAGCCATTTTTGACTTTGGCTCAAAAAAACGCAGCAAAATCTGCAACAAAAATAGCTGCGTTTCTGCAACGTGGGGCCTCAGCCTAAAGGGTGTGTTCAAATGGCTGAATTTGATGCTAATTTTGATGTGGATTTGCCTCAAAATCATCACCAAATTCTGCTTTGATTCTGCCTCCCATTGTTTTCAATGTGAGGCATAGACCAAAGCAGAACTGCTGAAAAATGAAGCATGCTGTTGTGGCGTAGCATCGTGAACAAACAGCAACACTCAACCTCAGACATTTTAATAATCCAACCAGTTCTACCTTGCTGTGCCTGGTTAGATAGAACTCAGTCACCGCATCTCATCTATCATTTTTTCGCAGATGCCATACATACCCTGTTATTTCTATGTGTCTATTCAGATGTCAGCAAGAACAGATGCACAACTGTTGACATCTGTGTTTTTTAGGGAAGCAGAGACAAAGTATAGAAAATAAAACTTAAAAAAAGTGAAAAGAAGATCAACCAGAGACAGCATACCACCCTCAAATAAGCACAGTGGGGTGCTGTCTGTGAATTTTAAAGACCTCACACATCTACAGATTCGGAAGTGAGAACGAGGCCTTACTCCTAATATGGTTATTCACTAGGCACAATTACAGGTTATTGCTCTACCAACATTGAGAGCATTGCCACAATACAATCTTGACTATATACAGTTAAACAATCAAGCTCTAGGACCAATAAATAGACATTGTAACAGGTCCTACCTGTTCTTCAGTGTTAACTACATACAGTGCCTTGCGAAAGTATTCGGCCCCCTTGAACTTTTCAATCTTTGCCACATTTCAGGCTTCAAACATAAAGATATAAAATTTTAATTTTTTGGTGAAGAATCAACAACAAGTGGGACACAATTGTGAAGTGGAACGAAATTTATTGGTTATTTTAAACTTTTGTAAAAAATAAAAAACTGAAAAGTGGGGCATGTAATATTATTCGGCCCCTTTACTTTCAGTGCAGCAAACTCACTCCAGAAGTTCAGTGAGGATCTCTGAATGATCCAATGTTGTCCTAAATGACTGATGATGATAAATATAATCCACCTGTGTGTAATCAAGTCTCCGTATAAATGCACCTGCTCTGTGATAGTCTCAGGGTTCTGTTTAAAGCGCAGAGAGCATCATGAAGACCAAGGAACACACCAGGCAGGTCTGTGATACTGTTGTGGAGAAGTTTAAAGCTGGATTTGGATACAATAAGATTTCCCAAATCAAAGAACCTGAAATTGTCAGTGTCACTGTTATTGTATTCATTTTGGAACACTTTACATAAAATGTCCTGAAATATTTAAAGAATCAAGAAACCACTGGAATGTGTCTTAAACAGCAATTACAGGAAGGTCCTTACAAGTATGTTTGGCTGCATTTTATTCTTTATTCTTAAAAAAAATATCCTCCCTTAAGTTGCTACATTAGGAAGAACTTACAGTATGTGTACTAGCACAATTACAATCCAGACCTTACTATAACTGTAAGCAGAAAACATATTTCCAAATACTTGAAATTATAGTCATCTTGGGCAAGAACTTGATCAAGCAAATGGAGAACATTCGCTCTATAAAGTAGTTCACTATTGGTTTCTTCACATCTAAAATTCAAGCATGCAGTGTATGCTTATTCCTACAGTTTTTGCTCACAAAATCACCAAAACTGAAGAAAGCAACTTGGATTTTATAAAAAAGTTTTTAGTGTCTAACTAAAAATCTGACCCAAACAGACCCTTTGTCCACAGACCTTCTGAAAGTTCAATGGGGCAGAGTTCACACATAAAGCATACTAGTTTTAAGAAAAAATTTCTAAGAACTTAAATATTTAGGGGTTGTCCAACACTAGATATAGGGGCCGTGTATGGAGTGTATGGAGAATACAATCGGCAGATCTGGTGACAGTGGCAGCTGATCCCAAGAATAGACCATCAATGTCTAGTGTTGTACAACCCCTAAATAGTTAAGTTCTTAGAAATTTCTTCTTAAAACTAGTAAGTAACAGTGCATAAGTCATTTCACTTTGTTTTTTTTCTATTGTGTGGGGAGGGACTTGCTGAATATTTTTATAAAATAGTTTATGAACCTATTGTTCTTTCTTTTAACAGAAAACAAGTTTTAAAGTTCTCCTTAGCAAAAAGATATCTTAAGTGTTGTCAGGAAGGTTCGTCCCGTATTTACCTTGTATTGCCAAAATATACACACATAGCAAAAGCCAAAGGGAGGGGTGTCACTTCAAATTGCTGTATCTGCAGTTTTATACCACCTGAAACAAACATGGAGAAATCACTAGTTAAAAACAAGTCGGGAATGTGATTTTTATATGCTTTACCAAAATGAATAATCAATAAATAAGGCATCACATGACCAAAATGGCACCCTGTACTTTACCACAACAAGTGGAGAACTGAGTGCATTTACAGACATCAATCATTTGGTGGCATTTCAGTGCCTGTTTAGCTGTTACATGTAATAATTGCTACGTGTTTATTATCATCAATACAGTCTTCAGTAATGCAGTCTGAATGCATTCGCTAACACTTAGGATCCATGGTGAGGCCAATACCATACCATGGGTAATTCTGTAGGAAGCCACCAAACCTACTATAATGTTTTTGGAAAATGTGAGGCCTGTAATGAAGCAAGGATAACATATAAGGTTATATATGTATTGACATGCTCTGGTTCAAACTATATGTTGCAAAGCAACAGTGCTAACCACCCAGGTACCTTGATACCTCCTAGACATTTATAGTCCGATATTAATGAGACTTTCTTAAAAGTGAAGTTGTCAGCAGATTCATACTGCCCAAATCCGCACAGGCTTTTTGCTTCAAACAGCTATGTTGTACTCTGAGAAACAGCGTTTGAAATCTAGCCAAAGAAGGGGAGACTTATGCGCTAGGCAGCCCCCACTAGATTTCTTCCCGCTCAGCTTGGTTTGATTAACAGGTCTCCCCAGTTACTCAAATAGGGATAATTCTGCCATTCAAACCAAGTCAGGTGGGACAACTTTACAGGTAGCTGTCCATGGGACATTTCTCCCCATCCCTGGCAACTATGTTTTCTCTGAAACAGTTGTTTGTAACAAGAGAGCCTGTGAGGATCTTGTGGTTCAGGCAGCATTAATCTTCTGACAGATTACCCTTAACAAATAATTTTTATTGACCTTACAAAGGTTCAAACGGGTTTTCCAGGATAAAAATATTGATGACCTAGCTGAAGGATAAGTCATCACTATCAATTTGGTGGGGGTCCAAAACCCAGCACCCACACTGATTAGCTGTTTTCAGTAACTAATTCAAAAATTGTCTGCTTCCTGATCCATTCTCTGTGTATCAGCTGCTGAGAACAGCTGATGGTTCAGAGTATTGGGTGCTGAACCCTCAGCAATCTGATAGTAATTATCTGTCCTTTAGATAGATAATCAATATTTTAGCCCAGAAAACCCCTTTAAATTCATACAGCAACACCACAGGAGAATTTTGAATTTATTGTCTCACCTGACTCCCATGTGTCTAAACTTTTGAAGTGAGAGTCAGTTTGTGGAAGAGTGAAGAAATCAGGCGATACCTTTTAGAGGCTAACTGAGTATATTTATAAGTAAGCTTTCAGGAGTACTCGCTCCCTTCATCAGACATGGTGTGATACAAGAACTGAAAATTAACAGATTTTTATACACATGGTTTTCAAAGCATTTTAGAGTCCTTAAAAAAAATTGCAATCTAAGTAGAGAAGTTATTTACAACAGGTCAAAAAAAACAGTCTGGAAACTTGTGGTGCGTGACGGAGGGATCAGTAATTCTTGCTGTTATCTGTTTGCTATCAGGAGGTGATTTGTGACCCTCACAGGTCACACATAGTGTGATTTGAAGCTGGCATGAATATTGAGTTCAGTTCATGGTTCAAACATAGTGTGACATGAAGCTGGCATGAATATTAAGTCCAAATTGCAGAGTTTGAAATTTTTGCATAAATTTATACTCCATTTCTTTTCTTTTCTCCTGTGTCTTAAAATGTCCCATTAAAACCACAACCCGCAAATCTTCAATAGAGTGGTTTTCTCCGGAGAAATGTGCGGCCACTGGGAGATCGGTTCTGCTGTTATTAATGGTGGATCTGTGTGAGTTCATTCGTTGACTGAGTCTCTGCCCTGTTTCCCCCACATAGAGGCCTGTGGTGGGACATTGCACACACATTATGAGGTACACCACATTGGAAGACCTGCAGGAAAATGTCCCCCTAATTCTGTGCACCTGTTGTGACTGTGGGATAGGTACACTGTCAGCGGTGTGGATGTGCTTGCAGGTCATGCACCTTTTATGTAGGCAAGGTGAGGTGCCATTTTCAGTTGGGGCCTTCAGGGCACTCCGGACGATAATGCGCCTCAGGTTTGGTGGTTGTCGAGGCGCATTATCGTCCGGAGTGCCCTGAAGGCCCCAACTGAAAATGGCACCTCACCTTGCCTACATAAAAGGTGCATGACCTGCAAGCACATCCACACCGCTGACAGTGTACCTATCCCACAGTCACAACAGGTGCACAGAATTAGGGGGACATTTTCCTGCAGGTCTTCCAATGTGGTGTACCTCATAATGTGTGTGCAATGTCCCACCACAGGCCTCTATGTGGGGGAAACAGGGCAGAGACTCAGTCAACGAATGAACTCACACAGATCCACCATTAATAACAGCAGAACCGATCTCCCAGTGGCCGCACATTTCTCCGGAGAAAACCACTCTATTGAAGATTTGCGGGTTGTGGTTTTAATGGGACATTTTAAGACACAGGAGAAAAGAAAAGAAATGGAGTATAAATTTATGCAAAAATTTCAAACTCTGCAATTTGGACTTAATATTCATGCCAGCTTCATGTCACACTATGTTTGAACCATGAACTGAACTCAATATTCATGCCAGCTTCAAATCACACTATGTGTGACCTGTGAGGGTCACAAATCACCTCCTGATAGCAAACAGATAACAGCAAGAATTACTGATCCCTCCGTCACGCACCACAAGTTTCCAGACTGTTTTTTTTGACCTGTTGTAAATAACTTCTCTACTTAGATTGCAATTTTTTTTAAGGACTCTAAAATGCTTTGAAAACCATGTGTATAAAAATCTGTTAATTTTCAGTTCTTGTATCACACCATGTCTGATGAAGGGAGCGAGTACTCCTGAAAGCTTACTTATAAATATACTCAGTTAGCCTCTAAAAGGTATCGCCTGATTTCTTCACTCTTCCACTACTTTCAATGGCTAACACGGTACAACATTATACTAGAGTCAGTTTGTGGCATCAGAAATTGTATTTTGATCACTAACTATAGCTGCTGTGCAGAGGCGTAGCTAGCGGGGGGGGCAGAGAGGGCGGCTGCCCCGGGCCCACTGAGTCTTTGGGGGCCCACCCCGGGGCTGCCATTAATACATCCTTTATTTCTAACTAGATCGGTGTCTGCAGACACCGATCTAGTTACAATGCTTCCTGGTGCTTAACTGTCTTGTAAACCGCAAGCCAATACAGGCCTGCGGCTTACAAGACACCGAGACCACAGACGATGTCTGCTTCTCAGCACGGGCGGCGCGATGACGTCACAACATCGCGCCGCCCGTGCTCAGACACAGACGTCCTGTGCGTGGACAGGGAGGAAGCGGCGGTGGCTCCATTCATCATCGCAGGTGAGTATGACTTTTTTTTTTTTGTGGGTATATTAATAGTATAAGGGGTGGTTAGGAGGGGGACATATAACTATAAGGGAGGATTCATTAGGGGAAATTATGACGATGGGGGGGTCATTTATATAAGGGTTATTACGGGGTATTATGAATACAAGGGGGGAGGTAATTTATATAAGGGGCCATTAGGGGGCATCATTTATATTAGGAGGCATTATGAACATAAGGAGGTGGTCATTGATATAAGGGGTCATTAGAGGTGCAGTATTTATGTCAGGGGGAATCAGGGGCATTATATGAGGGTCAATTAATTTAATGAAAGTGGCACTTGGGCTTTATTAGGACTAAGGCCCCATGTACCGGGCTGCTGCAAAAAAAAGCGCTGCAGGAAAAACCATGGCAGTAACATTGTGTTTTTTCTCGCAGCGCTTTTCACAGAAGGTCTACAGAGATTTCCCTTGTGGACTTTCTGTTTTCAATACACCTACAGTCATGGCCAAAAGTTTTGAGAATGATACAAATATTAATTTTTACAAAGTCTACTGCTTCAGTTTTTCTAATGGCAATTTGCATATACTCCAGAATGTTATAAAGAGTGATCAGCTTAACAGCAATTACTTGCAAAGTCAATATTTGCCTAGAAAATGAACTTTATCCCCCAAAACACATTTCAACATCATTGCAGCCCTGCCTTAAAAGGACCACCTAACATCGTTTCAGTGATTGCTCCATTAACACAGGTGTGGGTGTTGATGAGGACAGGGCTGGAGATCAATCTGTCATGATTAAGTAAGAATGACACCACTGGACACTTTAAAAGGAGGCTGGTGCTTGCCATCATTGTTTCTCTTCTGTTAACCATGGTTATCTCTAAAGAAACACGTGCAGTCATCATTGCACTGCACAAAAATGGCCTAACTGGGAAGAGTATTGCAGTTAGAAAGATTGCACCTCAGTCAACAATCTATCGCATCATCAAGAACTTCAAGGAGAGAGGTTCAATTGGTGCCAAAAAGGCTCCAGGGCGCCCAAGAAAGACCAGCAAGCGGCAGGACCGTCTCTTAAAAGTATTTCAGTTGCGGGATCGGGCTACCAGCAGTGCAGAGCTTGCTGAGGAATGGCAGCAGGCAGGTGTGAGTGCATCTGCACGCACTGTGAGGCGGAGACTCTTGGAGCAAGGCCTGGTCTCAAGGAGGGCAGCAAAGAAGCCACTTCTCTCCAGAAAAAACATCAGGGACAGACTGATATTCTGCAAAAGGTACAGGGAGTGGACTGCTGAGGACTGGGGTAAAGTCATTTTCTCTGATGAATCCCCTTTTCGATTGTTTGGAACATCTGGAAAACAGCTTATTCGGAGAAGAAGAGGTGAGCGCTACCACCAGTCTTGTCTCAAGCCAACTGTAAAGCATCCTGAAACCATTCATGTGTGGGGTTGCTTCTCAGCCAAGGGAATCGGCTCTCTCACAGTCTTGCCTAAAAACACAGCCATGAATAAAGAATGGTACCAGAATGTCCTCCAAGAGCAACTTCTCCCAACCGTCCAAGAGCAGTTTGGCGCTAAACAATGCCTTTTCCAGCATGATGGAGCACCTTGCCATAAAGCAAAGGTGATAACTAAATGGCTCAGGGAACAAAACATAGAGATTTTGGGTCCATGGCCTGGAAACTCCCCAGATCTTAATCCCATTGAGAACTTGTGGTCAATCATCAAGAGACGGGTGGACAAACAAAAACCAACAAATTCAGACAAAATTAAAGCATTGATTCTGCAAGAATGGACTGCTATCAGTCAGGATTTGGTCCAGAAGTTGATTGAGAGCATGCCAGGGAGAATTGCAGAGGTCCTGAAGAAGAAAATATTGACACTGCAAATATTGACTTGCTGCATTAACTCATTCTAACTGTCAATATAAGCTTCTGTTACTCATAATATGAATGCAATTATATTTCTGTATGTGATAAAAACATCTGACAAACACACATAAAAACCAGAGGGCAGCAGATCATGTGAAAATATAATATTTGTGTCATTCTCAAAACTTTTGGCCATGACTGTATATGGAAACCGCCGGTGTTTCTGTAGGTATAATTGACATGCTGCAATTTCCAAAACTGCAACGGTTTTGGAAATCGCAGTGCGTCTGCTGCACATATTTTTCCGCTATGTGTGGGACGGGAATGTGAAGGATTGGTCAGAGACGTCACCGGTAAGTCACTAAATGTTACTGCCCTGTATTCACCTAAATTGTCTGCAGAGCCCTGTGAAGAGCCGCTATATACCACTATACGCTCACCGTATACTCATAGTATCGGTATACGAACATGTCCAAGTTGGGGGGCCCACTTGGACATGTTCGCCCCCCCTGTGCTGAACCCCTAGCTACGCCTCTGCTGCTGTGTATCTGTTCTTTATTTTTAAGCACTTGTCTGTCTCTTAGTTCCATTATGACAGAGCTGTGATTTGTGACTATAGTTCTCCCTCCTCCTTGCAGCTTTGCCTTTCCAGATAGGCTGCTGGGTATAATACAAATCCATGGCATGCTCACCAGAAAGTCATGGTTGAAGAGCTGATGCCTTTTCTTGCAAGGGCAGAATGACTTTAAATTACAGACTACTAAACCAAAAGTGAACAAAAGAAGATTATAAGGCAGCTGTGCATACTGTATACTGAGGCAGTTAGCCTCAGTAAGGGAGAGCCTGGAGTGTCACTTTAAACTGAATTTAAGAAAGATTGAAAAGAAACTTCAGCAGTCCCATGAAATGATACCTAAAACCTTATGCCTTATTCTGTATTAGAGAATCATAGAGTATTACATAATTCTAATTTACCATTAATAACAGCTCAGTTGAATCCATACATTGTGAACCACCTGTGTCATGTATTCCAAGTCTGACCACTAGTGTAGAGTTTACTTAAATGGCTGACTTCCCTGAAACTACAGGATAACATCAACATACATCAAATTCCTCTTAGAAGTTCGCAGACACCGGTTCTTCCTACCAAGCACCATTTTCTACCAGGAATGCAGTGATATAGTAGTTGATCCCATAGATCACATTGCATTTCTCTGCTATATGTGAGTGTTGCGTGCAGAGTCTGCTGTTTCTTATTGCTATCCCCTGCCACTTTCTTGAAAGTTGTGGAGGGAAGAAACCTATCAGTCACAATTGTTTGTTTGTTTTGTTTGTTTGAGTTGGAAGGGACCTCAAGGGCCATCGAGTCCAACCCCCTGCAAAAGCAGGAATTCCTAGATCATCCCAGCTATATACCTATCCAGATTCCGCTTGAAGATTTCAATTGATGAAGAACTCACCACCTCCCGTGGCAGCCTATTCCACTCCCTCACTACCCTTACTGTTAGAAAGTTTTTCCTAATGTCTAATCTGAATCTCCTTCCTCTTAGTTTCATCCCATTACTTCTCGTGCTTCCTTCTGCTAATGAGAATAGGGTTAATCCCTCTGCACTGTGACAACCTTTCAGATATTTAAATACCGCTATTAAGTCTCCCCTTAGCCTTCTCTTCTGCAAACTAAGCAGTCCCAATTCTTTTAGCCTTTCTTCGTAAGACATGGTTTGTAGACCTTCCACCATTTTGGTTGCTCTTCTCTGGACCTGCTCCAATAAATCGATGTCTTTCTTAAACTGGGGAGCCCAGAACTGTACACATTATTCCAGGTGGGGTCTGACCAGGGCAGAGTACAGCGGAATAATTACCTCTCTTGATCTAGCTTCAATGCTCATCTTGATACATCCTAGAATTTTATTAGCCTTTTTAGCCACCGCACCGCACTGTTGACTCATGTTGAATTTGTGATCTATTATTATGCCCAGATCCTTTTCCCCTGTACTCTCACTTAGTACTATTCCTCCCATACTATATATGCTTCTTGCATTTCTGTTACCCAGATGTAGAACTTTGCATTTGTCCCTGTTGAATACCATTTTGTTCACCTCAGCCCATTGTTCCAGTATGTCTAAGTCCTTTTGGATGCACTCTCTCTCCTCTCTAGTGTTGGCCATTCCTCCTATCTTTGTATCATCTGCAAATTTTATTAGTTCCCCATTAATCCCATCATCCAGATCATTTATAAAAATATTAAAAAGTACTGGGCCCAGGACAGAGCCCTGCGGCACCCCGCTTTTTACTTTCTTCCAGTTTGATGTATAGCCATTTAGAATTACTCGTTGTGCCCGATCATTTAGCCAATTGTGAACCCACCTTACTGATATTTTATCAAAGCCATACTTGATCATTTTTTCAATAAGAATGTTATGTGATACTTTATCAAAGGCCTTACTAAAGTCAAGATATACTATGTCCACTGCATTCCCCTGATCCAACCATTCAGTGACTTTATTATAGAAGGAAATAAGATTAGTCTGACAAGATTTATTGGGCATAAAGCCGTGCTGGCTCTGATTAATTAAAGCCTTCCCATCCAGATACCTAATTAAATGTTCTTTAACGATTTGTTCAAAGATTTTTCCTACTATCGAGGTCAGACTTACTGGCCTATAATTTCCTGGGTCGTCCCTATTCCCCTTTTTGTAGATGGGGACCACATTTGCCCTTTTCCAATCTAGAGGGACCACTCCTGTTTCCCATGACTTATTAAAGATTATTACAAGGGGTTCTGTTATTTCCTCTGCTAATTCTTTTAAAACTCTAGGGTGTAAATCATCCGGTCCTGGGGACTTGGTTTCCTTAATCTTAGCTAAATGTTCTCTTACCAAACCTTCACTTATAATCAGCTTGGAGTCTTCATTCCCCTCATCACTATCACCATTAATGTTGATATTTCCATCCATTTCTTGGGAGAAGACGGATACAAAATATGAATTTAGTAACTCCACCTGCTGATCCACCATGTTAACTTTTTCACCCTTTTCGTTCTTCAGGACTCCAATGGTTTCCTTCACTTTTCTTTTGCTCTTAACATATCCCCAAAAACCTTTTACCTTACTCTTAACTTCTTTTGCAAGCTTCAATTCGTATTCAGCCTTAGCTTTTTTAATGCTTATCTTGCAGAGTCTGCAAACTGCTGTATACTCTCCCTTAGATATAATTCCCATCTTCCACTTGTTGTATGTTTCCTTTTTCTTTTTTAGTAGGTTATGTAATTTTTTGGTCATCCATCCTGGAGTTTTTAGGTGATTCCCATTTTTCTTGCTTCTAGGTATTGTTAGTTCCTGTGCATTAATGATTTCCCTACAGAAAATTTCCCACCCCTCATGTGCATTTTTGTGCTTAAGTATTTTTCGCCATGGAATTCTACTAACCCTTACCTTTAGGCCCCTAAAATCTGCCCTACTAAAATTGAGCCTTCTAGTCTTTGTCTTCTCAGGTCTTCTTCTTCTTACAACCCCAAACTCGAGTATAGCATGGTCGCTGAATCCCAATGTCCCTGCTACCCTTAATTCCTTAACCATGTCCTCCTTGTTAGTTAAAACTAGGTCCAGAATGGATGTTCCTCTCGTGTTTTTTTCTACTAACTGGGCAATGAAGTTGTCTGCTAGAGAGGATAAAAATTTGATAGAGCTTTTACTCGTAGCTGTGTGAGTTTCCCAATGAATATCTGGGTAATTAAAGTTAAATTAGGGGAGAGCAGCTGAAGCTGTATCTCCAAGGATTCACTGGGCTATCATTCTATGCTTCATGCTGCTTTCCTCTGCCTCTAGCTTATGATTGATTTGAGTTTTCACAGTGTCAGCTCTTATAAGCAGGAGGCAGGGACAGTGGTGTAAAGCTGCATTACATAAGATACATTAAAAACTTTGCAGTGTGAGTCAGAGAAGTTTTATTTCTAAAGGGCACAAATTCAATTAGCTTTATCACTTGCTGCCATTAGATAGGGCTGAGAGCACAGCACGAGCACTGCCATGAGAATTCACCACCTCTTCCTCTGAAAGGCCAAATGCATAATGGGAATTATTAAAAATAATCAGCTCTCTGGGCCCCTCTTTTTAAGCAAATATCAGGACACTGTGAGTCAAATGTTATATTAATGGCAATATATGGTTGAGTGGGTAATTCTGGAAAGCTGCCTAATTAACAGTGACTGTCATATAGGAATTTCCTGCACAATTTTCTGCACTCAATGCAACATTCTGCATGGAACATTGATTATTAATTACAGTAAGGATACAAGTCCAAAACTATACAAAATATAAAGAACACTAGAGGATACATGGAATATTATATGGATTATCAGAGACATGACAGTACTGCTTGATACAAGATATGGTGGTAGTCTATAATTTTATACTCTATAACTCGGACCTAACTACAGCAACTGTACGTCCCGTAATTGTAGTCTGTTGGTTGCTATACTAGTGATTGTTATTCTTAGAGTGCAAAAGTGGTTTTCATTGCAGTGATTCGACTTTGAAGCAGCAAAAAAGTGATGCGAGAAAAATCACGGTGGCAACGTATCACAGTTTTTCCTACAGCACTTTTCACAGAAAGTCACCTCTGCGGACTTTCTGCTTTTATTGGGAAACCGCTGGCATTTCCATAGGTATAATTGTCATTCTGCCGCAACGTTTTTGGAAATCGCAGTGTATCCGCTGTGCATATTTTTTCACAATGTGATTCCACTTTGCAGTGACTGTAAAATGCCGCATTTTTTTCCGCTGCAGCCAAACCACGGCATTTACGCCACATGAGTCCCCGTTCTTACGATACAATTTCTAATGATTTTTTTGAGGGAAATATTTTTATTATACATTCAAAAAATTATTTTACTCCAGTAGATGTATTCATGACTGTTTGGGTGATTTTTTTTTTTCTACGCATTAGATTGTGGGATGCCATTATTATATGCTTTATAATTATTCTTAATGCTACGTTGGTTTTAGATCATTGGCATTTTTTTTTTTTTTAGATATGTGTAATCTATATACAGTACAATGAGCAACATATGCATTATGTGTTAATGGGATAGAATAGACTCCCCAGCATCAATCAATTTTATTACTTGTGAAAGGTGCCTACAGAGGAGGTTATCTTTAGTGTTTGGCATTTGATAATTTATTGGGGTAGTAAATCATACCAGTGCACTCGGTGAGTTGTCACCTAGTATTGCGGTGTGTTGAGCAAATTGAGGATCTGTTACATCCAACAGAGGGCGCATGAGCTTCCCAGCTGCTTTTCCCATAATGCCTTGTGATATGTAGATGCTTAGTAGAGGGCAAAAGGCAATTCAAAACTCTACACACCTTCACTGGTGCTCTCCTCAAGGAGAGATAGTCCTGTCCCTAAGCCACTCATTGCCTCCCACAAAGCCAGCCAGTTCACTTTGCTCTGCACTGATGAGGGACAAAAATCCCGAAACAGTGCTGTATGCAGATAAGTGATATTGGCTTGGCTAAAATCCCATTTGCTGTCTCAAGACTCAGTGAGTCAAAAGCAAATTGAGGATCTGTTACATCCAACAGAGGGCGCATAAGCTTCCCAGCTCCTTTTCCCATAATGCCTTGAGCTATCCATGTCTGCTATTATTGGCATAATGGAAAATGTAGGCTGCAGGGCTGTACATTTGGGGAACCACATCAGAGGGGTGGAAAGAAGCCAAGATGGCAGTTGGCCCATATTTGGCACATTAATGAAGACTAGCATACATACGAGTCTGTACATTGTTCTTTCATAATAGATGCATTATAGTGGCAAAAAAATTCTGAAGTGCTTCTTTAAAGACCTGTATTGTACGGATATGTAGTATGGTGTCCAATAGCTTGTTTTGTCCCCATATTGTACCATTGCGTGCCTCTGTATGAAATAAAGGACACAAAGAAGTCAAAGGCAGTCTTACTGATGGTAAATACCAAAGACCAGAATGTATGTTGGATTTCCCACTGGAAAATTTCCCACTGCTGACTTTGACTATAGTGGAGTTTGGTGAATAAGTTGTTGACAGAATACTATTGCAGTAGTATGGCAGAAGACAGTTACGTGTTACTTTAGAGAATGCTAAACCTAGAAATGAATGATATAAGTAAAATGGAGATGAAGTTTTAGTTCACTGGTTTTCATTCTGTAGGAATTTCTGCATGTTTCAGTGAGAACAATCTTGTAGAAATTTTGCAGAAATCACAGAGGTTAATGCTGTTCTGCTTAAATGTTGCCTGTTGACTGACTAAGGGATGGGATCTAATATGGGGTGAGACAGAGGGTGACACAGAGCAGAAAAGTAGAATCTCCTGCTGCAGCCAGTTGTCTTAATCGCAGTATTTTACAAAATGTGATTGAAGTGAAGGAGAAAATTAATCGAAAAATTGGAAGGGTTTTTTATTCTTTTGTGAATTTTCTATATTTAGTCTTCTTTAAAATGGCAATGTTGTCAGTTTGATGTGATGTTCATATAGCAGTTGGGCTCATCACAAAGACTTAAGCAGATGATAATCACTCTATAGTCGGTATGGAAGCTTTGTGTAACTAGCTGAAAGCAATAACTGAAAACTAAGAGCGGCATGGTAAGTAGTAGTTTCATTGTTAATAACATGTTTATATAGCGAAAATTACATTTAGTGAATTAATTTTACTTGAGCAGAATCCTAATCTATTTTTGAAAGCATGAAAGTAAAATTTTCAGCTGTGTAACCAAAAGGTATGTCCTTCGTAACTTAAGTATTTCCGCTGGTACCATTGATTGTATGAGAGGTAACGATATTGTTAGAATTTGAGTAGCCAGATCAAAGAACTTTAAACCTAAATATTATTTTAAATTTTGCGGTAGATTTACTACGATATTTACTACGATTTACCAGATATGGATTATGGATTTTAGTTGATAACATTTGGTAGTAGAAGGTGACATGGGATACATGATCAAATTTGGAAATACTCTCATAGCACTAAGCTTGAAAATATAAACCAAAAATAACTACAGTACACTAAGCTGGTTGTATATAAAGAAAATCTGCAATAATTCTATTACTTTGGCAGTAAATTCACAGAATCCATACAGTGTTAGTCTCTCTTTAGATTACACCTCTGAAGAGGCAGTGTTAGGCCTGCTCAGCTTCGTCTCTGTTGCACTCCTAGTTAGAATAGATTGGGAAAGGCAGACATTTGTGTGATTTTGGCCATCGTTTCAAAGCCTTGTGGGAATGCTAGGGAAGGGGAGAATGGCTGCTGGCAGTCGCTCTTATTAGAAAGTTTATTAAAAAAAATTGTGCAATGTATTGCAAAAACTCAACGTTTCACTTTAAAATTGTTCTAACTCTCTATTAAATGCATGTATATGTGTGATTAGGCGAGGTGCTAAAACTTTTCAATAGGGACGATATTACTGTACTGCTACTGAGAGAGTGGCTGCAGATTCAGAGTGGGCAGGACAAGGCAGACACAGCTGTTCAACTAGGAAAGACACAATAAAATTCTGTAACTTTACACAGTTCTGTGAACGTTGGTTTGAGGACATAACAAAGAGTGTAAAGGACCTAATATATTTGGGCAAAGGGTCCAACACAATATTAAGCAGGTGGTTTTAGTGTTATGGCTGATACAGTATATAAATTTGCCAAACACTTTGGGCTTTTTCATAAGATTCAGCAAATAAGAATGTGCAAAGTCTTTCTCTCTGTGGTGATTACCAGCACAATCCCAAAACTCTATAAGAGATCAACTTCAGGCATTGCTTTTGTGGATAGCGTATGGGATGGGGGAGGAGGTTGTCATAGTGATTGCTTAGAAAAGGAAGCTGAAAGAAGAGGTTGCCAGCCAACCTTGGCCGGCAGACAGAACTGGGAGCTAATATGGCTAACAGGAAGTAGCCTCTCTTTGTGCCAGAAACCAGTGGCAAAAATTCTCAAGCACAAATGCCTTGTCATACAAGAAAAAGAAGGCATGCAGATACTTATAAGAGTTTAAGAACACTGTTAGGTTTTTGAGTGCGGCTGAAAGCACTGTACAGTAGGGTCAATGCGGTATACAGATATAGCAAAGGCAGTATGCAGATGTAGCAGAGCTGAGTTTGTATTTCACCTTTATTCTCTATGCAGTGATTTGTTAGAGGCTTCATAAACCAGGTACAACATGATGAGTTGTTTTTGTATATAGAGTGTAGAGTAGCGTTTATAGTATATAAATCATTTTCCTTGTAGATCAATACCATTTCATGCTCTTTTTATTCTACTTACCTACCCATAGTTCATCCCACTACACAAAGTGCACTTGGCAAGCTTAACCCTTTTCACAAATCAACAGAGGGAGCTGGATTTATGTTAAGTGAGGTGTTGGACCGCGCACTCATGTTCACTAACTATTTTGTGACGACATATTATGTAGCTATCACATCTCAGTGCCTCATATGTGCAGTGTCATATTTGCAGTCTACATTTCACAACAGCATTGTGTTTAATATCATGCATCATACAGTCTATATATCAATACAGAAAATAAGTTAATTGCAAGGTGTGTGGCTTGCAAAGAGATTAAGTTAAGTGTTCTCTTTGTTGAAGGAGAGGAACAGAATTTTTAAATACAGGATGAAAAGACTTAATTCAAGGGCAGGAAATGGATATCCCATGTTCCCGGTTGCCAGTGTGACACTTGAATGCCAAATTTGGGTGGGAGTTGTTTGGCAGCTATCCTGGCTGAAGCTAGGGTGTGATAGAACTGTGGGCTGAGCTGCTAAGGAATTGCAGATTTGTCAGAGGGACCATTGATATAGTGTATTGGACCATGTGGGTTTCTGATGGAAAGCAGCGTTGATGCAGGGGATGTACATAAATAAACTGGTTGACTGTAGCAATTTCATTGATTTAGGGAGCTGTTTTAATAAGTTGTACTCATCCCTGAAGACAGAAAATAAAACCGAGTCTCTTCTCTTGGAATCGAAGACGGGACTAAATATTTTGGACTAAAACACAGGAAAGATATATGTCGAGACCACGACAGGACTGCATTCGTCTGATTATTTACAGTGATAGAGGTGAGCAGAGGAGAGCCAGGAACCGAGGGAGAGGAGGTATCAAATAAATAAAAGGCAAATTAGTTTATTTTACAGAAGAGGAAGGAGAAAGCATGCAAAAAGCTGTAAACACTAAAAGTGCGGCTTTTGCCCTGCATGTGAATTGAAGTCTGGGAGGGCTGGGAACAAGTACAAAGACTAGTGAAAACATAAGGGAGAAGATTATTTACTAATAATCTTCTTTTTTCTCTCTATATCCTATAGCTCAGAAGCTGGACTTGTTAAATTATTTCATAGACATTTGGCAGCATGAAAGTTAACAGATATACAGTACAGACCAAACGTTTGGACACACTTTCTCATTCCAAGAGTATTCTGTATTTTCATGACTATAAAAATTGTAGATTCACACTGAAGGCATCAAAACTATGAATTAACACATGTGGAATTATATACTTAGCAAAAAAGTGTGAAACAACTGAAAATATGTCTTATATTCTAGGTTCTTCAAAGTAGCCACCTTTTCTTTGATTACTGCTTTGCACACTCTTGGCATTCTCTTGATGACCTTCAAGAGGTAGTCTTGGAATGAGAACGTGTGTCCAAACCTTTGGTCTGTACTGTATTTATTTCATGAGTCCCACACCCTTGAGCAGCTCCTGCCTTGACCTTTAAATTTCACTCCTTTCTGCGCAGTCTTGT
This sequence comes from Leptodactylus fallax, assembly GCA_947044405.1. Lineage (NCBI taxonomy): Eukaryota > Metazoa > Chordata > Amphibia > Anura > Leptodactylidae > Leptodactylus > Leptodactylus fallax. Next base: position 3,480,362 of record CAMRHE010000166.1, read on the forward strand.
TGTGTCTGCTGTCTTGACTGTCTGTTCCTTGGTGGAAGTTGTCTTTGACTTATTGCACATATCCTCACAATTCAAACACACACACACACACACACACACACACACATATAAAACATTATCCAGAAGATTTAATTTGAAGTGCACAATAATTTGCAATAGCAGACAGTTATGATTGTATGCAGAAACATATATGAGTGTGTGTTGCAGTATTTCTCTATTTGAGGCAGGGGCCCCACATTGAGAAAATGCGGCGTTTTGGCTGCAGCGGAAACACCTCTGCAAAAAATGCGGTGTTTTACAGTACCTGCAAAGTGGATGAGATTCTGGCTAATCCCATACAAACATGGCAGAAAAAAAAAATCTGCAGTGGAAATTCTGCAATTTCAAAAACAAGATTGTTTTTGGAAATCACAGCATGTCAATTATACTTACATAAACCCTGGCGTTTTCCATATAGGTATAATAGAAGCAGAAAATACAAATTATTTGTTTAATTTATGTTATTTGTCCACTAGATAGGGAATAATTGCTAGAATGTTGGCGGTCTGTTTGCTATTAGGAAATTTCCAACATGGCTGATCTGTTTTCTGCAGACTAAGGTCTGTTGTCAGCCAGCTAGGAACAACTGTTCACGGGATCTACATGTCAGATTTACGGCTGTTCTTGGGTCAATACACACAAATCAGTCATTTTGGTCCAAAAAATTCTAATGTGTATACCCAGTTTCAAGAGTCTAAGGCTAAGACCCCACGTTACAGAAACACAGATTTTTTTTGCTGCAGTTTTTTGAGCCAAAGCCAGGAGTGGATTGAGCAGAAGGGAAACGTCTAAGAGTTTTGTTTATATTTTACATTCCTTTTCAAGCCACTCTGGATTTTGGCTCAAAAAAACACAGCAAAATCTGCAACAAAAAAGCTGCAATTCTGCAGGCTATTAACAGATCTGACATGGATTCTTAGGCTGAAGCCTCACATTGTGGAAACACAGCTTTATTGTTGCACATTTTTCTGTGTTTTTTTGCGCCAAAGCCAGCAGTGGATTGAGCAGAAGGGAGAAGTATAAGAAACTTTCTAGATATTTCCCATTCCTTTTGCAGCCATTCTTGGCTTTGGCTCCAAAAAATGCAGGATAATCCACAACAAAAAAAAGCTGCGTTTCTGCAACATGGGGCCTTAAAATATTGTCCTTAAGTCTAAGGCCCCACGTAGTGGGCCACTGCTAAAAAGTGTTGTGGAAAAAACCACAGCGGAAACGCATCACAGTTTTTCCCGCAGCGCTTTTCGCAGAAAGTCTGTAGAGTTCTACTCTGTGGATTTTCTGCTTTAATTATACCTATATGGAAAGTGTTTCTGTAGGTAAAGTTGACAGTTTTGAAAAAGGCATCACAAGATTTAGTGCTGTTCTTGGACAACCCCTTTAAATAGGACTGAGCTGCTTCTGTAATACATGTATGTGACCGATGAACATGACATCATCAGCATATGGAAGAGGCTGCTGCATGTGTGAGCGCCATGGCCTCTTCGAATGACTGATTAGCGGGGGTTCAGGATGCTGGACCCTCCTCATCAGTCACATATTGGTTACCTCTCTTAAGGATAGACCATCAATAAGTCAGTCCTGGAAAATCCCTTTAAGTATAATTAACTGCAACGAAGCATCAGCATGTCATTGCATTGCTATATTAGTATGATCCACATACTGTGTAATGCTATATTTGCTGCATTTCACTTTTGACTCATCTGTGCATAGATCATTGTACCAATTGCCTTAAAGATGATCCAAGTTTTTTTTTGTAAATGTGAGCCAAGTATTGATGTTACTTTTGGATAGCGGCAGACTCTGAATCCCATTTTAGATATTCTCTTCTTAGTTTGGCATTATTAACACAATACTTAGGTGAGACTAAAGTTGGCCATACACATTAGATTTTAGACTGACATCTGTTCCAAACACACAAAAAAACAAAGAACGTTCTCATTAGACAAACGTTCACCCTAACACATTGAGTTTCTGACCAGCCCATATTTTGAAAAATACATGTCCACAATATACACATTGCCCACAAGTCTCAGTCTAGCCCATACACAAATGATTACAGTCAACAGATTTTGGTTGTAACCAATTTTAGTTAATGGTTGGCTGTATTGGACAAACGTTCATAGGTTCATGCACGAATGATTGTTCGACGAACATAGAAAATCATCCACTTCAGCAGTCTTAATATGTATGGCCAGCTAAAGACAGCAGTAATGATTGTTCCTGAAGTCACGGAGTAATGTTGACTGGTCTGCTTCACCTGAGGACACCCACCTCTGATCCCGGTCTACTGCTTGAGTACCATTAATATGGACTTTCTTATGCGTGTGCTTTTTGTATATACAGTCATATGAAAAAGTTTGGGCACCCCTATTAATCTTAATCATTTTTAGTTCTAAATATTTGGGTGTTTGCAACAGCCATTTCAATTTGATATATCTAATAACTCATGGACACAGTAATATTTCAGGATTGAAATGAGGTTTATTGTACTAACAGAAAATGTGCAATATGCATTAAACCAAAATTTGACCGGTGCAAAAATTTGGGTACCCTTATCATTTTATTGATTTGAATACTCCTAACTACTTTTTACTGACTTACTGAAGCACAAAATTGGTTTTGTAACCTCACTGAGCTTTGAACTTCATAGCCAGGTGTATCCAATCATGAGAAAAGGTATTTAAGGTGGCCAATTGCAAGTTGTTCTCCTATTTGAATCTCCTCTGAAGAGTGGCATCATGGGCTCCTCAAAACAACTCTCAAATGATCTGAAAACAAAGATTGTTCAACATAGTTGTTCAGGGGAAGGATACAAAAAGTTGTCTCAGAGATTTAACCTGTCAGTTTCCACTGTGAGGAACATAGTAAGGAAATGGAAGACCACAGGGACAGTTCTTGTTAAGCCCAGAAGTGGCAGGCCAAGAAAAATATCAGAAAGGCAGAGAAGAAGAATGGTGAGAACAGTCAAGGACAATCCACAGACCACCTCCAAAGAGCTGCAGCATCATCTTGCTGCAGATGGTGTCACTGTGCATCGGTCAACAATACAGCACACTTTGCACAAGGAGAAGCTGTATGGGAGAGTGATGCGAAAGAAGCCGTTTCTGAAAGCACGCCACAAACAGAGTCGCCTGAGGTATGCAAAAGCACATTTGGACAAGCCAGCTTCATTTTGGAAGAAGGTCCTGTGGACTGATGAAACAAAGATTGAGTTGTTTGGTCATACAAAAAGGCCTTATGCATGGCGTCAAAAAAAAAAAACACAGCATTCCAAGAAAAACACTTGCTACCCACTTTAAAATTTGGTGGAGGTTCCATCATGCTTTGGGGCTGTGTGGCCAATGCCGGCACCGGGAATCTTGTTAAAGTTGAGGGTCGCATGGATTCAACTCAGTATCAGCAGATTCTTGAGAATAATGTACAAGAATCAGTGACGAATTTGAAGTTACGCCGGGGATGGATATTTCAGCAAGACAATGATCCAAAACACAGCTCCGAATCTACTCAGGCATTCATGCAGAGGAACAATTACAATGTTATGGAATGGCCATCCCAGTCCCCAGACCTGAATATCATTGAACATCTGTGGGATAATTTGAAGCGGGCTGTCCATGCTCGGCGACCATCAAACTTAACTGAACTGGAATTGTTTTGTAAAGAGGAATGGTCAAAAATACCTTCATCCAGGATCCAGGAACTGATTAAAAGCTACAGGAAGCGACTAGAGGCTGTTATTTTGGCAAAAGGAGGATCTACTAAATATTAATGTCACTTTTCTGTTGAGGTGCCCATACTTTTGCACCGGTCAAATTTTGGTTTAATGCATATTGCACATTTTCTGTTAGTACAATAAACCTCATTTCAATCCTGAAATATTACTGTGTCCATCAGTTATTAGATATATCAAATTGAAATGGCTGTTGCAAACACCCAAATATTTAGAACTAAAAATGATTAAGATTAATAGGGGTGCCCAAACTTTTTCATATGACTGTACATTTGCTCTACGTCTGTGGAAAAACAATGTGGTCTGGTTGTTTTTACCATTCTATCTACAGCATCAGCCTATTGCGCTGACTGTAGTGTAGGTGAGTTTTAGGCATGAATTTCTGGTTTCTAGTGTCTTGGCAAATTATGCTGTAATACTTTGATTTATTCAGTATTGTTTATTTTCAGCATGCTTGATAATCAACTTTTGTATCTTTAAGCATATTACTTAATCATTTTCATATGTCTTACTTGACAGGTACACTCCCAAAGCTGGCAACACAGAACACTTTTTTACAGGTGTAAATGGCTTCTAGTTCAACCAAACTGTCAGGGAATAATAACCTAGTTCAGATGTATCCAGATTGATTTTCCAGGAATGTAACAGTCAAGAATGATCTTGTTTGTGACTGCACCTTTTTACAATGCTGGTTTTGAGAACCTGGTGTGATAAGTTTTCCTTTCCCATAGTATTTGGTGAAAATCTTCCATATTAACACGAGATAACCATAGGCTTTACTAGGTAAAGGTATTTTGGAATGAGATGTTTAGAGTTAAATTGCTTGTTATTTACCTCCAATTTGTGTGGCCATTTCCCATCACGGATAGGAGGGGTATTAGGTGCGTGTGGTAGACACACTGTGGAAACCCAGCCTAAAGAGAGGTTTTTAAATTGTACAGTACTTTATCAGTCCATCCAGCAGTCCCCTAAACCAATTTATGTAATTGACTTCACTGAACAAATCCTGTATCTGATTGACTGCTAAATAAACTTCACCTCTTTAATATACTAAACAAATATTTGGTGTTGCTTGTAAATCAATTCAGGCTAGAAGGTCTTAGTATATGATGACAGAAGTGGATTCACAGCAGCAACATAGCAGCCATCAGTTATTGGTTAGGTTAGAATTCTAATTTTATTATTCATTTATATAACCTGGCATGTTAAAGGGGTTGGACAAACAGGAAAAACAGTTTTTTTTCTCTGGAGGCCAGGGAAAGTAGGAAAAAAAATAATATTCACCTGTCCCCAGTGCTCCAGTGTTCCTGTCCGGTCCCGCTGTGCTCCGGGGCTTGTTCTGCAGGAAGTCCCTGCTGCACATAACTGCTAAGACCAATCAGCAGCCTAAGGAATGGAGACTGAAGGTCACTCGCATACGTCACCTGTGATGTCTCGTGTCCTTTCCTTAGGCCACTGAGACCACTGATTGACCTTGGTAGTCATGTGGGATTTCCGCCAAAACAAGCTCGGGGGGACACGGGACCGGGCGGCGGCCTGGGGCACCAGAGCACCAATGACAGGTGAGTATGTTGTTTTTTTTTTTGTTTGTTTGCTTTTATTTTTCACCTTCCCCAGCCTCCAGAGGAAAAAACATCAAAGTCATAGTGATCATATGTGATTAAACAATAGAGTGAATCCTAAAAAAACAGTACTTCTAATGAAATGGAGAAAGATTGCATGTACTCTGTGGTCCTGTAGATGTAGGTGGTTGAATACAACTGCTATGCTAAAAGGCCTGGGACCTGCACTGTCAGCGGCAGACAGAAGGTGAGCAAGATGATGTCACTTCATTGTGTCAGTTTGCACCAAGGTATGAACATCTAATAGACTACAGTTCAACAGTGGTATGGGGTAGACAGCTTTTTACTCCATAGTATTCAACTGTCTCTGTAACCTTAATATGTGGATACAGTTAAAAGTGACAGGGCACACGGACCTCTTTTAAGGGGGCACTAAAACCAGAAATACACAGAAAAATTATAAAATCATCCAGCCCTTATTCTGTAAATCTACTCCTTTCCCTTGGCTCTGTTTTGTATCGTGTTACAGTTAAAATTGAGAAATCTATAAAGAGGTCTTCTCTGTGTATCCCAGAAGTTGAGCCATGTCTCCCCTCCTCACAGTCATGTGGCTCTCTGTAATACAAGTTGTCACTACAGGAGCCTCACTGCTGTGCCCTGTCTGCTGTAAGACAAAAGGCTCATTAAACTCTGCCCCTTTGGCTATGTCCCACTCCTCTTTGTGGTCTGTAGCTGAAGATGGAGCGGCCCAAGAGGATATTAACACTTTTGCTTTCTACAAGATTGTTTGTGTCAAGATAATGAAAAACATTGAGGCTGGCAGTAGTGAGGTTTACTCTATTTCTTCTGTACTTACAGTATGTCTTTCATTTCTGGGGTTAGTGTTCCTTTAAGAATCACCTTGGCACAATAATAGTTGTGAATGGGAGTACATAGCTTAGAAATATTGAAAAACTCTGTTGTTTGGTTGTTTACTTGGAAAACAGTTTAAGTAAATGTTGATGATTGGCGGCAGTGCAGATGTTACCTGGCTTAATGAAGAGTGAACAGAAGATGCTGAGAGAAGAGATAAGACAATTGTTTACAATATGAAAGTATCTTGAGATTCTTTATGTTAGAATTTGAACCTTTTACCCTTCACTGAGTATTTCTAATTAGATGTAATTATTGAGAACATAATCGGTATAAGTAACAGCTGCAATGGTCTAGTCAGTACATGTCAGCTTACATAATGAGAACGGTTTACAGGAAAAAAATGTATAGACAAGATCTCTACAGCCTCCCATTTAAGTTTCAGTATTATACACAACAAAGCAATGGCTTGTGGTTCAGCTATCAAAACCCACCTTTGTATTCATGGCCGTTGTGTGTGTCCATGTAAAAATAGTTGTATTCTCTCAGAGGCTATTATTACACAAGTTCCTGAATAACGTGAGACTGCCAGTTTTCCTGACCACAGGAGATTAGAGGTTCTTGGATTTCTAAATTGATGTATACAGTTATATGCTAAGTTATTAAGTGTAGTTTTTGAGTGTCAGCGTAACTAAACTTCAGATGAAAATAAGGAACTTTAATATACTTTATATATGAAAAATTACTATTTCTTCATGCATTTGCCTCCTTCTGCCCCTGATCAAATCTGTACAGCAGAACTCTATGGAGAAAGGAGGGGAGGAAAAGGAGAGCTCCTCAAACGGAGAGAAATCTGCTCTGGAGAGTGACAGTTCTTTTTCACAACACAGCTGGGTTGTCAGTAATTACTCTCCAGCCTTCTCCAGACAGAAATGACTCATTTAATGCTTTAGACAGCCTCACATCTTTCTTTTTTTCTTCTTCTCACTCCCCTCAACTCTCCATAGAGCCCATTGTAAAGTGATCTGCTTTGCGTACAGAGCACAGGACAAAATCACTCACATAAGAAGTAAAGACAGGAGTAATCATTAAAGACACAGGCACTTTTCTTTGGTGAAGTGTATTGCAAAGTTCGTTCCTTTATCCTGCACTATTGATTTATGAAAAAATACTGTACATATATTTGGTCACCTGCATGTATGTTGAATTTGTACATCAGCATCCTTCCTTGTTGTTTTATCATTCTGTTTCTGGCTGGGTTGAGCATCTGTCAATATGGTGACCACAGCTGCCACATAATATTTATGTGTTTGTGCGCATTTGCCTGTGTAGACTAGTGATCACCTCTTAGGGACAGCTGACCACCAGTGATTTTATATTGTGTGTAATGATGTAAGTTATGTTGGTCTATACCAGTTGTGTTTTCAGACCATGCCAAACCAGTCAGATTTCTGCTAAAAACGTGATCTGATAAATGACATTTCCATTTAGAATGACAATCTACAAGGAAATATTAGTTTATCTTTCTGGCATCCAATATCTCTAGTGCATCTCCAGATTATATGCACTCATAGGTCTTCCTCCCTTCTCTCATTCTGCCTTCTTGTCTTCCCTCTCATGTAACCTACATACAGATACAATGCCTGATGCACTTGTTTATGTGATGCCACACAGAACCATAACATGAATTGTAGTTTGTAACAGAGTTGGATAACTTGGTTGCTACCCACTTCTGCCATAAAACTGAGAATATGGTACTGGCAACACTGGATAAAAAGACATATCTGACCAAAAACGTTTAGTGTTAAGCTCACTAGTGGGCTGGGTGGGAGTAAGAGGCAAGAGATACTGAAGGGCTTCTCGCAGTCAATCCAAAGTCATTTATGTTTGAACATTGGTAGTGCCGAACCCTATATAGGCATAGAGAGATAGACTTTAAGGGGTCCCCTGTGGTTTATTTCAGCAGAGTATGCAGATGGTGAAATAAAAAAACAAATTTTATTAATTTATAACATTATAGCCCCCTGAAGATAGTGCCTGACACTTGTTTATATGTGATTAGTCATCTCTTAACAAATATAGATAGATTACTTAGTCTGACCTTGCAAAAGGTTCAGCTCTCAGTACTGTTAGGTACAGCATGTTTTTGCCCTATGCTACACATATACCCATAACAAAAAGTATTGAGACACAAACCTCTCAAATATATGCCAAAACGACAAACATATTTCTCCTGAAATATATTCATTTTAGATCTGTTGCAACCCCCCCCGGACCTCCCCCTCCAACACCCCCCCCCGCACAAACCGCGATCCAGCGCACACTATCATGCGCCATAGTGGTCCCTGCACACAGTATCATGCCCCCTAGTGGCCCCTGCACACAGTATCATGCCCCATAGCGGCCCTGCACACACTATTATGCAGCATAGTGGCCCCTGCACCCAGTATTATGCCCCATAGTGGCCCCTGCACACAGTATTGTGCCCCATAGTGGCCCCTGCACAAAGTATTATGCCCCATAGTGGCCCCTGCACAAAGTATTATGCCCCATAGTGGCCGCTACACACAGTATTATGAGCATAGTGGCTCCTGCACACACTATTATGCGCCATAGTGGCCCCTGCACACAGTATTATACAGCATAGTGGCCACTGCACACAGTATTATGCCCAATAATGGCCCCTGCACACACTATTATGCAGCATAGTGGCCCCTGCACACAGTATTATGCCCCATAGTGGCCCCTGCACACAGTATTATGCCCCATAGCGGCCCCTGCACACAGTATTATGCCCTATAGTGGCCCCTGCACACAGTATTATGCCCCATAGTGGACCACCCATGAACGATTATTATACTCTGGGGTCTTTTCAGACCTCAGAGTATAATGATCGGAGACCCAGGGGAGGATACAAACATAAAAAACAATGCTACTTACCTCTTCCTGGCTCCGATGCACTCCAGAGCGCTACTTCGGCCATCTTCAATGTTGGACCAGATCTCGTGTGATCTCGGCCGGCGTCTCGACGCAAAATGACATCACCAAACAGGCCCGAAGCCTGTCGGAGCGTAGGAGAGGTAAGTAACGTTTTTTATGTTCGCTCACCTTCCCTGTGCGCCCTATCGTTATACTCCGGGGTCTGAAAAGACCCTAGAGTATATTGATAGCAGTGTTTATGGGGTTCACGCTAGCTGCTGCCACAGGGCTCCAGGCCCCTTAATGTCCCGAGCCCTGTGGCAGCCGCTACCGCTGCTATCCCAGTATTTACGCCCCTGTAAAATATATTATCACTTATTTCATATTCTAATAAAATTCAAGTTTATACATTTCCACCATTGTAATACTATAAAATTTAGGCTAGGCCCTATGCTTACGACTGAGTGTGCTTCTGATATGGGGCCGAGTTTGTAGCGGAAGGCACTCGGATGACACTCAATTCTATTCCAATGACAGGATAGGGAGCAGGATAGGACCTGCTGTATAATCATCCGTGTCAGCAAAATCTAATCTAATCCCCCATAGACGTGAATGTATAACAGAATGCACTCGGATGACACTCAGAGTGTCATCCAAGTGCACTCAGCTGCAAAGTTGTCCCCCACATCATGTGCATGGGGCCCTATAATCTGAAACTATTTCCACAGTGTCCCACAAGTTGAATACTTAAAATACCAACGTTTAGTCCTTGTAATAGCCAATCCAAATAAACAACTCATATCATGATACTAAATAAAACTAAAGAAGTCTATCAGAGACTGTGACTGTGTACAAGCGATATATGCTTTCTAATAGAGACTACCTATTCACAATGGACCACGGCACTCTGACCAGGATCGTGCATGCATGAGAGCATGACCATGGAGATGCAATTTCTTTGTGGCTAAGCTAAAGTCATAATAGAATTCCAGGTCAGACTTGCACTCCACATCATTATACCTTCCATCTTCAACAAGCAAGAGAAGGAGTGCAATAACCAGGGTGGAAATGCCTGTTAGCAGTTAATGGGAAATGCCCTGCACAATAGCGGTGATTGGAAACAGTGGCCTAGCTAGAGCTCTATAGGCCCCAAAGCAAACTTTGGACCAGACCTTCTCACCATCCATTTAGCCCAATCCACACCGCTCAGTTATCATCCTATGGCCCAGGCACATCTAAAAAGTATCAGTCATTAACTTTATTGAAACCTTGCATAGCTCATATCATCATGCACACAGGGACAGCACTGATCTAGCGTTATAGCACAGTTGCATGGTTGCAAGGAGGCAAGAGTTAAGAGTGCTTCTGAGCACTGGTACTTCTATGAACCAAAGTGCACCAGTACAGTTTCCTCTTCAGGACCAACAGTAGTAGGTATACCTATTAACTGAACAGAACCACTTGCTTTGCTCATACGTATGTTCATGCGAGTTTCAAGAGTGGATGCCAGAATGCTGCTGCAGTTGCAACCCCCGACCAAAATAATTCTGCCCATGAATGGAATCTTAACAGAGTAGATAAATGAATATTGCACACCAGTATTAAAGTTTATGTGGAAATACCGAGGCATGGTCTCTGTGGATACTACTGTAGGCCACTGCATGTACCAGCAATGATCTTATCAGCACCCTGATACCTCATGAAATTACAAGGAAAGTAGTAGTTGTTTAAAAAGGGGCAGCTGCACTCCAGGACATGCGTGGCTTAAAAATGTAAAAATATCTTTCAGCAGTGAAATCACAATTTCCTTGAGATAAATTTATGCAAGATTTAATACACACTTGCACCTTTTTAGTAAATTAGTCACATGGAAATACATGACATAAAAAAGACACACACAGCTGAAAAGGGACAGACAAGAAGGAAATTATACATTCCCCATTGTCTGTACTCTCGAATAAAAGTGACCTTTTATACACACAGTTATATCCTTAATAAAATTGACAGGGAAAGTGGGCATGCAAAATCTGTAATGAGGCCCCCATTTACCATATGCTGGTGTCCTCTTATATTATAGAGAGGCCTTTGGGTCCACAGAGGTTGCAGAGTCCAGTAGCAATTGCTACCTCTGCATCCCCTACAGCTACGACCCCGGGTTTATCTGTAGTAATATTCACCATGAATTTATGATGTGCACCTTTTTTAAAGAAATAAATAAATAAAAATAAAAAGCACAAAAAAAGGAGCCCCAGTACACGGGCAGGTTAAAACTGAAGTATCTGACAACAGTGGAATCACAATTTCCTTTAGATGATTTATTATTAGTGACCTGTGCCTTTTGGTAAATCAGGCATATGGAACTCTCTATATGTTGAAGAAATGCATAAGCAAAAGAACAGAGATTTTCCTCCTCATTTCTCTCCTGGCATCATCACACAAGCCTGCAGTATCTCTGGGCTCCATCAAACTTGTACCTAAGTAAAGAATATACATAATTAAAAACAATCACATCAATCATAAACTTCAATAAGAAAAACCCACTCACTAAAAGACAGTTACAAATAAGCACTTAAGGCTCTTCTTTAGGCCAGCTGATGCCAGAGTGCCCAGGAAATATATCCGTCTTCTCTAGCTGGGCCAGCTGCACACCTACACTACCTCTTCTGGATCCCAAGTGAATGCGATTGAAGATTCTAACAAAACAATGTCCACGTATAGAATTGAGCAAAGCTTTTTTTTATATCACACTTGTATACTTTAAAGTAATATGACTTTATGACAGATGAATAATATGATAATTTCTGTTAAATGACAATGTAAAAGATATCTATATAATGAAGACTGAATAACGTTCTAACCAAGGATTTACCTAGGAAGACTGGGCCCCATAGCATGCTTTTGACTGAGGCCCCCCGTCTTCCACATGGTATAACGCCCCCTTTACTTATCCCACACACGTTATATTGCCCCTTTATTGGTCCCCATACAATATATTTCTTCCTCTATTGGCCCCATACAGTATAATATACCCAATACAATCCCCTATAACGTATACTGTGCCCATTACAGGCCCCCATATAGTAAGTGACTCAGTTACAGGCCCCCATACAGTAAGTACCCATGTAACAAGCCCCCATACAGTATACTGTCTCTATTACAGGCCTCCTTACAGTGCAGTACATTGTCTCTCCCCACACCCCCCCCCCCAAAAAAAAAAGAAAAAAAAAAAGCAGGTCGCGCTCCCCTAAGCAGCCACTTCGTAAGTTACTCCCCTGATTCTAACAAGCTTCTCTGAAAGCTGCAATATGTTTTGGATTGTGTATTATTTTTGCTATTACTTGTACACTTTTTATAGTCTTTATTACATAAATACATTTTTATTTAATAGTAATTGTTTGCTGCTGAAAAGTACGGGTGTGGGCAGTATTTGCATAAAATTGTGATACAGTTTCCATCTTGTCTTTCCTTTTTTATTGTTCTACAATTGTAATGTTTACAAGTGTGATCTAACAAAGCTTTATATATTGTTATACAGAATGTGGACTTTGCTTCCTCTTTGATGTTTTGCTAGTGCTTATGTGAGGTTAATAATATATGATACCTGATAATAATTAATAATAATACCTTAATTTGCAACCCAGAAATACATTGGTATCCAATAACAATAGGGCAAAATATCAGCTCATGACTAAAAGACATTAAATCACAAGATGAGCCGTAGACATATATGCTTCCTGTGGTTGCAGGAAATGCAGCTAACCACAGAGGTTAAGATAAGGTCAGCCACCTATGTCTGCAAAAGCAGGCCAGCCCCTACAATAGAACACTTCTCCTGACTTCAATGAAATAACAATGTACATAAAAGCCATCATGTTTATATCATTGTTATGCATTTCAATCAATCACTGGTTTCATTTACCATTATATGCAGTTTTCAAAGAAATGTAATAAGTCATTGTGTTGCGCAAAGCAGTATACAGTCCTTTTAAAGAAAGCTGTCAGCAGCAAACTAGATATAAAACCAGACACAGTACATTGTAGGGCACATTATGCTGAGCAACATCAAACATTTATATAATGAAGAAGATGCATCATTTCCATGAAAACTGAGTTTTTATAAATAGCCAGATGAGTTTCAGATGCAAAAAGGGTGTTCAGGAGCAAGCAAGTGCGCTGTTTCCAGTTTTTAATCTCCACCATATAACAAGGCCCAGTGCTGCCCTCCCTACAATTGACTGCTTCTTTGCATACTACAGCACTTAATTCTCCCTGATGGGTGCATGCTTAGTAAGATCCTGAGGCTGCCTGTGTCCTCTGGGACTGTATTGCACATGCGCCAGTGATCAGTTTTATAGCTGACGGATGTGAAGAGACTCACCGTAATGACTGACAGCCTTTTCACATTCCCCAGCTATTACACTAAAGACAGAGCCCTTACACTTAAGGGAGTTAATTTACATATTTATTAAAACACCATTTTCGGAAATGGTGCATCTGTTCAACTGTATAAAAGTATAACTGTATAAAGGTACAATGTACTGTGGTTGGTATGAGATTGATTTCCCTACTTTTCACTACCTCCACCAACTCCAACTTATTGCATCCTTCAGTAGGTGCCGCTCCTAGTTGTAATTTTTTTTTTCTAGCCCCTACAGCTCCTGAGCAATCATTTTTGTTAGTTTCAGCACAGTTTTGTTCTCTGCGGTAAAAAGACAGGGATGTGCCTATGCTTACTGAAACTAACAGCAATGATTGCTTGGAACTGATAGTGGCTAGAGAAAAAAAAGTCAAGCCGAGTATGTCAGACTCAGAGGAACAGTGTCTATTGAAGGATGCTAAGAGTTGGAGTTGGTAGAAGTAGATAATGGTCCTCTTTAACATAACATAACAGCTCTTATGGTAGTTACTAATCTAGAAATTTAGATAAAATAAAGCATGCTACATTTTTCTAGAGATCTACTAGGAATTTTCTGTAACATGAACATTTCCATACCCACATCCTCAGTTCTTTTGTAGTGTACAATGCAAATATGCGTAATTAATATTGAACAAGAGATATATATAGTTTCATAGTTACATAGTAGATGAGGTTGGATGAAGACATCAGTCCATAAAGTCCAACCTATAACCCTACAGTACCCTACAGTGTTGATCCAGAGGAAGGCAAAAAACTCCATGAGGCTTATGCCAATTGTCCCATTTCAGGGGAAAAAATTCCTTCCTGACTCCAATCTGGCAATCAGTAGAAAACCCTGGATCAACGTGCCCTTAAAATCTAGAACCCATAACCTGTAATATTGTTCTGTTCGATAAAGGCATCCAGGCCCTCTTTGAACTTGGTCAATGAATCCATCACCACCACTTCCTGGGGCAGAGAGTTCCATAGCCTCATTGTTCTTACTATAAAGAATCCCCTTCTATGTTGCTGCTGAAACTTTCTCTCCTCCAGACGTAGAGCATGTCCCCTTGTCACTGTCACTAGCCTAGGAGATTTACTTTAAACAGTTTCTCCTCTCCCTAGAAATCAAAAGACCTCTTTATGTTGGCAGAAGCAGTTCAGCAAGGGAAACACTGTCACTATAGATCTTTAGAGTCAAAGTACCTATTAGTGGGGGCAATGTAGTGACTGTGGACTTATGGCTCTTTTAGATTTTAGTTACTTTAGGATGTTGCGGTAGATTCTGATTCAAAATGGAGTCTAATAACAGGAGAGCCATCGCATACACAATTCGGTCATCCCTAATAATGATACAAGGGACACTAAGGGCATGTTCAGACACCAGAAAATGAAGAGGAATTTGAATCAGACAATAGGACGCAGAATCTGGGTGGATTCTGCCACTGATTTTGTGGTGGAAACCACCTCAAAATCAGCCCGAGATTCCACCTTGTGAATGGGTTTTAGGAGCTGAGTGATATATGCAGCCTTGCATGGTAGGACTGGCATCTTTCAGCAGTATAATGCTGACCCACAAACCAAGAGTTTTCCAGAAATGTATACACCAGATTGCAACACTGCCTTGGCCTACCTGATTGCCAGATTTATTGCTAATCAAGCATTTATGGGACCAGCTAGGACAGCAGCTTCAGCAACCTATGAGTGGAGGATGCAGGATCTAATGGAACAACTTTGGGAAAATGTTCCACCAGTTACCATATGGAATTTGTTTGCATCCATGCATGTTATCCAGGCTAGAGGTGGCCCAACAGGGTACTAGAGCTTTCTTTCAATTGTACAATTTTCACAGTTAACTTATTCATATATACATATAAAGTAGCATTCCATTCCAACAACTCCTTCTTGGTATATTTTTTTTTGTCAATGAGTGTATAATAGGAATGAATTATTGAATAAAAATTATATTTTAATGAGATATTGATAAATATGTCATCTATGATGGCTAGTGCAAGGAAAAAGAGAGACGCTCATCCTATTCCTACTGCAAAAATGGAATTGTGGAACTGGCTGGCGTCTATGAGCTGCACTGCCTTTCATCTATAGTGTCAATGCATATTATATGGTTAGAGTTTCTTTCCTTAAAAGTGTAGGTACCCATTGAAAGTACATTATGGTACAGTTTTATAAGTTTAAGTCTGGCTAGCTGCTAGAAACTAGCTGCTGTTCCTGTCATAAACACAACTTTAACCATCCAATAAATTTAAATAGGCTATATAAAATGGTTCTGGTCGTCTTTTATATCGCAATGAAAGGTCTTAGTGGTTTGGCCAAGAAGGAATAGTAAGATGACATAACGTACTATGTGTATACATATACAACACACAGTTACAAGTACATACCATGATCCTCTGCTTATTTCAGTGACCGCCAGTTAAAACTACATTTTTGTATAAATATAATATACATTTTTAGGCATATATTAGAAAGTCTAACGTTAGAGCATTGTTTTATTTACTTACATGGATTATTATCTTATTAGATAATTAGCGTTTTTTCAAGGTTACAGCAGCCAATTTTTTACAAAACTAACAGCAGTAAATACAGTCATATTGGTTGTTACCTGTGAATTACTATGGCTCCTAAGAAACTGATTGTAAAGCTGACACTTTGCAGTTGATTATATATGCAGACAGAACAGTAGTTTGCCATCTGTCCACATGAAGCAAATTAGAAGATCAACTAATATGGCTGCAGTAATAAAACATAATTACCCAACTTTACTACTCTTCTTACTATAATTAAAATGGAGTGCATAACAAGGTATATAAAGCAAAGACTCTTTCGAAATCCTGAGTCTATCCCAGGTTTGTGTTTCTGACCGTGAACAACATTGATTTTTTTAACTATTATCATATGTAATTTGTAGGTATTATGTGGCCACACTAACCGTCTCCCAATGATAGGAGCTGAAGGCTAGAAGTTAAAGGGAACTTGCTATCTCCTTTTCACCCCCAAACCACCGTCTGTAACCATAGTGCCTCTCATGTTGTCTTCCAATATCTGTATAACATCAGTACACAACTGCCATCCACAGAATGATTACTTTTATTCTGTATGGAGAATAGGTCCTTCAAGTCAAGGGGGTGGAGAACTAATGGAAGAATTCAAGCTCTCCACACGTAATCCCAGCCCCTCCACTGTGATTGACATCTCTCAGCCCTGCTAACATCACTGCAAGTGCCAAATGGGCTGAGAGACATCATTGTCAGAAGAAGGGCTGTGTTGTGAGGCATGGAGTGCTCGAATTCTTCAGTTATCTTTGCACCCACTTAACTTGAAACCCTAGCTTTGCATACAGAATAAAAGTTATTTTCTGTGGATGGCAACTGTGGACTGATGTTGTAGATAGCAGGGAACAAAACATTAGGGGAACTATGAGGTATTGATGGTACTTTATGGGTTGAAAAGATGCTAATAGGTTGCCTTAAAATCCATTTACACGGAGTTTCAAAAAATGCCTTCCACTTCTCCCGTTCATTTTAATGGGAGTCAGGCAGATTTTATCCTCTAGTTGATTTTTTTTTTTCAACTAGAGAAAATAAGAAGCAACAAGTGGATTCTGCCTTGCAAAGCCCCTTAAAATGATGGGATTGTTGATAGGCATTTTTTGAGTTACAGTTTGAGGTGGATTTCACCTCAAAATCCGCGGGAAAAAAAAAACTCTGTGTGAACATATACTCTAAGACAACATCTTTCCTTTCTTCATACAAATTCTTACATTAGGGAATCAATATATGTTCCTTAATGTGGTCTTGCCAGTCTAGTACCTTTAATTTTTATATATCTTTGAATTAATTACTTATGGATTTATACCCATCACAAGGTCTACAATTTTTCCTGTTGATTTAGGAACTAGATAGTCAATAAATCTAAAAATAACAAGTAATTGCATCACACACTTATTCGCGTCCCATACATAAGCCTTATTTACTCACAGTGCCACGCCATAGTTCTGATTCATTACTGGAGATGGACATCTTCACCCTCTTTCACCTATCATTCTGGTGGCTTATCTCAAAGTTTTATAATGTATACTTTTCTCTAAACTAAAAAGTAACCAAAGTATATGATAAGTTTCTGTTTGCTTTGTGAACTACCATATTGTTTCAAGTACAGTGGAGAAAAAAAGTATTTAGTCAGCCACCAATTGTGCAAGTTCTCCCGCTTAAAAAGATGAGAGAGGCCTGTAATTGACATCATAGGTAGACCTCAACTATGAGAGACAAAATGAGAAAACATAGCCAGAAAATCACATTGTCTGATTTTTAAAGAATTTATTTGCAAATTATGGTGGAAAATAAGTATTTGGTCAGCTACAAACAAGCAAGATTTCTGCCTCTCACAGACCTGTAACTTCTTCTTTAAGAAGTTCCTCTGTCTTCCACTCATTACCTGTAATAATGGCACCTGTTTGAAATAGTTATCAGTATAAAAGACACCTGTCCACAACTTCAAACAGTCCCACTCCAAACTCCACTATGGTGAAGACCAAAGAGCTGTGGAAGGACACCAGAAACAAAATTGTAGACCTGCATCAGGCTGGGAAGACTGAATCTGCAATAGGCAAGCAGCTTGGTGTGAAGAAATCAACTGTGGGAGCAATAATCAGAAAATGGAAGACATACAAGACCACTGATAATCTCCCACGATTAGGGACTCCACGCAAGATCTCACCCCGTGGGGTCAAAATGATCACAAGAACGGTGAGCAAAAATCCCAGAACCACACAGGGGGACCTAGTGAATGACCTGCAGAAAGCTGGGACTAACGTAGCAAAGGCTAACGTCAGTAACATACTACGCCGCCAGGGACTCAGATCCTGCAGTTCCAGACGTGTCCCTGCTTAAGCCAGTACATATCCAGGCCCGTATGAAGTTTTCTAGAGAGCATTTGGATGTTCCAGAAGAGTATTGGGAGAATGTCATATGGTCAGCTCGTCGTGTTTGGAGGAGAGTGAATGCTGAGTTGCACCATACCTACTGTGAAGCATCGGGGTGGCAACATCATGCTTTGGGGCTGTTTCTCTGCATAGGGACCAGGACGACTGATCCGTGTACATGAAAGAATGAAAGGGGCCATGTATCGTGAGATTTTGAGTGCAAACCTCCTTCCATCAGCAAGGGCATTGAAGATGAAACGTGGCTGGGTCTTTCAGCATGACAATGATCCCAAGCACACTGCCAGGGCAACAAAGGAGTGACTTCGTAAGAAGCATTTCAATGTCCTGGAGTGGCCTAGCCAGTCTCTAGATCTCAACCCCATAGAAAACCTTTGGAGGGAGTTGAAAGTCCGTGTTGCCCAGCGACAGCCCCAAAACATCACTGCTCTAGAGGAGATCTGCATGGAGGAATGGGCCAACATACCAGCAACAGTGTGTGCCAACCTTATGAAGACTTACAGAAAACGTTTGACCTCTGTCATTGCCAACAAAGGATATATAACAAAGTATTGAGATGAACCTTTGTTATTGACCAAATACTTATTTTCCACCATAATTTGCAAATAAATTCTTAAAAAATCAGACAATGTGATTTTCTAGATATGTTTTCTCATTTTGTCTACCTATGATGTCAATTACAGGCCGGCCTCATCTTTTTAAGTGGGAGAACTTGCACAATTGGTGGCTGACTAAATACTCTTTTTCCCCACTATAATATAGATAAATATTGGATGGACAAAACTAGTGTGTCTCTTAATCTGATCTTTTATATCTTAGTGTGGGAAAAAGTGATTTGCACACTACTCTGGATTTAACCTTTTGCTGGTGCAGACGCGGGCCTCTTAATAATAGACCATGTCACCAGTTTGTGTATTAGAACTAAAATTCAGGTATAATTTGCACTAGTTTGCTTCCATGAACTATAATGGATTTGTCACATGGTGTCTATGCCTCATAAAGGGAGCTAGTACTCCCGAAAGCTTACCATCAAATATACTCAGTTATTCTCTAAAAGGTATCGCCTGATTTCTTCACTCTTCCACTACTTTCAATGGCTAACACGATACAACATTATACTACTATCATGATATGAGGGACATGAAAGGAGGGGGCTCACAATTTTTGGCACAAAATACCATAAATTTACACCAAAAAATGTAAAACAACTCTTGGTTGAACTTGATGGACATATGTCTTTATTCTAACTATGTAACTATATAACCATGTTGAGTACTCAATAGCATGTACATCAGTACCACATTACGTGTGGAAAAGTTGGCACCAGGGGGAGTGTCATTAATATTAGTGCTTTTACTTGGCCCAGACTTGACCCTATAATAAAGATCAGAATTTAAGTTGCTAAACCCATTGGCTTTATGTCAGGGGGCTGCATGCTAAATTCAATAGAGGTATACCCTCTGCCAAATTTATAGATTTAAACTGGGCACTCAGCCATTCTTTTCCTCATCTCAGTATTAAGATAAATCAACTCTTTGTAGCTTAGAAGAAAGTGGACATCCGCCTCATCTTCCCCCCCTTTATGTGAGCCTAAATTATTAAGGTGCATGGGTTCAGTAGGTTTTCCATTTAGTTACATGTTTACCTCTGTAATCATGCTTCCTGGTAGTGCATTAACCATTACTATAGTTAGTCCCCTCAAGTGCTTTTCATTGGAAACAATGTACTGCTGAAATCTGAGCGTTTCTTTTTCCATCGTCTATAAATTACTTCTGGACTGCTTGAAAAATGACTTCCATTTCTTTCCTTGGACCGTCTTCTACCATGTTCACAAGGATTTGGGTGAACATTGTACTAACAAAATTATTCCTTGAGGCTAAGGCCCCAATGTTGTGGAAACGCAGTGTTTTTGGCTGCTGTGGAAACACAGACGAAAAAAAAACACTACATTTTACAATACCAGCTTGCGTTTTCCCTATAGATTTAATAATGGAAGCAAAAACGCAATGAAAAACAATGTGGGGAAAAAAGTTTGGACTGCAAGGTTCTGTTTTTTAAAATCTCTAGTGTATTTGAAGTTTTTTTTGTTTCTGCAAAAGCCACCTCAAAGACCTCTTCAGGGTTTTTTCCTGCCCCCAATTCTTTTCTATGGGTTTTCTGTTGTAGAATCTGCCTGAAGATAGAGCAAGAATGTTTTTTTTCCCCTATAACTGAAAAAATCAGCTAGAGGAAAAAATCTGCTACTGACTCCTACTGAAATTCTGTCAGGTGGGTTTTGAGAATCAGGTGGATTTTGCCACAAAATCCTCCTTAAAAAAAAACTGCATGAAAAAACATTCTGTGAATTTACACTAAAGGGACTACGGTGCTGAAGTGAGTCTCATGTTCTGTGCCTGGCACTATTGCTCAGCTATTTTAAAGGGAATCTGTCAGCCTGAAAATCTATCAAACTAATGACAGTACCTAGCTGCTTATACACTTTCCAACTGTGTGTTTGTTATTCTGCATTGTAGATTCCTTTTTATGAAAATCAGTGTTTTGTTTTTATGCAGATGATTTTATGCTGAAAAGGGCTTCAACAGTGCACCGTTTTTTTCCTTTTCTGAGTTGTCTATAGTGGACAGATTCCACCCCTTATTCAAACATTCCCATTTCCCAGAGCACCATTACTGTGCATGCACCTAGTGATCAGGGCGAGCCACATGAGTAGTACTGTGCTGGAGGCTGTGGCTGGAAGAGGGGCAGTACATTTTCTGAAACATACCAGATCTTCTGCAATAAGAAGGTGTGTCTACTATGGTAGTACACTGCCCTACAAGCCATTATATTTACTTTATGTGTGATTTCAGTAGTTATAGAGTCTCTTTTGAAATGAATAGTTTTGGGAACATGGTCAGCCTCTTAACTAGATTACAATGTCTTGATTTATGAGAGTGCTAAGAATCAATAGTTTCATGAGACATTTTCCAGAGGATTTGCATGATGAATTTAAAGGGGTTGCCCTGCAAAGAATATTGTGTGTAGTTAAATTCAGCCCATTGTACACACTTTTTTGTCTTTAAATTGATGCCCTCTGATATTTCAGGAATGCTGTTAGAATAGCACCACCTGCTGTTTTTATGAATAACCGTTATTATGTCAACCTCAGTTAATGTGCAGAGGTGGACATGCATGCTCAGTCTTGCTTCTCTATGTGCTCCACTCACTATTCAGAGGGATTCCCGGTGTGATAAGTGAATGCTTTTCAAGCTCTTTTTCTGCTTCTCTCTGCTTTGTTCACAAAAATACTTTCATGAGACAACTGCTGTAACAGCATTGATGATATCCATATTGGGGAACTGTAGATGTAATATTTTCCCAGTTAGTAACAACCAATAACAAATACTGAAGTGCTGTAAGCAGAAGGGATGACTGAGCACCCACAAATTTATTATAAACAGCTGCACATGTTTGCAAATAAAAATCAGATTTACAGTACCCTACTAAACCATGCGTCCATTAGCAATGATTGTTAACTACGCTTATGCTGTAGTGTTCATTATCCTGATATCTATTCTGTTTGTATTCAAATAAAAAAAAAAAGTTTCCACAGAGTTTTTCATTGAGTTTTTGCTGCTTTTTTTTCTCTGCTTTTTTATTCTCCAATTCAATATATAATAAGTAAAATGCTTGTGATTCTGCATGACTAATCCCATCCACACATTAGAGAAAAATATCCACAGCGGAAATGCTGCGATTTCAAAAACGCTTGCGGTTTTTTTAAATCGCAGCATGTCAGTTATACCTACAGAAATGCTGGCGGTTTCCGAATAGGTATAATAGAAACAAAAAGTACTTTCTGTGAAAAGCGCAGCAGAAAAAAATGCAGAGAAGCGCGGCAGATTTTTCTGCACCATTTTTCATTTTGATTTCGCAGACTTTTCCTCTGCAGGCTTTCCGCCCCTATTATCCCTATACGAAAAACGCCAGCATTTCTGCAGGTATAATTGACTTGCTGCGATTTTTAAAAAATGGGAGTGTTTTTCAAAACGCAGTTTTTCCGCTGCAGATTTTTTTATGCACTGCATTAGCCAGAATCCCATCCACTTTGCAGGTACTGTAAAACGCAGCCATTGGCTCACCCTCCCTCAAATGACAGTGAGCTAATTCTGCTCATCATGTTCATTCCTTTACTGTATATACAGCAGAGCTGGGAGTTACAGAAAACAGGAAATATCAGCTTAACGGATCATGCTGCAATATTGTGTCCAGCTTTTTTGACTGAACTTACAATGGAGGCTCCTAACGGAGCCTTCGACACAGATGTGAATCTGGCCAGATTTTAACATTTTTTTATGTGGATAGTTACATGAAAATGAAACAAATCCAAAAGAAAGATATTAATAATAAAAACATGATTTAAACTAGGAAAAATTATTGGTGGGGTCAGTTTTTAAAGAGTAGTATTTGTATCATTTTATTTTTGCTTTTTAAGATTTTTAGTGTATTGTCCTCTAAAAGACCAGACAGTAAATAATCTATTTCTTTTAACAATGCTGTCCTCTGTAACTAGTTAAGGGGAAATAAGCCCTTTTACGCTAGATTCACCACACTTTATATTGGCTAGGTTCACCACGTTTTATATTGGCTAGGTTCACCACGTTTTGTATTGGCTAGGTTCACCACGTTTTTTATTGGTTAGGTTCACCACATTTTGTATTGGTTAGGTTCACCACGTTTTGTATTGGTTAGGTTCACCACGTTTTGTATTGGTTAGGTTCACCACGTTTTATATTGGCTAGGTTCACCATGTTTTGTATTGGTGGAAATGTTTGAAATGTTACATATTGTAATGTAAACATATTTAAGAAACTCCGGCCTGCCACTGATGTCCTGCTAATGATATGCTATGTATCCATACAATGGCAGTAGCATCTTTGCAATCTGAAACTGCTGTCCCACTTTTAGGACACATTCACAAAAAAAAATGAAAACATTAGGAAACAGATAACATTTCAGTTTATTGAGGAATCTGTGATAACGGGCAAAATTGGGACATGTGAATAACCTCATAAGGCTGAGGCCCCACGTTGCGGAAACACAGCTTTTTTTGTTGCAGATTTTGCTGCGGTTTTTTGAGCCAAAGCCAAGAATGGCTTCAAAAGGAATGGGAAATATAAAGGAAGTTCTTATACTTCTCCCTTCTGCTCAATCTAGTCCTGGCTTTGGCTCAAAAAATCGCAGCAAAATCTGAAACAAAAAAAGCTGCGTTTCTGCAATGTGGGGCCTTAGCCTAAACTTTATTTTTAAAATGTGAACATGTAAAAACCATTAAAAATGTCCATCACACGGCCATATTTCACATTTATGTGAATAAGGACTCAGCTGATTGATCAGGTAACTGGGTTTAATCATATAATAACTGTAAATGGTGTCGTTCAATTACCACAATCCTTATGCTGTTAAAAAAATACCCCTTAAACATGAAAAAACTGCGGTAACCAGCATTCATTAATAATATTTTATACTTGCAGATATTAGCAGTTTTATTTCTCACTGTGGCTGCCAATATTCACTGCCATATTGGTTTTTACTTTTGCAATAGCATTTCTGCAGTCGCTGACAGGCTGCCACTTTGTTATTAACAGCACATGCTGAAAAAGTGATGGTTTCTGTCAGTTGCTGAGAATTGCAAAAATGACAACCAATATGATGTTGGATCCAGTTATTGCTTTTAAAATAAAGTGGAATAGAACAGGAAAATGTCACTAACCAGCTTATAAACGGTATTATTATTAAATATTACTGAACTTTGGCTATCATTCTAAATTCTGTTTCCTAATATATTTCTAATTCTCTGCAGAAATGAGCTCTATGCGTCTGTCTTGGAAACAAACTGTTCTGTCCTTCTTTTAAATTTATGGAGTGCCTTAATATAGTCTTTATTACACACTTCCCCAACTACTAAATAGGCTGGCCACCAAACTGCTTATTAGAGGCACCTCAACCACAACTGCCATTTATATGACTTGGGCCTTATTCACACGTCCGTGCTATTTTTGACAGATCAAATATCAGTTAAAAATGGCGGTGACTGTCCTTTTTCTTTTATAGCCATTTTGCATCCGTTCCATTTCATTTTTCCATTTTTAATGGCTGAGTGTCATCCATTTTGCATCCGTTTATAATTGAATGAAATTCACTGGTCTTTCTCTTCTGACCCAACTCATTGACCCATTTTTAATAGACATTAATCTGTGAACAGAGCAAAATGTTTTCCTTGTATTTTTCTGTTCTATTCTTTTGCTTCAAGTCAGAGGAACGAATACCAACTAATTCAAGATTGTGTTTAAGTCCAGGGATGTTAACCCTGCAAATACTTCTTAGATCTTCATGAGCTGACTGTGCCTTAAATCTAGACAGGTTTGGCAATAAAAGTCACTCCTAGTGAATGTGATGAAACTCCAGAGCCACAAGAAAAGCCTCAAGTCCTGCTTCGCTGGCACTGATTTATGATGTGCTACAAATGAATTACATTTTTAATATCCTGGTAATACACTGCTTATTACATGGAGAGTGATGGGAAGTACCACATAGTAAGTTATACAATTCTGTCCAACAGTCGCTTTTATGTTGTGACAAGAATAACTAGTGCAAACATTATTTTGTTTTAACCCAATTACTTGACAGGCCTTGGAGGACTCAATCAGTAAAGAAGGATGGGAAGTATGCACCACAAATGGCTGCTATGAGAATACTTATTCATGAACTAGCTGAACATGTGAATCTTGTGGCTCATAATTTTGTTTAAGTGCATTCGCCAGGTTCTAAACTGACAATCTGGGAGACTCAAGAAAGCTCAAAAATTTCTGTCCCTGTGAAACCATATACATATTTAACACAGAGAGTGCTGCTTCTCCTGACACATAAATCACCAATAATCAAACCACGGTCCCCTTTCTGGATATATCAGGAGGAAAGTGAAGATTAAATTACTTAAGAAAATACAACACACTTCATATACTATTTTGCCGGCAGGATACATGTTCCTTAATGGATTTCTAGAGTTTCCTAGACTCTTTCAACTTGGCATGATTTAGTTGTTAGTGTATTTTCAGCTTCTGCTGGTTGAAACACAGCACAAGCCAGCAGAGTTTATACTAGAGTGGTCATTTTATATTTACCCTTTAGCAAAAATAACTTCATACGATAGTATGCACCTTGGGATATCTAACAGCCCTATTATTATTCCACCCTATGAGGTCTATCTGATGAACTATCACTATGCTATAGAATCAACATTTCTAGGAAAAGTACAGAAACACAAACCTAGTTAAACCATTACAAGAAGCAACAATTATTAATTTAAATTTAAAATAAAACGCAGAAAATAATGTAGAATGTTTTTTTTCCTTGTCCCTTTTTCTGCAATAACATCATAGTTTATGGACACCTTAGCACTGAGGTTTTTTGTTTTTTTTTCTTAATTTGCTTATTAAGTGCAACATTTTTCTACAACCTTTACTTTTGAAAAAAACAATCTTGCCATTTTGTTGCTGTCCTAAATATTGTGTCAGCCTTCTCAGCCATCCTCTATATCTTCTCTCAGTTTTAAAGGAGGCAGCAGGGAGAAGGAGGAATAGCAGACCAGAGTATGGATAGATAAAAAGAATCAACATCTTCAGGGAGAGCAGATCATACAAGTTGGACTGTATAAGTGTAAAAAGGGAGGGAAGCACATGGGTAGGGAAGAGGAATCACATAAGCTGTTGACCTTTGTATAGACATGAGTGAATCCACTGACTCTCTGCAGGATGGTTGAATCATAGACTTCTTAGCATCAGTGTCTGTCAGCAAAAGGAGAACAGATCTGTCATGGTCTGTTGAAAGTTCAGCCCATGAGAGGAGAACAAGTAAAGGCAGCAACATTCTGGAGTCCTCTTCTTCAGTAAGCGCTAACAGGTTATTTGTGAATCAACCCATAATAAATAAACCTTAGTGGCATGTGATTGGTTCCAAAATAGCTCCAAAAAGGTTGTCTTCTGCAGGAATTTTGCAGGTCGTAATTGTGCCTGAGCATGGACTCACAGAAAGAACTATGGTACTATGGCGTGCTATTCTCACCCTATTTTAGTTTCAATAATTTTTATTTGCATTTTCAAGAAAATAAGGTAAAGAACACAATTGACATATATTGTGGTGCACCTTGGTATACAGTATAATATAATTTGCGAAATAATACAATGCTTCCTTCCAAGATACATTCTCAGGCTATACATCAATAAGACAGATATTTAAAATACTAACATAGTAAACTATAACTATAACAATAACTTTCGGGCACACTTAAAGGGCTACCATGAATCATTCCTAGAACGTGTTCCTCATTTCCGACCTTCCCTTGGTTATAAGGCCTCTGTTTGTGTGTATGTATCGACATTGAGCTTCGTCCTTTCCTGTTTCCTACTCCTCCTCTGTTCCGTCTGCCCCGATTTTAGCAAGCTAAGCCCCCATCCACACGGCACTACATCCTCCCTCCCGGGTTTCCTGTAACAGCTTTGTCCTCTTTCAGAGCGAACCTGGAATAGATCCATGCTTCCCAAATCTTCTCAAAGCTATGGAAGGAGTTATTTCCCAGTGCTAGTATTCTTTCATATATGTATGTATTATTTACTGCCATTAGCATATCCGACATAGGCGGAGGAGCTACTGTCTTCCATCTCTGCACTAACATCAATTTGGCTATGGTCAAAATTTTGCATATAAGTTTTCTGTGTGCTTTCAGTGCATTGGGAATTCCGATTATCAAAATAGCCAGGTCAGGGGTGTATTGGAGTCGGAAGTCGAGTATCTCCGAGAGCATCTCAAAAACCCTGACCCAGTATCCTTGAATTATGGGGCAATTCCCCAAAATATGGAGAAGGGATCCTCTTCCTCCACATCCCTTCCAACAATTCCCTGATTCGGAGGGATAAGCTAACTGTAACATAATCGGGGTCCTATACCATCGTAATATAATTTTCATGGCTGTCTCTATATGTGTACTACACTTTAAGGACACATGGATCAGCCTAATTGCCTGCTGCCATTCCTCTAGGGTGATGGCTATCCCTAAGTCTCTCTCCCAATAACGGAATGGGGTAGATCTAGTAAAGGTCGAAAGTTCGTCCATTCTGTCATATAGAAAACGCAACCCTCTCACCTTGGTTGATAACCAAGTGAAAAGTGCACCACTATGGGGCAAAAGTGTCACAGGATGTTTAGACACGAAGTGCCATATTTGAAAGTATTTAAGGAAATCACTATTAGGGACCCCATATTGCTGTCTTATATCTGCAAACGCTATAGGTTGTTTAGTGTCGGAATATAAGTGAGAAATCTGCGTAATTCCTCTCGATTCCCAGTCGAGAGTTCTAAATCATCGATTACCCATGTCATTAGTGACAGAGGCATTTCAGAAATATGAAAATGTTTCATAGGGTTAGCTTTTCCGTGCATTAACTTCCATGCCGCCAATGAGGCAACCATGACCGGGGAGAAGGATCCAGGAGCTGAAATGTTCCAGAAGGGCAACCACAGCACATCTTCCAATTTTAGAGGAGCTATAAATGCCTGCTCTATGTGTAGCCATGGGACCACGGTGTCCATTGATTTCCACCTAGCGCACTGAGTGACCAGCGAGGCTATATAATAGTTTCTTATCAGTGGAACTCCCAGCCCTCCTGCCTCCTTTTGTTTAAATAGGAAGCTTTTGTTGATTCTGGGTCTCTTCCCATTCCATATATACTTTGAAATCACCCTTTGTGCTGTTTCAAAGAAGGAAACAGGAATTGATATCGGGAGCGTGCGGAACAAATATAAAAGTCTAGGTAGTAGCAACATTTTGAAGGCCGCTACTCTGCCTATCCAAGAGGTATCTGTTTTTGACATTCGCTCCGTCTCCTCTTGTAGTAGTTTTAACATTGGTATATAGTTACTTCTATAAAGGGTCCCTAAGGATTTTGTCATCTGGGTCCCCAGGTATTGGACATTGTCTTCCCTCCAATCAAAGTCATAGTTCGACTTGAACTGATGGAGCAAAGAAGGAGGGACATTCAAAGTTAGCGCTTGTGATTTGGCCATGTTCAGTTTATAAAACGACAATTGCCCAAACTCCGTAATAGTATCCATTAAGCGAGGGATAGATATTTGTGGCTTAGACATGGTGAGAATAATATCATCAGCGTAGAGTGATATAAGATGAGTTTTATGCCTCATATCAATGCCCCTTATTCCCGCATCTAGTCTAAGTGTTTGGGCCAATGGTTCCATGGAAAGAACAAATATCAGGGGCGACAGGGGGCATCCCTGTCTGGTCCCATTTGTTATCAGAAAAGGGTCCGATACCACTCCATTGCTGAACACTCTCGCAGAAGGTGCAGAGTATAGCGCCTCTATCGCTCTCAAGATAGCTCCAGAAAATCCCATAGATCTGAGTACCGAGAAGGCATACGACCAGCAAATGCGATCAAACGCCTTCTCAGCATCCAATGCGAGGATCACCGCCTCCACTCTCCTACAATCAATGTGATGCATGAGGTTCAGAATGCGTCTAGTATTATCGTAAGATTGCCTCCCTTTGACAAATCCCACTTGGTCATTATTTATCAAGCTCGGAAGACAAGCTGCTAATCTACTTGCTATTAATTTAGCATAGATTTTCAAGTCAGAATTCAATAAAGAAATAGGTCGGAAGTTTTGGGGGCTAGTGGCCGGTTTTCCTGGTTTTGGCAGCGTAACCACTAAGGCTTCTTGGTTTTCTTTTGAGAGAGTACCAGATTCAATCACGGCCTCCAGGAAGGACAGCAACGGGTCCTTCAGGATTGGGAAAAATTTTTTGTAGTATTCATTAGTGAGGCCATCAAGGCCCGGCGATTTATGAGAAGGCAGCGATTTAATAACCGACAACAACTCCTCCGAAGTAACGGGTGTATTTAAAGAGTCCAGTTGTGACTCAGTGAGCTTAGGCAAACGGGCAGCTGCAAGGAAGCGCTCAATTTCGCATCTCGTTGGGGGAGTTACCGCTGTGTCTTCCGCGATATTATAGAGACCTTCGTAAAATGATCTAAATGCGTCAGCTATGCCTCTTGGGTCGTATATTTTAAATGCCCCATCTTTACTGTGAAGGAATTGAATTCTGGATTTCGCATTCTTTTGTTTAAGTTTTGAAGCTAGGAGTTTGCCTGCTTTATTGGACTGAGAATAATATGTAGCTTTGGTCCGTTTTAGATTTTTCTCGTATTTATGCAATAAACAAGCTGTCAGTTGATGGCGTAATGTCATCAATTTCGCTGCATTGGATGGAGAGGGGGACTTTTTATTACTGTTGTCAATGGATCTTATCTGGTGGAGCAATCTATCCATCTCTGCCAATCTGTTTTTCTTTTCTATATGCCCCAGGCGAATGAACGTTCCTCTAATAAAAGCCTTGTGAGAGTTCCACAGTATATCAGGACTAGGGGCAGAAGGGGCATTAATCAGAAAGAATTCCTTCAGATCGTTCTCTAAAGTTGCTCTTAATTTCGGTTGTGACATTAAGAATTCGTTACACCGCCATACGAACGCTCTTGGGCATTCATATTTTTCTGCTAAGGTCAAGGTTATTGCTGCATGGTCTGACCAAGTGATTACTGAGATATCAGATTTTAAAACCATAGGGAGGCTGGATTGCTCAAGTAGAAATAAATCTATCCGTGAGTAACTATTATGTACAGAAGAGAAATATGTATAGTCTCTCTCTGTATTGTGGAGAATACGCCAGGCGTCAAATAATTCATGGCGCCATAGTGCTTGCGAAAAAGAGGGGTGACGTGTCAACCCTCCTGAAGTGGTGTCCACCACCGGGTCTGGAGCCATATTAAAATCTCCCATCAATATGAGACATCCCTGCTTCCTTTTTTCCACCGCTTTTACCAGTCTCCCTAAAAATGCCACCTGTTTCCTGTTAGGGGCGTAGGCTGATACCAGCGTATAAGTAACATTGTTGAGAATGCACGTCAGTATTATAAATGGCCCCCCCGGGTCTGCATATTGTGACAATAGTTGAAACGCTACTCAGTCCCTAATTCCAATCAACACCCCTCTACGTTTCGAGGAATAGTGAGCATGGAATACATTTGGATACGCTGGGTGTTGAATGCGAGAAGCATCTGCTTGCAAGAGGTGGGTTTCTTGTACTGCAAGAATGTCACAGCATTGGTCTCGCGCCTAATGCCATAAGTTGGCCCTTTTTTGAGGAGAGTTCAACCCTCTGACATTCATAGACATAACTTTAAGTACCATAATATACAATTATTAATGCATTAAGAATCTTACCACACTTGCCCACAACAAAGGACGTCCCTGCATGGTGGAGTTGACTCCGCCATTTGTATTCATTTTGCCCAGTGTGCCAGAACCAGAAAGGAAACAGACCATAGAAACTACAGAACCGATGGACAACCCATCTTAGCTGTATCAAGGAAAAAAAAACAGAGAAAGAAAAAGAACAGAGTACAGCGGACCAGCAGCTGTCGTGATCTTGGGGGGATTAGTTCAACAGCAACGAACATATGGAATTCAGGATAAGTGAGTCTCTAGCTTTGTAGCCCTCTTTGCGGACGTCTTTGGGTTTTCGCTTGGCACCAACCATCTGACATTGGACCGGGTGAATTTTTGAGTGGAGGATCAACCATCGGAATATTCCATGCAGTTAGCAATTTTTTCCCTTCCTTCAGAGTCTTAATTACATGTACGTGATTGTTGCGAGAAACGATCACTCGGACCGGGAATCCCCATTTATACAAAATGTGGTGTTGACGTAATGCCGTAGTAATAGGGATAAATTGTCGCCTGATTTGCAATGTTGTAGCTGAGAGATCCGAATAAATGGAAATCTTGTGGTATGGTTCAGGTAGGCGGCCTGTCTTTCGTGAGGTCAGCAGGACCAGCTCTTTAGTACTGTAGAAATGTATCTTTGCCAGAACATCCCTGGGTACGGTTTCATCTAGATGTGAGGGTCTCGGAACTCTGTGAGCTCTGTCAATAGTTAAATCCATTTTCGTGAGATTCGGTATCAGCGATCTGATCATATCTTGGAGGAAAACAGTTAAATCTTTTGGAGGAATTGATTCCGGGATCCCTCTAAATTTTAGATTATTTCTTCTGGATCGATCTTCTAAGTCAGCTATCTTAGCTTTAAGGAAGGACACATCTCTTTCCACGTCGTAGTGCGCATCTATAAGAACATTATGTGATGCAGCAAATTCCGCCATTTTAGATTCAACATGTACCGTACGGCTTTTTAGCTCTTGAAGATCTCTATCTAGCGGTTTCACCATAAGGGACATGTCTGTCTTTAATGACTTACAAAAGGCCATAAGCATATTTTTCATGGAAGCCTCAGTTAGCAAACTCTCTGTCGCCGGTATATCTGCAAAGAAATCAATAGATGGAGGGGTATGTTGTATATTGTCGCTCACCTCTTCTCCCTGCAGATCAGCGTTCTGAAGCCTGGGCTTTTGTTTAACCGGGCTCGCAGTAGGCGAATGCTGCATCCCTGGGTTGTGTGCAGCTGCAGGCCCCGCAGCGCCATTTTGAGCAGGCCCGTTATCTGCGGGCCGGGAGGGAGATCCAGGCGATCCCGAGCCCGCACTTTCCAGGAGCTGCGGCAGAGACGGGGCTGATCTTTCTAGAGTAAAATACGCCTCTCTAGCGATATCCGTTTCACACTAAAATAATAGCAATAACGATTATCTCTAGAGATGAACGTATAAATTGCTACAATTTTTATAGGGGGATAGAAAATTATTTTTTTTATGTAAACTCCTATTTAATTTGCATGCACAAAATTGGTTGGCGCATTTCTGTGATTTTAGCGTTTCTTTAACACCTGCACCTGTAAATATATATATATATATATATATATATATATATCTGGTATGTTTGAATTCTTCACATATTGCAGTTTTTTGGAAAGAACATTTTGTTTGCAGAAAGGGACTGCAGTTTAGTGGCAAATTTGAATTTTTGTCCTATTTTTGCTTGTAATCTCTGTTTTCTGCAAAGTTGTATGAAGATGGTTATATATGAAATATTAAGTTGTGTTTTTATATACTGTATGCTGTGCAATTTCAAAAAAGTTAGATTTTGGTATCACATTCACAGTTTGCTAGGTGCAGTATAGATTTTTAACATATTAGTGAACAACAGCAAAATCTTGCTTGTCTTCTGTATCAGTGTTTTTGAGAGTATGAGGTCCTTGTTGTAGCTGATGCTTGCATTATATATAAATTGTGTTCACCTTGATCTATTATTTTATATGTGTTTTGTGTGTGAATGTAAGATTGAATAGGAGTTTTAGGTGCAAATATGTTTTTTAGTGCATTTTTTCTAAAAATTATTTGTGTTTGTCACAAAGTTACATGAAGGTGGACATGGCTATTGATAACCCATTGAGAGACATATAATCTTCAGGTTGTCTACTTTCAAAAAATATATAGGGTTTAGGGGTGCACTTTTTTTAACATTTCCAGCTTCAAAGCAGATTTTTGTTCCTTCCAGCATGCGTATGTAGGTCTTAGTGATATGAATGAACTGCACATGTTGAACTCTTATTTTTAGGAGGTTGGTGCATATAACATTTTGTTTGGTTTCCACTTTTAGCAACTAATATACATTTATTTGCATTTTTTTTTTTTATAAAACATTCACTTTAAATCAAAATTGCATGAAGGTGTCTGTTAACATACAAGTGGCATTCTGACAATGCTGCAGGTGTCTACTTTAAGAAAATATATATAGGTATGGGGGGTTAGAATGATTTTTTAATGTTGTGTGGTAAAGTGTACGGCAAAGTCCTGGACGGGGTGTATATCTCGCCTGGTTTCCTAAGCCAGGTGAGATAGAGGAAATCCAGGGTTTAGCTTGCTCTAGCAGACCATAGTCTGCTAGTGTTTTTCATTATAATATATGGGCTGGTTTTTCTGGACTGGAGGGCAGGATCGGTAGTGGGTACTCTCCAGTCCACACCCTAGTCCACTTCGGGATTTGCCTCCCCTAACCCCAGGTGAGGTTTCCTGTGGGTTTTTGATTGAGGAAGGAAGCTCAACACAAAAGGCGAGCTCTGGTATACTGCAGGGGAGAGAAAGACCAAACGCTCCTGGAGGTGAGCGTTTACACTGGACTGCTGTGCTCACTATGTTATGGTTACCTGCATGAGGATAGTGAGGTACGCTGTTGTTAGCTAGCGCCGGACAGGCCTAGACATTTATTTTGTTTGGACACTTTTGATTTGTGCTGGAATTACCACAAATAAGTAACCTGCTGTGTGTGAACTTGGTCATTGCCGCCCCACCGTGCGTGCTGATCCCTACAATTGGTGGAGAACGCGGGCAGTGTGTTGCTAGGGGCAACGGCATGACAAACCAAGTGAGAGCTAAATATTGCGGACTTTAAAAACCCAGAAGTGTATGTCTTGGGTGAAAGCTGCTGCTGCTTTGCAAGGCCCATCCAGCACAATGGAGGAAGTAATAAAGCAGCTAGTGCAGGCTAACCTGAGACATGAAAAGTCCATGGAGCAGCAACAGAAGTTCCATGCTGAGGCCTTACAAGCCCAGCAACAAGCACAGCTGCAGTTCAATATGCAGCAACAACAGGCCATGGCGCAGCAACAACAGGCCCTAGCTCAGCAACAGGAAACTAATCGCCTGCTGACGGAACAGATTGCTGCGCTCAGAGAGACTGCCGTGTCTCAGCCCCAACGGGTGGAGGTAAGCCCACCAGAGACTACTAGTGTGAAAAGGGCTGTACAGCGGGCCATGCAAAAAATGACACCTGATGATGATGTCGAGGCCTACCTTACTATATTTGAGAGAGTGGCGGAGAGAGAGAGGCTACCAGCTACAGAATGGGCAGAGGTGGTTGCGCCCTTTCTGTCAGGAGAACCGCAAAAGGCCTACTATAACCTCAGGGAGCAGGATGTCCGGGACTATGCAAAGTTAAAAATGGAGATCCTTGCTCGCCTTGGTGTTACGCCAGCTGTTCGTGCCAGGAGAGTGCAAAATTGGAGCTACACCCTGGACAAAACTGCCCGGTCTCAGATGCATGACCTGAGTCACCTGGTGAGAAAGTGGCTGGAACCAGAGTCCTCTACACCAGCTCAAATCGTGGAGAAGGTGGTGGTCGACCATTTCTTCAGGACCCTCCCAGCAGAGCTACAATGGTGGGTTGGACATGGAGACCCCAAGACCGCGGAACAGCTCATTAACCTGGTGGAAAGATACTTGGCAACCGAGGATTACCTCCATGACGCCCCTGCAGCTCCGACACCTCCCAGGATGGCCCGACCCGTGACATCTGTGGGTAAGAGAGTTCCAGCTGGAGGTGGGTGGACAAGAGGTAGCAGGGCTCTGGAGCATGGAAGAGGGCAAAAGATTGAACCTGAACCCCAGAGGCCCTCTGGTCTTAAAAAGGACCCTCTTCCAAGGAGTCTCGGGACTCCCCAGTGCTGGAGGTGCCATGAGTGGGGACATATAGCCCCCTTACCTCAGAACCCATGGAGTGTGACGCTAATCGGCGACAGTCACTGTTTGCAGAGTCTGTGTGTGCAGCCCTTCCAGGGTCAGGGACTGAGCTCCATGTTTGCCTGATAAAGGTAAATAACCGCTCTGTGAAGGCCCTTCTGGACTCAGGTAGCCTGGTGACTTTAGTTCGGGCCAGCCTTGTGGCTAGGGACTATGTGCCAGGCAAACAAGTGAAAGTACTCTGCATTCATGGGGATATTATTGCTTACCCTGTAGCCTCAGTCTGTTTGGAAACCCCATCTGGGGCTGTGACCTATGAAGTTGGGGTTGTAAAAAGACTAATGTATGAAGTTATACTAGGCCGTGATTTCCCGTTATTTTGGGAGTTGTGGAAAACGGGTAACACTTCTGCTGCCAGTGAAGAAACTCAAGCAGAATATGTACCTTCCCCAGTAAATAGTGGTACTGATAATGGGCAAAGTGGAAATGTGAGTGTACCTGAAGTGCAGGATGATGATTACTTTCCCTTGCAGGTGTTAGCCGGGGAAGAAGAAGAAACTTCCACATCGGGACAACAAATGCTAGACTTAGAGGTGTCCCAAGGTAACTTTGAGACCGAGCAAATGAGAGATCTTACTCTGACTAATGCTCGGGCCAATGTTACCGTAATAAATGGTGTACCACAGGAACCTGAGGCTGATACAAAATTTCCACACTTTGCCATGAATGGGATAAGGTGTACCAGGTCACCAAGATAAACAATGAAGTTGTGGAACAACTTCTGGTGCCAAAATCGTACCGCCACAGGGTGCTTGACATGGCTCATAGCCATGTACTTGGGGGTCATTTGGGGACCAAAAAAACCCGAGAGAGAGTCCTTCAGAGGTTCTTTTGGCCTGGGATATATGAAGAAGTGAAAAGGTATTGTGAATCATGTCCCACATGTCAGATAAATGCCCCAACTTCACACTTCCGTAGCCCCTTGGTGCCCCTTCCCATCATCGAGGTACCATTTGAGAGGATTGCAATGGACCTGGTGGGGGCCCATTGTCAAATCTGCTAGGGGACACCAGTACATTCTCGTTGTGGTGGACTATGCCACTCGGTACTGTGATAATTTGGGGAATTAAACTCAAAATGGCGGCTTCTCCTGGTCCGGACAGCGGTGGTTCGTGGTACTGGGCGCCGGAACGATAGCTTTCAGACAGTCCAATTGTAAATAAAAGTGGCTTTATTCAGCTTAACTGCAACATAACAAAACAACAAAAAACCTATGCCACAGTTAGGGCCTAACTCACTCCTTGAGCCCCTAACTGTCCTGACTGTTGCTCAGCTCCAGCAACAGTCCTCTGTGGACGCCAGCCCTTCTGGGACAGAGCCTATCTCTCTGTCCTAGCTGGTCCACCCCTGTGGACGACAGCTCTTTTGGGACAGAGCCTCTCTCTCTGTCCTAGCTGGTCCACCATTTTCCTGCTTCCTGCAGGATGCTCCAGCCCCTCTGGAGTTACGTGCCACCCCCCAAAGGCGTGGCTGAGAGCCTTGCCTGGCCTGGGTCGCTCAACAGCGCCCTCTGGCTCATATACTTACAGTACCCAGAGGCAGTACCCTTAAGGAGCATGACTTCTAAAAATATTGCCCAAGAGTTATTTTACATGTTCTCTTGCACCGGGCTCCCTAAAGAAATCCTTACTGACCAGGGTACGCCCTTTATGTCAAAGGTCATGAAGGAGCTGTGCAAATTATTTAAACTCAGGCACATTCATACATCAGTATACCACCCACAAACGGATGGGTTAGTGGAAAGGTTTAACAAAACCCTAAAACAAATGTTAAAAAAGTTTGTAGAAAGGGATGGTCGGAACTGGGACTGTTACCCTACCTAATGTTCTCCATAATCTACAGGGTTTTCACCCTTTGAGCTAGTTTATGGGCAACATCCAAGGGGTTTGTTGGACATCGCCAAGGAAACCTGGGAGACCGAGGCAACCCCTTATAAAAGTATGGTTGAACACGTCGCCCAGATGCAGGATAGAATAGGGACAGTGATGCCAATTGTCAAGGAACATATGCAAAGAGCTCAGGAGGCCCAAAGCAGAATTTATAATAGATCTGCTAGGCTGAGGGTCTTTAATCGTGGGGATAGGGTCCTGGTTCTAATACCTACCGTCGAAAGTAAATTTCTGGCAAAGTGGCAGGGTCCCTATGAGATTGTAGAAAGAATAAGTGAGGTGAACTACAAGGTGCATCAACCAGGCAGGAGAAAACCCTTCCAGGTCTACCACATAAACCTGATCAAGCCGTGGAAAGATCGGGAGTCGTTAGTAGCCACCCAGGCTGTGGCTAAAGAGGTGGTACCATCAGTTCCCCCAGTAAGGATAGGTGAGGCACTGTCAGGGCACCAGAAGCAGGAGGCAAGGGAATTTTTACAGAAAAACAGGCGCAAGTTTTCTGACTTACCAGGCCGTACACACCTGATAAAACATCATATTAAGACTGAGCCTAACCATAGAGTGAACCTGAAGCCATACCGCATACCAGAAGCCCACAGGCAGGCGGTATCCTCTGAGGTCAAACATATGCTTGAGCTAGGTGTTATTGAGGAATCTGTCAGTGAGTGGTCAAGTCCCATTGTACTAATCCCAAAGCCTAATGGGACATGGAGGTTCTGTAATGACTTCAGAAAATTAAATGAAGTATCAAAGTTTGCTTACCCCATGCCCTGAGTAGATGAACTAATTGAGAGACTTGGGAGGGCAAGATATATTACAACACTTGACCTTACAAAAGGTTATTGGCAGATTCTACTATCTGATGAGCCTAAGGAAAAAACTGCATTTTCCACACCAGAAGGCCTGTTCCAGTATGTAGTGATGCCATTCGGGTTACATGGGGCCCCGGCTACATTCCAGAGGCTGATGGACCTGATCTTGAGACCACATCGAGATTATGCGGCTGCTTACCTGGATGATGTGGTCATTTTTTCGTCTGACTGGAGAAGTCACCTCTGTAAGGTACAGGCAGTGTTGGACTCCATCAGTGATGCGGGCCTAACTATAAACCCAGAGAAGTGTGCAGTGGGTCTAGAGGAGGCAAGATACCTGGAGTATATAATTGGAAAGGGCTTGGTAAAACCCCAGATCAACAAGGTTGAGGCAATACAAAACTGGCCTAGACCCCTAACAAAAAAACAGGTCAGAGCCTTCCTTGGCATAACCAGGTATTACCGTCGGTTTGTGCCCAATTTTGCCGCGATGGCATCCCCACTGACGGACTTGACAAAGGGTGGTAAGTCCGTAATGGTAAAGTGGACTCCAGAGGCAGAAAAAGCTTTTCAGAGCCTAAAATCGGCCCTGTGTGAACAACCCGTACTTATCTCCCCAGATTTTAAAAAGCAATTCCTGGTCCAGACGGACGCGTCTGATACAGGCTTGGGAGCGGTCCTGTCACAAGTGGTAAATGGGGAAGAACACCCAGTGATGTACCTAAGCAGAAAACTGACCCCTGCAGAAAAAAACTGCGCCATAGTGGAAAGGGAGTGTTTGGCTGTCAAGTGGGCGTTAGAATCACTGAGGTATTATCTGCTGGGTAGACAGTTCGTGTTGGTGACAGACCATGCTCCTCTGGCATGGATGAAGCAAAATAAGGAGAGAAACGCAAGAGTAACCCGATGGTTTCTCTCCTTACAGAATTTCAGTTTCAAGGTGGAGCATAGGCCTGGGAAATTACAAGGTAATGCAGACGCCTTATCCAGAACTTACTGTATGTTCAGTGGAACTGCCCAGACCTCTGGTCTGGAGAAGAGGGGGGGGGGATATGTGGTAAAGTGTACGGCAAAGTCCTGTACGGGGTGTATATCTCGCCTGGTTTCCTCAGCCAGGTGAGAGAGAGGAAATCCAGGGTTTAGCTTGCTCTAGCAGACCATAGTCTGCTAGCCTTTTTCTTTATAATATATGGGCTGGTTTTTCTGGACTGGAGGGCAGGATTGGTAGTGGGTACTCTCCAGTCCACACCCCAGTCCACTTCGGGATTTGCCTCCCCTAACCCCAGGTGAGGTTTCCTGTGGGTTTTTGATTGAGGAAGGAAGCTCAACACAAAAGGCGAGCTCTGGTATACTGCAGGGGAGAGAAAGACTAAACGCTTCTGGAGGTGAGCGTTTACACTGGACTTCTGTGCTCACTATGTTATGGTTACCTGCATGAGGACAGTGAGGAATGCTGTTGTTAGCTAGCGCTGGACAGGCCTAGACATTTATTTTGTTTGGACACATTTGTTTTGTGCTGGAATTACCACAAATAAAGCTCTATCACCGTTTTAAGTAACCTGCTGTGTGTGAACTTGGTCATTGCTGCCCCACCGTGCGTGCTGATCCCTACAGTTGTAATTTAGGTTTTATTTGTCCATCTCAAAACTGTGAAAATTGCTCTGGCTACCGGAGGTGCAAAATCTCCAGAGACCCCTGGCAGTGAAAGGGTAAATGACTTTTATAAGTGCAGTAGTCAGTTTTATTATGTTTTTTTTTTTTTTTTTTTTTTTTTTTGTCAACCTTTTTAGTCTACCCAACTGTTCTCTTTGCTAATGGTATTGATAGTGATCAACAGTGGTACAAGAAGTAGAAGTTTAGTGTTGTCTTAAAACAGACATATAATATTCTAATTTATCGAACTGTAAGTATTTGTTGAAGTAGTATAGAAATATTTCTGTAGTAAATCTAGTGAATGTTTTTGTTTTTTTATTTTACATTGGTTTTCTCCTGTGTGATTTTCGGTGTATAATGTTAGTCTTTTTCATGGCTCTTTTCTTCTTCTGCCAACACCAGTTGTTATTTCATGACTCTGTTGTACTTTTCTATGTGTTGTTTCTGTTGCACAAGGTGAGGACAGCACACAAAGGATTTTTGCATTTGTAGGTATTTTTTATTGAATCGTTTTCTGAGAAGCTCATTTTCAGAAAGGGCTCAAAATTATATCCTGAAACTTTACTGCCATTGTTAAAATAAAGGCGCACTTTACTCTTCAATACATATAGCTACAAAACCTTTGTGTTTTGTGGTTACTTGGATATCTGACACCTGCTGACACACAAGGTGTATTGAGAACATGCAGAATTGTGCAAATACTTAGAAGTTAATGCTGTTGTGACTAGGAGTGAAGCACTGAATGTTTCTGTTGTCATTATATTGCCTAACTTACTTAATACTACGGTAGTAAATCACTATAATTCAGCGTGTTTGTTTATATTAGAATGAATGGAGCACAGCAGAGTTAGGTTGTATAGACATCAATGAACATCACGGTTTAATTGTCTCAACGCATCGGGCCTATAATAGAAACAACATGAGTAGTGAAGTATTTGGCAATGCATGCCTTCCTGAGATTTCTATATTGAGCCAGACATGTCATTGTAGTAATTATTGGTGAGAATCCTTTTCAATGAACTTGCTGTTAGAGGCGACTATATCTAAGAGCTTGTAGCACTCTGATTTCCAGTCATCATTAGGGATGAGTTAATGGCTGTAGAGACGCAGGCATTAAGAAGCCTGACAAGGATGAAACAGCACAAAGACACCTTTGCAACTGCAAAACTTTGCAGCAAGGTGACTCCTGATAGACAAACCTCTCTCTCCTACAAATAAGACCTTCTTAAGATTGTGTGTGGGTCCTGGTGATGGGGCTTACGTCTGAACATACGTGGCATACACTCAGTGGGTAAGTCACTGCAAAATCAGCAAATTCCATATACAAACTGCAGAAAAAAGACACTTAGCTAAGGCAGGGCGCAGCAAAAAAGCGCTGTGGGAAAAAACGTGGCAGCAACACATCGCGGTTTTTCCCACTGCACTTCTCACAGAAAAGTTTTGGGAATCACAGCGTGTTCGCTGCACATATTTTTCCGCAGTGTGTGGATGGGATTTGCTAAAATCCCATCCACTATTCAGGGACTGTAAAACATTGCTTTTTTTTTCCACTGCGTTTCCGACACGGCCAAATAGCGGCGATAGTGCCATGTGGGGCTCCGGCCTTAGGCTACAGCCCCATGTTGCGAAAAAAGCTAAAAAATGCACATTTTTCATTGCGTTTTTGCTTCGTTTTTCTGAGCGGATTTTAAACCTATTAAATCTATAGGGAAAACGCCAGCTTTCCGCTGGTATTATTGACATGCTGCGATTTTCAAAAACATGGGCGTTTTCTCTACGTCTGGAGGAAAGTTTCAGCAGCAACATAGAAGGGGATTCTTTACAGTAAGAACAGCGAGGCTATGGAACTCTCTGCCCCAGGAGGTGGTGATGGTGGATTCATTGACCAAGTTCAAAGAGGGCCTGGATGTCTTTCTCGAACAGAATAATATTAGAAGTTATGGGTTTTAGATTTTGCTAAGGACAAGTTGATCCAGGGTTTTATACTGATTGCCAGATTGGATCCGGGAAGGAACTTTTTCCCCTGAAATGGGGCAATTGGCATAAGCCTCATGGTTTTATTTTTTTATTTTTTTTTTGGTTTTTTTTGCCTTCCTCTGGATCAACACTGTAGGGTATTGTAGGGTTATAGGTTGGACTTGATGGACTGATGTCTTTGTCCAACCTCATCTACTATGTAACTATGTAGATTTTTTTCTGCAATGTGTAGATGGCATTAGCTAGAATCTTTCACTTTACAGGTACTGTAAAACGCAGCTTTTTAGCAACATTTAGCCTTAGGCTGGGGTTCCTGTTGAGACTGAGACATCGCTTTTGATTAAAGATTCACTTAGAATATTTACAAATTTGAGTGTTGCCTTAATACTCTATAGATAGACTTGTTTGGGATAGTTTTCTCTGCATTGTTTTGATGGGATGAAATAAAATTTTTGGTACAGATTTGATGACTCCCTTAAAGGGGCACCTTTTAACAGGTGTTTTTTTTTTTTTTTTTTTTTTTTTTTACTAGTCAGATTCTTGTGAGAACCATCTTTTACAAATGCATATATGATCAAATGTTTTTATTTTTTTTATTTATTTTTTTTTTTTTTTTAATAACATTGTCTCTATTTGTAACTTTATAAACTCTACAACTACAAGAATTTTAAAAATTGCCTTTTGTCCATCTTGAATGTTCC
The DNA here is from genome assembly GCA_947044405.1 of Leptodactylus fallax. Classification (NCBI taxonomy): domain Eukaryota; kingdom Metazoa; phylum Chordata; class Amphibia; order Anura; family Leptodactylidae; genus Leptodactylus; species Leptodactylus fallax. Next base: position 3,522,429 of record CAMRHE010000166.1, read on the forward strand.
TGTGGGTATGAGCATCTTTTATATTGTAACAGGTGGATTGGTTGCCCACAATAATTTGTCTTTATTTGGAATTTCTAGACTGGAAGGAGGCAGAGAACACCTGCTGCCCATTGACTATTACTTCCCACCACAGAAGACCTGCCTCATCTGTGGAGACGAAGCATCTGGATGCCACTATGGAGCCCTCACATGTGGCAGCTGTAAAGTCTTCTTCAAGAGAGCAGCTGAAGGTAGAATTAAAGATACTAAATTGTATTTTACAGCATTTCTCTTTCATTAGACGTATACGTCATATATATAACATAGAGACTTAAAATTAAAATAACTAAGCAAATGTTTGTTTCTAAGATATTTCTCTGAGAAGCATTTTACAACCGGAGATCGCTCTAGACAGCAGAAAACCCATTCTTTTTCAGCAAAACAGCAGCTACTGATCCAGTATATGTAGAAGATTATGAAGCTATAGAGAAACTTTAATGTAAAAGTTGTATTGGACAGCACTTTTTAGACTATCTCCTGGTATGTTAGTAATGGTAATACCATGTTGCATGTATACATAAGTGTAAGACATCTCTATGTTTTTACTAAATGGCAGAACACTATAATGCCTAGCCGTTACAGTGGGGAAAAAAAGTATTTAGTCAGCCACCAATTGTGCAAGTTCTCCTACTTAAAAAGATGAGAGGCCTGTGATTGACATCATAGGTAGACCTCAACTATGAGAGACAAAATGAGAATACAAATCCAGAAAATCACATTGTCTGATTTTTAAAGAATTTATTTGTAAATTATGGTGGAAAATAAGTATTTGGTCAATAACAAAAGTTCATCTCAGTACTTTTTTATATATCCTTTGTTGGCAATGACAGAGGTCAAACGTTTTCTGTAAGTCTTCACAAGGTTGGCACACACTGTTGCTGGTATGTTGGCCCATTCCTCCATGCAGATCTCCTCTAGAGCAGTGATGTTTTGGGGCTGTCGCTGGGCAACACGGACTTTCAACTCCCTCCAAAGGTTTTCTATGGGGTTGAGATCTGGAGACTGGCTAGGCCACTCCAGGACCTTGAAATGCTTCTTACGAAGCCACTCCTTTGTTGCCCTGGCGGTGTGCTTGGGATCATTGTCTTGCTGAAAGACCCAGCCATGTTTCATCTTCAATGCCCTTGCTGATTGAAGGAGGTTTGCACTCAAAATCTCACGATACATGGCCCCATTCATTCCTTCATGTACACGGATCAGTCATCCTGGTCCCTTTGCAGAGAAACAGCCCCAAAGCATGATGTTGCCACCCCCATGCTTCACAGTAGGTATGGTGTTCTTTGGATGCAACTCAGCATTCACTCTCCTCCAAACACGACGAGTTGTGTTTCTACCAAACAGTTCTACTTTGGTTTCATCTGACCATATGAAATTCTCCCAATACTCTTCTGGAACATCCAAATGCTCTCTAGAAAACTTCAGAAGGGCCCAGATATGTACTGGCTTAAGCAGGGGGACACGCCTGGCACTGCAGGATCTGAGTCCCTGGGGGCGTAGTGTGTTACTGACGGTAACCTTTGTTACGTTAATCCCAGCTTTCTACAGGTCATTCGCTAGGTCCCCCCATGAGGTTCTGAGATTTTTGCTCACCGTTCTTGTGATCATTTTGACCCCACAGGGTGAGATCTTGCATGGAGCCCCTGATCGAGGGAGATTATCAGTGGTCTTGTATGTCTTCCATTTTCTAATTATTGCTTCCACGGTTGATTTCTTTACACCAAGCTGCTTGCCTATTGCAGATTCAGTCTTTCCAACCTGGTGCATGTCTACAATTTTGTTTCTGGTGTCCTTCCACAGCTCTTTGGTCTTCACCATAGTGAAGTTTGGAGTGTAACTGTTTGAGGTTGTTGACAGGTGTCTTTTATACTGATAACAATGTCAAACAGGAGCCATTACTACAGGTAATGAGTGGAGGACAGAGGAGCCTCTTCAAGAAGAAGTTACAGGTTTGTGAGAGCCAGAAATCTTGCTTGTTTGTAGGTGACCAAATACTTATTTTCCACCATAATTTGCAAATAAATTCTAAAAAAAATCAGACAATGTGATTTTTCTGGATTTGTTTTCTCACTTTGTCTCTCATAGTTGAGGTCTACCTATGATGTCAATTACAGGCCTCTCTCCTCTTTTTAAGTGGGAGAACTTGCACAATTGGTGGCTGACTAAATACTTTTTTCCCCACTGTATATGTGAGAACCTTTAGATCATATCTTCAAGTTGGTGAGCCCATTTGGTCTGCCACCCATCCTAATAGTAATAGATAACTGGCTCTTCATGTACTCTATGTTTTTTCTTAAGTAAAAACCACCCAGCAAAGTGCATCAAGCTACTGTATTTGAGTGCAAATTTGTGTCATTTAGTGTGCTTCACTTGCCATGCTTCCAATATATTCTTTAGTCATGATGCTTGTGTTTTTTTTTTTTTTTTGTTTTCTAAAGCTTTATTTTCAAGCTTGGTTAGGGTCATTGACCATGATGTCATGGTTGGGAGAACCACAGAGTGACAGCATGATTCTTGGATCCATCCACAGTACAGCATGGCGTGCTGCTAAGATGAAATCACTGTGTGTGTAGTCCTATGTTTAACCTGTTAGTGACTAACCAATACACTATCTACGTAAGTCACTAATTCTGATGCATATGACCTTCCACGTCATATGTATTAGAACCCTACGGGGTCTTGTGAAGCGGGTGCTCAGCTGTGTATTCACAGGTGTGCAACCCCTCCTAATGCCCAGGATAAATTTAACCTTTTAGATGCAGCCGTTCATAGGACCACTGCTTTATATGGCTTTAGGAGGGGTCTCTCTTCATTACGCATCGGCACCCCTGTGAACATGATTGCAGGATAATGATACCATTACATGTCAGCTTGAGGTGTAGTGAAGGGCCCCAGGGCTGTTTGTAGTGTTTGTTTCTTAGGCTCAATTGTTGTCCATGATTAGTTAGATCCATTTTAATTTAATTTTAATCCATTATTGTGTTAATATGACTGAACAGAAAAACAGACATAAACAACACAAGTGGCTTTGAAAAGAAATAAAACATTAATCCCCCAATGTTTTGTAAATAAAGAAATAAAATATATATAATACACATGTTTGGTATTGCCTCGTCTGTAATGACGTAAGCAATGCAACTGTTAGGTTATTTTTGTTACATGATGAACAGCGTAAAACTAAAAAAAAAAAAAAAGCAATGCAGAATTGCCATTGTGGGCCTGTTGACCACAGAAAAACATTCTGAGGCCGGGGGCCCACATGGCTTAAATGCTGCAGTTTGCCGACGGCAGAAAAAAAAACACGGCGTTTTACAGTCACAGCAAAATGACATTATTTTTCCCCACTTTGCGGAAATATATGCGCAGGGACACGCCGCAATTTCAAAAACTGGTTTTGAAAATCGCAGCATGTCAATTATACCTATGGAAACGTTAGCGGTTTCCCTATAGGTATAATGGAAAGAGAAAATCTGCAGAGGAAACCTCTGCGGACTTTGTGAAAAGCCCTGCGGGAAAAACCGCGATGCGTTGCCACAGCTCTTTTTCCTGTGGGACGCTACATGGGGCCTTAGCCTGAAAAGAAATTATAATGTCTTGTAAAGTGTCTCCAAAATGACACCAAAAAATATTAGGTCTTCCTACAAAAAATAAAGCCCTCGCACAATTCCCTTGACAAACAAATGATAAAGTTATAGATCTTGGAAAGCGACAATGCAAAAAAAAAAAAACTTTTATAAGAAAAATGATTTTTATTTTACAAAAGTAGTAAAACTTTTTTAAAAACTATTCAGATCTGGTATCAATGTAATTGTATCTTCCCTTCTTAAATTTAAGCTGCAAGGTAAACAGTACACAATTTATAGTGTAAAAATACAAAGACAGAATTTCTTTATTTTTCTACTCCTTCTCAGAAAGAGGTAATAGAAGTCAATCAATGAAATATGTGTACCCTAAAATTGTGCCATTAAACACTACAATTTGTCCCATAAAAAACAAGCCCTTTAAATATAAAAAAAAAAAAAAAAAAATGTGATGGCAACAGTGAAAAATAGCAAAAACTGTTTGGTCATTAAGGCTCAAAACAGGCCAGTCATTGAGGGGTTAAGACTGTCCAATATTTACCTTATTGTGCTGTCTACAAATTAATAGTTGTCAGCTATGACTCCGATGCAAACCGATGTAGGTTCATCATTTGGGAGATCAGGACTGCTTTAACCATAGGGCAAACAGTGCACCTTCATCGGGCCTTATGGTTAAAGCATCATGGCATCATGGCCAGCCGTACCTCAACAACCTCCCTCTGCTTGTATATCAGTGACCTTTCCTCCTGACTTAGGCTAAGGCCCCACATTGCGGAAACTCAGCTTTTTTTTTGTTGCAGATTTTGTTGCTGTTTTTTTGAGCCAAAGCCAGGATTGTCTTCAAAAGAAATAGGAAATATCTAGGAAGTTCTTATACTTCGACCCTGTTCAATCCACTCCTGGCTTTGGCTCAAAAAACCGCAACATAATATGCAGCAAGGAAAGCTGCGTTTCCGCAACGTGGGGCTTTAGCCTTACACAGATTAGTAAAAGAGACTGCTGAGTGAGTAAGAAGCAGGGACAGGGAACTAGTAATTTATTGAGGGAGGATAGAGGAAAATGTGGAAGAGTGGAGAAATGCTTCTGAATTCTGAGAAATATACTGGGGATAGACAGCTAAAGAGAGTTAAATAAACTGGGCAGACATCAGCCAAAGTCTGTATCACCCACTGTGCTCCTCCTCCTTTTGGCCTTTTCCCTATTAGTTGAGAAAATAAATATACTGTAAGCAAAGTCTGGATACAAGTTTGTCAGGGTGTATAGCAGCTGCCATGTATGCTTTTGCTTGCATTTTTGTCCGCATCTCAGCAGTGCATCTACCAAGTCTCATCTGCACCATTCTGAGGCTGTGTTGTAATGTTGCAGCTGCCACATGTGGATGTTACTGTGTCCACATGTGGTGACCATATATTGCACAATTATATAGGTAAAATAGATATTAAGGTACATGCTCACTTACTGGCAGCTGTATGTGACACACAAACACACACACACGTGCGCGATCGCAACCAAGACTATACAGGGGGTTCGACCACAATGTGGCTGCCACTAGTTGAGACCTAATACATTAGCCAACACATGCAGATAGGTTGTGATCCAGGCAGTAGCTTTAAAATTCAAACACTGTTCCCTGTCAATCTTGTTTTTATTGCCAGTTTGAAGTCATTATGACAGTGAATGTAACACTTGCTTCTGTCCTCCTCCCCTAACAATTCCTAAAGCGTGCTGCCACCTTACATTCCACCCGTCCCTTGCTTTCTTTTGGGGGCATCATACTGTGTGGAGGAACTAAGGGGACATTATGCCATGTGGGGGCCAGTAAGGAGGCATTATACTGTATGAGGGCACAAAGGGGCAATTATACTGTCTGGTGGCCACTAGAGGGGCATTGCACTTATGGGGGGCACTAATGGGGCATCATACTATGTGGCAGCAACTAAGGGGGATTATACTGTATTAGGACACAAAGGGACTGGGTGGGGTCCAAGGAGGCATGGGTAGGGCTTAACACAAATTGCTGCTCGAGTTTGTCCCTCTTTGAGTCCTTCTAAATGTTGGGGTATATGCCTAAGCAGTGAAGTGCACAGAGGGCAAAAGGTGGCCCACTTATGAAATCTTTGCACTGGGTCCACCAAGTGTTACTGATTTCTGCCTTTACATACCAGTTTAGTATGACATGGGCATGAATGAGGCTTGAACAATGTACCGACATCATCTGGTTTGTCCTCCTCTCTCCCATGGCTATGAAAAACATAAAGGAAGCTTTTTTTTTTTTTTTTTTTTTTTTTTTCAGACTACAGGGTGCCCACCTAGCTGATATTTTATATTTTCTCAGATCAATAGATCACACAGATATTTAAATCACAGGTTGAAGTTTTTAGAACCATTCGGAGATGGCCAACATCCACACATAAGTGCCAGAAAAGACCAACAAGTGTTATAAGAGTTACAGCTCATAGAAAGTTCACGTCTGCCACTAATAATTTTCCATAATTGTGTGTAAATGAGAGCTAAGCTTGGCCTTTCTAAGGAACTAAATGTCATTCCTTCTTACATTTACATTCAATGGAGTTTCAGTACTGAGATTTCATTTCCATAGAAAGCATTTTAGATTTATTAGTTAATTTGTAAGAAGAAAACCGAGATTGCATTTAAGGTATATTTAATATAAACAGACACAGTATGAATGTACCAGATTACTGAAAGTAGACCATTTATCTCCCTTCTGTAAACAGAGCTTTACTCTTTGCTGTGGTCAGAGAGGGAGAGAAAGCATGGTGGCCAAGTACTTACGAGTTAAAATAAAAAACCCTTGAAGGGTATGTTTAGGCAGGAATTATATGTGATGTTTTTATGGCAGTTTTTGAGTCAATCATAGGAGTTCATGTAAAAGAAAGAGGATGTATCAGTTTTTCTTCTATACTTTTACTTCCTTTTGTGTCCATCTTAGTATTTGGATTACAAACCTGCAGCAAAAAGTGAACATGTGGATGAATAAGTATGGTGGTGATCATATATGGTGTCATATATGGTTGTTTCTATAATAAATATCTAATTTGTAGTGGAGAACTATAAATATCTACATGTTTGTTGCTTGTCCAGACACAATCTGTGTCTACAGCCTCATTGTCTGGTTTTTGCTTTGTATATTATGGTTTATTAAAAATCATTACCATATCAAGAATACATTTACTAGATTGAATTTCTTGTATGTAACGCTATCTCTCTGTGCTCACTCGCATACTATCTGTTCCAGCAGACACAGCCACCTCAGCTAAACACTTTGCAGCTCCTACCTCTCCTCTTGTTGCTGACAGAGCTGTGCCTGTCCATAGGACAGGCATGCCCTCCCTCCTGGCAACCTGAAGGCCTAGCGTGCACACCAGTGGACCTTTGCAGGAAACCCTGGGCTATTTATATCTGCTCAACCCTCAGTACAGCGTCTGAGCAGTATATGATCTCAGCTAGCTGGTTCCTGCAAGGGTATCTTATTTCTGTGCTTCTGCTGGATACTCGTTTATTGACCTAATCCTGTTTCCAGACTTTGCTATTGATTCTGACCCTGTTCTTTTGTCTTCCAATGTATGACCTCTGCCTGTCCCTGACCAGTGGAGCTGTGATGCCTGTCCTGACCTTTTGGCTTGTTTATTACCTTGCGCTCCTGCTGCCTGGCACAGTACAGTAGCTGTGGAACAACTGCAGTAAAAACTTAATTGTGGCTGCTATGACCATTATAGTGACACCTAGACACCTGAAAAAGTAGCAGATCCTATACTGGCAAAGTTTGGTCACTACTCGCTTAGGCAATTGGTGTACACGTACACATAGTAAAGCTACTTCTTATTATGTTCAATATTCTCCAATATGAATCTATGCTTAGCATAATTTTTATCCAGACCTTTGTGCTGTGTAAAGATTACTGATAGTATACATAGACTGAAGTTCTCTCTGTACATTTGGAATTTTTCTTTTTTTTTTCAGAAAAGGATCCATTAAATACATTTCTTTATCGATAGCATATTGTAGAACTTTGTTACCTAAGGCAACAATATTTACTTTTAATAACCTTGAAAATTTCTGAGACACTTGGACACCTTTAAAGTTGCTCAAGTCTTTCACAGCTCAAAAATCATACATTTTATGCTGTGAAAAAAGGAAAAACTGAAGAACTGGTAGGAGCTGAGGGCCATTGGTTAATTCACAGCACTTGAAGGGGTTCCCACTTGTTAGCAAGTGCTGGTATTTGAGAGATAATGTTGGAACTTCGAGCTAAGGAATCTCATCTAGGAAGATAAAATGCCTTTACTGTATGGGTTTTACTGAATGGGAATCTCCCTTTCCATGTACACAGTTGCTCAACTTCATCTACAGGCAGGAAATGTCATTATAGGATTGTAATTGATTCTCTAGCAAATCGTCCATGTAAAACACGGCACAGCTTGAAGGTACATCTTCATTATTCTTTCTACACAAAATAAATATCTGTATATGTAGGAAAACACATGCCTTTTTGGCTGCCTCAAAAATTATTCTACCTCAGTTACTTTTCTTTATTGGAATTTTGGCTTCACATTTTGCCACGAAAATGTCACCAATCTAAAGTCAAAGTTCCTTCAAGATTAAGATAAATGGATAAAATAAACAAACAAAGCCAACGCTATGAAAATGTGTGATGCTGTATAACCAGACCACTGAATACATTTCTGGATCTAATATGGAGCATGCTTGAACTTTCTTTTATTATATTGTGTAAGAGAACAGCAAGACATAGACATATGCTGATCCAAACCTTTTGCAGTGGCTGCCAGGGCTTTAGTAATGACATCATGTCATGCAGTAGTTTTGAACTGTTATATCATTGTCATAGAACTGATATGCTCCTATTAGTTTTCCATATTAATTAGTCTTCAGCTATAAAAATTGAAAACCAGGGCATATACACACTAAGTTAATGGTTCTGCTGTGATCCTGAATACAGTCATGAAAAAAACTAAGTATATAATCTAAAAAACTTTAATGAAGTCCTTTAAAAAGTGTTAAAATTAGGTGAATGTAGCCTCAAATGGAAAACACATGATAAATTCTATAACAAAAACTATGGCAAAAATGCAGAAGCAGTATGTGAAAAATTAAATACACCCTTACTGCTTCCATAGGATATGAGAGGTTAAGTAGCAGCCAGATGCTGCTTATCAAATGCCTTTTATTAATTGATAATCAGCAAGTACAACCACATATACAAGATGAAGTTTTGATAGTTTGCTGGTCTGGACCATTCAGGCATGTAACAGAATGCCAAAGATGAAAGACATCACCAACAATCTTAGAGAAGCAATTGTTGCTGCCCATCTCAAGTACATCATTCTATAGTGAGAAAAATTATTCACAAGTGGAAAACATTCAAGACAGTTGATAATCTTACTAGAAGTGGACATCCCAGCAAATTCACCCCAAGGCCAAACTACAGTGTTCATAGAAATTACATAAAAAAAAAAAAAAAAAAAAACAGTACTCTACAGGTCACAGTTACACTAGCGTTGGCATTTCTGTCCTTTGGGACCCGAAAAAGGGAAACCCTATCAGCTTAAAAAGCGGCTACATGTGGAAATAACTGCAAACGAAATCTGCAACAAAATAGTGGCTTTTTCGCAACATGGAGCCGAAATGTCCCTCTTTTTCATATTGGAAATAGAGTGTTAATGCCCTTAAATATATTGTTCCACAAACTATATGGTCCCCCAACTTATAATATATGTCATAATTTGGTGCTTTTTAGACGTTAAAGTGTCTAGATTCAGATATTGTTTGTGTGAATAGTTTAATTAAAACTTATTTAAGTATATAAATGTGCAAACCAACTTTAAACTTTTACCCAGTTAACTATAAGCACCCCTCGCTGACATTCCAAAAAGTTGGGTGGTATGCTAATATAGGAAAAGGAGATTTGAAAGCTGACAGCACTGTGGATTATGTTGGCACTATAACAGTACATATCAAATTTTGAATACTGGTTAATCACCCAGCAGTTATTTCAATAGCCTCCTCTTTCTACTACACCCCTAGGATTTTAGGCAAGTGCTGTGTATCCAGGATACTTCACATATAACAAACAATACTATGATGAGGAAGTTGAACTCTATGGTGTTCCAAAATTCCTCACAATGCTTGGCCAGCTGCTGTGATTTGTGAGCTGTAGCTTGCATGTTACTCAAATTGCATTAGAGACAGTGTTACACTCTCAGATCATAGAATAGTGCAAAACAAAATATAAGCACATTTGGTATATATTCTTTTTACCAAAATTAATAGAGGTTTCCCCACCACAGAGATACTTGGGATATCGATAAGATATGACAAATATTTAATAGCTAAGTGTCTATGACCCACATTGAACAGCGATCTGATACTCCTCATTTGCATAGCAGACTTCTCATTATATCCATTATAACATATTATAAACACAGTTTTGTTCTTGTGCTCATTAATTGTACCATCACTTGGACCTAACAATGGTGGCTAATGCCCCATGTTGCAGAAATGTAGCATTTTGGGCTGCTGCGAAACACAGCGGAAAAACTGCTGTGTTTTATAGTACTAGCAAAGTGAATGAGATTTTGGTTAACCTCATCCACACATTGCAGAAAAAAAAATTCAAATTTAATTTTTTTGCAAAGTTTTTTTTTTTTTTTTTTTTTTTTTTTTAAAGGGTTAAAACATAAATAAAACTATATAAATTTGGTATTGCCAGAATTGTACTCACTCATGGAATACAGGTGGCATGTCATTTTGTCTGCACAGTTAAAAAAAATAGTTGCACAAACACAGGTTTTCTCCAATCCCCCCCCCCCCCCCCATTCTGAATTTTTTTTCCATCTTCCCAGTACGTAGTACAAAATATAAAATGGTACCATTACAAAATAAAATTTGTCCTGCAAACATCAAGCCCTCATATGGCTCTGTGAACGGAAAAGTAACAAAGTTATGGGGTTTCGAAGGCAGGGAGTCAAAAACGAAAATCGAAAATGCCTGCAGAGGGAAGGGGTTAAGGCCCCACATTGCGGAAACGCTTTTGGCTGCTGTGGAAACAATGGAAAAAAACGCTGCATTTTACAGTACTTGCAAAGTGAACAAGAGCAGTGGAAAAGCGCATCATGTTAAATTTAGCTTTAGAATTGCAATCATTTTTCCAGTAGATTTAATAGGGGAAGGAAAAAAAGCAGAGCAACACGCAGCAAAAACTCACATTGATATCAATTATTCACTGTTTTAATATACCATCAATAATTTGGACATGTCCAATTTTTATCACGGATAAAAATAGACTCTATAGACTGATGTTTATGAGGGATCCATGAAAACTGATGTTCCACTGATGCAAAATGGCAGTGGAAATAAAAACAGTGGCATTTTTTTAAGTGTTCATGTAAATACAGTCCATGAAAATGCACAAGTATTCTGGCCTGATTGGCACCAAAAAACTGGTATTTATTATGTGTCTTACTCGTTTTTTACAATTTATCTGACAATGAGGGGGGCATAGTGGAAAAGCAGTATGGTCTGTAATACAGTCTGTCTAAATATGTGGCAAATTTATCATTCAGCAGTCTAAGACCCCACATAGCGTTTTTGGCTGCTGTGGAAATGAGGTGGAAAAAATGCTGCATTTTACAGTACCAGAAAATAGAAAGAGACTTTGGTTAATGTCATCCTCACATTGCAGGGAAAAAAAATGTGTGCATTTCTGAGAAACCCAGCATGTACTGTAGCTGCTGAATAACAATGCAGAGAAAAACCCAACAAAAACTCAATGAAAATGCAGTTTTTTATGGGTGGGGGTCCACAGTAGTGCTTGTTCTTCACCTCCCTGATTACGCAGGCCTATGCAGAGCTCATGCACAGGGAACAATTGCTAAAGCAATCATTCCCCCGTCATATACTTTAATTGTCTGTCAGCAGCACAGCCCTTATTAGACAGGGTGATGTGCTGCAATGGACAATGGTTGCTTGTCCTGCCGAAATCATCAGATTACCTGATGAATGGTCAAACTCTCATTCATTGGGTGATTGTTGGCACTATTAGACAGGCTCACTATTTGGAATGAACACTTGTGCGAACGTTTGTTCCTGATATTTGACTGCTAAACCGCCCTAATAGGGCCTTACGTTTGCACTATATGACTATTAGACAGTGCTATTATGATTTTTGGAAATCCGCCACTACAGTTTTTGATGCGGATCCAAAGTCAAAGGAAAAATACAAGTCCTTCTTTAATATTTCCCATTCTTTCCATTTTTGGCTTTGCCTCTGCTGCTTCAAAAACTACCAAAAAAAAATGTGGCATTTTTCCTAGACATGCTATACGTCAAACTACCCATGTAAAGCTTAAGCACTCTAAATATGTATCTCCTCCTGCTGCTACTGTTTTTTTCCGCCTCATACTGTTTTATGTGCTCAAGAAGTATGCCTTTTCCCGTCTGACTTCTATTTACTGTATAACTGTAGACTTTTTTTTTTGTGATGGAGGAGGATTCTGTAGAGAGTCTACATGCACAGTAAGGGGAACTTCAGACCGATGGAAGGTGAGGAAAATGGCACTGTTTTTGTTTTTTTAAATAAGATACAAGTATACAGATATAATGTAGTACTAATTTATGCTAAAAAATCATAACTTTAGGAAGACATTAATTATTGCATTGGATTGTTGAGACACCAGATTGTAAGGTTTTGCAAGTAGGGTCCTCTCTCCTATTGTGAATTGGTTTATTATTCTGTAATGTCGCATTTTGTCTGTACATGTGAACCCTGTGATTTCAAAAAGTGCTGCGGAATACATAATAATAATTTTTTTTATACCGCCAACATATTCTGTAGCACTTTACAAATCAGAAGGCTCATGTACAAACAAAATGAGACATTACAAAGTAATAAACTAAGCAACAATAGTAGTGAGTGTCTTGCTTACAATCTTGCACTGATATTACTATATATTACTATTGGGTGAGTTTAATACTAGAAAATTCTAGGAATATACAGTAGTTATAAGGATTTTGTGAAATTTAGTATTATTTCTATGGAGGTGCATGAGCCTTCTTTTGCACCTCCACAGTTTTTTCTGTATGCATGAAAATTGTGGCATACTTCAATAGATTCCATGCGTTTTGAAGGTATACTTCGCCAGGCAAAATGGAATATCTCCGACAGAATTTGTTTGGCAGTGCAGTGAGGCTTTACAACTCTTTGTAAGAAGCAGTACTATCTCCATCCTTCCACATACAATATACTGCATATCCTGTGCACTGGGCTCTGTGTGATCTCTAATTGTTATAGACTACATCGCTATTTATATTTTTACTACTTTTTATATATGAGCCCTACAATTTGTCACTAATATAGTGAATTAGTAACTTGTCCTATTGTGACTTATTATCATTCACTTGAATGTGAACTTACGAAAAATAGCGTAAATAAAAAAATTAAACAATGAATGAGCCTCCTGGACATGTTCTCGTCTCACCACTGTGAGATGAACATAGCTCCCCTGTAAGTCAGGGTTGTGCTATTTTTTTTGTTGATCTGCTGTGTATTTACCATTGTACTCTCCAGATAATCCCCTGAGGAACACCTTTAACCTGGAACGAGTCGGGAGGAGAAACACTAGGGCTTTTCTAGGGACAGTTGTGGGATTTCCCTTGTATGGGCCAGAGTCTTTTTTTGTTGGCGTCAGGGTGTTATTTAGGGTTATTCCGGTGCCAAACCTACCTTTCTGACTCCTGGGAAATGACCTCATCCCATACTGTCCTTTGATATCTGACAACTTTGTTGGTAAGACGGTTCCACTTTTTTTCTATATATTGGATTTTAAGACTAAGTTTGGTCTCTGATTTTTAAAGATATCTAGTAAAAAGTAAGTTTAAATTAATTTAGAGGGATTTTTGCTTTTTTGAGTTTTGAATGAGAACTTAGCTACTGTAACCTGACACAGCCACTAAACAGAGGCTCTATGTTGTTCCAGCTCTGTATACTCTGTCACTTTCGGCATCACAGCTCCTGCTATTAGTTGATTAGTGGAGGTGCCATATATAATACACCCACCAATCTGTTATCAAAGACTTGTCCAAAGGATAGGTTATCAATATGTAAATCCTGGAAAACCCCTTTATTGTTTCCAAAAAGGGTGGGAAGTGCTTTCCTAGTCTAGTCTAGACTCCCACATTGATACTTCATAAACTTTTGCAAGTTGTACACAGAGCTGGCCAGCAAAGTAATTTTGTTTCTGTCGTAGCCAAAACTAACACATTGACATCCCATGTTTCTCTTGATGGGAACACACTGTGCTCCAGACGCGTTAGCCGGATTATACCTTGATGCAGGTTTTAAAACAACTGATATGTTAACTTTAATGTCAGTTCCTTTTGTCTCTGGTAGAAACAAACAGATTTGCTACACAATAAAACAAGTCTAATATTCCTGTGCTCAAGTTAAGGACTATTTAACTATTTAAAACTGACCCGAAATACTGTGATCACTCTCAGATCATATCTCTCCTGGAGGACATAAATAAATGAAAGTCTTTGCAAAGGAGTACGTACAAGCTGGTGCATGATCTATATGTGTCACTAACTTTGTATTATGACTAACAAGAGGTGATTTAAAGCTGTAATATACAGAACATGAATATTTCATAAACGAAAAGTTGTATGCTGGTTTCTAATATCCAGAGCAGTTAAGCAATATTTACACTATTGGTACTTGTTAGAATAAGGCCTTTTTCACTCTCGCTTAAACTGTGTTAAAAATACTGTGGATTCTCTTTTTTTCACATCCATTTTTGGCTCCCCTTCACATGATCATGGGATGCTGATGGGTTGTCTTGGCAGCCAAACCTAACAATGGCCTCCAGGTCTGGCATCTTAGTACCATAGGGAGGGCTACACTGGCAGGCATAATGTACTACATTATAGAAGTACTGTAGTATATGTGCGATCAAGCTCATAGAAGGTTAGGTCCCCAAGTTTAACATTTTTTAGGCTAAGGTCCTACGTTGCGGAAACACAGCATTTTTTCCTGCAGATTTTGTTGCGTTTTTTTAGTCAAAATCAGGAGTGGATTAAACAGAAGGGAAATGTCTAAATGCTTCCTTTATATATAATTCTGACTTTGGCTCAAAAAAACGAAGAAAAATCTGCAATAAAAAACACTGCATTTCTGCAACATAGGGCCTTATCCTTAAGTAGTAAAATAAAATCTCAAAAAAAATCTAGGATTTTTCTTTATTTACCTTACCTCTGAAAAATTTGAATAAAAAATTAGCAAAAGTCATATGTACCCCAAAATATTACCAACGAAAGCATCAACTCGTTCCACAAAATACTAGACCTTACTTTTATAGGCTACATCACAATTTGTATTTTCACTAGTTTTCATGTATGACCTGTACAATTTGTCACTGATACTTGTGACTTTGTAACTCATCCCATAGTAACATATCATTCACATGAATGAAAACTGAACTGCAGTAACCTGACATAGCTATTAAAAAGCAGATAGCTATGTTGTTCCAGCTCTGTACACTGTGTTTTTATATATCTAAAATAATTATCAATATCAGTATCTAAATAATCGAAAAGCCCTTTAATATTTCCATAAACTTTTGTCTGTCTGATCATCTTGCCTCGGAAAAATTGAAAATTAAAATTGATCAAAAGTCCTATGTACCCCAAAATAGTGCTAACTATCAACTCACAACTCAAAAAGACAAGTCCTCACACAGCAACATCAACAAAAAATTAAAAAATCAGCACTCAAAAAAAATGAAAATTGAATAAAAAAATGTGTTCTTGAGCAAAAGTAGTAAAACATGTAAAAACTAAATAAATTTGGAATTGCTATAATCATACTAACCCACAGAATAAAGTTAACATTTTTTACATCTCCCTTAACAACAAATAATAGAAGCTAATCCATAAATGAAGTGCAAAATGGTGCATTTGAAAATTGCAGTACATCCTGCAAAAAAACTAGCCCCCATATACTGTACAGTGCCTTGCAAAAGTATTCGGCCCCCTTGAACTTTTCAACCTTTTGCCATATTTCAGGCTTCAAACATAAGGATATAAAATTTTAATTTTTTGGCGAAGAATCAGCAACAAGTGGGACACAATCGTGAAGTGGAACGAAATTTATTGGATATTTTAAACTTTTGTAAAAAATAAAAAACTGAAAAGTGGGGCGTGTCAAATTATTCGGCCCCCTTAAATTAATACTTTGTAACTCCACTTTTTGCTGCGATTACAGCTGCAAGTCGCTTGGGGTATGTCTCTATCAGTTTTGCACATCGAGAGACTGAAATTCTTGCCCATTATTCCTTGGAAAACAGCTCGAGCTCAGCTTTGTGAACAGCAGTTTTCAGCTCTTTCCACAGATTCTCGATTTGGATTCAGGTCTGGACTTTGACTTGGCCATTCTAACACCTGGATACGTTTATTTGTGAAGCATTCCATTGTAGATTTTGCTTTATGTTTGGGATCATTGTCTTGTTGGAAGATAAATCTCTGTCCCAGTCTCAGGTCTTTTGCAGACTCCAACAGGTTTTCTTCCAGAATGGTCCTGTATTTGGCTCCATCCATCTTCCCATCAATTTTAACCATTTTCCCTGTCCCTGCTGAAGAAAAGCAGGCCCAAACCATGATGCTACCACCACCATGTTTCATCTGACCAGAGCACCTTCTTCCACATGTTTGGTGTGTCTCCCAGGTGGCTTGTGGCAAACGTTAAACGAGACTTTTTATGGATATCTTTGAGAAATGGCTTTCTTCTTGCCACTCTTCCATAAAGGCCAGATTTGTGCAGTGTACGACTGATTGTTGTCCTATGGACAGACTCTCCCACCTCAGCTGTAGATCTCTGCAGTTCATCCAGAGTGATCATGGGCCTCTTGGCTGCATCTCTGATCAGTCTTCTCCTTGTTTGAGATGAAAGTTTAGAGGGACGGCCGGGTCTTGGTAGATTTGCAGTGGTCTGATACTTTTTCCATTTCAATATGATTGCTTGCACAGTGCTCTTTGGGATGTTTAAAGTTTGGGAAATCTTTTTATATCCAAATTCGGCTTTAAACTTCTCCACAACAGTATCACGGACCTGCCTGGTGTGTTCCTTGGTCTTCACGATGCTCTCTGCGCTTTAAACAGAACCCTGAGACTATCACAGAGCAAGTGCATTTATACGGAGACTTGATTACACACAGGTGGATTATATTTATCATCATCAGTCATTAAGGACAACATTGGATCATTCAGAGATCCTCACTGAACTTCTGGAGTGAGTTTGCTGCACTGAAAGTAAAGGGGCCGAATAATATTGCACGCCCCACTTTTCAGATTTTTATTTTTTACAAAAGTTTAAAATAACCAATAAATTTCGTTCCACTTCACAATTGTGTCCCACTTGTTGTTGATTCTTCACTAAAAAATTAAAATTTTATATCTTTATGTTTGAAGCCTGAAATGTGGCAAAAGGTTGAAAAGTTCAAGGGGGCCGAATACTTTCGCAAGGCACTGTAGATATCTTAACAAAAAAAATTAAAGTTTGAGCTTATTTAATGCAAGGATGAAAAAATTAGGCAATTCCTAATTATTTTAAAACATTTACACTTCACACACCTCAATGTATATAGCTTATGTTGCGTTTATTGCAACATAATCTGTGGAAGAAAAAGTACTACACAAACAGAGAGCGAACATGCAAACTCCATCTAGATGTTGTCCTTGCCCATCTGCAACAGTGATGCTTATCTGTAATGTAAGGTGGCTTGCTCAGCTCTAGTGGGTGCTTACAACAAAGACATGTTGGGAGATTTAAACAATTCACTTCCACATATTCAACGAAGTAGATTTATTTTATTTATTTAGTTTGCTTACTTATATAGCACCATCATATGCCTCAGTATCTTTTGATGTTTGTTATGATCTAAATTTAAAGAGGACTTTTCACCACTTTCACCAATTGAAGTTCTTAACATTTGTTAATATGTGTTGCTCCGCTGATTCCAGCGCAGTTGGAATTTCCTTTCTAACCCTCACCGTTCCTGAGCAACAATTGTAGTTAGTTTTGGTACCTGATGTGCTATTTCATCTCTGTAATATCAGAACGGTGGTGTCAGATGTGGGGGGTGTGATTCAGAGCGCAGAATCACACTCCTTGTCTGCACCTGCCTGACACTGCCCACCTGACAGTACAGAGCCCAAATAATATGTCTGGCATCAAAGCTAACAGCATTGATTGTTGGGGAATAGTGGAGGCTACAGAAAAAAATTCCAACTACACCAGAATCAGAGCTGTAGGTAATTTAGGGTTTTATACTTGGTGATAGATCCTCTTTAATTCACGTAGCAGTATTTATTCCTGAATCAAAGTTAAAGGGGTTGTCGGGGTAATTTATTTATTTATTTTTTAAATAGGCCAGGGGAGGTGATAAAAAAATAAATAAATAAAAAAATCATACTCTCCTTTCTCTGATGTTCCAGTGCCAATCCGTATGTCCTGAGTCCCTTCCTGAGACCGCTGATTGAATTCAGCGGTCACATGACTGCAGAGGCCAATCAGCGGCTTCAGCAGAAGGGATACAGGACATCAAAGCTGGTGGGCAATTTCACTTCAAGAAAATAGCTGAGCAGTAGGACTGGACGGCACTGAGATGACACTGGAGCACCAGGACAGGGGAGTATGATTTTTTTTTTTTTTTTTTTCAACTCCCACAGCCTATTTAAAAAATAATTTTTTTGCCCAGACAACCTTTTTAAGTCTGACAGTTTTTTTTGTGTCATCTGATCGATAGGATAGTCTGCTGTGGTTGTTTGACCCAGGGAAAAGAATAGTCACCTGACATACCCATTATAAGGCAATGGGATCCACTGCAAAATGTCATATTTATTATAGATTCAATAAAAATAAAATATATAGTTTTACATATTAGGACATAATAAAAAAAAAAATATGTCTTGCCCTTAGAAGGTGTTAAAATTAGGTAAACAGAACCTCAGATGAACAGCAACACACAACAGATTCCACTGATTTGTTATTTATGAAGCAACATGGAAAAGCCATGTGAAAAACTAAGTGCACCCCAAGAATCAATAGCTTGTAGAACCACCTGTAGCAGCAATAACTGAAAGTAAAGGTTTTCCACATAACTTTATTAGTCTCTCATATCATTGTGGAGGAATTTTGGCCCACTCGTATTTACAATGTTACTTCATTTCATTGAGGTTTGTGGGCATTCATTTATGCACAGCTCTCTTAAGGTCCCACTACAGAATTTCAATTGGGTTGAAGTAAAGACATGCATTCAGTTTTTTTAATGCAGTTTTTACATCAAAACTCATAAAGGAGGAGAACCTATGAAGAACAGATGGTATTTTTTTTTTTTTTTTTTAAACCACACCTGGTTTTGGTTTCAGAAACTGAACGTGTGAGCTTTTTGTTGCATTTTTTTTCAGGTGTTTTTCAGATTTTTTTAATGCTCTAGTTGTATTAGTGCTATTATGGCTAGGGTGTCTGCAACAATAAGCCACCCCCAACCAGCCTGCTATGGTGGAAGATAAATAGAATGTCTGCAACAAAAGCCTGCCCTTCGAGCACCATATGTAGATACTGGTTAACTTCATTCATTTTTCTATACAGAATTCTTTACATTTCTGCTATTACCACACCAGATCATTGCATATGTAAAATATCCCAATTTTCTTAAGACGTATCATAATAATCAATAAAACTTTAAGTGATTTCAGTAAAACATAAATGCCCTTAAATAAATATTTAATCATTGTGCATAACTGAATTGGCTGCGGGTCTAGGAAAACATAGCCATTAATCCCACATACTTCAGTCTTGGCATATATTCCGGAAAATAGTTATAATTTCATGTGCAAGATTTTCAGCATTGAAAAGTTATTACTTTTATAGAGGGATTACAGATAATAGATTGTTTCTACTCAAATGTAGGTGTTTACTGCAGGACTATTAGAGGCTCAGATTAGTCAATGAGACATTTACAGCACATGGAATGATAGTAAGTAAAAGCTATTGTGTTGTCACAGGCTGCATACCTGGTATTTATTTTTCCCAGATCTTGCCTCTTGTCTGCTTTATTAGCTCACCTCCTATAGGGCCGAGCTGTGATCTGATGATACGAGTGCATCTCAATAAATTAGAATATCAGTTTGTTTTTTTTGTTTTTTTTTTTGTTTGTTTTTTTTTTATTCAATTGAAAAAGTGAAACACATATTATATTGAGTCATTGCAAACCGAGTGAACTTTTCAACTGTTTATGTTAATGTTGATGATTATGGCTTACAGCTAAGAAACTCAAAAGTCATTGGGTCATGCTATACAATGTAAAAAAAAAAAAAGGAAAAGTACTTCTTGCGAAGCTGTGAGTCCCAGGTGTCAGACCCACTAGCAACTGATTACAATGACCTAACATAGGAAAAGATCCTCAATATTATTGCCCTGGAAAACCACTTTAGGCCGAAGCCTCACTTTGCGAAAATGTGGCATTTCTTGGATCTAGTTTAATTTCCTAATTTCTTGGGCCACCCTCTTTGGGCCGGGGTCCCATGTTGCAAAAATGCTGTGTATTACAGTACCTGCAAAGTGGATGGGATTCTGGCTAATATCATCCACACATTGCAGAAAAAAATGTGAAAAGCACAAACTGTGATGTGTTTCCGCTGTAGTCTTTTCCACAGCACTTTTTGGCTGCTGCTAGCTATGTGGGGCTTAGGCCCCACGTTGTGGAAACGCAGCGCTTTTTTTTTTTTTTTTTTTTTTTTTTTTTTTTTTTGAGCCAAAGCCAGGAGTGGATTGAGCACAAGGGAGAAGTATAAGAGCTTTCTGTATGTTTCCCCTTTCTTTTTGTAGCCATTCTTGGCTTTGCCTCAAAAAACCACAGCAACATCTGCAACAAAAAAGCTCTGTTTCCACTACGTTGGGTTGAATTAAAGTTTGACAGCAATGTGTAAGATTAATGTCCAGTTCTCTCCAGCATTTGGTTCTGGTTGTATCACTAGTTATTAAAGGGAATTTTTGTTTCTAAAACTATTTTAAACACTTTTCTTAACTTATATTTTCTGGGCATACATTTTTTATTTTCCCTGTGAGGGCATGCATCTTCTATAGAGCTGTTGTTCCAAGCTACAGATTGCCCTAAAGCAGGCATAGTGCATTAGGTTCTAGAGTCATGATCTGACTCTATCCAGTAATATGGCAGTGAGTATGGCCTCCTTCACTTCCTGTACAGCAAGGGATGAAGTGGGAGGGGCTTGTCACTGAACATGTCTATTCCTAAGATACTGAAACTGTTGCTCTAGGTATCCTCCTGTTGTATTAGCATGTTGGAAATACACACCCCTGGTAGGGCAGTACATCTCTCCATTTTGGCAGTATACAGTACTGTGTATTGCAGTGTAAGATTTGCAAGGGAGAAGCTATAGTCACCAATTATGAGGGGAAATTGTACTGGATATTATAAGGGGCTGTGCTGTCTGTTATGTGAGGGTGTTGGCTGTTTTGGGGACTGTGCTAGCTATTTATGGTGCTATGCTGACTGTTATAGGAGCTGTGCTGGTTATTATGGGGAGCTGTTATTAAGGGGCTCTGCTAGCTATTTTGATAGGTTGGCTGTGCTGGCTTTTTTTTGGGGGGAGGGGGCTGTGATGGTTACTTGCAGGCATAGCTCTGCTAGTTACTATGGGGGATGTGCTGCCTATTGTAGTGGCTGTGTTAATTGCTATGGGGATGTTCTGACTGTTTTGAGGGCTAGTTGTGCTTGTTAGGGTAATGTGCTAGCTACTATGGCTATTTTGGGGGGTTGCTATTTTAGGGGGGCCTGTCCTGGCTACTATGTGGTGGCTTAGTGGATCGTTATGGGGGCTGTGCTGGATATAAGGGTGCTTTTCTGGGTTTATGTACTTTTTCTTCGGGTGGTTTAACCTCCCCTTTCCCTGCTAAACTGACTGTCACTCTGAAATATCTGTTATCTGTCTCAAGATGGAATGCAGGTCACATGTATCAGACTACAAATTTCTGAATGCAGACAGGAGGGAAGGAGTGAGCAAGAGCTGAAGGAGATAGGGAAAAAAAAAAAGAATTATACTAATGCTAGAGCTAAACAGAAGGTTGCTGTCAAAGCGCACGTACTTTAATCAGTACAGGCCAGTACTTCTGTATATGTTTCCTTAATGATTCTGAGGTTGTTCCTGAGCAAGAGAGAAAGTTAGGGAGCAGATTTTCTTCTTCTTACTGTGTGGATTGTACAGTATAGCAGCTTACCTCCATGCATCAGCTCAGAGATAAGTGCAAACTACAGAAGGAATAATGTAGAATACAAATCAGTGACTTACATTCTCTTCTGTATGAGTGGTCATAAAGAGGTAGCTGTCAATCACTGATAGGACTGCTCCCTTGATAACTAAGCTCAGAAAGAGCAAAAGATTCAAAGGAATCAAATATAATCTAGACTGAATCCTTTTAACAAACTATACATCAATCTGCTCAGCTCTTTTTGCTTAATCATAAGCTGCATGCAGATTGCACTTTATTTTCACATGAAGGGTTGTCTTTAAGGACTTTTGCTGTAAGTTAACCATACATTGTTTAAATGTTTAGTGACCATTTACGTGTATTGGGTCCTTTATTGTGTACCTCCAGTTCAAGGGGCTATGACACAAAAATGATTTATCCCCTATCTATAGTATAGGGGATAAATTGCTGAGTCCAACCACAGAGATCCCCACCAATACTGAGAACTGAGGTGTTTTACCCCCATTGGGAATGTAGTGGTGGACTTAGAATGCACACCCCTCTAAATTCACTCCAGTGGGACAGCCTGAGATTGCTGAGCACTGTACTTTGGCTATTTCCTGCACTTCCAGAAGGGGAAGGGAGAATGGGCTGCACATTCTGTGACCACCACTACATTCACAACGGGGGTAAAACACCCACATTCTCAGAATCAACAGGGTTTCAGGTCTGTGGATAGGAGATAATAAGTTTTTTAGATAAAATTTCAATTTTATTCAAGTTTTTTGGCAATTCTCAATGTAATCTCAATTTCCATATTTTTTACTTAAACAGACTAAATCTCAATTAACATCACATTTTTTACATCCATTTAGTACATCCGTTTAAGATACGCAAACAGGTGACCATTAGTTTACATAGACATTAGTGTTAGAAAAACATATCTGTTTCTGTCTACTATTGACTACAGTGAAGAAACTGATCATCATAGTTTGCAGCGGGAGAAGAAAACCTGCTTGGAATATCTGAGATCACGTGATGGAGCTAACATTGATTTCACAATTCTGATAAATCAGACTGATTCTTTGTGAATTAATTGCATAGAATTGATTGTATACCCTTAGTATAACCCCTTTAAGAGTGGGCTGCAACTCTTTTTACAGGAGAGGCAATGTGAGAAAATTGATAAATGGAAATTGCCCAATGTTTTTGATCTCTCTGTATTAATCGTTACATATTGAGTTCTGTGGTTTCTGCAAAAGAAGACTGAGGGACTGGCCCTTCTCCCTAAAGCACTGTGCCTTAGACCAATTTCAGAAATAAGACATTAAGTTGCTTTACAGATACTACATACATGTGCAGTCTTACACATGCTGTGCAGTTCAGCTGTTAGTAATATTTGTAAAAAGAGAGAAAGATACATTTGGTCTTGAAGTAGTTAACAATCTGGCAGGTCCACTAACCAGTATCACATTTGTGTAAAAGTTGTTGATGTTATTTATATGGTCTCACACAGAGCTTCACATATTCTCTCTGCTAGAGTTTGATTGTTTTAATCATTTAAAGGAAGTGGCCATTGTGAAAGGATTATTTATGTAAGTAACAGTCTGGATAAATGCAGGATCTGTAAAAGTCATAATGTTCAGTGGATATTGTCAATGGATTCCTATTTATTATAAACTATAGCACGTTTTTTGAGCTAAAGCTAGAAGTGGATGTAGTAGAAGGGATAAGTATAAGTGCTTTGTTTATATTTGCCATTCCTTTTGAAGCCACCCTTGACATTGGCCCAAACAATTGCAGCCAAATCTGCAAAAAAAA
The DNA here is from genome assembly GCA_947044405.1 of Leptodactylus fallax. Classification (NCBI taxonomy): domain Eukaryota; kingdom Metazoa; phylum Chordata; class Amphibia; order Anura; family Leptodactylidae; genus Leptodactylus; species Leptodactylus fallax. The sequence continues at coordinate 3,546,165 of CAMRHE010000166.1, forward strand.
AGATTTTCTACAACATGTGGAATCAGTCTAAAGCCGGTTGCACATGACCATGTGCTAACCAGCGGCCGTGAATGAACGGCACGGACGACACACGAATGTCATCAGTGGCCCCTTTCGTTCAATGAATAGGAGCCGCAGGAGTGAGACCACAAAGTCGGACATAAATAGGACCTGTTCCGTATTTTGCGGCCCAGACTGTCAGCCCGCACACGGGACCATGTAATTCACGGACATGTGTACAGGCCCATAGAAATGAATGGGTCAGTGTGCTATTTGGGAAAAACCCGGATAGCACACTGACCATTCATACGGTCGTTTGCAAGGGGCTTAAGGGTCCACGTAGCGAGCTGCAGCCAAAAAGTGTTGCGGAAAAGGCCGCGGCAGAAACGCATTGTGCTTTTTACCGCAATGCTTTTCACAGAAAGCCCGCTGAGTTTTCCTCTGTGGACTTTCTGTCCCTATTATACCTATACAGAAACTTCCACCATTTTATAGGTATAATTGACATGCTGCAACTTACAAAAACGCTGCAGATTTTTTTCTGCAATGTGTGGATGGGATTAGTCAGAATCTTTGCAGGTACTATAATACGTGATGTTTTGCAACACGGGTGACCCAAAAGTTTAAAAAATTAAACTAGAAAGAAGAAGTATCATAAATAATTTAGTCACTTGTTGAAGCCCCTTGCTTCAGTGCTTGATGCTCTGGTGGTCTCTGGAGCAATGACATGAGCACGGAAGCCATACTGGTCTCAGTAGTGAGTAGCTAGCTTGGATGGCACATCATCGTAGATTGATTATTTTATAACATTTCCTGCAACTACTTAAATTTCTTAAACTCTTGGACAACCCCTTTAATGCTACTAATTTAGGGGCTAACATTGTTTGGTATCCTCATGAACAAAATAAGATAAGATCCTTTAATAGTCCCACCATGGGGAAATTCAGTGTGTTACAGCAGCATAGATAATACAAATACAAAAGCTCTAAGGTAGAGGCATTACAGTGACAGTAGGTACAGATAAAAAGGTAAAGTAGTAGAAGGGATATCACAACTTAACATCTTTTTAGTTCTCTGTATGGAATGATCTCCGCTTAGGTTGGTGTTGGTTGTACAGCCTAACCGCAGCGGGGAGAAAAGACTTCCAATAGCGATGGCATAATCCACCCCAATGCCTGGCTGATAGGCAAGCTCGAGAGGGTCCATAGCCGAGCTCACTAGAGGGCGGAGATGTGTGAAAACCAATCTCTCTAAGACCTTCATCAAGTGGGATGTCAATGCTACAGGTCTGTAGTCGTTAAGGTCCATCGGATAAGGTGTCTTTGAAACTGGTACCACACAAGATGATTTCCACAGTTGTGGTACCCTTCCCAGCTTCAGGCTCATATTGAACATATATGTAATTATACCACATAGCTGGTCACCACAAGTCTTAAGTAGCCTGGCACTGATGCCATCTGGCCCTGCAGCCTTCCCTGCCTTGATCCTGCCGAATTCCTTTCTCACCTGGGCACGTTTGAAGATCAGACTGTAGCCAGATGACTGATTGCTAGATTTACTGATCTGGAGGTGAGAACTTACAGCAGGAGGTGAGGTCAGTGTGGGAGAGGGGATTGAATGACATGCTGGGGTGGGAGGAGCTGGTGTGGGATCAAATCTATTGAAGAATAGATTTAGTGTTATGTCTCTGCCTGTTTGGGTCTCTGCGCCACCCTCTGCTTGCATGCTGCGGCGTAGGAGGCGTCCTCAGTTTGATTCTTTGCTTAGGATTCTGGATGCTTATTCTGAACACGGTCCTAGTTCCCTTGCTGTGTAATGGATTTCCAGCCACACCCGTGTTCTGAGCATTGTTTCTCTCTGGACCGCATAGAGTTAATCTTTTCCTTGCCTGTGTGATTGACAGCCTGTGTGCCTATCAGGTCAGATTTCCCTAGTAACAGCTCAGTTAGAAGGTTACTAGAGAGAAAAATTAAGTAAAATGGGCTTACACTTCAATGCTACTGGGCCCCAGAATGCAAAATGTGGAACATAATCCCCCGCCTACAATATGTCCCTTGTTAAACCGTTGTCTTCTGATGTTGTAGAGCAAATATCAGAAATTTCAGGATCTGGTTGATAACAGAGAGCAGTAGAATAAGCTGTTTAAATTGCACACAGTGCTGAGAGATAGATCTTGGGCACAAAAAGGTTTTCACCAATGTCAGCCACGAAGTCAGGTGGACTTGTGCTGAATTTGGGGCCCAAGTTATTACCACAGAAACTGGTATATGAAATAAATAAAATAATCAATTCATACAATAGGAATGAGGGCCCTGCTTTCAAAAGCTTACAATCTGAGGTGGAAGGTGTTACACTAGGGGTAACATTGCTTTTACAGTGGACCCTGGAACCTCTACCAATCACGAGACTGGGGATTTATGTAACTCTGAGTGGAGCAGTGGTTCATTTACTTTAGCAACTAAAGTTTTAATGGGTAAGTAGTATGTCTTTTTTAAATAAGTATTATGTTACCTTTTACAATTTTTTTTAACTCTTTAAACACTTGTTAAAATTACATAGATGACCTAATCCAAGAGGCATTGTTTTTTCAGATCTAATTTCATATTTAAGCAAAATAAAGACCTGGATTGTAGCTCAGAGTCACACAACTCTGAATCTAGCATATAGCAGTTTAGGCATCTAGAAAATGTAAAATGGCCTTTTTGGATACATAATATTGTAGAAAATAAGTAAAGAAAGCCAAAACATGCAGTGCACTGCAAGAAAGTCTAATAATATTTCTGGGTTGGAAAATTCTGCTGGAAAGAGTGAGAAAATTTTAAACCCAATAATAGAATGATGCTTGTACTGTATGATAGTGGTTATATTATTTCTCAAGATTATACTACTTGGTAGGACACATGTTTGTGCCTGTGATATTGACATAGAGAATTTTAAATCTTTGCAATGGTCATTTTATTTACTAATACACTTCATACAATGTGAGAATTAAGGAAGTTTGCACTGCACCAGTCTTCATGAAAATGCTTTCTTTAGTATTATTTTATTGATATAGCATTATTAATATTACGGTGCTGTAGATACATAGGGGTTTACATACATAGTACAAATACAACAAGTACAATAAACACAAAACTAACAAAAAGGCAAACCTGATAAAAGTAAGGAAAAGGACAATGCTTGCAGGCTGATGCTAGGTTCGCACTAGCATTCAGATTTCTGTTCTTGGGGTCTACTTGGGGACCCAAAAAATGGAATCCTAATCTGCTTAAAAAGCAGTTACCCGCGGAAACCCACAGACCCCATTGACTATAATGGGTTTCCACCTAAAATGGGGGATGAAATCCCCGAATGGAAACCAAGCGCTAGTGTGAATCTGGCCTTACAATCCTATTAGCTTTATTTTGTTAAAGGCAAACTCCAGCAGTAGCAAAAAAAACAGAGCTTTCAAGCTCAACACTTAGGCTAAGGCCCCACGTTTCAGAAACACAGCTTTTTTTGTTGCAGATTTTTCTGCATTTTTTTGAGCCAAAGTCATTAGTTACTTGAAAAGGGAAATATAAAGGATTAACTTAGACATTTCCCTTCTGTTAAATCCACTTCTGACTTTGGCTCAAAAACCCCAGCAAAATCTGTGACAAAAACACTGCGTTTCTGCAGCGGCCCCATGTGGCATCCCACAGCAGAAAAGTGCTGCGGGAAAAACCGCGGTGGGAACACATGGAAGTTCTTCCCGCAGCACTTTAGACAGAAAGTTTGCAGAGGTTTCTTCTGCGGACTTTCTGTTTCAATTATACCTATGGGGAAACCGCCAGCATTTCCGTAGGTATAATTGACATGCTGCGATTTCCATGCTGGAATTTTTTGACAATGCGGTTTACTTATTCTAATATGTTCAGTCCAATTCCAGTACAGAATCTCTGTACCCAATACACAGGTTGATGGAAAAAAATCATTTTTTTTTTTTTTTTTTTGTGGAGGTCCCATACTACTGAAATAGGATATAATTTTTCCTTTTTACACAAAACTGCTGGTAATCTGCAAAATTAAAACAGTTAGGATCCATTTACATGGGCAGATAAGCTGCCCGTAACAAGCAATCAACAATTTTCATTTTTGGATATTTCAGCAGTTACATTACTATTAGCAGCACACCCCTGTTTATATTAGGGAGTGTGCTGCAGACTTTCAGGAAATACACTCGTAAAAGATGTGATGAACAACAAGCATGTGCTTTCTTTTCTGTCATTCAGTCGCCGTGCACCTTTATAGTGGGCTATGATCAGGAAAAAAATGTTTATATGAAAGATAATGATAATGAAATCAAATGATAAGAATCATTTGACTGATAATGACCATGTAACAATTTTCAAAAAAATATTTGTTCCCAGTTGTTAAGTGTGTTTTCCTGATTGTTTGTACCTTAAATGAATAGAAAAAAAGTTATTATTCCCTGTAAACTTTGCTTTTGTGGTCAGCACAATGATATTTTGAAATTTGATCTATTTTTAAGGATATTCGCAATATTTCAAGATACTTAAGAAGCTTCTGGAATTGTGAGAACTATCAAGAAGTTTCTAGAACTGCCCAGAATTATCTAGAACTTTCTGGGACTGTACAGAATTGTAGGTAGCTGTATAACTGCAGTTATATAGGGCCACTATAGCCCTTCCTGAGAGACGGAGAGACAGGATCTAATTGATTGGGATTGCATAGTAAGTGGGCAATGGCCATCACAGACAAAGGGGAATTGACCTAGACAGGTGTGAATTCAATATCTATTCAGATTCTGATAACGACAGTATTAACACTTCACCCCACACCCATTACAGAAGGAGCTTAGGAATGTAAATGTATATATTGTGTGTTACTCTGGTACCGGGTGATCAATCTTGCTCTGCTGAATCCTCAGTACACTCTTGAACTTTAATACTGCATGGAATAAAGACCATTTTTATCAAGTTTGGAGAGACATCCTTTTTCCTTACAGTTCACAGCAACTTAGTCAATTTAGATGGCATCAAGAGGTTGCATACATCCAGCAGACACATTTTGCTACGTATGTGGCCAGTTTATAAAGACAAGAGCGAAAAAGTACTCTGTGGAAGCATCTGCTAAGATGTGTGAGGCCTACAAAGCATACTTCGGCATGCCTGTTGATGACCAAGACAAACCATGGGCTCCTCATTTCACATGTGAGCACTGCAAGAAAACTCTTGAAGGTAAGTGGATAAATGCTGCTCTCTTAAATAGCAGATTAACTGTGTTAATATTGTAAATATCACTAGTCATTAGTGTGAAATAGGCCTAAATCAAATTCTCAATCCAAATATTATTTTGTTTGCTTATAGGTTGGTACAGGGGAGAGAAGAGAGCCATGCATTTTGCTACCCAAGAATTTGGCGTGAACCGACTGATCACTCAACAAATTGCTACTTCTGCATGGTGGACCCTTCCAAACGTCGCACTGGCAAAAATGCATCGCCTGTAACGTATCCTGACATTCCGTCATCTATTGCCCCAGTACCACACTGCCCTGAACTTCCTGTACCAACACCTCCAGAGCGAGCTACACCACCTTCAAAAGAAAGCAGCAGGTCAGACATCGAGGAAGACATTGAAGATCACGATTTCTCTTCATATGCAGATGAGGAGCGGAAGCCATACTACCCTAACCAAAAAGACCTCAACGATCTGATCAGAGACCTTGGTCTCACCAAGTCCAACGCTGAGTTTCTGACATCAAGGCTCAAGCAATGGAACTTATTAGATGAAAGCGTCCAAGTCACAGATCAGAGGAAGCGTCACCAAGTTTTTTTCTATCTTCTTCAGTCATCAAGATGGACTGTGCTTCTGAAACAATGTGGCCGGTCTATTCGAGGCTATAGGTATCACCTGTAACCCGAATGAGTGGCACCTCTTCATAGACAGCTCATGCAAGAGCCTCAAAGCCGTGCTGCCTCACAATGGGAACAAGTATCAGTCTCTTCCTGTAGCTCACTCGGTGCACCTGAAAGAGGAATACACCAGTGTCAAGATGTTGCTAGGTGCCTTGAAGTATGATGAGTACGGCTGGGAAGTTATCGGAGATTTCAAAATGGTGTCATTCCTGATGGGCCTCCAAGGTGGGTTTACTAAGTATCCTTGCTTTATTTGCCTTTGGGACAGCCGGGATACTGAAGCGCACTACCACAGGCGGGACTGGCCTCAGTGGACAGAGTTCACTGTGGGGAAGAACAATGTAAAGTGGGAGCCACTGGTGGACCCACGCAAGGTGCTGATGCCACCACTACACATCAAGTTGGGGCTCATAAAACAATTTGTCAGGGCTCTAGATAAGGAGTCGAGAGCTTTCAATTACCTCCAAGATCTTTTACCTAAGCTGTTTGAAGCAAAGATCAAAGCTGGTGTCTTCATCGGACCACAAATCAAGAAGATCATAGAGTGCAGTGAATTTCCCAAGAAGCTGAATAGGAAGGAGAGAGCAGCTTGGAACAGTTTTGTCGCAGTGGTTCGTGGCTTTCTAGGCAATCATAAAGATGAAAACTATGTACAACTGGTTCAGACTCTGATAAAGAACTATGCTGCAATGGGCTACAAGATGTCACTCAAAATCCATATTCTTGATGCTCATCTTGATAAGTTCAAAGAGAACATGGGAGCTTATTCAGAGGAGCAAGGCGAGCGCTTTCACCAGGACATTATGAACTTTGAACGCCGTTACCAAGGACAATATAACGAAAACATGATGGGCGACTATATTTGGGGATTGATTTGTGAAACTGATTTGCAGTATAGTCGTAAATCTCGGAAAACCGCACACTTCTGAACAGTTTTTGGTAATCTGTGTAAATTTGCAATGCATATAGTGTTCTTAGTCTGACTGTATAAATGAGAAGATGCAAAATCGTCTGTTTCTATAGTAAAAATGCATAATTTTCGTTGCCGTGGTCACAAAAGCGAAGTTTATGATGAATGTAAGCAATTTTTAATTTGTTTTAGACATAAGCAATTGGAATATAACATTTAAAAGCTGGGAACAAAATTTGTGTTACATATAATCATTTCAACCTATTTCACGATCCATAAGATTTCACAATCCATAAGATTTAAAGAGTCTACCACCTCCTTGAAGCATCGTCAACTTCCATAGCCATGTTTCAGAGCACATTACAGTGATAAACAACATACTTTTGTTACGTATGCCATGTCTGTATAGTTGAGAAACAACAACTTTTGAAGTCTTATGCAAATGAGGCAGTTGGTGCACTGGGAACGGGCCTTTAGCTCCCTTGTGCACTGCTCTTGCGGCTTACACCCCTAGCATCCCCTGCCCTTGCCACCCTGTGCAGTGGGAGTTGATCATCATAACCCGTCCTACTTGAGCAACAAGAGCAGTGCTTTCAGTGCACCAGTAGTCTCAGCTGTATACTTTTGCTAAGGCCCATTGCACACGACGGTGTACAGACCCCCAGCCGTGATTGAATGGCACAGCCAGTGCACGAGCGGCACATGGCTGTCATCAGAATAGGGGCAGGAAGTACAGCCGCAAAACCAGACAGGAATAGGACCTGTCCTGAGTTTTGCAGCTTGGACTGTCGGCCCGCAGACTGATCTGTGTAATACATTGACATGTGCATGGGCGACAAATGAATGGGTCAGTGTGCTATTCAAGAAAAACCCACGGGCGTGAAAGGATCCTAAAAGAAAGATTATTTATTTATTTATTTATTTATTTATTTTTGTTTATGCAAATTCAACATGGATAAAACGTCAAGTGAAAAATAGGAGTGGTTATAGAACTTCAAAACCTTGTGTATTATAGCGACAACAATCTGAGTTTCCATTTGAGAGAAACAGTTGCTTTTATACATTCACTAGTTTACTTTTAATTTGTAAAATATATTCCCATAAATGTTGTTTCATGTCACAGTATGCCTCTTCGTTCTCTGACTAAATTGAATATTTTTTTTTAGTCTTCTGTAATAGTTTGTCTACCTACATTACAGCTGGAGAAAATCTACAAGCCAGGTATCCAAAGTGTTAATATTTTGTTTTTCCATATCGAGTACAGTCATGGCCAAAAGTTTTGAGAATGACACAAATATTATATTTTCACATGATCTGCCGCCCTCTGGTTTTTATGTGTGTTTGTCAGATGTTTTTATCACATACAGAAATAGAATTGCATTCATATTATGAGTAACAGAAGCTTATATTGACAGTTAGAATGAGTTAATGCAGCAAGTCTATATTTGCAGTGTTGACCCTTCTTCTTCAGGACCTCTGCAATTCTCACTGGCATGCTCTCAATCAACTTCTGGACCAAATCCTGACTGATAGCAGTCCATTCTTGCAGAATCAATGCTTTAATTTTGTCTGAATTTGTTGGTTTTTGTTTGTCCACCCGTCTCTTGATGATTGACCACAAGTTCTCAATGGGATTAAGATCTGGGGAGTTTCCAGGCCATGGACCCAAAATCTCTATGTTTTGTTCCCTGAGCCATTTAGTTATCACCTTTGCTTTATGGCAAGGTGCTCCATCATGCTGGAAAAGGCATTGTTGAGCGCCAAACTGCTCTTGGACGGTTGGGAGAAGTTGCTCTTGGAGGACATTCTGGTACCATTCTTTATTCATGGCTGTGTTTTTAGGCAAGACTGTGAGAGCCGATTCCCTTGGCTGAGAAGCAACCCCACACATGAATGGTTTCAGGATGCTTTACAGTTGGCATGAGACAAGACTGGTGGTAGCGCTCACCTCTTCTTCTCCGAATAAGTTGTTTTCCAGATGTTCCAAACAATCGAAAAGGGGATTCATCAGAGAAAATGACTTTCCCCCAGTCCTCAGCAGTCCACTCCCTGTATCTTTTGCAGAATATCAGTCTGTCCCTGATGTTTTTTCTGGAGAGAAGTGGCTTCTTTGCTGCCCTCCTTGAGACCAGGCCTTGCTCCAAGAGTCTCCGCCTCACAGTGCGTGCAGATGCACTCACACCTGCCTGCTGCCATTCCTCAGCAAGCTCTGCACTGCTGGTAGCCCGATCCCGCAGCTGAAACACTTTTAAGAGACGGTCCTGCCGCTTGCTGGTCTTTCTTGGGCACCCTGGAGCCTTTTTGGCACCAATGAAACCTCTCTCCTTGAAGTTCTTGATGATGCGATAGATTGTTGACTGAGGTGCAATCTTTCTAGCTGCAATACTCTTCCCAGTTAGGCCATTTTTGTGCAGTGCAATGATGACTGCACGTGTTTCTTTAGAGATAACCATGGTTAACAGAAGAGAAACAATGATGGCAAGCACCAGCCTCCGTTTAAAGTGTCCAGTGGTGTCATTCTTACTTGATGAGGACAGGGCTGGAGATCAATCTGTCATGATTAACACCCACACCTATGTTAATGGAGCAATCACTGAAACGATGTTAGGTGGTCCTTTTAAGGCAGGGCTGCAATGATGTTGAAATGTGTTTTGGGGGATAAAGTTCATTTTCTAGGCAAATATTGACTTTGCAAGTAATTGCTGTTAAGCTGATCACTCTTTATAACATTCTGGAGTATATGCAAATTGCCATTAGAAAAACTGAAGCAGTAGACTTTGTAAAAATTTATATTTGTATCATTCTCAAAACTTTTGGCCATGACTAGAAAACGTAAACTGGCTCCAGAAGTCTACAGTATTTTGTACACCAGGTTTGCATCAGCTACAATCTGCAAAAAATAAAAGTGAAACTTTTATATTAGGTGTTACATAAGTAATCCTCTGATTTTTCTTTTACAGTATAAGCTGTTTGGTTAATAGAAAACAGTCCTTAGGGGCTCGGTAGCACCATCAGAAGACATTCTCTATACATAGAGCAGTTGGGCTCATGTGCTGAGAAGTATTGGGACAACCCATTCGTTCTATACAGTCATAGAATACAGGCACCTTTAAAGGGAAGAAAATGTTTTATTGTTTAAGGGTTTTAAAATAATTAAACTTTACTTTATTGTTAAAATGTCCCCATTTTACCACCTCTCTCTACGTCCCATGACCTCCACTTCTACATTCATGATGACAAAGGCTGTAATGGTGACATGATGAAAAGACCTGGCTGTCTGAGTTCATTAGCTAAGCCAAACACCTTCTCTGTCAATGTATCACCTTTGAACAATACATTATATTAGTAAAGTAAGTTCAATAATTTTTTATCTCACAAACAATAAAACATATTTTGCTTTTGATGGACACCCCTATACAGCCCTCAAAGTTAACCTGCCATAGAGAGTCTGCTTAGAAGAGATAAGGTTGAATTTTGGGGGTACTGTGATAATTTTTTATAACTTTTATATGTTATGTTTTTATGGCATTGTGTTTTTGTTTGGTGTTTGATGCATAGCTGCTATTGTACAATATTGCAGTTTCCCTGTTAGGAATTAATTAAGTTGTATTATATCCTGTCCTACCTGAACATAGGATATGATAAAGGAAGAGAAGCTGAACTCTGTGATATCTATAAATGTATGATATGAAGCAGTGAAAAGCATACGGTTTCTAAGAGAGACATTGAGAGTCCTGCTTACCTTGTCCACACCCAGTGATTGACATTCTTCTCTGTGCACGCACTGAAACAGAGAAAGCTGTCCAATCGCTGTGTTTGAGCAGGGAATGCGGGACTCTCATTTCTTACAAGAGTCCGGTCAGGATTTACTCTGAAACCATGCTCCAAATCATATAATCCTTTGTATTAATATTCTCAGTTAACATCTCTCTATCATATCTTATTCTCAAGTAGGGTGACAGAATCACCTGACGTGTTTACTTTAAACATGAGGTTTTAAGATAGAACATAGAATGTAAGTTTATTTATTATGCTTACTTATATAGCGCCATCATATTCTGCAGCGCTTTACAGACATTGTCAGTCACTGTCCCATATAGGGCTCACAATCTACATTCGCTATCAGTATGTCTTTGGAGTGTGGGTTATCAATATTATTTAAAAAAAATAAATAAATAAAAATAAAAAAATAATTCTGGCATGATGGAAATGTATGACCTATGCGCAGTATAAGTAATATGTGTCTATTTCTAACCTCTGGGACCCCCACAAATAATAAGAATGGATGTCCAACGTCCACAGTTTGAATTGAGTGGTACTTGAGTATATGCACTGCCACTCTGTTCACCTCTGCGGTGCAGCTGAAAAGAACCCAAGTATAGCACTTGGCTATCTCTAACAGTCACATATAGTAAAATGGAGCAGCAACGGGCATCCTTGTCCACCGCTTCTGAAGAGACCCCTGTTCACATGATCTGTGGGAGTCCCAGCATTCTAACCTGCTCCAATCTGACATCACCTTTCTTGCATATTATTAAGTATAAACATTTAGAAACCCCATTTTAGGCTAAAGCCCCACGTGGCATAAATGCCGCGAATCGCCCGCAGTGGAAGCGCCGCGGAAAAAATCGCAGCATTTTACAGTCAGAGAAAAGTCGGGGAAAAAAACACGTTGCGGACACGCGGCGATTTCCAAAACTGGTTTTGAAAATCGCAGCATGTCAGATATACCTACGGAAACACCAGCGGTTTCCCCATAGGTATAATTGAAACAGAAAGTCTGCAGAGGAAAACTCTGCAAACTTTCTGTCTAAAGCGCTGCGGGAAGAACCGCGTTGCAATCCCACCGCGGTTTCTCCCGCAGCGCTTTTTTTGCTGCGGGATGCCACGTGGGGCCTTAGCCTTAGGCTAAAGCCCAACGTGGCGTACATGCCGCAAATTGTCCGCGGCGGAAGCGCCGCGGAATAAATCATGGCGTTTTACAGTTAGAGCAAAGTGGATGGGATTCTAGTGAATCCCATGCCCACTTTGCAGAAAAAAATGCGCTGCGGACACGTGGCGATTTCCAAAACCAGCACGGTTTTGGAAATCCCAGCATGTTAATTATACCTACGGAAACACCGGAGGTTTCCCCATAGGTATAATTGAAACAAAGTCCGCAGAGGAAAACTCTGCAAACTTTCTGTCTAAAGCGCTGCGGGAAAATCCGTGATGCAATCCCGCCGCGGTTTCTCCCACAGCGCTTTTTTTTTTTCTTCGGGACGCAATGTGTGGCCTTAGCCTAAAGGAGAACTTTCATCTCCTCCACCAATTCCAACCCTTTGCATCATTTAATAGGCACTGCTTCACAGATTCTGTTGCAGTTGGAATTTTTTCTTGAGCCCCCACCATTCCAATGCAATCAGTACAGTTAATTTTGAAGTCTGACATGCTAAAATGACTATTGTCATGTGATTGGTGTTTCAGGCAGGAACAGACTGACAGGGACCGCCCAGCTGACAGCAGAGAGCCTAATTAACATATTGGAGACTGAAGCTAACCACAGTGATTTGAAAAGAATCAAAAATGTAAAGAGTTAGAGTTGGTGGACTTGGTGAAATGTTCTCTTTCAAGTGAAATTCAGGAAATGTTAAAGGAGTTGTCTAGGCAAAAACATTTTAACATTTAAATCAGCTGGGGGCAGTGAGACAAATTAAAATGCATACACACCTGTCCCTGATGCTCCGGTGTCCTCCTGCGCATCCCGGATCTTCTGCTCTGGCAGCGTCTCCTGGGTCTCTTCCGGCGTTCAGCGGCCTCAGGAAGAGGACCCGTAGTGACATTGCAGGCCCTTCGCTGATTGGCCTCAGCAGTCACATGACCGCTGAGGCCAATCAGCGGCTTCAGCTGAATGCTGGAAGACGCTGCTACAATAGAAGAATCAAGACGTGCAGGAGGACACCGAAGCAACGGGGACAGGTGAGTATGCACTATTTTTTTTATTTGTTTCACTGTCCCCAGCTTATTTATTATTTATTTATTATGTTTACTTATATAGCGCCATCATATTCCGCAGCGCTTTACAGACATTGACAGTCACTGTCCCATATAGGTCTCTACAATCTACATTCCCTATCAGTATGTCTTTGGAGCATGGGAGGAAACCGGAGTACCCGGAGGAAAGCCACGCAAACACGGGGAGTACATACAAACTCTTTGCAGATGTTGTCCTTGGCAGGATTCGAACCCAGGATTGCAGCGCTGAAAGGCTGCATTTAAACGTTAAAAGGGTTGTCCATTTTTGCCTGGACAACCCCTTTAAATTCCACAATTTAACGCTAAAATTGGTACAATTGGAGGAATCTATATCTAATTTATAAAACTATCAGCCATTCTGATAAAGTGCCCGGCCCAGAAGCTTCCAAGAAATTATACCACAGACACGTAAGTACCAGTGTAGCGCCCCACAGAGTGGGTCGCTATAGATGTCACCTCACGTGATCTCTACTGTGTACTGTGAAGGTATAGTGAGATCCAGTTAACCTGTTAGCATTAGACAAATCCCCAGTGACTGCCTCTTTAAAAAGGGGTGGAGCTACTGCCTAGAAGTGTTTGTTTCGTTTTTGGGAGCAAGGAGAAGCAGACCCATGAGGCAGGGCTGCACGGAGCTGGTGATTCAACAGTCTGCAGAGAGGGTAATGAGACAGCACAGGAGTCCAGCGTTTTGATGAGAACAAGTATCTATCAAACAAGGAGCTGCAGAGTAAGGACCGTTGATTCCTAGCTAAGTGTCTGCCACACTTAGAACATCGAGAGAATTACTGGATCAAGGTCCAGTAGTGCATATTTCCTGGAGGCTCAGTAACACAGAGTTAGGGTGAGTGTGCGTACCCAGCACCTGACAGAACTCGCGTTACCTGCTGTCAGATCTGGTTATATCTGACCTCTGAGCTTCTGGAATCCAGAATCAGGGGAAATCGATTAGAGGTACAGCAGCATTGGAAGGCTGAATTACCCATGTGGTTAAACTGGCATCTCACTATACCAGAGCAAGGTGAATTCTCCTGTAAGATCTGTTATTCCTTGCTGACTACAGAAGTAAACCGTAAGTGTTTGGTTAACCCCTGACTGGACTGTATTTCTTATTAATCGCCTCTTCACTGCTCCTCTGCCTGCACACCAGCTTTTCCTCATATATCAGTTGGCCCTGGGATCTGCCCTAGTTGGGGAGGGTACAATATCTGGCACTCTATCACTACCTATTCCCAGAGGCCCAACCAGCAGTGCCGGGCTTGCCTCCACCGCAAGCTAAAACCCCAACTGGCGTCACGATAAACATTTATTTTATTCCCTTTCAAGGCGCTGTCGACCCCAGTACCGGGCCTATTCGCACCGTGAACTCGCCAAGGCCGGGCTGGGACGACGCACCAGCGACAGGGACTACTTCACATGGGGTTCAATCTGTTTGTGTATAGAGTTGTTTGTAACATCTGGTTCCCTTCACCAAAAGTAATTTGTCTCATGTGGTTATCATTGTCTCACAGTATGCAGCTTTAGATGTCTACTTGTACTTTGTATGTTATGGCTTTTACAGATTCTGAGATCACAGTTATCTTATATAAGGTGCCACATCATACTAAAGTTCACAAAAACAGTAATTTTGCTTTGTAGCCACAATTAGTCACTATGTAGAGGTACTCTCTAGATTTATAGTATCTACTTTAAAGGGGTTTTCCCTCGAACATACCCATAAACAATTAAAAGCTAAACATTTTTACAAATATAAATAATTACGAGACTACTAAACCCAAAATCCAAACAAATAGCAAATAATTCCCTATATGATGGCTCACATCTCTTGATGTTTTGTATCCATCTTTTCTCATATATCATAATTACAAAGCATGAAAAATAAATTAGAAAGCAGTATATTCTTCTCTATGCCATGTTCCTCCCCCTGCCCACTGTAATGCTAGTGCAGGGAGTTTAGGAGGAGAAGGCGGAGTTAAGGCTGCACACTTTTTGTCTATAGAATGAGCGTGGCCATTTTGTTGAAATGAATCCCCCAAGTAACTTAAAACCCCATACAGTTCTACAGGGAAAGTCACCCAACTTTCCCATGCTGCTGAATGGCAAATATGTGTAGTCATGCTTTGTTAATTCTTTTCTTATACATATCCCTGCAATATTATGGATTTTTACCTTTCAGGAGCTTTGGAAAGCTGAGTAACAACCAAAGGATAGGTATTCTGAATACCAGACCTCACTATTTTCCTGATACTATATGTACTAAATAGTATGGAGGAATATATATTTTTAAGTAAACCCTCCACCTCCATAATTGTTTCTTAACTTGACAGATGTACGGGTAACATACCAGTCAGTGCTGTAATGCAGACTGCTACTGAAGCAAAATCTAATTATATAAACCTCCTTCTAAGTTATGACACAGCTAGCTAGTTTTGTCTTTCAGATATCTGGAAAAGCTTGGTGATTTGGACAGTTTGTCTCCATTCCACTCAATGGCACTGCATTATAGTCTTAGACTGAATGAGAACTAAGACTTCTGTGATAAGTCCCATCCTGGTCTTCCTGCGATGTCATGCTAGTGCTTGTAGCCGGTCTTCAGCCAGTAATGGCACTACACAGAAGCAGGAAGCACTGTCTATCCAATCCATGTCTGCAAGATTTCTGCTAAACTGCTCAGAGTTGCACAAATCAGTTAATCCTGCAGCCATAACTAGAGATAAACCTTCCAACCATCCTGGATTTAGAAAGACAGTCCCAGATTCCGGATCCTGTCCCAGTTGGGGGGGATGTATATCCCAGTTTCAGCTCCCAGTTGTAACCAGGAATGATGGATAGTTGAATACAACAATGGTGAAGCATGGATCCGTATATTCCCTGCTTCACCATTTTGCCCCTGTCTTTGCTCTGGGAGCTGTAGGCGCAATTTGATGACGTCACTTACATTGTGTCTACAGCTCCCTGAAGACACTGGAAACTAGAGACAGCTGAGAAACAGCAGGGGAAAGGGGTGAGTATTAGGTTTTTTTACCGTTTCCCCGAAAATAAGACAGCGTCTTATATTAATTTTTGCTCCCAAAGATGTGCTGTGTCTTATTTTCAGGGGATGTCTTATTTTTTTTTTCAATGAAGAAGAATTCACATTTATTGCTGAAAAAAAAATGAACATTTATTATATACGGTACTGTACAGTATTTGTCATCACATACCAGCATAACCAGACAAACTGTGAATCCTATCAAGAATTTCTTACTACCGTACCATTATTTCCATGTACAACAATTAACAGTATGGTACATTTACCAATATTTACGGTACAAATAGAAAGTAAAATTTATTCAATGACAGTTATGTCATCATCTTCTAGAACATCATCATAACAATCCAAACCATTAATTTCCCTGCACACAGTATCATGTCCCATAGTGGCCCCTGCACACAGTATCATATCCCATAGTGGCCCCTGCACACAGTATCATTCCCCATAGTGGCCCCTGCGCACAGTAGTTTGCCCCATAGTGGACCACCCATGAACAATTATTATACTGTGGGGTCTTTTCAGACCCCAGAGTATAATGATCGGAGACCCAGGGGAGGATAGAAACATAAAAAAACAACGTTGCTTACCCGTTCCTCGCTCCGGTGCATGCCCGTGCGCTACTCCGGCCTTCTTCACTGTTAGACCAGGCCGCGTCACATGATCCGGCCGGCGTCGCGACGCAAAATGCCGTCCGCTGACGTCTGCGACGTCACCAAACAGGCCCGAAGCCTGGAGAAGCGTAGGACAGGTAAGCACATAGTTTTTTATGTTCGCTCACCTCCCCTGGGCCGCCGATTATTATACTCCGGGGTCTGAAAAGACCCCCGAGTATAATGATAGCAGTGATTGTGGGGTTCTCCCGCGGCCTCACATATCGTATATACCATATGTTCTGTTCGGGAACATACGCCTTACTTTCGGGGGGATGCCTTATATTAGGCAATTCTCCGAAACCTCTCCTATGCCTTACTTTCGGGGGTGTCTTATTTTCGGGGGAAACACGGTATGTTTGTTTTGTACCAGGAGAGGTGCATAATATTGTGAGGACATTAAACTGTGGGGGAAGATGGAGGGGGGCATTAAACTGTGGGTACACCATGAGACGGACTTTATACTGTGGTAGCAATCAAAGAGGTACATTATAATGTGGTGGCATATCATATTAGGGTATCTCTAGTGGCGTTATACTGTGTGGGGGCACAAAGAGAAATGGATGGGAATGGGCTTTGTTAAAGTGGGTGGGGCTAAATTTGCCACATGACTCTGTCTTTTGAAAGTTGTCAGGTGTGGAACTATATCATGCATATTTTTGTTTTTAGTCTTGGTTTTCATGGTTTAGTGTCCCTTTTAAATATTTCAAGAGTTATATAGATTTCCTCTAACCATCTTAGTTGTGACAGTCTTTTGTCTTGATCAGTTGCCAATGGATATGACCATGAATATAGGAACTTTTTATGGTCTGGCACTTGTCAGGAGCCCAGTCATGACTACTTGGCAGAGACGCAACATGCATGAGATGATAAACAGATCAAGACCATAGACTGTCACCATTAAGATGATCAGAGAAGATCTTTAAAACTCTGCAAAGTTTTTCATTATTTATATTTTCAAAATGTTTAACTTTTAATTGTCTACAAATTTAAAGGGGTTGTCCGGAATTAAATCATATTTATACACTAAGAGAGGGTGTGAGAGAGGCAGGGGAGGGAGTGAAAGTAGGTGACTAAAGAGCAATGCATCATGGTAGTTGTAGGATAAAAGAACAGGAAGCTACACCATTTAAACAAATGCACAAGATGCCAGGAGCCCAGAAATCACTCAAAACAGTGCTGAAGTTATTTGGGGGCACTTATTAACCCATTAATAGCACTTTTTTAAGACCTTTTTTTTTTTTTTAATTTTACCCAGAAAACCCCTCAACAGGTTAAATTTATGGTTATGTTCATGGGAAAACAGGAAAACCCCTTTGAAAGGTATACTGTCATTATACATGATATGTATTGCTAGTATTCATGTATGGTAAAATTCTTGACATTCCAATTAAAATATAAAGAAAAAAAATGATAACTCTAGTTTTTCCCTAAATGAGTACATCTTGTGAATATATATATAATATATATATATACAGTGCCTTGCGAAAGTATTCGGCCCCTTTGAACTTTTCAACCTTTTGCCACATTTCAGGCTTCAAACATAAGGATATAAAATTTTAATTTTAATTTTTGGTGAAGAATCAACAACAAGTGGGACACAATTGTGAAGTGGAACGAAATTTATTGGTTATTTTAAACTTTTGTAAAAAATAAAAAACTGAAAAGTGGGGAGTGCAATATTATTCGGCCCCTTTACTTTCAGTGCAGCAAACTCACTTCAGAAGTTCAGTGAGGCTCTCTGAATGATCCAAAGTTGTCCTAAATGACTGATGATGATTAAATATAATCCACCTGTGTGTAATCAAGTCTCTGTATAAATGCACCTGCTCTGTGATAGTCTCAGGGTTCTGTTTAAAGCGCAGAGAGCATCATGAAGACCAAGGAACACACCAGGCAGGTCTATGATACTGTTGTGGAGAAGTTTAAAGCCGTATTTGGATACCAAAAGATTTCCCAAACTTTAAACATCCCAAGGAGCACTGTGCAAGCGATCATATTGAAATGGAAGGAGTATCAGACCACTGCAAATCTACCAAGACCCGGCCGTCCCTCTAAACTTTCATCTCCAACAAGGAGAAGACTGATTAGAGATGCAGCCAAGAGGCCCATGATCACTCTGGATGAACTGCAGAGATCTACAGCTGAGGTGGGAGAGTCTGTCCATAGGACAACAATCAGTCGTACACTGCACAAATCTGGCCTTTATGGAAGAGTGGCAAGAAGAAAGCCATTTCTCAAAGATATCCATAAAAAGTCTCGTTTAACGTTTGCCACAATCCACCTGGGAGACACACCAAACATGTGGAAGAAGGTGCTCTGGTCAGATGAAACCAAAATCGAACTTTTTGGCCACGATACAAAACTATATGTTTGGCGTAAATGCAACACAGCTCCTCACCCTGAACACACCATCCCCACTGTCAAACATGGTGGTGACAGCATCATGGTTTGGGCCTGCTTTTCTTCAGCAGGGACAGGGAAGATGGTTAAAATTGATGGGAAGATGGATGGAGCCAAATACAGGACCATTCTGGAAGAAAACCTGTTGGAGTCTGCAAAATACCTGAGACTGTGACGGAGATTTATCTTCCAACAAGACAATGATCCCAAACATAAAGCAAAATCTACAATGGAATGGTTCACAAACGTATCCAGGTGTTAGAATGGCCAAGTCAAAGTCCAGACCTGAATCCAATCAAGAATCTGTGGAAATAGCTGAAAACTGCTGTTCACAAACGCTCTCCATCCAACCTCACTGAGCTCGAGCTGTTTTCCAAGGAAGAATGGGCAAGAATTTCAGTCTCTCGATGTGCAAAACTGATAGAGACATACCCCAAGCGACTTGCAGCTGTAATCACAGCAAAAGGTGGCGCTACAAAGTATTAACTTAAGGGGGCCGAATAATTTGGCACGCCCCACTTTTCAGTTTTTTAGTTTTTACAAAAGTTTAAAATATCCAATAAATTTCTTCCCACTTGTTGATTCTTCACCAAAAAATTAAAATTTTATATCCTTCTGTTTGAAGCCTGAAATGTGGCAAAAGGTTGAAAAGTTCAAGGGGGCCGAATACTTTCGCAAGGCACTGTGTGTGTGTGTGTGTGTATGTGTGGAGATATATATATATATATATATATATATATATATATATATATATATCTCCTCTACTTTGATGAAGACGCTAGAGAGTAGATGTGGGGATTTTAAGTTACTTCTACGTGTTTTCTTTTGTTATCTAAGTTGCACTGGATAGTGGGAGTGGCTGAAAAATTGAAAATCCAGTCTAAAGGGAACCTGTCATCAAGTTCATGCTGTCCTACTCATAGGGAGCAGGAAAAGAGTGACAGGCTCCCTTATTGCAAAGGACCATGTTTTACCCTGAAATGCTGCAGCAGAATTCCTACTGGGAGAAGTCTCCTCTGTGTGGCTCACTTCTGGTTTCTCTCCGATTAGCTTGACTTGATTGACAAGTCTTTTCCTTCATACAAAGAGAGGTAGACATGTCATCAAACTGAGCATGATGGGGAGAAGCCAGAAAGGAGATGCCCCATGGACACTTCACCATGTGCCTGCCCTTTTCAGAACTATGTAAGATGGGAGTTTGTCACAATTTTATTCTGTACAATACTAGAATCTTTGATCTTTACTGCCCAATTTCAGGGTATAACATTTTTTTATTTTATGATTATTATGTTAACCACTTCAGTTTATTTAGGAAGTTACATATAGTGGAAATATACAGCAAGCCTGTGTTTAACTGGACTATATTCAAATGCAGCTTTCACGTTAGGGCATAAAGGTTTGTGCACAGCAGGGTTTTAAATGGAAGCTTGTGTTACTAGCACAAGTTGAGCTCTGTGACTGGTATTTTTGAGACTTCTGTTGCTGGTATAATTGAACTTCTATGGCTCATAGTTACTGCGGTATCTGTGATTGGCACTTTTTGGGTTATATCTGTGGTATATGTGGAAGATAGTTATGGGACACATGTGGTTGGTGTGAAGAGGTAAAATGTTTTGTTTTATGTTTATAATTGATTTCCTGTTTTGTAACCTTAGTTGTGGTACATGAGTTGCCAGGTCTGGTAAAGCCTCTGTGTGAATGTTCTATTACTGCTTCTTATTTCTTTCTTTCCTCATTAGGCTGGCCACCTAATGCTCTATTTTTCTACTCTTTCTGGTCTTGCCATCTGGAAACAATGTACCAAAATTAAGGAAATGCTCACAATTTGTGTTTAATAAAGAAATGTTTTCATTTACTTACCTGCAGTAGTGGAGTGTGTCTACCCTGGCCTTATAAGAGGCAAGTCTGCATCAACTCCAGTGTTTTATAGAGAAAACTGCAATGGATTATGGGAAATGTCTATGATATAAAAGGATTCCATTACCCAGCAAGCTCAGTTGTTGTTGGTGGAGTTGACATAGTGGGAAACCTGTGAGACTACAGCAGCCTGAAAGGCAAGGGTTCTGTTATATGCGTTATGGATATTTTCTGATGAAATATTTTCTCTGTTAAAATTGGACTTAGAATAAACTCCTTTGGATTTCTTTGCATCAATCAAGGTCTGATTGATTGTTTTTTGGAAAATCCCATGCTTCACAGTTGGCATTGTTATGGCACAGGGCCGGCATGGACAAACGATGGGACCCAGTGGAGGAATGAGGGCCCACTGCTGCTCTTCGCTCTACTTTAGGGAATCCCAGTCATCACAGATCATGTAGATGTTTGGATTCCCTACAGCAGAGCAGAGACCAGCTATTTTGTAACAGTGCAGAGGAATGCCCTGGGGGAAGGAATCCCAGCAGCTGACAGTGCAGGAAGCATGCCTTGGGGGAGCCCAGCACTCTGACCTGGCTGGTGGATTCCCTGATATAGTTAACTTTTTTGTTCTGCCTCTTTTTTCAGTATGCCTCACTTAGTTTGTATACATCACTGCTGATACATAACCAATACCACAATTGTGACCACTGTGGCCAGTCACTGGTCACGTGAGCCTCAGTACTTCCAACCCAGGCAGTCAAAGCACTAGAGAACAATAGATGCACCACCCAAACAGAAGGTCAGGGGTAGGTGAATGTTGTTGTTTTTTTTTGTTTTTTTTTTTTTTGTTTAATTTTATACCCCTGGATATTAATGAAGGATTATAAATACAGATGCCACCGGACAGATGAGACACTTATGGTGCAGTCAAATAAATTGTTCATTGTTAATGGCCATATGATTTGTGGGAAAATCTGCAAAACCATGCTACCATTAACAATAAGCAACCATTAAGATGTTAGGACATTTTGCTCAGTTTGTTAATGTATTGCGGTTCTTAAACACATGGTAAAAGAATAAGGATGTGGTAATCTTGCAAATTTACTCCAGTTGAATAGATTTTTGGATCTGATTATGAGTTATGTACATATTGTATTGTGTCTATTTTCATTCATTGTTGTGATTATGTCTGGTTTTAAGTATGAGTATGTCCACTCACTGTGTGTGTTAATGCCAAAATCACAATGCAAATCCCAAGTTGCAGGTAACTAATTAGGTCCAAGATGTTAATTCAGTTGTAAACAGTCAAACTCATTTGCAGGTAAATGTCAAGAGGCCAAATGGATTTGTGTGTATGTATTCTATGTATTTCATAATTCACGTTTTATAACCATCTGTGTACAGGAATATATTCAGGGAACTCTGACACTTCTATGACATCAAACAACTGGACTATTCACCTTCGAAACCACCCCAAATTACTTGTGTTGAGGGAATTATGATTTATTCTTCATGTTTGTATGCTTGGACTGGTGAAAACATTCTTCATCACTTTCTGAGCATAACATTCCTATATTAGGTACCCCTACAGATATTGTGTATAGATGCATATTTCCAAAATAAGTCATATCACTGTTGACAAGTAATTGACCAGCCCCAGTGACAGGTGGGAGGTTCTCAAAGGGGCTGGGGTTCATTCAAAAATTGGTCATGGACAGGACCCTTTGGTCAGATACCGGGTGATACATTTCTTTGTCAGTCTCCATTCTTTTGTAACTGTAAGAACTGTACTTTTTGTGAATATTACATTTTAAAATTTAATAGGATTGTCCTTGGCTCTAAGAGGTTCCCACAATCCCAGAGAGGGAAAATACAGCTTAACTTTGTTACCTTATGTATGTCAGTGTTCTAGAGGTTCACTGTGTGATGCCAGAGGGTGCAGGTGTGATTGGTCTGGGTGTATCTGTGTCTCATCTAGCGTAAATGGCAGGTGGTACCATCTAGTTGTGTGGATGGTGGGGTCGCTTCACTCCGTTGTAACCTAGTGAGATAGTTGAATATAGAGTTCCCCTTTTAAGGTCACATCCAGAGTCACATGTGCTTGTTGGGTTAGGGGGTTGTTAGATTCCTGACAGTTCATAGCAGGAAAATCATTATCAAACTAATGAAAGTACCTTGTAGGGCTGTTTTGGCAGTTCAGCAGCTACCCTCTGAGATTTGTGTTCGCATGGCCCTTGCATTTTTGAGCCTTTTTTATTACAACTGATCAATTGAATGACCATAAACCGCACAGACCACTGCATTTAATTTTTTTTCCTTAAAATGAATTTAGATACAATTATGATGATAAAAACAGCCAAGGCTAAGGCCCACGCAGCGGATCACTGCAAAAAAAAAGCTACAAAAAAGACGACGGTGGAAATGCATTGCGCTTTTTCTGCAGCGTTTTTTATAGAAAGTCCGCTGAGTGTTCCTCTGTGGACTTTCTGCTTCTAATATACCTATAGATATATTTGACATGAATGCAAGTATTTTTGAAATTGCAGCATTTCCACTGCAGATTTTTTTCTGTAATGTGTGGATGGGATTAGCCAGGTAATGTAACAGGCAGCCTTTTTTGTCACGGCCAAAACTGTCCTAAGGCTGGGGCCCCACGTGATGTAAATGCCGCGGAATAAATTGGGATATTTTACTGTCAGAGTAAAGCGGATGGGATTCTAGTGAATTCCATGTCCACTTTGTGGTAAAAACCGTGCTGCTGACATGTGGTGATTTCCAAAAGCAGCGCGGTTTTGGAAATCGCAGCATGTCAAATATACCTACGGAAACGCCGGTGTTTTCCCTATAGGTATAATTGAAACAAAGTCCACAGACGAAAACTCTGCAAACTTTCTGTCTAAAGCACTGCGGGAAGAACCGTGATGCGTTGCTGCCGCGGTTTTTCCTGCAGCTCTTTTTTGCTGCCGGACGCCATGTGGGGCCTTAGCCTAAAAGTGGATTTTTGCATCAATGTAAATGTATGTTCAGTAATCATTGATGTTATGACTAATCAAAGAAGGGTGAGAGGTTTCCGTGATTATATTGCATAAAAACATGATTTTTTTCACCTGTTTGATATTATATTTTGTATATATGAGCTGGAAAATAAATGGGTAAAGGTTGGCAAATAAATATAGTTCATTGGCAAAAAAAAGTGGCTCAGACGGAAAGTTCATTCATCACAGCCAAAATTTCTTTTTTACTATTTCTCAGTTTATTAAAGATTAACCTTTTACACCAAGCTGTAAGAGCCTAACAAGAAGGTACAAGAGAACCCTGACATTTGCTGTTGACCTTTTAAGAAAACCTGTTATACACTTTAGAACAGGGGTGTCAAACTCATTTTCTCCGGGGGCCACTTCAGCCTCACGGGGTACCTTGAAGGGCCAAGATTATTTTACACGTGTATAAAAGTAACTTCTCCTTAACAGATAAGCGCGCTATTAAGCAGTAGTTACATTTGTACATTACTACTGTTACAATCAGCCCTTTGAGGTTTAACCAGGAAGAACATAATGTATTGTTAAAACCTAAGACATTGGCATGTTACATACTATCCTCATTCTTTTCTGAATATATAAAAAATTAAGCACTATACAAATATGTTTACCCCTGCAAATGGTATTATGCTCTATAGTTGCCTCTGCACACGGTATTACGCCCCCACAGTGGCCCCTGCACATGGTATTACGCCCCACAGCGGCCCCTGCACACTGTATTATGCTCCATAGTTGCCCCTGCACACGGAATTATGCTCCATAGTGGCCACTGCACACGTTATTATGCTCCATAGTGGCTCCTGCAATCGGTATTATGCTCCTTAGTGGCCCCTGCATTGGTATTATGCTCAATAGTGGCCCCTGCACACGGTATTATGCTCAATAGTGGCCCCTGCACACGTTATTATGCTCCATAGTGGCCCCTGCAATCGGTATTATGCTCCTTAGTGGCCCCTGCATTGGTATTATGCCCCATAGTGGCCCCTGCAAACGGTATTATAGTCCATAGTGGCCCCTGCACATGGTATTATGCCCCATAGTGACCCCCCCCCCACCCATGAACTATTATTATACTCTGGGGTCTTTTCAGACCCCAGAGTATAATGATTGGAGACCCAGGTGGTGACAAACATAAAAACCAGTGTTACTTACCTGGGCTCCGGTGCGCTCCCTGCGTTCGGCCTTCTTCAATGTCGCAAAGACCGGCGTCGCGACATAATGACGTCGGCCTGGCTCATGTGACGCCTGGGACGTCACCAAAGAAGGCCGAAGCCTGCTGGGAGCAGCATCGGATCGCCGGAGAGGTGAGTAACTCTGGTTTTTATGTTTATCACCTCCCCTGGGTCTCCGATTATTATACTCCGGGGTCTAAAAGCCCCCGGAGTATAATAATAGTAGTATTTGATGGGGTTCGCCGGCCGCGGCCTCACTTACCATCCCCGCTCCTGCACACAGCCGCTTCTGCGTCCCATAGCAGAAGGGGAAGCGGGGGCGGCCACGACCAGCAGCGGGGATCGATAAGTAAATAGGCCGTTACGTGCCGGGGATACTCCAGCAGGCAACGGCCTATTTATATATATATATAAAAAAAACTTTTCACCTACCTGCGATGCCTTGATGCAGCCGCCGCCTCCTCCTCTTGTCCGCGACGTCTGCGTGTCAGCGTAGGAGGTGCGATGACGTCATTGTATCGCCGCCTGCGCTGACATGCAGAGGTCTTGTAAACCAGCCCAGGACAGGTATCACGTAGCTTTGTTTTGTTTTTTTTTAAGCGGCCTGTCCTGGGCTGGTTTACATTACATAATGTACATAGACAATAAAAAATGCCGCGGCCCTACGGGCCAGATAAGTGCCGGGCCGGATAACAGAAGGCAGCGGGCCGGATTCGGCCCGCGGGCCGGATGACAGAAGGCAGCGGGCCGGATTCGGCCCGCGGGCCTTGTGTTTGACACCTGTGCTTTAGAAGCTACCTTCTTCTCTAGTGAATGACTCTGAACTAAGGGCTATTCCTTTGAAAATAACTGATAAGCCTTATTTATCCCACTGTGCAGATGTAGCTTGCACTGTATTACTAAAGTAAGTAATGCTCAGTTCATATCTGCATTGTTGTTTCCATTGTTCTCATCCATTCTAGCAGAAAAATAAAAATAATGGAGGCGCCAGATCCATTGCATGATGGACATGTACAGCACACGGCAGACTCCATTGACAATAATAATAATAATAATAATAATAATAGTCCCACCATGGGGAAATTCAGTGTGTTACAGCAGCAAAGATAAGCAGATACAAATACAAATACAACATGTACAGGAATGTACCAAGGTGAGAGGCATTACATTGGTAGTAGACAGACAGATAAGAAGTAGCAGAGGAGGGGGGGGGGATTTAACAGGCAGAGAGATATTTCAGTTCTCTGTGTGTAATGATCTCCGCTTAGGTCGGTGTTGGTTGTACAGCCTAACCGCGGTGCAGTCATATTGACTATTACTTTACTGGACAAAATGGCACAGCATTCTGTGGTATTTTGTTCAACTTCTTTAACAGAATCTATGATGGAGGTTCCTAACGGAGCTTCCAGAGCAGATGTGAACCCAACCATAGAACCTTTTTCACCTTCCCTGTCAATATTCCTTTACCAATACTCTCTTAGTCCATATTTTCCTTTTCCTACTTGTGTTATATCTTTGTTTGTGTAATGTACTGTTTTTGTTATTTGTCTTTTTGAAACTCTAGGGCAATATAGTCTGCCCTGTTGAACACCAAATTGGTGGTGAATTCTGGTAAATTAAATGATGCAGGTCCTTCCTCTAGGAGATGCACCTATGGGGGGGATCACCTGAACTATTTTTAATTTTCTGTTCACAGAGCTGTGTGAGGCTTATTTCTTGTGGGATAAATTGTACTTCACAATGGTAGTATTTAATATTCTGTACTTTGAATTGGACAGCTGAAAAAAAATTCAGAATGAATTTGCCCCATTTTTTATGGGTTTAGTTTTTACAGCATGCAATGAGCAGCTACAGTATAGGTCATCAGTATCAGATTGGTTGGGGTCCAACACCCAGACCACGCACCAAACAGTTGTTTCAGAGTAAGCCACAATACTAGGAAGTGTGTACACAGTAATGGTGGCGCCTGGAACTGCAGCTTTGCTTCTTTTCACTTGAATAGGAGCAGAGCTAGTTCTGCCCTTATACCCATTATGTGGCTGCCAGTGGCTGAAACAGTTGATTGGCAATGGGTCCATCAGTATCCATTTTCCTATCTTTTGAACAACTCCTTTTACAAAAATCCAAAAGTTTCCAAAAAAAATTTTGAGTTGCTATATTCTGACACCCATTAACTTTTTCATATTTCTGTGTATGGAGCTGGGTAAGGTGTCTTTTTTGTGGGTCAAGTTGTGCTTTTTATTTATTTTTGATCTATTTTATATTTTATTTTATTCTTTTGGAGGTGAAATGGCAAAACAATTACGCTTCACCTTCCTAATTCAGATGCGTAATGTGTTTGTTTGCATTTGTTTATTTTGTGATCTAGGGAAAGGGGCGATATGAAGTTCTATCTTTTTTTTTTTTTTTTTTTTTTTTTTTTTTTTTTTACCTTTATTTTTAAACCCCATTGGGGATTTGAACCCCTATCGGGTCTGATCGCCAGTACAGTATACTCCAGTGCTAATCTATTCACTGTTATTACATTCTGCCTATGGCAGCTTATAATATAAGTATAGTAATGACAGGCCTGGGATCACCTTTGATAGGAAATGGCGATCTAGAATTACATGGCAGGTAATGGCTAATCCGATGCCTCAATCACATTTGACCGAGGCATCAAAACTAAAGGGTTAATGGCATCTGATTGCAGGTATTGCTACTGGTGGCTGTGGCACATGCTCAGCTCCTGAAGTGATTGAATAGCTCTCGTCCAGATGCTTGTTTAGGGTGGGTTCACACCTGCGCTTGGTGTCCGTCCGTCGCCAATCCAGTGAAAATGTCGGCGAACTGGATTGGCGTCGGATACAGACCGGTCAGCGGCGCATTGGTTAAAAACCCATTCATTTGAATGGGTTTTTAAAGCAGTGCTGCGGGTGTGCGCTTACACCCTCTGCGCTGCCAATCCTTTTTTTTTCGTCGGACACGAAGTCCTGCATGTCCGACTTTGTTTCCGACGAAAAAAAAAGGATTGGCAGTGCAGAGGGTGTAAGCGCACACCACACGCACTGCTTTAAAAACCCATTCAAATGAATGGGTTTTTAACCAATGCGCCGCTGACCGGTCTGGTATCCGACGCCAATCCAGTTCGACGAGATTTTCACTGGATTGGCGACGGACGGACACCAAGCGCAGGTGTGAACCCACCCTTATTCAGCTACTTTATACCTTACACATGCATGCTCAGTTTGTGTTCTGAGTGAAGAAAGGTGATAAAACCACTGCCAGACTCTGATGGCAATGTATCTCTCCTAAGAAAAAAGGATCAGGCATATTGAATCCAACAACCCTATTTTTTTTCTGCTGTTGGGTGAAAGTTGGGACATTTCCACACACATTACATGGTGTGCTGTCCCTAATGACGGGTTCAGCCACCATTATTCTTATCTTTATCTGCATCTTTGTCTGAGTCTTATGCTAGGTTCACACTAGCGTTCGGGTTTTCGTTCTTCGGGTCTGCTTGGGGACCTGAAAAAACAGAAACCGTATCTGCTTAAAAAACGGTTACCTGTGGAAGCCCGCAGACCCCATAGACTATAAAGAGGTCTGCTGGGCTTTTGCCGATTATAATACTATTATACTACTATACTATGTTAAGTGGAATGGGGGACGGAGTCCCTGAACGCTAGTGTAAACCTGTTCTGAACTCATTCATCATTGGCTGTTGCTCTCTTCTCTGATTGGCTGCTGTGTGTAGCCATAAGCCCATTACAAGCTGAGCAGAAAGTCAGAGATTGGAGATTAGATTTCCATTAGAAAAATGATACAGTACTGACGAATAAAAAGTTTATCAGTTAGCTACATGCTACTATGTTGACCATACACATCAGCCATCTACCCTATCCCTATTGGGTTAGCCAAATGCTTTCTCGCTCAACTCAGACATGGCTAACACCTACAGTGCTGGCCAAAAGTATTGGCACCCCTGCAATTCTGTCAGATAATACTCAATTTCTTTCAGAAAATGATTGCAATCACAAATGCTTTGGTAATAATATCTTCATTTAATTTGTCTTCAATGGAAAACCACAAAAAGAATTGTCAAAAAGCCAAATTGGATATAATTCCACACCAAACATAAAAAAGGGGGGTGGACAAAAGTATTGGCACCCTTTGAAAAATCATGTGATGCTTCTCTAATTTGTGTAATTAACAGCACCTGTTACTTACCTGTGGCACATAACAGGTGGTGGCAATAACTAAATCACACTTGCAGCCAGTTGAAATGGATTAAAGTTGACTCAACCTCTGTCCTGTGTCCTTGTGTGTACCACATTGAGCATGGAGAAAAGAAAGAAGACCAAAGAACTGTCTGAGGACTTGAGAAGCAAAATTGTGAGGAAGCATGAGCAATCTCAAGGCTACAAGTCCATCTCCAAAGACCTGAATGTTCCTCTGTCTACCGTGCGCAGTGTCATCAAGAAGTTTAAAGCCCATGGCACTGTGGCTAACCTCCCTAGATGTGGACGGAAAAGAAAAATTGACGAGAGATTTCAACGAAAGATTGTGCGGATGGTGGCTAAAGAACCTCGACTAACATCCAAACAAGTTCTAGCTGCCCTGCAGTCCGAGGGTACAACAGTGTCAACCCGTACTATCCGTCGGCGTCTGAATGAAAAGGGACTCTATGGTAGGATACCCAGGAAGACCCCACTTCTGACCCAGAGACATAAAAAATCCAGGCTGGAGTTTGCCAAAACTTACCTGAGAAAGCCAAAAACTTTTTGGAAGAATGTTCTCTGGTCAGATGAGACAAAAGTAGAGCTTTTTGGGAAAAGGCATCAACATAGAGTTTACAGGGGAAAAAAAAGAGGCCTTCAAAGAAAAGAACACGGTCCCTACAGTCAAACATGGCGGAGGTTCCCTGATGTTTTGGGGTTGCTTTGCTGCCTCTGGCACTGGACTGCTTGACCGTGTGCATGGCATTATGAAGTCTGAAGACTACCAACAAATTTTGCAGCATAAGGTAGGGCCCAGTGTGAGAAAGCTGGGTCTCCCTCAGAGGTCATGGGTCTTCCAGCAGGACAATGACCCAAAACACACTTCAAAAAGCACTAGAAAATGGTTTGAGAGAAAGCACTGGAGACTTCTAAAGTGGCCAGCAATGAGTCCAGACCTGAATCCCATAGAACACCTGTGGAGAGATCTCAAAATGGCAGTTTGGCGAAGGCACCCTTCAAATCTCAGGGACCTGGAGAAATTTGCCAAAGAAGAATGGTTTAAAATTCCAGCAGAGCATTGTAAGAAACTCATTGATGGTTACCGGAAGCGGTTGTTCGCAGTTATTTTGTCTAAAGGTTGTGCTACCAAGTATTAGGCTGAGGGTGCCAATATTTTTGTCCGGCCCATTTTTGGAGTTTTGTGTAAAATGATCAATGATCAATGATTTGACTTTTTTTTTCTTCATTCTCTCTTGTGTTTTTTCATTGCAAGCAAAATAAATGAAGATATTATTACCAAAGCATTTGTGATTGCAATCATTTTCTGGAAGAAATTGAGTATTATCTGACAGAATTGCAGGGGTGCCAATACTTTTGGCCAGCACTGTATCTATAGTATATGACCAACTTTAGTTAGGGGAAACTTGAAGAACTGTTTTAACTGTTTAGAATCCTTTTACCGCAGGCCAGTATGAAAATACATTTATAGATAGATAGGTTTAGTTTGACACATTTCTTAGTTGGATGGAATTTCAAGTAAAAATGAGGACCTGACGAGTCCTCTTTAACTTGTCAGAAGTCTCTGTTAGTTACCATGACAACAACAATCTATCAATAGCAGTTATACAATAAAAAAGGAAAAGTCACATAGGAAATGGGTTATCATTGGTGATTGTTAAAAGGGCACAAAGCTATACGCTTGATTTGTAGTCCTAGATATGAAATATTTAAAAGGTCAGGTTTTTTATCTAGAAAGAGATAGCGTGCCCAGTGTAGCAACTTTAGTTCAGATTCTAAAGTGCGATCTGGATACATTTTTGTGCTGTATAAATATTGACCTGGCCAGCATTAGTACAACCTTGAGTACTAGGCCAAGCACTGGGGGAGCCATATCTTAAAGCTGGCAGACTACATGAAATCAGATCACAGGGTCTAGTGTTTGGCAGAAGTCATATGCTCTTGCTAGTTTATTTATGTGCACTGAGCCTGGCTATGTATGAAGAGTAAGCTGTCAATGACTCCTAATCAGAGTAATTACCTGTTAGAATTTCACTCAAGTACTTTATTGGCATGGAAGCTTAGAGCTGTCTGTAAGTGACCAAAAAGCTGCAATTCCCTATACTGCCATGATCAGCACTTAAGAATTAACACCTTTCAATAAAGCTTTTTAAGCTTTGTGTGACTAATGCAGTATCTGAGAGAACATGGTGCTTTATAGAAAATGTTCTTCATGGAAGTTGTATTAAGGTGATTTCTATGAATGTTCAGATTTTTTTCAGCTATCCAAAAAACAGCTGAATTACTTTACCTACTAACCTTACTATGTATTTTCTTGTTTCCAAGCCAAAACCCTCTTCATGGGTAATATATTTGTATGTGCAATAATAAAGACATTATAAATCATTTGTAATGTGCTTCTCTCACAGAGACTCAAAGCACAGGGAGCTTTGTGGCGTAGGGGAGTTAGTAGCTGCCATACAGGCACTCATTCCCAACACCCATAAGGGTCAGTTGTTTTTATGGGAAACCAATTTACCTATCAGTATATTTTTGGCATGTGGGAGAAAACCCATGCAAACATGGGAGAACATACAAACTGCATGCAGATTCGAACCCAGGACCTCAGTACTGCAAGGCTAACCACTGAGCCACCCACGTACATGAGTGTAGTACAGCAGCATGCAACCTCTGAGCCATAATATACCACCCATACACTTTTATGGGGCCTTACTATACTTTGGTTTGCCCATAGTTTCATACAGAGACATATGTAAGAGTTTTTTTTCCTATGGACTCCTTATGAATGAAAAAGATATAAAAAACAGTGACATAATCCATCAGATACCATATTATGGAGTATTACTGCATGAGATGGTGCCATAGTGTTTTTGAGGATTGGAATATTCCTTAGGGACACATATTCAGGTTTTTTACTTTTGGTTTTGGATAAAAAAAAAAAAAAAAGTGTATTGGAAAAAAAAGAGAATGCAATCTGTTCTTTATAGGCTCCTGCCCTTTATGGCTATCTCTCCTCTAACTCTTATGGTATATAGTAAGCCAGGTACACACTTGTGCTTGCAATGGGTTATCTGCTGTGAAACTGCTGACTAACCTGCTGCAAAGTACAGTAGCAGTGTAGTGGATGAGATTTAAAGAAATCCCATCCACGCACTGCAGAAACCATCATGAAGCACAAAGTGTCTTGTGCTGTGGGTTTTGAACATGCAGCATTTCACTTATTGCGGTGTTTTCAATCTTTGCACTTCAAAGGTTAAAAGCAGGGGCGAGCCGCTTGGGAATCGCAGCTGTAAGCTGAAGTGAAAAGCAGTCGTGTTCATCTGTTTTGTTTTTTTTTCCTGCGGGTGGGTCCACTCTGGAATATCTACAATGGGCATCCAGCAGCGGATCCAACACATGGAGCCTTAGCCTTTAGGGGGTTATTCCCATCTCAGCAAATAGCTGAAGATGAAAATAACTGCTCATAAATCCCAACCACTGGGGTGGGACTTCATGAAAACAGGGAAGCAGTGCCATTCTACACTGTTCTAGTAACTCCATAGAGGTGGATGGGAGCACATTTAGCGACACTCTTTTTATAATTGTGGCATGCTGTTTTCGTAGCTCCCATTTACCTCTATGGGAGTTAGGGAAACAGAAGAGAACAGCACTGCTTGTCTGTTCAGTAAGTCCTGATCATCGGGGGGGACTTACGAGCAGTTATTTCCACCCTATAAATCTAGATGGGCACTGAATACATATGACATCCCACACAATATACTCTACCTTTTAATTCTACTCTGTAGTTGGTGATGCATTCTGTAATCAGAACAGTGCCCGTTGAACTATAAGTTGAGTCAGATAGCTGGGGTTTACATGAATAAAATGCTTTTTTCTCCTTCCTGGTCGGTTGACATATTAGCTTTTTCCTGATATGCTAATGAGCTGTTTGGTGCAACAAGAGAGTCACCGCTTCTATGACTGACCAGGTCAGTCAGCATACATGTCAATCATAGCGAGGAGGGATGAAAGGAATATCTTTGGTGCAATGAGGGCATCACCATGGCTGTCATTGCACCAAAGAGCTCATTAACATATCAAGAAGAAAAGCTGACATCTCCAGAAAAGAGACACCAATCAGGGAGCAGGAAAAAAAAAGTTTTATTCACATGAACCCTGGCTATCTGACTAATGCTTATAGTTCAATGGGGACCTTTCTGGTGACAGATTCCATTTAACCCATTAGTGACAGATGTATGGATTTTCTACACTGGTCACTAATGAGTCTTATTCCGCCTCAGTTGAGATGGACCAAGTGCAAAAAAAAAAAAATGGTTCAGTCATAAAGACCTAAAACAGGTCAGTCACTAAAGGGTTAAGGTGCATTTACTCACAGCAGTAGTTGGCTGCATGGTCAGAACTGCATGTTTCTTTCTCTGTGTTTTGACTTTTGAATCTTTATAGTTGAAACATTTTTTTAAAAAGATACCCTGTGCAGGGGGGGGACTAAAGAGCATTATAATGTGTGGTGGCTCTCAGGTGACATTTTACCTTGTGAGAGCACTAAGAAACAGTATAGCATGTGGAAACATTATTGGAGTATGGTATGGTCTCCAAAAGACCATCTCTTTAAGAAGACTACCTCCTTATGCAGGACACATTTTCTGTGATGGATTTTCAGTCTTCCATAAAATCTAAATTGAAAAAATATCCATGGGAGAATCAACAAAGGCAATTCATAACATGCTGGCAGGTTACACAACGTGTATTCATAATATGCTGGCACCTTTTGCCGCATATGTAATTGTGTCTCATGAATATAAACATATATTCACGTATACAGCAAGAAGAGACCCCGGATATAATAAAAAAAAAAAAAAAAAAAAAGGATCTATAGGCCTACATCTTTGTAAATGGAAAAGCAGTCATATAGTGAGATGTATAAAGTACGTTTTTATATAACGTATATGTTATGCTTAGAATGTGATGCATGTCTGTAATCCTTTTGGGTGAATTTCTATCCTCCCATCTTGTGGGTGGGTATGTATACCTTATTAAAATGTGTGGAGGCACCAATGGGGAAATATACCATGAGGAGGCTGCTAAGTAGCATTATACTGTGTGTGTGGAAATATGGTGTGTAGGGAGAAATAAGGGGCATAATACTGTTTGGGGGCACTAAGGAGGCTTCATCACTTCATTACTGTATTGGGGCACAATGAGACTGGGTGGGGTTAAAGGGTGCATAGGCAGTACTGGACAGGGTTAGAGGCATGTCTTAACATATATAAATGCTTGATACATTCAGTTACTGTTTAAGGCCGGGGCCCCATGCGGTGTAAACTTTGCGGAAAAAAGCACGGCGTTTTACAGTCACTGTGTAGTAGATGGGATTCTAACAAATCCCATGCCCACACTTTGGTAAAATACATGGACACGCAGCGATTTCCAATACCGTTGCGGTTTTCGAAATTACAGCATGTCAATTATACCTATGAAAACACTGGCGGTTACCCTATAGGTATATATGGAGCAGAAAGTCCACAGAGGAAACTTTTTTTGCTGCGGGATGCTACGTGGGGCCTTAGCATAACTTGGGCTTTCATCTCGTGGCAGACCCAGGTCAGTGGGCCTTTACTAAAAGTAGTTGACTACCCCTGCCCTATAGCCAAAACAAAGGTATTAGTGAAGTGAGTATTGATTTGATTGTGTCCTTTTCTGCAAAATTTTATCCTGCTGGACACTTCCTGGGTCCCTCATAGCTCCCTCTTGAGACGCAAGATCTGTTCAACCAGTCACTGGATATGACGCGAAATCACTGTGACTGTGCTGGGTGATCATTTCCTTCAAGTTTAAAAGTGACCAGAAGAAAGAGAACTCCGAGGGGTCCAGGAAGTGTCGAAAGCGTAGCTACAGGGGATCGGTGTGGTGAGTGGTGCCTCGTTTTTATATTTTTTTTTAACCTGTTCTATCCATTTTTTTTAAAAATATTATCCTGCCAGAAAACCAATTTAATTGTTAATGAAATAACTCTTATAGTGGTAGTATCATTCCTCCCAGCCATTATATTCCTAATTACATTCATTGAATTTCCCTTTAGTCTCTGTTTAAATACTTGGAACTGTTTTGTTAAGAACATCAACAACTTTATTAGTCCTCTTGACAATTGTCATCATCGTGTCTCTTTTTCCACATTTAGGAAAGCAGAAGTATCTTTGTGCTAGCCGGAATGACTGCACAATCGACAAATTCCGGAGGAAAAACTGTCCATCATGTCGCTTGCGGAAATGTTATGAGGCCGGCATGACATTAGGTGGTAAGTCAGTCCTGTTATAATGTGTGCAGATTCTTTAAATGGGTTGCATGCATTTTCAGTAATGGAGTAATGGGCACCTTTTGGCACTCAGTTTCTTGCTGACCTCTGTCCACCATTAAGACAAAATAAATAGTTCAGCAATCCTTATCTGTCCTCACCTACTTAGACAGAGTGTCTGTGAATTGTGGAATGTTGCATTTTACTGGTTGTATTAGCTGTAATTTTATTCATACTTTCCCACCACCCATACTACAGTATATGACTAAGATCGTATTATTTAATGTATTTTTAATGATTATTTTCTTGCTGCGGATGACCTTTCGTTCACACATAAGTTCTAATGATCTCTTTTGCCTCTATACCATTACCATCATTAACCAAATAAATGTCAGTAGACACTTGTATCACCAACAGCACAACTGGAAAGCTTAGAGAATCCATTTCATCTACATTTTACATGTTTGATTTCACAGTCACTAAGACTTTTAATAGGTATTATGTCTGCTACAATGTTATCATATACCATTTTACATCACTTGAACCTTGATCTGGGGAAAAATAACATAGGGACATTTACTTAAACAAGACTTGTCAGCTCTCCTAACATGTCTGTTTTCACAAATAATAGCATTTGCCACTTCAGCAGCACCTTTTCATATTTTATTTACGTCTCTTACATGTATAGCGCCAACATATTCTGCAGCGCTTTACAGACGTCGATGGTCACAATCTAAATTCCTTATCAGTATGTCTGGAAAATCACACAGGCAGGAAAAATGTTGTTTTGAACCTAGGACTCCAGTGCTATCCACTGAGCCACCATGCTTTCCATTCTTTTGTTGTTCCTACTAGAAAAGTATAACTAATTGGGTCTTACTATTCACCTTGTCAAAGGAGTGTGTACTTTTACACTCCTATCCTGGCAAAATCGACCAGACCATATGAAAGTGTTCAGGGGCATGGTACAACTGAGCAGAAACAATGGTCCAGAATTGTTATTATATGGGGAATACAATTTACTAAAACTGACATGTCAGTAGAGGTGGCTACTCCTCTTTGCTTTGTCCTTTCACAAATGCGGTTTATTTAAGTCACTGAATCACTACATGAGATGTAAGACTGGTGCTTTCTAGCATTTCAGTAAACTAGAAAATGCCAACATGAAGAACACCACTGAAATCTGAATCTCTGCAGAAGAATCTTCACATTGTATACATGCAGGCTGAAAAGTGACCTTTTGTCTGTCTTTTATCTTTTTCTCAAGCTTGATTCCGAAATACTAATACTGTACATATTCATTGCTATCTAGAACAGAATGAAATGATCAGATCTTGTTTTATAAAGACTCAAAGGAGGACTAACGGCACAAACCATATATCTAGACTAGTCATTCATATATCCCCTATGGCTAGGGCTATATTCAAATGACTGTGCTAAAAAAAAAAAAAAACAGATGAAAAGGTCTGTTTTTCACATCCGTTTTGTATCTGTAAGGCACTCATTTTCATGAATCCCTCATGGACTTGATTTTATAAGGTATCTGTGAAAAACAGCCAGAAATAGCACCATCAAATAAAACAGTGTGTGAATGTGTGAGACAGCATTAAAGGGAGACTATCATTAGTTGCAATAAACGGATTTTTACAGAAACGGAGGGGAGAAGAAGAGAATGACAGGTAGGTGTAGAATAGCCTTTTTAAAGGCTATTCCAATGTGCCATTAGTTCTAAAGGTGATTTTCTAACGATAGACTCCCTTTAAGACTGGCCACTAGAGATGAGCGAATCGAAGCTGCAGAGCAGAAGTGGAATTCGATCCGAATTTCCGGAAATCTTCTATTCGCATGGAATACGGATTTCCTGATGCTTCGCGGTAATGAATATTTAGTAAGGACCTTTGTGACATCAGACGGTCACAAGATATTCTCTAGTGATGTGATTGGGTAGGCGTGTCTTTGCTTGTTAGCAGATCCTTCAACATGAATAAAAGTTGTCCATGCTGGAGAGAGAGAGAGAGAAATGACCGTGGCATCCAAGGGCTTCCACCATTTTGCCGCCCACCCCGGCTCTCTGCTGACAGGAAATAGCTATTTATTATCCGCAAATTAATTCGGATCGAAGAGAATGGTATCGGAAAATTCGGCGAAGTTGCCGAATCGAATTTTTGAAAACTTCGCTCATCTCTAATGACCACACGTTGTGGAAATGCAATGGGTCAAAATTGCTGCATTTTAGGCCTCATGTAAACAATAGTGAAAACCAAAATGTGATTTTTATTTTTTAATGGCTGTCACAGCCATTTTCTTTTTAAAAACAGACAGGTAATAAAGCCAGTCAAAAAATAGAAGTCAACGGGACAAATTTATTAAGACTGGCGTACGTGAGGTTTAATAAATCAGCCTCAGCCCAACCTTGGGTTGGGGCTTGTAACCCACTTTTGGCACAAGGAAGGGCGCCAAGCTTGTGACCCAATATCATCCCTCTACACCAGAAAAAAAGGGATTGATAAATTTGAATGTGTCAATTTTTAACATCAAAATGTATTTGCATCCAACTAGCAGCTTTTTTAAACGGATCAGTGGGTTGGGTCAAAAAAAAAAAAAAAAATGAAGTTTATCTGTTGTGGTTTTTTTTTTTTTTTTAATGAACAGTTTAAAAAAATGGACAATTTTTTTTAATTTGCCTTTTTGAAAAACCTAACATGTTAATTTTAGCTACAAAAACACAAATAATTTTTCCCTGTGGATTTATATGGGGTGTTAAAAAATAGCAGAAAAATAGCTGCTGAATTTCCACTGTGAAAAATAGCAAAATGAATTGCGCTTTTTGTAGTGTGTTTTTCACTCCATTTCACCATGCTTTCCTTTGCAGCAGTTTTCCGCTGTGTTTCCATGACATGTGTGACTTAGCCTAAGGCTCCGTTCACATCTACATTGGAGTCTCTGTTTGGAGTGCTGCAAGTCTGCTTTTTTTGTCCGGCGGTTTAAGTTTAAAAGAACAGGCACCCAAAAGATTCAATTAAAGTCAATGGGGTCCATTGGGCACCCTTGGTGTATGTTATTTTAGCAGTTTGTGTGTCTGTTGTTCTGGTCCTCCAACGGACCAGAACAACGGATACAGCGGTGCAACTATGAACATAGCATAAGGAAGAATTTGCATGCAGCAGTTTTTGTTGCAAAATTTTTTGTAATTGAAGGGTAACATAAATAGAAATCAAAAGAACAAATGGAAACATAGACTTAACTTTTCTTAACCCTTTAATAGCTAAGCCTGAATCATCATAATGGTACATTTTTATGACTAGGACTGAATGTGTCTTTCACAGCCCTAACTTCCCCCTTTTTTGGCTCACATTACATGCCATCATAATTCCGAAACAAATTAAAACTGTAGTCCAGTCCACTTAAAAATAACCAAGAGGAAGCAACTAAATTGAACCTATTCATTAAAATAAGAATCTTCAGAAAAAAATGGAAAACTGTTAAAGTCTGGTTCATTTCACATTTTAATTAAAAGAACCTAACAGGGATAAAATAGTTTGGTTTTTTTTGCCAATCAGTTGCAAGCAAATAAAGGGTTAATTTTAATTTATTCTACTAGCCGATTATATAGCTGCAAACTGGAGTCAGTAACAAACAAGCTACATTTCATTGCCCTGACAGCACTGTTTCTAGGGTCAGTCTGACCTCTTTTGCTTGGCCAGTATCCTCCACTTTAATTTTACAGAAAAGCGATGCTTGTTTGAAGTTAACAAGTTATAGGACAGAGGCAGTGAAGAAGTTGAAAAACCATTTATTGGGATAAATAACCTTACTCAAATCAAGGTCAAATTCAATCACTTGGCAGCTGAATCTAATAACTCGCTTCTGTGTAAGCACTCATCATGGAGGGGCACTGGTTACATTAAAAGTTATAGTGGCCCAGCGGGCAAGAGTATTTATTTATTTTCTTATACATACGACATTTTACTGGATTTATACCATCTGTAACTCTATAGCTTCCTTGTTAGCATGCAGCCATTATTATACATTTTCTTTATGGTGCTCAGATTATGTCTGCAATTTTCTAGAGCAGATGATCCTGACTTTACTGTGCTTTCAGCAAGTATTCAGAACCTATGACTTGTTTCACATTTTTCAGGTTTCAGCCTTATTTTAAAAGCAGAATTAGGTTTGAAGAAATATGTGTAGTATTATCAAGGCTGCCTGCACATGCTCAGGTTGTGATCTGGTTCTTTGATGCAGTGTTTGAAGCCAAAACCAAAAGTGGATTAGAAAAGGAGAAGGAGTTTCTGTCCTTTAGGCTGGGGCCCCATCACCTACCTGCAAAGTGGATGGGATTCTGGCTAATTGCATCCACACATTGCATAAAAATATCTGCATTGGAAATGCTGCGATTTCAAAAACATTGCATTTTTGAAAATCGCAGCATGTCAATTATTCCTACAGAAACTCTGGTGGTTTCCATATAGGTATAATAGGGGCAGAAAGTCAGCAGAGGAAAACTGCTTAAGAGCACTGTGGGAAAAAAACACATTGCGTTTCCGCTGGAGTCCTTTCCACAGCACTTTTTGGCTGTGGCTTGCTACGTGGGGCCTTAGCCTTATACTTTCTCTCCCTTCGTGATCCTTTTGTTTTGGCTTCAGAAAATGCATAAACACCTGATAATTCATAATCCTGATGAAGTATTTTTACATATTCAAACCCTTTTAACACTATTCAGGCACTTTGGGAAGGTGCATGTACTTTTAGTAGTTTCTGTGTGGTTTCTTCACTTGTACTTGGCCTATGGCCAAAAACTGCATCACACAATTGTGCAATTCCTGATAAAACCATATGTAATTTTGCTTGGTTTTATCAGCCATGCTACATTTAAAGACACCTTTATGACACTCACAGTTGATTGCAGGTGCATCATGGCTCCATTGATCATTTTTGATCTGTTTCTACAAATTGATTCTAGATCACCTCTGGAGAATTAAATGGATTGGAGATTGTCTAAAAACAGATCGCACAGTTGACCCTCTCATTGGGGGTTATTTATCAAATGCGCCTCTTTTCGCTGAAATTTTGTGCAGTTGCCCCTTTTGTGCACCCTTTCAATTTCTGGCATGATATACTAATCGGGTGCAAGCTGTTGATAAATTCCATGCACATGTCCTCGCCATGTGTCTTGCTCCTTTTCTTTTGCGCCTACATAATAAATAAGGTGTAGACACAGAACAGAATGGTATTTCAAGAAGCAGAAACAAGTGACTTCTCTGGATCTGCAAAGATGGCTTCAAATCCTTTCAGCTTGTCCAATGAAGAGAGCTCCTCTGATTTTTCTGTCTCAGAGCAAACTTTGCCCACAAAATCCAAAAAAAGAAAAAAGCAATTCTTAAAAGAAGAATGTGGCCAGGTCCGCCGCACCCTCTGCCCCCTGCTAGCTATGCCTCTGCTCTGTATTCTTGATGCAGCCTGCAGCTATGCAGTTATGCACTTGAGTTGGGAATGCATTTTAGGATTTGACACAAGTAATTGAATATGATTTATAAAGTTGACGTAAGTGTTAAGTCTGCTAATTGTGCATAGTTTTGTGTGTCTTATGCTTGTGCAATCGTGTCCTGTAGTCTGCACTGTTTTGTACTTGACTCCCAGAGTAGAGTGATTTTGCACCTATTTATGCACCTTTTTAAAAAAAAAAGTAAGCACACCTACTTTTCTCGCCAAAATCACAGTGGCGGATAGGGAATTCTCACATAGAAAAAAGATGCAAACGCTTCATAAATCAGGCGAAAAAGGCGCAAGAACGCCGCAGCTCACGCCAAAATCAAGTGCAGACACGTTGATACATGTGCCCCATTGAGTACTGTACAGTCCCTGACAGAAGTTCTGTCGCTTATGCATGTTGTGGAATCAAAAGCTTATAACCTGACTTTAAATTCATCCATTGGTTTTAGAAATGACTCATATGAAAGCTGAAACCCTCCCAAATGATTTTTTTGGTTAAGAAAATAAATTGCCTTCACTGCTGAAATATTCATCATTTAATGAACACAGGTCAGATTTTGGCAAGACAAAAGTTTTGTCGCACACATAAAGTAATGTGAAAATCAAACCAATAATTCTGTTCAAAAACAAAGATATGTTTCATAACATTGGTGAATGAAGTTGTGGTGCTATTAGAGCCATATTTAATATTTTGTGTGACTTCCATGAGCTTGAAGGACTGCATCCATGCGTTTCAACAATGATTCATACAATTTATTGATGAAGTCATCAGGAATAGCACAGAATGCAGTCTTACATGCCTCCCAGAGTTCATCAAGATTCTTTGGTTTTGTCTGCCAAGCTTCCTCTTTCATCCTACCCCAAACATGCTCAATGATGTTCATGTCTGGTGACTGGGCTGGCCAGTCCTGGAGCACCTTGATCTTCTTTGCCTTGAGGAACTTTAATGTAGAAATGGATGTATGAGATGGAGCACCATCCTGCTGCAAAATTTGACCCCTTTTGTGATTGGGAATGTAAGAGGAAGCTAATACTTCTTGATATTTTAGACTATTGATATTGCCTTCCACCTTGCAAATGTTTTGCACACCGCCATACTAAATGTAACCCCAGACCATGATCTTTCCACCACCAAACTTAACTGTTTTCTGGGTGTTTCTTGGATCCATACGGGCTCCAGTAGGTCTCCTGCAGTATTTGCGGCGGCTGTGGTGTAATTAAACTGAAGATTCATCTGAGAAATCCACCTTCTGCCACTTTTCCAGCGTCCATCCGTTTAGCAGGCTGTGGGCCTTGGCAAATGCCACACGTTTTTTTAATTGCCTTTTGTTTAGTGCTGGCTTCTGGGCACTGATTCGACCATGGAGGCCATTTCGAGACAGAATCCTACAAACTGTTCTAGTTGACACAGGAACCTGAGGTGACCAGGCCTGTTGGAGCTCTGCTGCAGTGGAAGAGGGGCTGGCTTTTGATTTTCTAACCAACAAACGTTCCTCCTGAGCAGTTGTCTTGCAGGGTCTGCCAGACCTGGGCTTGTCAAAAACATCTCCAGTCTGTTCAAATCTTTTTTTAATTCTTTGTACTTGACGCAGAGACACATTAAAGGTGCCAGCCACCTCTGCAGTGGATCTGGTCTTCAGCCTCTTGATAATCAAGGCTTTGGTCGCAGGGTTGATTTTTGGCATGTTGTCAGAGGTGAAGTTGCAGTTCAAGTGAAGGTCTGGGGTGCTGGAGTTCTTTTTATACACACCCACTAATCGATCAATTAGTGAGCACAGGTGAGGCTTTAAACTAGGATTGGGTGCATTACAGTCATATGAAAAAGTTTGGGCACCCCTATTAATCTTAATCATTTTTAGTTCTAAATATTTGGGTGTTTGCAACAGCCATTTCAATTTGATATATCTAATAACTGATGTACACAGTAATATTTCAGGATTGAAATGAGGTTTATTGTACTAACAGAAAATGTGCAATATGCATTAAACCAAAATTTGACCGGTGCAAAAGTATGGGCACCTCAACAGAAAAGTGACATTAATATTTAGTAGATCCTCCTTTTGCAAAAATAACAGCCTCTAGTCGCTTCCTGTAGCTTTTAATCAGTTCCTGGATCCTGGATGAAGGTATTTTTGACCATTCCTCTTTACAAAACAATTCCAGTTCAGTTAAGTTTGATGGTCGCCGAGCATGGACAGCCCGCTTCAAATTATCCCACAGATGTTCAATGATATTCAGGTCTGGAGACTGGGATGGCCATTCCAGAACATTGTAATTGTTCCTCTGCATGAATGCCTGAGTAGATTTGGAGCTGTGTTTTGGATCATTGTCTTGCTGAAATATCCATCCCCGGCGTAACTTCAAATTCGTCACTGATTCTTGTACATTATTCTCAAGAATCTGCTGATACTGAGTTGAATCCATGCGACCCTCAACTTTAACAAGATTCCCGGTGCCGGCATTGGCCACACAGCCCCAAAGCATGATGGAACTTCCACCAAATTTTAAAGTGGGTAGCAAGTGTTTTTCTTGGAATGCTGTGTTTTTTTTTTTGACGCCATGCATAAGGCCTTTTTGTATGACCAAACAACTCAATCTTTGTTTCATCAGTCCACAGGACCTTCTTCCAAAATGAAGCTGGCTTGTCCAAATGTGCTTTTGCATACCTCAGGCGACTCTGTTTGTGGCGTGCTTTCAGAAACGGCTTCTTTCGCATCACTCTCCCATACAGCTTCTCCTTGTGCAAAGTGTGCTGTATTGTTGACCGATGCACAGTGACACCATCTGCAGCAAGATGATGCTGCAGCTCTTTGGAGGTGGTCTGTGGATTGTCCTTGACCATTCTTCTTCTCTGCCTTTGTGATATTTTTCTTGGCCTGCCACTTCTGGGCTTAACAAGAACTGTCCCTGTGGTCTTCCATTTCCTTACTATGTTCCTCACAGTGGAAACT
This sequence comes from Leptodactylus fallax, assembly GCA_947044405.1. Lineage (NCBI taxonomy): Eukaryota > Metazoa > Chordata > Amphibia > Anura > Leptodactylidae > Leptodactylus > Leptodactylus fallax. The sequence continues at coordinate 3,590,094 of CAMRHE010000166.1, forward strand.
GACAGGTTAAATCTCTGAGACAACTTTTTGTATCCTTCCCCTGAACAACTATGTTGAACAATCTTTGTTTTCAGATCATTTGAGAGTTGTTTTGAGGAGCCCATGATGCCACTCTTCAGAGGAGATTCAAATAGGAGAACAACTTGCAATTGGCCACCTTAAATACCTTTTCTCATGATTGGATACACCTGGCTATGAAGTTCAAAGCTCAGTGAGGTTACAAAACCAATTTTGTGCTTCAGTAAGTCAGTAAAAAGTAGTTAGGAGTATTCAAATCAATAAAATAAGGGTACCCAAATTTTTGCACCAGTCAAATTTTGGTTTAATGCATATTGCACATTTTCTGTTAGTACAATAAACCTCATTTGAATCCTGAAATATTACTGTGTCTATCAGTTATTAGATATATCAAATTGAAATGGCTGTTGCAAACACCCAAATATTTAGAACTAAAAATGATTAAGATTAATAGGGGTGCCCAAACTTTTTCATATGACTGTATATGACAAGGCGACAAAACTATTGTCTTGCCAAAGTCTGACATTTCAGCAGTGAAGCCAATTTATTTTCTTAACCAAAAAATCATTTGGGAGGATTTCAGCTTTCATATGAGTCATTTCTAAAACCAATGGATGAATTTAAAGTCAGGTTATAAGCTTTTGATTCCGCAACATGGACAAGCGACAGAACTTCTGTCAGGGACTGTATGTCAGAGCAAAACTAAAGCACTGCAACTGAAGCAGTTGTCTGTAAACCCCTTAGACAGAATTGTGTTGTGACAAAAGTCTAGAGAATGGTACAAAATAAATTCGGCAGCATTGGAGGTAGCAAAAACACTGTGGTCTGTATCATTCCTCAGTCCCAGTGTGTGAGTTGAATATTTCTTTGTATCTTTTTTGTCAGTACTTGAACCCTACAAATTGTACAGTGCTGCGGAATATGTTGGCGCTATATAAATAAAATTTATTATTATTATTATTAAGTAGAAAAGATTGTCCTCCTAAACTGAGAATATAAGGAGAGAAGGAAAAGGCAACCAGGAGCCTGACAGCTGCTCTGCCATAGCTTCAGAATTGCTTTGTGGAGATGGTATACCCATCTAAGCACATTGTGTGAAAAACTAATAAATTGGAAAAATTACTGAGCAGTGGCAGCGCCTGTTGGATCCTGCATTTTGTGCTTTGGTGGATATTCCTTTGAAGTTTTGTTTTGGAGAGGTTTGCAAGCTGGAGCAACAGCCAAGCACGCCAGAGGAGGGATTCTGTTAAACACGCTTCTCAGAGTTCTGACTGAGTATAGCACACTCTTGTAAAGCATAGTCACATTCATTTTATTCTCTTTTCTATTGGAGTATCTGCATGGAGCGCGTTCTGTGCTTTTTTTTTTTTCCTGTGGAGATGATAGAAACTTCCAGAACGACATCCATCTATGTAGCACTCCATAAATAACGGCTTTATAGTGGAGAGGTCAGATGAAAAAACTCTGACTGGTCAGGCAGAATGATGCTAAGGTTTTGCAAATCAGTAGGTCTTTGCTATTCTGTGCTATTGCAAGCAAAGCAGTATGGCACCCTATGCATAGCCAAACATAGGACTGTGCAGAGGCAGGAAATTGTTGATATCCTCAGCAAATGTAGAAGTCGTATTTTTATGTTTAGTTTATTATTGTATGTAGAGGGCAGACAGAGTAGGTATTCAGTGTAGTACAGATTCCTCCTATAGCTGTTGATCATTGAGTGATATCAGTGAGAGAGGGCGTCATTTAACAATTTCTATGGCAACATATAGCAGTGTTTGGGTGTCAAGGACCTATAGTGTACAGAACACCCAGGAATGTTGCATTTGGGGGGCCAAAGGAAAAGGATTAAAAGCCATGGTATGTTAAATGATGCATGTACCAAAGCTCAATTTACCAATTATTACAATTTACCAGGCAGTTCACTCAGTGGTTTTTAGAAAACACAGTCAATCTTTATTGGCAGAAGATATTCCCATGTTAATGAAACTTGTAAAAACATATCCTATCAACATTCTGTATGGCAGCTCAGCATTTAAGCAAATGGGAGCTGAGCTGCAATAGCGTGGCCTGCCACAGTGGCGCTCCTCGTTGATTGTAATGTCAATCTGTATTCCCTTAGTCCTGACAGCAGCACAATATGGGGTATCTCTGCCCCTGTGTGTTGTTTAGGACAGGTGGAACCTTTAATTAGCACCAAAAAGGTGCCTCCTACTGGCCCTATAAGAGGGCACAAGAGACCTCCCTCCACTGTGTAACTTATAAAGTAACAGGAAACAAGCTTCTAGGGAGGGAAGCCTTGTGCTGCTGTCAGGACTAAGGGAATACAGATTGACATTACAATCAACGATTCCCCTTACGTCCGACAGCAGCACAATATGGGGAGATAGCAAGTAATTCCCCTAGGGAGGGTTTCCTCGCCTTACAACGTCAAAGACTGACTGACCAAAGGCAGTTGTCCGGAAACTGCGGACGTCTAATGATGATGTTTAAAAAAAGGTCAACTGAGATGACCATGATGCAGCCGCACAAATCTGGTCCAATGGTAAGGACCGATACTCAGCCGAAGACGTTGACACAGCCCTGGCCGAGTGGCCGTAGAAAGACTGGAGGGAGTAACTCCTGAGTAAGAAAGGAAGACTTAATTGTCTCCTTGATCCATGTGGATAGAGTAGGCTTGGAAGCCTTGAGGCCTCTGTTTTTTTTACCCTGCATATCGATTAGTAGGCTTTCGGCCTTCTTAAGCGGTTGAGTGTGGGATAGGTAAATCCGCAGACATCTTACCACGTCTAAGGTGTGGAGCTTTTCTTCCTCCTCAGAGGTTGGAGAGGGGGAAAAACACAGGTAACGAAATTAGCAGATTGCTATTATAGTATGAGGGGACCTTAGGGTTAAACCCAGGCAAACCTAAGGTGCACCCTATCTGCAAAAAACAAATGTACGGCTCTCTAGAAGAGAGCCTGAAGTTCCCCTACCCTTTTGGCAGATATAATAACCAACAAAAGTCGTTTGGTAAGCTAAATATTTTAGCTCTGTAGTCTCCAAGGGTTCAAATGGAGGACCGCACAGGCCTGCAAGGACTACCGCAAGGTCCCACTGGGGAACTGGAGATGATACTGAGGGCTTTAGCCTCATTGCCCCTTTAAGGAACCTTGCAACCAGAGGTTCCTGAGACAGACGTCTGTTCAAATGAGTGGAGAGGGCCGCAATCTGCATTTTCAAAGTGGCAGGGGCAAGGCCCTTATCCCAACCGTCCTGAAGAAAAATTTAAAATATCAGCCATAGAAGGTACTAGATTATTATTACCCTTCTTGAAGCACCACTCCATGAAAATCTTGGCTGTCCTCTGGTAGCTCTTATTGGCAGAGTCTGCTCTTGCAGAAGAAAGGGTCTTCAGGACGGCCTCTAACAGTCCTCTATCCTGCTGTAGGGACTGCTCAACCTCCAGGCTGTCAGGTTGAATCTCCAGAGATCATGGCACTTCAGAGATCCTTGGGAAACCAGGTTCTGGATGGGGGGGGGAACCTCCAATATATCCCTTGACTCATCTCCATGAGTTCGGAAAACCAAGCTCTTTTTGGCCAGAATGGAATGATGGCTATCACAGAGACTTGGTTCTGTCTGATTTTCATCAATACCTTCGGTATTGTTGGAACTGGAGGGAAGATGTATGCCAGCCTGGACCTCCAAGGGATGGACAAGGCATCCACTGCCAAGGGATTGTCCTCCTGGTAAAGGGAACAGAACGTCTCCACCTTGCCGTTGAGTCGGGTTGCCATGAGGTCTTTTTCTGGAAGACCCCACTTCAGGGTAATCTGATGAAAGACTTCTGGATTGAGTGTCCATTCTCCTGATACAGCATGACCCCGACTCAACCGATCCGCTACTATGTTCAGGGAGCCCTTGATGTGAACTGCGGATAAATGGGTTAGATTTTTCTCTGCCCATATAAATATCAGATCTGCCTCCCTGAGGAGGGTTGGTGATCTGGTGCCTCCCTGTCTGTTCACGTACAGCACTGTGGTCATGTTGTCTGACCGGATTTTGACTGCTCTTCCCTTGAGAAGAGGCGAGAAATGGAGTAAGGCACGATATACGGCTCTGAGCTCCTTCCAGTTGGACGAAGTCCTTCTTTCTGGAGCGCTCCAGACTCCCTTTATGGAGTTTTCGTCCAAATGGGCTCCCCATCCCGAGAGGGATGCATCAGTAGTCAACAGGGTCCAAGAAGGTTGGACCGTGGACCTTCCGTCTTTCAGGTGCAACCACCACTTGAGGGAAAGACGGGTCCTGGGGGAGAGTCGAATCTTCTTGCTGAGTGTAAGAAGGGAGCGATCCCAAGCCTCTAGTAACTCCTTCTGGAGGGGACGTAAGTGCCACAAGGCCCATGGGACTGCCTCCACTGAGGAAGATATCAAGCCCAGGATCTTCATCAATGTTCTGATGGAGGCTATCGGCTTTGAAGAAGTGCCGGACTGCCGCGACCAGCTTCTCCTTCCTTGCTGGTGTCAAGGAGATTTGCAGGCGGACTGAATCTAGGAAGTAGCAGAGGAACTTCCTTCGGGTTGAAGGGATCGTTTTTGACTTCTCCCAGATTATAAGCCATCACAGATTCTGAGGGCTGTCTGTAGGTACTGGAGCAGAACAGACTCTGACTGGGCCTTTATCAACCAGTCGTCTAGATAAGGCACCAAGAATATCCCGTGAAGCCTGAGGGCGGCCGTTATGGGGGCCACTACCTTTATAAAGGTGTGGGAAGCAGAGGAGATCCCGAAGGGTAGTGCTGTGAATTGAAAGTGCTTCCTGTGGCCGGAAACTACTTACGGCAATCCTTAGAAAAAACCTTCTGTGTGGAGGTAAATAGAAATATGCAAATAGGTGTCTTTTTATATCCAAAGTCACAAAAAACATCGCCTTGGAGGAGAAAGGTGGTGACAGACTTTATGGTTTCCCTACGGAAGCGCTTCTTTTTGATTGAAGCGGTTGAGGTACCTTAAGTCTATGATCATTCTCCACTTGTCTGCCGGTTTTGGCATCAGGAAGACTGGAGAATAGACACTGGATCCTTCTTCTAGAGAAGAGACTTCCACCAGGGCTCCCTTGTGAATGTACTCTCGGATGGAACATTCCAATGTAGTCTGCTGCATTGTAGGGAGGCTGCGAGTTAACACAAACCGATCCTGAAGAGGACGGAGGAACTCAACTGCATAACCTCTTTGGATTACCTACTGGACCCATGGGTCTCGAATTTTTTCCTGCCAGCAGTTGAGAAAGTGGGAGACACGACCTCCGACAGAAATCTCGGCCACAGAAACTGCTTCTGATGTCAAAAGCTAGGCTTGACTTTTTTATCATCAGACTTCGGGAATCTACGGCCGGCGCCTCTAGGAATAACTAGAGCCTCTCTAGGACTGCCGTCCACGACGAGGCGGATAGCCTCTACCACGGCCAGAGCCAGACCTACCTCTGAAGGCCTGGGGTAAAGTTTTACCCATCTTGTCAGCCAAGCCCTCTAGGATCTCGTCTAGGGCACAGCCAAAGACTCTACCTGGCTCAAAGGGTAATGCGCACAAATTATACTTTGAGGGGAAAACAGCTCTCCAAGGTCTTTACCATAGAGGTCTTCCTGCAGTGTTCTTGGTAAGTGCCAGGGATTTGGCCGCCAGCCTTAATTAATGGTGGGAGGCTTCCGTTAAATATTCAGCTGCCAGGGAAACCGAGCCTAGAAACCCTAGCAGCTCGTCTCTGGAGACTCCAGAGTCGATGTCCCTTTCGAGGTGGATCAGGTCAGTATATAATTTGGCTGACACTTCACAAGACGCAACCGCCACAGCGGTCTTGGGCGAGGCAGCTGAATAAGCCTTCTAGAAGGTATTGTCGAAGCGCCTGTCCATGGCGTCGTGCAGATTTGCTCCATCATCTGATGGTACCTTAGTGCGGCAGGACAATTTAGCCACCGCCATATCCACCTTGGAGGAGGACCCCGTTGATCCCATTGAACAACTGGGAATAAAGCGCTGAACCTCCTAGGAACCACAAGAGGTTTTTCAGGACATCTCCACTCTGAGGACATTAATTTTTGTAATGTCTGGTCCACTTGGAAGACCCTAGGCCATCTATAGGTGGACGCGGAGGCTTCCCCATCAACATCACGATCCTTAGACCGGATGGACTTCAGCAGCCGGCTTAATTTTTCGAGTGGGAAGCACGGCCTGCTGGGATCTTCAGTGGAATCATCAGATGAGTGTCTCGTCCACTATCTGATAATCTTCATCAGAGATCCGAAAGGAAGATTATATCTCAATCTGCAGTCTCTTGGCAAACTGGCGATGGAAGAACGGATCTCCTTTAAGAGACTCCTCATATACAGTCATGGCCAAAAGTTTTGAGAATGACACAAATATTCTATTTTCACATGATCTGCTGCCCTCTGGTTTTTATGTGTGTTTGTCAGATGTTTTTATCACATACAGAAATAGAATTGCATTCATATTATGAGTAACAGAAGCTTATATTGACAGTTAGAATGAGTTAATGCAGCAAGTCAATATTTGCAGTGTTGACCCTTCTTCTTCAGGACCTCTGCAATTCTCCCTGGCATGCTCTCAATCAACTTCTGGACCAAATCCTGACTGATAGCAGTCCATTCTTGCAGAATCAATGCTTTAATTTTGTCTGAATTTGTTGGTTTTTGTTTGTCCACCCGTCTCTTGATGATTGACCACAAGTTCTCAATGGGATTAAGATCTGGGGAGTTTCCAGGCCATGGACCCAAAATCTCTGTTTTGTTCCCTGAGCCATTTAGTTATCACCTTTGCTTTATGGCAAGGTGCTCCATCATGCTGGAAAAGGCATTGTTGAGCGCCAAACTGCTCTTGGACGGTTGGGAGAAGTTGCTCTTGGAGGACATTCTGGTACCATTCTTTATTCATGGCTGTGTTTTTAGGCAAGACTGTGAGAGAGCCGATTCCCTTGGCTGAGAAGCAACCCCACACATGAATGGTTTCAGGATGCTTTACAGTTGGCATGAGACAAGACTGGTGGTAGCGCTCACCTCTTCTTCTCCGAATAAGCTGTTTTCCAGATGTTCCAAACAATCAAAAAGGGGATTCATCAGAGAAAATGACTTTCCCCCAGTCCTCAGCAGTCCACTCCCTGTACCTTTTGCAGAATATCAGTCTGTCCCTGATGTTTTTTCTGGAGAGAAGTGGCTTCTTTGCTGCCCTCCTTGAGACCAGGCCTTGCTCCAAGAGTCTCCGCCTCACAGTGCGTGCAGATGCACTCACACCTGCCTGCTGCCATTCCTCAGCAAGCTCTGCACTGCTGGTAGCCCAATCCCGCAGCTGAAACACTTTTAAGAGACGGTCCTGCCGCTTGCTGGTCTTTCTTGGGCGCCCTGGAGCCTTTTTGGCACCAATGGAACATCTCTCCTTGAAGTTCTTGATGATGCGATAGATTGTTGACTGAGGTGCAGACTTTCTAGCTGCAATACTCTTCCCAGTTAGGCCATTTTTGTGCAGTGCAATGATGACTGCACGTGTTTCTTTAGAGATAATCATGGTTAACAGAAGAGAAACAATGATGGCAAGCACCAGCCTCCTTTTAAAGTGTCCAGTGGTGTCATTCTTACTTAATCATGACAGATTGATCTCCAGCCCTGTCCTCATCAACACCCACACCTGTGTTAATGGAGCAATCACTGAAACGATGTTAGGTGGTCCTTTTAAGGCAGGGCTGCAATGATGTTGAAATGTGTTTTGGGGGATAAAGTTCATTTTCTAGGCAAATATTGACTTTGCAAGTAATTGCTGTTAAGCTGATCACTCTTTATAACATTCTGGAGTATATGCAAATTGCCATTAGAAAAACTGAAGCAGTAGACTTTGTAAAAATTAATATTTGTATAATTCTCAAAACTTTTGGCCATGACTGTAGTCCTTTACCCAAGTAACAACCTCTCTTATAGAAGGTACTTCGGGCGGAGGTCCGCGACACTGGTGACAGCAAGTAAAATCATAGCCGTCAGGTAATGGCTTTTTGATATTGCATTCCAAACACGTTAGGTGTTCAAATTTAGAGGACTTTTTCCTCCTAAGCCCATCGCCATTACGTGATGCAGAAGATGACATCTGCAACATCAAATAGCCATGTGACACTGAAAAATGGAAGATTGCCAAGCATCGCATAAAAAAACCAAGGGGTACCTTTTTTTTTTTTTTTTTTTTTTTTTTTTTTTTAAATCGGTCACTTGAAGAGAGGAAAAAAAAAGGTCAGAAAAAAAACACCCACCGCAAACCGCAGCAGAGGAGCTAGAAACCACTCACTCAACAAATAAAGGACTGCAGACCTTTTAAATGTAATCCAGCAGCGAGGGGAGGAAGCCAACATAGAAACCATTTATACAGCACCAAAACAAGTCAAATGCCATAATGGAACATAGAGTAGCATAAGCCTAAGCCAGAGGCTCAAAATACAAGCAGCAAAAATCAATTCTATATTTTGCCTTTAAATTTTCAATTTCCAAACTTACCTCACTTTTTCCAAGAAAACCGGAAGTAGGCCGCGGTGGTGCACAAAGGCTTCCTTCCCCCGGGAACACGGGACCGGAGAAAAGTTCCGGCCGAGGAGGTTCCTTACTTCCGGGATCGCACTGCCTGCAGAGCGATGAGCCGGATAACGCTGCGCTGCGGGGCGAAGGACCGGAGGTTTTTTCTTTAGGAACGAGGTACCCCTTAAAGGTAAGCCAGGAGTAAATGAAACCCCTAGCAACGGGAGGTCACAAGAGACCTCCGTCCACCTGTCCCACACAGGACAGAAAAAAAAACACAGTGGAGGGAGGTCTCTTGTGCCCTCTTATAGGGCTAGTAGGAGGCACCTTTTTGGTGCTAATTAAAGGTTCCACCTGTCCTAAACAACACACAGGGGCAGAGATACCCCATATTGTGCTGCTGTCGGATGTAAGGGGAATCAGTGTTTGCATTTGGGTCCATTAGTTTCAAGTCTCATCTTTTCTCATAGGAATTAAACAAACAGACAGAGAATGTAAAATGTAAGAAAATGTCTCTTACAAACCTAGTCAAACCTGATGAAGGACTGGTAAGGCAGGTAATTTTACTACCCAGATTTGTGCAGCTCTTTTTTGTTAGCTGATCATATCCCTTGTTCTTTTTGCAACCTGCTGGAGAGACATAGAAAAAGACATGTTCACTTCCTGTTTTTTTGAAAGTTTCAAGGTTATACTGATTCAGTTTCGTCCTGGTTAGGAATGGATCTAGCAGGGATTTTGTGTAATGCTATCATCTTTGGCACATTCGTTCTTTTACTGCTCAGTGTTATCCACATGTGTTTAAAAATCATAATTCCTTAGAAATCTTCCAATTTTAATAATCATTCTGAATTATTTCTATCTGAAGGTATGTGCACACATGAAGTATATCCTTTACATCAGGGACCTAATATTTATTATCAGTCCAAATGGCAGCACAGTGTCCTCCCAACAATCATCTGACACAAGCAGAAAGATATAAACATGGAAATAAGAAAAGGAATAGAACCTGCTCATCTCAACTATTTGTGCACAATTCAAGATGAACTGTACAATTACTTCATTATTTACAAATGTCTGTACCCCCAGGAATGCATATTTATCTCCCATCAAATACCCCTGACTTGATAGGTAAGAAAATGCTTCACGAACTTCAGTAATGGGTAATTAACCCCTTAAATGTCAAATGGCATCTGCAATGTTACTCTCACATTCCACCTCCTGGTAGGTTACAGAACAGCCCTCATGCAAGTAGATTGCAGGAGTCTTTCCATTGCTATAGCAGCTGATGACTCCAAGGTCTGCCAGTGCTATGTTACTTTTCAGACCTGTAGCAGGGCTCAATAGCAACACAATGATTTTACCATGGACTGCAATACTTTAGTAATCTAATGATTGCTGGTTTAAGTCCCCTGGTTGAGGTTAACAAAAAAATTAAACATTTTAAAAAGATTTTTTTTTTTTTTTTTAATAAAAAAAATACATACAAATATAAAAATTCAAATCATCCCCTTTCCCTCGGTCACATATATAAAAGTAAATAAACAAAAATAAACATTAACACATTGGGTATCCCCACATGTGAAAATGTCAATGATATTAAAAAAAAAATCTATATATAGTAAATATACATAGATATTAAAATATTTGTTCCATTCTGTGAATTCCATTACAGGAAAATAAATGAAAGTGGTCAAATCGCTGTTTTTTTTTTTTTGGTTTTTTTTTGTTTGTTTTTTTGCTGTTAAAAGGGTTTTCCCATCTCCCTGTTTCAGCAGCTTTGCCTGCTGTCTCTTCTTCTCACTTCCTGTACCCCCGCCCCTCCCAGCTTGCTGAACAGGACAGTATGAAGTATCACAATACTTATTATGATTACCAGAAATCTAATATAAAAGCAGATCAAATAATATGCACATCTTTTAGAGAATGGAGTCAGTGTTATCTGTGTGTTGACATAGAAAGATAAGACACTCTCTGAGGCTTTAACAGCAAGCTGCAATTAGCTGAACTGCAGAGCTGTAGATAACTGAGAGCAGTGAGTGATGTCACTTGTCCTATCACATGGGTTGGCGGGCTATGGAAACGCTGTGTAAACAATGGGAGGAATAAGTTTACATAGCAGGAAAACAAGGCAGCATTTCTATAGCAATATATTTAGGAAAAGTCTTCAATTTACATAAGCTACCAGTATAGATAGGATCCTTGAGATGGGAATACCCCTTTAAGCCATCCAAAAAAGGTTTTAATAAAAAGTCATAACATCAGACAAAATGGTAGCAATAAAAACTAAATCTTGTCCTGTAAAAAATGACACTTTACACAGCTTCGTACACTGAAATATACAGAAGATATGGGTGCCACAGTATGACCAAAGAAATTTGTGTTATTTTTTAAATTTGTTTGTTATTACCACATGACAAAAATGACATAGTCAGTATTACCGTGATGTTACTGACCCATAGACTATAGGTAATGTGCCATTTTCACTGAACAGTGAAGACCATAAAAAGTAATACCCGAAAGAAAATAGGTTATCTGCACTTTTTCCAATTTACCACATTATGATTTTCTTTCCTTCTTGGATGTCTTTTACAGAATATTAATTGTTGCCGTTAGAAAGTACAATGTTTTCCTCCAAAAATAAGCCTTTATACAACTATGTGAATGGAAAAATAAAAAAACATATGGTTTTTTTGAAGGCAGGAAGCAAAAGGCAAAAATACAAAAACTAAAAAATTTCTTGGTCATGATTCAGTTAAACTGGAAACATCAATATAAAGGTAGTGAGTGAAGAAGACAACTGGTGTATGTATATCTAAAGCAAAATTAACTTATAAGGAGAGTTTCGTTTTGTAGATAGGGGACCCAAAGGGAACCTGACAGGTCTTTATGGACTGGGGTTTAGTGTCCCAAATCCTTTTTGTTGGTTGGCTTTAGAACAGGGCAATTTGAGACACTAAAACACAAGTCCATAAAGACCCGTGGCTTGTTTAACCCTGCTGTTCTGTTCGGTCAAAAATGACCGAATTTGAAATTTGATATTTTTTAAAATATTCATTATGCGGTTCTGAAACTTGTGGTTCATTGACTTTTCCTCATTTGAGGGGTTCTTACTAATAGCAGTTTTTATTTATTTATTTTTTGTTTACTTTTTGCTGCACGTCTTTTTTTACACTTGTACTGTTCGGTCAAAAATGACTGATAGCCTTTTATACTAATCTCCAGCCATTTTTTAAAAAAAATAAAGGAGTTATAATCTCATTTTGGTCTACATAGTTCAGTTTTTGCAACAGCAAAAGTTCAAACGCTGTAAACGCTCAGGTATACATAGGAAAAAACCCTGGAGAAAGAGCTGAAAAAAAATCAAGGTATGCGAGTACTTTTGGATTTGACACATGGACTCAAAGGACGAAATGTTACATGTGACGATTTTTTCACATCACACCAACTGGGGCAGATGTTGCTGAAAAAAAAAAATGACCATGCTGGGTACTGTTAGAAAAAATAAGCCAGAACTGCCGCAAGGTATCCTCAGTAAGAGAGATGTTTTATAGTTCTACATTTTATTTTACTGAGGATACAACAGTAGTTTTATATAGAAAAAACTAGACTTTTTATTTTTTATTTTTTTTTTTTTGAAAAAAATATATTTACATACAGTTTGATGTTATTAGTTATAGTTTACAGTGTTATAAAGATTTTTTTTTTTTGTGCAAATGTGCAATATGCATGAATAATGCAATAAGGCGATGTAACATTTTTTTGACACAAAAAAAATTAAAATTTAAGTTTTTGATTTCATTTTTCATTTGTTTATGAACAACCATGTTCACATACAGTATAATAATGCAAAAGAAATTCAAATAAAACACTTAAATTAGTTAAAAATCCAGACTTTAATAGGCCCGGTCAAAAATGACCGGAATGTTATATGTGTATAGTAGAACCGAACAGATCAGCAGGGTTAATGTCCCAAATCAACCTGTCGGGTTCTCTTTAAGCAGTAATTCTGGTTGACTCGGCTAATTAAGCCGCATTATTGTATTTATGCAAGTTGGGTAAGTAGAGACCCCCTTAGTCTTGTTTGATGAAAAGTAAGTTTAGTGTTCTGTTTTTTTTTTTGTTTTTTTGTTTTTTTTTTGTTTTCAAATAAAATTTTACCTTTGTTTTTCAAGTGAGATATCCTTCATCATTATTGGAACTGGAAGGCTACCTAATAGGTACAATAGCCTATGAGGTAGAACCAGTTTAATCATAATAACTTTACCCAACCCAGATAAGGTATGGGTGTCCCAGGTTTATTATACTATAGCTCCCCCAAGTGTTTCTCTTTTGAAAGAACAGTCAATACTTTTGACCCATATCCTTCTGCCATGTGTCTTTGTATGATATGGATGTCTTTTACTGATAAGCTTATTTGTAGAATAGCAGTCCAATTGTGTGGACTAATGACATACCAATTATAATGGAACTTAAACATTGGAAAAATGGCTAGTTGAATGAAGATTTTTTTTTTTTCCATTTGCTGTTTATTTAAATCCTTTCCATCCTGAGATACTTATTTGTTACATTACTGTGCACTAATGATGTCAGAAAAATAATAAATAAAATCATATTATGAGACATTTAGAAATATAAAAATAGACTTTATGAACCTAACAGATGACAATAACAATGAAAAACTTTGTTAGGAGTCATACTGTATCAGTAAAAACAGTGAACATGGAGCTTTTACAATATACAGATAAATAATGTTTACAGGAGGAGCCCCTCCCTGCCTTCCGAATGCAATAACTTTATTTTTCAGTTCACAGACATGTATGAGGGCTTATTTTTTGTGTAATGAAATGTACTTGTTAATTGTAGCATTTAATATTCCATACAATGTTCTGGAAAGCTGGAAAAAAATTAGAATGGTTTGGAATTAGGAAAAAACAACTGCATTTGCACCATTTTCTTATGGGTTTTGAATTTACCGAGTTCACTATGCAGCAAAAATGACATGCTTCCTATATTCTGTGGTTCAATATGATCATGAAGATACCAAATGTGCTTAGTTTTTCTTATTTTTTAATACCTTTACAAAAATCCAAAACTTTGAAAAATAAAATTCTTTACGTCACCATCTTTGGATTTCTGGTACCTTTTTTTACATTTCCATGTATGGACCTGTGTAAAAGCAAGTTGTATTTTTTATTTATACTAATTTGGTGATTGTCTGATGTTTTGATCGCTTTTTATTTCAAGTTATTTGGGAGGTAAAACCGCAAAAAAAACCCACCTCAGTTTGGCTATTTTGATTTTTTTGGCTCACTATGGCGTTACCCTATGGGATAAAAATTTTACATTTATAGTTTGTGCATTTTTGGATGCAGGTATGCCAAATGTGGTGTTTGTTTTTGATCATGGGCATTGCCACCAGGTCTCAGCTATGCAAAACAGCAGAGATCCAGTGATTACGACACTCTCTTAGCTCCTGAGTGGGCGCCATGTATAAAATCCTGACTTCCTACTTGCATATACAGTGGAGACCAGGAAGGAGTTAAAGTGACCAGATAATGTCCTATAACATCATAACCTCATACACTTTTCACACTGCCCAAATAACATTGTACACTGGTAGCATGCATAAATGCTCACATAGCTGTAATAAAGGTATTTTATTTACAATGATTTAAAAATAAAAGACAGAAAAAAGGGAAAATACAAAATGAAAGCTGTGCAGTGATCGGTTAGTATAGGCAACAAAATCAGTTTTTATTTTAGATATGATAACAAATCTGCCCCATTCACATCACCTCCACCATTACTATTTTAGGCTAAGGCCCCACGTGGCGTCCCGCAGCAAAAAAGCACTGTGGGAGAAACCGCAGCAGGACCGCATCGCAGTTCTTCCCGCAGCGCTTTAGACAGAGGTTTCATCTGCAGACTTTCTGTTTCAATTATACCTATGGGGAAACCACCGACGTTTCCGTAGGTATAATTGACATGCTTCGATTTCCAAAACTGGGCCGGTTTTGGATATCTCCACGTGTCCGCAGCGTGGTTTTTTCCGCAAAGTGGGCATGGGATCCACTAGAATCCCATACACTTTGCTCTGACTGTAAAATGCCACGATTTTTTCTGCGGCATTTACGCCGTGGGCGAATCGCGGTTGTTACGCCGCTTGGGGCCCTGGCCTTAATGCTGCCTGGTTTATCAGTGGTCTCTTAGCCCCTTTTGACACAAAAGAAATGACTACTCAGTAAATTATTGGTTGCAGGGGTGGCTAGGAAGCAGGACCCAGTGGCAGAGACCGGCAAGGGACGTGGATAGAGTAGAAACAGAGACTGGTGAGGTGACTTAACTCTTTTTTTTTTTTTTTTTAAATGCCATTCTGAGCTTCTATTCTAAGTGCACAGAAAGTACAATATACTGTCTAAATAACTATGTACTGCTAAGAAAAACAATATATGAATAAAGATTGTATAAGGCATAAAAAAGTACTCACCGCAGGACTGTCAAAGCGGTAGACAACTATGCATAGTAGCTTATGTTCATTTTAACTGGATTTTCATTTTACTATAAAGCAGGGTCGCCTAACTTTTCCATAGCCCTGAATGGTAAATCTGCCAAATGATATAGTAAAACTTTGCCCCCATGGGAGCTCTGGATGTTTTAAAGACAACTTGTCACAAGACAAGACTAAGACAAGACTACTGGCTAACGGGGGTTTAATATAAAACTGCTCCAGTATCAGTAAAAAGGCGACTGTAAAGCTATGCAGCCAGTTCCAGTTGCGTAAGCACATGACAGTATAAGAAAGAAATGTGGGTAAAGTGGAAATCCTTGTTAAATCAATTGTAAATATCTCTGTAAACTGTAACAGATATTATTAATCTGATTCCAAGCCTTGTAGAGTTCTCAATGAAGCGTTCATCCTTCAGTGCAAAAGTAAGAATCATTGCTTGAAATTATGAACTGCAGAGGAGGCATTGCATGGATGGCTGCTTTCAGATTAGTTGATCTAAACCCACCCGCCTCCATCCATGTAGCTACAAAGAATATTCTCTGTGTCGGCTTCATCACAAAGATGCAATTATTGACCTGTGGCCATTATTTTTATGGCTTTGTTTGTTTTTTTAATTAAGGCTTGAAGGAGATTATATTCCTGTCTAGATAACACTCACCACCTGGCTTACTGCCCACTTATATCTGATTGTCTGCATTTTGTTACAGCGCTGCTATGAATATTGGTAATGTACTTGTTGTTTTGAAGACAAGCAGCTGAATTTACTAAGTGTATAAATCTGTTTAGCAGAATAGACTATAAAATCTTGTCTCACCTGGCTGTGCTGGAAAGGATACAGCTCCTAGCCATTTGATACTGAACACTTCTATAAAATTCTTTCTCTCTAAAGGCACTTTAGCAGCAATGTCTAAACAATATGCAATTCTTTACATTCTAGAGACGTAGCTGGTGGCTAGATTGTAGCCTCTGTACCTTCTATAGACAAGCTTTAAGGAATTGCAGCACTTGGCTTATTCACACATAAAAATTATACCTCCATGTCCATAAACTCTAAAACTCAGGCTGTACATTTGCAGTAGGACTAGTTTCATCTGTTTAATGCTGCCCTAACTAGTGTGAAACCCTATTTGTGTATAGGGAGAAACTTATCAATGAAGCTTGGGGAGGAGAGATGCTTCTCCCTATGTACAGCTCAGAGGCGTAACTCAAGGCTCATGGGCCCTGGTGCAAAAGCTGTGTGATACCCCTCCAAAACATTTCATCATTTACATCATAATAACATAATTTACATTTCCCTTTCCTTCTCTGTCTGGGTCTCGACCACCATGAACACTTATTCACAGCATGTCTGTGAACATAAGCTTCCCATAAGTGACCCCCCACATAGCGAACATAAGCTTCCCATAAGTGCCCTCCCACATTGTGAACACAAGCTTCCCATAAGTGGCCCCTCCACATAGTAATAATTCCCATCCCATGTCATGTCCCCCACATAGTAATCATTCCCTTTTTGCGCCACAGCCTCCCCCGCAAAATCCCTCCTTAGCTATATGCCACTGACCAACTGCTGATTTTGCCACTACAGGGTTAATTTTCTCCCTTCTCAGAGTGGAAAGCAGCATATCATAAATCTTCGTCACATGTCTCAGTCAGTGCACCAAAAGGGAGCGATAAATAAATTACGATACTCAGACTGTCAGAAATCAGAAAGGAGATTAAAAAAAGTTTAATCTGTTCTAATGTGTTGAGGGTGGCCTGTGGGCCCTTTGGCTTCTAGGCCCGGTTGCAGCAGCAACCTCTATAGTTACACCAGTGGCCCAGTTCTTTTTAAAACTATGGAGAATATTTGTTAAGACAGATCCTGATATGCCCTGTACCATCATAGGATGTTCTTAATCTATGGCAAGGCACCTGCATTCTCCAACAGTCTAGAGCAAAACCTGTTCCAGACCGTACCTGGCATAGATTTTACTAATCATTTATGCAAAAAAAATTGGTGTAAATGACTATGAGCCAGACCTGAAGATCCTGGCCACTCTACACTACCACCATGCCTACTTTTCAGAAAGTGAAAAAATGCCCCGGTTTATGATTTTTTTTTATTTTTTTTAATGCCATGTCTGCTAATCTTCTTTTTTTTTTTTTTTTTTTTTTTTCTGAGAGACTGCAGGATTTCAGAGAAAACATAGGAGTTGATGATTTATCATGACTTGTGTACCAGAAAACTGGTTTGCATCATGAAAATGTCACGATTTGTGAAGTAAGTCAGAAATTTTTCACACAAAAAAGATTTATCATCATTTAGGCCAGTTTTCTGGTTTAAATGTTGCCAGAAATTTTCTTCCAACAAGTTGCTGGTATGGATTTCTGTTTAGGTGCTCAGACCCCGGAGGATACTCCTAATTTATGATAAACCGTGTACCTTGTCATAAATTACATGCAAACTCTGGTGGGAGAGGAATTATCAAGATTGGCGTTCAGCCCCCTAGTTCTTTGAGGTTGCTTGTAATTGTTTCATGCTGTTTGTGGTTACATCTGAAACCCCACCCACAGTGATTTTTCTGCGGATGGTGGCATTGAACCAGCATTATGAACAAGGGGAGGGGAGAGGAACACATGAGGCATCCTCTTAGGTGGTACTGTTTGCAGTATGGTGGGTTAAAATGGAGCTGACAGGTTCCCTCACATTAATCTTAAATTCTGTCGCCTTGGGTCCAATTACAGCTCCATGAGCTTCTATGGTTTTAGTTATATGCAGACTTTTGGGATACATTCAGCCTAGAGAACTGATTGTGAAATATTTTCTTTGTATATGTTGCTCAGTAAACATGGGTGATGTCTTACATGCAAACAGCCAAGAGCAAATTATTTCAACAATCTTTCAGTTAATAACTTGCATAAGTGTAGCGTTATGTGACTTATATACCTAGATTTAGTGGCCAGTTTCTTTACATACGACCAGTAGGATATTTTATGTATGGCAGTTATTCTGCAGCTATTACTGATAGCTAAATATTGGGGTTATATAAATAGGCAAAAGTGTTCAGCATCTACTAATGTGTTCAGTAGAAGGTTTGCAATGTTTTTGTGTCACTGCATTCCAAGACCCATAAAAGTTTTATTTTTCCTTTGGAGCTGTTTTAGGGCTTGTTTTTCTTCAGGATGACTTGTAGTTTCCATTGGTACCATTTTGAGTGCATACAACTTTCTGATCACCTTTTATTCAGTTTTTTTGGGGAGGTAGGATAAACAAAAAGTATTTCTGTTTTTTTTTTTTTTTGTTTTTTTTTTAAAGCATTAATTACCGCGCAGGATTAAAACCAGCATAGTTTTATAATACGAGACATTACAGTTGCAACAATGACCATTCCTTTTTGTCTCTCTATCTATATCTATATCTATCTATATATATATCTATATATCTATATATCTATATATATATATATATATATATATATATATAATTTTATTTTTTTTATTTTTTTTTTGCACAGTAAAGCATTTTTTTTATGGATTTTTTTAATTAATATCTTAAACATTAATATCTTTTATTAATATCTTAAACATTTCACTTAACTTTTGGTACATTTGATATTTAATCCCACTAGTAGACTTGACCAAGCAGTCACTTGATTGCTAATATAAAACCTTTTTTATATTTTTAATACTTTTGTATTATACCTCCATTTGTCAGTGTAAGCCTACATTCACACAACAGAAGTTGAAATTTTTCATAGCCATTTGGTACCCGAGGGGTGGCCATTTTAACGGATCCCTCATACTTTACATTTTTTCTTGGATCCATTATACATTTCTTTTGCAGTCTGCTTTCCTGTTATGCAAAAAAATAGAGAGATGTAGACTACTTTTTTTTATAATATTGAAGTCTATGTAAATTGGAAGCACTTTCAAAGGCGTTTTTTTTTTTTCTCATATGTTTTTTTTTTTTTTTTACATGGTTGCATGATCAGTATAGTAAAAACGTGATGTGAACATAGCCTCAAGCTCACATGTATCTTTTTTTTTTTTTTTTTTTTGAACACACCTGGGGGCCTTTATTATGCCCCTGGATACCAAGGACAACTTTTGGCAACCTTTAAATATTTGCATTTTATACAACTGAGGAATAAGATTATTTAGCAAATTATGAGGTTACTGATCTCTAAAACTGGGTTCCCACATTCAGGTTTTTTATTGCTGTTTTTGAAGTCAAAACCAGGAGTGGATTGAATTAATTTAGAGGAGTAGCACTTGTCCTCTATACTTTCTCCCCATTTTATTATCCAAGCCTGGTTTTGACCTCAAAAACAATATAAAAAAAAAAAAAACCTGAATGTGGAAACCAAGCCAAAATATATTATGTTGTTGTTTATGAATTGGTAATTTAAAGCTTAACTAAACTTCCCCTTGTTTCTATACTGATTGCTGTTCCTGCCTCTCACTGAGTCACTGTGTATGAAGTACAGGCTTGGAATACAGGCTGTGTAAAATGTAGAGAAAATGAGGGTGTGGGAGGGTCACTTCAAACAGTTATATCTCGGACATTATTTAGTGTACAAACCTGTTTTGGTGTCATATGAAAGAGGAGATTCTCTTGTTTGACACATGTGACACTAAGGTCACAGAGCTATTTATATTATTTCCAGAGATATTACTGATTGAAAACACAGTTGGGATTAGGATATTTATATGCAGCTGCATAATATATATGATATAAATATCATAATCCCAACTGTTTTCAACCAGTGACATCTCTGGAAATAATATAGATAGCACTGCAACCTTAGTTGCAACCAAAAGCAAGTTTGTATATTTTATAATGCCGGAGATATAACTGTTTGAAGTGACCCTCCCCTCATTTTCTCTACATTTTATACAGCTCATACTCCATAGACAGTAACATTCAGTGAGAGGCAGGAACTCTTAATACAGATGCAAAGGAAAGAATAAAGAGATGCAGGATTTCACAGAAAGGAGGCAAAATGTGTTAATAAAGTATATTACAAAATGTATTAATCACACAAATACTGCCAGAAAATCAAAAGTTGTCCAAAAGTTTAGTTACGCTTTAAGCTGTGTGGTCTATGGACATGCAGGATCACCATGTTAACTATTTTTACTTTCATGTACTATAAATTTAGACAGTTTCTGTATAATAGTTCAGTGTGCAGCCGTTCTCTGTCTTCTGGGATTCATTTTGCCGTATGGTTATTAGCCTCGGATTAGTTTCTGAACTTTAGTTGCAGTTCATTAGCTGCTTCACAAGGCAACATTCAGCAGTAGATAAACCATCCCTTACAGTGAAACATCTCTGTCTAATTGTGGCATTGACCATAGATCCACCTCTGCAGTATTTTTTTTTTTTTTATTCTGAATCTTCAGAATCACACTGTATGTTCTTCCACTGATGCCCTTGCTAATGTATATCCTGAACTTTTACTGTACCTTTCTTTGTCTGATTACAGACAAATTAGGTTTTGTCCTTATTCAGATTATCTAACTTGGTGCAAGGTAGAGAACACCATGCATATATACAGTGTTTCATTTATTGTATAGATGCTTCTCAGCGGCCCCCATCTGCTAGTTGGTGAGAAATGTTTGAAAACATTCAAACTATATTGCAAAATCAGGGCAGTATATGTACGGTACATGTCCTCCTGTTCACCGTACATCAAGTAAGGTAAAGTCCTTTTTTCAATTAAATCTGACCTGATTGATCTGTAACCATGGAGACACGTAGGTCTAAACAATAGCATCTCTCTATCAAGGCTATTTTTACATAATATTTTAAATTTTAGTTGAATTGGAGCAATATAGAAAAGCTTGCAAAATATACATAGCCTTTGATTTTACATATCTGTTGTATGCTTGAAGTGAACATGAAGGAAAGTGAACAGTGAGGCCCTTAAACAGTGCTGTGGAGCTGTTGGCAACAGTTTTGGATGAAGTCGGTAAAAAATTAAGCAAAAGTAAAATTATATTATAATTGTAATTGTACTGTTATTGGTATTGATAATTGGATGTATAGTTTGTTGCATTTTTACTTTCTTAGTATTTCAGTTACTGGCTTATTTTATGGCTGTCAGTCACTCATGCAGGAGTCTGAGTTGAAGTCAGTGGAAAAATAGGAGTCGGAGTGTGTGCTTTGGCCTACCAACTTCACAGCCCTGTTTAAAAAGCCACCAACCTGGCATCCAAGACAATGACAGGTTCTCAATTACGTCCTTCTACTTTTTGGCAGATTTGCCATTTAACCAGGAAATGAATTTTGAATGCTGTATTCCTGCACCTGTATACAGTCAAAGGAGGTGAAGTCGCTCTATGGAGAAGTCTCATGGGTTGTACACTCTTCTGGCTTGATTCACATCCTACATTCTGGGTGTACTATGTCATTACAGGCCACATCTTGCACATGCATACTGAATTAGCCTTGATAAAAATGTATTCGTCTTGGTTTCATCTGCACATCACTGGCGGTGGCTTGCGATGTCATACTCTTCTTGTGGGTCATCACTCATACCGGGAGTGGGGTGAACTTGACTTCTCTGGAGAGCAACTCCATCTCAAATATCTTCATGATACTGAAGCTGCCAAAAAGTAGAAAGACATTGATGAAAACCTTATATCATCCTGGATAACACTTTGGAGGCTTCATTAAATGGACAGTTTTACTTTAAGGCTAGGACTATATCTCTACTCACATCTCCAAATTTCTCCTGAAACAATTACCCAGTGAGCACTGTGAATCCCATTGATTTATAATGTTCATGATTTTTCCTGAACCTATTTATTCCAGCGTTTATGAAGCTTCTAATGAAGCCTCAAGTTCAGATGTGAACCTAGCCTAAAATCAGGGGCGTAACTACCGGGGTAGAAGTGGTAGCAGCTGCCACAGGGCCCAGGACATTACGGGACCCGCGGGCCCCCGATGCTTTTTTTTTTTTTTTTTTTTTTTTTTTGTTTTTGTTTTACTAGGCCGTTACATGCTGGAGTAACCCCAGCAGGTAACGGCCCTATATATTTACCATTCCCCGGGGTCCCACTCACGGCCGCCTGTGCTTCCGATTCTGCGGAGGCGGCTATGAGCAGGAGCGGGGATCGGTATGTGAGGCCGCGGGCCGAACACCACAATCTCTGCTATCATTATACTCCGGGGTCTTTGAAAAGACCCCAGAGTATAATAATCGGAGGCCCAGAGTCGATGAGGGAACATAAAAAACAATGTACTTACCTCTCCTACGCTCCTCCAGGCTTCGGGCCTGTTTGGTGACGTCTCAGACGTCAGCGGACGTCATTTTGCGTCGCGATGCCGGCCCGCATCACGTGACACCCACCGGCCTGGTCCAACATTGAAGAAGGCCGAAGTAGCAGGGAGTGGACCAGAGTGAAGAACAGGTAAGCAACATTGTTTTTTTATGTTTCTATCCTCCCCTGGGTCTCTGATCATTATACTCTGGGGTCTGAAAAGACCCCAGAGTATAATAATTGTTCATGGGTGGTCCACAATGGGGCATATAATAGTGTGTGCAGGGGCCACTATGGGGCAAAATACTCAGTGCAGTGGCTACTATGGGGCAAAATACTCAGTGCAGGGGCCACTATGGAGAATAATAGTGTGTGCAGGGGCCACTATGGGATATAATACTGTGTGCAGGGGCCACTATGGGATATAATACTGTGTGCAGGGGCCACTATGGGGCATGATACTGTGTGCAGGGGCCACTATGGGGCATGATACTGTGTGCAGGGGCCACTATGGGGCATGATACTGTGTGCAGGGGCCACTATGGGGCATGATACTGTGTGCAGGGGCCACTATGGGACATGATACTGTGTGCAGGGGCCACTATGGGGCATGATACTGTGTGCAGGGGCCACTATGGGGCATGATACTGTGTGCAGAGGCCACTATGGGAAATGATACTGTGTGCAGGGGCCACTATGGGGCATGATACTGTGTGCAGGGGCCACTATGGGGCATGATACTGTGTGCAGGGGCCACTATGGGGCATGATACTGTGTGCAGGGGCCACTATGGGGCATGATACTGTGTGCAGGGGCCACTATGGGACATGATACTGTGTGCAGGGGCCACTATGGGACATGATACTTTGTGCAGGGGCCACTATAGGGTATAATAGTGTGCGCAGGAATGCGTTTTTTTGGGGAGGGGGGTTGGAGGGGGCGGTCCGGGGGGTGGCGATTGGGGGCAGCGGTTCGGGGGGGGGGGGGGGGCCCATGTCAAATGTTCGCCTTGGGCCCCAGCCATTCCTAATTACACCACTGCCTAAAATGACATTGCATCTGGTGAGTTGCGTGATTGTGTGTACAGTGTTAGTAATTCTTGGGAATGTTAAGAGGAATGAAACATCAGGCGGCTCAATTGAACTTCTCTCTTAACCTAACACTAGTATAAGTAATATGTCAGAAACCTCTCAGATTGGCAAGGCAGTCCTGCACTTTTCCTTCACAATCGGCTGCCCTCATCAAATATTTCTCAATCTTTTAGCATTTTCAGGCTCAAGTTGAAACAAGCTAAAGTTTGCTCAACACGTCTTTAATTTATTTGTTGCTTTTTAAAAGCCCAGTAAACAGCAAAGGCAAGCTGAACTAACAAGAGAATGAGGACTGCAATATCTAGATATTTATATGTTAACCTCCCCATAGCCATTGTTGGCGAGCAGAATTTATACATATGTCATCATTAATCTTTATTGTGGCCTGTGATCGGTTTTCCTTCCAGTAAACGTAGTTTTGAATTACTGCTTGAACTGAACAATGCCGAAAGAGCAGCTGACGTTCTCCATATAGTGTAATTAAGATGTCTTGAAAAATAGATTTAGCAATGAGTGGTCTATGCAGCACCCACTTAAAGATCTCTTCCAGATTTCATCACATTAGTAACTCATGGCTCTATCGCCTGGAATCAGCATATGTTTGTTTCCATCATTACGTTTTAGATAGGTGGCATTCCACTGTATTACATGCTTCACATACAAGATCATAAACAGAGTATACAGCTGTTCCTGTCCTCTTAATAACATTACTACTCTAAACAGGTCATATTTAAAGTATTCTAAGAAACCTGTGGGGAAGATTTGCTAATTCCAGAATTAGACTTGATATGCCAAACTATCAACTCTTGGTTGGCTTACCTTAGAGCAGATTTTTTTGTGCCACAATTTTGGTGCAGTGTGGTAAATCTTAAGCCATACCCCTTTATTTCTAAGCCACAGTTGATGTTGAGTGAAGTGCTTCGAATTGACACCCCCGACAAAATCATGTAATGGTGTAAAGGAAGTACACTATACTTCTATACAGAAGTATTGCAGTGTGTTATATAACTGATTTAAATTCCTTAGGGCACCTGAAAATAGACTTTAAAAAGGAAAAAAATGTTATATAAAAAACAAATGTAAAAAATTCTAATCTCTCTCCCAATTTTACAAATAACAAAAAAATTAAATGATGCCATTACAAAATTACAACTTGTCCCACAAAAAACAAGACTTCACTGCTATGTGAATGGAAAAGAAAAACAATTATGGCACTTTTAAGAGAAGGAGAAAATACTTAACTTAAAATTCACCTTGACACCAAGGAGGTTAATAAATGTGCCTGGTAAGCATTTTCACACTTATTTTGTTCCTGCTATAGGTTTAAAACCAAATCCACATGTATTGTACGGTAACTTGCTGCAGATTTGCTAGTATACATATTTAGTACAGTTGAAAATAGATATCAAGCTCATTACTGGGATGTAAATTTTTGTTTTCCTCACCCCTTCCCTCCCAATATGTTATATGGTGAGGAAAATAAACATTCTATGTATGAAGCATAAATGTTATTTTTTTGTAAGAAGGCAATTAGGCCTTTTTAAAGATGCCAGCTGTTGTTGCTGTGACCACCTCCTCCTGAGTTAGGCTATTGTACAGGTTCACAGTCCTTACAGTGAAGAAGCCTTGTCCCCTTTGGAGACTGAACCTTTTTTTCTCCAGACTATGGCCGGTTGCAGATGACTGTGTACGGGTGGCCGAGAATTAAAGGCACAGGCGGTGCACGGTGGACACGCGGATGTCCGCCGTGTGCCGCCCGTGTACGAGCCATGCTTCCACGGCCCCTTTTATTAAATTAATAGGAGCCATGGAAGCAAGGGCCGCAGAATAGGACAGGAATTGGACCTGTTCTATATTTTGTGGCCTGAACTGTCGGCCCGCACACGTGACTGTGTAATTCACGGTCATGTGTACGGACCCATAGAAATGAATGGGTCAGTGTGCTATCCGTGAAATACACGGATAGCACACTGATCACGGCCATGGTCATCTGCAAGGGGCCTAAGGGAGTGCCCCCTTGTCTTTAGAAGACATTTTATATGGAAACAGCTTTTCCTCATTGGATTAGCCATTTATATATTTATGCAGGTTTATCATGTCCCCACTTAAAAACTTCTGCTCAAGATTAAATAAATTTTAGTTTGTCTTCTTAAGTGAGATCTTCCATGCCCGTTATCAGTTTTGTGACTTTTTTTTGTACCTTTTCCAACTCTAGGACGTCCTTTCTATGAACTGGTGGTCAACTGAACTGCAGATTCCAAATGAAGCTGCTCCAATGCTTTGTAAGGCCTGAGCCCCACGTGGTGTAAACGCTGCGGTTTAGTCACATCGGAAACACAGCGGAAAAAAAAAGCATCGTTTTTCTAGCGAATCCCATCCACACATTGCGGGAAAATACACGCAGCGGATTTGGAAATTGCAGCATGTCAATTAAACCTACGGAAACGCCGGTGGTTTCCCTATAGGTATAACTGAAGCAGAAAAGTGCTGCGGGAAAAACCGCAATGTGTTTCTGCCACGGTTTTTCCCGCAGCACCTTTTTTTCTGCTGCTCACTACGTGGAGCCTTAGCCTAAAGTGGTAATATTACATCCCTGTCACAACAGTAAAAAAAAAAACACAGCCTTTCTGAGAAGACACATCCTTTTCCCTTCAAGCCATGCCCCTTTCAGTCAAGTCATACAAATGTATAAAACAGCATCTCCTCCAGGTGCTCTAAAAATATTTTTTATTGCTTTTTATATTTAGAATAAAAACAAGACCATGAGAAGCAGGACAGTAGTCTGCGGGTATTGATCATAGGGCCTCAGCATCACATTGACCGCCTCTCATTATCCTAATTATATACATAATGCCATTGCCAGTGTCACTCAGTACTTGGGGAAACCAAGAGTCAAGAGGTAATTACTGGCTGCCTGTACATGGGACATCACTCACGCAGTAATAAACATGTGACATGGCTGGATTTGTCCAAGCTCATAGTGATCTAACCGTGCTGAATGACATTTCAGTATGAACAAGTAATAGCGTTACTTTTTGGGATTACTGGAAGCTCTGCAAAGCCCCTGCTCGGCAAAGTATCTGCACTTTAGTGCTGTTAGAAAGAAATTCAACTGTTAGCCTATAAATGTGGCCTTAATTCATTAGATTTAAGTCCATAGCAGAGAAATAATGTGGTGGATTAACAGTGTGTTTGCTCCTACATAAAATGGGATGCAAAATCCACCACAATTTGTTGCATTTCTGGTCAAAATGTTGCATTTTGTTTTAGGCCATTTTATTTGCTTGCCAAGACCTAAAAGGGGTGTGGGTGATTGACAGAGCACGTGAATTGAAATATAAGGTACACACCAGATGCATATAGACTGGCAAGCAATTCTGTGTAAATATTTTTTTTGTTATTATTTATATCCCCTGTGAATCTTGCATGTTCTGCAGCACTGTACACTGATTTCATCTTTAAAGGCCCTCAGTCCTATTGTGTGAATTGACTTATTACTCTGTAATGTCTTTTTGTCTGTATTCTAACCCTACAATTTGTAAAGGGCTGCAGAATATGTTGGCGCTATAGTAATAAAATGTATTATTATTATTCATAAAGGAGTTAACACACTTGGGAGCAAAGTACCCCTATTCTCATGGCGGTCCCAACGATCAGAATCCCTCAGATCTACAATTTATATTATATCCTGACATCCAATATGGTCTTTCTATGTTGTGAAGTTCAGGAGGCGGTCCTGTTAGTGTTTGACAGCTGTCTTTGTATGCATTTTCAATAAGCGGAGGATCCTCTAATAGAACCAGCTTCTTGAGTTCTCAACATAAAGCAGAGATTTCAGTGGATAAACAGGTCTTTTTTTTTTTTTTTTTTTTTTTAGTAAAACAGCACTTTTAACCCATTAGTAACTGGTGTATTGACTTTCTATGTCAGTCACTGTTGTGCCTTCTGCTGCAATTGAATTTCTACCTTTAGTGACCAGTGCCAGGCAGCTGCTGTCAAGGCAAATAAAATTATGGGATGCATTAAAAGAGGTATAGATTCTCATGACAAGAACTGGTATGGCCACACATAGACTATTGCGCACAATTTTGGTCCTCAGTGTACAAGAAGGACATAACTGAACTAGAGAGATTGCAGAGGAGGGTGACCAAGATTATTAGAGAAATGGGTGGATTGGAGTACAATGTCAGATTAACAAATTTGGGGTTATTCAGTTTAGAAAAATGACTACGGAGACCTAATAACAATGTACAAATATATGAATGGACAGCACAAAGAACTTTCTAATCTTTTTACGCCTAAGCCCGTGACCGTGACATGGGAACATCCTCTAGATCACAGGTGTCAAACACAAGGCCCGCGGGCCGAATCCCGCCCGCTGCCTTCTGTTATGCGGCCCGGCACTTATCTGGCCCACAGGGCCGCGGCATTTTTTATTGTCTATGTAATGTAAACCAGCCCAGGACAGGCCGCTTAAAAAAAACAAAAAAAAAAACAAAGCTACGCGATACCTGTCCTGGGCTGGTTTACAAGACCTCTGCATGTCAGCGCAGGCGGCGATACAATGACGTCATCGCACCTCCTACGCTGACACGCAGACAAGAAGAAGAGGAGGCGGCTGCATCAAGGCATCGCAGGTAGGTGAAGATAAGGTGTTTTTTTTTTTTATATATATATATATATATATATATATATATATATATATATATATATATATTATGGCCGTTGCCTGCTGGAGCATCCCCGGCACGTAACAGCCTATTTACTTACCGATCCCTGCTGCTGGTCGTGGCCGCCTCTGCTTCTCTTTCTGCTATGGGATGCAGAAGCGGCTGTGTGCAGGCCGGCGAACCCCATCAAATACTACTATTATTATACTCCGGGGTCTTTTCAGACCCCGGAGTATAATAATCGAAGACCCAGGGGAGGTGATAAACATAAAAACCAGAGTTACTCACCTCTCCGGCGATCCGATGCTGCTCCCAGCCGGCTTCGGCCTTCTTTGGTGACGTCCCAGGCGTCACGTGAGCCAGGCCGACGTCATTATGTCGCGACGCCGGTCTGTGCGACATTGAAGAAGGCCGAACGCAGGGAGCGCAGCGGGGCCCAGGTAAGTAACACTGGTTTTTATGTTTGTCACCACCTGGGTCTCCGATCATTATACTCTGGGGTCTGAAAAGACCCCAGAGTATAATAATAGTTCATGGGTGGGGGGGTCACTATGGGGCATAAAACCGTGTGCAGGGGCCACTATGGACTATAATACCGTTTGCAGGGGCCCCTATGGGGCATAATACCAATGTAGGGGCCACTAAGGAGCATAATTCCGATTGCAGGGGCCACTATGGAGCATAATAACATGTGCAGGGGCAACTATTGAGCATAATACCGTGTGCAGGGGCAACTATTGAGCATAATACCGTGTGCAGGGGCAACTATGGAGCATACTACCGTGTGCAGGGGCCGCTGTGGGGCGTAATACCGTGTGCAGAGGCAACTATAGAGCCTAATAACGTTTGCAGGGGAAAACATATTTGTATAGTGCTTAATTTTTGATATATTCAGAAAAGGATGAGGATAGTATGTAACATGCCAATGTCTTAGGTTTTAACAATACATTATGTTGTTCCTGGTTGACCTCAAAGGGCTGATTGTAACAGTAGTAATGTACAAATGTAACTACTCCTTAATAGCTCGCTTATCTGTTAAGGAGAAGTTACTTTTATACATGTGTAAAATAATCTTGGCCCTTCAAGGTATGAATTAGGCCTGTGGCTGCCATGTAAATGCATCAGACTGCTGCAATTTCTTTCTAGATGAAAGAAAATGTCAGCAGCAACATAGAGGGGATTCTTTACTGTAAGACCAGCGAGACTATGGAACTCACTGCCACAGGATGTGGTGATGGATTCATTGTGCAAGTTCAAAGAGGGCCTGGATGCTTTTCTTGAACGGAAAAATATTACAGGCTATGGGTTTTAGATTTTGGTAAAGACAAGTTGATCCAGGATTTTATACTGATTGCCAGATTTGGAGTCTGGAATTTTTTTCCCCTGACATGGGCAATTGGCATCAGCCTCATGGAGTTTTTTTGCCTTCCTCTGGATCAACACTGTAGGGTTATAGGTTGGACTTGATGGACCTGTGTCTTCATCCAACCTCATCTACTATGTAACTACGTCACTTGTGGTGGAGTAATGTAGGTTCTGTATACTCACAGACAAATGCACCTGCTCCTAACAGCTGGGATCAGCATCACTAGTGTTTAACCCCTTAGATTCTACAGTGAATAGTAACCATGTCATGTATAAGTGGATGCATTGGCAACCTCGAACGAAATTGCAGCAGTCTGATGCATTTACATGGCAGCCACAGGCCTAATTCATGCCGTTATTAATATCTTCAGAAAATGACAGGTAGTATAATTATAAAAGCGATCACAAGATCGCAACTTAAAGTCCGAAAGGTGACACAAACATGTGTAAAAAAAAAAAAAATGAAATAAACAAAAAACATACATTTACACATTTATCCTCATCCCAAAATGTTAAATACATTATAAAAAAATAAAAACATAACACACATATTGGGTATTGCCATGTCAGTATAGACCCAAGCACTATAACTGTGATGTTACTTTACCTATATGCTGAATGGTGTAAAAAAAAAAATGTTTAACAATCATGCCAGAATTGCCCTTTTTTGTCTGTCGGCCACTGAAAAAGCGTAATGAAAAGGGATCAAAAAGTATTTCCCAGAATGGCATCAATAAAAACGTCAGGTCTTCATTAATAGAAAATAATTAAGTTATGGGTCTTGGAAAGTGGCGATGAAAAAAAAAATTATTACAAAAAGTTTTTAATTTTTAAGTTTTTAAGTAAAATAAGTTAATGAAAAAACATACAAATTTAATCATATTGACGCAGTGAATATATTTATTAGGTTATTTAATCCACATGCGTGAATGGTGCATAGTTTATAACATAAGGCAATGGTGAAATTGCTGTTTTTTTTTTTCTATTCCTTCCTAGAATGAGTTAATAAAAATTAATCAATGAGGTGTATATTTCTACCCCTAAATAGTACCATTATACGCTACAACTTGTCCTGCAAACAAACATGACCTCATACAGTTACATTACCAGAAAAATAATAAATCTATGGGGCTTAGTATGCAAAAAATGGTTTGGTCGTCATGGTGTAAAACAGGCCAGTCACTAAACTGATAATAGGGCAAAGTACACCTGGCAACTAACCTATTCAGATCAAAGCTGGTTTGGCACTGTGCTGGCAGTAGAGTCTAGTAATGTACAGACACTCTACTCAGTGGAAGCTATTCACTTGAACATATTGACAAAAGTTTATTGTGCCAGATTTTCTGCATTTGCAATGGAGATCTTATGTTATGACTTATATTTT
Organism: Leptodactylus fallax; assembly: GCA_947044405.1. Lineage (NCBI taxonomy): Eukaryota > Metazoa > Chordata > Amphibia > Anura > Leptodactylidae > Leptodactylus > Leptodactylus fallax. The sequence goes on from CAMRHE010000166.1 coordinate 3,620,917, forward strand.
GGGATTTTCTTTAGTTATGGTGGCCTAATGCAGGCTGCTGAAACTTGGAATGCTTTTAGCGTAATTTGTAAGATTTTATGAGACACAGAGATAGAGTAACTAAGGGAAGCCGTATTAACTCAGTAAGTCTTTGCTATAAAAGTTAACTATATAAGGAATGGTTTGTATCTCAGAGGAGCATGCTGTTCAATCTGTAGGCCGCATGTTATAGAGCAGCGGGGGATGAGCAGATTGATATATAGTCTTATGGGAAAGTATTCAATATAGCGTGTGATTTATCTATTAAAATATCTGCTTGTTCTGTGGTAAGTCAAGGAGGCAGTCCATTCAGTGACTGACAGCTATCTCTGTCTGTACAGGCTTATAGAGGAGGCTGTCAATCACTAATAGGACCTCCTCCTGGGCTTCTCACATGGACAGAGATGAGATTTCAATGAATAAATGATGTTATGCTGAATCTTTTCCCACAAATGTATACATCAATCTACTCAGCTCCTTTTGCTCTATAACCTGCTACCTGCAGATTGAACAGCATTATCTATTTCACAGGTTCCCTTTAAAGGTAAACTTTTCCACTATGATCAAACTCATGGAACTGAATGGTAATTTAGACTGAGCTACGGTATCTTACAGACTGGGCACTTACAAGGAAGAAACATTAATATTTATGCAGCTTTGATAATACGAGAGCTTCTGTTTTGGATGTGGACAGAGTAAACTGAATCTTCTCACACTGTTCCTGAGCAGCTTCAGGAAACCTAGAAATGAATACAGTACATCTATTTATGGGAATATGTTCTCATGTAAAAATTAATGGCTACATAGGAATGTCAGCTTTCTTATGCATAGTTGTTTTAGAGAGTAGTCATGGCATTCTGCATCTTTATACTGTATATATGCAATCAGCTATAACATTAAGTGTGCACTCACATGGTTCTCCTGGCTGCATGCTCTGTAATTGCCAGGACTCACCTGTACGTTCCCACCAGGTGTAATGCAGCAAATAGCAGCCGCATACATTTACTACTAATTGGGGCTGCATCTGTACTTGTCATTGTAATTAAGGCTAGATTTACACGACCTTTTTCACAGATCCCTCATACATTTCAGGGTATGGAGAGATCCATTAAAACAGACAAAAATAGGACATGACCCATAATTTGACGGTACATGACAACATACCCTCAAAATAAGTATTATGTGAATAGTCCCTTTTTACTGACCTTAAAATTAATGCTGCCTTTGACATCCATAAAAAAAATGCATTTTGTGCATATTTCTTGTTTTCCGCAGTATTTTCAACTATGTAAAAAAAATTGACATGTTGCTTTCTTTTGTCAGCTGCATAAAATTATGCACTGTATGAACTGCAATGTATATTTCTCAGTGAAATCATTGGGAAGCTGTTTGTTAGAATTTTTTTAAGTGTATTTTGGCAAATGAGAATCAAGAGAAATGGGCAGTCGCAAGGATCTCTATGGTTATCACAGGAGAAAAAGTGTGATGGGTATATGACTGTGGGTCCTGGTATGCAGTGGTTAGTACCCTACCAAAAGTGGTGCAAGAAAGGAAGGCTGGTCGAATGGGCAATGGGTACCCAAAACTTATTTGTTGTGTGAGGAGTGAAGGCAAGTCCAATCTGGGGCCTCTTGAAACTCTCTCTTCTTTCCCAGGCATCTTCCTACCTGCTCTGCAATAACCATGGGTCACTGCTTTCATCAAAGCATCATGACGTAGACGCCCTTCTCATGACCACTGAGGCCTAATCACAGTTCTCAGTGGTGACCTGGGATTGCTAACATCACAGAGGAGGCTGGAAGATGCTAAGGACTCCTGGTAAAGAAGACTGGATGCCACAGATCCAGGAAAGGAAATTTTGGATAATTCATAATAATCCCAGTTCGCCCATCTCTACTGTCGATCGTCATCTGTAACTTTATACCACTTATTATCTGTTATGTCATTCGGTAATTATATAAGGATCCTATGTAGTGTTACCTTGAGTATAGATTAAATATACATTGCATGCATATTGTAGGTGTGTATATATGAGATATTAATGGATTACAGAGTGTATGTATATGTACAGTATGTGTATAAATATATATATATATATATATATATATATATATATATACAGTACAGACCAAAAGTTTGGACACACCTTCTCATTCCAAAAGTTTTCTGTATTTTCATGACTATAAAAATTGTAGATTCACACTGAAGGCATCAAAACTATGAATTAACACACGTGGAATTATATACTTAACAAAAAAGTGTGAAACAACTGAAAATATGTCTTATATTCTAGGTTCTTCAAAGTAGCCACCTTTTGCTTTGATTACTGCTTTGCACACTCTTGGCATTCTCTTGATTGAGCTTCAAGAGGTAGTCACCTAAAATGGATTTCACTTCACAAGTGTGTCCTGTCAGGTTTAATAAGTTCGATTTCTTGCCTTATAAATGGGGTTGGGACCATCAGTTGTGGTGGTCAGAAGTCAGGTGGATACACAGCTGATAGTCCTACTGAATGGAGTGTTAGAATTTGTATTATGGCAAGAAAAAAGCAGCTAAGTAAAGAAAAACGAGTGGCCATCACTTTAAGAAATGAAGGTCAGTCAGTCTGAAAAATTGGGAAAACTTTGAAAATGTCCCCAAGTGCAGTGGCCAAAACCATCAAGCGCTACAAAGAAACTGGCTCACATGAGGACCGCCCCAGGAAAGGAAGACCAAGAGTCACCTCTGCTGCGGAGGATAAGTTCATCCGAGTCAACAGCAGCTCAGATTAGAGACCAGGTCAATGCCACACAGAGTTCTAGCAGCACACACATCTCTACAACAACTGTTAAAAGGAGACTGTGTGCAGCAGGCCTTCATGGTAAAATAGCTGCTAGGAAACCACTGCTAAGGACAGGCAACAAGCAGAAGAGACTTGTTTGGGCTAAAGAACACAAGGAATGGACATTAGACCTGTGGAAATCTGTGCTTTGTTCTGATGAGTCCAAATTTGAGATCTTTGGTTCCAACCACCGTGTCTTTGTGCGACGAAGAAAAGGTGAACGAATGGACTCTACATGCCTGGTCCCCACCGTGAAGCATGGAGGAGGAGGTGTGATGGTGTGGGGGTGCTTTGCTGGTGACACTGTTGGGGATTTATTCAAAATTGAAGGAATACTGAACCAGCATGGTTACCACAGCATCTTGCAGCGGCATGCTATTCCATCCGGTTTGCGTTTAGTTGGACCATCATTTATTTTTCAACAGGACAATGACCCCAAACACACCTCCAGACTGTGTAAGGGCTATTTGACCAAGAAGGAGAGTGATGGGGTGCTACGCCAGATGACCTGGCCTCCACAGTCACCAGACCTGAACCCAATCGAGATGGTTTGGGGTGAGCTGGACCGCAGAGTGAAGGCAAAAGGACCAACAAGTGCTAAGCATCTCTGGGAACTCCTTCAAGACTGTTGGAAGACCATTTCCGGTGACTACCTCTTGAAGCTCATCAACAGAATGCCAAGAGTGTGCAAAGCAGTAATCAAAGCAAAAGGTGGCTACTTTGAAGAACCTAGAATATAAGACATATTTTCAGTTGTTTCACACTTTTTTAAGTATATAATTCCACATGTGTTAATTCATAGTTTCGATGCCTTCAGTGTGAATCTACAATTTTTATGTCATGAAAATACAGAAAACTCTTGGAATGAGAAGGTGTGTCCAAACTTTTGGTCTGTACTGTGTGTGTGTGTGTGTGTGTGTGTAGAGATATATATATATATATATATATATATATATATATATATATATATAAGATTTCCAACATTCTGTCATTCTGTGTTCACTTTCAGTGTGGGGTATTGAGTGCAGAATGATGGGGGGGGAAGTTTGATTTTTTTTTTTTTTTTTTTTTTTTTTTTTTTTTTTTTTAAAGCACAAGGATGCAACATAATAACAAAATTTGAAAAAAGTGAAAGGATCTGAAGCCTTTCCAAATGTATTGTATGTATTTTTTTTTTTCTTCTCTTGAGTCTAGAATAATGCCTTTTCACTCACACTTTCTATCTTTATCCACAGATGTCTATTCAAGGCTCTGGGGATAGAGGTTCTGGAAAGAAAGCTTCAGTGAAGTGCAGACTTGTCTCATTAGAGCATGTATATTCTGTTGCCACATGGGAGTGTATTTTTTTGCTTGGAGTGTAGAATTAATGAATTTCCTGTTGAGGAACACCTTATATCCAGCAGAGAGATGTTGATGTGGGTGAAGTAGTACAGGGTTCCATTACTGATATAAAGTAAAATTTTGTCCAAAGAGATCTCAGAAAAAAATCATCTCGATCACAGCCTATAAGGTCTACTGAAGCAGTTAATTCAATATTTCCTATTAGAGAATGATGATGGCACCAAATTTAATCTCTTTACCCTTCAGAGGATTTTTCACCTTTTTAAAGAATTTCATTCAGAACAAAATCAAGGTGATGTCACTGTTCAGTAGGTGAGTTTTGTAGCCTGTACAACTGGTCTTACCTCTGCCAGCAGGAAATCACTATGGATTAAACCATGGGTAGCAGATCTGCATTCTAAGAATGCTACATGTTCCATAGACTTTAAGCCCAATAGACTCTTGAAGCTGGACACTGTTATGGAGAACCTATTCTATAAGAAGGGTAAGTTTTCAGGCTAGTAAACGTAAATGGAAATCATCTTGACAAGACCGAACACAACTGTCCTCTGCAATTAGAACTCAGAATCCGCAGAGATGAGGACGCAATCGGTAGAGGAAGGGATAGGAATACTGCTACCTTTACTAGAAAATTGGATTCTGATGTCTGCCAGTAGGAGGAAGATTGTCAGACTTTCTTAAACATTGGTATGATTAATAAAAGACTGCTGGGTCTTGGACATCGTAAGAGATGGTTACAAAATGCTACTTCTTACCCTTCAGACAGCTTTCTTCCTAGAGAGTCCTAGAGAGTGTCTGACAAAACAACATAAATATATATGAACAGATGCATTAAAAAAAAGCTTCAGATGGAAACTATCCATTCAGGACTAACGATAGAGAGGATTATTTTGTGTCAGTAAAGCAAATTTACATATTCCCATATATCCAGGTTACAGAAAATTCCTACGCATAGCCATTTTCACAGGAAGAAAAGATGTTCATCAACAATTTACTTTCATGCCATTTGGGATATCTTTGCCTCTTATGCATTCAAGACGGTCAGGGCTGCAGTGGTCACCAGCCTGACACAGAGATTACAATTACCTAGATGACTGGTTATGAAAGACCAGTACTGCAAAAGAAATATTCTGACAATCCTACATGAGTTACGGTAGATACTTAGCAGGAAAAATCCCATATTCTGCCATCACAGAAGAAGCAATTTCTGGTTTTCCTAATAGACAAATGATCATTTCTCTTCCTCCAGCGAGTCCCTTATCTGCAGAAAGAAGCTACATTCCACGTGATAAACAGGAAATATTTTGTTCCTCCTTCATGGATCAATATTTCTACAGAGGCTTCAAGATCCGGATGGGGGTTCATATCAAGAGACAAATGGTGAAGAGTCTATGGTCAATGATAGAAGAGTATAATAGTGCAGTGAAAATAGTTTTTCCCAGTCCTGCATTACCATTAAGATCAGGCAGCATACTTACCTCCTGATGAAACTCTTTAGCTTTCAAAGAGAGGTCAACGCATTGAGGGCATGTTGATATAGTTGCATTATGCTGCTAAAATGTACCGAGATGTTTGTTAGGAGCTATAATTACATATATCAGTACTTACTGCTCAACGGATCCATGTTTAATGGTATTGGTCAGTCATTCATGCTGTATGTATGTTTACACATATAGCCAACCAATACATCCTGTTGCATTATTGGTTATTCACATTAGTGATAACATGGTAGGGGGTTGTGCTGGTGATTACATAGGTGCAATATATATATATATATATATATATATATATATATATATATATATATATATACACTACCGTTCAAAAGTTTGGGGTCACCCAGACAATTTTGTGTTTTTTCCATGAAAACTCACACTTTTATTTATCAAATGAGTTGCAAAATGAATAGAAAATATAGTCAAGACATTGACAAGGTTAGAAATAATGATTTTTATTTGAAATAATAATTTTCTCCTTCAAACTTTGCTTTCGTCCAAAAAATGCTCCATTTGCAGCAATTACAGCATTGCAGACCTTTGGCATTCTAGCTGTTAATTTACTGAGGTAATCTGGAGAAATTTCACCCCATGCTTCCAGAAGCCCCTCCCACAAGTTGGATTGGCTTGATGGGCACTTTTTGCGTACCATACGGTCAAGCTGCTCCCACAACAGCTAAATGGGGTTGAGATCTGGTGACTGCGCTGGCCACTCCATTACAGATAGAATACCAGATGCCTGCTTGTTCCCTAAATAGTTCTTGCATAATTTGGAGGTGTGCTTTGGGTCATTGTCCTGTTGTAGAATGAAATTGACTCCAATCAAGCACTGTCCACAGGATATGGCATGGCGTTGCAAAATGGAGTGATAGCCTTCCTTATTCAAAATCCCTTTTACCTTGTACAAATCTCCCACTTTACCAGCACCAAAGCAACCCCAAACCATCACATTACCTCCACCATGCTTGACAGATGGCGTCAGGCACTCTTCCAGCATCTTTTCAGTTGTTCTGCGTCTCACAAATGTTCTTCTGTGTGATCCAAACACCTCAAACTTCGATTCGTCTGTCCATAACACTTTTTTCCAATCTTCCTCTGTCCAATGTCTGTGTACTTTTTCCCATATTAATCATTTCCTTTAATTAGCTAGTCTCAGATATGGCTTTTTTCTTGGCCACTCTGCCCTGAAGGCCAGCATCCCTGAGTCGCCTCTTCACTGTAGACGTTGACACTGGCTTTTTTCGGGTACTATTTAATGAAGATGCCAGTTGAGGACCTGTGAGGCATCGATTTCTCAAACTAGAGACTCTACTGTACTTGTCTTGTTGCTCAGTTGTGCAGCGGGGCCTCCCACTTCTCTTTCTACTCTGGTTAGAGCCTGTTTGTGGTGTCCTCTGAAGGGAGTAGTACACACCCACCTTTCTAGGAAATCTTCAGTTTCTTAGCAATTTCTCGCATGGAATAACCTTCATTTCTAAGAACAAGAATAGACTGTCGAGTTTCACAAGAAAGTTCTCTGGCCATTTTGAGAGTTTAATCGAACCAACAAATGTAATGCTCCAGATTCTCAACTAGCTCAAAGGAAGGTCCGTTTTATAGCTTCTCTAACCAGCAAAACTGTTTTCAGCTGTGCTAACATACTTGCACAATGGTTTTCAAGGGTTTTCGAAACATCCATTAGTCTTCTTACACAGTTAGCAAACACAATGTACCATTAGAATACTGGAGTGATGGTTGCTAGAAATGGGCCTCTATACACCTATGTAGATATTGCATTAAAAACCAGACGTTTGCAGCTAGAATAGTCATTTACCACATTAACAATGTATAGAGTGTATTTCTGATTCATTTAATGTTATCTTCATTGAAAAAAAATGTGCTTTTCTTTAAAAAATAAGGAAATTTCTAAGTGACCCTAAACTTTTGAACTGTAGTGTGTGTGTGTGTGTGTGTGTGTATGTGTGTGTGTACAGTCATGGCCAAAAGTTTTGAGAATGATACAAATATTAATTTTTAAAAAGTCTACTGCTTCAGTTTTTCTAATGGCAATTTGCATATACTCCAGAATGTTATAAAGAGTGATCAGCTTAACAGCAATTACTTGCAAAGTCAATATTTGCCTAGAAAATGAACTTTATCCCCCAAAACACATTTCAACATCTTTGCAGCCCTGCCTTAAAAGGACCACCTAACATCGTTTCAGTGATTGCTCCATTAACACAGGTGTGGGTGTTGATGAGGACAGGGCTGGAGATCAATCTGTCATGATTAAGTAAGAATGACACCACTGGACACTTTAAAAGGAGGCTGGTGCTTGCCATCATTGTTTCTCTTCTGTTAACCATGGTTATTTCTAAAGAAACACGTGCAGTCATCATTGCACTGCGCAAAAATGGCCTAACTGGGAAGAGTATTGCAGCTAGAAAGATTGCACCTCAGTCAACAATCTATCGCATCATCAAGAACTTCAAGGAGAGAGGTTCCATTGGTGCCAAAAAGGCTCCAGGGCGCCCAATAAAGACCAGCAAGCGGCAGGACCGTCTCTTAAAAGTGTTTCAGCTGCGGGATCGGGCTACCAGCAGTGCAGAGCTTGCTGAGGAATGGCAGCAGGAAGGTGTGAGTGCATCTGCACACACTGTGAGGCGGAGACTCTTGGAGCAAGGCCTGGTCTCAAGGAGGGCAGCAAAGAAGCCACTTCTCTCCAGAAAAAACATCAGGGACAGACTGATATTCTGCAAAAGGTACAGGGAGTGGACTGCTGAGGACTGGGGTAAAGTCATTTTCTCTGATGAATCCCCTTTTCGATTGTTTGGAACATCTGGAAAACAGCTTATTCGGAGAAGAGGTGAGCGCTACCACCAGTCTTGTCTCATGCCAACTGTAAAGCATCCTGAAACCATTCATGTGTGGGGTTGCTTCTCAGCCAAGGGAATCGGCTCTCTCACAGTCTTGCCTAAAAACACAGCCATGAATAAAGAATGGTACCAGAATGTCCTCCAAGAGCAACTTCTCCCAACCGTCCAAGAGCAGTTTGGCGCTCAACAATGCCTTTTCCAGCATGATGGAGCACCTTGCCATAAAGCAAAGGTGATAACTAAATGGCTCAGGGAACAAAACATAGAGATTTTGGGTCCATGGCCTGGAAACTCCCCAGATCTTAATCCCATTGAGAACTTGTGGTCAATCATCAAGAGACGGGTGGACAAACAAAAACCAACAAATTCAGACAAAATTAAAGCATTGATTCTGCAAGAATGGACTGCTATCAGTCAGGATTTGGTCCAGAAGTTGATTGAGAGCATGCCAGGGAGAATTGCAGAGGTCCTGAAGAAGAAGGGTCAACACTGCAAATATTGACTTGCTGCATTAACTCATTCTAACTGTCAATATAAGCTTCTGTTACTCATAATATGAATGCAATTATATTTCTGTATGTGATAAAAACATCTGACAAAAAACATAAAAACCAGAGGGCAGCAGATCATGTGAAAATATAATATTTGTGTCATTCTCAAAACTTTTGGCCATGACTGTATATATGTGTGTGAGGGGCTAATCCAAATATCTCTATATGACCCATACGCCAGGATACCTCTAATTTTAGTGCACATGGCATAAAAGTTTGAGCTATTAGCTTTTTGACAATATATCAAATAAAAGTTACATGTTATATTTTTTACTCCCTTTCCAACTCTGCACTTCCAGAAGTAGATTTAAAATTCCTTAGATTTCTCTTCAGTTTCTGGTCCTCCAGCTCCCTGCAGTGGAATAACCAAACAGAGCTTCAGCATTCCAGCATGGCTTCCCCCCCTCCCAGTGATTAGAATGATGAATGATGCTGATGAATCTCACGCTGCGGACTGTGCAACTGAATCAGCTGCAGAAGCTGCAGCAAGATTGAACAGGACGCTTATTCATTATAAATCCAGGCTCTCGGGGCATCAGACTCTCTTTGTTTCCGTTCAGGGGAAGAACAAGGGCCTGGAAGCTCCCAAGGCATCCCTTTCCAGATGGTTAAGGGAAGCAATAACTATCTGTTATGACTGTATGGGACTGCAAGATCCAGAACATACAAGAGCACACTCTACTCATGCTGTGTAAACATCCTGGGCAGAAAAGAGTTGCATACTCATAGGTCAGAGATGCAAGCTGGCATCCTGGAGCTATTCCCACACATTCATTAAACATTACAATCTAGATACCAGAGTGCCAAGAGAGGCAGCCTTTGGCCTAGCAGTTGTCATAACTGCAGTAAAAAAAAAAAAAAAAAAAAAGCCTTTAAAACTATGCTTTCTATATCACTGTGCTTGCTGCTATTGTGGATGTAAAGGAACGCTTCATTTGTATAGTAAATTCTCTTTCCTTTAGCCCAAGCAGAAGCACTGCTTTCCATTTCAATAAAAATGTTTGCTTTTCTCTTCAATAGACCTTGAGTTCCATTGTCTTCTTTTAGTTAGAAATTACACAAGGGGATGTTTTGTGAAGACTTACTTGTAGGTGGTAACATTAATTGAATAACTGATACCTCCTGTCCTGTTCTTTAGAAGGATAATCAATCATGGGTGCTGCTGCTTGGACAAAAGTAAAGAGAATTTACATTGAGTACAAATTACAGTTTATGTAAAAGATGCAGAGTAATGCAGAGCCAGGGGCCCGCGGTCAGCCAGAGATGGCTGGGGCCCCAGAGAATCATGAACGCTGAGATCCAATCACAGACGTAATGTCCGCAACTGCCTAATGAATACAGCGAGAGACCGCCAAATGCCCAGGAGAGGTGAGGCAAGGTGAGTATAACTGTTATTTTTACTCACCTCTCCTGGGCCTTCACCTGTTATACTCTGGGGTCTATTTTGTGGGTGTTGAACCCCAGAAGTTTTGTGCTTTAGACAAATCTGAAACTTTTAGAAAATCGTATTTTAGTAGAGGTCATCAACAAAAAGGAACTGGAATACCCCTTTAAAGGGGTTATCCACCTTTTAAAAATTGTTTACCTATCAATAATATCGTCAGGTGCCTGAATATTATGACCCCTGCAGATCAGCCGTTTTCCAGAGTATACAGCTTCCGGCATTGTTTACAAGATGGACGCTGTCATGTTCACTTACTGTATTCTTGATAATGGCAGTTGTGGGTACTATCATTATATCCCTTTAAAGTCTCTGGAATACTGCTACAGCATCCATAACCGTGGCTATTTCCAATATGCTGTAGGGTTGGGCTAGGGGGCCACAGTAAAAGTGTGCACCAGGGTCCACAAGGCTTTAGTTATGCCACTGCCTTTAGATATAGCCATTACTAAAAATCCATCAGTAAGGTCTTACTGGTCCACAGACATTTTGCATCACTGTTCATTGTACTGTAGGGTACTGTAGGAGACTTTTTGAAATTTATACACTACTATATAATGAGAGCCTCAGGATCTTCCCAGTTTTCATAGGCATTTAAAATTCAACTCCAAATTATATTTGTAGAAAAGTTTGTAAACCCTTCAATAGCAGAGGTCCATCGACGAGTCGCTAAAGTATTTTAAGGATAGGATAAAATTTTGTCACTACTTGCCAAATAAAAGAGATCTATGAAGAAAAAGACTGCATTGTTTAGGTGCCAAACTATACTACCTTCCTAACCACAAGAGGAAAATTGTGTGGAACCACTGTTTGATCAGTGGTAGTACGTGTATCTTGATCATTGGCACACAGGTCTGCACCTTTTGAAATGCTTGACGGAGAGAAAAACAGTGGCGTGTGGGACAGGCATAAATGTAGAAATACCTCCCAAAGATCCTTCTGTGCCAGTCTTAGCAGGTTAGTCAATGCAGGTCACTAAGCAGTGAAGAAATCTTTTTAAATTATGAAAAAAAAATAATGCTGACATTGATTTATGATTCAAGCAGCTCCCTTGTCCCAGAGTGTGGCACAACATCCCCCTTGCCAAGCCTGTATGCATCCAGGCATATAATGCATTTATGGGGGAAGTGGATGAATGCCATGAAGAAGTCCAAAATAAAAAAATTATCATACTAAGATGTCTAAAAGGAACAGTGATCACCAGGGGACATACTTGGAATACTGAAAAAATATAATAAAACCTCTTCTCTTTGGAGCATGGCAAGGGTTGAAGAGAGTTCTTCCTGTTTAAATAATATGCCCAGGATAAATCCATGGCAATACTTTTCTATTCAAGTGTCAATCACTGAGAAAAATCCCCAGAAAAGGTGTAATGTCTGCTCCTAAATTGGTTTTCACACCGAATAACCAAGTCTAAAAGTACCACAGTTGTCCAACCACAGCAAGTTATTCCCTATTACCACAGTTTTGATTGGAGCCATGTATTTATTTGAATGGTGACTTCCATAGATAGCTGAGTAAGCACTCTGCTGTCTCCAGCAGTACCCATTTAAATGAATGGACCAGGGCATGCTGTCTGACAACCCCTTTAAGGTGTGCATCTGCATCTAGCACTTCTCTGTGTATCATCACATTCATCTGTGCCATTTAAAAATGTACCCAATTCTTTTCATTTATCGTTTTGTCTTTTACCAATTAGATGAAAAATGTGTGGTACGTATCTATACTCAAAAAGTCATAGCGTCTTTGTGGTGCTCCTTCCCAGCCATGCCATCAGATTAGACCACATTTGGGGTATTTGTAAACAAAAGAAAAAGGACATTTTGTTTGTTTTGTTTTTTGGTAATAAAAGCAGACAATGTCAACCTGTTTCTTTCTTTAAAGTTCAATAGACAGTTATTTATTTGCAGCAGATGACGGATGTGCATGCTTTGGATCACATTTAGATACTTTTTGCACATCACTTTACTAGGTTGTGTGAGTTAGTGGAAAAGAAACTTGACTTAAAGCGTAAGTAAACCTTGAAAAGACTTTTGATTCTCTGGCAGCTTTTATGTAGTTAATAAATTTTGTAATATACAGTACTTTATAAGCGAGTGTTGGCTTCATTCTGTGAAATCTTGCACAGAAATAAATAAGTGCAGTATCTCATAGAAAGGAAGTCAAATTTGTATATAAAGTATTATACAACATTCATTAAAGGTGGTATCCAGGATTAGAAAACATGGCTGATTTTTTCCACTTCCTCCACGGGATGTGACATAACATCCATTGGTTGCATGACCATGCTGCAGCTCAGTTCCATTCAGGCTATGCAAGCATATGTTCTTTTATACCACAGATTGCTCAACCCTATCTGGTCTAAGACACACATGAATGCATTGTGCTACTCCTGGGGGTTGCAGTAAAACTTAAAACATCGCTGACACTTCCACCCTGTATATAGAATAATATCTGACAGATGGGGTTCCACTTTTGGGACTTTCGTGTATCAGGTGATCATGAGAACAGTTGAGTATTTCCAAAAGTTTCAATAAACTACAATGGAGAGAGCAGCATGCATGAGTAGCCACCACCATTATCCAATCATTGAGTATATAATACTGTGTGGGGGCCACTGTGGAGCTTATAATACTGTGTGGGGGCCACTGTGGAGCATATTATACTGTGTGGGGGGCACTGTGGGCATATAATACTGTGTGGGGGCCACTGTGAAGCATATAATACTGTGTGGGGGCCACTGTGAAGCATATGATAATGTGTGGGTGCCACTGTGGCACTAATTTTGCATTGGATTTCGCACCTAAACCAGCGGCAGATTCCTCCTATTAAAACTATTTGGAGCAGGGGAAAAAAAAGCGTTGTGCTGGGCCTAATCAGTGGTGGAAAGCTGCAACAGAATACTGATGTTCTGCACCATGAGCCAGGGGCAGAAAATAAAGAAGAATCCAAGGCAGAAGTCTGCCTCAAATTCCTCTTTACTTTCCGATGTCTGAACAGGTTGTATCTACTTGTATGGAATGGACTGTATCAAACTCCAGGAGGTCTACCACAGCAAAAAACACCCAATTTCGATTGTTTTTTTGCTACAGTATGCATGAGTTACTCCAAAAGGGGCCAACTTGGGCTCTATCGCCCAAGGGCCCACACAAACCTGGAGCCAGCCCTGCCTGGGCTGCAGAATGTGACCCCCTTCTCTATGTACAACATTATGGAGATAATCACCCTTAATAATTTTAGGTGTATCTAATAGGTGTATCTGCTGCAGGCTGGACATCAGTTTATTTTGCAGACTAGTTTTGCAAGCTTACATTTCTGAGTGTGAGAAAATTGGATTTATTATATGACACTCAATGTGAATTATGTACTGTATGCAGAAATACTTGTTTTTCACATCTAGAAGAAAAAACAAAGTTTCACTATTAGATTTTTTTCTATAAAAGTGAATGTAGTATAAATTGTTCAAAAGTTTTTGTTACAATGATAATATTTTTTATTTTTTATTTCTTGTGTTATTTACAGCACGAAAGCTGAAGAAATTAGGGAACCTAAAAGCTCAAGAGGAGTTGGAGGGATCTCCTGGACAGGGAGAAGGCAGAGAAATGACATCCAACATGTCTCTTACGCAGCTTGAAGGGTATAGCTGCCAACCCATCTTCCTCAATGTGCTGGAGGCCATAGAGCCTGTAGTGGTTTGTGCGGGACATGACAACAATCAGCCAGACAGCTTTGCTGTACTCCTTAGCAGTCTGAATGAACTGGGTGAGAGGCAACTAGTACATGTGGTGAAGTGGGCAAAGGCATTACCAGGTAAGCATTTTTATCTGTATGCTTTGTATATTTTGGGAAAGGCTTTTCTGTTTCAGCATGACTATGTCCAGGTATGGTGTTGAAGATCTTGACCAGCCCACACAGAGCCCTGAACTCAACCATACTGAACACCTTGGGGATGAGCTTGAACAGAGATTGTGAGCCAGGCCCCCTTGGCCAACCTCACAAATGCTCTTGTGGATAAATATGCAAAAATTTCCACAGACACACTCCAAAATTTTGAAAAAAGCCTTCCCAGAACCCATCATATCAACCCATCCTTGCAGATAGATAACTTAGGGTGACCAGAATCAAATGGTGTTTCCCCTTGTGAATCAGTTACCAAGATATCGCTTTTGCCAATATGTAAATGAGCTTTGCTGTGTGTGCCGTTGCTCCAGAGAGGTTAGCAGCAACACCCTAATTGTCCCAGAAATGTCAGTGCATATTGGCATATATGATGATATTTCAGCAGCGGACGCACTGATTCACAAGAGGAAAACACTGTTTCCTATCTATATGCATGGCTAGGTTGATATGCTGGTTTCTAGCAACAGGTTCCCTATAATGCCTATGGATTTAGTATGGGATGTTATTAAAATTACTCCTGTAGGACTAATGCTTAGGTGTCCATATAGCGTATATTTGGAAAGATATTTGTTTCGTGGTCTAATATATTATTAAATAAAAAAAACCTGATAGGTCATCTATAAACATTTCTGGGATAAACACATTTTTCCTAAGATAAAATAAAAAGGAAACAATACAAGGACAAACAAGATAGACCATATGGCCCAGTAGCACATACAAAGAGATTTTCCTGGTATATAATTTAAGTTGCAAAAGCGCTTTTCTCTCCGCATTTTTCAGGCGGAAACTGGGCGGACCCCACTATAGTCTATGGAGTCCGTGGGTTTCTGCAGGTAACCACTTTTTAAGCAGATTTGGTTTCCCTTTTCGGGTCCCCAAGCAGGTGTGAACCTAGCGTCAGAAGTGCGGTTTTCACCACAGATGGACCTCACTGCCAACAATAGTTTTGGAGATAGTTCTTCTCCACCTAGAGTAGTCTCTCCTGCTAACCCTAGGCACTGGAGTTTTCCCAGTTTCAAGAGACAATTGCAGACACAGTGTGATGTGCCACCAGAATACAAGCAGAAGTTGTCAGTGTGTCTGTGAAAACATTCCTCATCAGTGAGTTTCACATGTGGACCCAATGTGTCACCTAACCGGTTTGACTTTGGTCACTTTTAAGAGTCTTGTCTAAGTGGCCTCCTTATTTTTTACTCTTTAACCCCCATAAGGGGATCTTGATTCAGTGTGGGGTAGTGTACAGTCATGGCCAAAAGTTTTGAGAATGACACAAATATTATATTTTCACATGATCTGCTGCCCTCTGGTTTTTATGTGTGTTTGTCAGATGTTTTTATCACATACAGAAATAGAATTGCATTCATATTATGAGTAACAGAAGCTTATATTGACAGTTAGAATGAGTTAATGCAGCAAGTCAATATTTGCAGTGTTGACCCTTCTTCTTCAGGACCTCTGCAATTCTCCCTGGCATGCTCTCAATCAACTTCTGGACCAAATCCTGACTGATAGCAGTCCATTCTTGCAGAATCAATGCTTTAATTTTGTCTGAATTTGTTGGTTTTTGTTTGTCCACCCGTCTCTTGATGATTGACCACAAGTTCTCAATGGGATTAAGATCTGGGGAGTTTCCAGGCCATGGACCCAAAATCTCTGTTTTGTTCCCTGAGCCATTTAGTTATCACCTTTGCTTTATGGCAAGGTGCTCCATCATGCTGGAAAAGGCATTGTTGAGCGCCAAACTGCTCTTGGACGGTTGGGAGAAGTTGCTCTTGGAGGACATTCTGGTACCATTCTTTATTCATGGCTGTGTTTTTAGGCAAGACTGTGAGAGAGCCGATTCCCTTGGCTGAGAAGCAACCCCACACATGAATGGTTTCAGGATGCTTTACAGTTGGCATGAGACAAGACTGGTGGTAGCGCTCACCTCTTCTTCTCCGAATAAGCTGTTTTCCAGATGTTCCAAACAATCGAAAAGGGGATTCATCAGAGAAAATGACTTTCCCCCAGTCCTCAGCAGTCCACTCCCTGTACCTTTTGCAGAATATCAGTCTGTCCCTGATGTTTTTTCTGGAGAGAAGTGGCTTCTTTGCTGCCCTCCTTGAGACCAGGCCTTGCTCCAAGAGTCTCCACCTCACAGTGCGTGCAGATGCACTCACACCTGCCTGCTGCCATTCCTCAGCAAGCTCTGCACTGCTGGTAGCCCGATCCCGCAGCTGAAACACTTTTAAGAGACGGTCCTGCCGCTTGCTTGTCTTTCTTGGGCGCCCTGGAGCCTTTTTGGCACCAATGGAACCTCTCTCCTTGAAGTTCTTGATGATGCGATAGATTGTTGACTGAGGTGCAATCTTTCTAGCTGCAATACTCTTCCCAGTTAGGCCATTTTTGTACAGTGCAATGATGACTGCACGTGTTTCTTTAGAGATAACCATGGTTAACAGAAGAGAAACAATGATGGCAAGCACCAGCCTCCTTTTAAAGTGTCCAGTGGTGTCATTCTTACTTAATCATGACAGATTGATCTCCAGCCCTGTCCTCATCAACACCCACACCTGTGTTAATGGAGCAATCACTGAAACGATGTTAGGTGGTCCTTTTAAGGCAGGGCTGCAATGATGTTGAAATGTGTTTTGGGGGATAAAGTTCATTTTCTAGGCAAATATTGACTTTGCAAGTAATTGCTGTTAAGCTGATCACTCTTTATAACATTCTGGAGTATATGCAAATTGCCATTAGAAAAACTGAAGCAGTAGACTTTGTAAAAATTAATATTTGTATCATTCTCAAAACTTTTGGCCATGACTGTAGGTGATGGCTGGTCATGGGTCAAGGCACACCAGTACGAAACACCAGGGATTGGTCAGAGAATGGTTTGGTATGGGCCAAAGTCAGATTTTGTGCATGGTCAAGGTGCAGGGAACTGGTGACGGCAGTAAGCGGTGGTAAGGTGTGAAGGAACAGGCTGGGTCAACAACAAGAACTCAAAATAATGTGTATAGTTCAGCAGACAAGAAACAAAAGTCAAGAAGACAATCTGAGATCAGATACACAATAATTTCAATCAGCAACACCATACAGCAGTAAACTAGCAAGCTAGAACCTTTGCTCAGGAGCAGTGTGGCAGGAGAAGCTGGCTTTATAACTGCAGACTGACAGATTGGCTGGTGAAGGAAGTGATTTCTGCCCTATGCCCCCCACCCCCCAGCAGTAACTGAGGATGCACATGACTAGGAGGGAGAAGAGGAGTCAGGGACCTAGGATGACCTGGGAGAGAGAATATGCAGACATAGACTGCTGGCTTTACAAGGGGGAAGGAGCCTCCTGCACAGATATGACAGCAGATATGACAGCCAGCATATACCTGGTGACAGATTCACTTTAAAACACATGAAAAAAAATAAAGGTGTGCCGTATGTATTCACATAGACACACAGCACAGCCAATTGTATGCAGCAACCTGTACCTAGGAGTTTTACAGTAGATCCATGACATGGGAAAATAAAACATGTTATTGACACAGATTAGACACCGCTGTATTTTGCACTAAACAAATGGTCTATACTAAGTGATTATTGTGACTGCTCCATGATTTACCATTGCTGAAGAAAGTCTTATGTGGGGCATTATGAGAGTTCTTTCACTTGTCACTCTAAGTACCATACAGAGTTGTTATTATATGAACAGTAGTGGAAAGCTGGAATTTTCTGTCCTGGGGTTAAGTAAGTATATCTTGGCAGCACTATATCTTCATTTAATGTAATAGGCTATTACTGCGCATGTAGGAATCTAGAGGCTCACTGCCATCCCACCCACAAATAAGTATTACGGAGCAGGTATGCTAGTAGTGGTAGAGGAAATCAAAACTTTACAAATGAAAGAGTTTTATTTATAAAGTGTTGGTTCCATCACTGCCGAAGTACTTTCGCTAAGAGCAGACTAAATTAAATCTGTTAAGCAGTCTCACAGCTGTCAGAGTGCCACAGCTACAGATATGGATCTATTGACTATCTATTGGATGAAAGTAACATGATCAACTCATCAATTCTCATTTCTTAGAGGATTCTAGAGAAAGTTTAATATGTATGCACATTTTATTTTATAACAAACTGAAATAAAAGGTTAACTGTAAAAAAATGTATTTTATAATGTCCACCAATATATTCACTGATGTAATCTTTAAATTAAGTAAAGCTGACCATACACATTAGGTTAAAAGGGTTGTCCAATTTCAGAAAATAGATGTTACTGTTTGTATAATGAAAAGTTATACAATTTTCCACTATACTTTCTGTAGCAGTGGACTCTGCTACACTATAGCTGCAGAGTGTAATCTGTGTATGCTTTGCACTGCACACAGTTCATGTTGTTAGTATCTAATAATCCCTTGTCATATGGGCTGTTTCCACTTCAATTAGAGGAACACCCCTCTTCTTGGGAGTGCCATGGTCCAGTCCAACTCTCAGTTGACTTGTTAAAGCTAGGATCACACTAGCGCTGTGGTCTCCATCTTTTGGGCCCGCCGGGGGACCAAACAATGGAGAGCCAGACCGCTAAAACAGCGGTTACACACAGACATTGGTGGACCCCATAGACTACAATAGGGTCTGCCGGGGTGTCTGCCGTTTCAAAACTGAAAGCAGCATAGAACAAGTCCTCCATGCAGGACTTTTCTCTCTGACGTTTCTTGGCTGTTTCTGTGATGGAGTCTCTAGCGAAAATGTGGACTCAGCCTAAGGGGAGGAAGGAGACTCAATGAGTCTTCAGTTAGCAGCCTAGCAGTGGAGACCTATAAATTCTGCTAAGTAAGAGGGAGAGAGTCAGCCTTTGCCTAAGTGTATTGCTGCAGCCCTAAAACAGGGAAGATATTGCTGCTACCCTGGAAAGGAGAGTGAAGAGAACAAAGTGCAATTCTGGAGAGAATCTGAGGTTATCCTGAACCTTAGAGAAACAGACAGGATGAACAGCACCTTCCTGGGAATAGCTAATTTAGCTTTGTAGTGAGAGAGAGATAATAGAAGTGAAGTTGGAGATGATCTGGCACTATTCATATACTTAATCTGGCATCCCTGGCTGAGAGCCTGGCTCATCCCCAAGCCATAGTAAGATTCTCATTTAGAACTGTATTGCTGTACTGTTTTGGAAGATGTTTAGTTGTTGTTGCATCAACAGTAAAGTTAAAACTGTTGTTCACCTGCAACCTGTGTCTCCTAAATCCATTCCTGCACATAGACACTAAGCGCCCCTTCCAACTACCACTATTGGGCTCAATGAGCTGAAGACCACCATAGGAATTGCCCCAGGGGAAACTACCACCACCATGAATGAATCACCGCAAGCAGAGATCTAGGGGAATTGATACAGAAGGTATATTGGAAAATTGTAGAACTTTTCATTATACAAACATAAACATTTATTATTTGAAACCGGATAACTCCTTTAATGTCAGATAAACTTGCCAATTGCAGAGTATGCTGATCATCCAGTGTGTATTGGGGCCTCCCGAATCAAGCACTTGGTTGCACACATACCTAATCCTTTTGGGAGATAAGCTGCTGCCATACTTTCATATCAAGGGTACATGCATGTATAGAGGGAGGGCAGGAGGAATAGCTGTTCATCTGAAAGCTTTCTATTGTGTATGGCCTGCCTTAGACTACAGTGTGATTGACTGCTCCATTATGAAACTAAAGAGTTATAGCACATTCCTGTGTTGGGAGATTACAGTATAAAGTCATCTGCTTTAACAGATAGTGTGTGCACAAAAAGACACACACAAATATGTTGTGTGTGTATATACATGTAAAATTCAACATAAGTTGCAAACAGAGAGCAGCACCAAAAAAAAGGAGAAACATGACATCATACATGGATATTTTACCTTGTACAGTCTACCAACAATCATGTTCCTTATTTTCAGTTAGTCCCCAGTTTATTAATGAAATATATGAGATATAAGCAATTATTCATTTTATGAAGAGCACAGTTGATAAGCTAAACCAATAATAACTAATGATTTAGGTTTTCTGTTCTCGGGGCGGAAATAGGGCATTTCTGGATCTGAGTTGGAGAAAAATGGATATTGTGCTGGGTTTATATCAAGCTATATTGTGTTATCATTGTTAGGCATTTTGCAGGTATGTAGACATGGAAAAATAAAACGTTATACAGCTCCAAATATACTGTATGTTTATTGATGTATGTAATGTAGGTTTCATATAGCCGTGATGGAAATAAAAGCGTACACATAATGTAAAGGAAGCTAGACATGTGTAAAAGCTGCTTTTGACTCTGACCTCACCAGTCAATCTTTTGTTATACCATGGCCTCACCAGCAAAGAAATACCACCATGATGTGGAAAACAAATACCACTGGGCTATACACATAATATTCTCAACAGTGGCACTCAGATACCACAGTACAGTACAATATCTTGTAGTATCACTGGTAGCAGCATTGCCACCTGGCTTTTCCCTATCTTGAAAACTGGCAGCAAATCATTCCCCAATTCCACTCCACTCACACTGTCAGGAGCATCTCCACAACAGACAGAGGAGATAAGAGAAGAGCCCCCTGCCTTCAGTATCTTCCTCCAGGTTAGAGCACTAAGTTTTCACACTCAGGGTGGACTGCTCCTGGGTGAAGGACCTGTGGACTTTTCAAACTCAAGGCTGGCATGATCAGTGCACTTTCTGCTTTAGGCTGGGACCCCATGTGGTGCGAGTCTAGTGAATCCCATCCCCACAGTGCGATAAAATACGTGCAGCGGATACGCTTCAGTTCCCAAAACTGTCTCGGTTTTGGAAATTGCAGCATGTCAATTAAAATCTACGGAAACGCCAGTGGTTTCCCTATAGGTATATATGGAGGAGAAAGTACACAGGGGAAATCTCTGCGAACTTTCTGTGAAAAGTACTGTGGGGAAAAACCGTGATGCGTTGCAGCCATGGTTTTTTCTGCAGCGCTTTTTTGCTGCGGGACGCTACTTGGGGGCTTAGCCTTAGAGTCCGTTGTTTGTGCCAAAGCTGACACTGGCAGGGACCTATGCCTCACCAGCCAGTGAGCCACCCCTCAGCATGCCTTACAGTTTTAGAAGCACTCGATTAGGGCATTTGTAAGTTGTCCTAATATGCCAGCGGAGGCCATCCATAGGAAGCTTGGCTATTGCAGTTATTGAAAAGCAGAAAGTTTTGCATGAAGTATAATCACAGTCTTGGTATTGTACATTGTGTTATCCAATATATGTGGAACCTTTTTACAGACTTATAATTGTATTATAAGATATAAATAATCCCTAACAGTAAGTTGTATTTTCTTCCCAAAGAATATGTCGTTTTAGAGGTGCAATTCATTTACTCTGAACTGAGAAGCACAATGTACTATTCTCTGAATATACAAAGTTCATTCATAGAAATGGTGAAAAAGGAAATGAGACTGTCCCAAAAATAATAGTGGCTTAGTAGTTTTGTAGTCAGTCCTGGGCTCCAGAGGATGCTGAGGTATACTTAGAAGATGTGTTAGAAGCTGTAGAGTAAAAAAAAATAGTACCAGTATTTTAGAATA
Source organism: Leptodactylus fallax (assembly GCA_947044405.1). NCBI lineage: Eukaryota > Metazoa > Chordata > Amphibia > Anura > Leptodactylidae > Leptodactylus > Leptodactylus fallax. The sequence goes on from CAMRHE010000166.1 coordinate 3,642,901, forward strand.
TTCTACTCATTGCTTTAGTTTGCAGAATATAGGAAACGTTTACTAATGGATCATACAGTATTAACCTACAAGCGGGATTGTACCCGATGCGTATGTGACCATTCCAGTGCACCTATACCATAGTAGTTATTACAAGACAAACTGTACATAGTATTCCTTCCATCTACTTTAAGATTGTGGATTACTGCCTATTCAGGGAAGATTGTGAAACTGCAAAAGATATTGATGTATTTAGGGTGCATTCTGGGTACAAGAATATAATGGCATAAAATGTAATATATAGAGATAATGTGACACTCGTGTAGGATTGGTTGTGGAGGGGAGGAATATTTCTTCCAGATTCCTCACCTATGTGAAGCAGCAGGCAGAGGCCTTCACCTGCTAGTTAATGAATTAGTTAATTTAGAAAGGGCAGGTATTTAAGAGAGGCCAGGAGGGCCTGGGGACACAGAAAGTCAGTCTGTGTGAGAGATGTATGTGAGCAAGAGCTTGCTGGACCTTGTTTTGTTTGGGGAAGTTAGCAGGGAGAAGATCTCCCACTGCTAGCTAGCATTATATGTTAGTAAATGCTGGACAGGTCAGGATTTTCTTTTGTTGTTTTATATGGGTTTTTTTTCTATATCCTTGCAACCCTAACAATAAAACCTGACCCAGTGTCAGCTTACACCTACCTGCTGCTGTTTGGTCTGGCTTTAATGAGATAGACACTTATCCTTTGACCTCAGCAAAGGCAATCCGGGTACAGTCTCACAATTTATATAAATATAGATAAAGATTTTTCTTTTCAAGTACATGCTATATGGGCTTCAGAATGTTACTATAAAATGTTACAACATTTGTTTACATGTCCATAATTTACCTTATCCATCCACATTTTTTCATAGACTTCATACTTATCCATTCATTTCAATGTATTTATTAATTCAGTGTATTTATCCATTTTATTTAATAGGCTGTGGGTAAAAAAAAGAAATTAAGCATACTTGTAGTTTTTCATGAATGCATTGCAGATGCATCACATCAATCCAAGTTTATGGGTCCAAGAAAAATGGATAACACAAAGAGTCATACGTTTTTTTTTCAGAGGCATTGAAGAGTATAGGAAATGTTAAAAAAAAAAAAAAAAAAAAAAGTAGATTTTTTTCCACTGATGTGAAAAATGGATCACCGACAGAACATGACTGCAGGGTGGAGAGATTCATGATTATCATGACATCACATGTCTACAAAATGCAGACATGTAAATAAGGCCTTAGTATAAGGAAATGTTCAAAAGGTAGCTAAAAGCTGTATGCAAAGGATTTGTGATAACACAGGAGCAAGTAAGCTCATGGAATCAATATTATCTGTGTTAGATGGTTGGCGAATGGAAAAAGTCTGTACAACATAGTTGGTTTTCATTTAAAACTGTCTGAAAACAGTTTTAGGTTGGGGCCTTGCGGAAACGCTGCGGGAAAAAAACGTGGCGTTTTACAGTCTCTGCAAAGAGGATGGGATTCTAGCGAATCCCATATGCACATTGCGGAAAAATATGTGCAGAGGACACACAACAATTTCCAAAACCGTTGACTAATAGCAAAAATACAACATAAAGGCAAAGAAAAGGACATCAATGAAAACATTCCATAAAGCAAAATATGCATAATATAATACAAAATTATAAAGACTAATCCAAAGTGATAAGTCCTATAAAATAATAAAGGTTAAAAAGGTAAATAAATGGCAACAAACACAGTGGGAAGAGAAAATGGATGGGCAGCGCTAAAGTGCATAGTTGGGGGGGCAGAAATATAACACTCAATCACAGTTATAAGTTAGAGTTGAAGACAATATGACATACCCAGGATATTGGACCTATTAATCCAGGGAGACCAGACCTTGTCAAAATGTGTATGGGTATCTGAAATAGTAGCATTGATTTTTTTTTCATGAAGCATGATCATGTCAACACATTCAATGACTTCTGTAAATGAAAGACTTGGTTTCTTCCAGTTGGAAGCAGTATGGATTCTCACTGCCATTAGTATATACTGGAGTAATTTGTATCGTACGTATATGAGAGTAGTTCGGCTTAAGGCCGAGTAGGAATACTGGAGCAGTTAATGAGATTAATTGTCCTCAGAGTCTTTGCACCATCCTATGGATGGATGTCCAAAAGCTATGGGCTAGAGGCCAGGTCCACCAAAAATGAAGGGTATCGCCCAGAGCGTTACAGCCCCGGAAACAAAGTGGTGAGACTAAAGGGTAAAAACCGTGCAGTCTAGAGGGAACCAAATAGGTTCTATGAAGAATTTTCATCTAAGTGGTTTAGAAGCAATTTTGCCAGCAGCAGAATCGTGGTAACTCCCCCCTTCTCTTCCCATCTACAAGCCTTATGTCCCCTTCTACACATTCCCCAGTGCAGAGAATGCCTTTCTCTCTATTACACACATTGACCCAGATGGACTAATAGTTAAACAGTGCAAACCTAGACAAGCAGTCTAAAAATATGCCATATTTATCTTAGTGAATGATGCTGGATCATAAATCTGGCGTAGCTTTAGACTGACAGCTGCATTTATATCACCCTTTAGTTGGCTTAATTTTGAGGTAGAATTTTTCAACACTATTTTGACGCATTGTGGCACATTTAAGCAACATCCCTTTTTTATGACATTCCATGCCCACATGTTGAGCATGTTGGAAAATTCTAGCCAAACCTAGATGCAACATGATGCGCCAGAGTTGTACTACACTGTGCCAAAGATGCACAATGTTTACATCAGTGTCTAGTTGTAACCACAATTGTAAATCTGGGTCATTGTGGTTACCTGAAATATGGCCCCTTATTGCCATAAATATGCAATTCATAAAGATGCACTTCTACAGCATGTAGCCCATTTAGGCCAGATTCACATTTTTTGGTGAATTTTGATGTCAAAACCAGAAGTCTTTTTTTAATTGAGTAAAAGTAAAAGCACAGAAAGATAAAAATAATTAAAAAAAGCTAAAATAAATTCATTGTGTGAACATGGTCTTATAGTACTTATGCTTGCAGTGAGGTTCTAATTTAGAGAGTAGAAGCAATATAAGACAATTGATATATGGACTTAGGCCTCATGCACACGACCATGTGCACAGTCAGTGTGCTAGCCATATTTTTTAAGGCTAGCACACTGACCCATTCATTTCTGTGGCCCCATACACAAGACTGTGTATTTTCATGGTCTGGTGTATGGGGCCGTGAGCAAAACTCAGGACAGGTCCTATTCCTGTCCGTTTTGTGGACCGTGCTCACTGGCCCCAATGACATCCGTATGCTGCCCGTGCCGTTCAATCAAGGCCCAGCGATACGCACATGGTTGTGTGCATGTAACCTTAGGCTGCAAGTAGGGGATTTACTACTTATGTATGACATATCATCCAACTCAGTCCTTTAACCACTTCCGGACTGCCCTTTGGGTTTTTACGTCCGGAAGGTGGTTGCCTTGTTCTGCAAGGACGTACTGGTATGTCCAAGCAGAACTCAGCAGCTGCACGAAATTGTGCAGCTGCTGTAACAGGGGGCTGGCTGTAACTTCAGCCAGATCTCCCAGATCCACTGTGTATACAGCGCTCAAGTTCAATGAGCGCTGTATACAGCACTATGGCGCCGCCATCTTGTGGCTCCCCTCTGACCCGTCATGTTATGTGATCCACTGAGATCAGCGTCTATTAGAGCTGTTGGGTCCTAGAGGACCCAGATCAGCTCTATAAACGGGCAGGAGGCATAATTCCTCCTGTAAGTGGGGCTAAATGTACCAGCCCTAGTTACAGGGGAAATCAGCCTCCCCCACAAAAAAAAAAAAAAAAAAATGATCAGATGTCCCCAAAAGTCTATTATTATCTTATGGGGACACGATGTAAAAAAAAAAATGTAAAAAAATTAATAGAGAAGTTAAAAAAATGTAAATAGAATAATTAAAAAAATAAACAAAATAATACACCAATAAATCACCGTTATTAAAGGTTATAGCCTGACCCCCGACGACACCAAACAAAATAAAAATTACTGTAATGGAAAGGAAAAACTATTTTATAAAGTTTTTTAGTAGCATTTTGTGTTATTAAATTAAAAAAAAAAAATAAAGTGAAAAACGGACACATTTACCCTCTTCTTTTGTGTATATTTTCACGGATATAATAAAAATGAAAACACATGCAAAAATAAAACTAAAGCCCTATCTGTCACCGAAAAAAGATGCAGAAATTAGTTGAATAACACATATGATAAAAATGTTACTGCCCTCAAAACCGCACATACAAAAAAAAACAAAAATGTGTCTGGTCCTGGACCAGAAATTGGCCCGGTACTGAAGTGGTTAATATAACATGCCTATACCTTGTAGCCCTTGGTAGAGCATTATACTGTGTTTGTTAGATGGGTGTTGTATGTCTTGTTTCTGATGTTCTATATGATGAAAAGCTTCTCACAGCAGCACAGTTTGGACTGTTCTTTCTCTGCCCAGTGTTACCTCTACTTACATACTGTTCCTTTCCCTGCTGAATTGTGTTTTTCTTATTATTGTTATTAATAACAGGATATTATCTGTTTCCTTTCCATATTTTAGGGTTCCGTAACCTGCATGTAAGTGACCAAATGACAGTCATACAATACTCCTGGATGGGCCTTATGATTTTCGCCATGGGATGGAGATCCTTTAAAAATGTCAACTCTAGAATGCTTTATTTTGCTCCAGATCTGGTGTTCAATGAGTAAGTACACAGTGTATCTGCATTGTAGCTTTCAGAAAAGCATACTGTATCTGTTGTGCAGACCGTGACTATGTATTTACTGTATTTTAGGCCAAAGTAAACCTTGTCTATAAACAGGAATTTATTTTCTTCTGTTATTGCCAGTGTAAAGATTGATAGAATTTTTTTTCCAGCATTCATGTCTTTTGCCAGTCAAAACGATTTACTAGACTAATGAGTTTGTGCAAAGTGCCAACATTCTCTCTTGTGACTCCATCTTTCTTTTCAGTGTACACCACCCGCCCAGGATGTATACTTTAGAAATCTGGATCTTGTTAGGAATCATTGAGCACCTTGTAAAGACTGGATGAAAATGAAAGCAGTCATCAGTAACAGCTTAGCCTTAATGGAAACCATCTAGACTACCTAACTATTCATGGTTGCCCGCATACACAAAGCATATGTCACATTTATAGTTACAGGAATATATGCTACCACTCTGCTGAGAGTCCTTAAATCTGGTTCAGCATAGACTGCTAAGTATTGTACACTTATTAACTTGTATAAAAGCAGTTTATCCCCTTTCCATCTCAGTCATTTTTGCCTTTGCATTTTTGTTTTTTACTCCCCAACTTCCAAAAGGCACAACAATTTAAAAGCCACATATACATATCAGGATTACTTTTTGTGGGACAAGTTGTACATTTTAATGGAACCATTTAATATTCTGTACTGTGAAGCTGGTATTAGGAAAAAACTGCAAATTCCTCTATAATCTTATGGATTTTGTTTTTATAGCATCCATTGTGTAGCAGAAATGAAATGATATCTATATTCTGTGGGTTGGTATGATCACAATGATTCCAAATTTACATAATATTTTATGTGTGAATACATTTAGGCTAAGGCCCCATGTTGTGGAAACACTGCGTTTTTGGAAACGCAGCAGAAAACAAAACTCAGCGTTTTATAGCACCAGCAAAGTGAATGAGATTCAAGCTAAACCCATCCACACATTACCGGAAAAAAACATTTCAGAAAAGCTCAGTTTTTCAAGTGTTTTCCCTATAGATTTTTGATAAAGAAAACACACACCGCTGCATTTTGCGGAAAAATCCCAAACTTTGAGAAAAAAAGTGTATTTGAACTTTTTTATATTTCTATTTATGGGGCTGTTTTGTTTGTTTTTTTTTTGGATCTTGGACCCCAGGGTCTATTAGACACTGCCTCTTGAATATCCATTGATCAGTCATGATAATGGATCACCACACCTAGATCTCACTCTGGGGAATGTGAATCTTCAGAGCCCTCAGTCACAATTGACAAACTCCTTCAATCAAATTGATTGCAGGTATTGCCGACAGATATTTGATGTGCTAAATCCCTCTCAGCTTCTAATGGCACCATATTTAACCCTTTAAGGACACAGGGTAGTTTGGACATTAATATTCACCAACTTTTTTCATATTTACATTCCCCACCTTCCAAAATTCATAACTTTTTTTTTTTTTTTTTTTTTTTTTCCTGTCAACATAGCTATGTGAGGGCTTATACTTTGCATGATGTACTTTTTTTTGGCATCATTTTGGGGTACATATAATGTTTAGCTTTCCTTATCGTTTTTGGGCAGTCAGTTCGAAAAAAAAAAAACTATTCTATCACTATTTTTTGCATTTTGTTCCTACAGCGTTCACTCTTCATTAAAAATGACATGGGTCATTACGATTACGGCAATACCATATTTATATTGGTTTTATTATGTTTTACTGCGTTTACTAATAAAATATCATTTTTGGAAATTAACAATTTTCCTGGGGTCACCGTATTCTGATGCTATCATTTTTTTACTGTTTACTTGACGGAGATATGTAAGAGCTCTTTATTTGTGGGGCAAGTTGTAGTAGTTTTTTATTGGTACCAATTTTGTTATGTATGACTTTGATCACTTTTTATTGAGTGAGGTGACCAAAATTCATTAATTTGCACATTGCAGTGTTTGTTTTTATGGTGTTCACCATGCAGGACAAATAACGCTATTTTTGGATAGTGCAGACTTATACTCACATGGAGATACCTACCTTTTTTATTTATTCATTTTTTGTGCTTTATTTTTAAACTTTTTAAACTTTTTTTTTAAAAATTTTTCCTGTCCCACAAGGGAACATGTACATCGCACATAGGCTGTCTATGTGCAGTAGGGATAGGCAACCCTAGAAAGTGCCTAGATTCATGATAGTATCTAACGGCAAATGATCAAGACAACAGCCTGTCACAACTTGCCTAGAGAAAATCTATAAAACTCTGCAAGATTTTTAATTATATTTGTAAAAATGTTTAACTTTTAAATTACTACAAAAGTCAATATGGTTATGTTCATGGGAAAACAGCTTTCCCATATATTTTCTGTGCAACCTTGCTGCTGAGAAAATTAATTGCTAATCTGTATACAGATTAAATGTTTGGTGCATCTGGGGCATGGACGCACCTGTCTGTGCACCCATTTTCACATGTAGTTATCTCACATCAAGATTGGTCAATCTTCATGTTAAGGTGTTACGCTTGACCACAGGTGAAAATGAATGATCTGGCAGGTGTGGCCACACTTTGGTGCACTGAACAGCTCATTTGCATATTAACTAAGGCTAAGGCTCCACGTATCGAGCCACAGCCAAAAAAAAGCTGTGGAAAATACTACGGAGGAAAAACATTGTGTTTTTTTCCACAGCATTTTTCACAAAGTCCTTTGTGGACTTTCTGCCTCTATTATACCTATATGGAAAAAGCCAGCGTTTCCGTAGCTATAATTGACATGCTGTGATTTCCAAAAACTTAACAGTTTTTGAAATTGCAGCATTTACACTGCAGATATTTTTCTGCAATGTGTGGATGGGATTAGCCAGAATTCCTTCCACTTTGCAGGTAAAGTAAAATACTGTGTTTTAGCAATGTGATGCCCCAGCCTAAAAGATTTTTTTTTTTTTTTTTGGCAGCAAGATTACCTTTTGACATAAAAAGGTATGTTCATTATGCCACTGTGGTATTAGACTCTCTCTAACACCACAGACCAGAAATGTTTACAGTATTGACCTTCAGCAGCTATAATTGGTAAACCATAGTAGAGTTAGTCACTTTTTCCATTGGATACATGAGCAGCAGCTATGTTTTACCACTAAGGTAACTTCTTTGTAGAAAGAGTGTGATATGTGCTGACATAGGAGGAGATTGGCGTTCTTTGAGACTGAGAAAGCAGATCCTGGCGTACATAGGAGGAAGTTGGAGTGAAAACAATGTGAAAGCAAAGTGTGTGCAAAGAAGCTGAAGACAGGGGATTAAGAAGGAGTTAAGAGAAGCCGTCTGTAAGAGAAGCAAGAGAGAGGAAAACAAATTACGTGCAGAGAGAAATGAGGAACACATATAACGGCTTATATGTGGAAAAATCAATATAATATTAAAACGTAAACAGCAACGAGAGTAGGGCATTTACATCGCACACCCTGGAAAAGCGGGGCAAAAGAGAAACTCTGCTACATGAGGGAAAAACAACTCTATCAAACTAATGTGCTAAATTCACTATGCTGTATTTTCCAGTGTTTGGGAAATAAAAGTTGGAAATGCATAAGAGTTTCACAGTATCATAACAATATAAAAATTTGATATTCAGTATGGTTGTCACCATAGGGTTCACATTATAACCTATCAAAGTCCAGGATAGTAGTCATCAGCAGTGCCCGTTATTTGTGTAACCATAATATATAATATGAAGCCCTTATGTCCTAGCTTAGGTCATACATTTACTAGTAGATATGATTTAAATTGTACTTTCCAGTAAGGACAGGAGAAGTGACGACAAAGTCTGCTGACTCTTACTAAGAAATGCTGTTCATCAGTACATTTTCACACAGGCAAACCTGGCACTCTCACTCACCATATGCTTTCAGGGCCACTAACTCAAATTTTGGGAAAATCTGTTGGATTTTCCATGCAGCACTGGTAGGACTGGGTTCACACTATACTTTAATTAAGAATGCAGTCATTTATGGTGCTTTGCATTATGCATTTTAGTGAGTAGCACATTTTACTATGACAGTAAAGCAGAGTTTTTCAATGTAATGGCCATTAGCTGTCAGGTGAAATGCATAGTACAATGTACTAGGTGTAATGGTACTTTGTAATAGACTGATTTTGGTCAAAACATGTCCTATTAGAATAGGCAATACTGCAATTAAAAAAGTATGCATTCCGTTCCAGCTCTGCCCCATACACAGAATAGGTCTTTAAGGCTAAAGCCCCACAGCAAAAAAAGCAATGCAGGAAAAAATGCCGTGACTTTTTACAAAAAGTCCCAGAGGTTTCCTCTGCGGACTTTCTGCTTCCATTATACCTATAGGGAAACCCCCAGCATTTCCATAGTTATAATTGACATGCTGCGATTTCCAAAGCTGCAAATGAGTAGTTCAAATGAATGTAAGAAATTTTGTAGTATATCTTACTCAGCTCCTCTGCAGCTACTAACCGGCTCATCTGACTGCTTTTTACTGTCTTTACTGAAGAAAGGCTAGAACTCAGACAGATCAGGTTACATACAAATCTATGGGGAGGGGAGGAGCTCAGTGAAAGAGACACATGCACAGATCTGTGCTGCCTAAAATAAAAGTAAATGCAGATTTTTATCAGTTTTATAGCAGTTTTGCAGCAGCTTTTAGCAGATCTGAGGAGCATAGATATGAGTAAAGCTCTGGTGAAATAAAGTTCTCACTGTAATCTGCTCCAGGAAGTTGGAAGTTGTGTCTCTCTGCCTCTTACTCACTTTTCTTCCTGCTCCGCATCCTCTCTCCATAGAGTTCTATTAGCTGCAGCCTGTCTTCAGTGGAGGCAGATCTGGCAGTGAATTGGGCAGTTTAGCAGGCAGCAGAGGTCTGATAGGATGTGACAGAAATATTTCCCCTGATAAGATATTTTACAAAGTTTCTTATAGTCACCAGAACTATTCATTTACAAAAAAACTTGAAACGTTTACTCTTCAACTAAAACAGCATCATGTGAACTCAGCCTAAAGTAGACATACAGTACAGACCAAAAGTTTGGACACACCTTCTCATTCCAAGAGTTTTCTGTATTTTCATGACTATAAAAATTGTAGATTCACACTGAAGGCATCAAAACTATGAATTAACACATGTGGAATTATATACTTCACAAAAAAGTGTGAAACAACTGAAAATATGTCTTATATTCTAGGTTCTTCAAAGTAGCCACCTTTTGCTTTGATTACTGCTTTGCACACTCTTGGCATTCTCTTGATGAGCTTCAAGAGGTAGTCACCTGAAATGGGTTTCACTTCACAAGTGTGCCCTGTCAGGTTTAATAAATGCAAAGGCGGATCCAAAAAATAGAGGTACATATCCTGCGCTTTCCAGGTATATTTCTTTCTTTATTTAGCTCAACATAGCTAAGTAAAGAAAAACGAGTGGCCATCATTACTTTAAGAAATGAAGGTCAGTCAGTCAGTCCGAAAAATTGGGAAATCTTTGAAAGTGCCCCCAAGTGCAGTGGCCAAAACCATCAAGCACTACAAAGAAACTGGCTCACATGAGGACCGCCCCAGGAAAGGAAGACCAAGAGTCACCTCTGCTGCGGAGGATAAGTTCATCCGAGTCACCAGCCTCAGAAATCGCAGGTTAACAGCAGCTCAGATTAGAGACCAGGTCAATGCCACACAGAGTTCTAGCAGCAGACACATATCTACAACAACTGTTAAGTGGAGACTGTGTGCAGCAGGCCTTCATGGTAAAATAGCTGCTAGGAAACCACTGCTAAGGACAGGCAACAAGCAGAAGAGACTTGTTTGGGCTAAAGAACACAAGGAATGGACATTAGACCTCTGGAAATCTGTGCTTTGGTCTGATGAGTCCAAATTTGAGATCTTTGGTTCCAACCACCGTGTCTTTGTGCAACGCAGAAAAGGTGAACAAATGGACTCTACATTCCCACCGTGAAGCATGGAGGAGGAGGTGTGATGGTGTGGGGGTGCTTTGCTGGTGACACTGTTAGGGATTTATTCAAAATTGAAGGAATACTGAACCAGCATGGTTACCACAGCATCTTGCAGCGGCATGCTATTCCATCCGGTTTGCGTTTAGTTGGACCATCATTTATTTTTCAACAGGACAATGACCCCAAACACACCTCCAGACAGTGTAAGGGCTATTTGACCAAGAAGGAAAGTGATGGGGTGCTACGCCAGATGACCTGGCCTCCACAGTCACCAGACCTGAACCCAATTGAGATGGTTTGGGGTGAGCTGGACCGCAGAGTGAAGGCAAAAGGGCCAACAAGTGCTAAGCATCTCTGGGAACTCCTTCAAGACTGTTGGAAGACCATTTCAGGTGACTACCTCTTGAAGCTCATCAAGAGAATGCCAAGAGTGTGCAAAGCAGTAATCAAAGCAAAAGGTGGCTACTTTGAAGAACCTAGAATATAAGACATATTTTCAGTTGTTTCACACTTTTTTGTTAAGTATATAATTCCACATGTGTTAGTTCATAGTTTTGATGCCTTCAGTGTGAATCTACAATTTTTATAGTCATGAAAATACAGAAAACTCTTGGAATGAGAAGGTGTGTCCAAACTTTTGGTCTGTACTGTACATGTTAAAAAAGACACATTGATGTTTATTGCAAGTATGAACGTAATCCTACACATTATGTTGTCTTCAAAAGTTACCCATGCCATATTGTTTTGTGTATGCTAGAAGTGGCCACGCTATAGCTGAACAATTATTTATTTTATTTTACTTATATAGTGCCTCCATATTCTGCAGCGCTTTACAGAGAGGGGTCACTATCAATCTATGCTGAATTTGTATGGACTCATTTTTCTAGACTATTCACATCATCCTCATTAAAATATTTGTTTAGAACTGTTTTCAGAGGTGACTATTTTAGACTTACGTACCTGACTGCAGTAAAATTGAGGACACATGACCATCAAGTACCATCTTTTATGATAATTTTTTTCTTAGGAATTGATTCAGAGGGAAGCAAAGAGGAAAAATAATCCCCCACTCCAAATCTGGTTGTATAATAAATGCTTTATATTATAAAATGTTTTTTTGGGTAAGTGATCCTCTTGTGCACTCCCTTAGCCATATTAGGTGTAGTGCATTAAAACTTGGGTTTCTCATATGTACATATCACTACATCCATTACTCCCTTCAGACAAACAGAACACAATATAGTATTTCATGCAAGCATCAGTTCCAGACGCTAGAGGAAATACTATATGATTTAATCCCTTTGGTGCTGCAATATTGTACACAATAGGAAGATTAAGAAACATTTTCAGATTAGCAGTATTTACATTTCACATCCTGTTAGTCTAAGACATACAGATTTAGGCTAAGGCCCCACATAGCAAAATGCAGTGGAAAAAAAATGCAGTAAAAATGCATCATGTTTTTTTCATTGAGTTTTTTTCTGCATTTTAGGGAAAAATGCTTGTGATTCCACTTCTGAAATTAACATGCTACATCTTTCAAAATCACAAAGGATTTATAAAACACAGCTTTTCCACAACCCTTTTTTCTTCAGTGTGTGGATGAGATTAATGAAATCTCATTCACTTTGCTGGTACTGTAAAATGCTGCATTTTTGTTCTGCTGTGTTTCCGCAAAGTGGGGGCCTGACCTCACAATGGTTTGGTGATGGGGTTGTTGATGGAGGTATAAGACTTAACTTTGATATGTGTGTGGGGTGGATAATCTGTTGGATGGAAACAAGAGCTTTGATCATTGGGTCTAAAATACATACATATGGTGACAAAAAAAATCTTTGAGTGAACTTTGTGAATGTGTGATATCCACTTCACAATTCTTGCATTCATTGAGCTTGTGAGTGTTTGGATAGTTTCTGCTTGAATTTCTTTGTAGGATGTCAGAATAGCTTCCCATAGCTGTTGTTTTGATGTGAACTACTTTCCATCCTCATAGATCTTTTGCTTAACCATATTCCAAAGGTTCTCAGTAGGGGTGAGGTAAGGGGAGGATGGTGACCACACCATGAGCTTTTCTCCTTTTATGCCCATAGCAGTCAATGACTCAGAGGTATTCTTTGTTGCATTAGATGATTTTGCTTCAGAAAGCACGGCTCTTTTTGTACCATGGAAGAAAGTGGTCAGTTAGAAACTCTATACTTTGCATAGGTCATTTTCACACCTTCAGTGACCTTAAAGGGGCCTACCATGTCTCTCTTCATGATTCCGCTACCTCCTTGCTGATGTCGCAGCCTTGTTGGGACATGGTGGCTATCCACCAACCATCCACTACTCCATCCTTCTGGACCATCCAGGGTTGCACAGCACTTATCAGTAAACAAGACTGCTTAATTCTAGTCTTCATGTATGTCTGGGCCCACTGCAAGCATTTCTGCTTGTGAGCATTGTTTAGGAGTGGCCGAATAGTAGGTTTATGAACAACTGCAAGTCTGTGGGGGATCCTATACCTTGTGACTCCAGCACCAGCTGGCACTATGTTACCTGTTTGCTGCTTTGTAATGGTATTTTAGCAGCTGCTCTCTTAATCCGATGAATTTGTCTGGCAGAAACCTTCCTCATTATGCCTTTATCTGCACGAAGCCGTCTGTGCTCTGAATCAGCCACAAATCTCTTCACAGTATGATCATGCTTAAGTTTTTGTGAAATATCTAATGTTTTCATACCTTGTCCAAGGCATTGCATTATTTTACGCTTTTTGGCAGCAGACAGATACTTTTTCTTTCCCATATTACTTGCTTAGGCTAAGGCCCCACATTGCAGAAATTTATCTTTTTTTGATGCGTTTTTTTGAGCCAAAGCCAAAAATTGCTAAAAAAGGAATGGGAGATTATATATAAAGTACTTATACTTCTACCTTCTGCTCAATCCACTCCTGGATTTGGCTCAAAAAACACAACAAAATCTGCAACAAAAAAAGCTGCGTTTCCGCAACGTGGGGTCTTAGCCTTAGGTTAAGGCCCCATGTGGCATCCCGCAGCAAAAAAGCACTGTGGGAGAAACCAATGCGGGATCGCATCACGGTTCTTCCCACAGCGCTTTAGACAGAAAGTTTGCAGAGTTTTCCTCTGTGGACTTTCTGTTTCAATTACACCTATGGGGAAACCACCGGCGTTTCTGTAGGTATAATTGACATGCTTCGTTTTCCAAAACCGTGCCGGTTTTGGAAATCGCCGCATGTCCGCAGCGCGATTTTTTCCGCAAAGTGGGCATGGGATTCTCTAGAATCCCATCCACTTTGCTGTGACTGTAAAACGCCACGATTTTTTCCGCAGCACTTCCGCCGCAGGCAAATCACGGTGTTTACGCCACGTGGGGCTTTAGCCTCAAGTAGGTTTCCTTTAATTGGGTTCATCTGTCAAACTAATTATCACAGGTGTTTTAGACTGATTTCAGTGATCCAAAGAGCCATGAGACACACTACCATCCATGAGTTTAATTGAAAAACAAAAAATTAAATCTTCATGATACTTAAATCCAATTTGCATAATAATTTGTAACATGGTGTACTTAGATGCTGAATATACATAACGCTTTGTATCTATAGGTGCAGTTAACCATGACTTTATAATACATATCTAAACATGTAATCTCTTCCTATATACATATCTAAACATGTAATCTTTTCTTCGTCTCCTGAAGAAGCCAACGCGAAATGCGCTTTGAGGCGGCATCTTACTGTCCCCCTCCTGACTTTACCCTTCTTTAGTAAATGTTGATGAATTGTTTTAGTATTGTTGGTGCTTATAGGATGGCCAGTAAAGGGGGGTAGTGTGTAGTCATCTTTCTTCTACCATTGTGAAGTTGATTTTATGCGTGTATGAAATTTTAAAGATATAAATTCAAATATGATAAAAGGTACAACACTGTGTTTGTCTTATTGGTGGATATTGTTTCAAAATTTGCAGCTTTATGCCACTTTTCTGGCACTAAGGAATGATAAATTAGCCTTACAGTGTTTTTCTGGTGTCATCTCTGAAAGTATCAAAAAGATGTTCATTTGGCAAGACTGAGTGTACTTTACTGTATTCTACTTAGAGAAGCCATGGTGGCTACAGTGACAAGAAATACAGTACAGTGGGATGGTGCAACTGAACAGTTTATCAAATATTCAGATTGTTATACTTTCCTTCTCTGTAGCTAAATTTTACCAGTCTATATATGTATATATTCAGATTTTAGATTTAATTTTTATGCATTTAGACCTACATGTATCCATCATGTAATAGAGAGATCTATACTACTGACTACAGCTGAGAGTACAGCCAAAGAGTCTCCAATTTTCACACAGGGCTTAACACATATTGTCATCATTCACTATCCTAGGTAGGGATCGCAAGTTAAATTTCATATCAGTTTCTCCCGATATTTTTTTGTATGGGGAATTTATATATGTATACAAATTTATCATATCTCCCTTTAAAGACCTCTTATCAAGATGAACCAAATCCAAATCTTTTAATTTCTCCTCATACCTGACCAAGGCTGCCCAGTGATTTATAAAGTGGTAATATTACATCTCTGTCCTGCAAGTCCAGGCCCATTTTAATACATGACAATATTCTGCTGGCCTTAGAAGCAGCTGATTGAAACTGCTGATCTATAATCCCAACTCAACCCAAAAAGGTTACTCCAAACAATTTGAAGAATCCAGATCCAAATGAGACAGCCTTATTGTCCAAGTTATTGCCTTAATGTTGGACAAATTATACACTACTCATTTGATATGGCTGCTTTCTTTTCCTTGTGGCTGTATGACCAACATCTCTCTCTGTAGTTGGGTTCCAGAGCAATGTGGTGGTCATCTTGATAGAAAGAGCAGGTTTCTAAAACATCGATGCAAGCACAGATAGTACTGCCTCCCTGTCATCCTTGTAGCAGAGATGGAGACCTCCTTATTTTTTTTTCCTGGAACATTATTTTAAAAAAACAGACTGCCAACATTTTTATGAACACATTGGGAAATTAAAAAGGAGTCATAACTACACAATTTATGAACACTAGCCAAAATTCCCTTACTTTTATGGACTGTCTGTTAATTTACAGTCAGTTGACAACTCTGCCTGTGTTGTAAGCCCTGATGTAGCTTCTCGTTCATTCACACAGAACTACTTACAGCTCTAAGCAATAAAAGCAGCAACTTCATGATAGAAAAGATAGTAAGAAATAACATGGTTTTTGTGCTGTGAGAATATCTTAGAAAGTTGATTTTAAATTAGACAGACATTGTATATATGGCTATACCGAGCAACTGGAGAATTATTTTCTGGATTTTACTGGTGCTATGATTGACCTCTACACAGAGTTTACTTTGTCCCATGCTAAGTTTAATGCTGAGTAGTTTAGAAGTACTGTATAAAACTAGGTATGCCTTGCTTGAAATTCATTTTGTGTCCCAGTGCAGTTGAGACATAAAAGAGAAAGTCTGGCAAAAGTTTTAGGCAGGTGTGGAAAAAATGCTGAACAGTAAGTATAAGTTCAAAAATAGAAGTTTTAATAGTTTATTTTAGTCAGTTAGCAAAATTAACCCCTTAGTGTTGCAGCCATTTTTCATTTTTTTACTCCCTGCATTCCAAAAGCCTTAACTTTTTATTTTTCCATTCACAGAGCCATTTGAGGGCTTAGTTTTTGCTGTACAAATTGTACTTTGTAATGGTACCATTTAATATTGCATACGGTGTACTAGAAAGCTTGAAAAAAAAATTCAGAATAGGGTGAAATTAGACAAAAACTGTGTTTACATGAATTTCTTTTGGTTTTGTTTCACTGTACAGCCAAAATGACATGTTACTGTATTTTGCTGGTCAGTATGATTATGGTGATACCAAATTTATATAGTTTTTGTTACATTTAACACTTTATAAAAATTCCAAAACCTGCAAAAAAAAAAAAAAAATTAAAAATTCTAGGAGTCGTCATATTCTGACATCTGTAACTTTTTTAGTTTTCTGTGTGCAGGACTGAATATGGTGTCTTTTTTGCAGGACCCTTTTTGTATATACCATTTTTGGGAATATCAAATTTTTATGGTAGGCGAAGAAATAGCAGTTTGGCTCTTAACTAATCTAATCACTAATACAATACACTGCAATGTACTGTACAATTGCTATACTTTTATTATAGGCTGACTAGGGCAGCCTGTAACAGAAGGAATGTTATGGCAAGACAGGGGAGCCTTCCATAGGCTCACAGCTGTCATGGTAACGGATCATGTGCCAGTGTGCTTTCAGTAAAATGGTGAACGCGGCATCAGAAGGGTTAATGCCTATGAACAGTGAGGGAGCTGCTGCTGTGTACAGATTGTTTAAACTTTTTACCGACAATCAGTCCTGCAGCTCCTGCTAGTGAAATATCTTTTGTTAAGGTTTTTTTTTGGGGGTAAGAGTTTAATTTTTTTTTTCGTTAAATACATACAACTGCTGTTCTAACAGCAAAGTGCTGATTCCACCTGTGCAAATCTAAAAAATATATATGTTAAGTGTTTTTTGTTCACTCAATATACAGTCTACAATACTACTTCTGGTCTTAACAGACCCGCCTGTAGCCGCAATGCTGTCGTACTTCCTGGGAATAAAGACATTTTTGAAAACCGTGAGCCACAATTGGAGTCAGGGTTCTTTGTGTTCCTCCTCAACACATAATTTACCATGCTGTCTTTCTGTACTGTCAACCATGTCTTGATCACAGACACAGATTCCATTTTCTAACAGTCATGTGGCATCTACTGAGAGAAATATTAATCATAGCCGAAGACTTCCTATTCTTCCTCTTTTTGATCAGTTGGATGAGAACTGACAGTCTTTTTTTGGCGGTAGAAGAGTTAGAGGTGGAAGACATGAGTGTAGGTAGTAGTGGCAGGGGGTGTGCTACTGGTGGTAGTGCTGGTAGGAGCACAAGGGGGAAATCTGATTGGAATTGTGAGGGCATAGAGCAGGGGTCGGCAACCCCTGGCCCGCGTGCCAAGAGTGGCACGCAAGGCATATTTCCCTGACACGGCAGCCCGAGTCCTCACCCAGCAGTTTCGATCGCACCAAACACAGCCAAAACGAAACTGCTATTATTATACTGTGGGGTTTCTTCAGACCCCAGAGTATAATAAGCGGAGCCCCCGGGGAGGTGACAAACATAAAAAACAATGTACTCACCATTCCACGCTCCGCAGCTGCTGTGTGCTCTCCGGGCGCTTCTGCCTGAAGTCAGCTGACAGGGCCTCAGGGGTCACGTCTGTGTCTGACGTCATTACGCATAATGATGCGACGTGACCCCTGAGACTCAATGAGCGGTCGCTGACTACAGGCAGAAGCGCCCGAAGAGAACAGAGCGGCTGCTGAGCGAGGGATGGTGAGTAGTTTTTTATGTTTGTCACCTCTCTTCGCCCTCCACTTATTATACTCTGTGGTCTGAAGAGACCCCACAGTATAATAATAGCAAGTGAGTGGCACAAATTGGAATATTATAAAAGTTAGAATATTATACCGTGTGCAGTGGCCGCTATGGCACAAATACCGTGTGCAGAGGCCGCTACGGGACAAATACCGTGTGCAGAGGCCGCTACGGGACAAATACCGTGTGCAGAGGCCGCTACGGGACAAATACCGTGTGCAGAGGCCGCTACGGGACAAATACCGTGTGCAGAGGCCGCTACGGAACAAATACCGTGTGCAGAGGCCGCTACAGGACAAATATCGTGTGCAGAGGCTGCTATGGGACATAATACCATGTGCAGGGGCCGCTATGGCACATAATACCGTGTGCAAGGGCCGCTATGGGATATAATACCATGTGCAGGGACCACTATGGGACATTATTCTGTATAACAGTGTGTTTTCTATATTAAGGATGTGTTTTTGCACAGAAAACTCAGGCTTTGTTTTTTTTTTGTTTTTTTTTGTGCAAAAATGCACCAGTTTTACATCGAAGTATAAGTTCCAGTGGCCTAAGAATGTAGCTGCATCCAGAAACATAGTGTGTTTTCACCATAAGGATGCGGCCATACGGTGCTCCTGGATACATACATTTACCACTAATTGCGGGATGTACATGTACTTTCATTGCTTCTAATCAGAAAGTACAGGAGCGTCCCAGGAAATAGCAGTAAACGCATGTGTCCTAAAGCATCTGGTGGCAGCACTTCTGTGTTATGGTTTGTGGTATATGACTTTAGTTTAGGGGTCATCAGACTTACAATTATTGACTGGCACTCCGAGTACCTCATCTTTGATTTTTTAATTAAAATCGGCACGCTGAACAAAAAAGGTTGCCTACCCCTGGCATAGAGGAATCTCATTGCTATGATGAGTCACAAAAAAGTGGTGAAGATAATGACATTACTGAATCCGATGATGATTCAACCGGGTCAGGGTGACAAGGTGACATCACAGGAAGCGGGTAATGGCAGCTTCAATAGTAAGAATTCCACCCAACGTGCAGCTCCAACATCCAAAAGACCTGACTGGGGAAGATGTAAGGCAAGCTTGACTGGTGGTGGTACTGGCAGACATGTTTCCTCTGCTCCTGGTTTTGCCGGGTCATCGCCCTTATGGGAATTTTTTTGTAGATTACACAAATGACGAATCAATGGCAAGGTGCAAACAGATATTTAGCCATGGGTGTGCAGGCACAAATGTAGGAACTAAGTCTCTCTGTACTCACATGAAATCACCAGCATCATCAGCTCATTTAGTAAAATGGAATTGCCAGTGGCACAAAGTAAGTTGGCGTTCACACTACCATTGATGACCGTCAGTAGTGTCCGTTGCTATTGTCCGTTACAAGATTTTAGCATCGGACACTAGCTGAACCGTCAGAAATCCGTTAAAATTTCCATTCATTTCAGTGGGTTTTTATATTGTGTCCGTTTACACCAAATCCGTCAGAAGTCCGTTATTTTTTCACGGACAAAAAATCCTACATGCAGGACTTTTTGTCCGTTTGAAAAAAAACGGATTCTTGACAGACAGCAAGTGTCCGTTATTTTTTTTTACATTGAAGTCTATGGGTAACTGACTTATAACGGACAGTAACTGATAGCCATCAGTTACTGTCCGTTATTTTATGTCCGTTTATTTTCCCTGCGCATGCTCAGAAAGGAGAAACAAACCGAAAAAAAAAATCTAACAGTGTTAAAGAGGACCTTTCGTGTCCTCAGGCACATGCGGTTTTACATACTGCTAGAAAGCCAACAGCGTCCTGAATTCAGTGCACTGCCGGCTTTCCCGGTATGTGCTCTGGGGCTGGAGATATAGGCGGTGTAAGTTACATGGTTTACTGTTAGAAGGGCGTTCCTGACAGTCTAGCTTCTAATTTATTGAGATGCACCTATAGCTGTTATGGCCCGCTCGTCAATGTTTTGAGCGTCAAAGAGGCCACAGTCTAGAAACCCAGCCATGGCCTGTGCTGTTATCATTACTACTACTGACATCACCTCATGGGTGCAGGGCAGGCACAGTTTCATCACCAGGCGGGACCCATCTGCCTCCTCCAGTTACTCCACACTGAACCATTTCCCACCCCCAGCTTCTCCATTGCAAGCCATCGCTTACGCTACTCTCGCTCATTTCATGGTTTTAAGATAAAGTGCACATTGAGTGGTACTGTTTTATATGCTGGAGAGTCAATTTGAGCAGCAGTATATGAGTAGTACATGCTGCAAACCACAGATACAATGGAGTGGATAACTGTGAGAGGAAGAACTACTACTACTTGTACCTCATGACATAATCAGTTTTGGAAGATAGTCCAGCTCTTTCAGCTGACAAGCTAGTAGGCAGTATGTATATTGATAGTGTGCCCTATATTTTTCTTAAAATTATGTAAATTGTCACTCACTACACTACTTGGTTTAGCACGTGAATCCATAAAGGGGTATTTTTGGTGAATCAATTATTTATTACTTTTTAAAATGGCAGGCACTCTGTAGGTGTTCCACAAACTTTCCTTTAACGATGTTGATGTGGTGTGTGCTTCCATAAGAGAGTAACTGACAGGATGATCCTGGTTCTTTTCCTTTCCATGTCAGAAGATATTCTAGCTTTTTCAGCTAGCAGCCATGGCAGGCATGATGATTCTGTAAAATGTCACTGCGCCAACTCGATGTTGATATGGCCACCTCCAGTTCCTCCACACTGGACCATCTTCCGCCCCCAACATCACCAGGGCAATCCATTATTTACACCCCCTCCCTCATTTTATGGTTGTAAGGTGAAGCGCGTATTGAGTGGCACTGTTGCACACACCAGAGCATCAGTTTGAGCAGCTGTATATGGTGAATGATTACTGTATGCAGCAAGCCACAGATACAATGGAGTGGATAACTGGTCTGTGAGAAGTAGAATAGTTTCTACCTCGGTCATGAGGATCAGTTTTGAAAGATATTCTAGCATTTTCAGCTGGCAGACAGACACACTGTTAGTGTGCCCCAAATTTTTCTTGAAATTTTGTAAATTGCCACTCCAACACCTTGTTGATGTGGCACGTGCTCCCATACAGGGATAACAAGCAGGATAATCCAGATTCTTTTTTGCATCCCAAGCATTTTTCTCAGGTCATAGAATCATTTCCAGCTTTTTCAGCTGGCAGGCCAGGCATCCTTATAGTGTGCCCAAAATTTTTCTTGAAATTCTGTAAGGCGTTTGGTCTCCAGAGGGATAACTGGCAGGATAATCCAGGTTCTTTTCTGCCTCCTAAGTGCTGTTCTCACTGTCATAGAATTCATTCCATTTCATTGTATAGTCTAGCTTTTTCATCTGGCAGGCCAGGCACGCTGACATTAGTGTGTCACAAATTTTTCTTCATATCTTGCAGTTGTCACTCATTGGTGCTGCATCTGTTGCCATAAAGGGACAATTTTTGGTGGCTTTTTTATTAAATCAATTCTTTACCACTTCATTTTTCAAGTGGCAGGCATGCTGATAGTGTGCCACAGAGCATTAAGGGGTTAAACAGTTTGTATCCTTTGCTTACCATCCATTTTTCCATAAACTTACATGTCACTTTCACTTTGACATAACTTTGGCTGTGTTTGCCTTAGAGAGCTAGAAATTGGCAGATAGGTTCCTAGGAGCCCTGACAGTAGTATGTTTTAAGCCAATTTAAGTTGAGGTTCATACCGAACTGGTTTGACCCAAAACCAACTAGGGACCCGAGCGGCCCAAACCCAAAACTAAATGAATCTTCAGAGGTTTGCCCATCTCCAGGAATAACTTACAAGAAAATACTACTTACAGTGATGAACTGCATTCCTTCCATTTACAGCAAGTCACTGGTAACCTGAAATGTGTAATCACAAGATTCTTAACCCCTTCCCACTCTGCTCTCTACTGAGCAACGGTCTCCTGACTGCCTATGCACTTTACACATAGGGAACGTATGTTCTTATTAAAACTCCGAACAAGTTCTACAGAGATGTACTTGTGTCTTAATGGTTTTTAATTTTCACTACTTTTTATTACTTTTACTGCTATAATCATGATTTACTACCTGTAATATTGAATCCAGTGACTATGTAAATTTAACTTTACTGATTTCTGTCATTCTACAGGTATCGCATGCACAAATCCCGCATGTACAGTCAATGTGTTCGAATGCGTCATCTCTCACAAGAGTTTGGTTGGTTACAGATAACACCTGAGGAGTTCCTCTGTATGAAGGCTCTTCTCCTCTTCAGTATTAGTGAGTATTACATTATTACAGATAGCTTCAAGATTAATGTCCTCGAACCTGCCAACTTAGTTTGGCTCACAGTGTTCCCCTTACAGTGAGTAAATAAATTATTAACTTTAATTCATATAATGGCTGAATTTCCCACAGAAATGTAAATTGTACAGAAAATAAATATGTCTTGGCATTAATAAAGGAATGTAAATTTAGGGAACAAGTTGGGGGAATGTGCATATTCTGTTTACAATCAGAAGGGGTAGCTGGGAAGACTACAAGTGTATGAGTGGAGAAACACATTCTTTTAAGGGGTAACCTGCTAAAATGCTAATGATGGATGCAGTGGGAACGAGATTTAGTATGTTCTCATTGTCTTCATTAGTTCTTTTCTGCCACATTAAGGATGAGACTGAAATTTTGGATGCTTCTTGAGCTTTGATATTTTGCAGTTGCCCCTTCTCAATTCATCTCACTCCATTAAAGGGGTTGTTCAGTTTCAGAAAATTCATATCATTGTTTGTATAATGAAAAGTTATGCGATTTTCCAATATACTTTCTTTATCAAATCCTCACAATTTTCGAGATCTTTCCTTGCTGTTATTCTTTGTTTACTTCCATTGGATAAGAATCAGTCCATAGTCATGTGATATACGGTCCCTGGTCATGTGATGAACACACAGGAGCACAGCTCGTTACAGTCACGGCACAGTAATCAGACGTCTGTCTGGTAACGAGCTGTGCACCTGTGTGTTCATCACATGACCATGGACTGTATATCACATGACCATGTGTGATGATTCTGCTTAAATATGGCTATAACTCAAAGCTGTATTTTGGTCTCTGGGTAGCGTATCTCTTTACTCATAAGGTGCGCAGCTATAAGCCTAGGTGTATATTGGCAGTAGTAGCAACACTGGAACAATAGGGCTTTGTATCCATCCCAGCAGGGCTCCATTGTATTCCTACACAGCTCTGAGTGATCAAAGAAACACCTGCATTGTCCAGTTTGCACTGTAGATCAGATATGGCTGATAACATTGTATCATTCCACTTGGTCTCAGCTCTTTGCAAAGAATCTGGACTTGAGTGCATTATTCAATCAGACTTGCTGCCGCCGGTGACCTCATTTTGGGAGGTGGCATAAAGGGTATAAAAGATGAGGTAAGAGGCAATGGGAGGAGATTGGGCTGAGACTACAAGAGTTTACTGAGAGACTGTGCTGAGATGACAAGGGTTGACTGAGAGACTGTGATGAGAGCATGCAGGCTGGAATATACTGTGATGCCACATGCTAGGAGTTAATGCCACATGCCAAGAAGCCTCCACTGGTTAACTCCACATGCTGTGTGTGAGTGTTGGACTACAGAACCACATCCAAGATATGTGTGGTAAAGTAATTATTTCAATCTTCTTCCCTTTTTATTTTTATTGTACTGTATCTTGTAACTAGTAACTGTTAATGCTTGCATACATCTGCATATCTGTTCTGAACTGCATGTGTTAGATGTTAATACCGACCCATTTAGGGGTTAATAAATATATAAAATTTAGAAAGCTTGTCTTGTATTTATCTTGTGAACCCGGCACTCACTGGCGGTGAGTGTGGTTTTTATATGAAAGAAGACTCAGGTGTAGGCCAAGCGGTGTTGGCGCACTGAGGATCTTTCACACCATGGAATGATTTTTAACCACTGGAGGTAAACAAAGGATGACAGAAAGCAGAGATCTAAAAATTTTTGAGGAATTGGTACAGAAAGTATATTTAGGAATTGTAGAATTTTTCAGTGTACAAGCAATAACACTTGTTTGCTGAAACGAGACAACCCATTTAACCTATGTATACTGTAGATTGTTTCTTTAGCTTTCTTTCTATTTACATAAATGGAATGTGCATTGTAATTCCAGGAAAACAGTAGCCTGCCCTCCAATTTGTTATCCCTGTCTATATTGTTGCATAACGCAGGCAGCTGATATCAAGCCTTGTGAAGTACTGTACTGTAACACAGAACCTGTGTGAGGTATCAGAAAATGAGCAGTCTGATAGGATTTTACTAACAAACATGTTTTATTCTCATTCCAAATACTCTCCCATCAGGACCACAAAATACATCTCAGGTACATGCAGTAGGACCAGCCTGTAAGATAGCCGTTTTGTAAAAACATTTTTATTGCAATCTTTTTTTTTTTTTTAATAAAAAAAAGACAAAAAGGAAAGATAGCAGTGAGAGATGGTCCATGAGTTAATCTGTATTAGCAGCAGTCCTATTTCATGTGCCTGTCATATCACATAAACTTGTAGACTATTTCAGTGTCCAGGCAATCATTGCCTCTGAAGATAAACATAGGCACATATATATATATATATATATATATATATATATATATATATATATATACACACACACTACCGTTCAAAAGTTTGGGGTCACCCAGACAATTTTGTGTTTTCCATGAAAACTCACACTTTTATTTATCAAATGAGCTGCAAAATGAATAGAAAATATAGTCAAGACATTGACAAGGTTAGAAATAATGATTTTTATTTTAAATAATAATTTTCTCCTTCAAACTTTGCTTTCGTCAAAGAATGCTCCATTTGCGGCAATTCCAGCATTGCAGACCTTTGGCATTCTAGCTGTTAATTTGCTGAGGTAATCTGGAGAAATTTCACGCCATGCTTCCAGAAGCCCCTCCCACAAGTTGGATTGGCTTGATAGGCACTTTTTGCGTACCATACGGTCAAGCTGCTCCCACAACAGCTAAATGGGGTTGAGATCTGGTGACTGCGCTGGCCACTCCATTACAGCTAGAATACCAGCTGCCTGCTTCTTCCCTAAATAGTTCTTGCATAATTTGGAGGTGTGCTTTGGGTCATTGTCCTGTTGTAGGATGAAATTGGCTCCAATCAAGCGCTGTCCACAGGGTATGGCATGGCATTGCAAAATGGAGTGATAGCCTTCCTTATTCAAAATCCCTTTTACCTTGTACAAATCTCCCACTTTACCAGCACCAAAGCAACCTCAGACCATCACATTACCTCCAGCATGCTTGACAGATGGCGTCAGGCACTCTTCCAGCATCTTTTCAGTTGTTCTGTGTCTCACAAATGTTCTTCTGTGTGATCCAAACACCTCAAACTTCGATTCGTCTGTCCATAACACTTTTTTCCAATCTTTCTCTGTCCAATATCTGTGTTCTTTTGCCCATACTAATCTTTTCCTTTTATTAGCCAGTCTCAGATATGGCTTTTTCTTGGCCAGCATCCCTGAGTTGCCTCTTCACTGTAGACGTTGACATTGGCGTTTTGCGGGTACTATTTAATGAAGATGCCAGTTGAGGACCTGTGAGCCGTCGATTTCTCAAACTAGAGACTCTACTGTACTTGTCTTGTTGCTCAGTTGTGCAGCGGGGCCTCCCACTTCTCTTTCTACTCTGGTTAGAGCCTGTTTGTGCTGTCCTCTGAAGGGAGTAGTACACACCGTTGTAGGAAATCTTCAGTTTCTTGGCAATTTCTTGCATGGAATAGCCTTCATTTCTAATAAGAATAGACTGTCGAGTTTCCCGTGAAAGTTCTCTTTTTCTGGCCATTTTGAGAGTTTAATCGAACCAACAAATGTAATGCTCCAGATTCTCAACTAGCTCAAAGGAAGGTCAGTTTTATAGCGTCTCTAACCAGCAAAACTGTTTTCAGCTGTGCTAACATACTTGCACAAGGGTTTTCAAGGGTCTTCTAAACGTCCATTAGTCTTCTTACACAGTTAGCAAACACAATGTACCATTAGAACACTGGAGTGATGGTTGCTGGAAATGGGCCTCTATACACCTATGTAGATATTGCATTAAAAACTAGACGTTTGCAGCTAGAATAGTCATTTACCCCATTAACAATGTATAGAGTGTATTTCTGATTCTTTTAATGTTATCTTCATTGAAAAAACTGTGCTTTTCTTTCAAAAATAAGGACATTTCTAAGTGATCCTAAACTTTTGAATGGTAGTGTGTATGTATGTATGTGTGTGTATGTGTGTATATATATATGTGTATATATATATATATATATGTGTGTGTGTGTATATATATATATATATATATATATATATATATATATATATATATATATATATGTGTGTGTGTATATATGTATATATATATAGAAAAGAGAAAAAATCAAGCACAAAACAAGGGAAGCTTATTATGCCTGAGTTTCTACAGTTAGAGCAGAATTTGTGCAGCTGAGAATATCCCCCAGAGGAGGCACAAGAGTATACAGGCAGCTGAGGCGTGAGGTGTCTGTGCTTTGCTCAGCCACTCAGCACCTTTGCTAAGCAGTGCTTATCCGCCCAGATGTTTTTTCCTTCAAGTACATTCCAATTACCATAGACCTGTCTGGTGTGTGTGGTCTCTGGGAAAAGCAGCAGCTTAGAAAAGCTACCATCTAATCACCTTAAGGTGAGCAGTTGTCTATTCTTTTTCTCCAGTTTGTATGATATTGTATTACTGCACAATTCTTACATTTTTTTAATTTTTTCATTTTTTTTGCATTTTGGTTTTGAAGTGTAGACTAAAGATTATAAGACTGTGGCAGATTTATTAATATTGTCTTTTGTAGTTTGTATGCCTTTCATGAAATAATATCATAAGCAACAGCGGGAATTATAATGCATTGTGATATGTTTGTGTAGTTCTAAATATTTAGATTAGAACTAGAATTAGAAAAATAGTGGTGAAATAAATGTGTTTTTAACTAATTTGTATAGAAGAATGTGTATGTATTTGCTCTATGTATGACATATGGTGTAATACTATATGTATGTCTTCCATCCTTAGTTCCTGTGGAAGGTCTGAAGGATCAGAAGTGCTTTGATGAACTCCGGATGAACTACATCAAAGAGTTGGATCGTGTCATCTCCTGCAAAAGAAGCAACCCAGCATCTAGTTCTCGAAGATTTTTCCAGCTCACCAAACTTCTTGATTCTGTGCAACCGGTGAGAGTATTATTTTGCTGCACCAAAAAATGTGTCTACAACATTATAACAAAACAGATGGCCATACTACAGGGCCCTGATATATCCTAATGGGTTGTCAGTCATATTGCTAGGTAGACTGAAGGAGAGAAATACAGTAGTCTCAAACCACTGCCATGGCAACGAGTATGATCAAAGTAATAAATGAAAGATGCTATTGTAATGACTAAAACAATGAAAAGTCAGAGATGACATTAGCTGTAGTTATATAATGTTGTAGTCTGCCTGAAATAGTCTGGTTTTCAGTATACCATGGCTGCAATAACAAATAAGCACGGTCAAGAGCAATTCAGAAATTTCAGGAACACATTGCCCATCTCACATATACGGAGTTCGTGGCACTTCTGGCCTTGGGTGTCAAGTTGAAGTTTGTCTTTATAGATCTCATCATACTGTAGCTATCAGTCATTTAGCATGCCACTTCTATGACCTTCTCTCCACTCTCAGGCAGCTTTTTTAAATGATTTTTAGTTATACGGTAGTTCCTGGTTCGTATAACCTTAAAGGATTTCCAAAATATAAACTTGGAGGCAAAATAGCACAAAATGTCTGTCTTTGCTGTCTGCAGCCTGCTCTGTACTTCCGATATGCCCATGGATCCTACTAAATTGTCAAGATTAAATAATGATCTAAGTTGTAAGGGGTCTCCCAGCTGTAACCTGACAGCAGCTATTGGGGGAAATAAGGTTCTAATATTTTAGACTGCAGTATGCTGTAGAATTTCCAGTGCAAAGAGTTAAGCCACTTCCGTAAGGGTCTGGTAGCAGTATCTCTCCCTTTCCACACACTTTCATGTTTGTCCCAGTTTATGTTTATGGAGAGAGCTATAGATGTTGAGCTATACTGGTTAAGCATGTCCACTGTAGTAGAGTAGTCGGCTCCCTTAGGATGTATAAGCTCAGATTCTTGACATTCTGTAGCCCACAAACCATTATAAAATCTGCCTTCCATGTGACATACTATATAGCCTAACAGTATGTGTGTTTTTTCCAATGCTCATGGAGCTCATTATAACTTTCTGTTCAGTGGAAAGTCATTCATCCACATGAATCCAGTCTGATACATACTGTATGTTTCTATGTTGTGTAGTTTTCTCATCCACCTTATGCCCAGTTGTGCTTTGCATCTAGATCTCGCCATCTAATACATGTAATCAAATAGATGGCGCACAAGCTGAAATGCCCAAAAGTCCACGTTGATTTGTTAGTACATTACTGAAATGCACGTAAATATAAGCCTGGAGCAACAATACTTTTCCAGGGGACATAAAAATAATGTTTATATTCATGTAATGTTCATAATATGCTTGCTGCTGAATATTAAAAACAGAGAGAAATATTGTAGTATATGGGTATACAGTGCTTACATGAATAGAAATGTTATTCTCGAAAACAATGTTAAAGGGGTTCTTAACCTTTTTTTAACCTTTTATATATATAGCCATAAATAAAAAGTAACTTTGTAAAATAAACTTTGTTTTACTCATGCTCTGTATTCCAGTTCTCTGAATGCAGCCAACAGTATAAACATTGGGGGTTGTCATTTTGGTTGTCAGAAAAATAAAAATAAAATGCTTGGAACCCTTTGAGGCCAAGTTAATACTTATTGTTTCCCTGTAGTTTTTCCAGTGCATTTCTTTGTGATGGAAAAAATGCAGTATGCTGATGTTGGTAATAAGAAGACATTTTTTATTCATATAGCGCCAACAGCACTTCACAAATCATAGGGTTCATGTACAGATAAAATGAGATATTACAGAGTAATAACTCAATTCACACAATATGAATTGTAAGAGTTTACAATCTATGAGGTAGAAGGGGTGGTAGAAGTGCTTGGACAGTGGACCAGCCATTTTTATAAGGTTACACAAATAAATAAAGCTGTATGAGCAGTTCACCAGCCAGTCTCCTTTTATGTACACATCCAAAGTGCCTGGGCATACAGGATTACACTTAGATAAAGGTATCATGTCCTATGGGATAATGTGGAGGGTTAATTTGGGGAGTGTAAGTGCAGAAGTGTTAGATTAGGAAATATGATAGGCCTGCCTGAAGAGATGTGTCTTTAGGATGCGCTTGAAGCTACATGTTACAATGTGAATGAACTTATAAAAATGTGAAAAAAATGCACATTTTTTAGGACTTGCTGTTGTTTAAGACAGCTGTGCCTTGGCTTTTGCCAGGAGACTTCAGGGTGAAAAACACAGTACTGCCAACTGCATGTAAAGTCTACAATAGCAGTTTTCACTAGAAGTCATCCAAGGAACATTTCTTATAACTGAATAAATGAGCCAAAGACTGTAGATCTATAAATCTGTGAGACACGAAAGCAATGCACATCTCATGTCAGAAACTGCAAGCCAGCATATTGCATTTCATCTTTTTTGAAGTGCATTTGGTGTTGCTCATGTAAACATTTAGACATCTGTGATATAAATCATTGCTGTTATTTATCTGGTCACGTTCATAAATGCTACTTTCCCTTTCTAGAATATATTGACCTCTATTGCTCATTTACTTACATATTTTCTTTGTAATCCTTTATTCAGATTGCACGTGAGCTGCACCAGTTCACATTTGACCTCTTTGTGAAGGCACAGATGGTGAGCGTGGATTTCCCTGAAATGATGTCTGAAATAATTTCGGTGCAAGTTCCCAAGATTCTGTCTGGCAGAGTCAAGCCCCTCTACTTCCATAATTCATGAAAAGCCTCCCTGGGCCATTTTCTCTCCCCATCCCTGCAGTGTGCCTTAAGGGTCACCATGTACAGATATGCAAAATGGATTTTACCTGCAGCCTTCATCGTGTCATGCCACCTATGCATGACTTCTTCATCCATTTGTGTGTTCAGGACCGTTGTCATTCAAGCAACCTTCTAAGATGTGTACCACGTCACTGACCCACAAACAACTGGAGGACTGATCTAAAGACACTTTTGATTTCACTACCAGGCTATAGAGGTTGTGTGTGTTTTGGAATATAGACTGGTAATTTCTGAGGAAATATGGGAATCACAAGTTTAGTTCTGTGCATATGTTTTTTGTCAGCTTACACATCAGTATATACTCAAGCAGTGCAGGGTGGTAGCCCAGGTTTCATATATAGAAATGTACACTAAAAAGCACTTATTCTCCTGGCTGCAAACTGAGCAAAGTGGCAAGTCATACTTTATCCTTGCCCATTTTCTTTGATAGATTCAATGCTGATTATGCACTCTTGTTTTCCAGCCAGGAGACGTCAGGGCTACATCAAAAGCCAAAGGGATGATTGAGTACTTCAGCCTGCACTGAAACAACACCTCTGATACATGACCCTGTGATTGAGAATCACAGCTGTACTTATAATGCAGGGTTCTGTACTGACTCTGATGGTGGAGGGGATAAGGAGTCAGGAAACCTTCAGATAAATACACACAAATTCTTGAAGAATAAAGTCAGCATCGTTTCAGTTACAGCCCCTCCAAAGAAAAATGGTTTGGGCCACTCATGCAGGTTGTCTTTTCTCAATCAGTTCTTGTTCTTCTATTTCTTGTATAACCGTATCCTAAAGACCAAGACAGTAAAGATAAACACTAAAGCTTTTTTTCTACCATATGCTCCATGTAACATGCTCCTCTTGCATTTTTTGATATATTACCTACATCACACTTTTTAGTAAGCATGTATATATATCTGGAATCTAAATAGTAACCACACAGTTTATATAAATTACATAACAAATCTTTCACATATAAGAAATGTAGTATTTACTAAAATATATTATTTCATGCTTTTCTTTATTGAACGGACACAGATGCTTTCTGATAAGTCTCCCTCATTTCTGGATCTAAAATACGTATAGTCTTATGAAATTATATTCATTTACATGTGATTGTCCTCTGTAATTCATCCAAAAATGTGCCCCCCACCGGGGTCTAGAGATACAAGATATAGCAAATACATTACACTAAAAGGCCAAATGAAAATACATATTGTATACCTGTAAAGACGACCAGACATTATTACAGTCACCACTAGCTTTGTCAGTTCAGATTTCCACCTCTTTATATATTATGCTAATAATTCACAGGCCAGTTACAACAAATTCTTGGTTGTCAGAGCAGCGTTGGACATTTCCTAAGATTTCCATTCACGAACTTTGCTGAGAACAGTCTCTAGATTGATGCCCATTGTTAGACAATGGCATGCAGTAATACCTGTAAATTACATTACATAGAACCATTACAGATATAAAATATAATGTATATTATGCACAGCCAACCTCTTAAGCCATAAAAACTCAATACTCAAAGTTGAGTTACTTCTTAGGTCATACAGTCCGTAAAGTCTGATGGACAATTCACTGGTCATTTTCAGTCTGACTCTTGTGTTGGTCATGGAGACCTGTGCCTATAATGGGACTCTCTGATCTCTTGACAGTACCCTTCTTTTTCCTATGACAAAAGAGGGATGTCTGTATCCAGCTTTTCTTACACACAGTAAAGGCCATACGAAAGTTTGATGCTGACCAAAACAATTTGTGGCTGACAGTTATCACCACAGGTCCCCCCATTAACATTCATGTTTGACTCAGGCAAGTATGCCTGTTAATCCCTATGAAAAGGGAGAAGACAACAGCTGCCGTACTACTCTGGTGCTGCTTGCTTCTAGAGGTCAACAACAGAATCTATAGTAAAAAAACATACATTGCCTATCCAATAATCTTGTAGGATAACTGGCAGCCACATACACATTAGACCAGTAGTAGATGCTAACAAATATAAAAGGATCTGCTCACAGACTATCCTTATAGGATTGCACATGGCCATAGACATACAGATATCTCCTTCCATACCTTTCCTCTTAATTTCAGACATCCCAGAATAAGTGGCATGAGATGACCAACTTTGGAAAAAAAAATGTTTTGCGTTACTCAGGCATTGTGAGATACATCTTTTTTTTCAAAGCTAGTCAACTTGTGCCAAGAGGAAAGGTGAAGAAGGACACATCTTGCCAGCCTGGCATCTATTGGACATTACAATATGAATGTATATTTGAAATAAACACTAAATGTAATGTTTATTTCTCTGTAAATTCACAGTTCGCCAAAAACGCATACATACAATGTGTGATATCAGCAGCTGATCATACAGCTGCGCACTTTTTTAGCGCTACTTTAAATACATTGAGGATGGGTGTCTTTAGGGGTATAAGTTGATCCTTTTTTGAAGTAGTGCCTTTATACTCAGCTATTCCCTAATGTACATTGTATCCTT
Source organism: Leptodactylus fallax (assembly GCA_947044405.1). NCBI lineage: Eukaryota > Metazoa > Chordata > Amphibia > Anura > Leptodactylidae > Leptodactylus > Leptodactylus fallax. The sequence continues at coordinate 3,675,594 of CAMRHE010000166.1, forward strand.
GATATTGAAAAGACACAAGTACTACTCATACATAAATATATATTTATGTCCCACCTTTTAACAAGAAATGCAGCGACATATTTAAAGTATACTTATGTATTTTATTTACTCTACTAGACATATAACATTTATATTTCAGGTACTTTTGGTGGTAAACATACCTGACTTTATTCCAAACAGGTCCACCAAAGTACAAGAGAACTAAATTGTTCCCTATACAAGCAAGTTTGCACTATAGATAATACTTCAGTAGGCATTTCCTGGCAGTTTTGAGCCACTTAAAAAGTGTATTTTTTTATTTTTGTATTGATAGAATTTTACTTTACTAAGCGACATACTGAATGATGAGCACTTTAAATGTATTGGCCTCTCTCACTGGAAACTGATGTGTTACCCATAGATATGTTAATAAAAGGGTTAATATGCAGTACAGTTAAATAGGGATTTAGCCTTCTCTTCTATATGGATCAGCTTACTTGGCATTTTGCACAAAGAGTAGACACAATAGGTCTCTGTTCAGAAAGAAGAGATAAGATAAAAACAGTTTTAGCAAGACAAGTGATGTCTGTGGTTTGTGTAAGCTGTTCCTTAGTCAGAGTCAGTCATAGGTCAGTCCCATGGGCAGAAAGTAACCCCCAATCTGTCCTTAGTTTGGTCTGTGTGCTCATTCCATATTAAGCATACAGTAGATTGACCTATATTACACTGTGGTTTGTAGGGTTACTATTCATTTAGAGGAGGGCTATCTTTTAATATACCAAGCTACTATACCATAGAGTAAATGAATAAGTCTAGAGAGGAGAGGGTGCATTTTGTTAACTTTTTCATATTTTTGCAGATTGATGAGCAACTTAAAGTTGTGTTGACACCAGCGCCATCTACTGTGCAGTGCTCTGGAGTTCTCTCTATAGGAGACAGGTTTCTCTATATGACCTCAGGGTTCAGAGTAAAGCAACGTAGGTTGCATTCTTGCAAAAACACCTGCTAAAAGGGCATTTACTTTGTCAATAGTTAATCTATTCATACATCAATATGACATTGACCGTAGTGTGAAGGCAAGGTGATCGTGTCTTGTGAAAATACAATAACCATGCAAAATCTGATCCACAACTTACATAAACATATTTTGGAAACCATGTATATTTTGGGCACTGTAATTCCAATATTAGTATACTTTTATATCCAAACAGAGGCCATAAACCTAATAGCAAAATACCAATCAGTCCTAATCTATTACATTAGAATTAGATTTATTTGGAAGTTATTAGCTCAGTTTCGTCAAGGCCGCCAGAGATCACAAAAAAAAAAAAAATCTCATTAATATCATCTCTCATTAGGCCTCATGTGCAGGGCAGAGGCCTGGTGCAGTGTTTCGTGTAGCTCTGTAGTAAAGAGCTGTAGGGACTATGGGAGGAAATGACCCGTGTTTCCTATGACAGTCTTAATTCATCCCCATGTATCTGACATGACATGTATCTGAATTAAGTGGCTTTGACTTCTTAATTCTGGTGCACCTTACAAGGTCCCATGCAAGAAAATTGAAATTTACACCAGTCAAGGATTGGTGTAGACTTCGGGCATAACTTAGTTTTCTCGCATAAACCTGTTGGGCTGAGGTATCCATACCCCAGCCTGCCTTGATCTCTGCCCTGTTCTTCCTACTTTTGTCAGGAAAAGGAGAAACAGTTGTGCTCCAAGAATGGACCACTTTTGCACCAGAAAACTGGCGTGCCTTTTTAACTAAATTTTCCCCTATGTGTTGTTTGATGCCTCCATTGGATGCCTTGTGTCAGAGATATTTCCTCTAGTATTGCTCCGAATGCCTCAGCAATACAGGATGCAACATTTTTTTGCAGAGAATCCTGCTGAAAAAAACTCTGTACACTTCTATCTAAAATGGTGCAGTACAGCCCTATGAACTTATCTATATAAGTTCATAGGGCTGTATTACACCCCATGGGCATGAGGCCTTAGAGAATTTGTGCTCATTTGATACAAGCTTTGATACCTTACATACCCCACAGACTGAATGTAAATTTGCACTATACCTAGTTTAACTTGCACTATGCCTAGATGATTTCTGAGTTGAACATACACTATGCCTTGTTGACTTCTGAGTTGAGTTTGCACTATGCCTAGTTCATTTCTGAGTTGAGTTTGCACTATGCCTGGTTGATTTCTGAGTTTATCTTGCACTATGCTTAGTTGACTTCTTAGTTGAGCTTGCACTATACCTAGTTGATTTCTGAGTTTAACTTGCACTATGCCTAGTAGACTTCTGAGTTGAGTTTGCACTATGGCTAGATTATTTCTGAATTGAGCTTGCACTATACCTTGTTGATTTCTGAGTTGAGCTTGCACTATGCTTAGTTGACTTCTTAGTTGAGCTTGCACTATGCCTAGTTGATATCTGAGTTGAGCTTGCACTATACCTAGTTGATTTCTGAGTTTAACTTGCACTATGCCTAGTAGACTTCTGAGTTGAGTTTGCACTATGACTAGATTATTTCTGAGTTGAGCTTGCAGTATGCCTAGTTGATTTCTGAGTTGAGCTTGCACTGTGCCTAGGTGATTTCTGAGTTGAGCTTGTACTATGCTTAGTTGATTTTTGAGTTGAGCTTGCATTATGGCTAGTTGATTTCTGAGTTGCGCTTGCACTATGCTTAGTTGACCTCTTAGTTGAGTTTGCACTGTGCCTAGTTGATTTCTGAATTTTACTCATATGAATTAGTTTTATTAATCTGATTGTATGGAAGTACCAAAGAAATCACCCAACCAATCGCCAGAGGATACCTTCATGTACAGGTTAGACAGACGTAAACTAAATCTTCTCCTATGTTTGATCTATGGTCTGATCTTATACTTCTTGTTAAAATGTAGAAATTATATATTTCTAAATGCCTCTCCTTTTAGAGTATATAAAGTATATCTATCTATATAGAATGTGAATGTGTCCTAGAATGTTGCGCTGTTTATACATGGGCTGTGGGAATCCCTGAAGAAGATTGTTTTACTTTTTTATACGCAGTTGTACAGGTTTATTAGCATGAATAATTGGGGGTTGGGGGAGTTTGGTTTTAAGTGCATAGAGTAAAATACATGTTACATTCATCTTACACCAAAGGAGAATTTTACTGTGTCACCCTGACCTTCAACTGTTTGCTAGAATAACTATTTGGAAAGACCTTTCCCCAACATTAAGCTAATATTTATCGAGCATCTTGTAAATATCATAAGGGTGAATTGGGCACCTAATGTCTGCCCAGCTGCAAACACGTAATGATGTAAAATGACTGCATTCAACAATGCATTTATGACAACCCGGGGGCGTCACAGTCTGCCACCTCCATGGTAGTAGGTCAGCAGCATATTAATGAAACACTGAGTCTTGCAGAGTCGAAATGAAACCACTTACTATATACGTGTTTATTTAATAAATCAGTCTCTGCATTTGCATTGCGGCCTGAGCTACAAGCCGTCCCTGAAAAGAATACTCGTTATTCCTAATCCCTGCTGGGTAATATGGAGAAAATGGAGATTAAGTAGTAACAACTAAGTAAGAGCCTGAGTGGAACGGTACTTGCAATCCTGTGGATTTAGCAAGCGCCAACTACCTGCCCAGCTTCTAGCTGTACATTTCTGTGGCAGTGGAAGGGGTTAATTATTGCCTTCTCGCTTCGCATAGTGAACTAAATGAAAGCCGCCCAGTGCCAAATAACTACCTAAGGTGTAATATATATATATATATATATATATATATATATATATATATATATATACATCATGCATTTATAACTCTTTTATCTACAAGAAGCTAGCAGCTACCTACAGTATATTATATCAACCTACCTAAGTACTGCTAGCAGCTTGCTTGAGAAATGTATCTCACCTATTGCTTATAGCAGCTCTGGGTAATTTGTTATGTCTGAGTATTCAAGTATATTGCACGATACCTACCTGTGTCACATAGCATAAATTGCCTTTTATCTACCTGACATTTTCCCCCACAGATTTTAAAGGGGACTTTTGAAACTACCTACTATAGTATATCCCTACCTGAGGTACTAAAGCAGAGTCATGATATTCAGTTGTCAGGTAAACTAACCCCTGTAGTGAAGTGGTTGAGGCCAGCTGAAGGTAAGGGCTTTAAGGAATGGAAATGTGATGGAACAGGGCAGTGCCTTAACCCAACTTCTACAGGAGTCCGTTGGGCATTGGAAACGCTATGAACTCACTGCAGAATGTTCAAGCATCAACAGAGACATTTGACCTGTTGAATTGTGTATATGATCTCTGCAGATTTTACAGTAGTCACATGAGCTAATGTATGGATGCTGTGTTTTAATGCTTGGGACCTGATCGCCGGGGAACAAGGACTGACAGATCTGATGCTTCAGATGCCTGTTACCACAAGGCCTACTCTCATCCTTTCCTCGTAGCCGCCTTTCTGCCGCTGATATTTTTAGTTCCCTGTGGCAGTGATGGTTCCATACAAATATTTAACGCTGAAAGTATATATAGGTCCTGGGAATCTTTGGCTGCTTTGTCTTATAATTTTTAGGTGGAAAAAAAGTGGAAAAAAAATCAGTTTTTATCATTTTTATGCTATTGCTGTCGTTTTTTAATGTATGTATTTGAATTTTCTGTGTATGTGTAAACCTATATGGATTGAAATATCTCAGTGTCTTGTAGAAAGTAGCGAACAAACCTGCATCTTGTCTTTCTATAATTTGGCTGAACACATTTATAAAGTTGAATGTGATTTATGCTTCGGTCTGTTCTTGTTATGTGCATTCACATTGTGACTCAGGGGACTTAACCTGCTGGGGATTTGGAGAGTGGTTCCATATGGTCAGGGTGACCTACGTTTTCTCAGAAAAGCAATTAAATGTTGAATATACATGGTGGGATGTGTGGGCGGCCCCATATACACTACATATCAGCATTCCAGAGATCTTCAATTAAAAAGCTTCCTATGAACTATACTAGGTTTGATCAAATTCACTCTGAATTACTTTTTAGTCTGAAAACTACTGAGGTGGGTGGGGGATCATATTTGTGCATCGCTGGCACAGACACTGGCCTGTCCTTGTACCAATACAACTGGTCCTCTCTGACTCTGACAAGGCAATTTATTAAAGTCTGAGTGAAAGTGGAGGATAATTAGAAGCCGATGACAGAGACTGGAGTGGAGTGTGATCATATTCTGCTCATGACATAAGTAAAAGAGAGACATCTCCTTGAGATTTATATTCCAGCAAGACATATTGTACATGTTTTCTTGATCTGAAGTGCAGCCCCTACCCATATACAGTGGAGGCAGCTATTATACGGGGTGAAAATTGCTGAAAATTAAGGCTTTCTTCACACCAGCATCAAGGCTTTTGTTTATTAAATAGACACTGATGGAATGAACCATTCGTTTTTTAATTAGATAAGTTTCATTAAGATTTTTTAGTAAAATAAAAACAAAATTAAAATAAAAAAGAATCCCCCCCCCCAATACCTGACTGTCATATAGACATATCCAAATGGGGTCAATGTGGTACTCATGGCTCAAGCTGCTGGCTTAGCAACTGGACTGGTTTTCTTTTCTTTCTCTCTTTAGCCTTGGGCCTGCTATTTTTGTCCACAGCTCTCTTCATCTTCTGCAACGTCAGCAGCATCGGCTTGTCAGGGCAATGTGCACACTGAGATGACATCAGGGCTGCCAAATTATTTAAGGACTCTTCACTCCTTACCTAAAGATCAAGGTACAGTCATTGCAGTTCGATGTCTTCCTGATCCTGACACGGACCCCGATTTTTTTTCACCAGATTACGCTTCAGATTACGTCTTGCTGTCTAGTTTTGGTCACCCTGTTCACCCACTTCTTGCGAGGGTTAAAGGTATTTTCCAGGCTAAATATATGGATGACCTATCCTAAAGAGAGGTTACTAGTATCAGACCTGATACACAGAAAATGGAGCAGGAAGCAAATAGCAATGTTCTCTGTGTATTGGTGGAACTGAGTTACTGCATCTTAGATCATAATAGCTGATTGGCAGTCCCTGGTCTGACCACTACGCAGAGTTATCTGCTTCTTGCACCAATGATCAGGATAGGTCATCAATATTTTTAGCCTGGAAAATCCCTTTAATACTGAAGAACAGGGAGATTCCTTACACTCCATACTCCACTCTAGCTAGCATCAAATTGATTGTGGCTTAGAGGATTCACATGTAGAATGTACAATAATTATTTAGTGTAATAATTTAAAGGAGAATTCCACTTCTTCTTTTTTTTTTTTTTTTACCTTTAGGGCAGCAGGGGTTCCAGCAGATCAGGTCCCCGGTCTTTCTGACCTTTGGCCCACACAGCAGAGCATCAGCCAATCAGTGACTGATCAGTGATGTTTTGTTCAAACGGACTTTCAGTCACTGATTGGCCAGTGTGTGTAGCAGAAGGTAAACAGATACATAGGACCCACATGGAGACTCCCTGCCAGCCAAACAGACAGGAGTATATACATTACATTTTAGATATTTTAAGTCTCCTTAGAGGTTAAAACAAAAGTGCAACACCCCTTTAATATTTTATAAATCAACATTTGCGTATTTCTAGCAGAATATGAAGGCAATTGGATTCATGGTTTACAGGAATAACTTTAATACAGAGGATTCAATATTTGCAAGAGCAACATGTAAGAATTAACATACTAAACAAAATACGATAAGCCAGGCTCAGAGTATCCAGCAAGTGGGCTCAAATTTTTTTCATTGCTTTGAGATCAAGGATATTGCTGCTTACTTGTTGCTATGTACATTATCATATACAGTGGGGAAAAAAGTATTTAGTCAGCCACCAATTGTGCAAGTTATCCCACTTAAAAAGATGAGGCCGGCCTGTAATTGTCATCATAGGTAGACCTCAACTATGAGAGACAAAATGAGAAAAATCCAGAAAATCACATTGTCTGATTTTTTTTTAAGAATTTATTTGCAAATTATGGTGGAAAATAAGTATTTGGTCAATAACAAAAGTTCATCTCAATACTTTGTTATATATCCTTTGTTGGCAATGACAGAGGTCAAACGCTTTCTGTAAGTCTTCACAAGGTTGGCACACACTGTTGCTGGTATGTTGGCCCATTCCTCCATGCAGAGGCAACACGGACTTTCAACTCCCTCCAAAGGTTTTCTATGGGGTTGAGATCTGGAGACTGGCTAGGCCACTCCAGGAGCTTGAAATGCTTCTTACGAAGCCACTCCTTCGTTGCCCTGGCGGTGTGCTTGGGATCATTGTCATGCTGAAAGACCCAGTCACGTTTCATCTTCAATGCCCTTGCTGATGGAAGGAGGTTTGCACTCAAAATCTCACGATACATGGCCCCATTCATTCTTTCATGTACACGGATCAGTCGTCCTGGTCCCTTTGCAGAGAAACAGCCCCAAAGAATGATGTTGCCACCCCCATGCTTCACAGTAGGTATGGTGTTCTTTGGATGCAACTCAGCATTCACTCTCCTCAAAACACAATGAGTTGTGTTTCTACCAAACAGTTCTACTTTGGTTTCATCTGACCATATGACATTCTCCCAATACTCTTCTGGAACATCCAAATGCTCTCTAGCAAAATTCAGATGGGCCCGGATATGAACTGGCTTAAGCAGGGGGACATGTCTGGCACTGCAGGATCTTAGTCCCTGGCGGCGTAGTCTGTTACTGACGGTAGCCTTTGTTACGTTAGTCCCAGCTTTCTGCAGGTCATTCACTAGGTCCCCCTGTGTGGTTCTGGGATTTTTGCTCACCATTCTTGTGATCATTTTGACCCCACAGGGTGAGATCTTGTGTGGAGCCCCTGATCGAGGGAGATTATCAGTGGTCTTGTATGTCTTCCATTTTCTAATTATTGCTCCCACAGTTGATTTCTTCACACCAAGCTGCTTGCCTATTGCAGATTCAGTCTTCCCAGCCTGGTGCAGGTCTACAATTTTTGTTTCTGGTGTCCTTCCACAGCTCTTTGGTCTTCACCATAGTGGAGTTTGGAGTGTGACTGTTTCAGGTTGTGGACAGGTGTCTTTTATACTGATAACAATGTCAAACAGGTGCCATTACTACAGATAATGAGTGGAGGACAGAGGAGCCTCTTACAGAAGAAGTTACAGGTCTGAGAGTGCCAGAAATCTTGCTTGTATGTAGGTGACCAAATACTTATTTTCCACCATAATTTGCAAATAAATTCTTAAAAAATCAGACAATGTGATTTTCTGGATTTGTTTTCTCATTTTGTCTCTCATAGTTGAGGTCTACCTATGATGACAATTACAGGCCTCTCATCTTTTTAAGTGGGAGAACTTGCACAATTGGTGGTTGACTAAATACTTTTTTCCCCACTGTAGGTGAATGGAGGCTCTCTATGCAGGTGTAAACAATCATGTCAGTTCTGTCCTGGAAGCCTTCATCTTTTTCTTTACAGTATATTGCTTTGGCCCATGTCTCGCAGTGGTAAGTACAATTCATTACAGCACTGAAGTAGAATAAGCTCACTACAAAATGTCCTTTTTTTGTGGTGGATTGTTAGCTCCTTCCATTCTTCCTCTGACAGGACACATTTGGGTCACATCCTTATCTCCATTGGAACCCAGAACCATTTTATTCCTTCTATAAATACTTGTTAGCTATTTAACCTGGTTATGTGGACAATTTGTGGTATTCCCATAACAAATAAGGAAAAGGATTGCACTTTATTCAGTTTACCAGTGTATAACATAGATTACAATGTTAACAAAAAATAAATCACAAATAATGTTTATTCACATGGAAAAAAAAATAATACCGTTATACTTGTCACTAGTGTCCTTGTTGCAGTGATTTTAACATTGTTTTTCTACAAAATAATCTATAAATGTTTTATGTAATCTGGCCTAGGTCCCTCCTCTGAGATCCAGCTGGTTCTTCAGCTTGAATTAAAGGAGAGAGAATCACACACGTTAGGCCATCTCAGTCCCTGCCACATGCAGCAGCCAAAGGTCACCTCTCTAGGCAGTATGGAAGTCAGTAGATCCCTGAAAATGGTTGTGGGTCCTAAAGGTGGGATCCAGGGGTATAACAATGCTCTAGGACCTGTTGCAAAAGCTCACATGAAGCCCCCCTGCACAACTTCTCGGCACAACCCATCCATATATTTTAGCAGCATTTACATTTGCCTTTGCTTCTCTATCTGAGTCCAGATTGCCGTGAGTATTTGTTCACAACATGTCTGTGCACTCAAGCTTCCTATCATTACCATCCCCTGGTCCCCCTACGTAATAAGCCCCCTTTTGTGCCACTTTTTGTTTCTCACAAAATCCCTCCAATATGTTGCCGACCAGATGTCATTTTTTTTGTCAATAAAGGGTTCATTTTCTCCTTTCTGACACAGTGGTCATAAATTTACAAGCACAGACTATTGGCCATCAAAGAGAATCATCCAGCTCTAGGGTGTTGGAGGTGACCTGTGGGGCCCCTTGGGGCCTGGTTGCAGCTGGGACCACTGTGAAACCTACAGTTATGCCTGTGGTGGGACCCACCTCTTTTAGACATTTATGGCACAATCTGTGGAAATACCATAAATGGCTAAGATACCCAATTTGATTGATCAATAAATCCTTGATTTAGCTAATATTGAATGTATTAAATATAAAATAGTTGTCCAAGATTAGAAAAACATGGCTGACTCTATGGGTTGTATTTGGTATTGCATCAACTCAACTCTGTTAAAGAGAATACTTGCATACAATAGTTTAGATGTAGGTTTTTTGGTCACTGTCCTGCTGCATAATAAAATGTGCACCAATGAACAGCTAACCACAGAATGGAGAGGTAACAGTTCTGGTTTATTACTCCCACTTTGCCAGCACCACACCAGACAGTGCCATGTCATTACATTTCATCTGCCATGAATGACAGGGTATATAGGTAATGCCATCAGCATCCTTTCATTTGCTGCATATCAGAAATGCTTTCTCAGTTATACTCGCCTCACCACAGCTGCGTCTTGCTTTTCCAATAATCCAATGCCTAGGTTTTGTGGCCAGTTTAACTTTTTTTTTTTTTTCCCACTTTCAAATATGGATTTCTCTTTGCAACAGCACTTATACGGGAATGCCAGGGAATACTGCTTTGCTACTTAGAAAAATGCAGTATTATAAATAACAACATGGGAACAGGGTCTCTAGTACAAATATTGCATTGGGGCCTAAGAGCTTCAAGTTATGCTTCTAGTAGCAATAGAACATATCTTTAACAAAAAGGAACGTAAATATTTTCAAAAAAATGAAAGCAACTCTTAAGGTGAATACAAGAAAGGATTGGTTACAAGGATAGCTCCTGCTCCACCCAGATTGTTGACATCAGCAAATTGCCTGTAACTTAGTGTAAGGCTGGCAATACATATAAAATAGCTGTTAGCAGTATGCTCATTCAGCTGACAGCTATTCCTCCTAAACTAAGAAGGAAAGGTAAAAGAAGATGAAGACAACAGAAGCAAAAACAACATTGCAAATGAATAATAAAGTTGGACAAAAGGTACGTAAAATTATTTGTTCCTGTTTTTTTTTTTTCTTTGCAGAATAGAGTTCCTGGAATGCTGGATGATATGCCTTAGATACAGCTCATTGGGAGTACTGCTTCTCATTTAAGAAACACAATGGTGTCTATTTTTCAGGCAGTGTTTCATGGGAGATATATGCAAATTAGCTCATACCAACCAAACCAGAGTATATAGTTACTGATTTGTTCAAAAGTGTTTCCAAATGCCATTTTCATTCACAACCTCTTTTCTTTCAGTGACTATACATGTTTTGTAAAAGGTTATTTTTGCACTTTGTTCTCAAGACAGGATAATAAAATAGGGGAGAGGACAAGAAATGGATTGAGGGGAACCTCCAAATGTTGGTTCTAACTTAATATAGACTGTTATTAAAATATTAAAGTAGTTGTTATATAAAATAAAAAATATCAAACAAAATATTTCTATGAAAATAAACAAAGAATTAAACCAAACTCCTTTGGTTACAAGTGATATTATGGACCGAGTATAAACTAACTTGTGGCCTCTAATATATATACTGTGAATAGTATAAATAGCAATGAAACTTTACTAGCTATATTGGTAAGTAGAAAAAATATATTCCATATAGTACCCAGTAATACCGTACTTATACATATGTCTAACTACCTATAGGTATTTTTTCTACTTACCAATATAGTTAGAAAAGTATGTATATTAGATACTGATAGAACTGATATATGTGAATGTACCCTAACCTATATATTTAGGGTACATTCACATATATCAGTTGCATCAGTATCAGTTTTTTTGTCCCTTAAGTAATTACAACTGATGCCAAAACTGATGCAAAAATGCATCAGTTGTCATCTGGCTTTTTTTTTTTTTTTTTTTTTTTTTACAAATTTCTACTCCAAAACTATAAGTTGTCATCAGTTTTTCCATGATGGGCTGCCGAGGCCAATAGGGCAGGGGTACTCAACTAATTTAAAGTAGTCTGGGTTCTGTCATAAAGTAAAGGTACGAGCTGTACAGCAGCTGAACACGTCCAGTATTTACGGCTTGGAGAGGGACAGCAGGGGGAAGATTAAGGTTTCTCCTGCCCATTGTCATAATGAAAGTTCCGGGAGACAGGGGGCCCTTGCTCTGGTACAGTAAGTGAAGTCTGAAATTGCTGGCTTAACTACCAGGTATAGAGTGGGGGGTTTGGGCCGCAGCACTTACAGGAGGAGCTGCCGAGCCCAAGAGAGCACCCCCTGCTGTATCAAAAATGTATGGTCCCTGAATAAAAAAAAACATGAAAAAAAGTCAGTTTGTGATTGTAAAGGGAATTTGGAACACTTTTGAAGTATAGGTGAAGGTTTTTTAATATTTTTATTTTACTGGATATAATATATATCTTTCAATGTGCTTGGGATATAGAATGTAGCAATTTTACATAGGACCTTTTAGCATAGAAACTAGCATCTATATTGTATAAAGAGTAAGTGATGTCAGGGTTCTAAATTGTATAAAAAGGAGGAACTGATGTCAGGGTTATGGATTATATAAAAGGAGTAAGTGATGTCAGGGTTCTACATTGTATCAAAAGGAGGAACTGGGGGGGCGTGGCTAGCGCGCGACATGGACGGTCGCATGTGAGCGGAGCTCCGGATAGAGCCTCTCATCCATCCTGCAATTCATCCTTGCTTACCGGTGCCCGGGTTCGCTGTCCGCTGGAACGCACTTCTGAGGCCCTCCTCCTGGTTCTGGAGCTCCCGTTCTGCCGGTGTCCTTCTCCGTTGTGTAGTAGTCGGTGACCGCTATACTCTGTCCCGCGCTGCTGTGGTGGAGCTGCCGTTCTAGGGCTGCGCTCATGGGCCGGCCTGGGCTGTGCAGGCACCACTGAAGCCGCTGATCCTGCTGGCACCCGGACGGCGGTCTCCCCTCTCTCCACGTGGCGGGCGGCCATTTTAACCCTGACCGGCTTGGCCATCTGCTGATGAGGGGGCGCTGAGTCTGGCGTTCCTGGCGAGCTGAGCCTATCTCTGACGGTTCCCTCTATCCCTGCCTGGAAGTTTGGGAGCCGGCATTCCTCTCTCCTGCTTGCTGCTGGGCACGATAGGACCATCCCCTGGCTCCTCTGGGCAGTAGTGCAAGGCAATATCTGCGGCAGCCATCAACTGTCTCTGACCCATTAAAGGTGTGTGCCTCTGTACGATTTGTCGTCCTGCTGACTGCTTCTCTGGAAGGCTTTACTTATAATCCAGTGACGGTTGCTGTATGTGCTACTGGACTGTTGAGTTACCATCTGACCATCTGTCCTCTTCTAGTTCCTCCTGGCAATCTATCCATCACTTTGCTACTGGCCTTCTTGGAGGCCTTACTTATAATCCAGTGACTGTTGCTATCGGCACTATTGGATCGCTGAGTTGCCATCCGTCCCCTCTTAGTTCCTCCTGGCAATCTATTTATTTCACCACTCTGCTGACGGCTCTCTCTTGGAGACATCGCTTATAATCCAGTGTCTGTTGCCATCGATACTATTGGACTGTTGAGTTACTGTCTGTCCTCGGCTGGCTGATTGGCCCTGGTGGCCCGACATAGAGGCTCCTACTGTGCAACTGCTATTAGCCAGAGACCTCGTCTATAATCCTCTGGGGCCAGCCTGGTCTTGCTACAATCACACCTCCTCCTCTGCCATCATATCCACCCGTACGGAACGCAGGAAGTGCGGCCGCCGACTCTCTAAAATGAGTCGCCCGCAATGAACCTCTGTCTCTGATCGCCTGAGGGGGTTCTCCAGGGCAGCATCCTCTTCTACATCACCATCGCTTGAGGCAGCTTCTCCTGCCCTTCCAGAGGAGGACCCCGAGCCCACTTTAAAGCAAGTTACTGGACAGCTACTGGAGGCGATCCATGCCGGCACTTCCTCGCTGACCGGGAAAATTGAGGAGGTAAAAATCGACCTGGGCCTGCTCCGCCAGGACTTTCAGACCTTGCGAGGCAGGGTGCGTGAGGTGGAGGATCGGGTCTCTCAGGTAGAGGACAGCGTGCGGATGACTTGGAGAATAGATTGCGACGAAACAACCTCCGTATTCTGGGCCTGCCGGGGCGGGCGGAGGGTGAAGATCCTAGGGCCTTTGTGGAGGGGTGGCTGAAAAATGTCTTACCGGAGGCTCACTTCTCGCCAATATTTGCAGTGGAACGGGCCCATAGGGTTCCGGCTAAACCGCCGCCTCAGGGCGCACCTCCTCGTCCCTTGTTGGCCCGTCTGATTAACAGCACGGATCGGGATACGGCATTGCGGGCTGCACGCCAGGCCGGCGAGCTTAAGTACAACGGAGCAGCAGTGGCCATGTTTCCAGATTTCTCGGCAGCTCTCCAGAAGACCCGAGCATCCTTCGTGGCCGTTAAGAGGCGGTTGAGAGAAAAGGCTATACAATACTCCATGATTTACCCAGCACGTCTTCGGGTCATCCATGACGGCAGGTCCCTTTTCTTTACTTCGCCGAGGGATGTGTAGGACTGGCTATCTTTTCTTCCTTATCTCCGAGACGATGATCCTGACGGCGTGTGGTGAGGGGTCCGATCGGACCATACATAAGGACTTATGTATTACGGGATGCTCTTGTTTATTGCATAAGTAGTTTTATGAAAAGTGCGGTTCTGTTATTATAATATCCTGTAGCCTTATAGTTACCTGGGCTGGCGACCCCCGGGGCGCCGGTGTATCTCACTTACTCATGTGAACCTGGCTCTGTTGAATAGTATATCTCCTAGCCTAGTGATCATCTATACCTTTAAGACAGTGCCCCGTATACCAACCACTTTGGGTGCACTTCTTCCCCCGTTAATTGTAGCCACGGTTAATTTAACGAATATTGTTTGTTTATGCCAGTAATATGTCTCACACCCTTTAGGGGTGTAATGGTTCATTTCGTTTGTATATGGTTCTTAGGTTGCTGCACACCACTTTGTGCTTCACTCAGCCACGCGCTACACACTCATAGGCGGGTCACTTTTGGGGTCCTGAACTGCCATGATTACATTACATTCTTAGACGACCATGGCGTCCTTTAGTGTACTATCTTGGAATGTGAGGGGCCTGGGCAGCCCACGAAAGAGGTCGTTGGTTTTCTCTCAGATTAGGAGGGCTGACCCACACCTCATATGCCTTCAGGAAACTCATTTGGTTCCAGACAATTCCAGGCGACTTCAGAAGCCATGGGTTCAGTGGGCGGCTCACTCTACACACACTTCCTATTCCAGGGGGGTGTCCATCTTGGTGCATCGTAGACTCAGGTGGGAGCCAGGCCTCATTGTAAGGGACCCCGAGGGACAATATGTCTTTGTCCAGGCCTGGGTTGACTCTGTCCTGTATGTTATCCTCGGTGTGTACTTGCCACCGGCGTCTGATCTTGCTGTGCTCCAGCAGGCTGCGCAGTTTGCGACCCGATTCCCTGGGGCTATTGCATTATGTTTGGGTGACTTTAACAAAGTTATGGATATTGCATTGGATCAGTTCTCCGCGGAGCCGGGTTCCCCCCTCTCTGCCTCGCCCTACTACAATGGCCGGAGTGATCCGTGAATTGGGGTGGTTGGATTTGTGGCGGGTCCGGTTTCCGGAGGCCAGCACCTTTTCCTGTCACTCTGCCAACAGACATACTCTGTCCAGGATTGACCATGTTTTTGGAAATACTAAAGCATATTCTTTGTTGCAGACCATATCCTATTTACCCAGGGCAGTGTCTGATCATTCCCCGTTGTTGGTCCAATTAAATAGTAGTACGGCTGCTAAGCCACGACAGGGTTGGCGAATCCACCCATTTTGGTTGAAACTATTTGTACCACATGATCGAATACCTGATCAACTTCAGACGTTTTTGACCATTAATTCTCCAAACACTTCTCCGCTCCTCTTATGGGAAACTATGAAGGCATATCTTAGGGGTTGTATTAAGTCCTCCATTTCCTTTGTAAAGAGGGAATCCTCGCTGTTGGAGACCACTTTGGCGACCCAGTGTGCCTCGCTTGAAGCCGCATACGTGGCTAATCCAACTGATGAGGCTAGGTCTCAATGGTTGCAGACGGGTGGACAATATTTGCATATACTGCATGACAAGGCACGTAGATCTCTGTTTTTTAGCAAACAGAAGTTTTACGAACTCGGCAACCAGTCAAGCAGCTTTCTAGCTCAACTGATACATCAAAACACAGCCTCACCTGCAATACTACGAGTGCATTCAGAGACGGGGGAGGTACTGTCCAATAGCTTGGACATTAGTGACAGATTTTATAGGTATTACAGTGAGTTATACCTCTCCAAGCTTAGAGTCACTGATGGAGAGCTTGCTACCTATTTGGGTTTGATCCCCCTTCCTACATTGTCAGAAGACCAACGTGAATTTTTAGATTCCCCTTTTACGCTAGAGGAGCTATCAGGAGCCCTGGCAGATATGGCAAGGGGCAAATCGCCGGGTCTGGACGGCATCCCGGTGGAGGTTTATGCCCAGTATGGGGGCCTGCTTCTCCCGGTGTTGCTTGACTGTTATAATGCTGCCTTTGTGGGCCGCAGTCTCCCGGAATCCTTTTATGATGCCACCATTATCCTATTACTTAAGCCTGACAAGGATCTGCTGGACTGTGGCTCATATAGGCCTATATCACTGCTTAATATAGATTATAAATTCCTTACTAAAATGTTGGCGAAAAGGCTAAATTCTGTTGTTCTCGACCTTATTCACCCGGATCAGACAGGCTTTATGCCTGGAAAATCCACATTGGATAATCTTAGAAGGGCTCAGGTGATAACTCAGATTGGGGCATCATCCTCACATGACTGGGCGGTGGCTTCTTTAGATGCAACAAAGGCGTTCGACTCTGTCGAGTGGCCTTTTCTATTACAGGTGTTGCAAGGATACGGATTTGGAGAGGGGTTTGTTACCTGGATTTCCCTTCTATACTGTTCCCCTAGAGCGGCGCTGTCCATTAATGGCGCGTTGTCTTCCTACTTTCCTTTGGGTAGGGGTACAAGACAAGGATGTCCATTGTCACCGCTACTGTTTGCTTTGGCGGTGGAACCCTTGGCAATACTGCTTCGGAATGACCCCATATATAAAGGCATAGTGATAGGCACCCGGGAGGAGAGAACAGCACTATATGCCGATGACTTACTCCTGTTTATGAGCGACCCCTCCCGGTCCCTGCCCAGAGCCATGGCTATAATTGACGAATTTGGTAATTATTCTGGCCTGCGGACCAATTGGACTAAGTCCTCATACATGCATATTGGCCGTGCGTCAGGTGTAGCTGAGGGGAATGTGGTATGTGGATTGACTACAGTCTCAACCTGCAAATATCTGGGCATCTTTATATCTAGGGACTATAGGTGTTTTTGGGAACAGAACATCTTTCCGCTCATCTCGCACTTTAGGGTTAAGTTTAATCTTTGGGCTACACTGCCTTTGTCGGTGGCTGGTAGAATCAACCTAGTTAAAATTATAGTACTACCCAAATGTCTATATGCTATAAGCCATTCTGCTGTGTCCGTGCCCCTTAGATTTTTTAAACAAATGGACTCCCTCATTATCTCCTTTATATGGGGAAACTCTAGATCTAAGCTTAGGTTGTCATCTCTACAACGACCAAAGCAGCTCGGGGGTACATCACTCCCTGATCTGTTTCTTTACTACCTGGCAGGACAGCTCCGTTTTATTAGGAAGTGGCTCTCATCTGATCCCCTACCGGGGTCCGAGGCACATCTGGCTCACCACCTGGGTCTGCGTAATCTGTGGCCGGTGTTGGAACACCTGGCCTTGTTCAGGGGGAAATTGTTGCCCATCCATGCCCTGGCGGGACAGGTCTGGCGTTAGGCGAAAAAGGTGTCCGCTTATTCTGATATACCTGCGGAGACCCCGCTTTGGCACAACCCTGGTCTGCCGACGTTATTTGCCCTGCCTGGTCGCAGTATGGCGTGTCCTCTCTCAGTGACCTGTACATACAAGGGGTTTTTAAAACGTTTGACTCGCTAAGCTCCTCCTATGGCATCCCTAGAACGCAGTTCTTTAGATATCTACAGATTAGACATGCACTTTCTTCTCAGTTCCCGGATCGATTGGACAATATGTCTGAGTATCCGCTTATCGGCATACTTCGCTCACAGGGCCCTGGGGGTTTGATATCTACTTTATATGCACATCTGATACAGGCCAAGGTGTCCACATTGGACGCCCCGGCCTTGACGCGGTGGAGCATAAATATCCCAACTTTCTCAGATGAGATGTTTCAAGATATCCTTGAATCTCCTCAACATGTGTCGCCTTCAGCTAACAACAAACTGATTCAAACATATATTCTACACCAATGTTACTTGACACCTTCCCGTCTCTACAAAATGGGACGTCTGCCCAACCCCGGATGCCTTAGGTGTCTTTGTTCACAGGCAGACTTTTGGCATATGATTTGGGAATGTCCGATCATACAATGTTTTTGGAAAGGGGTCGTGGATCTCCTGGCGGAAGTTCTGGCTAAACCTATACCATTAACCCCAGAGATATGCCTTTTCAGCGTATTAGATGAAGAAGTATGGCAACACCATGTTAGAATCCTTTTGAGGGAGTCTTTATTCTATGCCAGGAAAGCTATCGCACTGCGATGGATGGCTCCGAAACCCCCATCAGTGTCTCAGTGGAAGAAACTTGTTAATACTGTTCTTCCTTATAACCAGATTGTGTATAAAGGGAGAGGGTGCCCTCAGAAATTCCATAAGGTGTGGGGAACATGGTGCAATTCTCCGGTAACCCAATATACGGCCCTGCACATGCTCCGAAAGAAGAAACAAAAAAAAAAAGCAAAAAAAGGACAGTATAAAAACCGACACTAACTCCGTTAATGTCTGTTATGATAGGTGTCCATTTTTTGGGGGGGTTTTTTAACGGACACTATCAGAACACATATCCAACGGTAGTGTGAACCCACCCTAACTTCATATATGTACTGCACAGACATCTATGGGGCAGATGAATACCTATATTGTTAATTTGGCATATGTCTGACACATTTACAACTGGATACTTTTTTTTTTTTTTACTGTATAGTAAAATTTTGGCAGCAGAACAATAAAACAAGACAATAAAGCAGACAAATCCAAACTTATGGGTAAAGGTTAGCATACATGTATGTTTGGATATGGCTGAATACAAAAATGCATCAGTTTAATGAATGCCAGCTGCTGCTTTTGTTTCAATAAATCCTGCACCATTTCATTTTACATGGAGTTATGTGTATCTGGCTACAAAAGTCACTCAAGGGTCTTAATGCACAGAAATAAACTAACAGAGCAAGGCTGGTGCGGTTCTTATCCTTTCCTTGACTGCTGAGAATGTGCAGAGGGACTACAGGAAGGTGAGGAAGTGCTCCTTAGACCCATCCTATCCCTACAGCTGTTCCATGGGATGTATGTATGTATGTATGTATGTATGTATGTATGGGATATATACTGTACATTTGTCTCTTTGAATTTATTAGAAACTCTATGTGCAAAATATATGTTTGTGACATTGCTTTATCCAAATGAATGGACACATTTTGGCCTCATACATACATAATTTTTTTTTCTTGCTTTTGCCTTTCAGCCTTTTTGCAGCTAATTCACATAGCAATGTGAGGTCTTCTGTTGTGGAAATAGTAGTAGAGATGCATATACATTACTGAAAAATGTGATTTTATTTTCAGGGTTACAGTTCATGCCAAACAACCAGTTACATTAGATCTTCAAGTTATAGATAATGGTAATGCGGATACCAAATAAATAGCCTTTTCATGTAATGTACGCATACATATGACTATATAATATGATCTATTACTTGTTTTGATACTTTTTAATGATTACTATATGACTTCTTTACTTTAAGCTTAGAATGTATTCCCATACATCTGTATGCTAGTACATTATAATATGTCTCATATTTGCACCTGCTCATTTTTTTAACTTTTTTTTTTTTTTTTTTTTAATTAAAGAATGTTTATTGAGGATCCCAGAGATTATCCAAAGTACAAACATGGCAAAAAGAAGGTAAGTGTCTTGCTATGCAGGTACACTGTTTAGTGTACAGACCATCTGAGTGAAGATGTCTTGCCATGGGCTCATACAATTTGATCAAAATGAGCACGAATAGCCTGACATTTCTAAGAATAGTAAATATAGCAGTAATGCCTTTTAGATGAGTAAAAATATTACATGTTCATAAACATCTCCTGAAGGATATTGCTGCATCTTTGCTGTTGTATTGCAGTCACAGCAGATTTACATGTCGGGTTCTAGCAGGTGTATAGACAACTGCCTTGCCCTAAGCCAGTTTTGTCATGGGGGGTCAGTGATTGTGGTCCCAGGAGTGTGAGTACAGTAGTGACTTCTGGCCAGTCTACTGCTTTTTGGGGGAGAGTCCTGAAGGGGTAGACAGTGGCAAGTAAAAGTCTACTGAAAATGTTTATCTGCCCTGTTTCTCCAAAAATAAGCCCTACCCCAAAAATAAGCCCTAGCTTGATTTTGAAGGGTTTTTGGAGTAGGTTTGAGATATAAGTGTGGCATCCCAGAGCTGGCTATGGCTGGGCTGAGGGTGATCTCTGTGCATTGTATTATTTCCTGTTGCTTCATAGCCTGTGTGACATAGTAGGGGGTCCTGAGTCTCACACAACACAGCGCCACCTAGTGAGCCTCACACATGCATTACACCTCCCATAGGATTGAATAGTAACCAAATGTCCAATGGGAGGACATCGCCTGGGAAAAGGGGAGGAGTCAGATGATCACTGGGTCCCCATGGTAACACCCCTGGAGGAAGGTCCTGCGTGTGAGGAGTTAGAAGTGTGGAGTGTTAGGAGGAGAAGGTGAGGAGATAAGTGTGATGTCCTGTGAAGAAAGCAGTGAGTTTAGTGCAGGAATCTCAAGTCCTAGACAGGCCCAGGAAGGTTGGAGAGCTGACATACTCCAGCTATTCAGAAGATCCTGTCCCCTGTCTGCCTAGCCATCGCCCTGAAGGAAGTCAAGCATCATTATCTTGTCAGCATGAGACTGTGGAGAGAACATTCTGGAACACGTGCTCCATAGCAAGTATCACAGGATCCAGGGGCCAAGGCCAGACCTGTGGAATATCCTGCCACCCTGACTATTGCACCCCGAAACTCTGAGCTATCAGGACCACATAACGTGAGTGGGGAATATTATGTACTAGTATCATGGTGGGCATCCTCCTATGTGCCAAATAGGAGCCCAGACGCACCTTAGGGCTGTAACACTGAAGTATAAGGGGCTAGGAACACCTTTCATCAAGTCTACCCTGCACCCCAGGACTTTGCTGTGTCACCAGGCGTACCCCGTTGTTTTGTATTGAAGAAACTGTTTAAGCATTTGTGCCTCCACACCCATGGAAGTAAAAGTTCAACTTTACAACCGTTTCTGTGTCTGACTCTGCACCGACAACATCAGGGCGCCCCAAACACCACCAGTCGGCACAGTATAGGGGAAGCGCCCCGGGGGAACAATCACCACCAACATTTGTGCAGCCCCCTCATCACCGGTACCAGTGGTGGTAACGTGGGGCAGCACCAGCGCTGCGCCCTCGTGCCCAGAGACCGTGACAAGTCTGCGCTGTTTGCACCCCGCAATCCCAACTGCAGCGTTACCTTCCATCTGGTCACCGCATAAGCCTTACTCCAAAATAAGCCCTAGTTACAGTCAGCCTCCAGTGTTAGGCTATGTCACGTGACATCACTGATATAATGGAGACGGATAATAGGCATACCGTAGCTTCCAAATGTCCTGGACAAGTGTCCCGCCACCTCCCGTCACGGCAGGGCAAAATCCGCTCACCCTCCTGAGTCCCACTCCAGAGTCCCGTCTCTTGCCACCTGAGTCGCCTTCCGAGTTCCGCCCCTTGGCCATCCCTGCTGGCTTCCACAAACTAGGCTGTTTTTCAAGATTAGACCGGAGACTGATTCGCTCCAGTGCCTGAAAAATAAGACCTACCCCAAAAATAAGCCCTATCCCTTTTTTCAGTGAAAAAAATAATATAAGACCCTGCTTTATTTTAAGAGAAACACAGTAGCAGATTCAGCGAAGGGTGATGTTTACATCATGTTTGCTTTGGAAGGCCACTAGCTGTCCACTAGAAGTCAAAGGTGAAGTGGAGTTGTGCTCACATGGACATGCCTAACTGTTGCCTTTGGCATAAATTAGTCTGGATGGGGTTAAGTCAGACAGAAATGAGGTGGGAAAGCTGAGGTGTTTTAAAATTGGCTAGCAGCTTTTTAGTTGGTGCTGCTCTATACGGATGTGATCGGCGTGTTGTATAGGGTTTATGGTGGGGGGGGCCTGGTTATTTGTTGCTGGTGCATCCAAAATCCTGAGGATTTGTTGCCAAGGCAAGTATTATGTTGATTGCTGATTTCCTATGAGCTGTCCTCAGACCTAATGCTCCTGGGCCCCAATGCAATATCTGTAATTCCTACCTTATGCCATTTAGAATAGCTGCATATTTTATGTGGCAGGACATTTGATGCCTTCTTAGGGTCCAGGCCCTGGTAGTGACTGATACCTCTGCACCCCCTGTAGCTATGCCCCTGGCTGTTTCATCTACTGATCCTACTGTTTTTTGAGCTATTCAGCTCCTGCTTGGAGTGGGTAGGGAAGCATGAGCTGGAAAATACCATATATCATAGTGCACATGAAAAACCCTAGCAGTATCAAATACCAAAGTGCAGCAGAATATAACAATATAACTGTAAGCAGCATTGTCTCCGTCACTACCCCTTGAATCCTAGTTTTGCAGCTATGCAATGCATCTGGGGCATTGTGAAGGATCTCACTTTGCCAAGCCGCTTGGCACATCTGTGAACACCCTTCTTAACCTCCCACTCATGCTCCGTGAGTGGACTGAGTTCATAGGATAATATGAAACGAGCTTTATAAATTTTATATATTTATTAACCCAAGTGGGTTGGTACTAGCCACTAACATATACAGAAATATA
This sequence comes from Leptodactylus fallax, assembly GCA_947044405.1. Taxonomy (NCBI): domain Eukaryota; kingdom Metazoa; phylum Chordata; class Amphibia; order Anura; family Leptodactylidae; genus Leptodactylus; species Leptodactylus fallax. Next base: position 3,698,135 of record CAMRHE010000166.1, read on the forward strand.
CACCAATGAAAGGTCAAGCAAATACAGATAAAAGCACACTACAGTACAGAAAATAAAATGGGAATAAAAGACAGAAAAGTATTACCCAGACCGAGTTTGTAGTCTGATTCTTTGGACCTCCATGTGTTGGGCCTCATGGCACTTTCTTAAGCAAGTTACAGAGCAGCTATCCCCTAGCTGCCTCCTTCCTTAGTGATAAAGAATCTAGCCCTTCCTTGCCGTATAAGGCTAGTGTCCAGCCACACTTCCCCTCCAAGTAGCCCTCCTCCTCTCAACCCACTGAGGAAAGTGGAATGTTTTCCTAGCTGGGAAAAGATGTGTGTCTGGGGTTGAGCTGAGGGTCATTAGCCCGCTCTCCCTCCTTTGACATCTGTTGTCCAGGGGTAATAAACTCGCTGGCCAGAAAGGTCCTCTCCCATGGTATACACATAAAACCACTGAAACAAATTGACCACCAATGTAAACACAGCTTAACCACAACATTCCTAAGAACCGTCATAAACACCAGAATATGAGCAAGTAGTAATACAAGAAATAAATAACTGGGGGTCTCTTCATCACAGGTATCTATCTCTATAGATGATTTTCTTTACTTTCAGTATGACAGCTTTTATGGCTCTCTACTGGGATTGAACTGCACAGGAAGTCTTGGCCTTGGGGTGTCAGCAGCCATGATTTGGCCATCCATGAGTACTGCAATGTAGGTGGCTCACTCAAAGGCCCTTTTTTGGTGTGTCATAATGGATTGCTGCAGTGGACGTTGGTGTCCTTTACGAGACATGTTACTGATTAGATTTTTTAATAAGCAGAATTTCAGGGACTATAAAAAGAATGCTGCACGCAAGTACTTGCAAAAGCTAGTCTGTTTTGTGTTTCTGCAGTTTTTGGGCAGACATGAGGATATGGAGTGTCAGTAGAAATACAAAGCTTCCCTATATTGTGGAAATATTCATCTGGCCATCTTTGGTGCTTTTCATGTCTCTGAACTAGTGGCAAGGACAGTGTGTTGTAGCATTGTAGTATTTGTACTGCGGTGTGTGCTTTACTGTTGGAGGATGTGTAGGTGTTGTACAATGAGCTAAGTTATCACCTAAGGCAGTCCAAGGCAGACAGGGGACAAAGCAAGGGCACGAGGGTTACATTAGATAGACTGGTAGGTTCAAGCATATGCCTTTTCCGCAATGTGGAAGAATACTTACTAATCTGCTTTGCGGGGGCTTACCACTATTGCTTCTCTAGAAAAGCTGGTTTTATCCCAATATAAATTTGTCACAAATTAGAGTTTAGATGAGACAATGATTCATAGGATGGGAAGACTGGAGACTTGTCATTACAGATTATATGTTTGTCCACACTTGTGAGGTAGGATTGGGGTGAGGTTTTAGAGAGTAGAGTTCTTGTTTCCCACTGAACGCTGTTTTGGTTGTTTTGCAAGTTTGTAAAGTTGCTTTTATGTCTACATAGCCAAGCTGGAGTCAGCGATATCCTAATGTAGCTGAACTAAAAAGTGAGTCAGTCGCTGCTCCGCTAGATCAATTACCAATCTCTTTTTTTGGTATTTTCCATAGTTTTGTGGTTTTTCTTAGAGCCAGTTATAGGAAATTGGTTTTTTTTATTGCATTTTTCATTGTCTCAATAATTACATGACTGTTCGGGATGTCCCATTTTAATTTAGTTACCCCCAGGGATGCACCATATGCTTGGGACCTGGCATGTACTGTGATAATCTAGCTAACAACCTCTATTGCTGGCAGTAGTCCTCTTATTTCTTGGTAGACTAAGTGTAAAAATAGAAGAGCGGGCAATCAGATGATATTTATTAGAGGCTTATTTGTCTGTAGTTCTTGATTTTAAAGGGACATTCTGCCATTCTAGGCAGGGAGGATGACAAGTATATCAGTTAGGCAGAATTGGAGGGGGAAGAAGGGATATGTCCCATCCCAGTTAGAAAACCTTGCTTGCCAGAACTTTACCAAGTACCAACACATAATCATTGATAGACCCATGGACCTATACTAAGAGGAGTATTTTACTCTGCTTAAAAAAATAAGTGCAAGCTGATCTTTGTAATACTTTTTGTATTTCAGCTTTCACAAACATCTCTATAATGACTGTCCAAGGCAACCTTTACATTTCTCTATTAGGTGATTGTCCAATTCAGCCTTCCCAAGTCTATATAGTGAATGTTCAAGACAGATTTGCCAGGTCTATGTAGTAAGTGCCAAAACAGCCTTTACAAAGTCTGTGTAGTGATTGTCCAAAACCAACTTTACAAATGTCTGTGTAGTGTCTGTCCAAGACAGTCTTCCCAAGTCTGTGTTCTGACTAGAACACAGCTTGCACAAAGGGCTATGTATTGACTGTCCAAGACAGTCTTCACAAACGTCTCTGTAGTAACTGTCCAAGACAGCCTTCACAAACGTCTCTGTAGTAACTGTCCAAGACAGCCTTCACAAACGTCTCTGTAGTAACTGTCCAAGACAGCCTTCACAAACGTCTCTGTAGTAACTGTCCAAGACAGCCTTCACAAACGTCTCTGTAGTAACTGTCCAAGACAGCCTTCACAAACGTCTCTGTAGTAACTGTCCAAGACAGCCTTCACAAACGTCTCTGTAGTAACTGTCCAAGACAGCCTTCACAAACGTCTCTGTAGTAACTGTCCAAGACAGCCTTCACAAACGTCTCTGTAGTAACTGTCCAAGACAGCCTTCACAAACGTCTCTGTAGTAACTGTCCAAGACAGCCTTCACAAACGTCTCTGTAGTAACTGTCCAAGACAGCCTTCACAAACGTCTCTGTAGTAACTGTCCAAGACAGCATCCACTGCTTGTTTATTCTTGCCGAGTAGTGTTTGTGTGTGTCCTGTGTCGTCCTGTTGACCTTAGTCCTCTCTGCACCCTATCCATGTAACTTTCTGAAATATATAATTATAGGTTTTGGTTCATATTAGAATTTAATATGTTAATACAGTGGGGAAAAAAAGTATTTAGTCAGCCACCAATTGTGCAAGTTCTCCCACTTAAAAAGATGAGAGAGGCCTGTAATTGACATCATAGGTAGACCTCAACTATGAGAGACAAAATGAGGAAACATATCTAGAAAATCACATTGTCTGATTTTTTTAAGAATTTGTTTGCAAATTATGGTGGAAAATAAGTATTTGGTCACCTACAAACAAACAAGATTTCTGGCTCTCAGAGACCTGTAACTTCTTCTTTAAGAGGCTCCTCTGTCCTACACTTATTACCTGTAGTAATGGCACCTGTTTGAAATTGTTATCAGTACAAAAGACACCTGTCCACAACCTGAAACAGTCACACTCCAAACTCCACTATGGTGAAGACTAAAGAGCTGTGGAAGGACACCAGAAACAAAATTGTAGACCTGCACCAGGCTGGGAAGACTGAATCTGCAATAGGCAAGCAGCTTGGTGTGAAGAAATCAACTGTGGGAGCAATAATTAGAAAATGGAAGACATAAAAGACCACTGATAATCTCCCTCGATCAGGGACTCCACACAAGATCTCACCCCGTGGGGTCAAAATGATCACAAGAACGGTGAGCAAAAATCCCAGAACCACACGGGGGGACTTAGTGAATGACCTGCAGAAAGCTGGGACTAATGTAACAAAGGCTACCATCAGTAACACACTACGCCTCCAGGGACTCAGATCCTGCAGTGCCAGACATGTCCCCCTGCTTAAGCCAGTACATATCTGGGCCCCTCTGAAGTTTGCTAGAGAGCATTTGGATGTTCCAGAAGAGTATTGGGAGAATATCATATGGTCAGATGAAACCAAAGTAGAACTGTTTGGTAGAAACACAACTCGTCGTATTTGGAGGAGAGTGAATGCTGAGTTGCATCCAAAGAACACCATACCTACTGTGAAGCATGGTGATGGCAACATCATGCTTTGGGGCTGTTTCTCTGCAAAGGGACCAGGACGACTGATCCATGTACATGAAAGAATGAATGGGGCCATATATTGTGAGATTTTTAGTGCAAATCTCCTTCCATCAGCAAGGGCATTGAAGATGAAACATGGCTGGGTCTTTCAGCATGACAATGATCCCAAGCACACCGCCAGGGCAACGAAGGAGTGGCTTCGTAAGAAGCATTTCAAAGTCCTGGAGTGGCCTAGCCAGTCTCCAGATCTCAACCCCATAGAAAACCTTTGAAGGGAGTTGAAAGTCCGTGTTGCCCAGCGACAGCACCAAAACATCACTGCTCTAGAAGAGATCTGCATGGAGGAATGGGCCAACATACCAGCAACATTATGTGCCAACCTTGTGAAGACTTATAGAAAACATTTCACCTCTCTCATTGCCAACAAAGGATATATAACAAAGTATTGAGTTGAACTTTTGTTATTGACCAAATACTTAATTTTCACCATAATTTGCAAATAAATTCTTAAAAAATCAGACAATGTGATTTTCTGGATTTGTTTTCTCATTTTGTCTCTCATAGTTGAGGTCTACCTATGATGTCAATTACAGGCCGGCCTCATCTTTTTAAGTGGGAGAACTTGCACAATTGGTGGCTGACTAAATACTTTTTTTTTCCCCACTGTATATGCAAGAATTGTTATGTTATATAATTAAGGACTATAGTTTTTAATGTTTGGAACCGCATCTGCCTATGATGTCACACTGTTGCAAAGTTCCATGGTTGTCACAGCAGCCAGTCAGACCACTGCTTTATTTAACAACCTGGTTGCTGTAATACAGTCAGGTTATTTTACACTAGTTTTTATACGTTTGATATTCTGAAGAAAATGTTACTTAGTTACAAAATTGTTGGCACTAGTAAATTTGAAGTCAAAAACATGGATACACTGTCGAACAAGTAAGACGTTTCAGGGAGCTTAACTGATTTTCTTATGCGCTCAGCTGTAAAAATTTTTTTTTAGACTTGAGTAGAAAATGATCCATCAGGACAACAATAAATCTATATGTCCTGTATAACTGATCAGTGGTCAGATCTGTAGGGTTCAACTGATGGCCAGTTGCAACAAAGTGGTTGCAGAACTGAATCTAAGCTTTCCCTCACCTGGACTAAAGATGAATTCTACCTCCCTAGACCTTGATCTAAATATTCTGACCAAAAGACTGTTGCTTTTTTCCCCCACTGTTTACCTGGCATCCATTACGGCCAGCATCACTGATGCTTCGTTCACACTTGCGTCCAGAGTTCGTCCGCCATGAATCTGACCTAGATGTCAGAAAAAAGGATTGGGAAAGGATAGGGAAAGGTTTGAAACGGTTTGTTTAAAAACCCATTCACTTCAATGGGTTTTTAAAGCAATGTGCAGGTGTCCGATTGCAGCCTCTGTGCCCCAAAACCATTTTTTTGGGTCGGAAATAAAGTCGGACATGCAGGACCTTGTGTCCGACCAAAAAAACCGGCTTCGCAGCGCAGAGGCTGCAATCGGACACCTGCACGTTGCTTTAAAAACCCATTGAAGTGAATGGGTTTTTTAAAAAAACGTTTCAAACCTTTTCCTATCCTTTCCCAATCCTTTTTTCTGACATTTAGGTCGGATTCACAGCAGACGGACTCTGGGCGCAAGTGTGAACCCACCCTGAGCTGCACCTGCTGACAACACCTTATCCTATGTCATATTTTTTACTTATTTTTACCTTGTTTTCCTTACAATATCTGGAGGTATCTAGGCTCCCTATGGATTTTTATTTGGACAGTTCACAAGAGCCGATCACAGGCATTAAGCCTTTAGATGCCACAGTCAAGCTGCCATATTTGTGACAATTGCCTTCCCCTGGAATGAGATCCAAGGACAACGATCCATTATGATGACAGCTGGGAGCCTATTGAAGGCTCCTAGGCTTGTCATTGGTGTAGTTCTTACAATAGTTCTATTATTACTAAAGCCTGTAATAGAACTCTATGGATTTTACAATACACTAAAATGCATTAGCATTGCAGTGCATTGCATGAGTGATCAAACTGCCTGGGATGCAAGAAACCCTAGAGGGTCTAAAAGTACAGTACAGACCAAAAGTTTGGACACACCTTCTCATTCCAAGAGTTTTCTGTATTTTCATGACTATAAAAATTGTAGATTCACACTGAAGGCATCAAAACTATGAATTAACACATGTGGAATTATATACTTAACAAAAAAGTGTGAAACAACTGAAAATATGTCTTATATTCTAGGTTCTTCAAAGTAGCCACCTTTTGCTTTGATTACTGCTTTGCACACTCTTGGCATTCTCTTGATGAGCTTCAAGAGGTAGTCACCTGAAATGGTTTTCACTTCACAGGTGTGCCCTGTCAGGTTTAATAAGTGGGATTTCTTGCCTTATAAATGGTGTTGGGACCATGAGTTGTGTTGTTCAGAAGTCAGGTGGATACACAGCTGATAGTCCTACTGAATGGAGTGTTAGAATTTGTATTATGGCAAGAAAAAAAGCAGCTAAGTAAAGAAAAACGAGTGGCCATCATTACTTTAAGAAATGAAGGTCAGTCAGTCCGAAAAATTGGGAAAACTTTGAAAGTGTCCCCAAGTGCAGTGGCCAAAACCATCAAGCGCTACAAATTAAACTGGCTCACATGAGGACTGCCCCAGGAAAGGAAGACCAAGAGTCACCTCTGCTGCGGAGGATAAGTTCATCCGAGTCACCAGCCTCAGAAATCGCAAGTTAACAGCAGCTCAGATTAGAGACCAGGTCAATGCCACACAGAGTTCTAGCAGCAGACACATCTTTACAACAACTGTTAAGAGGAGACTGTGTGCAGCAGGCCTTCATGGTAAAATAGCTGCTAGGAAACCACTGCTAAGGACAGGCAACAAGCAGAAGAGACTTGTTTGGGCTAAAGAACACAAGGAATGGACATTAGACCTGTGGAAATCTGTGCTTTGGTCTGATGAGTCCAAATTTGAGATCTTTGGTTCCAACCACCGTGTCTTTGTGCGACGCATAAAATAATAATAATAATAATAATAGTCCTTTAATAGTCCCACAATGGGGAAATTCAGTGTGTTACAGCAGCAAAGATAAGCAGATACAAATACAAATACAACATGTACAGGATTGTTCCAAGGTGAGAGGCATTACATTAATAGCAGACAGACAGGACGTAGCAGAGGGGGGGGGGGATTTAACAGGCAGAGAGATATTTCAGTTCTCTGTGTAATGATCTCCGCTTAGGTCGTTGTTGGTTGTACAGCCTAACCGCGGTGGGGAGGAAAGACTTCCGATAGCGCTCCTTCTCACACCTAGGGTGGAGCAGTCGGTCACTGACAGTACTGCTCAGCGCGATCACAGTCTCATGCATGGGATGGGACTTCTTCTTCTGCATGGAGCTCACCACGGACAGTATCCTTCTGTCACCCACCACCTGCACTGGGTCCAGTGGGCTCCCCAGGACAGAGATGGCCTTTCTAATCAGCTTGTCAAGTTTATTTCTGTCCCTGGTTGATATACTGCTCCCCCAGCAGGCCACTCCAAAGAAGATGGCTGATGCCACTACTGAGTTGAAGAAAGTTCTAAGAAGTGCCCCCCGGATTCCAAAGGCTCTCAGTTTCCTAAGCAGGTAGAGCCTGCTGTGGCCCTTCCTGTACAGGGCCTCCATATGATCTGCCCAGTCCAGCTTATTATTAAGGAGCAATCCCAGGTACTTATAGGTGTTCACAATCTCGATGCCCGTCCCCAGGATGTCCACTGGTTTAGGAGGGCTTCTGCCTTTGCAGAAGTCCACCACCATCTCCTTGGTCTTCCCCGCGTTAATCTTCAGGTGGTTCCGGTGGCACCAGTCCACAAAATCCTGGTTCAGTTCTCTGTACTCCCTGTCATCATCATCTGTGATGAGACCCACTATTGCAGAGTCGTCAGAATACTTCTGTAGGTAGCAGCTGGATGAGTTGCACCTAAAATCTGCAGTGTACAGTGTGAAGAGGAAAGGGGCGAGAACCGTACCCTGAGGTGCCCCCGTATTACAGCTCACGGTACCTGACACACAGTCTCGGGCTCTCACGTATTGAGGTCGATTTGTGAGGTAGTCTAGGATCCAGTTGGAGAGGTGGTGGTCCACTCCAGCAAGGCCCAGCTTGTCCCTCAATAACCTGGGCTGTATGGTGTTAAAAGCACTGGAGAAGTCAAAGAACATTATTCTCACTGTGTTCCCTGGTTTCTCCAGGTGAGACACAGCCCTGTGCAGAAGATGGATGATGGCATCATCTACCCCAATGCCCGGCCGATAAGCAAACTGGAGGGGGTCCATAGCGGGGCTCACTAGAGGGCGGAGATGTGTGAGAACCAATGGACTCTACATGCCTGGTTCCCACCGTGAAGCGTGGAGGAGGAGGTGTGATGGTGTGGGGGTGCTTTGCTGGTGACACTGTTTGGGATTTATTCAAAATTGAAGGAATACTGAACCAGCATGGTTACGACAGCATCTTGCAGCGGCATGCTATTCCATCCGGTTTGCGTTTAGTTGGACCATCATTTATTTTTCAACAGGACAATGACCCCAAACACACCTCCAGACTATTTAAGGGCTATTTGATCAAGAAGGAGAGTGATGGGGTGCTACGCCAGATGACCTGGCCTCCACAGTCACCAGACCTGAACCCAATCGAGATGGTTTGGGGTGAGCTGGACCGCAGAGTGAAGGCAAAAGGGCCAACAAGTGCTAAGCATCTCTGGGAACTCCTTCAAAACTGTTGGAAGACCATTTCAGGTGACTACCTCTTGAAGCTCATCAAGAGAATGCCAAGAGTATGCAAAGCAGTAATCAAAGCAAAATGTGGCTACTTTGAAGAACCTAGAATATAAGACATATTTTCAGTTGTTTCACACTTTTTTGTTAAGTATATAATTCCACATGTGTTAGTTCATAGTTTTGATGCCTTCAGTGTGAATCTACAATTTTTATAGTCATGAAAATACAGAAAACTCTTGGAATGAGAAGGTGTGTCCAAACTTTTGGTCTGTACTGTATATGTAAAAAAAAAAAAAAAAAAAAGTTTAAAAAAATATGAAAAAAATAAAAAAAAGTTCAAATCACCCCCTTTTACTAAATCTGATATAAAAATGAATACAATAAAACACATACACATTAGGTATCGCCACATCCAAAAATGCCTGATCTACGAACTTATATAAAAAAAAAAATTCCCCATAGAGCGGGGGTAAAAAATTAAAAGAAATGAACCACCATTTTTTTGCTGTTTCACCTCCCCAAATAAATTATAATATGTAATATAAAGAGATCAAAAGATCAGACATTCACCAAAATGGTATAAATAAAAAGTACATCTGGACCTGTAAGAAAGATGACTTATACAGCCCTGCATATTGAAATATAAAAAAGTTACAGATGTCAGACGCCAGACTATGACCACTACAAGAAAAACATTTTTCAAAGTTTTGGATTTCTTTAAAGGTGTTAAAACATAACAAAAACTATAGAGATTTGGTATCTCCATAATCATAAGAGCCCTCAGATTATAGGTAACATTTCATTTTGGTTGCTCATTGAACGCTGTGAAAACTAAACTCATAAGAAAACGGTGCAAATGCCATTTTTCTCTAATTCCACCCCATTCAGAAATTTTTCCAGCTTCCCAGGAGATCACATGGAATATTAAATGGTACAATTATGAAGTATAATTTATCCCATAAAATTAAGCCCTTGTACAGCTCTGTGAATGGCACAATTAAATAAATTGTACTTCATGTTAGTGGTAAACTGTGGGAAATATTTTTTGCATTTATTTATTTAAAAAAATGGAAATTTTGTGAAAAATTAGCAATTTTCAAAATTTGAAATGTGTTTTTTCAGACAGTAATACCACCCAAATTAGTTATATGGAACTTGCCACAAAGAAAATCTAGAACAATCTGCATGCAGCATGTTATAGGACAGGAGGAACTGAACTGATTGATATATAGGTTTATTACAAAAGATTCAGTGTAACCTGCCATTGATTCATTGAAGTGTCTGATATTTCTTTACTGTAAAGTCAAGGAGATGGTCCTTTCACTGATTCTATGACTTTGCATACAGAAATTGCTGTCAGTCACTGAGCGGACCACCTGCCTGATTTCATAACAAAGAAAGGGCAGAAAATTCAATGAAAGAAATATAAATTATATAGAATATTTTCTCTCAAACCTATACATCAATCTGTTCAGCTTCTCCTGCTCTATAACATGATTCCTACTGATTACATTGCATTTTCCTGGTGACAGGTTCCCTTTAATAAACATTATATACCTTATCTATGCTTGAGGCCGGGGCCTCGCAGTCAAAACGCTGCGTATTATATTACCTGCAAAGTGGTTTTTCTGGCTGTGTCTCACTACGTGGGATCCTTAGCCTGATGTAGGCATCATTTTTTAAATATCCTTTAATTTCTTAGAATGTTGTCAGCAATTTTCCAAAGGTTTTCAGGGACCACTTCAGTTCTGAAGAGGCTCTTAAACGCAGGGGCGCACCACTAATGAGGCGAAGTGAGGCGGCCGCCTCAGGCGGCACTATCCGTCACTGTATGGGGGGCAGCATTTTTACTATTCAATGTAAACCAGCCCAGGACAGGCCACTTTAAAAAAAAAAAACAAAAAAAAAACAAAAAAAACAAAACAAAGCTGCGCGATACCTGTCCTGGGCTGGCTTACGAGACGTAGAATCTCAGCGCAGGCGGCGATACAATGACGTCATCACGCTGAGATACAGATGTCGCGGACGAGAAGAAGAGGCAGTGGCGGCTGGATCAAGGCATCACAGGTGAGTATAACTTTTTTTTTATATATATAAATATTTATTTATCTACACCGCGTCTGCTCGTGGCCGCCTCCGCTTCCCCTTCTGCTATGGGACGCAGAAAGGGAAGTGGATGCCGCTGTGAGCGGCCGCGGGCATCGGTAAGTGAGGCCGCGGGCCTCAAATACTACTATTATACTCCGGGGTCTTTTCAGACCCCGGAGTATAATAATCGGAGACCCAGGGGAGGTGAGGGAACATAAAAACCAATGTTACTCACCTCCTGCGATCCGATGTTACTCCGAGCAGGCTTGGGGCCTCTGGTGACGTCATCAGGTTGCGTCGCTGGCCTGATCATGTGACGTGTGTGCGCAATTAAACAGTGCCGAAAGCTGCTGGGAGTGCACCGGTGTCCAGGATAGGTAAGTAACACTGGTCTGAAAATACCCCAGAGTATAATAATAGTTCATGGGTGGGCCACTATGGGACATAATACCATGTGCAGGGGCCACTGTAGATCATAATACCCTGTGCAGGGGCCACTGTAGAGCATAATACCCTGTGCAGGGGCCACTGTGGAGCATAATACAAGTGCAGGGGCCACTAAGGAGCATAATACAAGTGCAGGGGTCACTATGCAGCATAATAAAAGTGCAGGGGCCACTATGGAGCATAATACCAGTACAGGGGCCACTATGGAGCATATTACCAGTGCAGGGGCCACTATGGAGCATAATACCAGTGCAGGGGCCACTATGGAGCATAATACCGTGTGCAGGGGCCACTGTGGAGCATAATACCATGTGCAGGGGACAATATGGAGCATAATACCATGTGCAGGGGCCAATATGGGGCATAATACCCTGTGCAGGGGCCACTAGGGAGCATAATACAGTGTGCAGAGGCCACTATGGAGCATAATATCGTGTGCAGGGGCCTCTGTGGGCCATAATACTGTGTAATACTGTGTGCAGGGGCTGCTGTGGAACATTATAGTGTGTGTAAATGGGGCGCTATAAACAGGGGCTATGGCGCCTGTTTATATTATACGCTATCTGTTTATAGTGGCCGTGTGATGTAATTCTAGCCTTGTCGCATACTGTAGACAGGACGAGGCTGTAGTTACATTACATGGCCGCTATGTGATGAATGACACTATATAAACAGAGAAGCGGTCACGGCACTTACACAGGTACCATTCAAACAGCTGATCAGTGGGGGTCCTGGGTTTTTGAGCCCCACTGATGAGTATATTAATGACCTGGAAAACCTTTTAATTAGTTAACACCTGCGGCATTATTAATAAGGGGCATTATTTATACAGGGTACACATGGACATTATTAATATAAAGATGCACTTGGGGATATTATTCATTATGGGGGGTTATATCATATATATTATAATTGGGGTAGCAACAGGATGGGTGTGCAGGTGAGGACAATGTGGGTTGGATGCCTAGAAAAGTGAGGAGCCAAAGATGTCTGTGTTGCAAAGTTTACAGAGACAAGTCACAGCTGGAAGAAGTGGTCATGGCGGTCCAAAGGGAAGAGAAGAGAAATGTGACCGATTAGTCAGAGACGTCACCTGTAAGTCACAAAATGTTACTGCTCTGTAGTCACCTAAATGATACCTGATTGATGGGGGTCTGTCTGCCGAGACCCCCCACTGGGCCTGAGAATTGGGTTTTTTCCCCCCACTTGGTGGGAATTCAGCCTGACCGCAGCCATATATATAGGTGTGTCGCTTGGTGGATGGATGAACCCGCGTGGCTCTCATTCACTTCAATGGGAGTGCCAAAGATACCCGAAGTCCAGTACTCAGCTATCTGCGGCGCTCCTATTATAGAGAATGGGGGCCACGTGGGCTCGTCCATCCACCAAGCAGAAGATGTGTGAAGTTACTTTCATTGTTAATGCCGTGTTGTTGATCTGATACTGAAGTAATACAGGAAGAAGAATTCTTAAAAACTTTTTTATAACTTTGTGTATTGTGTATATTGTGCGACGATAACAGCGTGTGAAGCTAATAGCATGGAAACACAATTTTTTTTTTTTTTTTTTTGGGGGGGGGGGTGGGTGTCTTTCTATAGTCCGCCTCAGGCAGCAAAGAGGCTAGGTTCACCACTGTTTAAACGCCTCTGTATTTGAAACCTCCCATAATTCTCCCCATATTTAATGAAAACAAAGCAAACCAAAATAAAACGTATACATTTCAGTTTCTTTCTATATGTTCATTTAGCCCTATAATTTACACATTCAAATAATTAGAGGAAAAAAAAATTAATCCTAAAATTTGTTGTGCAAGTTCTCCCGAGTATGGAAATACCCCACATTCAGATTTTAGCTACTACATGCGTACAGGGGGCTCGGAAGGGAAAGACTGCTGTTTGGCTTTTAGATGACAAATTTTGCTTAAATAGTTTTCTGGTGTCATGCCTCATTTGCAGACCTCTAAAATACCAGTACAATGATAAGATACCACAAATGACCCAATTTTCGAAACTACGCCCCACAAAGAATTTACCAAGGGCTATATTGAGTATTTTGACCCCACAACCGTTTCATAGATTTTATTTACATTAGACAGTGAAAATGAAAATTTTTCATAGTCAGAAAAAGTAGTAAGAGAAAGTGCAGCATCCCAGTGGACACTGCTAAACTGTTTCTGTTTTACATGTGCCGCTGTATCCTTATATAGTGTGTGTGTGTATATGTTTTGCAGCTTCCATTGTGTTATGTGTCTCCCTGTTAAGGAGCTATTCGCTGAGGTTCTGGTATGCCCCCTCATTTTAGAGGATTTGGTTTATTTCAACTAATCACTGGCTGGAGCTAAGGGGAGGAGCCTGGAAGTGTCCAGAGTCTGTTAGACAGTCTAGTCCTTGCTGTGGTTCAGAATAGACCTGTGCTGAGAGACTGTGTAGTGGTAGACTGTGGGAAGATAGTTAGGCTCTATTCAGAGACACCTGTCCGGATACAATTGCTACGGCCCCGAGTTTAGAGGAGAAGTGGAAGTTTCACAGAACCTCACAGCCTGGACCCTAAAGTACACAGGTAGATAGGGACCAGAGGGACTTATTCACATACAACCCTCATACAGAAAGGCCAAATATAGTTTGAGTTAACATCTATTCCTCCAATTCTGGTACCAGCCAGCCACAGTGGATGGTACGACCCCATCCAGGAAGCTGCGTTGGTTTTGTGTTACCTCAGTAAAGATACAGCCTTGTTGCCTCCTCAGTAGTTTCTGCGCTAAGCACCAGGGCCCTTCCAAACACCATCACTAGCTCAGGGGAGGAGAAAACCCTTTCTGACTGGAGAGGGCTGATTTTGTTGGAATCACTTTCAAGCAATATAATGCATTTGCTGACCTCTAAGTTGCCAGTGCAGTAAAAAGTACAAAGTGACCCCATTTTGGAGACTGTACCCCACAAAATTTATCAAGGGGTATAGTGATAATTTTGACCCCAGAGATGATTTCCAAAAATTAATGTGCAGTGGACTGTGCAAAATAAAACTTTAAATTTTTCCAGGTATATGCTATTAATATGCTGTGCTTCCGGATTTTAGAAACACCCTATATGTGGCCCTAATATTAGGGCTCAGAAATAGAAGAGTACCAAGAGCGTTTGATGCTTAATTTGATTAGTTACACTGCATAAGAGAACCATAATAGGGACCCTGAAGAGAAATAAAAAAACGAACCCACAAGATATGGCCCCATTGTAGAATCTCCACCCCTCAAGGCATTTCTCAAGTGATTATTAATCAGTCTTTTTAACCCCATGGGTGCTACCCAAACATCTCTGTGCAAAATGAAAATTGCAATTTTTAAAGAAAAACACACACTCCTAAAACATTTAGGCTAAGGCCCCAGATAGCAAGCTGCAGCCAAAGCACTGTGGAAAATACCGTGGTGGAAATGCATTGTGTTTTTTTCGCAGCGCTTTTCATACGCTTTTCTTCCCACTGTGACAGCTTAGGGGAATTACACTCAAAATGGCGGCTTGTCCTGGTCCAGACAGCGGTGGTTCGTGGTACTGGGCGCCGGAAAGATAGCTTTCAGACGGTCCAAGTGTAAAATAAAACGTGGCTTTATTCAGCTTAACTGCAACATAACAAAAACAACAAACACCTAGGCCACAGTTAGGGCACTAACTGACTCCTTGAGTCCCTAACTAGCCTCTGGGGGGCAATAAGAGCTTGACTTAGTCTCTGTAAGTCCTCTCTGGATCCAGCCCTCTTGGACAGAGCCTCTCTCTCTGTCCTCGCTGGTCCTGACTATTGCTCAGCTCCAGCAACAGTCCCCTGTAGACCCGAGCACTTCTGGCACAGACTGTCTATCTGTCCAGGTGGGTCCACCATCTCCTGCTCCCTGCAGGATACTCCAGACTACTGGAGTTACACGCCCACCCTCAAAGGCGTGGCTGAGAGCCTTTTCAGGGCTGGGCCTGGGTCGCTGAACAGCGCCCTCTGGCTCACATACTCACATACCCTCCCCCTCAGCTCACTACCCATGGGGTGAGCTACAATGGGACGAGACATCCTATCACGAAGTCCCTCTTCAACCAAATATGCCTGTTCAGTGTCTCTCCAGAAGTCCCAGTCAGGCGGTCTTTTCTTCCAAATACTGCTCCGTCGAGTTCTCCGTTTTCTCATCACTTTAAAGTCCCCATCTGGCGGTCTCTTCTTCCAAATTCCGCTCAGTCGAGTTTTCCGTTTTTTCAGCACTTTAAATGCTACGCCAAGATCCTGGCCATTCTGTACAAAGGCAAGTTCTCCTTCATCACCTTCAAAATTCGCCATACAAGGGATCACATCATTTTCATCACATTTCTCGCCATAGTCTTCAGCCATCCCATTGCATGACCTTGATCCCTTTAGTAAATAGCCGTAAGAATCTTCATCTTTACCTATCATGAATCCACAGGAGCTCAGAGACCAACTAACACGTACTTCATGCACATCAATGTCTTTAGAGTATAACTGTTTCATGGGTACTTTTTCCATAACCTTCATTCCAAAGCAAACTTTGCCATCACCATCAAGGCTTAGAAGTTTAGGAGACATAGGCTGCTTGCTCTCCTCTTTGTTTGAGATACACAATCTTTGCACTGCAATATCTTCTCCTTCTGCACGAGGGCCATACCGTACAGCCTCACAAAATAGCTCACGCTGAACTACATTTTCTGGTATGTCTTTAACAACTGCCACATCATATATTGGAATGGTTTCTGTATAATGCGTCCGCACCTGTATGGCAGCAGAAGGACCACTTCCACACTCTAGTCTTACTTCCTCTCTCTCATACACATAACTTTTTGGAGGCATGTTACGATACTGTGATAGATTGCAAGCATTTTCGTGCCAACCCTTTTCTGACAGTACAGGAGCTGGTGATATCGTCATCTCAACATTCTTCAAGTTATTTTCATTCCCTGTGCTAACACCGGAGGACTGGGATACCAAGTTTTCACCATCACAGTTTTTTCTGTCAGTACCCAGATGCTTTTGGGTTACATGTTCTGGCTGCCTTAATGGTTCTGCTTTCTCTATGCTGTCAGCTTTCTCCAATTCTACCACCTTCTGTAGCGCACAAATCTCTGATTCCAGTTCCGGAACTTTCTTCACTGCCACATTTTTCTGCACAGCCTCCATCTCAGTTTTTACTATTGCAACTTGCTGAACTTCCTCAACCTTCCTGACATCTTCTATGGCAGCAGATGTAGATGCCATCTCTTTATCCACTATGCCTCCTAATTCTAGGACATTCTGCAATGTTGTTCTAACATTTGTCAGGTCAGCATCCTGGATAATCTTTTCTGCTTCCCCCACTGTTCCCTGAATTATATTGGATTGATCCTCCAACATCTTCTGATAAAGCTTCTGCTCATCTGCAGACTTTTTGTCAAGTCTTTCATTCAAGTCCCGTATCTCAGTGGCTCTCTTATCTTGCTCTTGGTTGAATAAAGACTCTATTTCTTGAATCACATTTTTCAGGGATAACAGCTCTGATTCTTTAGAGGTTAACAGGCTCTGCATCTCTCTCATCTTCTAGTGCTGCCAGCTTTGAAGATAGTGCAGATGCCGACTGTTCCATATTGGATAAAGACTGCTGCAATCGATCCAATTCTGATTTTTTAGATTCCACTTCGGTTTTTAACTGTTCAGTCTGAGAAGTGCGCTCTTCCAACTTTATTTCTGATTCACGCTTCACTTGATTCATCTGAAACTCCAGCTGTTTCTTGATTTCCTCCTGCTTGTTCACTCGCACCCTTAATTTAGCAACAAGCATTTTTAGATCTACAATCTCAGCAGATAAATTAGACAGGTTTCCTTCAAACTGAATCCTCATGTCTTCTGTCTGGAGGTCCAATTCTCTCTTGGCCTTTTCCAGCATCTCATAAGCATTATCTTTGTGCTCATACAATATCTGCACAGATTCCAGGTTTTTCTCAACTTCATCCTTGGAGCTAACCAAATCCTCCATTTCAGTGCGCAGTTGCTTGTTGAGCCTCTCTAACTCGGCCTTCAATTCAAGGGCCTCTTCTAGGGAGCGAGCCAAGGCAAGAGCTTTGGTCTCTTTTCCACAAGCCTCTGCTTCAGCACAGCACGGTCACGTTCTTCTGCATATCTAGCAGAAAGAGTCTTCTCTTCACCAAGCAGCTGATCAAACTTTTCCTGCTTCCTTTTCAAATTTGACACAATCCGATGTTGATGATCACGATCTACACCTACATCTTCTAGTTCCTGCTGCAGTCTAATTTTCGTCTTCTCAAGTTTGTCATAAGCAGCAACCTTCTCCTCAAACCGTTGATTTGTAACTTCTAGCTCCTTTTGCAACTTTTCCTTTAGTTCTTCAACAGAGTCCAAGGACTCAATACTATCCTCCATTTTTTCCTTCATATCAGTCGCTTGAGCCTGCAGTGTTGAAATCTGCTTTGTCAAATCTCTTTTTGCTATCTCCTCTTCCTCTAGTTGCTCAAGGAAACCACTTTTCTCATCTTCCATTTGTTTTAGTTTTGTACTAAGGTCAAGCTTCTGATGGGTTTCTTCTTGCAAAACTTCCTGAGTGTCCTGAAGCTGAGATTCTAGTGTAGAAAAATCTTTGAAAAGTTTGATAAACTTGCTGTCTGCTTGAGAAAGAAGCTCTGTGACGTCATCCAATTCCACTTGCAGTCCGTTTGCCTTGTCTAGCAGTTCTGCTTGAAACCTGTCCCCTTCTGTGACTTTTAGTTGCAGCTCTTGAAGTTGAGTCTCTACTTTTTTGTGACTCTCCTGTAAGGCTTGCACTTTCTGAGCATGGACAGATGACATCTCCATCAACTCTTTGTCTTTATTTTGCACCAAAACAGACAATTTCTCTTTATCTTCACAAGATCTTGACAGCGCCCTCTCCAGGCTACACATTCTAGCTTTGAGTTCCCTTTCTCTTTGTTCCAGAACTCCAGCTCTGCTCCGCCATTCATTGACTTCACTATTTAGGCGAACCTGCTTTAGTTCATGCAAGTTTTGCTCTGACTACAATGTCTGCACTACAGATTCTAAATCACTCTCTCGGTCAGACACATGCTTCCTCAGCTCTGCAATTTCATCTTCTTTGTCAATTAATGCCGCTGAAAGCTTTTCACACTTCCTCACTTGGTCATCCAGACATTCTGACTGACACTGCAAAAATTCACTTCTCTCACGTTTAGCAGTTTCAAGATCATCTCTTAATTTTTCAATGATACACTCTTTGGCACTGGAGTCTTGGACATGCTGCTCCTTTAAATCCTGCAATTGCTTCTCAAGCACTTGCTTTTGCTCTACACTCTGTACAACTTTATTAGCTAGAGCACATTTCATATCAGCAAACTCCTTCTTAGTGACACAGTCCATTCCAGGCAAACCCAGTAACACATTTTCACAATGACTAGGATATGAACTCTTTACAGTTTCAAGCTCTTTCTTTAACTTAAGGTTCTCTTTTTCTGATACCTCAAGTTGCCATTTCCAATCAGATATTTCATCTTCATAAATGAACCTCATGGTTTTAATCTCATCTTGAAGCTGCTGCACCATAATATTTTCATCTTTGGCGCTCTGATGCACTCCAGTATGAGACATAGTCATAGTCATAGACATACAGTCAGCAGTGACATATTCTTTCATAGAACAGAGGTGCTTTAGAAAAACTGAGTCACTCTCATGCAACACATTATCTTTACTTGCATTCCACGTGATCTGCTCCGGGTTTTGTGTCTCTCTGCATTCAGACTGCTGCACTAATACACCTGTGCATGACTTCTCTGCTTTTTTACAAGCTGAAATTCTCTTTTTCTTGCCCATGGTTTACTAACAAGATTACACAATATTCCACAGCAACCGGCAGCAACTTTTTGCTATCTTCTGCAGTCACATGTATTCAAACAGTTAACTTATGTGGCACTACAACAACCAGCATTTTCTTCTGTCTTCCACAGAAAACACCAACATGGCACCATAGCCGTTCACATACACTTGTTTGCAATATCCAGCTTCTATACACATTGCTATGTTGCAATTCACTCACCCCTCCTGGCTTTCTTCAGTTGAAATCACAGATTTCTTCCAGCTGTAGGCCACAAAGCACACTTTGCAGTACTGCAGTCACCGACCACTTGTCTTCCAGGACTTGCGTGGATCTCTTTATGCGTGCGATTCTCCACCATATGTGACAGCTTAGGGGAATTACACTCAAAATGGCGGCTTATCCTGGTCCAGACAGCGGTGGTTCATGGTACTGGGCACCGGAAAGATAGCTTTCAGACGGTCCAAGTGTAAAATAAAACGTGGCTTTATTCAGCTTAACTGCAACATAACAAAAACAACAAACACCTAGGCCACAGTTAGGGCACTAACTGACTCCTTGAGTCCCTAACTAGCCTCTGGGGGGCAATAAGAGCTTGACTTAGTCTCTGTAAGTCCTCTCTGGATCCAGCCCTCTTGGACAGAGCCTCTCTCTCTGTCCTCGCTGGTCCTGACTATTGCTCAGCTCCAGCAACAGTCCCCTGTAGACCTGAACACTTCTGGCACAGACCGTCTATCTGTCCAGGTGGGTCCACCATCTCCTGCTCCCTGCAGGATACTCCAGACTACTGGAGTTACACGCCCCCCCTCAAAGGCGTGGCTGAGAGCCTTTTCAGGGCTGGGCCTGGGTCGCTCAACAGCGCCCTCTGGCTCACATACTCACACCACATTATAACTATATGGAAAACACTAGCATTTTTGTAGGTATAATTGACATACTGCATTTTCAAAAAAGCAAGCGTTCTTAAAATTGCAGCTTTTCTGCTGCAGATTTTTTTCTGCAATGTGTGGATGGGATTAGTTAGAATCCCATCCACTTTGAAGGTATTGTAAAATGCTGTGGCGTTTTTGCCGTAGCCAAAACACTGCGTTTTCGCAAAGTGGGACCTGGCCTAAGGCTAAGGCCCCACAATGCAGAAACTAACTTTTTTTGTTGTACATTTTGCTGCATTTTTTGAGTCAAAGCCAGAAGTGGATTGAGCAGAAGGGAGAAGTATAACAGCTTCCTTTTATATTTTCCATTCCTTTTGTAGCCATTCTTGACTTTGGTTCAAAAAAACTACAGCAAAATCTGCAACAAAAAAAAGCTGCATTTCTGCAACGTGGGGCCTCACCCTTAGTTGGACAATTAAGTCCACTATTCAATTGTTTTTCTGTCAGGATAGCTAAGAGAGTGGGTTTGCGCATATTGCTTTAAATGAACTAATTGCTTAAAGCATAACAAAACTCTTACTTATCTGTCAGTTGGTTTGCAGCTGGTCTGAACCATGACCTATGACTGACATGCTGTTTGTGTATTTAATAAATATTTTAAGTTTTAAGTTAGATTTTAGTCACTTTACTTATATTTTTCTTTTAATTTCTTAGTTTGAGTGCCAATTTCCTTACTTGGAGGGTTGCATTAATTTACTCCAAATTCAATGCTTGACATATATAGTACACCAGTTACTCTGCATTTTGCTCTATAATATTACAGTGGCCCAGATTTACAATCTGGGATGCACCAAGAAAGTGGCCAAAAATATAATTTAGTTAATTTGGCGCATTTTTGTCAAATCTAGGCACCTGCACTCCACTGCCATTTTTTTAGACAGTGGTTGGAGTGTGACATGAATCTAGGTGAGCACAGGGAATTTATTAAACTTGTGTGAGTTATACCACGTGTATACTACATGTGCAAGAATTACATGTGCAAGCCTCTTAGTAATTCTGGCACGTCTTGCACCTGTCTGGGAAAGATTGGCGTAAGAATTGTCAGTTTTACACTAGGTGGTTTACACTAGCACTTGTTCTCCATCGTTCGGGTCCATTGGGGGACCCAAACAATGGAGAGGTGGACTGCTAAAACAGTGGTTACACACGGAGCCCGGCGCACCCCACTGACTATAATGGGGTCCGTTGTTTTGAAACTGAAAGCAGCAGAGAAAAAAAGTCCTTTGTGCAGTAATTCTTTCTCTGCCAATTTTTTGGCAGACTCTGATGCAGATGGGTATCTATCTGTATGTCTATGTGTAGTTTCTCCACGTGGTAGAAAACATGTAGTGTACACAGTATACATTACCTGTTTTTATTTCATGTACATGTGATATATATTTGCTGTAACATTGTGCCAGTTATAGCTCATAATTGGATAAATAAAAGTAGTAATAATTCATATGACTGCACCAAACTATAGTTTATTTATTTATTATGCTTGTATAGCGCCATCATATTCCACAGCGCTTTACAGATATTGTCAGTCACTGTCCCATATAGGGCTCACAAGCTATATTCCCTATCAGTATGACTTTGGAGTGTGGGAGGAAACCCACACAAACACAGGGAGAACATACAAACTCCTTGCACATGTTGTCATTGGTAGGATTCCCAGGACTCCAGTGCTGCACGGCTGCAGTGCTAACCACTGAGTCAATGTGATGCCCTAGAAAATAATATACTGTGTATAGTACATGTAAAGTTTTTTCATATAGACAATAGTCATTGTGATCTTAGAGAGTTTAAAGTCATCCAATATAGGTGATCAATATATGTACAGTACAGACCAAAAGTTTGGACACACCTTCTCATTCCAAGAGTTTTCTGTATTTTCATGACTATAAAAATTGTAGATTCACACTGAAGGCATCAAAACTATGAATTAACACATGTGGAATTATATACTTAACAAAAAAGTGTGAAACAACTGAAAATATGTCTTATATTCTAGGTTCTTCAAAGTAGCCACCTTTTGCTTTGATTACTGCTTTGCACACTCTTGGCATTCTCTTGATGAGCTTCAAGAGGTAGTCACCTGAAATGGTTTTCACTTCACAGGTGTGCCCTGTCAGGTTTAATAAGTGGGATTTCTTGCCTTATAAATGGGGTTGGGACCATCAGTTGTGTTATTCAGAAGTCAGGTGGATACACAGCTGATAGTCCTACTGAATGGAGTGTTAGAATTTGTATTATGGCAAGAAAAAAGCAGCTAAGTAAAGAAAAACGAGTGGCCATCATTACTTTAAGAAATGAAGGTCAGTCAGTCCGAAAAATTGGGAAAACTTTGAAAGTGTCCCCAAGTGCAGTTGGCAAAACCATCAAGCGCTACAAAGAAACTGGCTCACATGAGGACCGCCCCAGGAAAGGAAGACCAAGAGTCGCCTCTGCTGCGGAGGATAAGTTCATCTGAGTCACCAGCCTCAGAAATCGCAGGTTAACAGCAGCTCAGGTTAGAGACCAGGTCAATGCCACACAGAGTTCTAGCAGCAGACACATCTCTACAACAACTGTTAAGAGGAGACTGTGTGCAGCAGGCCTTCATGGTAAAATAGCTGCTAGGAAACCACTGCTAAGGACAGGCAACAAGCAGAAGAGACTTGTTTGGGCTAAAGAACACAAGGAATGGACATTAGACCTCTGGAAATCTGTGCTTTGGTCTGATGAGTCCAAATTTGAGATCTTTGGTTCCAAACACCATGTCTTTGTGCAATGCAGAAAAGGTGAACAAATGGACACTACATGCCTGGTTCCCACCGTGAAGCATGGAGGAGGAGGTGTGATGGTGTGGGGGTGCTTTGCTGGTGACACTGTTGGGGATTTATTCAAAATTGAAGGAATAATGAACCAGCATGGTTACCACAGCATCTTGCAGCGGCATGCTATTCCATCCGGTTTGCGTTTAGTTGGACCATCATTTATTTTTCAACAGGACAATGACCCCAAACACACCTCCAGACTGTGTAAGGGCTATTTGACCAAGAAGGAGAGTGATGGGGTGCTACGCCAGATGACCTGGCCTCCACAGTCACCAGACCTGAACCCAATCGAGATGGTTTGGGGTGAGCTGGACCGCAGAGTGAAGGCAAAAGGGCCAACAAGTGCTAAGCATCTCTGGGAACTCCTTCAAGACTGTTGGAAGACCATTTCAGGTGACTTCCTCTTGAAGCTCATCAAGAGAATGCCAAGAGTGTGCAAAGCAGTAATCAAAGCAAAAGGTGGCTACTTTGAAGAACCTAGAATATAAGATATATTTTCAGTTGTATCACACTTTTTTGTTAAGTATATAATTCCACATGTGTTAGTTCATAGTTTTGATGCCTTCAGTGTGAATCTACAATTTTTATAGTCATGAAAATACAGAAAACTCTTGGAATGAGGTGTGTCCAAACTTTTGGTCTGTACTGTATATGCAATTAAAGTGAATGAAATTAAAACCTGGGTAAGGTTTAGTAACCCCCATGATTTTTCACTTTTCTGAATTGTGCTGCATTCTGAGACCTGCTACAGCTAAAAAGGAGGAGGAGATGGAGCTCTGGTTGCTGGTTTTGTGCACATAAGTCATTTCATGCTTATCTGTTCACTCAACTCCATGCTTACTTTTCTACAAAGCCTGGTGGTTTATACAGATGAGCTTGCTCCTGCACACATGTAATCCAAGTCCACCCAGTGAACAGTGCACATATCTTTGACCTAGAGACATATAGATAGCAGCAGCTTCCTGGCCTTTCAGTACTGTCGGAAGTTGTCACATGCTCCCTACTCTGCGCTGTACAGCTGCCCAGTCAGTACTTCTACTCCTGTCTGCACCTTTAAACAAGTGCCACCAGACATCTAAAATACACGCGGTGACAGTGTTTTTTTCTTGATAAGTTGTCAGTGGATATTACCATGAAAGCAGCATTTTATAACTTTTTCTTAGAAGTACTTTATATGCTTTTAGATCAGACAGTGCAGCTAAGGCTGGATTCACACCTGCGCTTTTTTCCTGTTCGGGGATTCCGTCCCCCATTCCACTTGAAAAATGCGGATAAAAGTCCTTTCTCTCCGCATTTTTCAGGCAGAAACCCGGCAGACCCCATTATAGTCTATGGGTTTCGCGGGTAACTGCTTTTTAAGCGGATTGGATTTCTGTTTTTTGGGTCCCTAAGTAGACCTGAAGAACGTAAACCCGAGCGCAGGTGTGAACCTAGCATAAAGGAATGGATCGTGTAACACAGTGAGAGAGAAATATGTGATAATAGGACTGAGACTGCCTTCAAGGACCTTGTTTAGGACATTATGTGATTGCTAATAAAAGTGACTGCTTTGGTCTTTCCACTGCAATGAAAGTTTTCTTATATTGGTGAACTGAATTTATAGGGTGGGGTCATCCTATAAAGTGCTAAGGCTTGAGGAAACCCATGTGCATGTGACAGTCCATATGAATTCATCCATTAGATGAATCGATTTGCTCTCCAGTAGCAGAAATTTCTGTTACAAATCATGTGCCTTCAAATAAACTATTGTACTATTTTACAAACAGCTCTGGAGTCTTTTTTTGGTCCCCAGTAATGATGTATAGGATTCCTGTAGGAAATCCCTTTGATCATGCTGCGTTCAGTATTCGCCACAATAATTAAAGGGGATCTGTCACCTAGTACAAAATACTAAATGCCATACATCATTTGATTCCTGCTGTGCTGCTGATCAATTTGGTGTTTATCTTTTTTTAATATCAGTCCAATCATTCAAAAGATATGACCCCTGTAAGGTTATACCTCTGATTCTGATTCTGGGTGGTAACCTTATGTTTTTCTATGAGAAAATAAAAGGTTCCCGCCCACATGGAGAATCAGAGGCGAGCTAGTTTGCATATAACCCTCCAGGGGCCATATCTTGAATGGGTGGGCAGTTTTAAAAAGGAAAACACCAAATTATTAAGGGGAACAAAAAAGAATGAAATTGTATATATTATTTAGCATTTTTTACTTGGTGACAGGTCCTCTTTTAAGGGAAATGTGGCTGGGATCAGAGGTTCCTTCTATCTTAGCCATTAAAGTGGAGAGAAGATTTTATCAGTCAGCCCTTCAGAACTTATTGTACAGTGCTGTAAAATAGTGCCCCTTAGTGACCATCATAAAGTGGCATACCAATCATCCTATATGCTTGCATAGCTCTCATCCAATGCCACCATACCTTTGATAATAATAATTATACATTTTATTTATATAGCACCAACACATTCTGCAGCACTTTACAAAATGTAAAGAAATAGTCAATTCACACCATGGGACTGAGGGCCCTGCTCACAAGAACTTACAATCTATGATGTAGAGGGGGTGACACAAGAGGTAGCAGGAGCGGCATCAGAGATAGCATTGCTTATACAGTGGTCCAGACATTTTTCTGATAGAGGTTACTTTCATTACCCTAATGAGCTGTATGAGCCGTCATCAGTCAGTGTCCTTTAATGTGCAGATGGTGCCTGGACATATAACATTACAGTCCGATATGGCACCATATCCTGTGAAATTATGTGGGAGCGTGAACAGAGGAGGGTTCGTTTTAGGCATTCTAACTGCGGAAGGGTTTACATTTAGAAATTGTGATAGGCCTGTCTGAAAAGATGTGTCTTTAGTTTTCGCTTGAAGCTGTAGAAATTGGGAGTCAATCTGATTGTCCGGTGTAGAGCATTCCGGAGAAGTGGTGCAACTCCGGAGAAGTCTTGTATACGAGCGTGGGAGGTTCTGATAATAGAAGATGTTAGTCTTAGGTCATTGAGTGAACGGAGAGCATGGGATGGACAATAGACAGAGATGACGGAGAAAATGTAGGGAGGTGCTGCATTATGGAGAGCCTTGTGGATAAGGGTGATAAGTTTATATTGTATTCTGTATTGAATAGGCAGCCAATGTAATGACTGACACAGACCGGAGGCATCGCTGTAGTGTTTAGACTGATAGATGAGCCTGGCCTCTGCATTCAGAATAGATTGTGGAGGGAAGAGTTTAGTAAGGGGAAGACCGATTAGAAGGGAGTTACAGTAGTAAAGGCGACAGTGAATCAGGGCGACAATAAGGGTCTTTAATGTATCTCTGGTAAGGAAAGGGTGGATTCTGGAGATGTTTTTGAGGTGGAGATGACATGAGCGTGCAAGTGATTGGATATATGGGGGGGTGAAGGAAAGGTCTGAGTCAAACATAACCCCGAGGCAGCGGGCATACTGCCTGGGAGTTATAGTAAGGCCAGAGACTGCAATGGAGATATCAGGGACAGATCCATTAGATGGTGGAAACAGCAGTAGTTCCATATTTTAGACATTCAGTTTCAGATAAAGTGAAGATATGATATGAGACAACAGAGAGACAGTCACTGATGTTCTGTATTAGTGCAGGGGTTATGTCACCGGATGACGTATATAATTGGGTCATCAGCATAAAGATGGTACCGGAAGCCAAATCTGGTGATGGTTTGTCCAATTGGGGCTGTGTAGAGAGAGAAGAGCAGGCCTAGGACTGAGCCCTGAGGAAACCCAACGCAAGGGGAAGAAGGGAAGAGACAGAGCCCTCAAATGATAGTCAAGTAACAAAATCTGGATGCTTTTCTTGTTGCTTTGTCCTTGGGGGCTATGTATGGTTAGCTTGGCAAAGGCAAACTCAGTTCACATTCAGCTTCTTTCAAATATATCTTCTCTTTATTACCTGCAGTGATCAGCTACATATAATGAATAAACCTTATTATCTCAAGTGACAGCTACAGTACCTCCAGCGCTCATTGAAGTCAATGTTATTGACACTTGTATGATACAATAACTTGAGGAGCAATTTCATGAAGGAGATCTTGACTTCTGCTTGGTTCTTTGGCATGTCATGAAAACTTTACACACTTAATAAAAAGATAAATAAAGAACAGAAAATGACTGTTGCTTTGCCAAAATCCAAACATAAAAGCGCCATCTTTTTCTAAATCCATCAATTACTAGTTGCACGCCTGAGTTATTGGTAACAATGGACATTTAATGATGTTTCATCTGTCTTCCTGAGCCATAAACGGATCTATCCGATAAGGCTGGAATCTATTTAATTTTATTTCTTAGACATTATAATGATTTTGTTCAAATTAATTCTCATTTGTTGGTCAAAGCCAGGATTACTCCCCTGGTGCTTTTTAACTTTGCACCATAAATTGAGTCCTTTATGATGCCTTGACAGAATTGGCCCCAGTCCTTGGAGGAAGTGGAAATGTACTCTGTCATTTTCAAAGGTTCTCCCTAGAGATCCAGACTACAAACAAAAGAGAATAAATTCATGTATACCAATACACAGAGCCATGACCCCAGGGAGGAAGAAACAGTCATAGTGTTTGCCATATGCTGAATTAATGTTGGTAGTTTGTTTCTTTCTAAATCCAGGTGTTCTCCTAAAGTGCAGATGTGTATAGTCACACTATAGCAACAATTGTACACATTTTTTGTACATTTATATTTTTCTACAAGCAGGATAGAATAGATAGATTCAGAAACCGCTGAAGTGAAGTCCAACATCTCCACGGGTATTAGTTCAATTACACTCAGTTATTTGGTCCTAGATAGTTAGAATCTACTACTTTTCATATCGGTGAAACGTAACTCACCTTTAGACCCACCGGGGGGCCTACTGTGTAATGACATGCAACTATTACCCAACCCCCATTTGCAAATTCCTAAAACCATGAAGACACATGATTTTTTCAGTAGTAGCTTGTTGTCTAAACTGTTTCTGTCCTGGGTCCTTGACAGTAGCCTGCCGATTGGCTCTGGCCTTGGGCTATGACTTGGTGAGCAGGGGAATACATGCTCACGTAGCAGCAGACTTGGGGGGGAGGATACTATGATCCTGTCTCTGCAGATGTCATCTCAGTCACCAAAGGCATCTATAATATATAATAAACTGGCTAGTTTGTTAAATAATGTACTCCGTTTATTATATGAATGCATAGTCAGGATAAGATACTATACCAGTGATGGTGAACCTTTTAAAAAACCGACTGTCCAAACTGTAACCCAAATCCCACTAATTTATCGCAAAGTGCCAACATGGCAATTTAACCTTAATACTGTGTGAATCCACGATTGTGGACAGTTACGGACCCGCAAAATGTGAATGATGCTTTACAGAGCTTTCAATGATACAAAACAACTTTGTACGGAAAGGTAGAAGTCTGTATTTGGTATACAAATATACCAAATATTAATGTTTACTATTTACATCGCACAGGATCTGTTTTATAGCGATCGTGCAATGTTATTGCAGCCTCTAATAATATCACATGTCTGCGATAAAACAGATACTGTGTGATATAAATAGTGTCAGACCCCCAGGCAGTACAATGTGCCCCACAGTGGCCCCCAGACAGCACACTTTGCTCCACAGTGGCCCCCAGACAGTACACTGTGCTGCACAGTGGCCCCCAGACAGTACAATGTGCTCCACAGTGGCCCCCACACAGTACAATGTGCTCCACAGTGGCCCCCACACAGTACAATGTGCTCCACAGTGGCCCCCACACAGTACAATGTGCTCCACAGTGGCTCCCAACATAATTTTATGTGCTCCACAGTGGCCCCCACACAGCATAATATACTCCACAGTGTCCCCCACACAGTGTAACATTCTCCTGCACTTAGCTGCACTCTCACAAAGAACAGCTGGGTGACCTCCTTCCAGCGCAAAGCAGGCGCTGATGAATGACATCATCGCACCTGCGTCGGGGCAGAGGCAGACCCGCGGCCTACACTGACAGTTTTCAGGTTGCACATGCACCTGAAAGAAGTGCTAGCTCGCTCGCAGGGTGATCTGGGACAGCTGTCCCTGATTCCCCATGAGTGAGAAATCCAGGAGCCTGGCTGGGGCTATGGCACGTGTGCCTACAGAAAGGGCTCTGAGTGCCGCCTCTGGCATGTGTGCCATAGGTATAGTATAGTACCATGGTGGCGAACCTATCTGTATGTGATACAGTGAGTACACTGTTCCTGCACTTTAAATGCAGTTTCGGGGTGCTGCTGTGTTGACATCCAAACCCTCTGTCCAAAAATAGTTGACGAGGGAAAGTCAATGCACAAAAATGGATGATGTAAATTCACATCAGAAAATGGACCAAATACTCTTGCGCTCCCTCCAGGCACTACTATAGCCATATTCGTCGAGATCAAAATCAATTACACTGTTATATGTATTAAACATATACCTTTCTGCTACAGAAACTGTGTATCACACACAAACCGCTTGTTTATATTGATGTACACATTATAGAGTGAGTAATGCCAGAGATGTATATTTTTAAGCAATTTGACTACATACAGTGCCTTGCGAAAGTATTCGGCCCCCTTGAACTTTTCAACCTTTTGCCACATTTCAGGCTTCAAACATAAGGATATAAAATTTAAATTTTTTGGTGAAGAATCAACAACAAGTGGGACACAATCATGAAGTGGAACAAAATTTATTGGATATTTTAAACTTCTGTAAAAAATAAAAAACTGAAAAGTGTGGCGTGCCAAATTATTCGGCCCCCTTAAGTTAATACTTTGTAGTGCCACCTTTTGCTGCGATTACAGCTGCAAGTCGCTTGGGGTATGTCTCTATCAGTTTTGCACATCGAGAGACTGAAATTCTTGCCCATTCTTCCTTGGAAAACAGCTCAAGCTCAGTGAGGTTGGATGGAGAGCGTTTGTGAACAGCAGTTTTCAGCTCTTTCCACAGATTCTCGATTGGATTCAGGTCTGGACTTTGACTTGGCCATTCTAACACCTGGATACGTTTATTTGTGAACCATTCCATTGTAGATTTTGCTTTATGTTTGGGATCATTGTCTTGTTGGAAGATAAATCTCTGTCCCAGTCTCAGGTCTTTTGCAGACTCCAACAGGTTTTCTTCCAGAATGGTCCTGTATTTGGCTCCATCCATCTTCCCATCAATTTTAACCATCTTCCCTGTCCCTGCTGAAGAAAAGCAGGCCCAAACCATGATGCTGCCACCACCATGTTTGACAGTGGGGATGATGTGTTCAGGGTGACGAGCTGTGTTGCTTTTACGCCAAACATATCGTTTTGCATTGTGGCCAAAAAGTTCGATTTTGGTTTCATCTGACCAGAGCACCTTCTTCCACATATTTGGTGTGTCTCCCAGGTGGCTTGTGGCAAACTTTAAACAAGACTTTTTATGGATATCTTTGAGAAATGACTTTCTTCTTTCCACTCTTCCATAAAGGCCAGATTTGTGCAGTGTACGACTGATTGTTGTCCTATGGACAGACTCTCCCACCTCAGCTGTAGATCTCTGCAGTTCATCCAGAGTGATCATAGGCCTCTTGGCTGCATCTCTGATCAGTCTTCTCCTTGTTTGAGATGAAAGTTTAGAGGGACGGCTGGGTCTTGGTAGATTTGCAGTGGTCTGATACTCCTTCCATTTCAATATGATCGCTTGCACAGTGCTTCTTGGGATGTTTAAAGTTTGGGAAATCTTTTTGTATCCAAATTCGGCTTTAAACTTCTCCACAACAGTATCACGGACCTGCCTGGTGTGTTCCTTGGTCTTCGTGATGCTCTCTGTGCTTTAAACAGAACCCTGAGACTATCACAGAGCAGGTGCATTTATACGGAGACTTGATTACACACAGGTGGATTATATTTATCATCATTACTCATTTAGGACAACATTGAATCATTCAGAGATCCTCACTGAACTTCTAGAGTGAGTTTGCTGCACTGAAAGTAAAGGGGCCAAATAATATTGCACGCCCCACTTTTCAGTTTTTTATTTTTTACAAAAGTTAAAAATAACCAATAAATTTCGTTCCACTTCACAATTGTGTCCCACTTGTTGTTGATTCTTCACCAAAAAATTTTAATTTTATATCCTTATGTTTGAAGCCTGAAATGTGGCAAAAGGTTGAAAAGTTCAAGGGGGCCGAATACTTTCGCAAGGCACTGTATAACCTTTTGGGTCACATGATGAGCAAACTGTGATAAAGGACTGCATGTCTTGTAAGAACACTGTACAGCAACCTAAGTGTAAGATGCTCAAATTATGTATCCAGCTTCCAGAAGCTCCCTGGTTATCTACAAATAATCACTTAGGTGATCTTTGGCAGTGAGACTTTATCAAAAATCAACCAATATTTTCATACAAATATAATATTTTACATCAATAAATCACATAGGCTGTTTCGCACTACTGTTATTCAGTCGGTTGTTTTGATCCATCATAGGATCAAAGCAAAGGATTGTAAAACTGACTGAACGAATGACGCAAATGGAGCACATTCATCATTGAATTCAACGTTAAAACAAAGATGGAAGCTCTTTCATTCATTTCATTGGAAGGAAAAACAACATGCTTTTTCTTATTTTTACACTGTGCATAAAAACATGTTCATTTTATTCTGCAGCTCAGTATGATGATATGTGAACCCAATTTATTTATCTTTTATGTTTAATACTTTTTCACAATAAATATATTCACCCCCTTCCTGATATCTGCTAAATATGTATGGCGGATGTCTGGACTTTAAACGTGGTGCCCACTCAGTAGCTGTAAAACAGCACAGACCCAGCGGTCTGCAATTAAAGACTCTCTGATTGTGGGCAATAACTCTTAGTCAAATGCAACCGAGGCAGCTGAAGATGGGCAGTGAGATCCCATGGTGGCGATCTGTTACCATGACAACCATGAGCCTGTCATTACTGAGCTTCTGTTACACGCTGCCATAGGCAGTGTGTAATAGAAGTCAATAGATTTTACAATATACTGCAATAGATTAATATTGCAGTATATGGAATGAGTGATCAGAACCCCAAGGGTTCAAATTTCCTTCCTTTCACTAGATCATAAAAATAAATATACACAAAACAATCATGAGGAATTAGGTATCTTCGAATCAGAAAATGCCCAAACAATAAACATATAAAAATATCTTTATCCTATATGTGAACACTGTAGTGGGAAATATAATCAAAATTATTGAACCATTTCTCCTCATTTCACCTCCCCCCAAAAATTGAATAAAAAGTATTCAAAATGTCATACAATGTCCAAAATGGTATAAATCAAAAATACAACTTATACACAGACATATATAAAAGTTAAATATAAAAAAGTGACGGTTGTCAAAATATGTGTACTCAAAATTGTTTTATATTTCAAAGTTTTAGATTTTTGTAAAAGTATTAAAACACAACAAATTTGGAAGCACCGCGACAAACACATAAGAAAGTTGTGCAAATGCATTTTTTTTTTTTATTCCACCCGTTCAGATTTTTTTTTTCAGCTTCCCAGTGCATAAAATAGAATATTGAATGTTACCATTACAAAATATAATTTGTCCCTCAAAAAATATGCACTCATATCAGTCCCATACAGAAAAATAAAATAGTTACGGCTTTTGAAAGCCAGGAAGTAAAAAAAAAAGTCAATAACAAAAAATTACAGCAGCGGGAAGGGCTTAAAAAACTTTAATCACTGCATTGAAACACCCATAACCTTTTCATTTTTCTTTTGAATGCATTGTGAGAGAGCTTGTTTCTTCAGACAAAACCTGAAATATTCATGAGTACTGTTTTGGTGTACAGTAAATCTGGCATTTTGAATGCTTCTTATTCCATTTTTGGAGCTAGGATGAACAAAAAAGAGCAATTTTGACCTTGTTTTTTTGTTTTTGTTTAATGTGTAATTTTAGAATATTTTACAGTTATGGCTAGAGATGAGCGAATTAATGCTGCAGAAGTGGAATTCGATCCGAATTTCAGGAAATCTTCGATTCGCCACGATTTCAGATTTTTATAAAATGGCCGCCGCACATGTTAGGACAAGGGGCAAGGGACTCAGGAAGCGCGGGATCACCCACAATACCAACCGTGCAGCTAATCAGCAGCGAGCCGGACCTCTTATGTTACAGCCCTATAAAAACCCTCGGCCATTTTAGGTACAGTCATTCTACATCACTCTTACTGTAGGGACAGACGTCGGCAGGAGCTAGGGAAAGACTTAGAAAACAGATAGAAGTTCAGGGGAAGAGGCTAAGCCTTAGAACTCTAGGGAAAGGATAAGGAGGAATTGAGAGAAGAATTTGGGGTGGTTGCAGGGTCATTTACAGCAAGAATTTTAATACACATTGCAGCACTGACGGCCGTTATACTGCTGCTCATTACTCATATCTGTGTCTTCAAGGTGGAACACAACAAGTCTTTTGCAGTGCAGTACAGCAAAAAACAGTGAATTATCATACACTAATATCTGCATGTATCTGTAAAAAACGCCTTTTTAAAGGCGTTTATTATAAGGGGCTTATTCACTGTTCTTCCAAAGCATAACATTGCAAACCATTTATCAGTACTACTGTGCCAAAGAAAACTGAATTATCATCCAATAATATCTGCACTTATCTGTAATAAATGCCTTTAACGTGGGGAAAGACATAACGACCATATTTGCCATTTTGTTACCAGTATAAAGTTGCTGGCCATTTATCAATACAGTATTGTCAATAATAGTTCAATAATTCTTAGCGGTTATCACTTATTTAAAGGTGTTTATTAGTGTGGAAACCCATAAGGAGGACCATATTCACCATTTTTTTACCAGTACATAGTTGCAGGCCATTTATCAAAACATTATTGTCAATAATAATTCAATAATTCTTAGCGGTTATCACTTATTTAAAGGTGTTTATTAGTGTGTAAACCCATAAGCAGGATCATATTTGCCATTTTTTTTTACCAGTACAAAGTTGCAGGCCATTTATCAAAACAGTATTGTCAATAATTCATTAATTCTGAGCCACAGATCTCTGCCTTTATCACGCTTTTTTTTTATTGGTGTTCTTTAGTGGGGAAAGTAATAAGGGGCATATTTTCTGTTCTCTTCGAAGTAGAAAATATCAGGCCTTTCTGCCCTTTGCAATTACGTTTTTTCATCGAACAGTATGTCAGAGAGAGAAGCGAGAGGTCATGCACAGGGGAGGGCCACAGGCCTAAATGTTTCTGGCGCAGGCACAGGTCGCAGCAGAGTAGGGGGCGTGGCAGCAGGGGTCAGTTACAGAGGCCTGAGCTCCCAGTGTCAAATAGCGGTCGTGTCTTGACCAGCAACCCAACGGTTGTAGACTGGTTGATCCAGTTCTTCCCAAGTCACATCAGACACCCCCAGCCAAGAGTCGGTGGGTTCGTCAGACACAACCCTTAGTTGGCATGGCCCAGCAGCAGGCCCTGTGCCCTCACCTGTCCTCAACCTGCCTCTGTCTTTTTCTGTTCCCTTAGCTAGAGAAGTACTCTATGCTGTGGGCTCCGATCCACTGTACAGTGAGAAGGAGGTACTAGAGGACAGTCAGCAGCTACTGCTCAGCTAATATCTGTAGGAGACATCTGTCGCTTCCTCCGGTATTCGGGAAAGTAGTGATGAGGAGAGTTGCGTGGGAGCTGGTGTTAAGGAGGACATCAGTAACCTGCAGACAGTAGTGGATGATGATGTAGCCAATCGTAATTGGGAGCCAGGTGACAAAGGAGCTTCATCGTCATCAGGAGAAGAGGGTTGCAGCTTGCGCATGAGGCAGCAGGGAAGTGAGCAGGGTGGCAGCAGTGTGAGGTCGGGAGCTAAACATGCCCGGGGTAGACCACCCGCTTTGCAGCAGCCTACCTGCCCAGAAAGCAGTGGTGCAGGGGTTCACGGAGGCAGTGGCGGTAGCAGTCAGTTAGTGCGGAGTGTTGGGGGTAAAATCACCTCCTCGGCGGTGTAGCACCACAGTCCTCCGTCAACATATTGAGCGTCACCATAATGTGGCCTGGGAGAGCCGTGGCTCCAATGTGGTGGTCCAGCCTGCCGTAGCAATCGCTGAAGCACCCAGTGGCACGCACCCCATTTCAGGCAGTCAAGGCTCCACCACCTCAGCCGAAGGAAGCTGTGTGTCCTTCCCATCATCTGCTGGTCATGATGCTCCTGCTCCTCCTCCTCCTAGTCAGTTATTGTGACAGCAAACTATCACAGAATCTATATCTAAGAGACAACAGTATGCGTGCACTCATCCAACAGTGCAGAAGCTGAACGTGCTCCTGTCCAAGTTGCTGGTGCTGCAGTCACTCCCTTAACGCTTGGTGGACTCTGCACCTTTCAGAGAACTGATGGCTTGCGCAGAACCGAGGTGGAGAGTCCCAAGTCGTCATTTCTTTGCCAAGAAGGCAGTACCAGCCCTGCACAAATATGTAGAAGAGAAGGTGGGCCAGTCCTTGAGCCTGTTGGTGTCTGCCAAAGTGCACGGCAGTGCCGATGTGTGGAGCTGTAACTACGGTCAAGGACAATATATGTCATTTACGGCCCACTGGGTTAATGTGCTGCCTGCCCAGACACACTAGCAACTTGGACAGCTTCTTCCTCCACGTTCTCACACCGTTGGTCCTGCAACAATGTCCGCCTCATCCTCCACTGTTTCCTCAGCCTCCACTGCAGGGACAATTCACAGTGCTCCTCCAGCATATCAGATGTTCAGGGCACAGCGGTGTCAAGCTGTTCTACACCTCGTTTGCCTGGGCGAACAAAGTCACACAGGGGAGGAACTGGGTCACTGTATGTCCTCCTCATGCTGCTTCCACTGGGTCACTCTGTGTCCTCCTTATGCCGCTGCTACTGGGTCACTGTATGCCCTCCTCATGCCGCTGCCACCAGGTCACTGTATGGCCTCCTTATGTCGCTGCCACTGCTGGGTCACTCTATGGCCTCCTCATGCTGCTGCCACTGGGTCACTGTATGGCCTCCTCATGCCGCTGCCACTGGGTCACTGTATGGCCTCCTCATGCTGCAGCCACTGGGTCACTGTATGGCCTCCTCATGCTGCAGCCACTGGGTCACTGTGTTGCCTCCTCGTACCACAGCCACTGGGTCACTGTATGCTCTCCTCATGCTATTTCCACTGGGTCACTCTGCATCCTCCTCATGCTGCTGCCACCGGGTCACTGTATGGCCCCCTCATACCGCAGCCACTGGGTCACTGTATGGCCTCCTCATGCCGCTGCCACTTGGTCACTGTATGCTCTCCTCATGCTATTTCTACTGGGTCACTCTGCATCCTCCTCATGCTGCTGCTACCAGGTCACTGTATGGCCTCCTCATGCCGCTGCCACTGGGTCACTGTATGGCATCCTCATGCTGTTTCCACCGGGTCACTCTGCATCCTCCTCATGCTGCTGCCACCGGGTCACTGTATGGCCTCCTCATGCCGCAGCCACTGGGTCACTGTATGCCCTCCTAAGGCTGCTACTACCTCCACCTCTGCCACTGGGTCACTGTATGTCCTCCTCATGCCGCTGTCACTGGGTCACTGTATGTCCTCCTCATGCCGCTGTCACTGGGTCACTGTATGACCTCTTCATGCTGCAACCACTGGGTCACTGTATGCCCTCCTCATGCCGTTTCCACTGGGTCACTCTGAGTCCTCCTCATGCTGCAGCCACTAGGTCACTGTATGCCCTCCTAAGACTGCTACTAACTCCACCTCTGACACTGGGTCACTGTATAGTCTCCTCATGCTGTTTCCACTGGGTCACTCTGTGTCCTCCTCATGCTGCAGCCACTGGGTCACTGTATGTCCTCCTAAGGCTGCTAGTACCTCCACCTCTGACACTGGGTCACTGTATGGCCTCCTCATGCCGTTTCCACTGGGTCACTGTATGTCCTCCTCAGGCTACTGCCACTGGGTCACTGTATACCCTCCTAAGGCTGCTACTACCTCCACCTCTGACACTGGGTCACTGTATGTCCTCATAATGCCGCTGCCACTGGGTCACTGTATGGCCTCCTCATGCTGCTGCCACCTCCACATTACTACCTGTAAGGCTGAGTTCACACTTGAGTTAGTTGGTCAGCGACGCCTGTCATGTGCGTGTCATACTGACTCACAGTATTGTTTCACTACCGCAGTAGGCTCCCTATGCGTGTTACTGCAAGGCACAGTGTTCTACACCACTATACAGGCTCTCTGAAGCCAGAAAATAGATGTTTTTTAACAATATTTGCTGCAAATTAATTCGGATTGAAGCAAATTTTTTTAGAACTTTGAATCAAACTGCAGAATTGAACTTTTGAGAAATTCGCTCATCTCTAGTTATGGCGTTATGAATATGGCAATACCAATTCTGGAGCTAGTTGTTCTCTATTTATATTTTCTTATATAATTGAGCAAAGGGACTATTGAGTTTTTAAAAATTCTTTTTAAAATGAATTGTTCATATAATTCACTGTAATGCTGGTGTAATTTATTAGCCCCGCCTCTAATATATATTAACATGTTAAAAACAAATATAACACAATTATCAAAAAATAAACAGTATACAAAGCATA
Source organism: Leptodactylus fallax (assembly GCA_947044405.1). Classification (NCBI taxonomy): domain Eukaryota; kingdom Metazoa; phylum Chordata; class Amphibia; order Anura; family Leptodactylidae; genus Leptodactylus; species Leptodactylus fallax. The sequence goes on from CAMRHE010000166.1 coordinate 3,735,509, forward strand.
ATCAGTTCTGGACATGTATAGATACCTGCACTAGCACATGTAAAACAATTCTTGAAATGGTTCCATAGAGATATTGAAACATTGCTGTACACTTGGCAAATAAAAATCTTTCCTTGGATTTTCTTTACTTTGGAATGCAGCTTCCTACTTTGTGTACCCAGTATTGTATAGAGGACTGGTATAACCTCAGAAGCTTGCACCCATCTGAATGTGACATGCTGGCTGTGCTGCTAAATCTCTTGAATTAAAGCTTTTTTTACATGAAAATGCTGCATCAGATCACAGAAAATGATTTACCATTGATCTCAGCAACTCCACATAAATTTTCTGCTGCACTTAGATACAATAGGAGAGCAGGAGTATAGAAGATTTGACAGTCTCAATTTCATAAAACTGTGCTTATTGCTTATAATGGTACCAGCCCCTTAGATAATGTTCTTATTACATAAAGTATGTCAGGCTTACAGGTCTATTATTACCCATGAAAGATCTAGATCTTTTTGAAATACGGGCACATTTGCTTTGCACCAATACATCAGCACTGTGCCAGTCAATGGAAGCTCACAGGAAAGGTTTGTTTGTGTCAATTTCAAACAGTGGCAGCCACTAATGTGAATAGGCATCACTTCTTGTAGCACAAGGTATAAGGGTGTATCGAATTACCTGAATACTGGCTCAGAATAACCTGAAAAAGTCTCCTGTAGAAATCAAAATGTTCATCTGCCCTATAAAAATGCACTCAGAGGCCACTTTTGGATAGTGTACCTCTTGGTGAGAAATCATTGACTGCTAGTCATGCCTCTACGATGTACGTTTTGCCCAGTTGACAAGCTTGAGAGGAGGTGGATCACTGGATGTAGAGAAGCAAGTTGGTTGTTTCTACCAATTGCCGCCATCTAGGCTGCTCTGACCTAGCTGTTAGGAGGTTGGAGAACAGTGGTTACATGAAGACACGCACATGTGGCGAACAGGCTCTGGATGGCTCAGACAGACCACCAACAAAATGGATTGTTTGATCCACTATCAAGCACAAACAGCTTCCACAGTTTCCTTGTCCACCATCAAGACACAGGTGACACCTTCATTATATATCCCTGTTTCTGCCTGGACTATTTCCAGGCACTTAGCAGTAGGAAATTTGGCGTCACAGTGGCCATTAGTGCCCTGCCATTGACAGTGACCCACCGCCGCCTTTGTTTGCGGTGTTGTAAACAAGAAACCTGGACTGCTAATGACTGGTACAATATCATCTTTAGTAACAATTCCAGGTTCTGTTTGGGATCCAATGAGTTGGATAACATATGGAGGCCTCGATGTGAGGGTTTCAATCCTGCCTTTAATGTGGAGTAAGACACTCTCCCGACTGCTGGTTTGATGATCTGAGAAGCAATCACATACGACAGTCGGTCACTCCTAGTAGTTATACGAGGGACATTAACAGCTCAACGATATGTACAGGACACCCTGCAGCGACATTATTCAGCAGTATAATTCTTGCCAACACACATGGCACCAGTTTAGCAAATGCCCAAAGTATATAAGATAAGATAATCCTTTAATAGTCCCACCATGGGGAAATTCAGTTTGTTACAGCAGCATAGATAATACAAACACAAAAAACAATATATACAGAAGCTCCAAGGTGGAGGCATTACAGTGTATGGTGTTAAAAGCACTGGAGAAATCAAAGAACATTATTTTCACAGTGTTTCCTGGTTTTTCCAGGTGAGAAAGAGCTCTGTGTAGAAGGTGGATGATGGCATCATCCACTCCAATGTCTGGCCTATAAGCAAACTGGAGAGGGTCCATAGCCGAGCTCACTAGAGGCCGGAGATGTGTGAGAACCAATCGCTCTAAGATCTTCATCAGGAGGGATGTCAATGCTACAGGTCTATAGTCGTTAAGGTCCATCAGATGAGGTGTCTTTGGAACTGGTACTACAGAAGATGATTTCCACAGTTGTGGTACCATTCCCAGCTTCAGGCTCATATTAAACATATATGTAATAATACCACACAGCTGGTCCCCACAAGCCTTAATTAGCCTTGCACTGATGCCATCTGGTCTTGAGGCTTTCCCAGCCTTGATTTTTTTACATTTCCTTTCTCACCTGGGCACCTGTGAAGATCAGACTGGATTTACTGGTCTGGTGAGAATTAACAGCAGGAGGTGAGGTCAGTGTGTGAGAGAGGATTAAATGACATACTGGGGTGGGAGGAGCTGGTGTTTGATCAAATCTATTGAAGAATAGATTTAGTTCTTTAAGCCAATTAGCATCTGCTTTAACCTCTGAGACAGGCTGTCTGTGACCAGAAATTGACTTTCCAGACTGCCCTGATGTTTTTTCTATTCATTTGCTGTTACATTTTTCTCTTATAATTGGCTTTACCCTCCCGGATTTGACGCCTCAGCTCCCTTTGCAAATCCCCCAGCCTTTCCTTGTCTCCTGATTTAAATATCATATTCTTCTCTTTGAGAAGAGCTTTTATATCAGAATTAATCCATGGTTTGTGGTTAGAGAAGCACATCACCACTTTCGTGGGTACCGTGGTGTCCACACAAAAATTAATGTAGTCTGTTATGTAGTGTGTGAGTCCTTCCATGTCTTCACCATAGGAATCCTGCAGCATTTTCCATGCGGGTGTGTCAAAGCAATCCCTCAGAACCTCACCCAATGGACCTCAACGACTACAGACCTGTAGCACTGACATCCCACCTGATGAAGATCTTAGAGAGATTGGTTCTCACACATCTTCGCCCTCTAGTGAGCCCCGCTATGGACCCTCTCCAGTTTGCTTATTGGCCAGGCATTGGGGTAGATGATGCCATCATCCACCTTCTGCACAGGGCTCTGTCTCACCTGGAGAAACCAGGGAACACGATGAGAATAATGTTCTTTGATTTCTCCAGTGCTTTTAACACCATACAGCCCAGGTTACTGAGAGACAACCTGGGCCTTGCTGGAGTGGACCACCACCTCTCCAACTGGATCCTAGACTACCTCACAAATCGAACTCAATACATGAGAGCCCAAGACTGTGTGTCAGGTACCGTGATCTGTAATACGGGGGCACCTCAGGGTACGGTTCTCGCCCCTTTCCTCTTCACACTGTACACTGCTGATTTTAGGTGCAACTCATCTAGCTGCTACCTACAGAAGTATTCTGACGACTCTGCAATAGTAGGCCTCATCACAGACGATGATGACAGGGAGTACAGAGAACTGAACCGGTTTTTTGTGGACTGGTGCCACCAGAACCACCTGAAGATTAACGCGGGGAAGACCAAGGAGATGGTGGTGGACTTCCGTAAAGGCAGATGCCCTCCAAAACCAGTGGACATCCTGGAGACGGGCATCGAGATTGTGAACACCTATAAGAACCTGGGTTTGCTCCTTAATAATAAGCTGGACTGGGCAGATCACATGGAGGCCCTGTACAGGAAGGGCCACAGCAGGCTCTACCTGCTTAGGAAGCTGAGAGCCTTTGGAATCCGGGGGGCACTTTTTAGGACTTTCTTCAACTCGGTAGTGGCATCAGCCATCTTCTTTGGAGTGGCCTACTGGGGGAGCAGTATATCAACCAGGGACAGAAATAAACTTGACAAGCTGATTAGAAGGGCCAGCTCTGTCCTGGGGAGTCCACTGGACCCAGTGCAGGTGGTGGGTGACAGAAGGATACTGTCCGTGGTGAACTCCATGCAGAAGAAGAAGTCCCATCCCATGCATGAGACTGTGATTGCGCTGGGCAGTACTGTCAGTGACCGACTGCTCCACTCTAGGTGTGAGATGGAGCGCTATCAGAAGTCTTTCCTCCCCACCGCGGTTAGGCTGTACAACCAACACCGACCTAAGCGGAGATCATTACACACAGAGAACTGAAATATCTCTCTGCCTGTTAAATCCCCCCCCCCCCCTCTGCTACGTCCTATCTGTCTGTCTGCTATTAATGTAATGCCTCTCACCTTGGAACATTCCTGTACATGTTGTATTTGAATCTGCTTATCTTATCTTTGCTGCTGTAACACACTGAATTTCCCCATTGTGGGACTATTAAAGGACTATTATTATTATTATTATTATTATTATTATTATCACTCTCCTCGGACCATATCCTCACTGTGTGGGTGACAGCTGGTTCTCTACGTACAAGTGGCTTGTACAGAGGCCAAAGATGCACTAGGTTATGATCTGATCTTCCCAGGGGCAGTAGGTTTGATGAGTTATATGCCTCCCTCGCATTAGCAAAGAACAAGTCCAATATTTTGTTGTCTCTTATGTGGCAGGTTACATACTGTGTGAAGCTGGCCAGTGTGGATGATGGAGAGACATAGTTGAAATCTCCAGACACCAGAAGGAGGGCCTGGTGGTGTAGAGACTGCAACTGGCTCACCGTGGCTTGTAGGACCTCATAGGCACCCTCAGCTTTCACAGAGGGGGGGACATATGCAGCTATCACGATGACATGCGATAGTTCCCTCGGTAAATAGAAAGGACTCATGCTCACAGGTAATAGTTCAATGTCCTTACAGCAAGTTTGCTCCTTATCACAATGTGCCTAGAATTACACCATCTATCATTCACAAATACTGCCAGCCATTCTCCTTTTCTCTTACCGCTCTCCCTTGTCCTGTCCACCCGAAGAAGTTTAAAGCCATCTAAAGAGTCAAGAGTGTCCGTAGTAACTTCGGTGTGCCAAGTCTCTGTAAACAGCATCATGCTGCACTCCCGAGACTCCTGATGATGCCTGGTCAGCGCCGCCAGTTATCATCTATTATATATCATTTCCCCTATCATTTTGTTTTAAAGGAGTTATCCTGGCTTAATTCTTTTATGTCCTATCCTCAGGATAGGCTATAAGTACCTGATTGGTAGGATGGTGACACCCAGCCCCCGTTAAGCTGCACAGAACAGCTTCTGGCGCCTGTCAGAGGATAATACTGTGTGCAGGGGCCGCTATGGGGCATAATACTGTGTGCAGGGGCCGCTATGGGGCATAATACCATGTGCAGGGGCCACTATGGGGCATAATACTGTGTACAGGGGTCGTTATAAGACATAATACCGTGTGCAGGGGCCGCTATGGGACATAATACCATGTGCAGGGGCTGCTATGTGACATAATACCGTGTGCAGGGGTCGTCAGACTTACAATTATTGACCGGCACTCCGAGTACCTCAACTTTGATTTTTTTTTAATCGAAATCGGCACTCGAACAAAAAAGGTTACCTACCCCTGAGCTACATCATTGTCATTGTACTCGCACTTGCTGGCATCTACTGGCATTCTGACCATAGGTATGGTTTCGGGCAGATTTCCTAATCCATGGTCATTTAGTGAAAGTCACAACTGGAGAAGGAGATTCAAATAGCACAAAGTACGCATGTAAATACACATTAAAATTCCTCACAGTGTACAGAAAACACATGTACAGAAACACTACACAAAGCATACTTGTCTTATCATGAGTGAGGACCAAACCATAATCTCGCACTTAAGGTCATACTTGTGGAAGGTCGTTGCTTCCATCACCTTACTGGATCACCTTTTACAGTATAAACACTGGGTGTATTTGCAGCAGATTAACACTGCATTGGCTAACTCATCGATATTTACAGTTGCAGAATAGTGGATGAGATTCCACTAAATCTTATCCTTAGGCCCCTTGCAGATGACCGTGGGGGAGATCCGTGTGCTATCTGTTTTTTCGCGAATAGCACACTGACCCATTCATTTGTTTGGGCACATACATACGACCATGTTTTTCACTGATCAGTGTGCGAGCCGTTATTCTGCGCCGCATCAGATAGAACAGGTCCTATTCTCAGTGGCGTAACAAAAGTCTTTTGGACCCTGGTGCAAACTTTTGTCCGGGGCCCCCTACCGCCTCCCTACTGCAAATTTTTAACAGTGATGGTTACGGGTGCTGCAGCGGTATCTCAGATACTTGAAAGGGATACAGCTGTAGTACCCACAACTGCAGTTATCAAGAATTTGATGAGTGAGCAGCACAACGCCTGGCATATAACAACAATACTGAGCTGCGTGCTTTGGGAAACAGCTGATCTGCAGGGTCCTAACTGTCTAAGAGATATAAAGATCAGTGGGGGTCCAACACCTGGGGCCCCTGCTGATAAATTCTTTGAAGTTACTGTGGTGCTTTTGTGAGCGCTGTGACTCCTTCCCTATTTACAGTGCACAGCATTTTTTTTTTTTTTTTTTTTTTTCCAAGATGGCGCCGCTGGAGTGGCTGCCAGCTACAGCAGCTCTGAGACTCTCTATCTTATTTTTCTTTCTATGACTCGTTTTGTACCTCTCTACTTAAGGACTTTGCACTATGAAGAAACACACACAAAGACTTGGACCCTTGTGATACTTTTTTTTTTTGTTTTTTATCTGTCTTTTTGTTCTGCTTGAAAATGGGATCTTTTGTGTATGCAGACAATTCCTTTGTCTATACAAGAGAGGAAATTCTGCAGCTCAGAGACACAGCAGGACGGCATACCATCTGGTCACAAATCCCCCGTGAGATTTGGAGAAAGAAAAAGCGGGTGAGGGGATGCAGAGCTGGTACTCTTCAGAGGACTAAAAAGAGGCGTTACCAACCAGCTGTTCCCTCCATCATCATGGGCAATGTGAGATCTCTTGCAAACAAGATGGATGAACTAACAGTGCTCACCAGGCATCATCAGGAGTTTCGGGTGTGCAGCATGATGCTACTTACAGAGACTTGGCTCACTGAAGTTACTCCAGACACTCTGGTCTCCTTGGATGGTTTTAAACTCCTTCGGGCAGACAGGACAAGGGAGAGCGGTAAGAGGAAAGGAGGAGGGTTGGCAATGTTTGTGAATAATAGATGGTGTAATCCTAGGCACATTGTGATTAAGGAGCAAACTTGCTGTAAGGACATTGAACTATTAGCTGTGAGCATGAGACCTTTCTACCTACCAAGGGAACTATCACATGTCATCGTGATAGCTGCATATGTCCCCCCCTCTGTGAAAGCTGACACTGCCTGCGAGGTCCTACAAGCCACGCTGAGCCAGTTACAGTTAAAACATCCCCAGGCCCTCTTTCTTCTGTCGGGTGATTTCAACCATGCCTCTCCATCATCCACACTGCCCAGTTTCACACAGTATGTAACCTGCCACACAAGAGACAACAAAACACTGGACTTGTTCTTTGCCAACGTGAGGGAGGCATATAACTCATCAGCCCTACCGCCCCTGGGGAGATCGGATCACAACCTAGTACATCTCCGACCTGTGTACAAGCCACTTGTACGTAGAGAACCAGCTGTCACCCGCACAGTGAGGATATGGTCCGAGGAGAGTGATGAGGCTCTGAGGGATTGTTTTGACACAACCGCATGGGAAGTGCTGCAGGATTCTTATGGAGAAGATATAGAAGGACTCACACACTGCATAACAGACTACATTAATTTTTGTGTGGACAACACAGTACCCACAAAAGTGGTGAGGTGCTTCTCCAATAACAAACCATGGATTAACTCTGATATAAAAACACTACTTAAGGAGAAAAAGATGGCATTCAGGACAAGAGATAAGGAGGGGTTGAGGGAAGTACAAAAGGAGCTGAGGCATCAAATCAGGCAGGGAAAAGCCAGTTATAAAGAAAAAATGGAAAAGCAAATGGAAAGAAAAGACATAAGGGGGGTCTGGGAGGGGCTAAAGTCAATTTCGGGTCATAAACAGTCTGTCTGCCAGATTGAGGCAGATGTTAATTGGCTTAATGAACTAAACCTATTCTTCAACAGATTTGATCACACACCAGCTCCTCCCACCCCAGCATGTCCTTCAGCTCCCCTCACCACAATGACTTCACCTCATTCACCCCATGTGGCTACTTCCCAACAGACCAGTGAATCCAGAAATCCGTCTTTATCTGGCCACAGTCTGACCTTCACACGGGCCCAGGTGAGGAAGGAGATGAAAAAGATCAAGGCGAGGAAAGCCGCAGGGCCAGATGACATCAGTGCAAGGCTAATTAAGACTTGCGGGGACCAGCTGTGTGGTATAATTACATATATGTATAATATGAGCCTGAGGCAGGAAATAGTCCCTGAATTATGGAAATCTTCTTGTGTGGTACCAGTTCCAAAGAAACCCCACCCTATGGATCTCAACGACTACAGACCTGTAGCACTGACATCCCACCTGATGAAGATCTTGGAGAGATTGGTTCTCACACATCTCCGCCCTCTAGTGAGCCCCGCTATGGACCCCCTCCAGTTTGCTTATCGGCCGGGCATTGGGGTAGATGATGCCATCATCCATCTTCTGCACAGGGCTCTGTCTCACCTGGAGAAACCAGGGAACACAGTGAAAATAATGTTCTTTGACTTCTCCAGTGCTTTTAACACCATACAGCCCAGGTTATTGAGGGACAAGCTGGGCCTTGCTGGAGTGGACCACCACCTCTCCAACTGGATCCTAGACTACCTCACAAATCGACCTCAATACGTGAGAGCCCGAGACTGTGTGTCAGGTACCGTGATCTGTAATATGGGGGCACCTCAGGGTTCGGTTCTCGCCCCTTTCCTCTTCACACTGTACACTGCAGATTTTAGGTGTAACTCATCCAGCTGCTACCTACAGAAGTATTCTGACGACTCTGCAATAGTGGGTCTCATCACAGATGATGATGACAGGGAGTACAGAGAACTGAACCAGGATTTTGTGGACTGGTGCCACCGGAACCACCTGAAGATTAACGCGGGGAAGACCAAGGAGATGGTGGTGGACTTCCGCAAAGGCAGAAGCCCTCCTAAACCAGTGGACATCCTGGGGACGGGCATCGAGATTGTGAACACCTATAAGTACCTGGGTTTGCTCCTTAATAATAAGCTGGACTGGGCAGATCATATGGAGGCCCTGTACAGGAAGGGCCACAGCAGGCTCTACCTGCTTAGGAAACTGAGAGCCTTTGGAATCCAGGGGGCACTTCTTAGAACTTTCTTCAACTCGGTAGTGGCATCAGCCATCTTCTTTGGAGTGGCCTGCTGGGGGAGCAGTATATCAACCAGGGACAGAAATAAACTTGACAAGCTGATTAGAAAGGCCATCTCTGTCCTGGGGAGCCCACTGGACCCAGTGCAGGTGGTGGGTGACAGAAGGATACTGTCCGTGGTGAGCTCCATGCAGAAGAAGAAGTCCCATCCCATGCATGAGACTGTGATCGCGCTGAGCAGTACTGTCAGTGACCGACTGCTCCACCCTAGGTGTGAGAAGGAGCGCTATCGGAAGTCTTTCCTCCCCACCGCGGTTAGGCTGTACAACCAACACCGACCTAAGCAGAGATCATTACACACAGAGAACTGAAATATCTCTCTGCCTGTTAAATCCCCCCCCCTCCTCCTCTGCTATGTCCTATCTGTCTGTCTGCTATTAATGTAATGCCTCTCACCTTGGAACATTCCTGTACATGTTGTATTTGTATTTGTATCTGCTTATCTTTGCTGCTGTAACACACTGAATTTCCCCATTGTGGGACTATTAAAGGACTATTATTATTATTATTATTATTATTATTATTATTATTATTATTATTATTATTATCAGTTTTATAATCACCAAACAATGTTATTACAGCCTGTAATAATAGTGCATGGCCGCTATAAAACAGATGGCGTGTTATGTGAATAGTGAAGGGGCCCCACATAGTATTATATGCTCCACAGTGGCCCCCACACAGTATTATATGCTCCCAACAGCCCCCCTCCACTCCCATGCTATTTTTATAATCTGGGGTCTCCTCGGACCCCACAGTATAATAATCATTGACCCAGGGAAGGTGAATAAAAATAACAAACACTGATACTCACCTTGCCTCACCTTTCCTGGGCTATCTTCAGCATCTTCAGCCATTTTCAGACGTCCCTGCTGAGTCCTGTGATTGGTCCTCAGCAGTCAGGTGGGCGCACACTGATGTCATTACGCCGCTGCGCCCCATGTGACCACTGGGGCCTAATCACAGGTGTCAGCGTGGCCTCAGTCTCATGACGGAACGGCCCCGGAAAGAGGTGAGTATAAGTATTTATTATTTTAAGTCATATTTAAGTTATTTAATAAACAGGCTTTCCCCGACCACTATCATAGTGGTCCGGGGCCCCGGCCATATCCAGCTGTCCACGGACCCTGAACCCCGCCGGGCCCGGTTGCAGTTGCACCCCCTGCGACCACAATTGCGATCGTTATGCCACTGCCTATTCTGTTCAGTTTTTGCGGAATGGACTCGCCCATAGAAGCCTATGGGAGACTAAAAACCTAGGACCTGCTGTACTCAGTGTGTCATCAGTGTGCCGTCCGTTTTCGTGGACAAGCTAGGGATATAATTACTGTAGGTGTCACCTGTGTTTTTTATGGTGGATCCGCAAACTAGGATCACACACTGATGGCACACTGAAGACACTCTGTCCACAAAAACTGAACACAAATTACTAGTTTGCTGACCTCAAAATACACACGGTCGTCTGCAACTAGCCTTATGCTGTGTCTGCAACTAGCCTTATGCAGTCACCTTTGCAGTGGTTAAAAGGCTACACCCGTAGCGATACCAGCAGATAAGTCACTGCAAAAACCACCCAATTTTGAGTGTTTTTTTGCAGGTGGCAGCTTGCAGGAAAACACACTGTACAATATGTGATAGAAATTTAGCAAATATATGCTTTGTGTGCCCCACCCATAAAGAGTTTTTTCTGGACTTATATTTTGATGACCTCTCCTTAGGACAAGTTCTCAATATAAGATTGGTCGAGTCTGACACCTGGGGCCCACACAGATCAGCTGTTTGGAGAGACTATGGCTCTCACAAGCACTGCTGCTTCTTCCCTGAGCCGATGACGTCATGTTCATTGGTCACATGGTACAGGAGCAGCTCAGTCTTGTTCAAGTGAATGGGGCTGAGCTATAATACCAAGCACAGCCCCTACAATATGTACAGTGCTAAGCTTGGTATTCAGTAACAACCAGCTGATCTGTGGGGGTCCTTGGCCCTACCACTGATCTCATATTAATGATCTATCCTAAGGAAAGGTCCTTGATATAAAAGTTCCACAAAACCCCTTTAATCTGGCTGTCACCTCATATTGTGAACAGAGTGTTCTGCTCAACTATTAGTCCAATTGGCACAAAAATATTGTTCACTATATTCTCTCATTTGTTCCTAATAGTCAAGCAGCATAATATTTTTATGAGTTCTGGACTATAGCGGGCCTCTCCCCATAATATGCTGTCCTTAAACAGCATTTTCAGATGAAAGATCCACTTATATTAGAGTATATGAGCAGTGAATTAGGTTTAGCTGATCGGAGAAAGGATCCACTTTCACAGGAAGGATCCTCCTACTCCCCTGTAGTGATGGAGCCCTTTGTTTCCTATGAATCTCTATGTAAAGCAGTTCTTGTCTGGATTGTTATACCTGATTGTCAGATAACTTGCAGTAAATCAATGTAAAGATGTTTCCCACTGAAAGCTGGGGACTGAGAAATGCCAGCAGGAGGAGATTCCCAGCCTTGCTGTGTCTCTTTCCTGCTACAGCATATTTTGCTATTATTTCATGACCCATTTTCATTAAACTCTGTGAAGTTCAGGGTCAAAACTGTTTATAAAAATGATAAGTTAGAAAGGAAATAATAGTTGTAGATTCTGGAAATGTCAGCGTACACTACCCCCTGCTCCTCACTACATTATGGAAAGGCTAAGATCCATAATACAATATTTAACAAGAATATTTGACAGAAAAGAGTTTTAAAGGAATATTGAAATGGAAATATTCTGTATGTAATATACTATTGCTCTGTGCAGCTCCATTTGCTTCTGTTTTGTTATTTGTACTATATGTCCTATAAGAACCCATCAGCCATGCATGTCCTGCATTCACTGGATACATTCCATACATGACACATGCACTACAGTCATGGCCAAAAGTTTTGAGAATGACACAAATATTCTATTTTCACATGATCTGCTGCCCTCTGGTTTTTATGTGTGTTTGTCAGATGTTTTTATCACATACAGAAATAGAATTGCATTCATATTATGAGTAACAGAAGCTTATATTGACAGTTAGAATGAGTTAATGCAGCAAGTCAATATTTGCAGTGTTGACCCTTCTTCTTCAGGACCTCTGTAATTCTCCCTGGCATGCTCTCAATCAACTTCTGGACCAAATCCTAACTGATAGCAGTCCATTCTTGCAGAATCAATGCTTTAATTTTGTCTGAATTTGTTGGTTTTTGTTTGTCCACCCGTCTCTTGATGATTGACCACAAGTTCTCAATGGGATTAAGATCTGGGGAGTTTCCAGGCCATGGACCCAAAATCTCTATGTTTTGCTCCCTGAGCCATTTAGTTATCACCTTTGCTTTATGGCAAGGTGCTCCATCATGCTGGAAAAGGCATTGTTGAGCGCCAAACTGCTCTTGGACGGTTGGGAGAAGTTGCTCTTGGAGGACATTCTGGTACCATTCTTTATTCATGGCTGTGTTTTTAGGCAAGACTGTGAGAGAGCCGATTCCTTTGGCTGAGAAGCAACCCCACACATGAATGGTTTCAGGATGCTTTACAGTTGGCATGAGACAAGACTGGTGGTAGCGCTCACCTCTTCTTCTCCGAATAAGCTGTTTTCCAGATGTTCCAAACAATCAAAAAGGGGATTCATCAGAGAAAATGACTTTACCCCAGTCCTCAGCAGTCCACTCCCTGTACCTTTTACAGAATATCAGTCTGTCCCTGATGTTTTTTCTGGAGAGAAGTGGCTTCTTTGCTGCCCTCCTTGAGACCAGGCCTTGCTCCAAGAGTCTCCGCCTCACAGTGCGTGCAGATGCACTCACATCTGCCTGCTGCCATTCCTCAGCAAGCTCTGCACTGCTGGTAGCCCGATCCCGCAGCTGAAACACTTTTAAGAGACGGTCCTGCCGCTTGCTGGTCTTTCTTGGGCGCCCTGGAGCCTTTTTGGCACCAATGGAACCTCTCTCCTTGAAGTTCTTGATGATGCGATAGATTGTTGACTGAGGTGCAATCTTTCTAGCTGCAATACTCTTCCCAGTTAGGCCATTTTTGTGCAGTGCAATGATGACTGCACGTGTTTCTTTAGAGATAACCATGGTTAACAGAAGAGAAACAATGATGGCAAGCACCAGCCTCCTTTTAAAGTGTCCAGTGGTGTCATTCTTACTTAATCATGACAGATTGATCTCCAGCCCTGTCCTCATCAACACCCACACCTGTGTTAATGGAGCAATCACTGAAACGATGTTAGGTGGTCCTTTTAAGGCAGGGCTGCAATGATGTTGAAATGTGTTTTGGGGGATAAAGTTCATTTTCTAGGCAAATATTGACTTTGTAAGTAATTGCTGTTAAGCTGATCACTCTTTATAACATTCTGGAGTATATGCAAATTGCCATTAGAAAAACTGAAGCAGTAGACTTTGTAAAAATTAATATTTGTATCATTCTCAAAACTTTTGGCCATGACTGTAGATTCTGACAAGGGATGGAAAATGGGTCATAGAGCAAGCCATGAAAAGAAATGTAATACCATGATTTTCTTTTCATGATTTTATTTTCTTATCTGAGGAGCATATCCCAAGTGGGATATATATTATGGAAAATCTTTGTTTGATCCCAATATTAAATTTCCAGTTCTACTATTTCCTTATGTCCAACCAGCAGCACATTATGGGTATTTCTGCCCCTGTATGCTGGTAGGACAAGCAGAATTTTAAATTTACAGACTTAATTAATTAAATAATGCCCACCCTATAAGAGGCCAAAGGAGTCCTCCCCCCACTGTGTTTTTTCTGTCCTGTGTGGTAGGACAGGTGGAGAGAGGCCTTCTTTTGTCCTCCTATATGTATTTCCTTCTCTTCTTTTATATACTCACCCTATTTTTTTTTTTTTTTTTTTTTTTAAGCATATTTAGTACTTTCGGCGGAAGTGGGAGGAGGCGCAGGGGAGGTACTTCCTACTCCACCTTCCTATTTTTTTTTTTTTTTGAGTTGGAAGGGACCTCAAGGGCCATCGGGTCCAACCCCTGCGAGTGCAGGTTTTCCTAAATAATCCCAGCTATATGTTTATCCAGTTTCCACTTGAAGATTTCCATTGATGAAGAGCTCACCACCTCCCGTGGCAACCTATTCCACTCCCTCACTACCCTCACTGTCAGAAAGTTAAACCTAATGTCTAATCTATATCTCCTTCCCTTTTGTTTCTTTCCTTTCCTTTTTTTTTTTTCCTCCGGTGTTGGGGGGGGGGGGGGTCCTTTTGTGGGTGTTTTTTTTTTTTTTTTTTTTTTTACGGTTTTTTTCCCCTCTTTGGCTTTTTTGTTGGATATAAAAAATCCTTTTTTTTTTTTGGGGTTTTTTTTGGGGGGGGTTTGGGGGCCTTCCTCCTTTTTTTTTGTTTTTTTTTGGTTTTGTTTTTTTTTTTTTTTTTTTTTTTTTTTTTGGGGGGGGCGGGGGGGGGGGGGGGGGGGTGGGGGTGTGGGGGGTGGAAAAAATATTTTTTTTTTTTTTTTTTTGGGGTGTTGTGTTTTTTTTTTTTGTGTGTTTGTTTTTTTTTTTTTTATATATAAATTTATTTTTTTTTTTTTTTTAGTGGTGGTTGTTGTGTTGGGTGGGGGGGGGGGGGGGGGGGGGGGGGAGTCAATATTTGCAGTGTCAATATTTTCTTCTTCAGGACCTCTGCAATTCTCCCTGGCATGCTCTCAATCAACTTCTGGACCAAATCCTGACTGATAGCAGTCCATTCTTGCAGAATCAATGCTTTCATTTTGTCTGAATTTGTTGGTTTTTGTTTGTCCACCCGTCTCTTGATGATTGACCACAAGTTCTCAATGGGATTAAGATCTGGGGAGTTTCTAGGCCATGGACCCAAAATCTCTATGTTTTGTTCCCCGGGCCATTTAGTTACCCCCTTTGTTTTTGGGGGGGGGGCCCCCCCTTGGGGGAAAGGGGGTTGTGGGGCCCCCAACCCCCCGGGGGGGGGGGGGGGGGGGGGGCGTGGGGGGGGCATTCGGGTTCCTTTTTTTTTTTTGGTGTGTGTTTGGGGGGGGGGGGGGGGGGGGGGCGGCCCCGGGGGGGGGGGGGCCACCCCCGGGGGGTGGGGGTGGGTTGTTTTTGGGGGGGGGGGGGGGGGGGGGGGGGGGGGCCCCCTCCCCCCCTCTTTTTGTTGTTTTGTTTTTGGGGGATGTTCCAAACAATCGAAAAGGGGATTCATCAGAGAAAATGACTTTCCCCCAGTCCTCAGCAGTCCACTCCCTGTACCTTTTGCAGAATATCAGTCTGTCCCTGATGTTTTTTCTGGAGAGAAGTGGCTTCTTTGCTGCCCTCCTTGAGACCAGGCCTTGCTCCAAGAGTCTCCGCCTCACAGTGCGTGCAGATGCACTCACACCTGCCTGCTGCCATTCCTCAGCAAGCTCTGCACTGCTGGTAGCCCGATCCCGCAGCTGAAACACTTTTAAGAGACGGTCCTGCCGCTTGCTGGTCTTTCTTGGGCGCCCTGGAGCCTTTTTGGCACCAATGGAACCTCTCTCCTTGAAGTTCTTGATGATGCGATAGATTGTTGACTGAGGTGCAATCTTTCTAGCTGCAATACTCTTCCCAGTTAGGCCATTTTTGTGCAGTGCAATGATGACTGCACGTGTTTCTTTAGAGATAACCATGGTTAACAGAAGAGAAACAATGATGGCAAGCACCAGCCTCCTTTTAAAGTGTCCAGTGGTGTCATTCTTACTTAATCATGACAGATTGATCTCCAGCCCTGTCCTCATCAACACCCACACCTGTGTTAATGGAGCAATCACTGAAACGATGTTAGGTGGTCCTTTTAAGGCAGGGCTGCAATGATGTTGAAATGTGTTTTGGGGGATAAAGTTCATTTTCTAGGCAAATATTGACTTTGCAAGTAATTGCTGTTAAGCTGATCACTCTTTATAACATTCTGGAGTATATGCAAATTGCCATTAGAAAAACTGAAGCAGTAGACTTTTTAAAAATTAATATTTGTATCATTCTCAAAACTTTTGGCCATGACTGTACACAGTATTCCAGGTGGGGTCTGACCAGGGCAGAGTACAGCGGAATAATTACCTCTCTTGATCTAGATTCAATGCTTGTCTTGATACATCCCAAAATTTTGTTAGCCTTTTTTGCAACAGCACCGCCCTGTTGACTCATGTTGAATTTGTGATCTACTATTATACCCAAGTCCATTTCCCTTATGCTATCACTTAGTTCTATTCCTCCCATACTATATATGCTTTTTACATTTCTGTTACCCAGATGTAGGACTTTGCATTTGTCCCTGTTAAATACCATTCTGTTCGCCTCAGCCCATTGTTCCAGTGTCTAAATCCTTTTGAATACACTCTCTCTCCTCTCTAGTGTTGGCTGTTTCTCCTATCTTCGTATCATCTGCAAATTTTATGAGTTCCCCAATAATTCCATCATCCAGATCATTTATAAAGATATTAAAAAGTACTGTATTTTGATCTCTGGGTATCGTATCTCCCTCTTAGTGCCTCTTATGTACTCATAATGTGTGCAGCCCTTATCCTAGTTGTATGTTATCAATAGTGGCAACACTGTAACAATAGGGCTTTGTATCCATCCCAGAAGAGCTCCATTGAATTCTTACATAGGCCTGAGTGATCAAATAAACATGCATTGTTCAGCCTGGGCTGTTAGATCAGACATGGTTGATAACATTGTATCATTTCACTTAATCCTATCTCCTTACCAAGGATCTGGACTTGAGTGCATTAATCAATCAGACTTGCCGTCGCCGGTGACTTCATTCTGGGTGGTGTAATCAAGGGTATAAAAGATGAGGTAAGAGGTCAGTGGGAGGAGATTGGGCTGAGACTACAAGGAGAATACTTTGATGAGACTACAGAGAGACTATTGGAATATACTGTGAAGAGCATGTAGGCTGTGATGCTGCTGGTAGGAGCCTCCACTGGTTATTCACACATACCAGAGCATGTGTGAGTGTTGGACTACAGAACCACATCAAGGAGATGTGTGGTAAAGTAATCATTTCACCTTTATTCCCTTTTATTTTATTGTACTGTATATTGTAACTAGTAACTGTTGATGCTTGCATATATCTACATATTTGTTCTGAACTGCATGTGTTAGATGTTAATACAGACCCATTTAGGGGTTAATAAATATATAAAATTTAGAAAGCTTGTCTTGTATTTATCTTGTGAACCCAGTGTGGTTTTTATGAAAGAAGACTCAGGCGTGGGCCAACGCGGTGTTGGCGCACTGAGGATCTTTCACATTGGTGGCAGCGTAGTGGGATCTTAGGATAAACAGCGTGTGTTGGTGACCTTTATCACTCAGACGCTAGGGATTGTAGTAATCCTATGAGACAAGCTCGGTATTAAAGCAAGCATTAAGATACAGTGAAAGTTTGATACAGTGCTGTTCCCCTCCCTTACTCTTTGTATTCTATCCTATCTTTTAAATTTGGCAAATACCAGTGGATGGCTAGTGGGCTCAGAAGCAGAGCTCAAGAATTGCTGAACCAGGCTTTTGGAGATCCTGAGCATGTGGATGAAATGGAGGCAGCCACAGCCATGCAGAGAATCGAGCAGAGTCCTGATTTTGGGGCTAGGCCAGGAAGTGCGGCAAGCAGCCCGGTCCCAAGGATTACTTCACCAGGAGGGACCAGTAGCCCCAGCCTTGTCGGGGGAGTGGTTTCATACTGGCAAAGGGCCCTGCAGCAAGTAGGCACCAGTGACCCTAACACATACCTGCAGGTGTTGTACCGTTTTCAGGAAGCTGTAGAACAAGAACGGGAACGGCAGGCAGGTGTGGGCCAACGCGGTGTTGGCGCACTGAGGATCTTTCACACAGCCAGAAACTGGGGTTTTCCTTTCTAAGGGAGAAGTCTCTGCAGTTTGCCTTCAATACTGTTGCATAGCTGCATAGCTCTTTAAAAATTGAGTAACATTACAAAGATGGTCCAAATAAATGACTTGTGCCCTATTAGAGCATGTTGAAAACAGGTAGATGATCCCTCTCCCAGTTCAAGACCCTGAGCCATGAACTAAAACCAATTATTATGATCTGGGGATCTCTGACCAGGGACTAGCCCCTGACTTATTTTCTCAGTCAAATATATAAAAAAACTAGCAGAAGGACCCGGCTTCGCACGGGTATATTTCATTTTTAGTCTGTGTAGTGGCCCCATAAGAATTGGCCAGTTTTGCCCTTGACATCCAGTATGGCAGTCCAGTATAGCTACAGTCTATTTATGGCTGTGTTGCTATGGAAACCTGGTAAATTAAATGTGAACTTATATTGGCTGATACACGTGATATGACTGAATATTTAAGGACCTGCGAACTGCTATTGGCTCATACAGGTCATAAATAGCTTGGTTGCTATGGAAACCTGGTGTAAAGCTGTGTGTATGTCAAGACTGAAGAACCTGCGATTTTCCATTGGTCCATAAGCGTCGTGTGATCATGTGTATCTCAGTTTGGATATCAGCGAAAAACAAGTGATCGGTTGTTATGGAAAACCTGGAGTAAAGCTGTGTGTATGTGACCTTGTGTAACAGTGTCATCCACAGTGCCCTGCTCCTTTAAAGCTGACCTACAGCAGTGAAGAAAAATGGCTGGGATGTTATCGAAACATGGAGTGCAGCTGTGTGCATGTGGCTGACGGAGATGGAGATTGGAGATGGGCTTGGGTCTGCTGAGAGTTTTCATTAGCTCGAGCAGCAGCCATGCGTATTGCTGCAGGAGGCATGAGTAGTTTAAAAACGTTTCAATTTATAAGAATGTTGACATCCGGTATGGCAGTCCAGTCAGTGGCGTAAATACTGGGGTAGCAGCAGTAGCGGCTGCCACAGGGCCCGGGACATTAGGGGGCCCGGCGGGACCCTGATGGTTTTTTTTTTTTTTAATAGGCCGTTACAGGCCCTATTTACTTACCAATCCCCGCTCCTGCTCACGGTCGCCTGCGCTTCACCTTCTGCGGAGGCGGCTCTGAGCAGGAGCGGGGATCGGTAAGTAAGGCCGCAGCCTGCGTACCCCACAAACATTGCTAGCATTATACTCTGGGATCTTTTCAGACCCCAGATTATAATGATCAAAGGCCCAGGGAAGGTGAGGGAAGATAAAAAAAACAATGTTACTTACCTCTCCTGTGCTCCAGCAGGCTTTGGGCCTCCTTGGTGATATCCCAGACGTCAGTGGGCCAGTCCAACATCATTATGCGTCGCAAGGCATGCCTGGCTCTCATGACATCTGGTCCAACATTGAAGAGGTAGCGGGGAGTGCGCTGGAGCCAGGGACAGGTAAGTAACAGTGTTTTTTATGTTTGTGTCCTCCCTTGGGTCTCCGATCATTATATATAATGATTGAGTATAATAATTGTTCATGGGTGGTCCACAATGGGGCATAATACTATGTGAAGGGGCCACTGTGGGGCACAATAGTGTGTGCAGGGGCAACTATGGAGCATAAAAGTGTGTGCAGAGGCCACTATGGGGCATAATAGTGTGTGCAGGAATGCGGTTTGTGCGGGAAGGGGGGCGGCCCGACTTCCCACGGGTATATTTCATTTTTTGTTTGTGTAGTGGCTCCATAAGAATTGGCCAGTTTTGCAATTGACATCCAGTATGGCAGTCTAGTATTGGTACAGTCTATTTGTGGCTGTGTTGTTATGGAAACCTGATAAATTAAATGTGAACTTATATTGGCTGATACACGTGATATGACTGAATATTTAAGGACCTGCGAACTGCTATTGACTAATACAGGTCATAGCACCACGGCTGCTACCGAGCTACCTTCCCCACAAGTGGCAAGAAGAAAACTATTGTTGAAGACAATGTTAAAGACATCAGAAGTGCCATTTGTATTTTGCTACAAGCCATATAGGGGACACAGCAAACATGTGGAAGACGGTGCTCTGCTCAGATGAGACCAAAGTTGAACTTTTTGGGCTAAATGCAAAGCGCTATGTGTGGCGGAAAAGTAACACTGCTCATCACGCTGAACAAACAATCCCCACATGGTGGTGGCAGCATCATGCTGTGGGGAGGTTTTTCTTCAGCAGGGAAAGGAAGCTGGTCAGGATTGATGGGAATCTCAGTCTCTAGATGCGCAAAGTTGGTAGACATACCCCAAAAGTTTTGCAGCTGTAATTGCAGTGAAAGGTGGCTCTACAAAGTATTGATATACTTTTGCACATCACACTTTCCAGATTTTTATTTGATTAAATTTTGAAAACCATGTATCATTTTCATTCCACTTCACAATTATCTGCTACTTTGTGTCGGTCTATCACTTAAAATGTCAATAAAATACATTCAAGTTTGTGGTTGTAAGGTGACAAAATGTGAAACAGTTCAAGGGGTATGAATACTTTTGCAAGGCACTGTATTGGCAAATAAATGTAAAAGCAGAACTTATACATAGCTGGTTACTATTGTACAGGCTACAGTGGACATAAGTGCATTGTAATCAATACATGTAATGTAGAGACCTTTTTTTTTTTTTTTAAACTCGTTTTATTGAAGTTTGTACAACAAGGCATACAACACAAGGAAAAGGTACAAAGGAAGTAGCAGGATAAGTACAATAAAATTCTGTATAAAAGATAACAGAAATTGAACAAAGGTAACAAAGGAAACAATTAAAACAGTTGATGCAGAGTCCATAACATGTGAAACCTGGAAATAAAAAGCACGAGTAGTCCCAAAATCATGAAGTAGGTGGGCAGAAGGACTAGTCGAACCAACCTGTAGGAGAACAAAGGAAACAGAAAGTATAGCAACTCAATCCAACCTATGCGGCCAAAATGAATTCCAGGGTACCACAGGGGTCAGGTCAGGAGACAGGAAAAACCCTTAGGGGAACGCACCGTAGGAGCACCAAATCAAGTCATAAATGCATCAAGGGCTGTACGAAAAGATGGGGTTGTGTATAAGGTTAGCGGTGAGTTACACCAGGGACCCCAAACCTTTTCAAATTTAGTGGGCCGTCCTCTACCCTTGTATACAAGCTGGTTATATGGTAAAACTAAGTTCACCAACTTTCTCCACTGTGAGAGAGAGGTGGACGAGGAGCCATCCATCTCAGAGCTATGGCCTTTGTAGCTAAGAATAAAGATTCTTGTAGCATAATACGAGTATGATGTATCCATAGCTCCTTGTCCAGGATACCAAACAGGCAAACTTCTGGGGCAAGTGGAACAGGGACACCTAGGACCTCCGATAGTATATCTACCACCTTTGTCCAGAAACTTTTAATAACAGAGCAGTCCCATATCATATGCCAAAAGTCTGAATACTCTGCAGGACAACGTAGGCAGCCCGGATGTTGTAGTCGTCCCCCATCTTATGCAACCGTGCAGGGGTCAGATAACTCTGGTGTATGATATATACTTGAATCAACCTATTGTTGACTGATGGGGAAACAAATTGTGCTGATTCCTGTTGTTCTAAATAGGACTCATTGGTAAGGGCAGGAATCAGAGTGCACCATTTCAACAAAGAGGGAGCAGCCAGATGGGATGTTTTAGCCTGTATGAGGTGGACATATAGGCTTGAGATGAGACCCCGAGGACCCTGGGACCGTAGTACACCTATTAGAGGATAAGTAGAAATGAGCACATCAGAGGGGAGAAACTGTGTAGTCATGGCATGTCTAAATTGCAGAAACCTGAAAAACTGTGTGCGGGGAATGTTAAACAGTACACTTAGAGAGTCAAAAGAACGAAATACACCCTGTTCGTATAAATCACCCAGAGACACAACTCCAAACCGCTTTCGCAAAAGCTGGGTCGTGTCAGGAGTAAGGTGAGTTTCCTGCAAGCACACTATATCTGAGACATGTCTTCTTAATTGGGAGAAGATGACTAAGCATTTTTTTAGCACTACCCATTCCCCTCACATTCCATGAGAACAGTTTAAGGGTCGCCATGGTAAGTAAGTTGTAATGGAATGGACACCATCCTCCACCTGTACCTGAAAGGGGAGCATGAAGAAAAATATAGATCCGCAGCAACATTGAAACTAAGAACTAATACCTGTAAGTGGTAAATTTAACCATGAGGGAAGGAGTCTAGACTCACTTCTGCAAACTATGTGGCACTTAGTAAAAGGGGGGAAGCAGCACACCCTAGGTGGTATAGATGAAATTAACAGGCAGCTTTAGACATAGAACAAAGTAAATCGCAGTAAAGTCCATATAAATATATTGGGCCGCAAGGGCCCCTTACCCAATCGTGCCGCAGACAGCTATCGTCTGGGAGACCGAGGCAAAAAGTTTAATCAGTCCTCCACCTCTCGCAGAGAAGCAAAGAAGGTGGTCTTGTCATTGTAGATGACTCGAAGACGAGCAGAATATGCCATAGAGTACTGGATGGAGCGTTCCCGTAGGCGCCGCTTCACAGCAACAAAGGTAGAACGCGTCTTCTGTAGCGCTGCAGAGAAGTCAGGAAAAATGGAAACTTGGGCATTGTCAAACTTTATCTCCCGAAGTTGCCGCACCGCTCTCAACGCTGCATCCCTGTCCTTGCTGCTCAGGAGACGGGCCAGGAAAGGCCGAGGAGGTGCTCCCGAAGGAGGCGGCCTGACCGGGATTCGGTGAGCCCCTTCCACTGCAAAAATAGGAGAAAAGGTCACATCCGGTAGGGTCTCTTTCAGCCATTTCGCTATAAATTCACATGGAGCAGCTCCCTCCACTCGCTCGGGCAGGCCCAGGATTCGTAGATTATTATGTCGGAGCCTATTCTCCAGGTCGTCTGCCCTCTGGGTCCACAGATCGGTTGCTCTTTCCAATGCGGCAAGCTTCTCTGGCACTGGGGCAGCGCTGTCCTCCAGTAGGGATATGCGATCCTCCGTTTCTTTCACTCTGTTTCGAAGAGTTTGAAAACTTGGCGGAGGAGCCCAACGTCTATCTTTACCTCCTCAATTTTACCCGTGAGGGAGGAGGTGCTACATTGGATAGCCTCCAGTAACTGCTCCGTAACCTGCCGCAGGGTAAGCTCAGGTTCCTCAGTTGAAGACGTCGACGGCGGTGGCCCCAGTGGGCTTCTTTGCGGCTGGTCCCTGGCAAAACCCCGGAGGCGCTCAGAAGTCGATCCCTTCTGTTGTCGACTCATGATCACAAGGCTGTGTCTGAAAACCGGAGACAAGGGCAGTGGTAGGTAGGACAATGCCACTAGTAGGTACTGTCAGAGGTGTAGCACGGAGTCAGAGGATCAGCAGCAAAGTGTCACGGCTTGTACCGATAGCTTCGCCAGCAGGTGTTATCAGAGGAAGAGCGTGCAGCAATCAAGATCAGTAGATGTTATCAGAGGATCGACAGCAGACAGTCCGGTCCGTACCGACACCTCCGCCAGCAGACGCCGCCAGAAGGAGAGCGTGCAGCAATCAGGATCAGTTGGTGTTATCAGAGGATCAACATCAAACAGTCACGGCCTGTACTGGTAGCTCCACCAGTAAGTGTTATCAGAGGGAGATCATGCAGCAATCCAGATCAGTAGGTGCCACCAGAGGATCAGCAGCAGACAGTCACGGCACGTGCTGGCAGCCCCGCCAGTGGGTGTTATCAGAGGGACAGTGTGCAGCAATCAAGATCAGTAGATGTTGTTAGAGGATTAGTAGCAGACAGTCACTGTTGGTGCTGGCAGCTCCGCCAGCAAGTGTTATCAGAGGGACACGCACAGCAATGATCACAGTACAGCAGATGGCATTAGAGGAGCTGGCCAGGATGGGGATCAGCAGTGTGGTGCACAGGGGGTTAAGCTGGTCCACCCGTCTTCATACCTGACAGAGCTGAGCACAGGGGAACAGAGAGCTGCAGGGAAGATCCAGACCTCGTGTGCAGTGTGCAAGGGAGCGCTGTGAGCCGGCGCCACAGGACCTTGTCGGCAAGATGGCCGCCGCAGCTCCCAGGACCAAGTTCCAGCCAGCCGTAGCGATGCAGCAGGAGGCAGTGCCACAACCCAGTCGCAGGAGACCGGAGGATGGGAGTAGTAGTGGCGGATGCTGTGCCACCTAGCAGGCCAAGCACACTCCCCAACTGCTCCAGTCCCACTCCTAGGCCGGACAAAGTCGAGGGGGGTCCTGCAGCACTACCGAATGGTGGTGGTAGTAGTTCTTTTCCCCCGGGGCACTTCCAGTTGAAGAGGGGGACCTCTCCTACCTGAGCCAGTGTGGTGTTGGTCGGAAGAGCCCTGATGGTAAAGCAGGCACGACTCAGGGGTCAGCGTTGCAGGTAAACCAAACAGCCGTTTATTTAGGCAACTGGAACAGAGAGTCAACAGCAGCTTCCAGATGGGGGTAGTAGTCCTCCAGTATCCAACCCCCAGCCTTGGTTCTAGGAGGCCTGACAAGGAACTGGTTACGTGAAGACTAGGCCCGAAGTAATCCTCCTGAAGACTGTGTTGGCTAACCGTTGGCCTCAGTGCAGCTTGTGGGGGCAGGAAACCTCTGCACACCCTTACTCTTCCATTGCTCACACTAGACTAACTGCTCTCAGACCAAGGGTTACCGTTGAGACGGGGTCTCCCACAACCCCTCCCAGTGGCCTGTGATAGGCCAGGGCTAAACCAAGGCTAGACTTGAACACTGCAGGGGAGAAATAACAGGGAAAGCTGCAAATAGTGACACTTAACACAGAACAGAACTTACAGACGTAAAACCCAGAGGCACACAAGACAAACACATAAAAGCAGTAGCACTCTGGGATGCTGCAGCAGTGAGCGGCACCGCTGGCCCGAACCCACCGCAGGCAAGTCACTGAGGGGTTCGGGGGTTTTGGGGTCACCAGGGCACCGGGGTCGACAGGATAAATACAGGATAATGGTGGGTTTCTGCCACAGCTCAACTCACATGCGTCCGGCCGGTATATGCGCAAGCCACACCCCCCAATGTAGAGAGCTTTTACAAACCATTTCTGTCTCTCCTGCAACTGTGATCCCTGAAAATAGATTCAATTTCAATCCTGACAATATTTCAACTAAATTTTCTTTCAAGCAGGTACCTTGTCTTGTCTGTATTGTGCAATCTTGTTTTTTCCAAATACCTTTATTTTTTTATGTAGCATTTTATCAAACATTTACATTATCATGCTATTCATTTAGCACTGAAAATAGAAAAAAAAGTTTAAAAAGCATTATTCCATCATAGGTAAAATTCTTTTGCTGGATGACCAGGTCTGTCACTCTTTATCAGTGTCCTTCCCATCTAGTGAGGAACATTGATAGAGAGAATTTTGAGGCCTTGTATTATAGTCACATACAATTTTTTATGATCGGTTGATAGGTAAATTAGGAATGGCAACTGCCTGCCATGAATTTGGGAACCAGATGATTGGTGAGCCCCTCTCCAGCAGAGATGGGTGATGTACCCTGGTCAAACACCTCTCTTTGCCCAAAATTCAGACAACTGTTACATGGCAACCTATGTCATATTTCTATGCAGTAGAACATTCCTTTGTGGTCTATAGATAGAGATTTGTGCTCAGTGGCCAAAAGTACTGCTGCAGTTTGTTGCGGACCATGTTGATTTGTCATATCGCTGTGTTGTTGTAGCTGATATGATACTTTCAGGTTAATGTCTCTGGGATTATTTTGCAGGAATAGCTTTAAAGATTTCATTATAGTCTGAAAAAAAGACGTTAATGTGAACTTAAGATCTTCCCTCTTACTGTTACATGTGTGAGGTCACCGTGTTTAACTTACTTGATCAGACCTGCAAATAATTTTCATGAAATTTAATAGCGTAATTTCCCACTTACACAAATAATGTTCCCTATAAATGTAATGAAAAAAAAAAAAAGCTTTAATTATGGTGTAAATTCCACACGTAGATGATGCCATCCCGATGAGGTTCACTTTAAGTTTACTATTATTTTCAGTCTGCTTAGCTCACCATGAAAACAAGACACTCAGTGTGGATTATCTTCTGTGGATTTACACATTGCAGGTCTTAACTACATCGTATAACCTAACACTCAATAAATGCTGCTGATCTTATAAAACTGCCGACACGGCTGCTAATATGGCTGTAATCTTTAGTTAATGCAAACATTGGCTCGTAAAGCAGTATCATTGGCAGTGCCGGAGTGAAAGGCCCCTGGATGAAGAGCTGAATGAGACATCAATAAGGGATCCTTACACTAAAGCTATTTATACTTTTCAATGAACAACCATTGTCTTGCCAAATACACTTGCCAGGTATCATCCACACAAAGCTGACACAACAAGCTGTGGTTACAGTCAATAGGATTCAGGAATTTGGATATCAGATTTCCAGGAACAAGTATAAATTAAAGAGATTCATTTTGGGCATATGTAGAAATGGCCAGTGACCAGAGCATGATGGCTCGCTTACAAAGCATGGTATGGCATGACATGGTTCCTTAGACTATTTTATCAGTAGGATTACATAGGTGAATGTCCTACTTCCAGGAGAAGGCTTCTGTAATCAGTTTAATAGCTCATAAAGAAAGCGTCAGCAATAAGTAATAAGAAGTTTTTGGAACGGAGCCCTTATTCTGTTGTATCTTGCAATATTATTGTGCTCCTGTGTTTAACCTGCAATTACCGGCATCATTTCACCCTTTGGGTATATTATGCAGCGACACAAATCCTGGTATATTTTACTGTAAAAGGCCTTTGTAATGTATTGCACATATCTGTGGCGGTTTGTGAGGGGTGTATTGTTTAATAAGGTAAGGTACCAGAACAGTTCACAGGTCATCATAGTTCACAGGTCATGTCCAGTGCATCTGCAAACACATTGAAACTAATAGATCTAAATGTCATACATATCTATTCCCCACCATGAATACACGTCTTAGACTAGGTTCACATCACGTTTTTCTAATCCCCAGATGGTGTACGTTTTTGAACTGTAAACATTTAGAAACATGCATCATGGTCGATCCATACACTGCCAGCACTTCTAGAATTTCTACTCCCAGTAGTCAGCCAGATGCAGAATACTCATTATTTTAGTCCCACACTCTGTGTTTCCGAGAGTAAATAGCCGCAGTGGAACTACAGAGCCCAGTGTTATCTGCCTCTGCAGCCTGCTCCCCACTAGAGCCCTGGACTCTGTATTATGTACTTACTTGGCTGGGTGTGGTAGTTCTGGAAGATTTGTCTACCACAGTTTGACAGATCTCATGATTGTGGGATACAAGGTGGTCTTTGGGGTGCACTGTGGGACAGAGGTTCCTTGGCTTTTTTTTTTTATCTGACATGTCCTCCTGTGCCTAGTTACGCACTAATATATGAAAGATTGTGCACTTTTACCATTCAGGTTATTGGGAAAGATGGATGACAGTTGTAATGGCGGGGCATGTAACTTTCATCCAACTTTTCCACTAACATGTGACTAAGTAATAACTAAACTGATTTTTTAGCAGCCTGACAGAAAAGGACAAAACAATAATTTAGGCTCTGTTCACATCTGCCCAGATTCTGTCAGAGTGCAGAAGGAATAGTGCTATTATCCCATCAAAACAACCTCATTACAAGTCAATGGAGTTGGGTGCCGCGGGATGAACCTTTAAATCCAGTGACTCATAGTGATGTCTTCTCTGACTGGAGGAATTCACTTCTTCTTCATCTTGCCCAAGCCACCAAGATCACTTTCATACAAGTGATCCCACAATGCTTTCCGGAAACAGAAACCACAATGTAGGTGTGAAGATAGCCCTGCATTTATTCTATTTTCTGCACAAAAACTCTATAGAGACAACTGGTGGCTGGAAGAAGTCATCTTGGCTGCCTGGGAACGATGAAGAAGAAGCAAATTCTTCCAGTTAGAGAAGGTCTGCTAGATTTAAAGGTCTAGCCCACTTCTGACTGCGTGTAACCAGTGTTTTATTAATTTGTCTGCATGGTCGTAATTTTGACATTCTTGTATTTTTTTCTGAACAGGCCCCTGGCAGTTCAGAAATTGCAGGCCCTCCCTCCTTTTTTTCCATTCACTGCGGACCGCCATGACATTTCTTGCAGCCACAAGTTTTTTCTACAGAGTTTGTCACACAAATGTCTTAGGTTGCTAACATTTCCATCATTTCCCGCGTCCTGTTTCTATCCTTAATACTGTGCCCCAAATACTGTATAATGTCCCACAAGTATAATGTCCCGTAGTAGCCCACATACAGAATAAAATCCCATTGTGGTCCCTTCACACAGTATGATGTACCATAGTGGCCCCGCCACACAGTATATTGTGTCATAGTGGCCCCCATACAGTATAATTTCTCTGCACACAGCATAATGTCCCAGAGTGACCCCTACACTATGTAAGCCGATGTCTGGAAAACTATTGGAAGGGATGTACATCTCACCCAGGTTACTCAGATGGGTGAGATGAGGGAAATCCAGAAAGTTTGCTGAGCATTATTTAAGTGCTGTGCACTGGGCTGGATTTTTATGGAATGGCAGGTAGGCTGGTAGTGGGACCTGCCATTCCCATCCTCTCCAGTCCACACATTGTGGACACGCCTGGAGAAACCCAGCTGACTGGGATTGTCCTCATTAAGGGGATATAAGAAGTCTGCTAGGAGAGCAGACTGTGGCAGAGCTTGGCTGGAAAGCCACAAAGAAAGTGTCTACTGCTGGAAGACAATCTGACTGTTTGAACTTGTTCCTATTCTAGGTGAGGTAACCTATTTCTGTTTAGTTAGAGACCAGACGGGCAGGTATTTTTTTTTTTTTTTCGGTTTCTGTTATGTTGCATATCCCAAGGAGTGTTTTGAGTGAATAAAACTCAATACTTGGACTAATACCTTGGAGTCTGTGTTCATGTCAGCCCACCCAGCACCCCAGATCCTGACAATTGGTGGAGGATGCTGGCATTCAGGGGTTGCTAGGGGCAACAACACAACTCCTTGTTAAAAAAGAAAATTTTTTTTTTATTTTTAATGTCCTGGGTGAAGGCTGTTCCCGCCAGACATGACCAGTCCCGGAATATGGAAGAGCTACTGAAGCATCTGGTGCAGTCTAATATACAGCAACAAGAAACCAACCGTTTGCTGATGGAGCAGCTGGCCATCATCAAAGAGACTGGTGTCACTAGTCCGCATAAACCTGTGGAGCTCAAAGCTGTAATGCAGGCTGTGCAAAGAGCTTTGCAGAAAATGACCCCAGATGATGATATAGAGGCCTACCTTACCGTGTTTGAAAGGGTGGCTGAACGAGAGAGACTGCCAGCTGCTGACTGGGCAGATGTCATCGCACCTTATCTGACAGGTGAACCCCAGAAAGCATATTATGACCTCTGCCAACAGGATGTCAGAGACTATAATAAACTGAAAGCAGAAATTCTTGCTCAGCTGGGAGTGACCACGGCTGTCCGTGCCCGGCGGGTGCATGCCTGGAGTTACCATTTGGACAAACCTGCCAGGTCCCAGATGTACGACCTTATTCACCTGGTAAAGAAATGGCTGGAACCAGACTCCTGTACCCCTGCACAGATTGTGGAGAAGATGGTCCTAGACCGGTTCGTCAGATCTCTTCCTCCTGTGTTGCAGTGCTGGGTTGGACATGGAGACCCCAAAGATGCCAACCAACTTGTCAGCCTTGTAGAAAGGTTCCTTGCGACTGAGGCGGAACTTCGCGATGTCCCTGCAGCTCTATCACTCCCTAGAAACACCAGGTGAAGGGCATATCCTGGTAAGACTGTTCCATTTATTGAAGGCGGAGTGAAAAGAGTTTTAGAGGGGTCTCATGGGCGAAAGACTGAAATGTCTCCCAAGCACTCCACTAGTCCCAAACAGGACTCTCTGCTGGAGAAACCAGGCCTAGTAAAGTGCTGGAGATGCCATGAGAAGGGATATATTGCTGCCCATTGCCCTCTCAGCTCTGAGCTGATGGAGTGTGACGCTGGTGGGCGTCCATCCTTGTTCGCAGAACCTGTCTGTGCTGCGGCATCGGATTTAGAGACTGAGCCTCAGGTCTGCAAGATTGTGGTGAATGGTCATTCTGTCCAGGCGTTGCTTGACTCCAGAAGCCTGGTAACTTTAGTACATGCCAGCTTGATAGCTGGGGACTGTATGCCGGACAAGCACATGAGGATGGGGATACTAAGGACTACACCAAGGCCAATATTAAAATAGAGACTATATTAGGACTTGTCTATTATGAAGTGGGTGTTGTGAAAAACCTCATGCATAGTGTGATTTTGGGACGTGAGTCAAAGGTGGATACCCCACCTATGCCCAAAGTGCATGATAAGTGTGACCCTTTTCCGTTAGAGGTCCTAGCTGGAGTGGAGGATGATACCCCTTCCCCAGCTCCTGAGCATGATATACCTGAATTGCAGGTCTCCCGGGATAATTTTGGTACTTCACAGTTGAGAGATCCCACTCTTGCTAATGCTCGTGAAAGTGTGACAGTCGTAAATAGTGTGCCTCAGGAACCGGATGCTGACCACCGATTTCCCCATTTTGCCATGAATAATGACCTCTTGTATCGGGTTGCAAAAAGTAATGGGGAAATTGGGGATGTGAGTAAACATAACAAACAGTCTTACTCACATGCCTTGGGCTCTGTTGAGGGTTCCCCATCCTTTGCCGGCCTCTTCTGGCCTCCAGAATGACCTCAGGGATCGCTGAGGCCTGTGATTGGGACTCAATGGCCACATGGGGCATGCCAACGTCATGACTCCTAGACACAAGCATCATGATAGTCCACTAGCAAAACGTATAGAAAAGTCAGGGTTGAGAATCTAGGTTCCAGAAATTTCAAGGTATTGAAATGGTCCAACAATAATCACGGAAAGGAATGGGATAATAGGCTACTATGCAAAGATACCCAGTAATTTTTTAGAATGAGATCAAATAAATCCTTTGGCTTCAATGATGCAATATGTTTTGTACCCTTTATTTCAGTTGGTTTCTTTAAAAAGTGCCTCTGGGATAATATATTCCACATTTAATATAATTGCTTCTTCCCTACCTATGGTATTTAGGCACTAAATGACACATGACACTAAACCAACCACAGGACCATGTGGACCATTTGATTTTTTTTTTTTGTCCAAAACAGTGTACTCCTATTACTGTCCATGTATTCAAATAAATAAACTTTTGTACTTACCTGGAGATTAGTTAGACTAATCTCTGGTGCTTTTGATTCACTGAGTCCAGAGAAGTACACCTTGGCTTTACTGCACATGAGCCCAAGGTCAACGCGTGCGCACTGAAGTCAAGGTGGACTCCTCCTTCAGTGTAGACCTGCGCAGGAGCTGGGTAATTATATTTTTTAACCTTAGCCATGAATGGCTTTCACATAAGGCTATTTGTGACTTTAAACCATAGGGATTTGTAAGTGGTTTAGTTGAGAATGTTAGGCCTGACTCTGTGAGATCCCAGGTTGTGGTGGTGTATAGCAAGCTTCCACAGTCATGAGGATTCACTGCCAGCTACTGCCATAGCTGGATAATATATATCGGCTATTAATGAGTATATGTGAAATGCCAAAAGCGCTCATTACAAAGGGTGTCTACATAAGTCGCCCTCCCCTCAAATTTTATGTAAGAACTAAGAACTTTCACTGGTATTTTTTGTATGTTTTACTTCCAGTTGTCTTCATCTTTCTTAAAATCCTATTGCACTTAAGTGGGAAAAAGTATTGGTAACACATCATTAATGTGTGTGCCCATATGTCCAATGACACCACAGGCATTGGCTTAAAGTAAGTATATAGAAAGCTGTAGAAATTCCTGATATACTAACCTTAACTATATGAGCTGTGCAATAAGGAGGGAATCTTGACACAGAAAGAATTACCCAACTTTTAATAGGTCCAAAAAATAAGAACAGCTGCAGCACTCACCATAAAATGTCCACTTTATTTGCACTTAATCTATTACAATCCATCATATATTAGGGCTTAGATGTAAGTGAAAACAAAGCAATGGCAGTTTCACATCTGGCTAATGCTTCTTCTGGGCCACACACGCCCATGGGTGGATTAAGGATACCATGGGCTCCAGAAAGCATGCCCCCCCCCCCCCAAAGAAAAGATATACAGAATAATGTGCCATAAGTGGCCCCACCATACAGTATAATGTCCCACAGTAGCCCCTCCACATAGTCAAGGGCGGATTAAGGGTATCATGGGCCTTGAGCTGCTCAGAAAGCTCAGGCCCCCTGCCTTCATGCCAAAGATCCCTGTGGCAGAATAATGCCAAATAGCAACCCTCCACACATTATAAGGTCTCACATTGGCCTCTCCACACAGTATAATGTGCCATAATGTCACATACACAGGTTTGACTGAATGGGTTCTTATTATAAATTTTCCAAAAATTATGAGTTTGACTGAACACAAATTATTGGAGGTTTGCCATTCACTAACTACTATTATACTCTGATGTCTCTTCAGACCCCAGAATATAACTAACAGAAGCCTAGGGGAGGTGTTCAAATATAACATAGTGTTACTCACCTCCCCTCAGCTCCAGTGCATCCTCTTTAGGCTTTTTCTGGTTCTGAGCATGAGGGCACTTACTATTTGTGTTTATACATAATTACTATTTTAAGGAATATTAGTAAATGTTTAATTTTATATTATTTGATCCTGTGCTATTGTGACGTCATATTATAATGGGGCAAATGTGTAGTTGCCGCTGGGACCCCTTACATTCTTGGGAAACCACACATTTCACACATATTATAATCCCCCCTGCTCCCAGCAATATAACACATGTGGTGTGTGTCACTCCGCCCATTAACTACTAACATCCCATAAGTATGTTGAGTCACATTAAACCAACTCTGCACATGTAAGCAATTACAAAATATGTTTAAAAAAAAAGGATCTTAAATCATGATGTTGACCCAATGCCTTACAAATTTCAAAATCCACTCTGCTTCCTTCCTTAATAGAACATTATTCCTGTCTCCTCCTCCTACATGGATACCCACATATTCAAAAGCAGCAAAAATGAATTGGGGTATAAAAAAACTTCAAATTGTCCTCGTTGTATGACACCTTCAGCTGATTTGGTGGTGTCCCAAGTTACACTGATTTTGAGGGAACATTTTGGTACATTTCTGCCTGATTTCAGGTCACAATTCCAGTGTTTTGGTGTGTTTTTTGTGGGTTGAGGAAGGCATTGTAAGAAACAGACAAATCATATTGAGTACTTAACAAGGAAAATTATTTTCCTGAATTGGAATCATAAGAACTCCCCTTCAGTATGTACACCTTACCATGAAGTCTGGGCATTGTGGCTAGGGCGTTTTCTTGGTTAGGCTATTTATTTTTCATTTCCTCCTTCCCTTGGAGGCTGGGGTGGGTGACATAGGATAAATTTGTCATTTATGTTACTTTTTTGTTGTTGTGAGGATGTTTTAAGATTTTGTTATATATCTTTGACATAAAATAAAGAAACAAAATCAAGTTCAAGTTACATTGTTGATTCAGAGGAAGTGAAAACCATATCTGCCTAGACTGCCAGCTTTTCTAGATGGAATAGAAAGTAAAGAGAGTAAAAAGAATTCGGCCTGACACAAATCCTTGTGGTACCTCACTCCTGACTTTAACTTAATACTATGTACTATTTGTAAAGACTGAAGCTGAGAAACTCTGCTAGAAGACTACATGTCATAAAAAAAAGCCTACTAAATGAATAATTGGCATAGGATAGCTTGTTATCACTGGAGTCTGCTGTGAGGAAATCTTTAGGCTATGTTCACACTGCCTCACTGTTCCAATCCATCAGAGGAGTAGATCAATGGACATTTAAGCTTCTCTTTTCGATGGATACAAACTGAAGACTTTCCCGAAGACTTTAAGACTGTCATACTGCTTTTCATTTTTTATGATGGACCTTCCATTTAGATTTTATCAGTGAAGCAGTATGACATACAATATATACTGTAGAGAGAAATATCTGGCAGAGGTAGAAGAATCACTTTCTACAGAAGTCCAAATCTTGAGTTCTCAACTCTTATAGGATGAAAATGGAGGAGGATATCAGTTTATTGGGCTTGAACAATTCCACAATCAGTTCCGTGTGTGTTGTATAGCAGCTTATTCTAATAAGTCACAGTTTGTGAATGGAAGCCCTAATACTTATAGTTTGCATAACCACTTTAAGGTTAATTCCATAAAATCTCTTGGAATGTAAGCCCAGTGCACATCCAGGGATTTCTCCTGTTGACGTATGAGCCTCAGACAATACAGAACATATGTATCATTCTGCTGACTTCAGCTGACTTAAAATTGATTGAGTTTTTGTATGACTTTGACCACATTGTTTGATACGGTATTATATATGGTAATGTGCTGACAGGGCTTTTATTCCTTATGAGCAATTCCAATGACTACTGCCCGTAGCAAGAGCAAGAGTGAGATAAAACTTCCTCATAGTCAAACTAGTTGTTGAACGACTGGATAAATATACAGTCTGTACAGAAAAGGCCTTACAAGTACCAATCCCCTGGGTCCCAGTGCCAGTTGCTACTGTTATGGCTTCATTTAGGTAATAGAAATAAATCCATACAAGCAGAATGTGGAAAATATTTTTCTTTTTTTACATCAATCCCAAATTCAAGATGAAGAATTTTGCTGGTTTCCTGGTGCATTGTGGGATCTTAGAAGACTGGGCTACTAATATTTTAAATAATGCCGTATTTGTTTTAGACATCTTCTGCAATGGTCAAATCTGCTGGTGTGCGAACCTTGGGGAAAACGTGAACTCTTGAAGCACTAGGAAACTGGAAGAATCATGAAGCTGATAGCCAATGTGAGATATAGGTCCAAAGAAGCAATACTTTATCTTCCAGATAACATGTTTCTTCGGAGAACTACTCCCTTCATCAGATGATTTGCAACTGTCCACCACCACTTAGCTCATTGGGTCAATGAGCACACAGTACATTTTGAACACCAGGTGGTGCCATACAATGTGAGTAAATGTCATATCTCTACAATGGATTGTGAAAGGCAAACGCTGTTCATGTTTTATACAGTGGGGCAGATTTACTAAAACCCTCTAAAATAATAGTGTCTGATGCTTGGTGATAAATCTCTTGCATTATTAAACTGTCTAGTTTAACTGTACCCAGAAAATTGCACCAACATTTTGGCATATGTTTGGCACAGTGATAGAACTTAGACCGAGGCCTTTTTCTATCAACCCTTGCCCCTTTTTCATAAAGTCATAAAATATTTGACAAATTGTAAGGCAAGTCATTTTGCTTACTAAATCTCTCCCAATGATTATTAGGTTTAAAGGTTTGACAGTGGCTTTTACATCCTTACAGACCATACACCAGGTATTACAATAGAAAACTCTTCCAAACCAAGATAAGACTACGCCTTTGCTTTTCGGAAACATAAAGTATTACTAAGCTTGCCTTCATTATCTACAGTTTTTGCAACTTTTACAGTATATCAATCATAGTAAAACAGTATATGATGGACATGTTTCACCTGTGTTCAGGGAACTGAACATTCAGCAATTCCCTAATTCATTTGATTATCAAAAAACACTGTGGCTCTTGCAACATAGGAAAAAGTATTCAAGTAGAAATCTAAAAACTGGTATCAAAGCCACTAGATAATGGATGATGCTTACCTGCTATGTATTTTGTTGACTGCTACATCAAGACACAGCTAGCAGCTACATTTTACATATGATATGAGATGTAGTCTGAAAGATACCTATCTCCTTGGTGGTTGAAGTGGCTGTTCTGCTCCTTCCTCCACACTACGGCTCCACTTGTTCACTTTGACTGTAGTTTACAAGCACCACCACACCAGGTAGGCAGTGCATACTGAAGAGATTACTATTATCATCTTGCTTTCTCGCTCGGTACTAAACGCTCACATTCAAAATTAAAGCCCCTAAAGCTTCAAAATACAGCTCTCCTTAAAGGTTTTTGATGAAGGCAAGAAGCAAAGGGGCAGAATGACACAGAAGCAGAGAGGCAGCTGGCGCTTTCCCCAAGTGCTTTATTAACATCAATATTGCTCATAGCTGCTCTATAATGTTTTCCATGATGTTTCTGAAGGAGTGTGAGAGAGTTTAGGAGAAGAATCACCCCTTCTTTTTTTTCTAAACATGTGCTGTTTAAGGCTCTATCTTCAGAGACTAGCTGCTATGATGTCATAGCAGCTAGTCTCTGAAAATAGAGCCTGCAGAGGGGAAAACTGCTAAAAATTAAGAACACAAGTCATCTATATCTAGATTTAGTTTTCCTCTTCATGTACATATCACAGAAAGTTCCCAAAATAAAAATAAAACATAACTTTTATTGAATATACATAAAACCAAAAGATCCCATTGAGGTCCAAACGTCAACTAACATATAATACAGAGCCCCAGATAAACTGTCGCTATTTCCTATAGTAAGGGGAGCTCAAATATAATGAAAAACCTCAAAATCTGCGATATGGTAATGATATCTGAGACAAAAGAAATGGCCCCTGGGTGATTAACCACCAGGCCACTACCTCACCTGCCCCCTTTCATAGCTAACTCAGAAACAAAGACAGCGGGAAATAGGCTAACTCCAAATGATAAGATGTTTCCTGGCTGTACTGAAATCAAATCCCTAATAAATCCCTAATTAATACTTACATTGATCGGATATTGCATCCCTTTGTGCTGGCCCTCTCGTCATATGTCCGGGACACGATGGATGTCCTCAGAGATCTGGAGGATGTCCGTCTTCCATCGGGGGCAGTCCTTGCTAGTTTGGACGTGGAGGCACTCTACAGCTCCATATCCCATGACAAGGGGTGTTGGGCTGTTGAGTGCTTCCTGGGGACACGGGGGATCCATTTGGCAGCTCATAATGTTTTAGTGTAGGAGCTGCTGGATTTCATCTTGACACATAACTCCTTTACCTTTGAGTGCTTCTACCACCAGTGACAGGGCACTGCTATGCGGAGTCCCGCCGCACCTATGTATGCTAACATCTTTTTGGGCTGGTGGGAGGAGCACCATGTCTTCTGTGAAGACTGTGTTCAGTTCACAACTTTGATACATTGACGACATTCGATATTGATTGCCTGGACAGGTTCTTCTGATTTATTTTTAGAGTTCACTGACTTCCTCAACACCAATGATTTGAATTTGCGATTTACATCATTTGTTCATACGAGCCAGATTCCCTTTCTGGACATACTCATTACCATCACCAATGAAGGTACATTGTCGACAACTCTCTTCAGGAAAGAGACATCCACCAGCTCTTTATTACGGTGGGACAGTCACCAGCCCTTGCCTCTTAGGAGAGGGATTCCTAAGGGGCAGTTCCTCAGGATACGGAGGAACTGCTCCTGGGATGAGGATTTTGATAAACAAAGTCAACTCTTGTTTGATAGAATTGTGCCAAGGGGTTATCCATGGTTATTGTTGGATAGAACCCAGGAGTTTGCACGTCATACCCCTAGAAATACGTTATTAATACCAAGACATCGGGAGATATCATCTAATATTACACGTATTATTGGGACATATGACAAGAACTCTAAGACAGTTCTGGGGATTCTTGATACTTACTGGGATATTTTGAGACAAGACCCGGATATATGTGAGATTATGCCCCCAAAACCTTACATCGCTTTTTGTAGAGGGAGAAACCTTGGTGATAGGGTTGTGCACAGTCATCCGGGTCCACCAGAAACTGCACTGACATGGTTGGGTGCAGCCCGTCCACCTTTAAATGCTGATCTTGTTGGGCCTGTGCATATGTAAGGTGTCTATGGACTGTCCTTTAATATACTTAAAACCTACCTTCCTGGTGCCTGTTTGTCCATCGCTTATATGCACTGTCATTCTTTGTATCCAATACTTACCTTCCCGATGATCAGCAATACCGGCTTCCTCATCAGCTTTTCTTTTGTTTGTGTATATTGAGGACTCCGCCCACTGACGCGTACTTGCATCATAGGCCGGAGGCAGGCTGGTGATTCTTATTGGCCTACTCGGCATGAGGGGTGTTCCGGTGGACGGTGCCTCAGTTATGCGGCGGTCCCTATATAAGAGGCAGCCATACGAGCATTTAGCATCGGCTATTTTGAAGTACCGGAGCCCACCATCAGGGCTCCAGGAACTGCAGTTGTTATTGTAATTCATTGATTTATCCACCGCACAATGGTAGCTATTATCTCCTAATGAACCTGTCATTTATTGGATGAGAGAAACGCGTTGAGAAAAACTCTAACTAGAGATAACTAAGCATCTCTCTGGTTGTGGTAGTTTCCATCAGGCTTGTCAGCTGTTCGATCCCTATTACCCTAATTTATACTAGCCCCTGGTTGAACTATCAGGAGGTATTTGTTAGAGGCAGTTGCTATACCTTGGCTCTGTTTCTATCATTATGCACCCTCTCCTGCAGCTTATATATTCTATGGGAGCTTAGTGCTATCATTTCTGTATAGCCATGGGGGGTATTAATTAGGGATTTAATTTCAGTACAGCAAGTAAACATCTTATTTTTGGAGTTAGCCTATTTCCCACGGACCATTTCTGTTGTTGTCTCAGATATCATTACTGTCATTTGCAGCATACCATATCTCAGATTTTGAGGTTTTTCCATTATATTTGAGCTCCCCTTACTAAATGAAATAGAGACAGTTTATTTGGGGCTCTCTACCATATGTCAGTTGAAGTTTGGACCTCAATGGGATGTTTTATTTTGGGATCTCACTTTCTGTGATAGGTACAATATTTTTGAGATATTCCTTTCACCCTCTGTGATTTCTTCTTCATGTACCCAACAAATGGAAAGTTATTCAAAGGTTGGATATGCTTTAACGCAAGGACAGAACGATCAGCTTCCATTTTAGATCACACTCCTATGGTGTCGTCACATTTCTGCTCCATGTTCATATTCCTGCTCCTGTGACCATGCTTCATTATTGTATCTTCTGTCATAATTGCATTACATTAAAGTGACATAGTCATAGTTGATTTTACAGCAGTCAGTAGTCAGATACTCATAAGGCCTCATTTGGATAGTAGAAATGAATTAATATTCAGAATTAATATTATGGCTGCAAGTCCTGACCTGCCCATGGGTCTAATGACCTGAACTAAAAGCACCATAGATCCCCAGCTGTAACTAGTGTTACATTTATCGGACAGCAGAGAGTGTAATATCATTGGAGCATTTCATTAACATTTTAATGGTGCATTTCCAGTATTGTGTGATAATTGTGGTCAAGTCATTTTCTACACACTGGAACAAGCTGGAAGTCAAAGATGGAGCTGCATAAAAATAAAGGTTTGATGATTAAAAAAAGCACATTATAAAGGCAGATAACAGAAGTAATATATCCATATACAGTATATTCAGAATGTGAAATTCAGCTTGAAGTAAAGGAAATCTAAAATGAAGAAAAAAATTTCACCATAAATATTGAATTTCTTTCCTGGGAGATTAAAAGGTCTTTATATTGAAAACAGTGTTTCACATAAGACATTGTACAGATTTCTTTTCTTAGTATCTTTATGCTGCTACAGAGCTTGTACAGTGGCGCCCAGGGGCACAGTTTCCATGAGGCAGAGCCTCATTGCATAAACGGGGAAACAATTCTTTTTAATAGGCCGTTACTTGTATTATTCCAATTTGTAGCAGATGATCATTTACTCACCCATCCACGCTCCTGTCCAGGCCAGCCTCCGCTGCCAGCATCCTGGCATTCTTCAGCGTAACGTACAGCGCGCCCTGGAAGTGGCAGTGGAGGAGTAAATTATTGGTGCTACCTATTGGAGTAATACAATAGGTAGTGGCCTAACATATCACTGTGTGGGAGCCAAAAAAAAAATAAAAAGGCATCATATACTATATGGGGGGGGGGTCAAAAAATTGAATCATATACTGTGAGGGGCCAAAAAAGGGGGTTATATACTATGGGGACACCATAAAAAAGGGTTCATATTGTGGGGAGAGGCAAAAAAAGGCGGGGGTCGTATACTATGTGGGGGCCAAATAAGGGGATTTTTTTTTTTTAATCTGAAAATGAGGGGCTTGCTCTACAATTTTTATTAGGAGGGCCGAATCAAGCAACCAAAGATAGCTGGGTTAGTTTTTTTTTTTTTTTTTTTTTTTTTTTTTGGGGGGGGGGGGAGCCTTTCTATCGTTCGCCTCAGGCAGCAGAGAGGCTAGATTCACCCCTGGTGGCACCCCCATACTATGAAGCCATAGGCACAATATGGTGCCTTCATACAGCAGAACATTATTAGTGTTCCTAATAATATAGCATCCAATGGAGAATGACCAATTCCATTATTCCCTATGAAATCTCTATACAAGATCAGACAGATGGAGGTGCAATAGGGCCCCATACATTTTTATAGACACTGGACTAAAAGCCTGTACAACTCATAACTTATACTAAGCAATGACATGGCTGTGTATGTGAGCCCATATTCCATCACATCTTGTCAGAACTGTGCATTTGTTTGGTCAGATGACAGTTTGGTCACATGCTAGATCTGAGACCTGGCCTTGGAATTGGGTCTCAGCTCTATATTCCATAGGTTTCTATTGGGCAAATGTATGACATGTGGAATTTCAGCTTATTTTTGACTAGTGTACATCTGGATTCTGTACTGTAAACCATTTTGACAGTGTGGGTATATAGTCTTCCTCACAAGAATACAATAATGTCCTCTGCTAAACTGTATCTTAAAGGGGTATTCCCACGTACATAACCATTTTTAAATTTGTAGATAATTAAAAGTTAAACATTTTTGCAAATATAAGTAATTAAACATTTTGCAGAGTTTTAAAGATTTTCTCTAAATATCTTGTGGTCACGAGTTGTTGTCTTGATCGGTTACCAGTGGATACGACCATAAATGCAGGAACTTTCTAAGGTCAGAAAATCAGCAATGATTTCCTTATTGTGGCCGTGATATCTTCTGATACATGTAGTGTCCCTGCCTGATGACCCAGCTACAATAAGAAAATCATGGCTGAGTTCCTGGCAAGTCCCAGACCATATAAAGTTTATGCATTTGTGGTCGTATCTATTAGCAACTAATCAAGACAACAGGCTCTCACCACTAAGATAGTTAGAGAAAATCTTTAAAACTCTGCAGAATTTTTAACTACTTATATTTTCAAAAATGTTTAACATTTAATTATCTAAAAATATAGATATGATTATGTTCATGGGAATACCCCTTTAAGTATGTGCTGGCCATGAAAATCCAGCAGTCCTGTCATGGCTCACCAATGACTGTGTATAGAAAAAAGTCAGCTGCCAAATACTGGCAACCACAGTGTTATGACTTGTATGGGAAGAACAGCAGTAACAGGACTGGCATAGTCACATTAAATAAAAGTCACAACATTCTGCAAATGCTGCTAAGTGTTAAGTAGAATAATGAGCAGTAATAATAATATAATAATAAATAAGACTGTAACACAAATGGATTCATTTTTGTATTGCCCTTAAATTGGTCATATACCTGGAGGCTTCTCTAAAGAACAGTAAAAAAATTCTGTAAACTTTAAAGGAATCTATCACCTTCAACCCATTTAAACTGCCCCCATAGTGATATAGATGCCGTAGCAGATAAAAATCATACCTATTTTATGTTTGAGATCACTGTGAATGCCAAGAAAATTAAAGTGTAACTCTCATTTTTTTCCCCACTATTGTGTCGGGGGGTGTTTCTTGACCATTTTTATAATATACTTTGTTACCCTATCTAAATTCCTTTTTATTATAAAACAGGCTATAATATTTTCCTTAGCAACCCTCTAACTGAGCTATTGCTAGGGAAAGTCCATATAGTTATATTGTAAATATGCAGAGCTGAAGCATTTACCAAAGGGGATGACAGTCACTTCAAATGGCTGTATTTTTTATTTTATACCACCTAGAAAAATGGATCTGGAGAGGAGATTCTCAGCTTTCATATGATGCCAAGATTTAAGAACTAGCTATACCAGAATCTGAGATATCACTAATTAAAAACACAGTCGGGAATGTGATTTTATATGCTGTATGAACTGCTGCATATTAAGTCGAAATTCCCAACTGTGTTTTAAAGTAGTGATATCTCAGATTCTCGGTACAGCTAGTTCTTAAATCTTGGCATCTATCTGGGTGGTATAAAACCGAAGATAGAGCCATTTAACCACCCCCCGCCTCCCCAACACAATAGCAAAACAAAATATAAAGTGAAGGAAATCGGAGTTACCCTTTAACTTTTATTCATTATGAAAATTACACACAGCACACAGGGGGCGTTCCCTCAGGTCCCCAAGCATTGCTCAAGCTGATGAATCCTTGCCTCTTTTCATGTTTGTACTGTCCCTGTGCACTGGGAGCTGATCTGCATTCACTGAGAGTAGACAGAACAGACTCCCCCTACACTCACTGTGAACCAGTCTTGCTTCGCAGTGATAGCTAAGGACAGATACTGCCTAGTAACAGGGAATTGACAGAAAATTAGCTAGAAGGGAGACACCTAGTGGCAGGAAAAGTTTTTCAGGGCAGAAAATAGCAACATTTGAAACCCTTCCTGCTGCAACCATTTTTCAATTTTCTTTTTTTTTTTTTACTCCCCACCTTCCAAAAGCCATAACTATTTTTCTATTCACAGTGCCATATGAGTAATTTTTTGCAGGAGAAATTGTACTTCATAATGGTAACATTTAATATTCTGCGTGTTCCAAAACCTTTTAAAAAAAAAAAAAAAAAAAAACCGTAACTTTTGCCATATTTCCGTATAAGGCTGTATAAGGCATCGTTTTTTTTTTTTTTGTGGGGCCAGATGTATTTTATACCATTTTTGGGAAGGTCTGTCCATCTGGGAGCTGGCGATCAATGCCGCCTCATTCATCTGTGACAGAGGCATTAACAAGGTTAATGCCTGCGATTAGTGTATAATACAGCGAGGCTGGTGGCTATGACATCTGCTTAGCTCTTGAATGGATGCCATATTTAAAGGCCTGACATCTGCCGTGCTAGTATGGCAGATATTGAGAAAGGGTTAAACAAAGTGCATTACATATTTGTCCAGAATCATATGCTCTATTAAAGGAAACTAAGTTGTCTGAAAGGTTAGTGACCATTTAAGGAATATTTTAGCCCAGGAAAAGTATCTCATTTGAGGCGCTGCAATTTTATAGTAAATAGAAACTGGCTGGAAAATATACAGTCATATGAAAACGTTTGGGCACCCCTATTAATCTTAATCATTTTTAGTTCTAAATATTTGGGTGTTTGCAACAGCCATTTCAATTTGATATATCTAATAACTGATGGACACAGTAATATTTCAGGATTGAAATGAGGTTTATTGTACTAACAGAAAATGTGCAATATGCATTAAACCAAAATTTGACCGGTGCAAAAGTATGGGCACCTGAACAGAAAAGTGACATTAATATTTAGTAGATCCTCCTTTTGCAAAAATAACAGCCTCTAGTCGCTTCCTGTAGCTTTTAATCAGTTCCTGGATCCTGGATGAAGGTATTTTTGACCATTCCTCTTTACAAAACAATTCCAGTTCAGTTAAGTTTGATGGTCGCCGAGCATGGACAGCCTGCTTCAAATTATCCCACAGATGTTCAATGATATTCAGGTCTGGGGACTGGGATGGCCATTCCAGAACATTGTAATTGTTCCTCTGCATGAATGCCTGAGTAGATTTGGAGCTGTGTTTTGGATCATTGTCTTGCTGAAATATCCATCCCCGGCGTAACTTCAAATTCGTCACTGATTCTTGTACATTATTCTCAAGAATCTGCTGATACTGAGTTGAATCCATGCGACCCTCAACTTTAACAAGATTCCCGG
Source organism: Leptodactylus fallax (assembly GCA_947044405.1). Classification (NCBI taxonomy): domain Eukaryota; kingdom Metazoa; phylum Chordata; class Amphibia; order Anura; family Leptodactylidae; genus Leptodactylus; species Leptodactylus fallax. The sequence goes on from CAMRHE010000166.1 coordinate 3,779,309, forward strand.
TGCCGGCATTGGCCACATAGCCCCAAAGCATGATGGAACCTCCACCAAATTTTACAGTGAGTAGCAAGTGTTTTTCTTGGAATGCTGTGTTTTTTGGACGCCATGCATAACGCCTTTTTGTATGACCAAACAACTCAATCTTTGTTTCATCAGTCCACAGGACCTTCTTCCAAAATGAAGCTGGCTTGTCCAAATGTGCTTTTGCATACCTCAGGCGACTCTGTTTGTAGCGTGCTTTCAGAAATGGCTTCTTTCGCATCACTCTCCCATACAGCTTCTCCTTGTGCAAAGTGTGCTGTATTGTTGACCGATGCACAGTGACACCATCTGCAGCAAGATGATGCTGCAGCTCTTTGGAGGTGGTCTGTGGATTGTCCTTGACTGTTCTCACCATTCTTCTTCTCTGCCTTTTTGATATTTTTCTTGGCCTGCCACTTCTGGATTTAACAAGAACTGTCCCTGTGGTCTTCCATTTCCTTACTATGTTCCTCACAGTGGAAACTGACAGGTTAAATCTCTGAGACAACTTTTTGTATCCTTCCCCTGAACAACTATGTTGAACAATCTTTGTTTTCAGATCATTTGAGAGTTGTTTTGAGGAGCCCATGATGCCACTCTTCAGAGGAGATTCAAATAGGAGAACAACTTGCAATTGGCCACCTTAACTACCTTTTCTCATGATTGGATACACCTGGCTATGAAGTTCAAAGCTCAGTGAGGTTACAAAACCAATTTTGTGCTTCAGTAAGTCAGTAAAAAGTAGTTAGGAGTATTCAAATCAATAAAATGATAAGGGTACCCAAATTTTTGCACCGGTCAAATTTTGGTTTAATGCATATTGCACATTTTCTTTTAGTACAATAAACCTCATTTCAATCCTGAAATATTACTGTGTCCATCAGTTATTAGATATATCAAATTGAAATGGCTGTTGCAAACACCCAAATATTTAGAACTAAAAATGATTAAGATTAATAGAGGTGCACAAACTTTTTCATATGACTGTATAGTGTATGTTTATGCACATAGAAACTCCTTCTGCCGAAAATGCTGCTACTGACCCACCTGTCGGCTTCGCAGCGCATTGCACAGGCACACACAGAGAACTCTGTCTTGTTTATAAATTTTGCATGAGATGCACATGATGCAATGACATCTACAGGAGTTACTGTATTATGACCTCTGTATATACCAAATCTATATATTGAGTCTGGATATTTGTGAATGTTAGTCTGATCACCTATAAAGAATACTTATTCTAAGCGGAACAATTTTCCATTGTCCTCTATGCCACTTTACCAGTTGGTCATTAGGTTAGTCTATTGTACTTGATTTTATGTTTGTGTGTCTTGTATGTTTATGTAAGTATTTTTTAGGGGAGGGGATTTCAGAAGGAATAGCAGCATGTCTTTGGCCATCAATTGTTGAAGGTGTATGGCCACCTTTGTAAGAAGTATGGAAAGAATGCCTTATTGATAATTAGAGATGAGCGAATCGAAGCTGCAGAAGTGGAATTCGATCCGAATTTCAGGAAATCTTTGATTCGCATGGAATCCGCATTTCCGGATGCTTCACGGTAACAAATATTTAGTAAGGATCTTTGTGACATCAGACGGTCACAAGATATTCTCTAGTGATGTGATTGCGTAGACGTGTCTTTACTTGTTAGCAGATCCTTCCTCATGAATAAAAGTTTTCCGTGTTAGAGAGAGACAGAGAGACATGACCGCAGCATCCAAGGCTTCCGCCATTTTGCCGCCCACCCGGGCTCTCTGCAGACAGGAAATAGCTGTTTATTTGCCGCAAATTAATTCGGATCGAAGAGAATCATATCGGAAAATTCGGCGAAGTTGCCAAATCAAATTTTTGAAAACTTTGCTCATCTCTATTGATAATGAATGGGTTCTATTAATGTTTTATTAATCTTATTTATTAATTTATATGAATATTATTGTTTTATGTGTGAGTATCATAATACACAGATTCATGACTCCTCATACATATGCAGATGAAGCAATGGGTAAACATGTTCTACGGCTGTGTATTTCAAATTAAAACACCATGAAACAAACACATCTGTGACCTGCAACATCACATTTATTGTCTAATTCCTTCATACCTTGAAATATTTGGAAATGTAACCCTTCATAAAATAGGAATGACACTGAAATATTTACAGAGTAGCTTATAGAACTATTCACAAAAAAAGCTACAGGACAATTGAAAGTGCGCCAAAGATCACAGGATTAAAATGTTGGCAGTCTGTAGAGCATAAAACCCGGATGTTCTCACCTGCACATCACTGCACCATGTAATAAGACTGTGGAGAGGATAAAGGAGCTCTTCCTAAAATGGAGAATCCTTTGAACATCCAGGCAAGTCACTAAAAGTGGAGTCCATAACAGGTAAAGTAATAACAAGGTGTTTCAGGATGGAACAGTAGATCAATTCCAACAACAAATCATCTTTGGGACAGCAGGTGAAGTCTTCAGGGTCTCATTTCAGCTGCACCTTAAGATCTTTCACAATTTCATTAAGGCCTTCATTAATTTCTAATATTACAATACATTGTTACTACACCTTCCACACTGTGAACATGGAAGAGCCTAGAACCTACAGGGACTGGCTGCCTACAGATTTAAGAAAAACAATGGGGAATGTGGCTAAACAAAGTGGGACAGAATTCTGAGACATTGTGCCAATATCTGAGAACATTTCTGTGCTGCAGCCTTGTACAGATTATTATAGAGAGTTTACACCTTTATACACACCCTAAAGGCAATGTCCCAAAATTGAAACTTATGACCTATCCATGGGATAAGTGATAAGTGTCTGGTCAATAGGGGACCACCAGCTGGGACATTGTTCATGTTAACATGGGTCTTGTGACTATTGTTTAAATGGAGCAGCAGTTGCAGAACATGTGCACTTTATTCCTTCTGAAGACTGACAAACACAGTGCTCAGCGACCTCCTGTAGTCCCATAAATTTTAAATGAAGTAGCAGCACCCATGCTTGACCAACACTCCATCCAAATGGGACACACATGACCCGGACCTCTTGTTCAGTGGGGGTACCAGATGTTAGACACTGCTGAGACACTTAGCACCTATTTTCTGGATAGGTGCTACATTAAAATATTGTGAAAACCTTTAAATAAACTACCATATTAGAGCAAATCCCAAGCTTCTAAATGCTGGAGTTATTTCAGCTTTTAATTATATGTCACTTTGTAGAATGTTTTGAGGGGTGAAGCTCAATTGCACTTAAAGAGCAACTTCAACCACCTCCACCAACTTCAACTGCTTCGTAGATTCTAGCGCAGTTGAAAATTTTCTATATCCCCCTACTGTTTCTGAGCAATTGTTGCTGTAAGTTTCAGAACCCAATATGCTAATTAGGCTCTCTACTGTCAGGTGGGTGGTCCCAGATAATTTCTTAATTGGGTGCTGAAACTAACAGCACCAATTCCTCAGGAACAGTAGGGACTAGAGAAAAATTCCATTTGTGCCAGAATCAGTAGAGTGCCACCTATTGATGGATGCAAGGAATTGGAGTTTGTGGTGAAAGGTTCTGCTGCTCCACTGTCCTTCATATATGGACTGTTGCTATAATTGAAGCCGAGTCTCACACACATAAATGGGATGAGATAAAGTACCTGATGTATCAGCTTATGAACAAGACTGTAGCTGTACATGGTAATTCATCTGTAGATTTGGTCATAAGCTCACACAGAAGATACTGGTTAAGTTATGTAACTCCACAGTACATATTGCAGGTTATGTAATTGGCTTGGAAATGGTATAATGTAAGACTATGAAGAGGGAATGAATAGATCACATCAGGAAAAGTTGTAGCGCAGGCGCCTCTACAATACAGACTCACACACGGAGGTGTCCATTTCAGATGACTACTCCTCCATGGGCTTCCACACAGCCACATCCTCATTAATGGTAAGTAAGCCTCACGCCTTCTATATGCCTCACTGACTTCTCTCCTCTTAACAAGGCACTGTACATTTGCATTCATGTGTCAGTATAGAATTGCCCTTCATCTTCACCATGCCATAAAATGTCTACTTACATACTCCTTCCTATGAAGGTGAATTAAAATTGCCTTATTTGATGCTTTTATACTACCTACATAAAACACTGGTAGACAGCTGTAACTAATATGAATATTCCTATAACCAGTTAATAAATAATACATGACAGTGCGAAATCTGTTCTTTTGCCCTAATACATTTCTTCCATTCAGGCTGATGTATTTTAACCATCCATTTCTTCTGAATCCTCTTGTAAATTCAGAATTGTACTGAGCAATGCCTTCAGCTTATTCCACGTTTATATTCTCAGGTAAGATCTCCGTTATATGAGGGATAAGCTACGTGCTGATATAGCAAACAAAGGTAGCTGATCCCCAAATTATCACTTCAAAGACTCACAAATTTTTTTCTTCATGTATAGTCCTTTCCTTGTACAAATAGGTAAAAGTTGCAAAAGCTCTGATGGTTTTTTGCAGACATCACTTCTAGCAGGTGTACAGCACAGGGGACAAAGTCACTTTTCTGCAAGCTTCCCAGCAGAAAACTAATGGAGTGGCTCAATATGAATCCTGCTCACTAAAGTCCACCGTGGAATGTACTCCTTTTTCATGTATGCCAGGAGGAACCACACTGGCAACACCATCGGCCTCTTTCCTTGGACCAGCCATGGAACATGATTGTAAGATCTTGGGGAAAAAAATGTAAAGTGCTGTTATAAACATTGGAAAGCCTGGTAAGTTATAAGCCTATAACATATATGCACAGTCCAATGAAAAGTCTGAAAGATGCCTTAAAGTATACCTCCAATTATAAAACAACTTTACATAAAGATATAGTACTTGTGAATATAATAAACTTTGCAATATATCTTATTAAAGAAATCGCTTTCCTTTTCGGTCTGTTTCTCACACAAAGAACTCTATGGAGAGGGGAGGGGTGATGAGGAACCAGTTCACTGATTTATTGCTTCATTCTGTGTAGTGGTAGCCTGTTATCTTGACACATAGCAGCATTAAAAAAAATTTACCTGACCTAGAGAATAGCAGAGTACTGCAGCAGGTAATCAGCAGCCTCCTCCTCCTCCTCCTCCCCCTCACCTCTCCATAGACTAATATGTAAAACGTAACTTGATAGATGGAGAAGGAAACATATGCCTTAAATAAGATATATTACAATATTAAATTTCTTATACCTACACTAGTCATTTATGAAAAGTGTTTTGTTTTTTTATATAATTTGAGGTATGCTTTAATAGAACTATAATCCTGAATTTGGGTTACCAAATGAGCCAAATTACCAGTGAGATTTGTGGCCCACACATACAAGGTCTGGATGATATTCTAGAGAGGCTGTGAATTTTGAATTACTGCAGGTCATGATACTAGAAATGTCCTGAGGACAGCTCAGCCTTTTCCTATCCACAATAAGTCAAATATTGTAATATTAAATGCAGTTCACAGCCCTGCGGGAACCAGATCTTCATGAAACTCATGTCGCTGCTTTGAAATCATTTTTTATTTTATTATAGTTTTGATTCCTGTTTCCAACCAAAGCAGAACGCATGGAGCAGGATACGGTCACTGACCACATCTCACTTAGCAGACAAGTTCACAAACAGTACCACTCCTACCAGGAATAGAAAGCAGACTGTAGACATCATATTTACCAGAAGACCGTGCTCTGTGCTTCTCCTACGTCACGTATGTGAGCAGAGATGTAGAAGTTACATACAGCACTAGACTAGACTACTCATATGTACTGTAGCTCCTGGTAGTAGAAGGTGCATCACAGGAGCATTTGGAAGACTATTTGAATAGTCATTGCTGCGACTATTGACGGGAGTTGAGGGTATCCTGCTGTGACTGCATGCTGTATCACTAGTGGAAATCTGACTATTGGGAAAATAGGGAGTGGTGTAATGTGTATTGTGACAACTAGAACAAGCCAGAGATGCCCCTTTGTCGGGTATGAAGTATCACATAACATGTTCCCTGCTAGTCCCACACCTAGCCCCCTAGCCCTTATATAGTATATAAAGATAATTGTGTTCAACAACACTAACAACACACTCTTCTGCGGTCCACATCAACCACCTGTAATTCAGCAAGCTATAACCTGGCATGATGAGATTTAGGGGATTTTCTAGACATTTCTAAAAAAAAATTACCCTCTCCTGGCTTGTTAATTCCTGGACCTTTCAGTTGACTCCAGTATGGGCTTATCTGGGCCACACATGACAATTTCTATGACATTAGAATAAATCTATTATAAAATATATTGATAATGATCACAACATATATAGTAACAACGCTGCATTTACCGTACACGCAGTCCAGTTTTACGATCAGTACAGTACAAAAATAACATGAAGAAAGCTAGAATGTAACTTGTTATATTCTATTCAATGGTATCCTTCAATTCTTTTATACCTATACTGCCTATTCTTGATTCCCACAATTCCCATAATCCAAGAAAGAGCTGAAGTATTAGTTCTTCTGAGCTGATTAAATGTGCCAGCAAGAAGAAGCTTACACAATGCATTACAGCTAACCCGGGTGCCCTCTTCTAAGTGTAATACAGGTAGCCTGAGATTACAATTCCCCATGTTTATACCAATCCCTGAATAAAAGGGATCTATCACAGTAACCAGACTACCACAGTAACCAGACTAACCTCAGAGCTATGATGTATATTCTAAGATCTATATGATGTATATTAGGATCTATGCGAGTATACAGAGTATGAGCGGAGCTGTAAATATATTCAGCAGTACAATCTGGTCAGAGGAAATGTATAAGACGGTCTTTGTAAATGTGACAATGTCAAACAAGGAAAACGAACTAGCTGCAGCCCCTTGAAATATGCATGTTCAATATGTCCCCACACCTGGGGCAACCAAACAAAAAGAGAGACTTAATAAGTCTTTTATACCTTAAAGACTCAGCTTTCTTCTGTGAGAATTCGATGGGGAGGTGAAGGAGGGCTGTGTGGGAAATGAAAAAACAAATGTTATTAAAGTAAAACTTGTACCTAGAACACAGACAGAAGCCTCACAAGTAACATTAGTGTAGTGTGATCAGATATCCATGTCTGTAAAATGTAGACAAATACATAACGTGTATCACTTACAGAAGAATGCAGCATGTAGCTACCCTCTACCAGCCATTTGCACCCCTGCCAACCCAGTATGCATTTTCTATGCATACAGCAATTGTCCTGCACTAGATACCGCTAGACTTGCTTTAATCTGTGCAGTCACTTCCATGGCTGATTGAAGAAGGTACCTACTAAGTGGTGGAGAATCATATGACTCTGAATGGGCTGCTACATTAGCATGTATTGCTTATATAGTACTTAAAAGAAACCTATACTATTGAATAATGCAGTCCAGTCTTCAAGCAGCATGTTATAGAACAAGAAATGCTGAGCATACTGATATATAATACAGTGTAACCGGTCATTTATTGATATTAAGCCAGGCACATACTGGGCTTAGGAGTCTAATGGGTGCAGCGGGAAGTCCTACTTAGTGATACACAGCCTTCTCTGAATGTATGCATAGCGAGATACCAGTCACTCATTTAGTAGAACTGACCACTGGACCATGGCTATAGCAGCAAGTGGCTATGACATACCAATAAAAAAACAGCTATCAGTGCATTCTCCTACTCCAGATCATAAAAGAGTAAGGCCATGTAAACCAGCACTGGGGCAGATGACAACCCCTCCAAAATATATTTGGTGTGCTTTTCACACTGATGGTGGCCGCACAGTTTTGCTGGAGAACTGTTTCACCTGCACAACAGTGTGGCCGTTAATAATAATATTAATATAATATTATCACGGTTTTGCATGTAAAATACCTGTTTTCTGGCAAAATTGCATGACCGCTTGACCATCAATTTGAAAACCACCCCAGATGTGTCAGCCGTCTCTACACCAGCAAACACAGGTAGCCCAGCCCTTACAGCACTAAGACAAGATAACAAAGTCAGCTGACGTTTTGTATGTTATTCTATATGGTTATTCTAATGTTGTATCTGTATTGTTTATGGTTTATAATATTTAGTTATTTATTGCAATATATTTCCTGCAGTTTTGTTTCTATGTTTGCCTGACTGCTATAATGGCAACATTTTAATTTCCCTTTGTTTGGATTAAAAACGTTGTATCTTCAGTATCAGACAAAAAGATTCTGGACAAAAAAGGTCTGCAATTCCAACTCGCAACATGAACATGCCTTATCAATATATGCATTACCTTCCTCTTGGCCTTGATGCCTTCTCAAAAAATTTGGTACGGGAGGCAACACTGTAAAGTAAAATAAATAACAGCAATATCGGAGGATATCATGGAATGATTTATTTATTACTCCTGATCTTACAATTTGTGATATACTCGTATCACTCACACTGATGATGGGATATCCTCTTTGACACCAGAGTTGACATCTGCTCTGGGCTCTGTTTTGGGCATCAGCGCTGCCCTACATGGTGGATCAGGTGGTCTTACTGGAGGACGAGAAATGACCGGCCTCTCTCCTGGTGAGCGAACTTTACTGATACTCTCAAGATCACCTACATATTTAAGCATTGGAACAAAAGAGTTAATGAACTGGGCACACTTGCACTCAAAATGGTTGCAATGAGTGATAGAAATAATCTAACCTTCTCTGGGACGAACAATAGGCCTTTTGGAATACACAGGAGATGCTTTATTTGGCACAGAGTATATAGGCAGATCCCCATTTATGTGGTTTGAGTTGTTTTTCACCCCTCTCTCCTGCATCAGGGAAACCATTTTTGCCACGTCCACTTCAGGGCACTCTTCTGTGGAACTTTGTGTATCTGATCGAGCCATAAGCTTCTTTCGTTGCACAGGAAGAGGGTGGTCACTGTTTGTGATGACACCATTGCCATTCTGTATGGATCCGTCATCTGAATAGAAACAAACTAATGGATAATTAAATAGTTAACCACTGAATTGTGTATTAGGAAATCACATTAGCGGTGCTCAAAGCTACTATCGGATCACTATTCTATTACTGTACTTCTCCAGGAATGACTTTTCAACACATTTGTTTTCTACTCTCCTATTTGTAATCTTAGAAACTTTACATACATATATTGAAGCTGAAGGTCTATAGATAGATATCTTACAGTACTGCAAAAAATTTGCCGCTTTTATTAAAAAATGGCCTTGCTCGGCATAGAAATATTATTTTTCTGAACAGCACAGAAAAAAACCAAAATAAACTTTGATAGGGAATTTGTCACTTACATTTACCCTTCTCAAACTCCAGTACCATGTAATAGTACTTGGCATAATTAGTAAATACTGTTTTTTTCTGATATCGGCCAATTTACCTCTGTAATTTGCGGTTATATTTTGCACCCAGTATGCTAATAAAGCTTCCAATGTCACAAGGTCTGTTCAGTACTATCCACAATCCCTACCTACAGACTAATGAATCCCACCAGTGCAGACCACAATGCCCTCCAAGTCACATCTTGCACATGTATGCATTATGTACTACCCAACACTTATTCAAGACAATGGCTAGAGTTCCTTTCTAGCTACAAAACCTGGATGTACACTGACGTCGCAGAACAAGTAGACAGTTAGGATGACTGTCTATAAAAGTGGTAGATTCTGAGCTACAGAATTTAAGAAGATAGGCTTCGTTTTGGGGTAGGGTGATGGCTGACAGCAGGGGTATAGCTATAGGTGGTGCAGAGGTAGCAGTTGCTACCAGGCACTGGACCTTGAGGCGGCTCCTAAGGTCCCTCTGCCCCAAATATAAAACTATTGTAAGTGGTACAAGGTAGATAGGGGCCCATTACAGATTTTGAACTGTAGCCCTGGAGCTTCAAGTTATGCCTCTGGGTGACAGCTTCCCCACTAAAATGAGCCAACTCATGGAGCTTTAGTTCATTCAGCAAGTACTATTTTATTTAAGAGTTATCGAAAAAAAAACAAAAAAAACCCTCTTAAATAGACTGTATCTGATATAACAAGAAGCTGAGCAGCATGTCTCTGAAGAGGGCTCAATAAACCCAAGTTATTGTAAAGTGAAGGTCCACGCTGCATCAACCAATTACATAATTTGGTGAAGACATTGCTTAGTACTTCTGACGTAGAAAATATTGTATGTATGGCACCATCCTTGCCAGGCTGATGCCATCTGCTGCCCCAATGCAATACAGACACTATGATCTGCTGACAAGGATCACTATACAGTATCTGCTGACAGCTCCACCCAATAATCTCTGTCAAATGAAATCTTTAAAAGTATCTCCAAACTGGATCTTGCCTTAAAGTTCTGCAAATTTCAAGTTACCATGTATCCCCTCATCTATAACATATACTGAAGGCTGCTGTTTAGTTTAGGAAACCTATATTAAAATACACCGTGGCTCCAAAGTGTATCTCACCCTGGAGGACCTAGGCAGGTAGCTAATTGATCTGAATGGACATAGTGCAATATCTCATTTCACCTTCCTCCTACAGAGGAACTGAAATCTTTCTACCAGGTTTTCATGCAGATTACAGCTGACTGCCAAAGTCACAGAAGTGGGACACATTTATGAGAGACCCTGCAAAATGGGATTTCCAAAATGAACAACTGCTTCACATTTACAGACAAGTTGTTCCAAAGATAAAATTTAAAGATAAATCCAAAGATAAATTTAAGAACATATGAACCAATCGCTTCTATCAATGTTTTTAGTCTCCTCGTGCTGGAGACTTTATAGGGAGTGCACATTTACTTTTCCCTGTCACCCATTTTTGTTTTCCAAATACATGAATGAAAAGAAAAGCAAGTCACAAATGGCTACAAGGTGTTCACGGTCATCTTTCGATTCACAGATCAATCCATTCTTGTCACCAAGTGCAGCAGTCTGCAGCAGGTGGTGGCAATATGACGGTCTTCTTGAAAGGCTGGCTCTTCAGGACAAGAGGAAAGCCGCAGCAGCTGATCTCCTCCAGGACTCTGTGCAACCAGTGTTTCTCCACACTGCTTGATGTTGAAAAATCAAATACATTTTGCTATTAAGTATATGGATCTGGCCTCAATCTATTATACAGAAAGCTCAACATTTCCACAAGATTATCCCTGGGTGCAACCTTTATAATGACAGACAGTCGCTTGCTTCTAGGAACAAAGCAACACAAAACACATGCTTTGCAATGTCTTCTATAATTTCATGCTAGTTTTATTGGGCCTTTTTGATTTTTTAGGTGCTGGAATGTGTGACAAGAGCATAAACAGTATAATTTGAGTGGCTCATTTCGAAATGGGTTCTTCCTTCCTTTTGATAAGTCAAAAGGCACACGAATGTGTGTATTTGCGGTGTTCATAGTTAAATGGTATGGATGCCCGTGCCTCCACAGACCCATTGGTTTCCTTCAGTGAGACAGGGCTGCAAAACGGACAGGTATAGGACCTATCCTGAGTTTTGCCCCAAGCTCACAGTCCCATTACACGGATCCATGAAAATACAGGGGTGTGTATGGAGCCATAGAAAATAATGGATCAGTGAGCTAGTTGTGAAAAACATGGCTAGCACACTGACCAAGCAAGCGTTTGTATGCCTGGTGCCTAACACTGTAGAATAAGTTGAGCTAGATGGACATAAGTCTTTTTTCAGTCTTACACACTATGTTAGACTAAGTTCACATAAGCTTAATTTCAGTCCATTGCTCTTATCTGCCATATGACCAGACCAACAGACTTAAAAATTAACATAATAACGGATGCAGACTGAGCACATGGTGTCTAAATCCATCATTATTCACCCTAATGTAAAAACAAGACGAAAGCTTTATTCCTTCTTGTTTGTTAGAAAATGATACACCCAAGAGTTTATCTTCTGTTTGAAAAGTAAACAAACAAGATGGAAAAAAAAACGAACATGTGAATATCAACAAAGTGAGACTGTCGCTAGAACCCAGCATATCAACCCACACAGAAAGGATAGGGTCAACTGAATCAGACAGTGTTTTCCCCTTATGAATCTGAGCCTGTATTGAGGATTTTGTCAATATGCAAATTGGCTCTTTGGAGCAATGAAGGTGTTCCGCTTAACTCTTATGACAATGCTCTGGTTGCTCCAAAGAGCTTATCTGCATATCATCAAAAAAGGCGATATGTTGGCATCTGAAGCACCAACCTGTGTATCTGTGGGGCTAGGCTGATATGCTGGGGTCTGGTAATGATAGTTATCTTTGCACACACAGCAGAAACCATCAATAAGGTCTAATAGGTTATTAGTGTATAAGAAATAGCCCAAGTAGCAAGTTATCGTCTTCAAATGGTCTTTTCCCGCATTTAAAGACCATTAGGACCAAAGGATATCTTTCAGAAAGTAAAGATTTTGATTTTGCCAAGGAGCCATTACAATTACTTACCATTACTATAAGCGTCACTGACTTTCTTCACGGAATAGCCTGATGTGTTAGATTTGGCTTTTATTTTTGACAATGAACACACACAAATTTACCTTCTTCACTTTGTCCAAGATACAAAGCATTTCGCCCTCGGACTGGTCGCTTCGAGATTGTAATGGGTTTGTGGGTCCGGGGTGTTATTCTAGGCGGAGGGACAGGAGGAGCTGTGCTGTCTTCAGGAGCGCCCGAAAATATCTACAGAACAGTAAAAAAAAAAAAAAAACATTTTTAGAAAAGGAAACTGTATACAAGGAAAAATAAATAACAAATAGAGCATTTTCAACATATTTCTAAAATGAGTATATAATATAAACCATACAAACACTACACACAAATCATAGGACTGCCAAAATTGGATTCAAGGGCGTAATCCAAGAAATAATAAGAAAAATATATAAAAAGGGGTTACCAGAAAGTGTCTTCATGGTGCAATGCAACACAGAGGCCAGGACCACTAGTCTCTAAGGTCATACAACATAATAGCCAATTGTTATACAGTACTGTGGTCTTGTATAGCTGACTGACTAATACATTCTGATAGCAACGTCTAAATTCATAGTAGAACACTACAGTGTAATAAACAATATACATTGTACATAGAGAACAGAAGAGATGTGACATGAAATTAGACACAAGGTACTGGCCTAACTACACTTTAGTTTACTAAAATGTTTTCATTTTTCCTTTAGAGTCAGTACAGCTTAATTTGACATCACTAGGGTATTCAGCTACATTGTGTCACTGCAGTTGCATATTGTATCACTAGGACAGTCAGCTACATTGAGTCACTACAGCTTCATGTGGCATCACTAGGGTTTTCAGCTACATTGAGTCAGTACAGCTTCATGTGGCATCACTAGGGTGGTCAGCTACATTGTGTCAATACAGCTTCATGTAGCATCACTAGGATGGTCAGCTACATTGAGTCAGTAAAGCTTCATGTGGCATCACTAGGGTGGTCAGCTACATTGTGTCAATACAGCTTCATGTAGCATCACTAGGATGGTCAGCTACATTGAGTCAGTACAGCTTCATGTGGCATCACTAGGGTGGTCAAGTATACTGTGTCACTACAGCTTCATGTGGCGTCACTAGGGTGGGCAGCTACATTGTGTCACTACAGCTTCATGTAGCATCACTAGGATGGTCAGCTACATTGAGTCACTACAGCTTCATGTGACATCACTATGGTGGTCAGGAATATTGTGTCACTACAGTTGCATATTGTATCACTAGGACAGTCAGCTACATTAAGTCATTGCAGAATTATAAGGCATCACTAGGAGAGTCAGCTACATTGAGTCACTGCAGATTCATGTGGCATCACTAGGGTGGTCAGGTATATTGTGTCACTACAGCTTCATGTGGCGTCACTAGGGTGGTCAGCTACATTGTGTCACTACAGCTTAATGTGATATCACTAGGGTAGTAAGCTACATTGAGTCACTACAGCTTCATGTGGCATCACTAGGGTGGTCAGTTACATTGTGTCACTGCAATTGAATATTGTATCACTAGGACAGCCAGCTACATTGAGTCACTGCAGATTCATAAGGCATCACTAGGATGGTCAGCTACATTAAGTCACTGCAGAATTATAAGGCATCACTAGGGTGCTCAGGTATATTGTGTCACTACAGCTTCATGTGGCATCACTGGGGTGGTCAGGTATATTGTGTCACTACAGTTGCATATTGTATCACTAGGACAGTCAGCTACATTAGGTCACTGTAGAATTATAAGGCATCACTAGGACAGTCAGCTACATTGAGTTACTGCAGATTCATGTGGCATCACTAGGGTGGTCAGCTACATTGAGTCACTACAGCTTCATGTGACATCACTAGGGTGGCCAGGTATATTGTGTCACCACAGCTTCATGTGACATCACTAGGGTGGTCAGCTACATTGTGTCACTACAGTTGCATGTGGAATCACTAGGGTGGTCGGCTACACTGAGGGGATATTATATCTGCAGAGGAAAACAAAAAGTACCTGGTACCAAATCAAGTAAAGTGGAGCCAATGCCATACAGTGGAACTATGCCATAAGACTCCTCTACATGAACTAGTAGTCTCCACAAGGAGAAACAGTGTGCCTTAAGCCTTTGAAACTAAAAGTAAGGATTTTTTATGTGGGTAAGAAGGAGCTTGTCAGAGGAGTTAGTGACAGGGGTGTTGAGCTAATAAGTGCAAATAAGGAATAGGAAAGGACTATTAAGGGGAGCTGTCCAGCAGGTTCCTTTTAGTCTGTTGAATATGCACAGTATATATACTGTAAGCTGTACATATTATTCTATGCCTTTATATTCCCATCATGTACAAATTATCATTGAAGCAGTTGCATAATAGAAAATAAATGACTGTGATAATAACTCTTACATACTAATGTGAAGAAGTTTCATGTACTGAGCTCTGTGGAATGAGAAGAATGATTTGTGCTTGTTTCTATTAGTATGCATGTCATTTCGAGCTACAGATGTTAGTGATATTTCACCCACTATGACGTATAGCTATAGATGCAGTAACGTTTACACATCTTTCTATGAAATTACGCAGAGTACAACAAACGAGAAAATCGCATAAGGGATGCATCACTGGGGAAAAATACTTGGACTTGTAAGCCAGCCCTGACGTCATTGTCTAATTGTCTGTGTTAGTATATGCATAGAGGATGATGCTTCAGGTCATATTAAGTAGGATGTTCCGGAAGATTCTGAGAACATTTCTCCTCTCAATCTTTTCCAGGGATCAATTCACATGACACTACTTTACTCTTGGCAAAAAACAGCTTTGATGGTAACAAAGGTCTGTATCTTACAGAGCAGCTATATAGTTCACAACACAGCGATCATTTTACACGTAGACCTCTGAATATGTGATTTAATGGTTTCTTCTGACCACAATGACATTTCCCTGCAAGAAAACTTAGTACTTAGTCCTACAGAAAAGCACATTGTCATATTGAAGTACTCTGTGCCAGCAGACTAACTCAGCACTGCTACATGTGTATGTTACCATAAAACCTCTCTACACATATCACAATCAATACTGTACAATTTTGCATTTGCTTTGATATAGAGATGATACATTAGGACATGCAGAAAGGACAAAGTGTCTCTTGTGTTCCTATTAACAAGAGATTTTGCCGTTTACAGATGTCGGTCGCTCATTTGCTATTGACTCTGTTTCCCAAAAGACCTATATGAAAGTCCATTGAAATGTTAAAGATTGTCTTGAACTTTGTGAAATTGGTACAGAAAATTAAGATATCACCTTAAATCTGTCTGCATGTAAGTATTGTGAACATTACACCATACTCAGAGCATTTTCAACACTTTACAGACCCTTATTTCTAGTATTTAAGGACTCTAAAGTGACAGGGCAGTTCCAAGGACATTTTGCACAGCAATCCTGACAGCAATATTGAGGGGAAAAAAAAGGGTCAGAAAGTGAGCCTGGAAAGTATAGGACTGTAATTGTAACCATTATGATGGGTAAAATACTTGAAGATTTCCTAAGTATCAGCATGGGTTATGAGGGATCGGTCCTTTAATACTAATGTGATCAGCTTTTATGAGGTGGTAGGTAAGTTCTAGACTGGACCTGGAGGAGATGTAGATGTAGTGTATCTGGCTTTTCAAAGGTATCTGATACTGTATCACATAAAAAGTGACCACTGGGACTAAGGGAATTATGTGTGACTGGTTTAACAACTGGAACAGGCATAGGAAACAGTCAACTAGAGTGAACAGGACCAGACAGTTACTGCCAATGGAAAATGAATTCATGGGATGCTTTACAAATGACAAAAACATCAAATTCATGAAACCCTTAGCAGTAGTTTTTGTGCAAGTCATATTTTGTGTACTTTCTGCTATTTTCCACCACTCATGCCACTTTTTAAAGTATGTGTGGGGCTTAGCAGGAGGGGGCAGGGCTAGTAGTCAGAAACTGGTGAAAAATACAATGCAAAACTACGCCAACTCATAGCTGAAGTAGCTTTGACTTTCATGGCACACAGACTGCCAGAAGGTGCCACATTTATTAAGGGATGAGCACTATTGTGAGAAAACGTTTGACTAAGACTGGAACTACCAAATCCAGGGTAACAAATTTGGAGTTTTCAGTTTGGAGTTACTAAGAAAAAGTGGCCATATATTACACCATCAGCCATTCATTCACAATACCAGCATGCAACACCACATCTACCTACTCGTGGCCACTGCCACAGAAATGTATGGTTTGTCCTGGCAATAACAGCTGGGGAATTTCTGAAGAAGGATCTATAGCGATCAGCTGATTTCTTGTGCCAACTTCAATGTAAAAAGACAAACCCTTTACCTCCTTGAAGACCTGCATTGTAATAGTATAGCGTCTACAGAGGATAACAATAGCAACCTGCTCTATAAATATATCAGATTGTAACCATTTCAGGACCAGGCCATTTTCCCTGGTACAGGAATGGAAGCATTTTCAGTTTTTTTCATACAAATGGTTTTGAGGGTTAACACATTTTTTTTTCTTATTTATTCAAATAATATTTGTGTCTTTTTTGGTGTTACATAGGGTTTTATTTTCAAGTTATTTTTAATTTCTGATTTTTTTTTTTGTAATTTTTATGAAGGTGACAAATATTGTTGTGTCACCAGGGGCAGGACTAGAACCTGTGATAAGGGCATGGTAGTGGCGTTTTTGTTTTACACTTAAAGTGAACCTTTCACGTTCTCTGGCACCCGTGGTATTATATTCAGCGCAGCTTTCAGCTTTCCCGCTGTGCACCCATGTGCAGGAGATATCGGTGCCGTTAGTTTTGGAATCAATATCTCTCCACTGTCAAAAGGGCGAGCCTTACTGCCTAGTGTCATCGCTGGGCGGTAATGAATGCCCCCCCACAACAGTACTCTTCCATAGCATTGTATTGTATTCTAACGTGAAAGGTCCTCTTTAAATTATTTTTGAAACATAGTACCCCCCCCCCGCCCATAAGGTCATAATAGACATTTAATTTCTGCTAATATGTTAGCCCCAGTTACAGGAGGAATGCAGCCTCCTATCATTTACTGCAGAGCAGAACTGGGTCCTCCAGCTGCATCATGGCTCATTGAGCGCTATGACTAAGAAGGCAAGGACAGTAATAAACCATCTAGCTGTGCTCCGTGACCTGTGGGACCCTCACTGCAATGATGCTTGTACTGATAATGTGATGACTCTACAAAACAGGAAAAGTGATCTCTACAAAACAGGAAGTGTTAGCCTAATAGTATGCTTAGTGGGCAGAATGGCAAGTTTCCAAAACTTTTTTTTTTTCTTGTTAAAAACTTAAATAAAAAAAAAAATAGTTGAAACAGATGACATTACAGTGACATTACCAAAAACAGTATAAAAAATATGTTTAGCATAAAAACATGATTTAAAAAGTAGGTCAATTTCTGACATCATGCTAATTTGTAGATTCTTTTCTTGCTCACAACAAAAAAAAAAAATCATGGTTAATGTGTATGCCACAATGTCCATTCTCACAGAATTTACAACCAAAGTACTGACTGTAAATGCAGTTCTCTTACTAAACTAAACACATTTTGTTGTTGACTCTGGTCTTAAAATACTTGTTGGCAAACTTATCAACAGGTCACTGTGAACTTATATATATACGCCAGTACTGCTAAAATGTACAGATGGGATGCAGCTGACAGCTGTAAGGAGAGGTTGTGCAGGGGGAGCCCCAAACTGAGGTTTAGTATCAGCGCATGTAAGCCTTTAGAAACTCCCCACCCCCTTCAACAAGCCACGCCCCCAAAGTCAGAGAAAGTATCAGATGGTTTTTCCACCAACAACTTCACTTTTTTCACAAAATTACTTCATCCAGCACACGATGGGGCCAGTTTATGGTGGAAAAAAAACACCTGACAGGTTCTCTTTAACACCTATATTCTCTGATAACACTGCTTATTTTAGGATCAATCTGAGAATTCTGCAGGCTGACAAACAAGGACAACTATATGTCTTGTTCACTTGTCACTCACTTCTGGTTTAGTGTTCCTTAAAAAGTGCACATCCATAATAGCAAATAGATGTGTCCCCTTTAGCAGACAGAATAAACACATGGTCTTTTGACTATGGGAAGTGTATTACATACCTTGTTACAATGTTCTATGAGAAGTTCCACCACAATATTTTGGAATTTGATGTTCATCATGGCAGCCACTGTATCTTCCTGGGCCCTCATCAGAGTAGGTCCAAAAATAACTCCCATATTAGAAGGAGACATGAGGTTTTCTTTACTGTATTCACATACTCTGTAATACAGTGGACATTAGGTCACACAATGGAAACCAGCACAGAAGAACAAAAATGATTTGCACAATGATTTATGTAGGAAAAAAAAAAAAAGACATACTCATCTATGCCCAGCGGTGTTGTGCAGTCTAGGTCCCATTTTCCTCATGTGTCAGGGCTCATCAAGCAGGAGATGGAGAGGCTCACATGACCACCAAAACCAATCAGTGGCCTCAAAGGTCTCTGGTAAGGGACCAGTGACATAATAGTGACATCATTAGTATTCTTGCAGCAAATGTTGAGCCCACTGATTGGTCTCAGCAGTCATGTGAATCTCTCCACTTCTGGTCCGACAAGTCCCAGCACATGAGGGAAAGGAAACTCATGCCACACAACTGAGTACTCAGGATAGCAGAGTATGCAAGACCAGCTTGAACCACTGCAGTGTTGTCATTGGAGTGGCAGGGTATTGAACACTGTTCTTTTGTTTTTTTTATTAGTCATGTTTTTGAAAATCCTAGTCAAACTCTTTAACCATCTGAATAAATGTGCAATGCTGAAAGATCTACTCGGAAAAGACAGCTTTTACATTGTTGTTTGACCAGATGGTGAGCATTCATTCAATTTCAGTTTTTTACTGTGTCTCTTATCTCAGGAAAGGGCACATTAAACCCTGAAGAGAATGAAGCAAACTCTCATTTACATCATGCATGCTGGGGACTTCGAGGAGAATCAATTCTGCATCCAGTGAGCGATTGAGGGCAACTTCCTATTATATAGTTATTACTTGATCCGCTCCCCTTACATATGTGAGTAACCGTGCTAGTAATTGAGAGCAGTTGTGAGGAAACCAAATTACCAGTAGCTGCTTGGTAACAAATTATCTGAATACATTTACAGACCTTGTATTCCGTATTGACTTAATGGATGGAGCAGACGGAGTTCCCAAAAGAAACTCTAACCTATTTATCAATATAAATCAATGCTAAAAATACAATCATTACAGGTAGAAATATGCTACATATGCCTGATAGCTCAGTGTCACTTATCAGAAGAATAAGGTTCTGTGAACCTACGTTTACTAACTCAGAGGGGCAGTGAGTGGATGATTTTATCACCAAAATCAAAAGAGAGGTGGCTTTGTTTAGATGTGACTCCCCTAACTGAAGAGTATGGACGTTAAGTAAAAAGCCTAAGATGGGAATAGCCTTTAAAGCTGCATCCAATATGACCATACTGTATACATACTCATTTCAAAATATATACCATCCTCATGTTTTGTGGTTACCTGGATAGGTGCCGTATAATAAGCTCCAGCATTTCTCTGTGATTGTCTGGCAGTCTATACACCAAGCAATGAATGGCTCCCAGTCTGTAATCCAAATTCTCAGATTCTGTTTGATGCAAAGGAATAAGACATACTTAATACAAGATATGCCCTGAAGGAAAAGCATACAGTTTGAAAATGAATTCTGTAAAAGGTGTTGCCTGGATTTCTAAGAAATCTAAATAAGAGAAAGATATGGTATATAAAAAATACCACAGCTTTCCATTATTGCTGCCCTGGTGGTACCCACTGGTCCTGGAGCAATGACATCACATACATCATCCATATCACCAGTGCAGCCAGTCTGCCCCAGTTATTAGGTGCACTACTCATGTGAATGTTGTACATGGTGTAGTCACTGCAGGACAGGTGGAGACCACCGAACCAGCGGTACTGGAATGGTGATGGATTTTATAGGTAATGCACCTTTTTATTGTATACCACTTACTTTCTTCTCTTATTAGAAGGTCTTAAAATTGCAGACAACCCCTTTATAGTCCCTGTCTGAGGCATTCTCCTTCATGCATATACCACCTGACTCACGATTCTCATTTCTAAGAACACAAGGCCTACTTATAGACAATACAGGAAATCTGCTATATACATGATATCCTTCTTGGGCCTCTAGTCTCCCTCATTCTCCTGGCCAGAAAATATTCAGAGTCAATCCTCTTTCTGCTTTTGCTCGGAGCACATATATTCATATTCACTTCCTCTCCTGGTTGCAGCACATGCTTGATCATCTCTCCTGGTTCTACCACATTTTTGAAAACTGTATTCTTTCCACATTCTTGATAATGGCGCCATCTTCTGGCTATAACACTGTTACTGAATACTGTCACTGTCACAGAGTTACTGAATCTGGGATGTCCCATAATCCCATTATTTCATTATGGGATCTCCACAGTCTGGTGGAGGGAGTATGTACTTTTACGTAAGAAGTTATATCAAATGACAGAATCTGCAGGCAGCTACATACACATACATGTTGTGGTCCAGAATTTGGGAGTGACTGTACTGCAGGGACAACTGTTACTCCAAGGCTTGGAGTCCAGGCTACTAGTTTTCATTAATATAGGAGACCAAATATCATGTGCTGCATGAAGCTGAAGGACAGAGTCTGCTGGGCTCTTCTTCTTTTATTATTAATCAATAAGATTTTTATTAAAGATTTTATCATAAAAACATTAAAAGGAGAAAACAATAATAATCTCCTTCCTACAGAAACCAAACCCCTCCACCCCTCAATCCCAGACAACAATGTTATATTACAGCATTGAGTCCATATTGAAAACTGTGGAATCACAGGGGAACAAACCAAAATTTAAGGGCACCAACTCTACTTCCAACTAATGCCCAACATAATGCAATGTATTTAGGCAGCACCCAGAAAGCCAGCCCATTAACATAAATCAGGGTAGGTCACATGTCCAGTGGCTATGGAAGATCCTATTAGGGAATGGTGCCACTGAAGAAGTTGTGGCGGAGTTACCCTGAGGGAATATCCAACCATGCAAGGACACCCAACCAAGGGCCCCAAATTAACTCAAACTTTGACTCCACTTGTCTTTTCATATAGACCCTTCTCTCCAGTCTGATAATATGCTTTAGTCTGGCAGCAAATTCTGTCACAGTTGGGGAACTGGTCTGTAACCAGTGAAGAACTATAAGCTTTTTTTGCTCCAAGATACATTTAATACTGAAGGATGCTCGTCCCTCTAATTTGTCCTCAGCCCCAATATGCAATAGACAGTATCTTGGGGCTCAGCACCCTGCTTAAACTGCTGAGAAATACAACCCTACTGCTACAATAAATCCTGCTTGGCACCGGCCTCTCTGATGTTGACCATACCATTATATCTATATCCATATCTATCTATCTATATTATTTGTATACAAAAAAATAGCAGGTCAAATCCAGCCAAACATAACTCCATGTTCCTCCCCTTTGTGGTTAATATATACATAAAATACAATAATATATATAATATACATAAAATACAAGCCTTCAAAACAAGCTCTTACTTGCAGCAGATACAAGTTCCCGATGGAGCTTGTATGTCATAACTGGCTCAGAGAGATTCCTGGAAGAGAAAAAAAAAAAAAAGTCTTAGGAGAAAACCATGAAGTATATTATTTCATGCAGTCGCATTATGCTACTAGCACATTTTGATATATTAACTCTGTGCATGAAATGTGCTTTTTTATTTTATTACTGTCTGTCATAATAAATGACATGTGCATTCTGAGAGCTGCTGAGGGAATTTGATTCCTTTGTTGCTGCTCATCTCTATTATCTGAACTGTTCCCATTGTTATAGAGCAGGGGTAGGCAACCTTTTTTGTTCAGCGTGCTGATTTTAATTAAAAAAATATCGAAGCTGAGGTACTCGGAGTGCCGGTCAATAATTGTAAGTCTGACGACCCCTAAACTAAAGTCATATACCACAAACCATAACACAGAAGTGCTGCCACCAGATGCTTTAGGACACATGCGTTTACTGCTATTTCCTGGGACGCTCCTGTACTTTCCGATTAGAAGCAATGAAAGTCCATGTGCAGCCCCCAATTAGTGGTAAATGTAAGTGTCCAGGAGCACCGTATGGCGGCATCCTTATGGTGAATACACACTATGTATCTGGATGCAGATATAGTCTTAGGCCACTGGAACTTTTACTTCAATGTAAAACTGTGTTCACATGGTGCATTTTTGCACAAAAAAATGCCTGTGTTTTCTGTGCAAAAACACATCCTTAATGCATAAAACACATCGTTATACAGAATAATGTCCCATAGTGACCCCT
The DNA here is from genome assembly GCA_947044405.1 of Leptodactylus fallax. Taxonomy (NCBI): domain Eukaryota; kingdom Metazoa; phylum Chordata; class Amphibia; order Anura; family Leptodactylidae; genus Leptodactylus; species Leptodactylus fallax. Next base: position 3,802,213 of record CAMRHE010000166.1, read on the forward strand.
GCACATGGTATTATATCCCATAACAGCCTCTGTACAAGGTATTATATCCCATAACAGCCTCTGCACACCGTATTATGTCACATAGTGGCCCAAGCACACGTTATTATGTCACATAGTGGCCCCTACACACCGTATTATGTCACATAGTGGCCCCTGTACACGGTATTATGTCACATAGTGGCCCCTGCACACCGTATTATGTCACATAGTGACCCAAGCACACAGTATTATGTCATATAGTGGCCCCAGCACACGATATTAGGTCCCATAGCAGCCTCTGCACACGGTATTAGGTCCCATAGCGGTCCGGTATTAGGTCCTATAGCGGTCCGGTATTAGGTCCCATAGTGGTCCCCGCACACGGTACTAGGTTTCATAGCGGTCCCCGCACACGGTATTAGGTCCCATAGCGGTCCCCGCACACGGTATTAGGTCCCATAGCGGTCCCCGCACACGGTATTAGGTCCCCGCACACGTGACCCCTATCAGCTGTCAGAAGTGCCGGCAGATCGCACAGCCGCCGCGTAGCGCAGGGAGCAAGGTGAGTATCATTGTTTTTTATGTTTCTTCACTTCTAAGTCTCCGCTTATTATACTGGGGGTCTGAAGAGACCACACAGTATAATAATAGCAGCTTCGTTTCGGCCGTGTTTGGTCCGATCGAAGCTGCTGGGTGAGGTCTCCGCTGCCGTGCCAGGGGAATAAGCCTCGCGTGCCACTCTTGGCACGCGTGCCAGGGGTTGCCGACCACTGTTATAGAGAGACATTTGGGTAGGATAATATTAGGAAACCAGCTCCACCACACTAAAAACCTGCAGTGCCTTACTAGTGCCTGTCTCACAAATTCAGGAGCATTTGCGCTAACAAATTTAAGGTGCACCAAAGGTGGTGAGAAGGGGTATGCAGCCACAATATAGAATAACCTTGCACAATAGGGGGACATGGAGGGTGTGTAGTACGTATGTATGTGCCACAAGGAGTCAGAGCAGGGGGAGGGAGTGGTTAGGGGACATATCACTGCATAGGAAAGCCCCCTGGGCTTACATATTTAATTCTTCTAAAGAAGGAAAAGTTAGAATTTGAAGCAACAAGAAAGAAGAATCAAGATTACAAAGAAAACTACTTATGCATTTCTTAAAGGGGTTTCCAGCCCCCCCAATGCATATTTCATGCAGATGACTTACCCACAGGATAGGTCATTAGTTTATGATATGTCAAAGTCCAACACCTAGATATGGCACAGATCAACTTTTCCAGCAGCCTTCAGGCACCAGAAGCTGCTGAAGTGTATGCGCAGCATGTACAGTCTGCTCCTATTAAAGTAACAGGAGTGGAGCTGCAGTGTCCTGGAATCACTACTACTATTAATCATACTACTGTATCCGCTGTTGGACCCCCCACTAATCAGGTACTGATGGATAGGTAAAACAGTTTGATATAAGCCAGAAAACCCCATTAAAAAGGTCTGGGTGCTTGATAAACTGTCCAAAATGGTAATTTCCAAGGGGAAAATGAACCTTCCCTTTCACTACAATGAAGTGTTTTACTCAGATACCTGAGGTAGAACTTTAGAGCACTTGTGATGGTCTTAATGTCCCAATCACTAGTCTGCAAGTCCACATTTCCAGGACATTTGGGATCTGCAAAACATAAGTAAAATGGGTTTCAATAACACTGAGAATAGTTCTAGGTGTTCACCAGACTGACAACATTTGCACAAACACAGATGGATATTCACAATTCAGGTTTATTTCATTGCTACACAGGAAGTGAAAGTTACTAATAATAATGATGATGATGATAATAATAATAATAATAATAATAAGTCGTCTATCTACTGTATATACCGCCAACATACAGTACTCTGCAGTACTTCACAATTTATAGGGAACATTAGGTGCGAGGGTCAACACAACAGAAACAATAGGTGCAAGGGTCCTGCTCACAAGAGTTTATAATCTAGGAGGAAACAGGGGTGATACAAAAGGTAAAAGATGGTGGAAAGAAAATAAGAGATTCAGAAACCTGGCATAAATTACACTTGAAATCTATGCCAATCCCTAGCTGCCATAGATTTCAATTCTGGTGCATGGGACCTCCTGGGATGCACCAGAATTATTAAGAGGCTGGAGTCTCACGCCAGTGGGGGAAACGGAATGTGTATGAAAGGAACACCAGGGGGCGCCACAATAAGTACAAAACAGCAATATCTAAACACAGGAGTGGATTTTGTTTGAAGTTATTTCAGCTGATGTATGTTCTGTCTTACTTGATTTAACTGAGCAAAATGTCACCTTTTGGGATGCCACATTGTAAAGGAAATTTTGTAGATCTTACTCAAAGAAAATTGTCAGAAACCAACACATGACATCTTTTTCTTACTGTAGTAAACTTTGTTTTAATAAAGTTTGTTCCATGAATAAAATTCACCACCTAAATTATTCCTCTAATACTTCTTTGGATATTGGTGTGAAATATGTGTACACTGTGTAATGTTATAGTGTGATAAAGAGCCTACTTTAGTTTTAAGTGTATTTCCCTCCATTACCTTTAGATATGGGAGATCATCATCCAGTTATTGAGATTTTATAATAAAGACGGAAAAGTAGATAGCAGCCAGGAGTAACTATTGGGGTAACACACATTCTTCAAGACGAGAACATATTGACAACGCTAACACCCAAGCAAAATGCATTAGATCACGCAGAATGCCCAAAATTGATATGTGAGTGGGCTTGTAGAGGTGTGCATCTCTAAGCATATCTTCAGACTGGTGATGGCTGGTAATGCCTTTCCTGGCTATATCCCAAACGTTGTATAATTTGGGCGCTTCATCTTTGTATTTAGTGCTGAAAACTGAATTAATATTGATATCCACCTAAGCAGACTCATGTTCGGACATTCTTACCAAAAAACGCATTGAGGAGTTTCTGCACCTGGATGTTACTTCCCACTGTTCTGTATACGCCTTCTGAAGTGATACCTACAAAAGCAGGGGAACACAATGGTGGGACTTACGTCATATAGGAACAGGTTTTCTATGACAACTAATGATCATCCTGAATGAATGAAATTTTATTACATTATTGCAAACATTGAAGATCAATATAGCAATAGAGGATCACACAGCGATCCATAAAACACATTACACAACTGTAGAGAACCACCAGGACATCTCCAGACCTGTCCTTATGTTATAAGTAGTAAATAATAATAAAAACTATGGGATGTCAAGAAAGACAAAGATAGCATGGAGACATGAAGGTTATGGACTACAGTAACTTTGTAACAATACTTTTAACATCAGGAAAGGCTCAGCTGACAACTAGGAAAAGTCTTCAGCAAGCCATTTAATGCAGGATGTGACTGTAACTAATATATATATATATATATATATATATATATATATATATATATATATATATATATGTGTGTGTGTGCATAGAAGGGACAGAGTTTCTTGTCATTCATACCTGTTGCCTCCACAGCATTGATACACTTCCGGACAAACCGAAATCCAATTTCATTCAGTTCCACTACAGAGAAACGAAATGTATATCAGTCACCACATGTTTGGTCTCACATATAACACTACATCATGGCATGAAAACATACCAGATAAGGCTGTGTTCACATCTGCATCAGAAGATCTGTAATGAGCCTTCATCTCAGAATTTGTCACATTTGACAGACAAAATAGTGCTGCAAGTTCTGGTTAAACAACAGGCACCTTAGCTGAACCTTATTATGTTAACACTGTCTATCAGATGCCGCTGGTGACCTTTGTGTGATGGATCCGCCACTGCGTGAGAGAAAGTCTACCTACCAGAAGCTCCATAGTAAACACAGTACAACATGTAGCTTTGACATACTGGGCAGGCAAACATTTTATTCTGAGGTGCAAAAAGTTCTTCACCAATCCTGTCTTATTAACCGCTCTCTACCTGGCATTTAACTGCACTGTAAAAAGGATTATGGTGGGCAGTGCCAACCACTGAGATCACGTCACTAACCACATGATCACTGGTATACTGAGAGAGTTGCTGGATATAGCATATCCACCTACAGAGAAAACTCAGGTTGTAAAAAGCTAAATATGCAATAACAGTGCCCCCTGACAGATATTAAAGGGCTTGTCTGGCCAATTAAAATGTGAGAATGGTGTAACATACTTATATTTGCCTCAGCGATTCCTCACTGCTACAGTCTTGACACTTGACTACAGTGTTATTTCCTGTGATTTGAGAGGAAGTATGAAGTAGAGACAGCAGGAGACCGGGAAGAACTGAAACAGCGGGAGAAATATTTTATATCAATCTGGGACATTTAAAAAAAATATAACCTCCTTTAAAGGGTCCCTGCTATGGCATATCGCTGGGGTTTGACATCTGGGACACATGCGGATTTTAAGAACTTCTAGTCACACACTGAGCAGGAAATTGGAGCCAAGTTGTACAACAGGTGACCCAAAAAGCCAGTGTAGAGGAAAAACTGAGAATCTAAAGGTCAGTTTAGCTCTGTGGCTCCTTCCTATTGGTCAACATGTGATAGCAATATACTGCTTATAATAGTGAGAAAATGCCTTTAAATACCTCTAAGATTTAGGGGGAAAAACACCTGCAGGACTCATACACATTACACCTAAAACTGAAGCGTAGACAAATGTATTTCTATATTCTAACCTCAAAAGAAGTTATTATTTGCTTACTTACATAATGCCAACATATTCTGTAGCGCTTTACAGATATTGTCATCAGTCACTGACCTATATAGGGCTCACAATCGGAATTCCCTAATGGAGTGTGGGAAGAAACCAGAGTACCTGGAAGAAACCCACGCAAACATGGCAAGAACATACAAATTCTATGCAAGGCAAATGTGCTAACCACTGAGCCACTGTGCTGTCTAATTAAACCCAACCTTACTAAGGCTATAAAAAGGCAGTACAAAATAAGGCTCTGCTATGATTTGTCTCCTTCCACTGAGCCACTAAGGTCTATATTATCGCGGTACTGTGACATCACTGAGTCACACTACAGGGATAAATCATAGTGGGTGGCCCTCATTAATAACAGGAGGGGGGCGGGAGGAGGAGGCAGGTCCTTATGACAATTCATTTCAATTGATCTGCAGCTCCTGCAATGGCTGCAGGTGTGAAATATTGTGCCTGCATTCAATACAAATTTAACAAATTCTACATCTGTACACTTCCTATCATACAGCAAGATTTCCACCAATAGGTTGTACCCCATTTTCTACTCTACTCCTCCCGCCCTCACTAATAACAGGAGGGGGACGGGAGGAGGAGGCAGGTCCTTCCGACAATTCACTTGAATTGATCTGCAGCTCTTGCAATGACTGCAGGTACAAAAATATTGTGCCTGTAGTCATGTTAACAAATTCTACATCTATACACTTCCTTTATTTTCAACTTACTACCTATCTACAGGGTAGCTGAAAAGTGTCTGCAGCTCCATTCATCACTATGGGGGTCCTGAAGGGAAGCTGAGCAGTGTGTTTGGCTATCTTCAGCAGCCCCATAGAGATGAATAGAGTGGCAGCACGCATGTTTCACTGCCTCTCCAGTCAGAGTAAGGTTCTGTTCACAGCTGGATTGTGGTTTCCATGATAACAAACCATGACGCAGTATTGGATCTGTCATGTCAACCAGTCGACTCAAACAACTTATAATGGGGTCTTTCTTTTGAAGGACAAAGTTTCCCTTTCAAAAACAACTGAATATTCAATGCGGGCTAGTCTCTGAGGCAGATGTGAACATGACCTAACACAATAAGATAGAACATAGAACTTGCAGGGGATATAATGTACTTACTTTCATCTCTCTTTGTTATTGGACTGTGATAAATCTATAGTGAGAGAAAATAAAATCATCAGAGACAACCATGAGAAAGCCAAAATCAGTGATCCACACAGACCCTATCAATCATCAAGGCGATGTGTATGTGGCCATTGCATATCATGAGATCTTATCCTTTACTGTTGATTAATAGAGGATTGTATAAACACCATCTCTTTATCAGGACTGGATGTAGCAATCGACTCACTAAATAAAGCATACTTCATCATGGCCAAAGTTCAGACTTGGAATTGTAAGAGCAGTCAATTGCCCATCTGTAACAGGGTGTCTAGTATGACGCCTAGTGGGGCTGGCAGCCGAGAGGAGGAGGCCTAGAGGAATGAGCAAATGTTTGTTCTACTGTTTTACATTAAGAAATTGTGTAAAAAAAATGTCCAAAGAAGACATTCATTTACAAGCCACTAGTGCAAACATTTATTCCTGCACTATACATAGACATTTAACAAATGGCACCAAGACAGCTTATTGTGCCAAAAGGCAACTCAACTCTGCTACATTTGAACAAGTGGATAAATGCATAAACGGACAGCTTGTAGTTTGGTTGACACATCTCTACATCAGGTGGAATATAAATGAGCTAAGCTTCATCCTGCAGGGTTCACATTTAGAGGTTCTCCTGCACTCTGGTTGCTGCAGCGCTTTATCACAGGGTCTTTAGGTTACAGAACAGGTTTTAAAAATTCAATTTTATATAAAGTGGAGTCACTAAAACTGCGTATAAGGGCCATGTAACCCAGGTCTTCTGCCTGGTGCCCTCGGCAATGATTGCCTTAAGGTGCTGTACTATTGAAAGCTAGCAGAGGAATCACCTGGGTCAGCCAATCATATGTATGTTTTCAGTGGGGAAGAACAAAAGGATTATCCATTAAAAATCAATATGACCTCCCCACGACAGATGAGACCCCCATACACATTTAGATAGCTGGCTGATCCCACCAAAATTGTTGGGTTCAACCAACATTTCTCTAATGTATATGGGAGCCTTAAAGGGAGTCTGTCACTGTCCCTAGCTCCTTTAAACTGCTCCCATAGTGCTGTAGATGCTCTTAGCAGAATAAACACAATACCTTTCTTATGTTTCAGAGCCCCAGGAATGCGTAGAAAAAGCACTTTTATTCTTTATTTAAATGAGGATCTTGGAGCACAGGGGGAGTTTTCTTCTATTACTGAACACTGCTGCATCATCACTAAACACGCCCATCCTGCATTCAGCTCATCCCCATGGGCAGTGGGAGGATCAACTCACACTGCCCAGGATCAACTCACACTGCCCAGTGCTTTAATGTTTAAAGTAGCTGGAGGCAGTGACTCCCTTTAAGTGTGATACATCAGTTCTAGAAGGCCATCTGCAGCATAAGAACATTATGGTTGTTGCTAGAGTGGTGTAAAAGTAAGGAGCTTAGGCAGCAAACATGGCAAAGGTGGATCTTAGGTGGAAGAAGCCTTCATACCGCTCTTCGCCCAATAGAAAATAGGAGGAAATGAAATTAAAATGCTAGAGAAGCTGTCATCTGAGAGAGTCCGTGGATTTATCTGCAGTTTTATTCTTCTGACGTCTCCTGATGAGTTCTCTACTAACCTATCCAGTGTATGGTGGTAATATATCAGTCAAGTTACAGTGGTCATATTTATATTTTGAGATATGCACTTATGATGACCCAACTCATTTGGTGGTGACACTAAAGCAGGACAGATGTTTATGCAGGAAATATTTAGTATCCTGTCCTTAGGAGCATCAGCCAAAAAAGACCAGTAGGACTATAGAGAAATCCAAAGGAGGACAGCAAGATGCTATAGGACAGCATTCTCCATACCTTTATCTTTAGAAAATCTAAGTTCATAGCATCTCTTCTGTAAGTAAGTGACCACAAGATGGCAGCCTTGCATTTTAAATACGGCATAATTTCCAATACCAGTTACAGATGTACAGATCCTGTGCAGGCCTATATGCTGTAGTAACAATCTAATCTTGTGTAGTCTGATTTTGCAGTCATGTTTTGCCTTCGGGCTGACCCTTACTTCTTGGTAATAACTATAAAAGTTTATTCATAATGAATGAACACATGCAAGATGATATAGACGGGACACTGCAAAATAATGGCAGCAAATTTGAACAAAGGTTATATAAATGACTTACTAATTCCAAACTGAGGAACTTAAGTATAAGGCTTGTTTATTTTTTATTCTATATAAAAATTGCTAACAGAAAAAAAAAGCAAAAACATTTCATTTTGTTTTCAGTAAAGGGGTTGTGCCAGTTTACTTCCTTCCTTCAGAGTTTTTGGACCTGGGGGTTCCAACCTCAGGTCACATGAGCAGAATGGGAGAGCAGGGAGGAGGTGGTCAACCCAGGGGACAGGAGCTGGTTCTGTTCACATGACCTGTAGTCGGAACTAGTCCAAAACCCCCAGGTCCTAAAGGAAGTAAAATAAAACTCCCTTTAAGTACGGTTAAGTCTGTAGAAGAGGAAAATGTTCGTAATTGTATTTATGTTGTAGGAATTCTTTCTTAGTTGTAATACAAAATAATAACATTTCATGTGTGTTTGATATTCACCATTCATTTTTGTAAACCAACAGTAATATACTACATGTCAGAAATGGCCATTACGAATATTGTTATTCAGGGAAACACTGATTCTATAAGGCTTGATGGCCAATAAAACTGCTCTAGAAATGGTGGGAGGATGCATTAGAAACAACTAATGATATAAATGTGGTCCTGCTGCTGCCCACTATCACTGACAGCGCAATGGCTACAATTCGATGTGTTGCCACAGCCTAATGCCAGAAGCAAGATTCTAATCATATCCCTGGTGCTTCCTAGTTCAGTCAGAGTGTTTACACACTCAGGTTTTAAATACAATTTTTGAAGCCAAAACTATGAGTGGATTGAAAAAAAAAAAAAGACAAGGAATGGTGCCTGCTTTTTATATTTCTCTTCATTTGTGATCCAGAAACTGGTTCAGCTAAAGCTATTTCCAGTAGTGATGCAGAATATTTAGCATAAAGAATATCTGATAAAATAAGCTAATGCAATCTGACATTAGTTGTGTGGAACATCAGGAGAACCTCAGGAAATATTATAAGAATGAAAGAGTAGTTGAGGCTTAGAACAAACTTCCAGTAGATGTGGTTGGGAAATCTACAGTAGATGAATATAAACATGCCTGGTTAAAAACACATGTCTATAGATAAAAATAATAGACGGGCAGACTACATGGACCTGGTGATCTTTTACTCCCATCAATTGCTAAAGTGCAGAAATATGTTTCACAGGAAGGGGTCGCTCAAACACTTACCGGTTCTTTCCCATCCATTGCCTCAATCCACAGGCGTCTGTTTCCCTCCGAAGGAGCCTGTAAAGTGATTGTGCCCTGTCTGAAACACAAGAGCATGGCAGTGTTATAGGCAGCTGTACAATAAATACTGTGTAAAAACTGATATAATACATGTTATTTCATGTGCCAAAAAAAAAAAAATTGTCTAGTCAGAACAAATAGGGACTAATCAACTAGTGGATCCTTTTAATGGTGGCTAAAAGCTGACGATGATGCTAAACATGATGGGAATGACCCATTAATTACATCCTTTAGCAAAAAAAAATAAAAAATAGCATGCCAAATGTGATTGTACTATGTCATATGCATCATAAAATATTAAAATATTTTATTATGACATGTCTAACCAATATTTAAACCTGATAAACCATCCATGATATATGAAGAACATACATGCAATGATGTAGTATCTTAACACTTACCTTTCATTGGTCTCTACATCAAAGCAAAATCTCTTGTCAATGGTGTCACTTTTCCTTCTTGTACAAGATTTAAGGGTCAGTTCTTGGCTTACCTACACACAGACATGGGAGACACGATACTGATCACTGGTAATAGACGCAGAAAACAGCAGAGCAAGAATGTGGTCAAGAGACTGGGAAGAAAATGGTAAAGAAGACAAGGTCACAGAAAGGAAGATAGTAAGAAGACAGACTGAAAGAGAGGGTAAATGAAATAGACAGCAGTAAATAGAGCAGGTATGAGTAGAAGAGGGAAGACAGAAAAAGCAGAATGGGAGAATGTATGCAGAGAAGAAATAAGAAGAGAGTAGTAAGAGCAGGTACAAGACACAAGACAGCAGCAATAAGAGAGAAGGTGCAGCAGCAACAAACACATTGGTCACAAGGATGAAAAGCCAACTAGAGGGCATGAATAAGAGTACAATGAGTGTCTCCCTTCTGACAGATGGTCAGGCTGGATTATCACACAGGCTTTCCTTGCAAGTAAACAGGATTAGATTGTCACTAAACACAGACACAATGACACAACTTCTGTTATGTGTCTGTGTATCAAGACCACAAGCAACTCTATGTACCTATGGATTATATAAAAAAAATGGGCGACTGAAGATAATATTACACTGTAGGATTATGTGGAGAGAGGATATTCTGTATATACACCCGTGGACAAAATTGTTGGTACCCCTCGTTTAATTAAAGAAAAACCCACAATGGTCACAGAAATAACTTGAATCTGACAAAAGTAATATATAAAAATTCTATGAAAATGAACAAATGAAAGTCAGACATTGCTTTTCAACCATGCTTCAACAGAATTTTTTTAAAAAGAAAACTCCTGAAACAGGCCTGGACAGAAATGATGGTACCCTTAACTTAATATTTTGTTGCACAACCTTTTGAGGCAATCACTGCAATCAAACGATTCCTGTAACTGTTTTTAGCTGTGTATTTTGGGTCATTATCCTGTTGCCAGACCCATGACCTGTGACTGAGACCAAGCTTTCTGACACTGGGCAGCACATTTCTCTCTAGAATCCCTTGATAGTCTTGAGATTTCATTGTACCCTGCACAGATTCAAGACACCCTGTGCCAGATGCAGCAAAGCAGCCCCAGAACATAACAGAGCCTCCTCCATGTTTCACAGTAGGGACAGTGTTGTTTTCAAGATATGCTTCATTTTTCCGTCTGTGAACATAGAGCTGATGTGCCTTGCCAAAACTTTCTATTTTTGTCTCATCTGTCCATAGGACATTCTCCCAGAAACTTTGTGGCTTGTCAACATGTAGTTTGGCAAATTACCTTTTTCAGATTCAAGTTATTTCTGTGACCATTGTGGGTTTTTCTTTCATTAAACGAGGGGTACCAACAATTTTGTCCACGTGTGTATAGTCTATAGTTAGGTTGTTATATTTCTCATTCCAAAATGAAAAGCTGTTCATGAACCCTTCCCACTGGTGGCATTTTCTTCAATTTTCGTTTTGATTCCTCGCCTTCCAATAACTTTTTTATTTTTCCCTTCACAGAGCCATATGAGGGCTTAAAGGGGTTGTCCAGGCAAAAATGGACAACCCTTTTAACGTTTAAATAAGCTGGGGGCAGTGAAAAAAAAAAGTATACTCACCTGTCCCCGTTGCTCCGGTGTCCTCCCGGTTCATCTGCTCCAGCAGGTCTCATCCGGAGTTGTGCTTAAGCCGCTGATTGGCCTCGGCGGTCATGTGATCGCTGAGGCCAATCAGTGGCCTCAGCAAGAGAACCCGTGATGTCACAGGTAGTGACATTCAGGCCCTTCGCTGATTAGCCTCAGCGGTCACGTGAGCGCTGAGGCCAATCAGCGGCTTCAGCACACCTCCAGAAGAGACTCGCTGGAACAGATGAACCGGGAGGCGCAAGAGCACACCGGAGCAACAGGGACAGGTGAGTAGACATTTTTTTTTTTTTTTGTTTCACTGCCCCCAGCTTATTTATCACAAGGCATTATGGGAAAAGGAGCTGGGAAGCTCATGCGCCCTCTGTTGGATGTAACAGATCCTCAATTTGCTTTCGACCCACTGAGTCTTGAGACAGCAAAAGGGATTTTAGCCAAGCCAATTTCACTCATCTGCATACAGCGCTGTTTCGGGATTTTTGTCCCTCATCAGTGCAGAGCAGAGTGAATTGGCTGGCTTTGTGGGAGGCAATGAGTGGCTCAGGGAAGGGAATCTCTCTCCTTGGGGAGAGCACCAGTGAAGGTGTGTAGAGGGCGCATGAGCTTCCCAGCTCCTTTTCCCATAATGCCTTGTGATATGTAGATGCTTAGTAGAGGGCAAAAGGCAATTCAAAACTCTACACATCTTCACTGGTGCTCTCCCCAAGGAGAGAGATTCCCTTCCCAGCTTATTTAAACATTAAAAGTGTTGTCCATTTTTGCCTGGACAACCCCTTTAATGTTTCTGAGACAAATTGTTCTCTATAATGGTACCATTTATTATTCTGTACAATGTCCTGAGAAGATTGAAAAAAATTCATAATGGGGTGGAATTGGAGAAAAAGTGCATTTGTGTGACTTGGGCTCCGTTTTTACGTTGTTCACTGTGCAGCCAAAATGATATCACCTATATTCTACGATTCCGGGGATACTAAATTTACATATAGAGACCCAGCAGCTATAGCAGACGTCATATTTAAATGCTGGACATCCACCATACTACTACTGCAGATGTCGGGAAGGAGTTGATGGAATTCGCTCTTATTTTAGGCTCCACATATGCGGACTAAATAGTAACCTGTCAGTAGGATATACCCAGAGAAGCCAGTAGGAAGAGACTTCTATTCTAATTGAGAAAGGGGCTTATGCAGCTGCATAGGGGCCCTGTAGGTAAGGGTCACCATGTTTAATGGAAAAAATAAAGGCTGCACTGCACTAACTATTCATAGGGCTTACTGATGTGTTTTAGTCCAGCAATAATGTTGGTGAGGGTTTTGCAAAAGTGCAACAGTTTAGAGCCTCTGCTAACTATGTCCATCTCTGTAATTAATCCTACTGTACAGTGTACTGAACAGGAAGGAGACAGCTCTGTACACTGTGTAGTAGCTGTACCATGCTATAGCAGCCCAGACCCTTTTGAGAATTTAGCTAGTATTGATCCATAAAAATTCTGTCGGCATTTGTTTAAAAGGCCTTTCCAAAGGTCAATGCATATTGTATAAGGGAGAAAGGATCATTCATGTGATCGATTGCCTCCCATACAGTTCCATTATGTTGGCAGCCAGCAAGACATTTTTACCCACATAAATGATAGGATCAGCTGGAGACATATTTACACAGGATCATGATCGGGTGACCCACATATTCCGTATCACTGCATGTGTAAAAGGCCTTTAAGGTGGCTCCACACACTTAAAATCCCCGTTATGCCAAAATGGACTACACTTACCTGTCGGGAGCCTGGCTTCTGCTCTACTGGCATCATACTTAAGACCTTTCCGTCTTTCTCATATTTACAGTAATACTTCACCCAGGTAAGGCCAAGGGCCCCTGAAATCCATAGAAAAGAAGCATATTTTACACATCTCTTCAGTTATCCTTCCTTGTTCAATGAAGTCATGTTATTGATGACTTGGTGACAAAATGGAATAGCAATGGTAATGTGCAAGCAATGTAAGCAAATTCACCCAACTAGCACAGTAAATGGTATAGAATATACTGATATGAATGTTCATAGAAATACAAATAGGTTTCAACCTGTGCAAAGTGATAAAACATCTCTCCCTTAGTAGGCACATAAGAAAAGAAAGAAGAAAGGGTATAATGACATTAGATATCAATTCAGCAAGACAATGACCGACCTACAACACCCCCATCTTCCTAACAGACGTATGACTGCACTGTGCCCCATTACTGGTTAAGGGATAGTAAAATTTTTATTACAACCAGAAAAAGGAAAAACATTGAAGGCCACATTACTTTTCTCTTGGGAGTACAAGTATCCTTCAATGGTGCTCTGCCCCTTTAGTTTGCAGACCATTGGTGCATCTGTCATACGCTTTTTCAGATCTTCCAATTCCTCCCGCGTACTGCTGAAGTGGTTACGTGTCTATGGGAAAAGACATACTCTGCATGTTATCGTAGTTGGAAAAAGCATTAGGAGGAAAAACTGCTCATACAATGGAGAGTCACCATACTGGGAAAGGGAATTGGACAGGGTTGCCATGCATCAGTAATAATATATATGATAATATTAAAAGGGAGCCCATCACCAGAACCAAGCCCCACAGATTGATAGAGTAGGGTCACTTGAAAGAAAGTGTTTTCCCCTTGTGAATCGCTGCCTCCTCTGCCAAGATATGACTTTTATCTCGATATGCAAATGAGCCCATTGGAGCATTGAGAACACTTACTCCATTACCTTCATTGCTCCGACAAAGAGCTAATTTGCAAATTGACAAAAAAGGTGATATTTTGGCAAATGAAGCACCAATTCACAAGGAGGAAACACTATATGATTCAGGTGGTCCTATCCTAATTGCTCTGGTCCCTTTACCATACTTCATCTATTTTTGCTTATTCGTCTAGGGCTGCACAGTGACTTCTGGACATGCTGAGGTCACAGCCATACTGTAAGAGAGGTCAGGCTTTTTATAACAGTTGCTAGGCTGCCCATGAACTTGATTCCCCATGGAAACACACTGTGACAACTTTAATGCCACTATATAACTATGATTTGCTATGTGAGTAGCCTCGGATAAAAATGGTTATAATAAAGTAACCAGCATCACCTAAGAAAAATGTTCATATCCACTTATATAAGAAATATTGGCCACATCCACAGAAAGATATCCTAAAAACAAAGCAGAATACACAGAACTTACATTCTGAAGGCTGAGCTGTAGCTGCTGCTTGTAGGGTAAGAAGTCCTGAGTCAACTCAAATGTGAGGCTATTAGATGTAAACAGACAATGCAAGAAGGCCAGAACCTGAGGGGAGAGACATATATTCCATGAAGCATAAGTGCAACTTTTAAGAAATCAGGCAAGTATTGATTATATTTGCATACATTAGGCTCTGTTCACATCTGTATTCGAGGGTCTGTCATGAACGTTGCAAAAAAAATTGTGCAGTATGCTGCTCTATTTATTCCACTATGACCGACACCATGATGGAAACCCAACAGACCTATTATAAGAATGAGTCTGTGGTTTTCTTTGTTCTGTTCCCATGGCAGAGCAGAACAATGAACCTGATGAGTGCAGATGTAAACAGAACCTTACACATTAAAATGCTGCACCTAGGATTTTATGACAAAGGGATTTCCATTTACCAACAGTCATATATTATTAATTCATAAATTAAAGGGGTTATGTGGGGACATGGACAACAAAAAGGGTGGTCTCAAAACTCCTAATGTATGACCAGCTTTAAAGACCCTATATACATTAGAGAAAAATCAGCTGAACACTATCGATTTTGGTGGGACCGACAGACTATATATGTATGGAACCAGGTCAGCCATTTAATTTCACACAATATGATCTCTATAAAAATCTACATCTCAGATGTAAAGTCCAGTTCATTGTACATATATGTATAAAGTTTGGATTGTCACAAGAGTAATTCTATTTCATTACTAAAATAAATTCCTTTACCGGCTCCACGAGGCTGAACTTCTTACTCTCCTGAACCTCTTGAATTTGATAGACATATTCAAGTGACGATTCATAGAAATTCTGTTTCTCTTTGTCTACTTGTAGATCTGCCTGCATTGAAAGGAGCATGAATACTGATAATGTGAAATACAATACATGTATACAAAACAATGGCAATATACAGTGGGGAAAAAAAGTATTTAGTCAGCCAGCAATTGTGCAAGTTCTCCCACTTAAAAAGATGAGGCCGGCCTGTAATTGTCATCATAGGTAGACCTCAACTATGAGAGACAAAATGAGAAAACTAATCCAGAAAATCACATTGTCTGATTTTTAAAGAATTTTTTTGCAAATTATGGTGGAAAATAAGTATTTGGTCAATAACAAAAGTTCATCTCAATACTTTGTTATATATCCTTTGTTGGCAATGACAGAGGTCAAACGTTTTC
Organism: Leptodactylus fallax; assembly: GCA_947044405.1. Lineage (NCBI taxonomy): Eukaryota > Metazoa > Chordata > Amphibia > Anura > Leptodactylidae > Leptodactylus > Leptodactylus fallax. Next base: position 3,817,963 of record CAMRHE010000166.1, read on the forward strand.
TGTAAGTCTTCACAAGGTTGGCACACACTGTTGCTGGTATGTTGGCCCATTCCTCCATGCAGATCTTCTCTAGAGCAGTGATGTTTTGGGGCTGTCGCTGGGAAACATGGACTTTCAACGCCCTCCAAAGTTTTTCTATGGGATTGAGATCTGGAGACTGGCTAGGCCACTTCAGGACCTTGAAATGCTTCTTACGAAGCCACTCCTTCATTGCCCTGTCGGTGTGCTTGGGATCATTGTCATGCTGAAAGACCCAGCCACATTTCATCTTCAATATCCTTGCAGATGGAAGGAGATTTGCACTCAAAATCTCACAATACATGGCCCCATTCATTCTTTCATGCACACGGATCAGTCGTCCTGGTCCCTTTGCAGAGAAACAGCCCCAAAGCATGATGTTGCCACCCCCATGCTTCACAGTAGGCATGGTGTTCTTTGGATGCAACTCAGCATTTACTCTCCTCCAAACACGACGAGTTGTGTTTCTACCAAACTGTTCTACTTTGGTTTCATCTGACCATATGACATTCTCCAAATACTCTTCTGGAACATCCAAATGCTCTCTAGCAAACTTCAGACGGGCCCGGATATGTACTGGCTTAAGCAGGGGGACACGTCTGGCACTGCAGGATCTGAGTCCCTGGCGGCGTAGTGTGTTACTGACGGTAGGCTTTGTTACATTAGTCACAGCTTTCTGCAGGTCATTCACTAGGTCCCCCCGTGTGGTTCTGGGATTTTTGCTCACCGTTCTTGTGATCATTTTGAACCCACGGGGTGAGATCTTGCGTGGAGCCCCTGATCGAGGGAGATTAACAGTGGTCTTGTATGTCTTCCATTTTCTAATTATTGCTCCCACAGTTGATTTCTTCACACCAAGCTGCTTGCCTATTGCAGATTCAGTCTTCCCAGCCTGGTGCAGGTCTACAATTTTGTTTCTGGTGTTCTTCCACAGCTCTTTGGACTTCACCATAGTGGAGTTTGGAGTGTGACTGTTTGAGGTTGTGGACAGGTGACTTTTATACTGATACCAATGTCAAACAGGTGCCATTACTACAGGTAATGAGTGGAGGACAGAGGAGCCTCTTAAAGAAGAAGTTACTGGTCTGTGAGAGCCAGAAATCTTGCTTGTTTGTAGGTGACCAAATACTTATTTTCCACCATAATTTGCAAATAAATTCTTAAAAAAAAAAAATCAGACAATGTGATTTTCTGGATTTGTTTTCTCATTTTGTCTCTCATAGTTGAGGTCTACCTATGATGTCAATTACAGGCCTCTCTCATCTTTTTAAGTGGGAGAACTTGCACAATTGGTGGCTGACTAAATACTTTTTTTCCCCACTGTATTAGAATTGTCATTTAAGTTTAAAGGTTTGTTCAGTTCTTTTTTACTGATGACCTGTCCTCAGGGAAGTCCATCTTTTAAAAAAGATCAGTGGGAGTCTGACACCTGGGACAACTGCTGATCAGCTGTTTGATGGGGCAGCAGCACTCTTGTGAGCGCCGTGACCCCTTTATGGCCTATATTACATGCTGTTTCATAGCAGCCATGAGATGCTAATTACAGCCTTGTCTCATAGAAGTGAATGAGACGACTTTGTAATTACATTGCAAGGTCACTAGGAAAACACTCAACATGTGATAATGTGATATAATTAGCGAAGAGGTCACAGTACTCACACAAGCACCACAGCCCTTTTAACAGCTGATCAGTGGGGATCCCATGTGTCTCCAGGTTTCCTGATGATAGGTCTTCAATAAAAAAAATCCTTTAAAATAGATGTTCGTGAATTGAAAACATAGATCAGGGGTCAGCAACCTTCGGCACACCAGCTTCTGTGAAACTACAACTCCCAACATGCTCCATTCACTTCCATGGGAGTTCCAAGAACAGCAGAGTAAGTATGCATGCTGGGAGTTGTAGTTTGACAACAGCTTGAGTGTCGAAGGTTGCCTACCCCTGACATAGATTCTTTATTTCATAAAGCAGGGGTAGGCAACCTTTTTTATTCGGCATGCTGATTTTAATTAAGAAATCAAAGATGAGGTACTCGGAGTGTCGGGCAATAATTGTAAGTCTGAAGACCCCTAAACTAAAGTCATATACCACAAACCATAACACAGAAGTGCTGCCACCAGATGCTTTAGGACACATGCGTTTACTGCTATTTCCTGGGACGCTCCTGTACTTTCCGATTAGAAGCAATGAAAGTCCATCCGCAGCCCCAAATTAGTGGTAAATGTGTCCAGGAGCACCGTATAGCAGCACCCTCAGGGTGGTGACACACTATGTATCTGCATGCAGATATACTCTTAGGCCACTGGAACTTTTACTTCAATGTAAAACTGCGTTCACATGGTGCATTTTTGCACAAAAAAAATGCCTGTGTTTTCTGTGCAAAACCACATCCTTAATGCATAAAACACACCGTTATACAGAATAATGTCCCATAGCGGCTCCTGCACAAGGTATTATATCCCATAACAGCCTCTGCACACCGTATTATGTCACATAGTGGCCCCTGCACACGGTATTAGGTCCCATAGCGGTCCCTGCACACGGTATTAGGTCCCAAAGCGGTCCCTACACACGGTATTAGGTCTCATAGCGGTCCCTGCACACGGTATTAGGTCCCATAGCGGTCCCTGCACACGGTATTATGTCACATAGTGGTTCCTGCACACGGTATTAGGTCCCATCGCGGCCCCCGCACACGGTATTAGGTCCCATTGCGGCCCCTGCACACAGTATTAGGTCCCATCGCGGCCCCCGCACACGGTATTATGTCCCATAGCGGTCCCTGCACACGGTATTAGGTCCCATAGCGGTCCCCGCACACGGTATTATGTCACAAAGCGTTCCCTGCACACGTTATTATGTCACATAGTGGTCCCTGCACACGGTATTAGGTCCCATACTTCTCTTCAAAGTTGACAAACATAAAAAAAGCGATGTACTCACCATTCCACGCTCCGCAGCCGCTCTGTGTTCTCTTTGGCGCTTCTGCCTGTAGTTAGCGACCGCTGATTGAGTCTCAGGGGTCACGTCGCGTCATTATACGTAATGACGTCAGACGCAGACGTGACCTCTGAGGCCCTGTCAGCTGTGCCGGCAGATCGCACAGCCGTCGCGGAGCGCAGGGAGCAAGGTGAGTATCATTGTTTTTTGTGTTTCATCACTTCTCCTGAGTCTCCGCTTATTATACTCGGGGTCTGAAGAGACCCCACAGTATAATAATAGCAGTTTCGTTTCGGCCGTGTTTGGTCCGATCGAATATGCTGGGTGAGGACTCTGCTGCCGTGCCAGGGGAATAAGCCTCGCGTGCCAAGAGTGGCACGCGTGCCAGGGGTTGCCGACTCCTGCCATAAAGAGTGCCACATCTGTCCCACAGTTTGTCTGTGTTATTGAAGCTCAGCTCTATTGACTTTAATAGTGTTACTCTGTGATACCAAGCACAACCCATAGACAGGAGTGGCACTGTTTTGGAAGAAAGCAGCCCTGTATTTCAACCATGATAAAGGTTGGGTGAAGAGCAAAACTAAGGAACAACTTTATCTGTATATATCTAAAATCCACCGGTATTGCTCTTGTCATACCTCTTGGAGCTGAGCTTCCTTCTTCTTGGAGGATAGATGCAGATGTTTATCAAGCAAGGAGTAAAACTTTTCACTGTCTCTGTCAAACTTCTTTTTTTCGCTCCTAAAATATTGGTTAATATTTTAGCTGGTTAATAAATTGTGCCTACAATTATAAAGCATAGACAACACCTTACCAAAGTTAGTTCATATTCCCATCATTACAGTCCATTGCTCTCTTCCTAAAGTTATATGCAAGACATTTTCTTTGTTTGAAAAGTAAACATATGTTATGGAAGAACGCTTCCGCCATGTTACATTACAGTGAATGCAGATGGAGGGGTCTCCGTCTGCATCAGTCATTCTATTGCCGTTTAATTCTTATGAGGGAGAAGAGCAATGGACTCTAATGACAGGAATGTGAAGTTAGCACAATACACAGCACATGTGTGCTTTTGCAATACATACATATTTTTAGAATGCAAACAGATGGTGCTTAACTTGTACTTCTTGCCTTTTCATAGATTTGTCCCAGAAAACCAATTAGTCCTTTGACACACAAAGTCACAGTAATATATCCACAAGCAGCATTTCTGTAGTAGGAATTCCTAATAATCCATTTCACACAAGTAGTTTCTACAACATATATATGGATTTCTACAAACCCCATTCAAATGAATGGGACAATCCCAGAAACGTCTGCAACAAATCGACTGCTTATGAATATATCCTATTCACCCTAATGGGGTAATCCCATACGGATGAGACAAAGCCTCTCTGTGACGGCATTCCCTTGTCTTACACACACAGTATTATTCATCTTGCAGTTAAATTTTGTGACATAACTTTCTCTGAGTCATGGCTGGAAAAAAATTGTTGGATTATAATATGCATGAGGCTCATAAAGAGCTGATGAAACTGAGCAATGTTACTCAGACGTCAGGAATGTATTCATGGCTGATGGACAAGAAACATGTCTTCTACTCAAATGTGACTTGTGAGCTTGTATGGAAATGTCTGAAAGATAAGACACAAAGAATACTTAGATAAAAGTAGTAAAATAAGAGTCACTGTCCATGGGCCATAGATATAAACAGAGAGAGTAGCAAGCAGCTGCGCGTTTTTATCTTGTCAATAGGGTGTGTCTCTGCACAGTTCAATGTTGTCAGCATTGAATACACACATTCCCTCCCTGCAAGTAATGTAGTGAAACCCAATCAATTTGTTCATACATTTCCAGGAGGAATAACGGAGGAACTGCACAATTAAGAAACGACTTGGTATTTCATGGGGAATACAAGTATTTACTAAAACAGTAGGAGAGCGGACTGGTGTTCTTTGGAGACTTTGAACCACATGTATTGAGGCTTGCATGTTGCATGCCCTAATAACTTGTGGGCAGACTGCTGAACAATGCAAAACTTCACCTGGATTTACCATCCCTTTTATAACCAACGGCAGCAAGTGAATGAACACCGGCCTCTAGGGAAAGAGTTGGGATGCCTACATACATATCAGATAGTATGTTGTGAACTGCTTTGTTGCTCAACACATTGACTATTCTCCTCTTGATCACCCTTCATTTCAGGGGGACATCAGGGTGCAGGCACACGGAGTGCCAGCCGCACAATGGCCACGCCGCCGGTCTTTGAGCTGTTTTGACTGTAGATTGTTAATTTGCTTTTGGCTATTTGTGTTTGCAGGTAAACAAAAGAGAAAGTCGAGCCCATACAATATACAGGTCATGAGAAAAACAAAGTACACCCTTGTTAAAATTCTCTGGTTTTACATATGAGGACATAATAAAATATATGGCCCTTAGAAGATCTCAAAATTAGGTAAATGCAACCTCAGATGATCAACAACACAACAGATTCCAGATTTCATTATATATTCAACAAAATGAAGCCAACATGGAAAAGCTGGGAGTGAAAACCTAAGTGCACCCCATGTATCAAGAGCTTGTACATTCATATTCCATATATTCACACACATACATTCATATACAATATATACACATACCTGTCTACAAACATACAGTACATAAGACACATACTGTAAACAAATATACACATATTAAATATACATATTTTACCCAAAAAATACACTCACAATTGGCTGAATTTCTGGGTGCAATGGAAATAGAGAAACCTCATGTTTAGCTCTGTCAGGCAGTACTGAAGCTCTTACATCAGGCAGACTTCCTCCTTCACACGAGGATCAGCTGGATGAGTCGCTACTTGTGAGGAGAAGGGTGAGGGGGGAAGTGGGTAGCTATTTGTAAGTGCGGGGAAACTTTAGAAGCAGCAATCAGCAGACCCTGCATCTGCCAATGCTTTCATCTACTCCTGAGTATTAGTCCTAATAGTAGGCAAAGTATGGGGCCCCTATGGTTGTGGGGGCCCTGGGCAATTGCCTAGTTTGCCCCCACCTAACACCGGACCTGCTCTTGGGTTCTTTTGCAATTTCTATGGGCATTTCCCAGTCTGACCTTGGGGTGAATTTGCTCGGACCTTGCTTGGAAAATTGCATCCCTTCCCATATTGATGGACTGCAACAATTGCTTCTGTAAGATCATTGCTGATGTCTTTCCTACTTGGCATTGTGTTAACATATGTCTGAATGTTTCCGACCAACAAACTGCCAAAAATACTTTTATAGAGGCGGTCACACTTGCTGATGATCAGGCAGCACCTGGTTGCTACTTACCCTTTTAATTCCTATGGAAGTTGTAAGGGTTTACTTAAAAACTAGGCACAATGCAGAAGAAATGATTAAATAAGGATACAGTATAATTTGTCATGTATTATTGCTCCTCTAAGGTTACATTTATGGAAGACCTTCTAATGACCAGATGTTTTTTTTTTTTTTATTATTAAACCCTGATATGTAAAACCAGAGAATTCAAAGTGGGTGTGTTTTCTCATAACTGTGTTTTGAATGTATAATGTGCAAGAGGTTGAAACAAATTTAAGATAAAAACAAATGCAGAAACAGATTTGAGTGAGCGAAGTCACAAAGAGGGACTACACTTTACGCAACAGTGACTGCTCTGGCTAATATGAATGACAGATGGGGGGGTGTAGTGATGCTTTATCTTTCCATCTGCCTTGCCCACACACAACTTGTAACTCACTTAACAACATATCCATTGCAACTCTATAGTATACCTGTCCATAGCAACCAACCAAGATTTTAAAATGTAATATTATTAAAAATACTACAAAACAGAAATATGGAAAAAAAAAAAAAATGACACAGATCGGTTTTGACTATTGTCATTGTCCACTAAGAGGCGCACAACAGTTACGCCTTCACATTTTCCATTGTTTACTAAGAATACATTTGAATGAACAAGCATTGCATACAAGGTGTGTACTGTGCACGGTACATAAAACAGAGCTAAGATGTTGTAAGGACCTTTAGTAACCTCTGTAGATGGGATTTCTCACAACACAGGAGGTTCACTATTGTAATGAAACTTTATGGAATAACATGCAGGAGTTTTTGATCCCATAAAGTATTAAACTAAATACTGGCTTCAGGGAACACATTGTCATTTGAAGTGCAAGTTGCTGTTCAAGTCATGGTGGCCTGGCCTTAGACTGTGTGCTTGGGAATGAATGGGTTACGAAGAAGGAGGTGGGAGCAGAATCTGTACAGTTTCCAGGGTTTTGTTGGCTGATGCATATTCCCAATTCACTCATTCTGGCAGCCTCCAGATGGCCTGAGAGGATCCATCCACTCACTATAACATGTGGCCCCCTCCCCCAGTAGTTCCAGTTCTAGTAGGGAGACAACGCTTTACACTTACAGAAAGTAGCACATCAAGTTCTGGCTTTAGAGAAAACTCCGCAGAGGCCACTTTTCAATAAAATGTTCTTTAAGCTACAAAATGCCAATCGATTCATTATAGTCATTTTTAATTTATCCAATTATTATAATTTTTGGTTCATTTCGGGGTTACTTGTCAGCGTGGGTATTTTAGAGAACTATGTGAAAAGCACGTTTATAAGTTCCCACATCACCAGAACATTTTATTACTCATTATCATATCGTTTTAGGCTGATGTCAGCGGATCCTAAAGTAATAGACTAAAGATGGCCTGTGATGTGCTGTACGGCCAGGTTCACATAATGAAGTTTGATACAGGTTCTGACGCAACCAAAACCAGAAGAAGATCTGGAGATCTTTTATTTACTCAAAAATATATAGGATATACTATATAGGCATATTACATAAAACACTTAATATATACCAGGGGTGCCCAACCATATTGCTAAAACAGGACTCCCTGTAGGAGTGCAGAGCTGCATTACTTAATGTTTCAGTAAGGTATAAGAGCTATGGTGTATATGGTATATTGCTTGTCCACTGACTCATTCAATATAAGGACTGGGCATAATACCACTGGATGACCAGGGGCTGGACCAAAAACCTTGAGTCATTACTTGCCAGCCTAGTTATAGTGCCAGTGAGCAGAGCATTAAGACAACCCCTGTCCATGTTATATTAGAATATACTGATATCATAGATGGGAGGCCCTTTTATATACAGAGGGAAAGCCAATGGAAAGAGCAGCTCCCTTTCTGACAGTCAGCCACTCGTTTCAGTGGGTGTCACATATTACGATACTTTCCTTGTGGCTGCAAATACCTCTAGTGATAACTACTATACAGCGTAGTCAGTTAAAGGACACATTGTGATCAGCAGGTCTCCAGTGGGGGTCGTCCACAGATTGTGTGCAGTCTGCGGGTCAGTGAAAATGGCACGGATGACTCCTGGAGTGGTATCTGGGTGTCATCCATGGATTTCACGGACCCATCCATTCTATTGAATAAGCCGAGCATCAAATGTGGACAGGTATAGGACTTGCTCCAGTATTTGCGGCTCTTAAATGCGGTCCGGACACACAGCCACAAAAACTACGGCTGTGTGTATGGGCCCATTGAAATGTATGCATCTGTACTTTTAGTCACAATTATGGACCCACAATTGTGATCGTGTGCATGAGCCCTGACACGGAGCACCAGTACAGCCAAACATGAAAGTGGGGTCTTGCTCATGCAGAGTCCACTCAGGCTAGGTTCCCATCTGCGTTGAAGTCTAGATTCCATCTCAAATCATCAGAAAGAAAAGTTCTGTCCATTATAGGGTATGGGGTCTACGGATAACCAATTTTTAGTGGATGGGCTCTCCGTCTTTCGGGTTCCCATGCGGGCCCGAACGACAGAAAGACAAATGCTAGTGTGAACCTAGCGTAATAGTGCTCAGTTCTGGAACATAAATTAGCTATCAGACAACTATCATTGTCACCAATATTAATTTCCATGGTGATATTTGTCCCCAACCAACCACACCTCTCAGTCAAGAAGCACCCTCTCTCTTAGGTTTGGTCACATATACAGTGCCTTGCGAAAGTATTCGGCCCCCTTGAACTTTTCAACCTTTTGCCACATTTCAGGCTTCAAACATAAGGATATAAAATTTTAATTTTTTTGGTGAAGAATCAACAACAAGTGGGACACAATTGTGAAGTGGAACGAAATTTATTGGTTATTTTAAACTTTTGTAAAAAATAAAAAACTGAAAGGTTGGGCGTTCAATATTATTCGGCCGCTTTACTTTCAGTGCAGCAAACTCACTCCAGAAGTTCAGTGAGGATCTCTGAATGATCCAATGTTGTCCTAAATGACTGATGATAAATATAATCCACCTGTGTGTAATCAAGTCTCCGTATAAATGCACCTGCTCTGTGATAGTCTCAGGGTTCTGTTTAAAGCGCAGAGAGCCTCATGAAGACCAAGGAACACACCAGGCAGGTCCGTGATACTGTTGTGGAGAAGTTTAAAGCCGGATTTGGATACAAAAAGATTTCCCAAACTTTAAACATCCCAAGGAGCACTGTGCAAGTGATCATATTGAAATGGAAGGAGTATCAGACCACTGCAAATCTACCAAGACC